>CM063181.1:20065000-21275000 GCA_031835075.1 Saguinus oedipus
AGTTAGAAACACATTTCTGGCAAGGGCTGCATTTGGACATTCCTGCGTTAATGGGAGTATATGCTGTAAGACAAAGTCTATGCTTCTAAAACCAAAACAAATCGACCTAATGGAACGGTTGTCAATATGTGCATTCAACTTACACAGATAAACTCGTGTGTTAAAGGGGATGTCTGGAAATGATTTCCGTGGAGAGATCTCAAAACAGGCCTTCCTAGCAGTATTCCCGCATATAACGATATAGCAGTAAAACTCTGCTTAAAACACAGAAGCAACGTATCCTTCAATCTTCTCTCCTGTGCGAATTTCAGCTAAGTGAGTTAAATCTCCCTTTAGATTCAGGAGTTAAAAACACGTTTCTGGCAAGGTCGGCGTTTGGACATTCCTGAGTGAATGGAAGTAAATGCTGTAAGGAGAACCCTTTGATTCTAAAACCGAAACGGTGCTACCTAACAGAACGGTTGTCAAAGTGTGCATTCAGCTTACAGAGGTAAACTCGTGTGTTGAAAGGGAAGTCTGCAAATGTTTCTGTGCGGAGATCTCAAAACAGGCCTTTCCAGCAGTATTCCCGCATATGACAAAATAGCAGTAAAACTCTGCCTTAAACACAGAAGCAACGCATATTTCAATCTGCTCTGCTGTGCGTTTGTTCTGCTAAGTGAGTTAAATCTCCCTTTATATTCAGGAGTTAGAAAAACGTTTCTGGCAAGAGCTGGGTTTGGAAATTCAGGAGGGAATTGGAGTATATGCTGTTAGAAGAAATCTCTGCAGTTAAAACCAAAACGGAGCAAGCGAAAAGAATGGTTGTAAATGTGTGCATTCAACTTAAGGAGTTCAACTCATGTGTTGAAAGGCAAGTCTGGAAACACTTTCTGTGGAGAAATCTCAAAATAGGCCTTTCCAGCAGTATTCCCACATATAACGAAATAGCAGTAAAACTCTGCCTAAAACACAAAAGCAACCTATCTTTCAATCTGCACGGCTGTGCTAAGTGAGTAAAATCTCCCTTTAGATTCAGGAGTTAAAAACACGTTTCTGGCAATGGCTGCATTTGGACATTCCAGAGTGAATTGGAATATATACTGTTAGACGAACTCTCTACTTCTAAAACGTAAACGGAGCTACCTAACAGAACGGTTGTCAATGTGTGCATTCAAATTACAGAGTTAAACTCTTTTGTTGAAGGGAAAATCTGGAAGCGCTTTCTGTGGAGAGATCTCAAAAGAGGCCTTTCCAGGAGTATTCCCGCATATAACGAAATAGCAGAAAAACTCGGCCTAAAACACAGAAGAAACGTATCATTCAATCTGCTCTGCTGTGCGTGCTTTCAGCTAAGTGAGTTAAATCTCCCTTTAGATTCAGGACTTAGAAACACATTTCTGGCAAGAGCTGCATTTGGACATTCCTGAGTGAATTGGGGTATATGCTGTTAGAAGAAATCTCTGCTTCTAAAACCAAAACAGAGCATCCTAATAGATCAGTTGTCAATGTGTGCATTCCACTTAAAGTGTTAAACTCGTGTGTTGAAGGGGAAGTCTGAAAACATTTTCTGTGGAGAGATCTCAACACAGGCCTTTCCAGCAGTATTCCCGCATATAACGAAATACAGTAAATCTCTGCCTAAAACACAGAAGCAACGTATCCTTCAATCTGCTCTGCTGTGTGTTAGTTCAGCTAGGTGAGTTAAATCTCCCTTTAGATTCAGGAGTTAGAAACCCGTTTCTGGCAAGATCGGCGTTTGGACATTCCTGAGTGAATGGAAGTAAATGCTGTAAAGAGAACTCTTTGCTTCTAAAACCGACACGGTGCTAACTAACAGAACGGTTGTCAATGTGTGCATTCAACTTACAGAGTTAAACTCGTGTGTTGAAGGGGAAGTCTGGAAACGCTTTCTGTGGAGAGATCTCAAAACAGGCCTTACAGCAGTATTCCCGCATATAACGAAATAGCAGTTCAACTCTGCCTAAAACACAGAAGCAACGTATCCTTCAATCTGCTCTTCTGTGCTAAGTGAGGAAAGTCTCCCTTTAGATCCAGGAGTTAGAAACACGTTTCTGGCAATGGCTGCGTTTGGACATTCCTGAGTTTATTGGAGTATATACTGTTCGAAGACCTCTCTACTTCTAAAACCAAAGTGAAGCTACCTAACAGAACTGTTGTCCATGTGTGCATTCAACCTACAGAATTAAACTCGTGTGTTGAAGGGGAAGTCTGGAAATATTTTCTGTGGAGAGATCTCAAAAGAGGCCTTTCCAGCAGTATTCCCGCATATAAGGAAATAGGAGAAAAACTAGGCCTAAAACACAGAAGAAACGTATCCTTCTATGTGCTCCGCTGTGCATTTGTTCAGCTTAGTGAGGTAAATCTCTTTTTAGAATCAGGTGTTAGGAACACATTTTTGGCAACAGCTGCATTTGGACATTCCTGAGTGAATGGGAGTATATGCTGTAAGGAGAACTCTCTGCTTCTAAAACCAAAACGGAGCAATCTAACACAATGGTTGTCAATGTGTGCATTCAGCTTACAGAGTTAAACTCTTCTGTTGAAGGGAAAATCTAAAAATGCTTTCTGTGCAGAGATCTCAAAAGAGGCCTTTCCAGCAGAATTCCCCCATATAAGGAAATAGCAGTAAAACTCGGCCTAAAACACAGAAGCAACGTATCATTCAATCTGCTCTGCTGTGCGTATGTTCAGCTAAGTGAGTAAAATCTCCGTTTAGATTCAGGAGTTAGAAACACGTCTCTGGCAAGAGCTGCATTTGGACATTCCGGAGGGAATGGGAGTATATGCTGTAAGCAGAACTTTCTGCTTCTAAAACCAAAACGGAGCTACCTAACAGAACGGTTCTCAATGTGTGCATTCAACTTACAGAGTTAAACTCGTGAGTTAAAAAGGAAGTCTGGAAACGCTTTCTGTGGAGAGATCTCAAAACAGGCCTTTCCAGCAGTATTCCCGCATATAACGAAAAGCAGTATAATTCTGCCTTAAACGCAGAAGCAACGTATCCTTCAATCTGCTCAGCTGTGCCTTTGTTCTGTTAAGTTACTTAAATCTCCCTTTAGATTCAGAAGTTAGAATCACGTTTCTAACCAGAGCTGCGTTTGGACATTCCTGAGTGAATGGGAGTATATGCTGTAAAAAGAACTCTCTGCTTCTAAAACCAAAACAGATCTACCTAACACAACGGTTGTCACTGTGTGCATTCAACTTACAGAGTTAAATTCTTCTGTTGAAGGGAAAATCTGGAAACGCTTTCTGTGGAGAGATCTCAAAACAGGCATTTCCAGCAGTATTCCCGCATATAAAGAAATAGAAGTATAACTCTGCCGAAAACACAGAAGCAGCGTATCATTCAATCTGTTCTGGTGTGCCTTTATTCAGCGAAGTGACTTAAATCTCCCTTTAGATTGAGGAGTTAGAAACACGTTTCTGGCAATGGCTGCGTTTGGACATTCCTGAGTGAATTGGAGTATATACTGTTAGAATAACTCTCTACTTCTAAAACCAAAGCCGACCTACCTAACAGTATGGTTGTCAATGTGTGCATTCAACCTACAGAATTAAACTCGTGTTTTGAAGGGGAAGTCTGGAAATGCTTTCTGTGCAGAGATCACAAAATGGGCCTTTCCAGCAGTATTCCCGCATATAACGAAATAGCAGTATAACTCTGCCTAAAACACAGAAGGAAGGTATCCTTCAATCTGCTCTGCTGTGCATTTCTTATGCTAAGTGTGTGAAATCTCCCTTTAGATTCAGGAGATAGAAACACCTTCCTGGCAAGTGCTGCGTTTGGACATTCCTGAGTTTATTGGAGTATATACTGTTCGAAGACCTCTCTACTTCTAAAACCAAAGCGAAGCTACCTAACAGAACGGTTGTCCATGTGTGCATTCAAGCTACAGAGTTAAACTCGTGTGTTGAAGGGGAAGTCTGGAAACATTTTCTGTGGAAAGATCACAAAACAGGCCTTTCCAGCAGTATTCCCGCATATAACGAAACACCAGTAAAACTTAAACACAGAAGCAACGTATCCTTCAAACTGCTCAGCTCGGCGTTTGTTCTGCTAAGTTAGTTAAATCTCCCTTTATATACAGGAGTTAGAAAAACGTTTCTGGCAAGAGCTGGGTTTGGAAATTCAGGAGGGAATTGGAGTATATGCTGTTAGAAGAAATCTCTGCACTTAAAACCAAAACGGAGCAACCGAACAGAATGGTTGTAAATGTGTGCATTCAACTTAAGGAGTTCAACTCGTGTGTTGAAAGGCAAGTCTGGAAACACTTTCTGTGGAGAAATCTCAAAATAGGCCTTTCCAGCAGTATTCCCACATATAACGAAATAGCAGTAAAACTCTGCCTGAAACACAAAAGCAACCTATCTTTCAAACAGCTCTGCTGTGCTAAGTGAGTAAAATCTCCCTTTAGATTCAGGAGTTAAAAACACGTTTCTGGCAATGGCTGCGTTTGGACATTCCTGAGTGAATTGGAGTATATACTGTTAGAAGAACTCTCTACTTCTAAAACCAAAGCCGACCTACCTAACTGAACGGTTGTCCATGTGTGCATTCAACCTACAGAGTTAAATTCGTGTGTTGAAGGGGAAGTCCTAAAACGCTTTCTGTGGAGAGACCTCAAAACAGGCCTTACAGCAGTATTCCCGCATATAACGAAATAGCAGTAAAACTCTGCCTAAAACACAGAAACAATGTATCCCTCTATCTTCTCTCCTGTGCGTTTGTTCAGCTAAGGGAGTTAAATCTCCCTTTAGATTCAGGAGATAGAAGCACGTTTCTGGCAAGTGCTGCATTTGGACATTCTTGAATGAATGGGAATATATGCTGTAAGGAGAACATTTTGCTTCTAAAACCAAAACGGAGCAACCTTTCAGCATGGTTGTCAATGTGTGCATTCACCTTACAGATTTAAACTCGTGTTTTTAAAAGGAAATCTGGAAACGCTTTCTGTGGAGAGATCTCAAACAGGCATTTCCAGCAGTATTCCCGCATATAACGAAATAGAAGTATAACTCTGCCGAAAACACAGAAGCAGCATATCATTCAATCTGTTCTGGTGTGCCTTTATTCAGCGAAGTGACTTAAATCTCCCTTTAGATTGAGGAGTTAGAAACACGTTTCTGGCAATGGCGGCGTTTGGACATTCCTGAGTGAATTGGAGTATATACTGTTAGAAGAACTCTCTACTTCTAAAACCAAAGCCGACCTACCTAACAGAACGGTTGTCAATGTGTGCATTCAACCTACAGAATTAAACTCGTGTTTTGAAGGGGAAGTCTGGAAACGCTTTCTGTGCAGAGATCACAAAATGGGCCTTTCCGGCAGTATTCCCGCATATAACAAAATAGCAGTAAAACTCTGCCTAAAACACAGAAGGAAGGTATCCTTCAATCTGCTCTGCTGTGCATTTCTTATGCTAAGTGTGTTAAATCTCCCTTTAGATTCAGGAGATAGAAACACGTTCCTGGCAAGTGCTGCGTTTGGACATTTCTGAGTGAATGGGATTATATTCTGTAAGGAGAATTCTCTGCTTCTAAAACCAAAATGGAGCTACCTAACAGAACAATTGTCAATGTGTGCATTCAACTTACACAGATAAACTCGTGTGTTGAAGGGGACCTCTGGAAACGCTTTCTGTGGAGAGATCTCAAAACAGGCCTTTGTAGCAGTATTCCCGCATATAACGACATAGCAGTAAAAGTCTGCTTAAAACACAGAAGCAACATATCCTTCAGTCTTCTCTCCTGTGCGATTGTTCAGCTAAGTGAGTAAAATTTCCCTTTAGATTCAGCAGTTAGAAAAACGTTTCTGGCAAGAGCAGGGTTTGGAAATTCAGTAGGGAATTGGAGTATATGCTGTTAGAAGAAATCTCTGCAGTTAAAACCAAAACGGAGCAAGCGAACAGAATGGTTGTAAATGTGTGCATTCAACTTAAGGAGTTCAACTCGTGTGCTGAAAGGCAAGTCTGGAAACACTTTCTGTGGAGAAATCTCAAAATAGGCCTTTCCAGCAGTATTCCCACATATAACGAAATAGCAGTAAAACTCTGCCTGAAACACAAAAGCAACCTATCTTTCAAACTGCTCTGCTGTGCTAAGTGAGTAAAATCTCCCTTTAGATTCAGGAGTTAAAAACACGTTTCTGGCAATGGCTGCGTTTGGACATTCCTGAGTGAATTGGAGTATATACTGTTAGAAGAACTCTCTACTTCTAAAACCAAAGCCGACCTACATAACAGAACGGTTGTCCATGTGTGCATTCAACCTACAGAGTTAAATTCGTGTGTTGAAGGGGAAGTCCTAAAACGCTTTCTGTGGAGAGACCTCAAAACAGGCCTTACAGCAGTATTCCCGCATATAACGAAATAGCAGTAAAACTCTGCCTAAAGCACAGAAACAATGTATCCCTCTATCTTCTCTCCTGTGCGTTTGTTCAGCTAAGGGAGTTAAATCTCCCTTTAGATTCAGGAGATAGAAGCACGTTTCTGGCAAGAGCTGCATTTGGACATTCTTGAATGAATGGGAATATATGCTGTAAGGAGAACTTTTTGCTTCTAAAACCAAAACGGAGCAACCTTACAGCATGGTTGTCAATGTGTGCATTCACCTTACGGATTTAAACTAGTGTTTTTAAAAGGAAATCTGGAAACGCTTTCTGTGGAGAGATCTCAAACAGGGATTTCCAGCAGTATTCCCGCATATACCGAAATAGCAGTAAAACTTTGCCTAAAACACAGAAGCAACGTATCCATCAATCTGCTCTGGTGTTCCTTTATTCAGCTAAATAAGTTAAATCTCCCTTTAGATTCAGGAGTTAGAAACACATTTCTGGCAAGGGCTGCGTTTGGACATTCCTGCGTTAATGGGAGTATATGCTGTAAGACAAAGTCTATGCTTCTAAAATCAAAACAAATCGACCTAATGGAACGGTTGTCAATATGTGCATTCAACTTACACAGATAAACTCGCGTGTTAAAGGGGATGTCTGGAAATGATTTCCGTGGAGAGATCTCAAAACAGGCCTTCCTAGCAGTATTCCCGCATATAACGACATAGCAGTAAAACTCTGCTTAAAACACAGAAGCAACGTATCCTTCAATCTTCTCTCCTGTGCGATTGTTCAGCTAAGTGAGTTAAATCTCCCTTTAGATTCAGGAGTTAAAAACACGTTTCTGGCAAGGTCGGCGTTTGGACATTCCTGAGTGAATGGAAGTAAATGCTGTAAGGAGAACTCTTTGCTTCTAAAACCGAAACGGTGATACCTAACAGAACGGTTGTCAAAGTGTGCATTCAACTTACAGAGGTAAACTCGTGTGTTGAAAGGGAAGTCTGCAAATGCTTTCTGTGGGGAGATCTCAAAACAGTCCTTTCCAGCAGTATTCCAGCATATGACAAAATAGCAGTAAAACTCTGCCTTAAACACAGAAGCAACGCATATTTCAATCTGCTCTGCTGTGCGTTTGTTCTGCTAAGTGAGTTAAATCTCCCTTTATATTCAGGAGTTAGAAAAACGTTTCTGGCAAGAGGTGGGTTTGGAAATTCAGGAGGGAATTGGAGTATATGCTGTTAGAAGAAATCTCTGCAGTTAAAACCAAAACGGAGCAACCGAACAGAATGGTTGTAAATGTGTGCATTCAACTTAAGGAGTTCAACTCATGTGTTGAAAGGCAAGTCTGGAAACACTTTCTGTGGAGAAATCTCAAAATAGGCCTTTCCAGCAGTATTCCCACATATAACGAAATAGCAGTAAAACTCTGCCTAAAACACAAAAGCAACCTATCTTTCAATCTGCTCTGCTGTGCTAAGTGAGTAAAATCTCCCTTTAGATTCAGGAGTTAAAACACGTTTCTGGCAATGGCTGCATTTGGACATTCCTGAGTGAATTGGAGTATATACTGTTAGAAGAACTCTCTACTTCTAAAACCTAAACGGAGCTACCTAACAGAACGGTTGTCAATGTGTGCATTCAACTTACAGAGTTAAACTCTTTTGTTGAAGGGAAAATCTGGAAGCGCTTTCTGTGGAGAGATCTCAAAAGAGGCCTTTCCAGCAGTTTTCCCGCATATAACGAAATAGCAGAAAAACTCGGCCTAAAACACAGAAGAAACGTATCCTTCTATGTGCTCCGCTGTGCATTTGTTCAGCTTAGTGAGGTAAATCTCTTTTTAGAATCAGGTGTTAGAAACACGTTTTTGGCAACAGCTGCGTTTGGACATTCCTGAGTGAATGGGAGTATATGCTGTAAGGAGAACTCTCTGCTTCTAAAACCAAAACGGAGGTATCTAACACAATGGTTGTCAATGTGTGCATTCAACTTACAGAGTTAAACTCTTCTGTTGAAGGGAATATCTAAAAATGCTTTCTGTGCAGAGATCTCAAAAGAGGCCTTTCCAGCAGAATTCCCCCATATAACGAAATAGCAGTAAAACTCGGCCTAAAACACAGAAGCAACGTATCATTCAATCTGCTCTGCTGTGCGTATGTTCAGCTAAGTGAGTAAAATCTCCGTTTAGATTCAGGAGTTAGAAACACGTTTCTGGCAAGAGCTGCATTTGGACATTCCGGAGTGAATGGGAGTATATGCTGTAAGCAGAACTTTCTGCTTCTAAAACCAAAACGGAGCTACCTAACAGAACGGTTCTCAATGTGTGCATTCAACTTACAGAGTTAAACTCTTGAGTTAAAAAGGAAGTCTGGAAACGCTTTCTGTGGAGAGATCTCAAAACAGGCCTTTCCAGCAGTATTCCCGCATTTAACGAAAAGCAGTATAATTCTGCCTTAAACGCAGAAGCAACGTATCCTTCAATCTGCTCAGCTGTGCATTTGTTCTGCTAAGTTAGTTAAATCTCCCTTTAGATTCAGAAGTTAGAATCACGTTTCTAACCAGAGCTGCGTTTGGACATTCCTGAGTGAATGGGAGTATATGCTGTAAAAAGAACTCTCTGCTTCTAAAACCAAAACAGATCTACCTAACACAACGGTTGTCACTGTGTGCATTCAACTTACAGAGTTAAACTCTTCTGTTGAAGGGAAAATCTGGAAACGCTTTCTGTGGAGAGATCTCAAAACAGGCATTTCCAGCAGTATTCCCGCATATAACGAAATAGAAGTATAACTCTGCCGAAAACACAGAAGCAGCATATCATTCAATCTGTTCTGGTGTGCCTTTATTCAGCGAAGTGACTTAAATCTCCCTTTAGATTGAGGAGTTAGAAACACGTTTCTGGCAATGGCGGCGTTTGGACATTCCTGAGTGAATTGGAGTATATACTGTTAGAAGAACTCTCTACTTCTAAAACCAAAGCCGACCTACCTAACAGAACGGTTGTCAATGTGTGCATTCAACCTACAGAATTAAACTCGTGTTTTGAAGGGGAAGTCTGGAAACGCTTTCTGTGCAGAGATCACAAAATGGGCCTTTCCGGCAGTATTCCCGCATATAACGAAATAGCAGTAAAACTCTGCCTAAAACACAGAAGGAAGGTATCCTTCAATCTGCTCTGCTGTGCATTTCTTATGCTAAGTGTGTTAAATCTCCCTTTAGATTCAGGAGATAGAAACACGTTCCTGGCAAGTGCTGCGTTTGGACATTTCTGAGTGAATGGGATTATATTCTGTAAGGAGAATTCTCTGCTTCTAAAACCAAAATGGAGCTACCTAACAGAACAATTGTCAATGTGTGCATTCAACTTACACAGATAAACTCGTGTGTTGAAGGGGACCTCTGGAAACGCTTTCTGTGGAGAGATCTCAAAACAGGCCTTTGTAGCAGTATTCCCGCATATAACGAAATAGCAGTAAAAGTCTGCTTAAAACACAGAAGCAACGTATCCTTCAGTCTTCTCTCCTGTGCGATTGTTCAGCTAAGTGAGTAAAATTTCCCTTTAGATTCAGCAGTTAGAAAAACGTTTCTGGCAAGAGCAGGGTTTGGAAATTCAGGAGGGAATTGGAGTATATGCTGTTAGAAGAAATCTCTGCAGTTAAAACCAAAACGGAGCAAGCGAACAGAATGGTTGTAAATGTGTGCATTCAACTTAAGGAGTTCAACTCGTGTGCTGAAAGGCAAGTCTGGAAACACTTTCTGTGGAGAAATCTCAAAATAGGCCTTTCCAGCAGTATTCCCACATATAACGAAATAGCAGTAAAACTCTGCCTGAAACACAAAAGCAACCTATCTTTCAAACTGCTCTGCTGTGCTAAGTGAGTAAAATCTCCCTTTAGATTCAGGAGTTAAAAACACGTTTCTGGCAATGGCTGCGTTTGGACATTCCTGAGTGAATTGGAGTATATACTGTTAGAAGAACTCTCTACTTCTAAAACCAAAGCCGACCTACATAACAGAACGGTTGTCCATGTGTGCATTCAACCTACAGAGTTAAATTCGTGTGTTGAAGGGGAAGTCCTAAAACGCTTTCTGTGGAGAGACCTCAAAACAGGCCTTACAGCAGTATTCCCGCATATAACGAAATAGCAGTAAAACTCTGCCTAAAGCACAGAAACAATGTATCCCTCTATCTTCTCTCCTGTGCGTTTGTTCAGCTAAGGGAGTTAAATCTCCCTTTAGATTCAGGAGATAGAAGCACGTTTCTGGCAAGAGCTGCATTTGGACATTCTTGAATGAATGGGAATATATGCTGTAAGGAGAACTTTTTGCTTCTAAAACCAAAACGGAGCAACCTTACAGCATGGTTGTCAATGTGTGCATTCACCTTACGGATTTAAACTAGTGTTTTTAAAAGGAAATCTGGAAACGCTTTCTGTGGAGAGATCTCAAACAGGGATTTCCAGCAGTATTCCCGCATATACCGAAATAGCAGTAAAACTTTGCCTAAAACACAGAAGCAACGTATCCATCAATCTGCTCTGGTGTTCCTTTATTCAGCTAAATAAGTTAAATCTCCCTTTAGATTCAGGAGTTAGAAACACATTTCTGGCAAGGGCTGCGTTTGGACATTCCTGCGTTAATGGGAGTATATGCTGTAAGACAAAGTCTATGCTTCTAAAATCAAAACAAATCGACCTAATGGAACGGTTGTCAATATGTGCATTCAACTTACACAGATAAACTCGCGTGTTAAAGGGGATGTCTGGAAATGATTTCCGTGGAGAGATCTCAAAACAGGCCTTCCTAGCAGTATTCCCGCATATAACGACATAGCAGTAAAACTCTGCTTAAAACACAGAAGCAACGTATCCTTCAATCTTCTCTCCTGTGCGATTGTTCAGCTAAGTGAGTTAAATCTCCCTTTAGATTCAGGAGTTAAAAACACGTTTCTGGCAAGGTCGGCGTTTGGACATTCCTGAGTGAATGGAAGTAAATGCTGTAAGGAGAACTCTTTGCTTCTAAAACCGAAACGGTGATACCTAACAGAACGGTTGTCAAAGTGTGCATTCAACTTACAGAGGTAAACTCGTGTGTTGAAAGGGAAGTCTGCAAATGCTTTCTGTGGGGAGATCTCAAAACAGTCCTTTCCAGCAGTATTCCAGCATATGACAAAATAGCAGTAAAACTCTGCCTTAAACACAGAAGCAACGCATATTTCAATCTGCTCTGCTGTGCGTTTGTTCTGCTAAGTGAGTTAAATCTCCCTTTATATTCAGGAGTTAGAAAAACGTTTCTGGCAAGAGGTGGGTTTGGAAATTCAGGAGGGAATTGGAGTATATGCTGTTAGAAGAAATCTCTGCAGTTAAAACCAAAACGGAGCAACCGAACAGAATGGTTGTAAATGTGTGCATTCAACTTAAGGAGTTCAACTCATGTGTTGAAAGGCAAGTCTGGAAACACTTTCTGTGGAGAAATCTCAAAATAGGCCTTTCCAGCAGTATTCCCACATATAACGAAATAGCAGTAAAACTCTGCCTAAAACACAAAAGCAACCTATCTTTCAATCTGCTCTGCTGTGCTAAGTGAGTAAAATCTCCCTTTAGATTCAGGAGTTAAAACACGTTTCTGGCAATGGCTGCATTTGGACATTCCTGAGTGAATTGGAGTATATACTGTTAGAAGAACTCTCTACTTCTAAAACCTAAACGGAGCTACCTAACAGAACGGTTGTCAATGTGTGCATTCAACTTACAGAGTTAAACTCTTTTGTTGAAGGGAAAATCTGGAAGCGCTTTCTGTGGAGAGATCTCAAAAGAGGCCTTTCCAGCAGTTTTCCCGCATATAACGAAATAGCAGAAAAACTCGGCCTAAAACACAGAAGAAACGTATCCTTCTATGTGCTCCGCTGTGCATTTGTTCAGCTTAGTGAGGTAAATCTCTTTTTAGAATCAGGTGTTAGAAACACGTTTTTGGCAACAGCTGCGTTTGGACATTCCTGAGTGAATGGGAGTATATGCTGTAAGGAGAACTCTCTGCTTCTAAAACCAAAACGGAGGTATCTAACACAATGGTTGTCAATGTGTGCATTCAACTTACAGAGTTAAACTCTTCTGTTGAAGGGAATATCTAAAAATGCTTTCTGTGCAGAGATCTCAAAAGAGGCCTTTCCAGCAGAATTCCCCCATATAACGAAATAGCAGTAAAACTCGGCCTAAAACACAGAAGCAACGTATCATTCAATCTGCTCTGCTGTGCGTATGTTCAGCTAAGTGAGTAAAATCTCCGTTTAGATTCAGGAGTTAGAAACACGTTTCTGGCAAGAGCTGCATTTGGACATTCCGGAGTGAATGGGAGTATATGCTGTAAGCAGAACTTTCTGCTTCTAAAACCAAAACGGAGCTACCTAACAGAACGGTTCTCAATGTGTGCATTCAACTTACAGAGTTAAACTCTTGAGTTAAAAAGGAAGTCTGGAAACGCTTTCTGTGGAGAGATCTCAAAACAGGCCTTTCCAGCAGTATTCCCGCATTTAACGAAAAGCAGTATAATTCTGCCTTAAACGCAGAAGCAACGTATCCTTCAATCTGCTCAGCTGTGCATTTGTTCTGCTAAGTTAGTTAAATCTCCCTTTAGATTCAGAAGTTAGAATCACGTTTCTAACCAGAGCTGCGTTTGGACATTCCTGAGTGAATGGGAGTATATGCTGTAAAAAGAACTCTCTGCTTCTAAAACCAAAACAGATCTACCTAACACAACGGTTGTCACTGTGTGCATTCAACTTACAGAGTTAAACTCTTCTGTTGAAGGGAAAATCTGGAAACGCTTTCTGTGGAGAGATCTCAAAACAGGCATTTCCAGCAGTATTCCCGCATATAACGAAATAGAAGTATAACTCTGCCGAAAACACAGAAGCAGCATATCATTCAATCTGTTCTGGTGTGCCTTTATTCAGCGAAGTGACTTAAATCTCCCTTTAGATTGAGGAGTTAGAAACACGTTTCTGGCAATGGCGGTGTTTGGACATTCCTGAGTGAATTGGAGTATATACTGTTAGAAGAACTCTCTACTTCTAAAACCAAAGCCGACCTACCTAACAGAACGGTTGTCAATGTGTGCATTCAACCTACAGAATTAAACTCGTGTTTTGAAGGGGAAGTCTGGAAACGCTTTCTGTGCAGAGATCACAAAATGGGCCTTTCCGGCAGTATTCCCGCATATAACGAAATAGCAGTAAAACTCTGCCTAAAACACAGAAGGAAGGTATCCTTCAATCTGCTCTGCTGTGCATTTCTTATGCTAAGTGTGTTAAATCTCCCTTTAGATTCAGGAGATAGAAACACGTTCCTGGCAAGTGCTGCGTTTGGACATTTCTGAGTGAATGGGATTATATTCTGTAAGGAGAATTCTCTGCTTCTAAAACCAAAATGGAGCTACCTAACAGAACAATTGTCAATGTGTGCATTCAACTTACACAGATAAACTCGTGTGTTGAAGGGGACCTCTGGAAACGCTTTCTGTGGAGAGATCTCAAAACAGGCCTTTGTAGCAGTATTCCCGCATATAACGAAATAGCAGTAAAAGTCTGCTTAAAACACAGAAGCAACGTATCCTTCAGTCTTCTCTCCTGTGCGATTGTTCAGCTAAGTGAGTAAAATTTCCCTTTAGATTCAGCAGTTAGAAAAACGTTTCTGGCAAGAGCAGGGTTTGGAAATTCAGGAGGGAATCGGAGTATATGCTGTTAGAAGAAATCTCTGCAGTTAAAACCAAAACGGAGCAAGCGAACAGAATGGTTGTAAATGTGTGCATTCAACTTAAGGAGTTCAACTCGTGTGCTGAAAGGCAAGTCTGGAAACACTTTCTGTGGAGAAATCTCAAAATAGGCCTTTCCAGCAGTATTCCCACATATAACGAAATAGCAGTAAAACTCTGCCTGAAACACAAAAGCAACCTATCTTTCAAACTGCTCTGCTGTGCTAAGTGAGTAAAATCTCCCTTTAGATTCAGGAGTTAAAAACACGTTTCTGGCAATGGCTGCGTTTGGACATTCCTGAGTGAATTTGAGTATATACTGTTAGAAGAACTCTCTACTTCTAAAACCAAAGCCGACCTACATAACAGAACGGTTGTCCATGTGTGCATTCAACCTACAGAGTTAAATTCGTGTGTTGAAGGGGAAGTCCTAAAACGCTTTCTGTGGAGAGACCTCAAAACAGGCCTTACAGCAGTATTCCCGCATATAACGAAATAGCAGTAAAACTCTGCCTAAAACACAGAAACAAGGTATCCTTCTATCTTCTCTCCTGTGCGTTTGTTCAGCTAAGGGAGTTAAATCTCCCTTTCGATTCAGGAGATAGAAGCACGTTTCTGGCAAGAGCTGCATTTGGACATTCCTGAATGAATGGGAATATATGCTGTAAGGAGAACTTTTTGCTTCTAAAACAAAAAGGGAGCAACCTTACAGCATGGTTGTCAATGTGTGCATTCACCTTACAGATTTAAACTCGTGTTTTGAAAAGGAAATCTAGAAACGCTTTCTGTGGAGTGATGTCAAACAGGCATTTCCAGCAGTATTCCCGCATATAACGAAATAGCAGTAAAACTTTGCCTAAAACACAGAAGCAACGTATCCATAAATCTGCTCTGGTGTTCCTTTATTCAGCTAAATGAGTTAAATCTCCCTTTAGATTCAGGAGTTAGAAACACATTTCTGGCAAGGGCTGCATTTGGACATTCCTGCGTTAATGGGAGTATATGCTGTAAGACAAAGTCTATGCTTCTAAAACCAAAACAAATCGACCTAATGGAACGGTTGTCAATATGTGCATTCAACTTACACAGATAAACTCGTGTGTTAAAGGGGATGTCTGGAAATGATTTCCGTGGAGAGATCTCAAAACAGGCCTTCCTAGCAGTATTCCCGCATATAACGATATAGCAGTAAAACTCTGCTTAAAACACAGAAGCAACGTATCCTTCAATCTTCTCTCCTGTGCGATTTTCAGCTAAGTGAGTTAAATCTCCCTTTAGATTCAGGAGTTAAAAACACGTTTCTGGCAAGGTCGGCGTTTGGACATTCCTGAGTGAATGGAAGTAAATGCTGTAAGGAGAACCCTTTGATTCTAAAACCGAAACGGTGCTACCTAACAGAACGGTTGTCAAAGTGTGCATTCAGCTTACAGAGGTAAACTCGTGTGTTGAAAGGGAAGTGTGCAAATGCTTTCTGTGGGGAGATCTCAAAACAGGCCTTTCCAGCAGTATTCCCGCATATGACAAAATAGCAGTAAAACTCTGCCTTAAACACAGAAGCAACGCATATTTCAATCTGCTCTGCTGTGCGTTTGTTCTGCTAAGTGAGTTAAATCTCCCTTTATATTCAGGAGTTAGAAAAACGTTTCTGGCAAGAGCTGGGTTTGGAAATTCAGGAGGGAATTGGAGTATATGCTGTTAGAAGAAATCTCTGCAGTTAAAACCAAAACGGAGCAAGCGAAAAGAATGGTTGTAAATGTGTGCATTCAACTTAAGTAGTTCAACTCATGTGTTGAAAGGCAAGTCTGGAAACACTTTCTGTGGAGAAATCTCAAAATAGGCCTTTCCAGCAGTATTCCCACATATAACGAAATAGCAGTAAAACTCTGCCTAAAACACAAAAGCAACCTATCTTTCAATCTGCACGGCTGTGCTAAGTGAGTAAAATCTCCCTTTAGATTCAGGAGTTAAAAACACGTTTCTGGCAATGGCTGCATTTGGACATTCCAGAGTGAATTGGAATATATACTGTTAGACGAACTCTCTACTTCTAAAACGTAAACGGAGCTACCTAACAGAACGGTTGTCAATGTGTGCATTCAAATTACAGAGTTAAACTCTTTTGTTGAAGGGAAAATCTGGAAGCGCTTTCTGTGGAGAGATCTCAAAAGAGGCCTTTCCAGGAGTATTCCCGCATATAACGAAATAGCAGAAAAACTCGGCCTAAAACACAGAAGAAACGTATCATTCAATCTGCTCTGCTGTGCGTGCTTTCAGCTAAGTGAGTTAAATCTCCCTTTAGATTCAGGACTTAGAAACACATTTCTGGCAAGAGCTGCATTTGGACATTCCTGAGTGAATTGGGGTATATGCTGTTAGAAGAAATCTCTGCTTCTAAAACCAAAACAGAGCATCCTAATAGATCAGTTGTCAATGTGTGCATTCCACTTAAAGTGTTAAACTCGTGTGTTGAAGGGGAAGTCTGAAAACATTTTCTGTGGAGAGATCTCAACACAGGCCTTTCCAGCAGTATTCCCGCATATAACGAAATACAGTAAATCTCTGCCTAAAACACAGAAGCAACGTATCCTTCAATCTGCTCTGCTGTGTGTTAGTTCAGCTAGGTGAGTTAAATCTCCCTTTAGATTCAGGAGTTAGAAACCCGTTTCTGGCAAGATCGGCGTTTGGACATTCCTGAGTGAATGGAAGTAAATGCTGTAAAGAGAACTCTTTGCTTCTAAAACCGACACGGTGCTAACTAACAGAACGGTTGTCAATGTGTGCATTCAACTTACAGAGTTAAACTCGTGTGTTGAAGGGGAAGTCTGGAAACGCTTTCTGTGGAGAGATCTCAAAACAGGCCTTACAGCAGTATTCCCGCATATAACGAAATAGCAGTTCAACTCTGCCTAAAACACAGAAGCAACGTATCCTTCAATCTGCTCTTCTGTGCTAAGTGAGGAAAGTCTCCCTTTAGATCCAGGAGTTAGAAACACGTTTCTGGCAATGGCTGCGTTTGGACATTCCTGAGTTTATTGGAGTATATACTGTTCGAAGACCTCTCTACTTCTAAAACCAAAGTGAAGCTACCTAACAGAACTGTTGTCCATGTGTGCATTCAACCTACAGAATTAAACTCGTGTGTTGAAGGGGAAGTCTGGAAATATTTTCTGTGGAGAGATCTCAAAAGAGGCCTTTCCAGCAGTATTCCCGCATATAACGAAATAGGAGAAAAACTAGGCCTAAAACACAGAAGAAACGTATCCTTCTATGTGCTCCGCTGTGCATTTGTTCAGCTTAGTGAGGTAAATCTCTTTTTAGAATCAGGTGTTAGGAACACATTTTTGGCAACAGCTGCATTTGGACATTCCTGAGTGAATGGGAGTATATGCTGTAAGGAGAACTCTCTGCTTCTAAAAGCAAAACGGAGCAATCTAACACAATGGTTGTCAATGTGTGCATTCAGCTTACAGAGTTAAACTCTTCTGTTGAAGGGAAAATCTAAAAATGCTTTCTGTGCAGAGATCTCAAAAGAGGCCTTTCCAGCAGAATTCCCCCATATAAGGAAATAGCAGTAAAACTCGGCCTAAAACACAGAAGCAACGTATCATTCAATCTGCTCTGCTGTGCGTATGTTCAGCTAAGTGAGTAAAATCTCCGTTTAGATTCAGGAGTTAGAAACACGTCTCTGGCAAGAGCTGCATTTGGACAATCCGGAGGGAATGGGATTATATGCTGTAAGCAGAACTTTCTGCTTCTAAAACCAAAACGGAGCTACCTAACAGAACGGTTCTCAATGTGTGCATTCAACTTACAGAGTTAAACTCGTGAGTTAAAAAGGAAGTCTGGAAACGCTTTCTGTGGAGAGATCTCAAAACAGGCCTTTCCAGCAGTATTCCCGCATATAACGAAAAGCAGTATAATTCTGCCTTAAACGCAGAAGCAACGTATCCTTCAATCTGCTCAGCTGTGCCTTTGTTCTGCTAAGTTACTTAAATCTCCCTTTAGATTCAGAAGTTAGAATCACGTTTCTAACCAGAGCTGCGTTTGGACATTCCTGAGTGAATGGGAGTATATGCTGTAAAAAGAACTCTCTGCTTCTAAAACCAAAACAGATCTACCTAACACAACAGTTGTCACTGTGTGCATTCAACTTACAGAGTTAAATTCTTCTGTTGAAGGGAAAATCTGGAAACGCTTTCTGTGGAGAGATCTCAAAACAGGCATTTCCAGCAGTATTCCCGCATATAACGAAATAGAAGTATAACTCTGCCGAAAACACAGAAGCAGCGTATCATTCAATCGGTTCTGGTGTGCCTTTATTCAGCGAAGTGACTTAAATCTCCCTTTAGATTGAGGAGTTAGAAACACGTTTCTGGCAATGGCTGCGTTTGGACATTCCTGAGTGAATTGGAGTATATACTGTTAGAATAACTCTCTACTTCTAAAACCAAAGCCGACCTACCTAACAGTATGGTTGTCAATGTGTGCATTCAACCTACAGAATTAAACTCGTGTTTTGAAGGGGAAGTCTGGAAACGCATTCTGTGCAGAGATCACAAAATGGGCCTTTCCAGCAGTATTCCCGCATATAACGAAATAGCAGTATAACTCTGCCTAAAACACAGAAGGAAGGTATCCTTCAATCTGCTCTGCTGTGCATTTCTTATGCTAAGTGTGTTAAATCTCCCTTTAGATTCAGGAGATAGAAGCACCTTCCTGGCAAGTGCTGCGTTTGGACATTCCTGAGTTTATTGGAGTATATACTGTTCGAAGACCTCTCTACTTCTAAATCCAAAGCGAAGCTACCTAACAGAACGGTTGTCCATGTGTGCATTCAAGCTACAGAGTTAAACTCGTGTGTTGAAGGGGAAGTCTGGAAACATTTTCTGTGGAGAGATCACAAAACAGGCCTTTCCAGCAGTATTCCCGCATATAACGAAACACCAGTAAAACTTAAACACAGAAGCAACGTATCCTTCAAACTTCTCAGCTCGGCGTTTGTTCTGCTAAGTTAGTTAAATCTCCCTTTATATTCAGGAGTTAGAAAAACGTTTCTGGCAAGAGCTGGGTTTGGAAATTCAGGAGGGAATTGGAGTATATGCTGTTAGAAGAAATCTCTGCACTTAAAACCAAAACGGAGCAACCGAACAGAATGGTTGTAAATGTGTGCATTCAACTTAAGGAGTTCAACTCGTGTGTTGAAAGGCAAGTCTGGAAACACTTTCTGTGGAGAAATCTCAAAATAGGCCTTTTCAGCAGTATTCCCACATATAACGAAATAGCAGTAAAACTCTGCCTGAAACACAAAAGCAACCTATCTTTCAAACTGCTCTGCTGTGCTAAGTGAGTAAAATCTCCCTTTAGATTCAGGAGTTAAAAACACGTTTCTGGCAATGGCTGCGTTTGGACATTCCTGAGTGAATTGGAGTATATACTGTTAGAAGAACTCTCTACTTCTAAAACCAAAGCCGACCTACCTAACTGAACGGTTGTCCATGTGTGCATTCAACCTACAGAGTTAAATTCGTGTGTTGAAGGGGAAGTCCTAAAACGCTTTCTGTGGAGAGACCTCAAAACAGGCCTTACAGCAGTATTCCCGCATATAACGAAATAGCAGTAAAACTCTGCCTAAAACACAGAAACAATGTATCCCTCTATCTTCTCTCCTGTGCGTTTGTTCAGCTAAGGGAGTTAAATCTCCCTTTAGATTCAGGAGATAGAAGCACGTTTCTGGCAAGAGCTGCATTTGGACATTCTTGAATGAATGGGAAAATATGCTGTAAGGAGAACTTTTTGCTTCTAAAACCAAAACGGAGCAAGCTTACAGCATGGTTGTCAATGTGTGCATTCACCTTACGGATTTAAACCCGTGTTTTTAAAAGGAAATCTGGAAACGCTTTCTGTGGAGAGATCTCAAACTGGGATTTCCAGCAGTATTCCCGCATATACCGAAATAGCAGTAAAACTTTGCCTAAAACACAGAAGCAACGTATCCATCAATCTGCTCTGTTGTTCCTTTATTCAGCTAAATGAGTCAAATCTCCCTTTAGATTCAGGAGTTAGAAACACATTTCTGGCAAGGGCTGCGTTTGGACATTCCTGCGTTAATGGGAGTATATGCTGTAAGACAAAGTCTATGCTTCTAAAATCAAAACAAATCGACCTAATGGAACGGTTGTCAATATGTGCATTCAACTTACACAGATAAACTCGCGTGTTAAAGGGGATGTCTGGAAATGATTTCCGTGGAGAGATCTCAAAACAGGCCTTCCTAGCAGTATTCCCGCATATAACGACATAGCAGTAAAACTCTGCTTAAAACACAGAAGCAACGTATCCTTCAATCTTCTCTCCTGTGCGATTGTTCAGCTAAGTGAGTTAAATCTCCCTTTAGATTCAGGAGTTAAAAACACGTTTCTGGCAAGGTCGGCGTTTGGACATTCCTGAGTGAATGGAAGTAAATGCTGTAAGGAGAACTCTTTGCTTCTAAAACCGAAACGGTGCTACCTAACAGAACGGTTGTCAAAGTGTGCATTCAACCTACAGAGGTAAACTCGCGTGTTGAAAGGGAAGTGTGCAAATGCTTTCTGTGGGGAGATCTCAAAACAGTCCTTTCCAGCAGTATTCCAGCATATGACAAAATAGCAGTAAAACTCTGCCTTAAACACAGAAGCAATGCATATTTCAATCTGCTCTGCTGTGCGTTTGTTCTGCTAAGTGAGTTAAATCTCCCTATATATTCAGGAGTTAGAAAAACGTTTCTGGCAAGAGGTGGGTTTGGAAATTCAGGGGGGAATTGGAGTATATGCTGTTAGAAGAAATCTCTGCAGTTAAAACCAAAACGGAGCAACCGAACAGAATGGTTGTAAATGTGTGCATTCAACTTAAGGAGTTCAACTCATGTGTTGAAAGGCAAGTCTGGAAACACTTTCTGTGGAGAAATCTCAAAATAGGCCTTTCCAGCAGTATTCCCACATATAACGAAATAGCAGTAAAACTCTGCCTAAAACACAAAAGCAACCTATCTTTCAATCTGCTCTGCTGTGCTAAGTGAGTAAAATCTCCCTTTAGATTCAGGAGTTAAAACACGTTTCTGGCAATGGCTGCATTTGGACATTCCTGAGTGAATTGGAGTATATACTGTTAGAAGAACTCTCTACTTCTAAAACCTAAACGGAGCTACCTAACAGAACGGTTGTCAATGTGTGCATTCAACTTACAGAGTTAAACTCTTTTGTTGAAGGGAAAATCTGGAAGCGCTTTCTGTGGAGAGATCTCAAAAGAGGCCTTTCCAGCAGTTTTCCCGCATATAACGAAATAGCAGAAAAACTCGGCCTAAAACACAGAAGAAACGTATCCTTCTATGTGCTCCGCTGTGCATTTGTTCAGCTTAGTGAGGTAAATCTCTTTTTAGAATCAGGTGTTAGAAACACGTTTTTGGCAACAGCTGCGTTTGGACATTCCTGAGTGAATGGGAGTATATGCTGTAAGGAGAACTCTCTGCTTCTAAAACCAAAACGGAGGTATCTAACACAATGGTTGTCAATGTGTGCATTCAACTTACAGAGTTAAACTCTTCTGTTGAAGGGAATATCTAAAAATGCTTTCTGTGCAGAGATCTCAAAAGAGGCCTTTCCAGCAGAATTCCCCCATATAACGAAATAGCAGTAAAACTCGGCCTAAAACACAGAAGCAACGTATCATTCAATCTGCTCTGCTGTGCGTATGTTCAGCTAAGTGAGTAAAATCTCCGTTTAGATTCAGGAGTTAGAAACACGTTTCTGGCAAGAGCTGCATTTGGACATTCCGGAGTGAATGGGAGTATATGCTGTAAGCAGAACTTTCTGCTTCTAAAACCAAAACGGAGCTACCTAACAGAACGGTTCTCAATGTGTGCATTCAACTTACAGAGTTAAACTCTTGAGTTAAAAAGGAAGTCTGGAAACGCTTTCTGTGGAGAGATCTCAAAACAGGCCTTTCCAGCAGTATTCCCGCATTTAACGAAAAGCAGTATAATTCTGCCTTAAACGCAGAAGCAACGTATCCTTCAATCTGCTCAGCTGTGCATTTGTTCTGCTAAGTTAGTTAAATCTCCCTTTAGATTCAGAAGTTAGAATCACGTTTCTAACCAGAGCTGCGTTTGGACATTCCTGAGTGAATGGGAGTATATGCTGTAAAAAGAACTCTCTGCTTCTAAAACCAAAACAGATCTACCTAACACAACGGTTGTCACTGTGTGCATTCAACTTACAGAGTTAAACTCTTCTGTTGAAGGGAAAATCTGGAAACGCTTTCTGTGGAGAGATCTCAAAACAGGCATTTCCAGCAGTATTCCCGCATATAACGAAATAGAAGTATAACTCTGCCGAAAACACAGAAGCAGCATATCATTCAATCTGTTCTGGTGTGCCTTTATTCAGCGAAGTGACTTAAATCTCCCTTTAGATTGAGGAGTTAGAAACACGTTTCTGGCAATGGCGGCGTTTGGACATTCCTGAGTGAATTGGAGTATATACTGTTAGAAGAACTCTCTACTTCTAAAACCAAAGCCGACCTACCTAACAGAACGGTTGTCAATGTGTGCATTCAACCTACAGAATTAAACTCATGTTTTGAAGGGGAAGTCTGGAAACGCTTTCTGTGCAGAGATCACAAAATGGGCCTTTCCGGCAGTATTCCCGCATATAACGAAATAGCAGTAAAACTCTGCCTAAAACACAGAAGGAAGGTATCCTTCAATCTGCTCTGCTGTGCATTTCTTATGCTAAGTGTGTTAAATCTCCCTTTAGATTCAGGAGATAGAAACACGTTCCTGGCAAGTGCTGCGTTTGGACATTTCTGAGTGAATGGGATTATATTCTGTAAGGAGAATTCTCTGCTTCTAAAACCAAAATGGAGCTACCTAACAGAACAATTGTCAATGTGTGCATTCAACTTACACAGATAAACTCGTGTGTTGAAGGGGACCTCTGGAAACGCTTTCTGTGGAGAGATCTCAAAACAGGCCTTTGTAGCAGTATTCCCGCATATAACGAAATAGCAGTAAAAGTCTGCTTAAAACACAGAAGCAACGTATCCTTCAGTCTTCTCTCCTGTGCGATTGTTCAGCTAAGTGAGTAAAATTTCCCTTTAGATTCAGCAGTTAGAAAAACGTTTCTGGCAAGAGCAGGGTTTGGAAATTCAGGAGGGAATTGGAGTATATGCTGTTAGAAGAAATCTCTGCAGTTAAAACCAAAACGGAGCAAGCGAACAGAATGGTTGTAAATGTGTGCATTCAACTTAAGGAGTTCAACTCGTGTGCTGAAAGGCAAGTCTGGAAACACTTTCTGTGGAGAAATCTCAAAATAGGCCTTTCCAGCAGTATTCCCACATATAACGAAATAGCAGTAAAACTCTGCCTGAAACACAAAAGCAACCTATCTTTCAAACTGCTCTGCTGTGCTAAGTGAGTAAAATCTCCCTTTAGATTCAGGAGTTAAAAACACGTTTCTGGCAATGGCTGCGTTTGGACATTCCTGAGTGAATTGGAGTCTATACTGTTAGAAGAACTCTCTACTTCTAAAACCAAAGCCGACCTACATAACAGAACGGTTGTCCATGTGTGCATTCAACCTACAGAGTTAAATTCGTGTGTTGAAGGGGAAGTCCTAAAACGCTTTCTGTGGAGAGACCTCAAAACAGGCCTTACAGCAGTATTCCCGCATATAACGAAATAGCAGTAAAACTCTGCCTAAAACACAGAAACAAGGTATCCTTCTATCTTCTCTCCTGTGCGTTTGTTCAGCTAAGGGAGTTAAATCTCCCTTTCGATTCAGGAGATAGAAGCACGTTTCTGGCAAGAGCTGCATTTGGACATTCCTGAATGAATGGGAATATATGCTGTAAGGAGAACTTTTTGCTTCTAAAACAAAAACGGAGCAACCTTACAGCATGGTTGTCAATGTGTGCATTCACCTTACAGATTTAAACTCGTGTTTTGAAAAGGAAATCTAGAAACGCTTTCTGTGGAGTGATGTCAAACAGGCATTTCCAGCAGTATTCCCGCATATAACGAAA
The DNA here is from genome assembly GCA_031835075.1 of Saguinus oedipus. Classification (NCBI taxonomy): domain Eukaryota; kingdom Metazoa; phylum Chordata; class Mammalia; order Primates; family Cebidae; genus Saguinus; species Saguinus oedipus. Next base: position 20,089,140 of record CM063181.1, read on the forward strand.
TAGCAGTAAAACTTTGCCTAAAACACAGAAGCAACGTATCCATAAATCTGCTCTGGTGTTCCTTTATTCAGCTAAATGAGTTAAATCTCCCTTTAGATTCAGGAGTTAGAAACACATTTCTGGCAAGGGCTGCATTTGGACATTCCTGCGTTAATGGGAGTATATGCTGTAAGACAAAGTCTATGCTTCTAAAACCAAAACAAATCGACCTAATGGAACGGTTGTCAATATGTGCATTCAACTTACACAGATAAACTCGTGTGTTAAAGGGGATGTCTGGAAATGATTTCCGTGGAGAGATCTCAAAACAGGCCTTCCTAGCAGTATTCCCGCATATAACGATATAGCAGTAAAACTCTGCTTAAAACACAGAAGCAACGTATCCTTCAATCTTCTCTCCTGTGCGATTTTCAGCTAAGTGAGTTAAATCTCCCTTTAGATTCAGGAGTTAAAAACACGTTTCTGGCAAGGTCGGCGTTTGGACATTCCTGAGTGAATGGAAGTAAATGCTGTAAGGAGAACCCTTTGATTCTAAAACCGAAACGGTGCTACCTAACAGAACGGTTGTCAAAGTGTGCATTCAGCTTACAGAGGTAAACTCGTGTGTTGAAAGGGAAGTCTGCAAATGCTTTCTGTGGGGAGATCTCAAAACAGGCCTTTCCAGCAGTATTCCCACATATGACAAAATAGCAGTAAAACTCTGCCTTAAACACAGAAGCAACGCATATTTCAATCTGCTCTGCTGTGCGTTTGTTCTGCTAAGTGAGTTAAATCTCCCTTTATATTCAGGAGTTAGAAAAACGTTTCTGGCAAGAGCTGGGTTTGGAAATTCAGGAGGGAATTGGAGTATATGCTGTTAGAAGAAGTCTCTGCAGTTAAAACCAAAACGGAGCAAGCGAAAAGAATGGTTGTAAATGTGTGCATTCAACTTAAGTAGTTCAACTCATGTGTTGAAAGGCAAGTCTGGAAACACTTTCTGTGGAGAAATCTCAAAATAGGCCTTTCCAGCAGTATTCCCACATATAACGACATAGCAGTAAAACTCTGCCTAAAACACAAAAGCAACCTATCTTTCAATCTGCACGGCTGTGCTAAGTGAGTAAAATCTCCCTTTAGATTCAGGAGTTAAAAACACGTTTCTGGCAATGGCTGCATTTGGACATTCCAGAGTGAATTGGAATATATACTGTTAGACGAACTCTCTACTTCTAAAACGTAAACGGAGCTACCTAACAGAACGGTTGTCAATGTGTGCATTCAAATTACAGAGTTAAACTCTTTTGTTGAAGGGAAAATCTGGAAGCGCTTTCTGTGGAGAGATCTCAAAAGAGGCCTTTCCAGGAGTATTCCCGCATATAACGAAATAGCAGAAAAACTCGGCCTAAAACACAGAAGAAACGTATCATTCAATCTGCTCTGCTGTGCGTGCTTTCAGCTAAGTGAGTTAAATCTCCCTTTAGATTCAGGACTTAGAAACACATTTCTGGCAAGAGCTGCATTTGGACATTCCTGAGTGAATTGGGGTATATGCTGTTAGAAGAAATCTCTGCTTCTAAAACCAAAACAGAGCATCCTAATAGATCAGTTGTCAATGTGTGCATTCCACTTAAAGTGTTAAACTCGTGTGTTGAAGGGGAAGTCTGAAAACATTTTCTGTGGAGAGATCTCAACACAGGCCTTTCCAGCAGTATTCCCGCATATAACGAAATACAGTAAATCTCTGCCTAAAACACAGAAGCAACGTATCCTTCAATCTGCTCTGCTGTGTGTTAGTTCAGCTAGGTGAGTTAAATCTCCCTTTAGATTCAGGAGTTAGAAACCCGTTTCTGGCAAGATCGGCGTTTGGACATTCCTGAGTGAATGGAAGTAAATGCTGTAAAGAGAACTCTTTGCTTCTAAAACCGACACGGTGCTAACTAACAGAACGGTTGTCAATGTGTGCATTCAACTTACAGAGTTAAACTCGTGTGTTGAAGGGGAAGTCTGGAAACGCTTTCTGTGGAGAGATCTCAAAACAGGCCTTACAGCAGTATTCCCGCATATAACGAAATAGCAGTTCAACTCTGCCTAAAACACAGAAGCAACGTATCCTTCAATCTGCTCTTCTGTGCTAAGTGAGGAAAGTCTCCCTTTAGATCCAGGAGTTAGAAACACGTTTCTGGCAATGGCTGCGTTTGGACATTCCTGAGTTTATTGGAGTATATACTGTTCGAAGACCTCTCTACTTCTAAAACCAAAGTGAAGCTACCTAACAGAACTGTTGTCCATGTGTGCATTCAACCTACAGAATTAAACTCGTGTGTTGAAGGGGAAGTCTGGAAATATTTTCTGTGGAGAGATCTCAAAAGAGGCCTTTCCAGCAGTATTCCCGCATATAACGAAATAGGAGAAAAACTAGGCCTAAAACACAGAAGAAACGTATCCTTCTATGTGCTCCGCTGTGCATTTGTTCAGCTTAGTGAGGTAAATCTCTTTTTAGAATCAGGTGTTAGGAACACATTTTTGGCAACAGCTGCATTTGGACATTCCTGAGTGAATGGGAGTATATGCTGTAAGGAGAACTCTCTGCTTCTAAAAGCAAAACGGAGCAATCTAACACAATGGTTGTCAATGTGTGCATTCAGCTTACAGAGTTAAACTCTTCTGTTGAAGGGAAAATCTAAAAATGCTTTCTGTGCAGAGATCTCAAAAGAGGCCTTTCCAGCAGAATTCCCCCATATAAGGAAATAGCAGTAAAACTCGGCCTAAAACACAGAAGCAACGTATCATTCAATCTGCTCTGCTGTGCATATGTTCAGCTAAGTGAGTAAAATCTCCGTTTAGATTCAGGAGTTAGAAACACGTCTCTGGCAAGAGCTGCATTTGGACAATCCGGAGGGAATGGGATTATATGCTGTAAGCAGAACTTTCTGCTTCTAAAACCAAAACGGAGCTACCTAACAGAACGGTTCTCAATGTGTGCATTCAACTTACAGAGTTAAACTCGTGAGTTAAAAAGGAAGTCTGGAAACGCTTTCTGTGGAGAGATCTCAAAACAGGCCTTTCCAGCAGTATTCCCGCATATAACGAAAAGCAGTATAATTCTGCCTTAAACGCAGAAGCAACGTATCCTTCAATCTGCTCAGCTGTGCCTTTGTTCTGCTAAGTTACTTAAATCTCCCTTTAGATTCAGAAGTTAGAATCACGTTTCTAACCAGAGCTGCGTTTGGACATTCCTGAGTGAATGGGAGTATATGCTGTAAAAAGAACTCTCTGCTTCTAAAACCAAAACAGATCTACCTAACACAACGGTTGTCACTGTGTGCATTCAACTTACAGAGTTAAATTCTTCTGTTGAAGGGAAAATCTGGAAACGCTTTCTGTGGAGAGATCTCAAAACAGGCATTTCCAGCAGTATTCCCGCATATAACGAAATAGAAGTATAACTCTGCCGAAAACACAGAAGCAGCGTATCATTCAATCTGTTCTGGTGTGCCTTTATTCAGCGAAGTGACTTAAATCTCCCTTTAGATTGAGGAGTTAGAAACACGTTTCTGGCAATGGCTGCGTTTGGACATTCCTGAGTGAATTGGAGTATATACTGTTAGAATAACTCTCTACTTCTAAAACCAAAGCCGACCTACCTAACAGTATGGTTGTCAATGTGTGCATTCAACCTACAGAATTAAACTCGTGTTTTGAAGGGGAAGTCTGGAAACGCTTTCTGTGCAGAGATCACAAAATGGGCCTTTCCAGCAGTATTCCCGCATATAACGAAATAGCAGTATAACTCTGCCTAAAACACAGAAGGAATGTATCCTTCAATCTGCTCTGCTGTGCATTTCTTATGCTAAGTGTGTTAAATCTCCCTTTAGATTCAGGAGATAGAAACACCTTCCTGGAAAGTGCTGCGTTTGGACATTCCTGAGTTTATTGGAGTATATACTGTTCGAAGACCTCTCTACTTCTAAAACCAAAGCGAAGCTACCTAACAGAACGGTTGTCCATGTGTGCATTCAAGCTACAGAGTTAAACTCGTGTGTTGAAGGGGAAGTCTGGAAACATTTTCTGTGGAGAGATCACAAAACAGGCCTTTCCAGCAGTATTCCCGCATATAACGAAACACCAGTAAAACTTAAACACAGAAGCAACGTATCCTTCAAACTGCTCAGCTCGGCGTTTGTTCTGCTAAGTTAGTTAAATCTCCCTTTATATTCAGGAGTTAGAAAAACGTTTCTGGCAAGAGCTGGGTTTGGAAATTCAGGAGGGAATTGGAGTATATGCTGTTAGAAGAAATCTCTGCACTTAAAACCAAAACGGAGCAACCGAACAGAATGGTTGTAAATGTGTGCATTCAACTTAAGGAGTTCAACTCGTGGGTTGAAAGGCAAGTCTGGAAACACTTTCTGTGGAGAAATCTCAAAATAGGCCTTTCCAGCAGTATTCCCACATATAACGAAATAGCAGTAAAACTCTGCCTGAAACACAAAAGCAACCTATCTTTCAAACTGCTCTGCTGTGCTAAGTGAGTAAAATCTCCCTTTAGATTCAGGAGTTAAAAACACGTTTCTGGCAATGGCTGTGTTTGGACATTCCTGAGTGAATTGGAGTATATACTGTTAGAAGAACTCTCTACTTCTAAAACCAAAGCCGACCTACCTAACTGAACGGTTGTCCATGTGTGCATTCAACCTACAGAGTTAAATTCGTGTGTTGAAGGGGAAGTCCTAAAACGCTTTCTGTGGAGAGACCTCAAAACAGGCCTTACAGCAGTATTCCCGCATATAACGAAATAGCAGTAAAACTCTGCCTAAAACACAGAAACAATGTATCACTCTATCTTCTCTCCTGTGCGTTTGTTCAGCTAAGGGAGTTAAATCTCCCTTTAGATTCAGGAGATAGAAGCACGTTTCTGGCAAGAGCTGCATTTGGACATTCTTGAATGAATGGGAATATATGCTGTAAGGAGAACTTTTTGCTTCTAAAACCAAAACGGAGCAACCTTACAGCATGGTTGTCAATGTGTGCATTCACCTTACAGATTTAAACTCGTGTTTTTAAAAGGAAATCTGGAAACGCTTTCTGTGGAGAGATCTCAAACAGGGATTTCCAGCAGTATTCCCGCATATACCGAAATAGCAGTAAAACTTTGCCTAAAACACAGAAGCAACGTATCCATCAATCTGCTCTGGTGTTCCTTTATTCAGCTAAATGAGTTAAATCTCCCTTTAGATTCAGGAGTTAGAAACACATTTCTGGCAAGGGCTGCGTTTGGACATTCCTGCGTTAATGGGAGTATATGCTGTAAGACAAAGTCTATGCTTCTAAAATCAAAACAAATCGACCTAATGGAACGGTTGTCAATATGTGCATTCAACTTACACAGATAAACTCGCGTGTTAAAGGGGATGTCTGGAAATGATTTCCGTGGAGAGATCTCAAAACAGGCCTTCCTAGCAGTATTCCCGCATATAACGACATAGCAGTAAAACTCTGCTTAAAACACAGAAGCAACGTATCCTTCAATCTTCTCTCCTGTGCGATTGTTCAGCTAAGTGAGTTAAATCTCCCTTTAGATTCAGGAGTTAAAAACACGTTTCTGGCAAGGTCGGCGTTTGGACATTCCTGAGTGAATGGAAGTAAATGCTGTAAGGAGAACTCTTTGCTTCTAAAACCGAAACGGTGCTACCTAACAGAACGGTTGTCAAAGTGTGCATTCAACTTACAGAGGTAAACTCGTGTGTTGAAAGGGAAGTCTGCAAATGCTTTCTGTGGGGAGATCTCAAAACAGTCCTTTCCAGCAGTATTCCAGCATATGACAAAATAGCAGTAAAACTCTGCCTTAAACACAGAAGCAACGCATATTTCAATCTGCTCTGCTGTGCGTTTGTTCTGCTAAGTGAGTTAAATCTCCCTTTATATTCAGGAGTTAGAAAAACGTTTCTGGCAAGAGGTGGGTTTGGAAATTCAGGAGGAAATTGGAGTATATGCTGTTAGAAGAAATCTCTGCAGTTAAAACCAAAACGGAGCAACCGAACAGAATGGTTGTAAATGTGTGCATTCAACTTAAGGAGTTCAACTCATGTGTTGAAAGGCAAGTCTGGAAACATTTTCTGTGGAGAAATCTCAAAATAGGCCTTTCCAGCAGTATTCCCACATATAACGAAATAGCAGTAAAACTCTGCCTAAAACACAAAAGCAACCTATCTTTCAATCTGCTCTGCTGTGCTAAGTGAGTAAAATCTCCCTTTAGATTCAGGAGTTAAAACCCGTTTCTGGCAATGGCTGCATTTGGACATTCCTGAGTGAATTGGAGTATATACTGTTAGAAGAACTCTCTACTTCTAAAACCAAAGCCGACCTACCTAACAGAACGGTTGTCAATGTGTGCATTCAACCTACAGAATTAAACTCGTGTTTTGAAGGGGAAGTCTGGAAACGCTTTCTGTGCAGAGATCACAAAATGGGCCTTTCCGGCAGTATTCCCGCATATAACGAAATAGCAGTAAAACTCTGCCTAAAACACAGAAGGATGGTATCCTTCAATCTGCTCTGCTGTGCATTTCTTATGCTAAGTGTGTTAAATCTCCCTTTAGATTCAGGAGATAGAAACACGTTCCTGGCAAGTGCTGCGTTTGGACATTTCTGAGTGAATGGGATTATATTCTGTAAGGAGAATTCTCTGCTTCTAAAACCAAAATGGAGCTACCTAACAGAACAATTGTCAATGTGTGCATTCAACTTACACAGATAAACTCGTGTGTTGAAGGGGACCTCTGGAAACGCTTTCTGTGGAGAGATCTCAAAACAGGCCTTTGTAGCAGTATTCCCGCATATAACGATATAGCAGTAAAAGTCTGCTTAAAACACAGAAGCAACGTATCCTTCAGTCTTCTCTCCTGTGCGATTGTTCAGCTAAGTGAGTAAAATTTCCCTTTAGATTCAGCAGTTAGAAAAACGTTTCTGGCAAGAGCAGGGTTTGGAAATTCAGGAGGGAATTGGAGTATATGCTGTTAGAAGAAATCTCTGCAGTTAAAACCAAAACGGAGCAAGCGAACAGAATGGTTGTAAATGTGTGCATTAAACTTAAGGAGTTCAACTCGTGTGCTGAAAGGCAAGTCTGGAAACACTTTCTGTGGAGAAATCTCAAAATAGGCCTTTCCAGCAGTATTCCCACATATAACGAAATAGCAGTAAAACTCTGCCTAAAACACAAAAGCAACCTATCTTTCAAACTGCTCTGCTGTGCTAAGTGAGTAAAATCTCCCTTTAGATTCAGGAGTTAAAAACACGTTTCTGGCAATGGCTGCGTTTGGACATTCCTGAGTGAATTGGAGTATATACTGTTAGAAGAACTCTCTACTTCTAAAACCAAATCCGACCTACATAACAGAACGGTTGTCCATGTGTGCATTCAACCTACAGAGTTAAATTCGTGTGTTGAAGGGGAAGTCCTAAAACGCTTTCTGTGGAGAGACCTCAAAACAGGCCTTACAGCAGTATTCCCGCATATAACGAAATAGCAGTAAAACTCTGCCTAAAACACAGAAACAAGGTATCCTTCTATCTTCTCTCCTGTGCGTTTGTTCAGCTAAGGGAGTTAAATCTCCCTTTCGATTCAGGAGATAGAAGCACGTTTCTGGCAAGAGCTGCATTTGGACATTCCTGAATGAATGGGAATATATGCTGTAAGGAGAACTTTTTGCTTCTAAAACAAAAACGGAGCAACCTTACAGCATGGTTGTCAATGTGTGCATTCACCTTACAGATTTAAACTCGTGTTTTGAAAAGGAAATCTAGAAACGCTTTCTGTGGAGTGATGTCAAACAGGCATTTCCAGCAGTATTCCCGCATATAACGAAATAGCAGTAAAACTTTGCCTAAAACACAGAAGCAACGTATCCATAAATCTGCTCTGGTGTTCCTTTATTCAGCTAAATGAGTTAAATCTCCCTTTAGATTCAGGAGTTAGAAACACATTTCTGGCAAGGGCTGCATTTGGACATTCCTGCGTTAATGGGAGTATATGCTGTAAGACAAAGTCTATGCTTCTAAAACCAAAACAAATCGACCTAATGGAACGGTTGTCAATATGTGCATTCAACTTACACAGATAAACTCGTGTGTTAAAGGGGATGTCTGGAAATGATTTCCGTGGAGAGATCTAAAAACAGGCCTTCCTAGCAGTATTCCCGCATATAACGATATAGCAGTAAAACTCTGCTTAAAACACAGAAGCAACGTATCCTTCAATCTTCTCTCCTGTGCGATTTTCAGCTAAGTGAGTTAAATCTCCCTTTAGATTCAGGAGTTAAAAACACGTTTCTGGCAAGGTCGGCGTTTGGACATTCCTGAGTGAATGGAAGTAAATGCTGTAAGGAGAACCCTTTGATTCTAAAACCGAAACGGTGCTACCTAACAGAACGGTTGTCAAAGTGTGCATTCAGCTTACAGAGGTAAACTCGTGTGTTGAAAGGGAAGTCTGCAAATGCTTTCTGTGGGGAGATCTCAAAACAGGCCTTTCCAGCAGTATTCCCGCATATGACAAAATAGCAGTAAAACTCTGCCTTAAACACAGAAGCAACGCATATTTCAATCTGCTCTGCTGTGCGTTTGTTCTGCTAAGTGAGTTAAATCTCCCTTTATATTCAGGAGTTAGAAAAACGTTTCTGGCAAGAGCTGGGTTTGGAAATTCAGGAGGGAATTGGAGTATATGCTGTTAGAAGAAATCTCTGCAGTTAAAACCAAAACGGAGCAAGCGAAAAGAATGGTTGTAAATGTGTGCATTCAACTTAAGGAGTTCAACTCATGTGTTGAAAGGCAAGTCTGGAAACACTTTCTGTGGAGAAATCTCAAAATAGGCCTTTCCAGCAGTATTCCCACATATAACGAAATAGCAGTAAAACTCTGCCTAAAACACAAAAGCAACCTATCTTTCAATCTGCACGGCTGTGCTAAGTGAGTAAAATCTCCCTTTAGATTCAGGAGTTAAAAACACATTTCTGGCAATGGCTGCATTTGGACATTCCAGAGTGAATTGGAATATATACTGTTAGACGAACTCTCTACTTCTAAAACGTAAACGGAGCTACCTAACAGAACGGTTGTCAATGTGTGCATTCAAATTACAGAGTTAAACTCTTTTGTTGAAGGGAAAATCTGGAAGCGCTTTCTGTGGAGAGATCTCAAAAGAGGCCTTTCCAGGAGTATTCCCGCATATAACGAAATAGCAGAAAAACTCGGCCTAAAACACAGAAGAAACGTATCATTCAATCTGCTCTGCTGTGCGTGCTTTCAGCTAAGTGAGTTAAATCTCCCTTTAGATTCAGGACTTAGAAACACATTTCTGGCAAGAGCTGCATTTGGACATTCCTGAGTGAATTGGGGTATATGCTGTTAGAAGAAATCTCTGCTTCTAAAACCAAAACAGAGCATCCTAATAGATCAGTTGTCAATGTGTGCATTCCACTTAAAGTGTTAAACTCGTGTGTTGAAGGGGAAGTCTGAAAACATTTTCTGTGGAGAGATCTCAACACAGGCCTTTCCAGCAGTATTCCCGCATATAACGAAATACAGTAAATCTCTGCCTAAAACACAGAAGCAACGTATCCTTCAATCTGCTCTGCTGTGTGTTAGTTCAGCTAGGTGAGTTAAATCTCCCTTTAGATTCAGGAGTTAGAAACCCGTTTCTGGCAAGATCGGCGTTTGGACATTCCTGAGTGAATGGAAGTAAATGCTGTAAAGAGAACTCTTTGCTTCTAAAACCGACACGGTGCTAACTAACAGAACGGTTGTCAATGTGTGCATTCAACTTACAGAGTTAAACTCGTGTGTTGAAGGGGAAGTCTGGAAACGCTTTCTGTGGAGAGATCTCAAAACAGGCCTTACAGCAGTATTCCCGCATATAACGAAATAGCAGTTCAACTCTGCCTAAAACACAGAAGCAACGTATCCTTCAATCTGCTCTTCTGTGCTAAGTGAGGAAAGTCTCCCTTTAGATCCAGGAGTTAGAAACACGTTTCTGGCAATGGCTGCGTTTGGACATTCCTGAGTTTATTGGAGTATATACTGTTCGAAGACCTCTCTACTTCTAAAACCAAAGTGAAGCTACCTAACAGAACTGTTGTCCATGTGTGCATTCAACCTACAGAATTAAACTCGTGTGTTGAAGGGGAAGTCTGGAAATATTTTCTGTGGAGAGATCTCAAAAGAGGCCTTTCCAGCAGTATTCCCGCATATAATGAAATAGGAGAAAAACTAGGCCTAAAACACAGAAGAAACGTATCCTTCTATGTGCTCCGCTGTGCATTTGTTCAGCTTAGTGAGGTAAATCTCTTTTTAGAATCAGGTGTTAGGAACACATTTTTGGCAACAGCTGCATTTGGACATTCCTGAGTGAATTGGAGTATATGCTGTTAGAAGAAATCTCTGCTTCTAAAACCAAAACAGACCATCCTAATAGATCAGTTGTCAATTTGTGCATTCCACTTAAAGTGTTAAACTCGTGTGTTGAAGGGGAAGTCTGAAAACACTTTCTGTGGAGAGATCTCAACACAGTCCTTTCCAGCAGTATTCCCGCATATAACGAAATACAGTAAATCTCTGCCTAAAACACAGAAGCAACGTATCCTTCAATCTGCTCTGCTGTGTGTTAGTTCAGCTAAGTGAGTTAAGTCTCCCTTTAGATTCAGTAGTTAGAAACACGTTTCTGGCAAGATCGGCATTTGGACATTCCTGAGTGAATGGAAGTAAATGCTGTAAAGAGAACACTTTGCTTCTAAAACCGACACGGTGCTAACTAACAGAACGGTTGTCAATGTGTGCATTCAACTTACAGAGTTAAACTCGTGTGTTGAAGGGGAAGTCTGGAAACGCTTTCTGTGGAGAGATGTCAAAACAGGCCTTACAGCAGTATTCCCGCATATAACGAAATAGCAGTTCAACTCTGCCTAAAACACAGAAGCAACGTATCCTTCAATCTGCTCTTCGGTGCTAAGTGAGGAAAGTCTCCCTTTAGATCCAGGAGTTAGGAACACGTTTCTGGCAATGGCTGCGTTTGGACATTCCTGAGTTTATTGGAGTATATACTGTTCGAAAACCTCTCTACTTCTAAAACCAAAGCGAAGCTACCTAACAGAACGGTTGTCCATGTGTGCATTCAACCTACAGAGTTAAACTCGTGTGTTGAAGGGGAAGTCTGGAAATATTTTCTGTGGAGAGATCTCAAAAGAGGCCTTTCCAGCAGTATTCCCGCATATAATGAAATAGGAGAAAAACTCGGCCTAAAACACAGAAGAAACGTATCCTTCTATGTGCTCCGCTGTGCATTTGTTCAGCTTAGTGAGGTAAATCTCTTTTTAGAATCAGGTGTTAGAAACACGTTTTTGGCAACAGCTGCGTTTGGACATTCCTGAGTGAATGGGATTATATGCTGTAAGGAGAACTCTCGGCTTCTAAAACCAAAACGGAGCTATCTAACACAATGGTTGTCAATGTGTGCATTCAACTTACAGAGTTAACCTCTTCTGTTGAAGGGAAAATCTAAAAATGCTTTCTGTGCAGAGATCTCAAAAGAGGCCTTTCCAGCAGAATTCCCCCATATAACGAAATAGCAGTAAAACTCGGCCTAAAACACAGAAGCAACGTATCATTCAATCTGCTCTGCTGTGCGTATGTTCAGCTAAGTGAGTAAAATCTCCGTTTAGATTCAGGAGTTAGAAACACGTCTCTGGCAAGAGCTGCATTTGGACATTCCAGAGTGAATGGGAGTATATGCTGTAAGCAGAACTTTCTGCTTCTAAAACCAAAACGGAGCTACCTAACAGAACGGTTCTCAATGTGTGCATTCAACTTACAGAGTTAAACTCGTGAGTTAAAAAGGAAGTCTGGAAACGCTTTCTGTGGAGAGATCTCAAAACAGGCCTTTCCAGCAGTATTCCCGCATATAACGAAAAGCAGTATAATTCTGCCTTAAACGCAGAAGCAACCTATCCTTCAATCTGCTCAGCTGTGCGTTTGTTCTGCTAAGTTAGTTAAATCTCCCTTTAGATTCAGAAGTTAGAATCACGTTTCTAACCAGAGCTGCATTTGGACATTCCTGAGTGAATGGAAATATATGCTGTAAAAAGAACTCTCTGCTTCTAAAACCAAAACAGATCTACCTGACACAACGGTTGTCACTGTGTGCATTCAACTTACAGAGTTAAACTCTTCTGTTGAAGGGAAAATCTGGAAACGCTTTCTGTGGAGAGATCTCAAAACAGGCATTTCCAGCAGTATTCCCGCATATAACGAAATAGAAGTATAACTCTGCCGAAAACACAGAAGCAGCGTATCATTCAATCTGTTCTGGTGTGCCTTCATTCAGCGAAGTGACTTAAATCTCCCTTTAGATTGAGGAGTTAGAAACACGTTTCTGGCAATGGCTGCGTTTGGACATTCCTGAGTGAATGGGAGTATATACTGTTAGAAGAACTCTCTACTTCTAAAACCAAAGCCGACCTACCTAACAGAACGGTTGTCAATGTGTGCATTCAACCTACAGAATTAAACTCGTGTTTTGAAGGGGAAGTCTGGAAACGCTTTCTGTGCAGAGATCACAAAATGGGCCTTTCCAGCAGTATTCCCGCATATAACGAAATAGCAGTAAAACTCTGCCTAAAACACAGAAGGAAGGTATCCTTCAATCTGCTCTGCTGTGCATTTCTTATGCTAAGTGTGTTAAATCTCCCTTTAGATTCAGGAGATAGAAACACGTTCCTGGCAAGTGCTGCGTTTGGACATTTCTGAGTGAATGGGATTATAATCTGTAAGGAGAACTCTCTGCTTCTAAAACCAAAATGGAGCTACCTAACAGAACAATTGTCAATGTGTGCATTCAACTTACACAGATAAACTCGTGTGTTGAAGGGGACCTCTGGAAACGCTTTCTGTGGAGAGATCTCAAAACAGGCCTTTGTAGCAGTATTCCCGCATATAACGAAATAGCAGTAAAAGTCTGCTTAAAACACAGAAGCAACGTATCCTTCAGTCTTCTCTCCTGTGCGATTGTTCAGCTAAGTGAGTAAAATTTCCCTTTAGATTCAGCAGTTAGAAAAACGTTTCTGGCAAGAGCAGGGTTTGGAAATTCAGGAGGGAATTGGAGTATATGCTGTTAGAAGAAATCTCTGCAGTTAAAACCAAAACGGAGCAAGCGAAAAGAATGGTTGTAAATGTGTGCATTCAACTTAAGGAGTTCAACTCATGTGTTGAAAGGCAAGTCTGGAAACACTTTCTGTGGAGAAATCTCAAAATAGGCCTTTCCAGCAGTATTCCCTCATATAACGAAATAGCAGTAAAACTCTGCCTAAAACACAAAAGCAACCTATCTTTCAATCTGCACGGCTGTGCTAAGTGAGTAAAATCTCCCTTTAGATTCAGGAGTTAAAAACACGTTTCTGGCAATGGCTGCATTTGGACATTCCAGAGTGAATTGGAGTATATACTGTTAGACGAACTCTCTACTTCTAAAACGTAAACGGAGCTACCTAACAGAACGGTTGTCAAAGTGTGCATTCAACTTACAGAGTTAAACTCTTCTGTTGAAGGGAAAATCTAAAAATGCTTTCTGTGCAGAGATCTCAAAAGAGGCCTTTCCAGCAGAATTCCCCCATATAACGAAATAGCAGTAAAACTCGGCCTAAAACACAGAAGCAACGTATCATTCAATCTGCTCTGCTGTGCGTATGTTCAGCTTAGTGAGTAAAATCTCCGTTTAGATTCAGGAGTTAGAAACACGTTTCTGGCAAGGGCTGCATTTGGACATTCCAGAGTGAATGGGAGTATATGCTGTAAGCAGAACATTCTGCTTCTAAAACCAAAACGGAGCTACCTAACAGAACGGTTCTCAATGTGTGCATTCAACTTACAGAGTTAAACTTTTGAGTTAAAAAGGAAGTCTGGAAACTCTTTCTGAGGAGAGATCTCAAAACAGGCCTTTCCAGCAGTATTCCCGCATACAACGAAAAGCAGTATAATTCTGCCTTAAACGCAGAAGCAACGTATCCTTCAATCTGCTCAGCTGTGCGTTTGCTCTGCTAAGTTAGTTAAATCTCCCTTTAGATTCAGAAGTTAGAATCACGTTTCTAACCAGAGCTGCGTTTCGACATTCCTGAGTGAATGGGAGTATATGCTGTAAAAAGAACTCTCTGCTTCTAAAACCAAAACAGATCTACCTGACACAACGGTTGTCAATGTGTGCATTCAACTTACAGAGTTAAACTCTTCTGTTGAAGGGAAATCTGGAAACGCTTTCCGTGGAGAGATCTCAAAACAGGCATTTCCAGCAGTATTCCCGCATATAACGAAATAGAAGTATAACTCTGCCGAAAACACAGAAGCAGCGTATCATTCAATCTGTTCTGGTGTGCCTTCATTCAGCGAAGTGACTTAAATCTCCCTTTAGATTGAGGAGTTAGAAACACGTTTCTGGCAATGGCTGCGTTTGGACATTCCTGAGTGAATGGGAGTATATACTGTTAGAAGAACTCTCTACTTCTAAAACCAAAGCCGACCTACCTAACAGAACGGTTGTCAATGTGTGCATTCAACCTACAGAATTAAACTCGTGTTTTGAAGGGGAAGTCTGGAAACGCTTTCTGTGCAGAGATCACAAAATGGGCCTTTCCAGCAGTATTCCCGCATATAACGAAATAGCAGTAAAACTCTGCCTAAAACACAGAAGGAAGGTATCCTTCAATCTGCTCTGCTGTGCATTTCTTATGCTAAGTGTGTTAAATCTCCCTTTAGATTCAGGAGATAGAAACACGTTCCTGGCAAGTGCTGCGTTTGGACATTTCTGAGTGAATGGGATTATAATCTGTAAGGAGAACTCTCTGCTTCTAAAACCAAAATGGAGCTACCTAACAGAACAATTGTCAATGTGTGCATTCAACTTACACAGATAAACTCGTGTGTTGAAGGGGACCTCTGGAAACGCTTTCTGTGGAGAGATCTCAAAACAGGCCTTTGTAGCAGTATTCCCGCATATAACGAAATAGCAGTAAAAGTCTGCTTAAAACACAGAAGCAACGTATCCTTCAGTCTTCTCTCCTGTGCGATTGTTCAGCTAAGTGAGTAAAATTTCCCTTTAGATTCAGCAGTTAGAAAAACGTTTCTGGCAAGAGCAGGGTTTGGAAATTCAGGAGGGAATTGGAGTATATGCTGTTAGAAGAAATCTCTGCAGTTAAAACCAAAAGGGAGCAAGCGAAAAGAATGGTTGTAAATGTGTGCATTCAACTTAAGGAGTTCAACTCATGTGTTGAAAGGCAAGTCTGGAAACACTTTCTGTGGAGAAATCTCAAAATAGGCCTTTCCAGCAGTATTCCCTCATATAACGAAATAGCAGTAAAACTCTGCCTAAAACACAAAAGCAACCTATCTTTCAATCTGCACGGCTGTGCTAAGTGAGTAAAATCTCCCTTTAGATTCAGGAGTTAAAAACACGTTTCTGGCAATGGCTGCATTTGGACATTCCAGAGTGAATTGGAGTATATACTGTTAGACGAACTCTCTACTTCTAAAACGTAAACGGAGCTACCTAACAGAACGGTTGTCAATGTGTGCATTCAACTTACAGAGTTAAACTCTTCTGTTGAAGGGAAAATCTAAAAATGCTTTCTGTGCAGAGATCTCAAAAGAGGCCTTTCCAGCAGAATTCCCCCATATAACGAAATAGCAGTAAAACTCGGCCTAAAACACAGAAGCAACGTATCATTCAATCTGCTCTGCTGTGCGTATGTTCAGCTTAGTGAGTAAAATCTCCGTTTAGATTCAGGAGTTAGAAACACGTTTCTGGCAAGGGCTGCATTTGGACATTCCAGAGTGAATGGGAGTATATGCTGTAAGCAGAACATTCTGCTTCTAAAACCAAAACGGAGCTACCTAACAGAACGGTTCTCAATGTGTGCATTCAACTTACAGAGTTAAACTTTTGAGTTAAAAAGGAAGTCTGGAAACTCTTTCTGAGGAGAGATCTCAAAACAGGCCTTTCCAGCAGTATTCCCGCATATAACGAAAAGCAGTATAATTCTGCCTTAAACGCAGAAGCAACGTATCCTTCAATCTGCTCAGCTGTGCGTTTGCTCTGCTAAGTTAGTTAAATCTCCCTTTAGATTCAGAAGTTAGAATCACGTTTCTAACCAGAGCTGCGTTTCGACATTCCTGAGTGAATGGGAGTATATGCTGTAAAAAGAACTCTCTGCTTCTAAAACCAAAACAGATCTACCTGACACAACGGTTGTCAATGTGTGCATTCAACTTACAGAGTTAAACTCTTCTGTTGAAGGGAAATCTGGAAACGCTTTCCGTGGAGAGATCTCAAAACAGGCATTTCCAGCAGTATTCCCGCATATAACGAAATAGAAGTATAACTCTGCCGAAAACACAGAAGCAGCGTATCATTCAATCTGTTCTGGTGTGCCTTCATTCAGCGAAGTGACTTAAATCTCCCTTTAGATTGAGGAGTTAGAAACACGTTTCTGGCAATGGCTGCGTTTGGACATTCCTGAGTGAATGGGAGTATATACTGTTAGAAGAACTCTCTACTTCTAAAACCAAAGCCGACCTACCTAACAGAACGGTTGTCAATGTGTGCATTCAACCTACAGAATTAAACTCGTGTTTTGAAGGGGAAGTCTGGAAACGCTTTCTGTGCAGAGATCACAAAATGGGCCTTTCCAGCAGTATTCCCGCATATAACGAAATAGCAGTAAAACTCTGCCTAAAACACAGAAGGAAGGTATCCTTCAATCTGCTCTGCTGTGCATTTCTTATGCTAAGTGTGTTAAATCTCCCTTTAGATTCAGGAGATAGAAACACGTTCCTGGCAAGTGCTGCGTTTGGACATTTCTGAGTGAATGGGATTATAATCTGTAAGGAGAACTCTCTGCTTCTAAAACCAAAATGGAGCTACCTAACAGAACAATTGTCAATGTGTGCATTCAACTTACACAGATAAACTCGTGTGTTGAAGGGGACCTCTGGAAACGCTTTCTGTGGAGAGATCTCAAAACAGGCCTTTGTAGCAGTATTCCCGCATATAACGAAATAGCAGTAAAAGTCTGCTTAAAACACAGAAGCAACGTATCCTTCAGTCTTCTCTCCTGTGCGATTGTTCAGCTAAGTGAGTAAAATTTCCCTTTAGATTCAGCAGTTAGAAAAACGTTTCTGGCAAGAGCAGGGTTTGGAAATTCAGGAGGGAATTGGAGTATATGCTGTTAGAAGAAATCTCTGCAGTTAAAACCAAAACGGAGCAAGCGAAAAGAATGGTTGTAAATGTGTGCATTCAACTTAAGGAGTTCAACTCATGTGTTGAAAGGCAAGTCTGGAAACACTTTCTGTGGAGAAATCTCAAAATAGGCCTTTCCAGCAGTATTCCCTCATATAACGAAATAGCAGTAAAACTCTGCCTAAAACACAAAAGCAACCTATCTTTCAATCTGCACGGCTGTGCTAAGTGAGTAAAATCTCCCTTTAGATTCAGGAGTTAAAAACACGTTTCTGGCAATGGCTGCATTTGGACATTCCAGAGTGAATTGGAGTATATACTGTTAGACGAACTCTCTACTTCTAAAACGTAAACGGAGCTACCTAACAGAACGGTTGTCAATGTGTGCATTCAACTTACAGAGTTAAACTCTTCTGTTGAAGGGAAAATCTAAAAATGCTTTCTGTGCAGAGATCTCAAAAGAGGCCTTTCCAGCAGAATTCCCCCATATAACGAAATAGCAGTAAAACTCGGCCTAAAACACAGAAGCAACGTATCATTCAATCTGCTCTGCTGTGCGTATGTTCAGCTTAGTGAGTAAAATCTCCGTTTAGATTCAGGAGTTAGAAACACGTTTCTGGCAAGGGCTGCATTTGGACATTCCAGAGTGAATGGGAGTATATGCTGTAAGCAGAACATTCTGCTTCTAAAACCAAAACGGAGCTACCTAACAGAACGGTTCTCAATGTGTGCATTCAACTTACAGAGTTAAACTTTTGAGTTAAAAAGGAAGTCTGGAAACTCTTTCTGAGGAGAGATCTCAAAACAGGCCTTTCCAGCAGTATTCCCGCATATAACGAAAAGCAGTATAATTCTGCCTTAAACGCAGAAGCAACGTATCCTTCAATCTGCTCAGCTGTGCGTTTGCTCTGCTAAGTTAGTTAAATCTCCCTTTAGATTCAGAAGTTAGAATCACGTTTCTAACCAGAGCTGCGTTTCGACATTCCTGAGTGAATGGGAGTATATGCTGTAAAAAGAACTCTCTGCTTCTAAAACCAAAACAGATCTACCTGACACAACGGTTGTCAATGTGTGCATTCAACTTACAGAGTTAAACTCTTCTGTTGAAGGGAAATCTGGAAACGCTTTCCGTGGAGAGATCTCAAAACAGGCATTTCCAGCAGTATTCCCGCATATAACGAAATAGAAGTATAACTCTGCCGAAAACACAGAAGCAGCGTATCATTCAATCTGTTCTGGTGTGCCTTCATTCAGCGAAGTGACTTAAATCTCCCTTTAGATTGAGGAGTTAGAAACACGTTTCTGGCAATGGCTGCGTTTGGACATTCCTGAGTGAATGGGAGTATATACTGTTAGAAGAACTCTCTACTTCTAAAACCAAAGCCGACCTACCTAACAGAACGGTTGTCAATGTGTGCATTCAACCTACAGAATTAAACTCGTGTTTTGAAGGGGAAGTCTGGAAACGCTTTCTGTGCAGAGATCACAAAATGGGCCTTTCCAGCAGTATTCCCGCATATAACGAAATAGCAGTAAAACTCTGCCTAAAACACAGAAGGAAGGTATCCTTCAATCTGCTCTGCTGTGCATTTCTTATGCTAAGTGTGTTAAATCTCCCTTTAGATTCAGGAGATAGAAACACGTTCCTGGCAAGTGCTGCGTTTGGACATTTCTGAGTGAATGGGATTATAATCTGTAAGGAGAACTCTCTGCTTCTAAAACCAAAATGGAGCTACCTAACAGAACAATTGTCAATGTGTGCATTCAACTTACACAGATAAACTCGTGTGTTGAAGGGGACCTCTGGAAACGCTTTCTGTGGAGAGATCTCAAAACAGGCCTTTGTAGCAGTATTCCCGCATATAACGAAATAGCAGTAAAAGTCTGCTTAAAACACAGAAGCAACGTATCCTTCAGTCTTCTCTCCTGTGCGATTGTTCAGCTAAGTGAGTAAAATTTCCCTTTAGATTCAGCAGTTAGAAAAACGTTTCTGGCAAGAGCAGGGTTTGGAAATTCAGGAGGGAATTGGAGTATATGCTGTTAGAAGAAATCTCTGCAGTTAAAACCAAAACGGAGCAAGCGAAAAGAATGGTTGTAAATGTGTGCATTCAACTTAAGGAGTTCAACTCATGTGTTGAAAGGCAAGTCTGGAAACACTTTCTGTGGAGAAATCTCAAAATAGGCCTTTCCAGCAGTATTCCCTCATATAACGAAATAGCAGTAAAACTCTGCCTAAAACACAAAAGCAACCTATCTTTCAATCTGCACGGCTGTGCTAAGTGAGTAAAATCTCCCTTTAGATTCAGGAGTTAAAAACACGTTTCTGGCAATGGCTGCATTTGGACATTCCAGAGTGAATTGGAGTATATACTGTTAGACGAACTCTCTACTTCTAAAACGTAAACGGAGCTACCTAACAGAACGGTTGTCAATGTGTGCATTCAACTTACAGAGTTAAACTCTTCTGTTGAAGGGAAAATCTAAAAATGCTTTCTGTGCAGAGATCTCAAAAGAGGCCTTTCCAGCAGAATTCCCCCATATAACGAAATAGCAGTAAAACTCGGCCTAAAACACAGAAGCAACGTATCATTCAATCTGCTCTGCTGTGCGTATGTTCAGCTTAGTGAGTAAAATCTCCGTTTAGATTCAGGAGTTAGAAACACGTTTCTGGCAAGGGCTGCATTTGGACATTCCAGAGTGAATGGGAGTATATGCTGTAAGCAGAACATTCTGCTTCTAAAACCAAAACGGAGCTACCTAACAGAACGGTTCTCAATGTGTGCATTCAACTTACAGAGTTAAACTTTTGAGTTAAAAAGGAAGTCTGGAAACTCTTTCTGAGGAGAGATCTCAAAACAGGCCTTTCCAGCAGTATTCCCGCATATAACGAAAAGCAGTATAATTCTGCCTTAAACGCAGAAGCAACGTATCCTTCAATCTGCTCAGCTGTGCGTTTGCTCTGCTAAGTTAGTTAAATCTCCCTTTAGATTCAGAAGTTAGAATCACGTTTCTAACCAGAGCTGCGTTTCGACATTCCTGAGTGAATGGGAGTATATGCTGTAAAAAGAACTCTCTGCTTCTAAAACCAAAACAGATCTACCTGACACAACGGTTGTCAATGTGTGCATTCAACTTACAGAGTTAAACTCTTCTGTTGAAGGGAAATCTGGAAACGCTTTCCGTGGAGAGATCTCAAAACAGGCATTTCCAGCAGTATTCCCGCATATAACGAAATAGAAGTATAACTCTGCCGAAAACACAGAAGCAGCGTATCATTCAATCTGTTCTGGTGTGCCTTCATTCAGCGAAGTGACTTAAATCTCCCTTTAGATTGAGGAGTTAGAAACACGTTTCTGGCAATGGCTGCGTTTGGACATTCCTGAGTGAATGGGAGTATATACTGTTAGAAGAACTCTCTACTTCTAAAACCAAAGCCGACCTACCTAACAGAACGGTTGTCAATGTGTGCATTCAACCTACAGAATTAAACTCGTGTTTTGAAGGGGAAGTCTGGAAACGCTTTCTGTGCAGAGATCACAAAATGGGCCTTTCCAGCAGTATTCCCGCATATAACGAAATAGCAGTAAAACTCTGCCTAAAACACAGAAGGAAGGTATCCTTCAATCTGCTCTGCTGTGCATTTCTTATGCTAAGTGTGTTAAATCTCCCTTTAGATTCAGGAGATAGAAACACGTTCCTGGCAAGTGCTGCGTTTGGACATTTCTGAGTGAATGGGATTATAATCTGTAAGGAGAACTCTCTGCTTCTAAAACCAAAATGGAGCTACCTAACAGAACAATTGTCAATGTGTGCATTCAACTTACACAGATAAACTCGTGTGTTGAAGGGGACCTCTGGAAACGCTTTCTGTGGAGAGATCTCAAAACAGGCCTTTGTAGCAGTATTCCCGCATATAACGAAATAGCAGTAAAAGTCTGCTTAAAACACAGAAGCAACGTATCCTTCAGTCTTCTCTCCTGTGCGATTGTTCAGCTAAGTGAGTAAAATTTCCCTTTAGATTCAGCAGTTAGAAAAACGTTTCTGGCAAGAGCAGGGTTTGGAAATTCAGGAGGGAATTGGAGTATATGCTGTTAGAAGAAATCTCTGCAGTTAAAACCAAAACGGAGCAAGCGAAAAGAATGGTTGTAAATGTGTGCATTCAACTTAAGGAGTTCAACTCATGTGTTGAAAGGCAAGTCTGGAAACACTTTCTGTGGAGAAATCTCAAAATAGGCCTTTCCAGCAGTATTCCCTCATATAACGAAATAGCAGTAAAACTCTGCCTAAAACACAAAAGCAACCTATCTTTCAATCTGCACGGCTGTGCTAAGTGAGTAAAATCTCCCTTTAGATTCAGGAGTTAAAAACACGTTTCTGGCAATGGCTGCATTTGGACATTCCAGAGTGAATTGGAGTATATACTGTTAGACGAACTCTCTACTTCTAAAACGTAAACGGAGCTACCTAACAGAACGGTTGTCAATGTGTGCATTCAACTTACAGAGTTAAACTCTTCTGTTGAAGGGAAAATCTAAAAATGCTTTCTGTGCAGAGATCTCAAAAGAGGCCTTTCCAGCAGAATTCCCCCATATAACGAAATAGCAGTAAAACTCGGCCTAAAACACAGAAGCAACGTATCATTCAATCTGCTCTGCTGTGCGTATGTTCAGCTTAGTGAGTAAAATCTCCGTTTAGATTCAGGAGTTAGAAACACGTTTCTGGCAAGGGCTGCATTTGGACATTCCAGAGTGAATGGGAGTATATGCTGTAAGCAGAACATTCTGCTTCTAAAACCAAAACGGAGCTACCTAACAGAACGGTTCTCAATGTGTGCATTCAACTTACAGAGTTAAACTTTTGAGTTAAAAAGGAAGTCTGGAAACTCTTTCTGAGGAGAGATCTCAAAACAGGCCTTTCCAGCAGTATTCCCGCATATAACGAAAAGCAGTATAATTCTGCCTTAAACGCAGAAGCAACGTATCCTTCAATCTGCTCAGCTGTGCGTTTGCTCTGCTAAGTTAGTTAAATCTCCCTTTAGATTCAGAAGTTAGAATCACGTTTCTAACCAGAGCTGCGTTTCGACATTCCTGAGTGAATGGGAGTATATGCTGTAAAAAGAACTCTCTGCTTCTAAAACCAAAACAGATCTACCTGACACAACGGTTGTCAATGTGTGCATTCAACTTACAGAGTTAAACTCTTCTGTTGAAGGGAAATCTGGAAACGCTTTCCGTGGAGAGATCTCAAAACAGGCATTTCCAGCAGTATTCCCGCATATAACGAAATAGAAGTATAACTCTGCCGAAAACGCAGAAGCAGCGTATCATTCAATCTGTTCTGGTGTGCCTTCATTCAGCGAAGTGACTTAAATCTCCCTTTAGATTGAGGAGTTAGAAACACGTTTCTGGCAATGGCTGCGTTTGGACATTCCTGAGTGAATGGGAGTATATACTGTTAGAAGAACTCTCTACTTCTAAAACCAAAGCCGACCTACCTAACAGAACGGTTGTCAATGTGTGCATTCAACCTACAGAATTAAACTCGTGTTTTGAAGGGGAAGTCTGGAAACGCTTTCTGTGCAGAGATCACAAAATGGGCCTTTCCAGCAGTATTCCCGCATATAACGAAATAGCAGTAAAACTCTGCCTAAAACACAGAAGGAAGGTATCCTTCAATCTGCTCTGCTGTGCATTTCTTATGCTAAGTGTGTTAAATCTCCCTTTAGATTCAGGAGATAGAAACACGTTCCTGGCAAGTGCTGCGTTTGGACATTTCTGAGTGAATGGGATTATAATCTGTAAGGAGAACTCTCTGCTTCTAAAACCAAAATGGAGCTACCTAACAGAACAATTGTCAATGTGTGCATTCAACTTACACAGATAAACTCGTGTGTTGAAGGGGACCTCTGGAAACGCTTTCTGTGGAGAGATCTCAAAACAGGCCTTTGTAGCAGTATTCCCGCATATAACGAAATAGCAGTAAAAGTCTGCTTAAAACACAGAAGCAACGTATCCTTCAGTCTTCTCTCCTGTGCGATTGTTCAGCTAAGTGAGTAAAATTTCCCTTTAGATTCAGCAGTTAGAAAAACGTTTCTGGCAAGAGCAGGGTTTGGAAATTCAGGAGGGAATTGGAGTATATGCTGTTAGAAGAAATCTCTGCAGTTAAAACCAAAACGGAGCAAGCGAAAAGAATGGTTGTAAATGTGTGCATTCAACTTAAGGAGTTCAACTCATGTGTTGAAAGGCAAGTCTGGAAACACTTTCTGTGGAGAAATCTCAAAATAGGCCTTTCCAGCAGTATTCCCTCATATAACGAAATAGCAGTAAAACTCTGCCTAAAACACAAAAGCAACCTATCTTTCAATCTGCACGGCTGTGCTAAGTGAGTAAAATCTCCCTTTAGATTCAGGAGTTAAAAACACGTTTCTGGCAATGGCTGCATTTGGACATTCCAGAGTGAATTGGAGTATATACTGTTAGACGAACTCTCTACTTCTAAAACGTAAACGGAGCTACCTAACAGAACGGTTGTCAATGTGTGCATTCAACTTACAGAGTTAAACTCTTCTGTTGAAGGGAAAATCTAAAAATGCTTTCTGTGCAGAGATCTCAAAAGAGGCCTTTCCAGCAGAATTCCCCCATATAACGAAATAGCAGTAAAACTCGGCCTAAAACACAGAAGCAACGTATCATTCAATCTGCTCTGCTGTGCGTATGTTCAGCTTAGTGAGTAAAATCTCCGTTTAGATTCAGGAGTTAGAAACACGTTTCTGGCAAGGGCTGCATTTGGACATTCCAGAGTGAATGGGAGTATATGCTGTAAGCAGAACATTCTGCTTCTAAAACCAAAACGGAGCTACCTAACAGAACGGTTCTCAATGTGTGCATTCAACTTACAGAGTTAAACTTTTGAGTTAAAAAGGAAGTCTGGAAACTCTTTCTGAGGAGAGATCTCAAAACAGGCCTTTCCAGCAGTATTCCCGCATATAACGAAAAGCAGTATAATTCTGCCTTAAACGCAGAAGCAACGTATCCTTCAATCTGCTCAGCTGTGCGTTTGCTCTGCTAAGTTAGTTAAATCTCCCTTTAGATTCAGAAGTTAGAATCACGTTTCTAACCAGAGCTGCGTTTCGACATTCCTGAGTGAATGGGAGTATATGCTGTAAAAAGAACTCTCTGCTTCTAAAACCAAAACAGATCTACCTGACACAACGGTTGTCAATGTGTGCATTCAACTTACAGAGTTAAACTCTTCTGTTGAAGGGAAATCTGGAAACGCTTTCCGTGGAGAGATCTCAAAACAGGCATTTCCAGCAGTATTCCCGCATATAACGAAATAGAAGTATAACTCTGCCGAAAACGCAGAAGCAGCATATCATTCAATCTGTTCTGGTGTGCCTTCATTCAGCGAAGTGACTTAAATCTCCCTTTAGATTGAGGAGTTAGAAACACGTTTCTGGCAATGGCTGCGTTTGGACATTCCTGAGTGAATGGGAGTATATACTGTTAGAAGAACTCTCTACTTCTAAAACCAAAGCCGACCTACCTAACAGAACGGTTGTCAATGTGTGCATTCAACCTACAGAATTAAACTCGTGTTTTGAAGGGGAAGTCTGGAAACGCTTTCTGTGCAGAGATCACAAAATGGGCCTTTCCAGCAGTATTCCCGCATATAACGAAATAGCAGTAAAACTCTGCCTAAAACACAGAAGGAAGGTATCCTTCAATCTGCTCTGCTGTGCATTTCTTATGCTAAGTGTGTTAAATCTCCCTTTAGATTCAGGAGATAGAAACACGTTCCTGGCAAGTGCTGCGTTTGGACATTTCTGAGTGAATGGGATTATAATCTGTAAGGAGAACTCTCTGCTTCTAAAACCAAAATGGAGCTACCTAACAGAACAATTGTCAATGTGTGCATTCAACTTACACAGATAAACTCGTGTGTTGAAGGGGACCTCTGGAAACGCTTTCTGTGGAGAGATCTCAAAACAGGCCTTTGTAGCAGTATTCCCGCATATAACGAAATAGCAGTAAAAGTCTGCTTAAAACACAGAAGCAACGTATCCTTCAGTCTTCTCTCCTGTGCGATTGTTCAGCTAAGTGAGTAAAATTTCCCTTTAGATTCAGCAGTTAGAAAAACGTTTCTGGCAAGAGCAGGGTTTGGAAATTCAGGAGGGAATTGGAGTATATGCTGTTAGAAGAAATCTCTGCAGTTAAAACCAAAACGGAGCAAGCGAAAAGAATGGTTGTAAATGTGTGCATTCAACTTAAGGAGTTCAACTCATGTGTTGAAAGGCAAGTCTGGAAACACTTTCTGTGGAGAAATCTCAAAATAGGCCTTTCCAGCAGTATTCCCTCATATAACGAAATAGCAGTAAAACTCTGCCTAAAACACAAAAGCAACCTATCTTTCAATCTGCACGGCTGTGCTAAGTGAGTAAAATCTCCCTTTAGATTCAGGAGTTAAAAACACGTTTCTGGCAATGGCTGCATTTGGACATTCCAGAGTGAATTGGAGTATATACTGTTAGACGAACTCTCTACTTCTAAAACGTAAACGGAGCTACCTAACAGAACGGTTGTCAATGTGTGCATTCAACTTACAGAGTTAAACTCTTCTGTTGAAGGGAAAATCTAAAAATGCTTTCTGTGCAGAGATCTCAAAAGAGGCCTTTCCAGCAGAATTCCCCCATATAACGAAATAGCAGTAAAACTCGGCCTAAAACACAGAAGCAACGTATCATTCAATCTGCTCTGCTGTGCGTATGTTCAGCTTAGTGAGTAAAATCTCCGTTTAGATTCAGGAGTTAGAAACACGTTTCTGGCAAGGGCTGCATTTGGACATTCCAGAGTGAATGGGAGTATATGCTGTAAGCAGAACATTCTGCTTCTAAAACCAAAACGGAGCTACCTAACAGAACGGTTCTCAATGTGTGCATTCAACTTACAGAGTTAAACTTTTGAGTTAAAAAGGAAGTCTGGAAACTCTTTCTGAGGAGAGATCTCAAAACAGGCCTTTCCAGCAGTATTCCCGCATATAACGAAAAGCAGTATAATTCTGCCTTAAACGCAGAAGCAACGTATCCTTCAATCTGCTCAGCTGTGCGTTTGCTCTGCTAAGTTAGTTAAATCTCCCTTTAGATTCAGAAGTTAGAATCACGTTTCTAACCAGAGCTGCGTTTCGACATTCCTGAGTGAATGGGAGTATATGCTGTAAAAAGAACTCTCTGCTTCTAAAACCAAAACAGATCTACCTGACACAACGGTTGTCAATGTGTGCATTCAACTTACAGAGTTAAACTCTTCTGTTGAAGGGAAATCTGGAAACGCTTTCCGTGGAGAGATCTCAAAACAGGCATTTCCAGCAGTATTCCCGCATATAACGAAATAGAAGTATAACTCTGCCGAAAACACAGAAGCAGCGTATCATTCAATCTGTTCTGGTGTGCCTTCATTCAGCGAAGTGACTTAAATCTCCCTTTAGATTGAGGAGTTAGAAACACGTTTCTGGCAATGGCTGCGTTTGGACATTCCTGAGTGAATGGGAGTATATACTGTTAGAAGAACTCTCTACTTCTAAAACCAAAGCCGACCTACCTAACAGAACGGTTGTCAATGTGTGCATTCAACCTACAGAATTAAACTCGTGTTTTGAAGGGGAAGTCTGGAAACGCTTTCTGTGCAGAGATCACAAAATGGGCCTTTCCAGCAGTATTCCCGCATATAACGAAATAGCAGTAAAACTCTGCCTAAAACACAGAAGGAAGGTATCCTTCAATCTGCTCTGCTGTGCATTTCTTATGCTAAGTGTGTTAAATCTCCCTTTAGATTCAGGAGATAGAAACACGTTCCTGGCAAGTGCTGCGTTTGGACATTTCTGAGTGAATGGGATTATAATCTGTAAGGAGAACTCTCTGCTTCTAAAACCAAAATGGAGCTACCTAACAGAACAATTGTCAATGTGTGCATTCAACTTACACAGATAAACTCGTGTGTTGAAGGGGACCTCTGGAAACGCTTTCTGTGGAGAGATCTCAAAACAGGCCTTTGTAGCAGTATTCCCGCATATAACGAAATAGCAGTAAAAGTCTGCTTAAAACACAGAAGCAACGTATCCTTCAGTCTTCTCTCCTGTGCGATTGTTCAGCTAAGTGAGTAAAATTTCCCTTTAGATTCAGCAGTTAGAAAAACGTTTCTGGCAAGAGCAGGGTTTGGAAATTCAGGAGGGAATTGGAGTATATGCTGTTAGAAGAAATCTCTGCAGTTAAAACCAAAACGGAGCAAGCGAAAAGAATGGTTGTAAATGTGTGCATTCAACTTAAGGAGTTCAACTCATGTGTTGAAAGGCAAGTCTGGAAACACTTTCTGTGGAGAAATCTCAAAATAGGCCTTTCCAGCAGTATTCCCTCATATAACGAAATAGCAGTAAAACTCTGCCTAAAACACAAAAGCAACCTATCTTTCAATCTGCACGGCTGTGCTAAGTGAGTAAAATCTCCCTTTAGATTCAGGAGTTAAAAACACGTTTCTGGCAATGGCTGCATTTGGACATTCCAGAGTGAATTGGAGTATATACTGTTAGACGAACTCTCTACTTCTAAAACGTAAACGGAGCTACCTAACAGAACGGTTGTCAATGTGTGCATTCAACTTACAGAGTTAAACTCTTCTGTTGAAGGGAAAATCTAAAAATGCTTTCTGTGCAGAGATCTCAAAAGAGGCCTTTCCAGCAGAATTCCCCCATATAACGAAATAGCAGTAAAACTCGGCCTAAAACACAGAAGCAACGTATCATTCAATCTGCTCTGCTGTGCGTATGTTCAGCTTAGTGAGTAAAATCTCCGTTTAGATTCAGGAGTTAGAAACACGTTTCTGGCAAGGGCTGCATTTGGACATTCCAGAGTGAATGGGAGTATATGCTGTAAGCAGAACATTCTGCTTCTAAAACCAAAACGGAGCTACCTAACAGAACGGTTCTCAATGTGTGCATTCAACTTACAGAGTTAAACTTTTGAGTTAAAAAGGAAGTCTGGAAACTCTTTCTGAGGAGAGATCTCAAAACAGGCCTTTCCAGCAGTATTCCCGCATATAACGAAAAGCAGTATAATTCTGCCTTAAACGCAGAAGCAACGTATCCTTCAATCTGCTCAGCTGTGCGTTTGCTCTGCTAAGTTAGTTAAATCTCCCTTTAGATTCAGAAGTTAGAATCACGTTTCTAACCAGAGCTGCGTTTCGACATTCCTGAGTGAATGGGAGTATATGCTGTAAAAAGAACTCTCTGCTTCTAAAACCAAAACAGATCTACCTGACACAACGGTTGTCAATGTGTGCATTCAACTTACAGAGTTAAACTCTTCTGTTGAAGGGAAATCTGGAAACGCTTTCCGTGGAGAGATCTCAAAACAGGCATTTCCAGCAGTATTCCCGCATATAACGAAATAGAAGTATAACTCTGCCGAAAACACAGAAGCAGCGTATCATTCAATCTGTTCTGGTGTGCCTTCATTCAGCGAAGTGACTTAAATCTCCCTTTAGATTGAGGAGTTAGAAACACGTTTCTGGCAATGGCTGCGTTTGGACATTCCTGAGTGAATGGGAGTATATACTGTTAGAAGAACTCTCTACTTCTAAAACCAAAGCCGACCTACCTAACAGAGCGGTTGTCAATGTGTGCATTCAACCTACAGAATTAAACTCGTGTTTTGAAGGGGAAGTCTGGAAACGCTTTCTGTGCAGAGATCACAAAAGGGGCCTTTCCAGCAGTATTCCCGCATATAACGATATAGCAGTAAAACTCTGCCTAAAACACAGAAGGAAGGTATCCTTCAATCTGCTCTGCTGTGCATTTCTTATGCTAAGTGTGTTAAATCTCCCTTTAGATTCAGGAGATAGAAACACGTTCCTGGCAAGTGCTGCGTTTGGACATTTCTGAGTGAATGGGAATATATTCTGTAAGGAGAACTCTGTGCTTCTAAAACCAAAATGGAGCTACCTAACAGAACAATTGTCAATGTGTGCATTCAACTTACACAGATAAACTCGTGTGTTGAAGGGGACCTCTGGAAACGCTTTCTGTGGAGAGATCTCAAAACAGGCCTTTGTAGCAGTATTCCCGCATATAACGAAATAGCAGTAAAAGTCTGCTTAAAACACAGAAGCAACGTATCCTTCAGTCTTCCCTCCTGTGCGATTGTTCAGCTAAGTGAGTAAAATTTCCCTTTAGATTCAGCAGTTAGAAACACGTTTCTGGCAAGAGCTATGTTTGGACATTCCTGAGTGAATGGGAGTATAAGCTGTAAGGATAACTCTCTGCTTCTAAAATCAAAACGGAACCACCTAACAGAACGGTTTTCAATGTGTGCATTCAACTTACAGAGTTAAACTCTTGTGTTGAAGGGGAAGTCTGGAAACGCTTTCTGTGGAGAGATCTCAAAACAGCCCATTCCAGCAGTAATCCCGCATATAACAAAATAGCAGTAAAACTCTGCCTAAAACAGAGAAGCAACGTATCATTCAATCTGCTCTGCTGTGCGTCTTTTCAGCTAAGTGAGTTAAATCTCCCTTTAGATTCAGGACTTAGAAACACATTTCTGGCAAGAGCTGCGTGTGGACATTCCTGAGTGAATTGGAGTATATGCTGTTAGAAGAAATCTCTGCTTCTAAAACCAAAACGGAGCATCCTAATAGATCAGTTGTCAATGTGTGCATTCCACTTAAAGTGTTATTCTCGTGTGTTGAAGGGGAAGTCTGAAAACACTTTCTGTGGAGAGATCTCAACACAGGCCTTTCCAGCAGTATTCCCGCATATAACGAAATACAGTAAATCTCTGCCTAAAACACAGAAGAAACGTATCCTTCAATCTTCTCTGCTGTGTGTTAGTTCAGCTAAGTGAGTTAAATCTCCCTTTAGATTCAGGAGTTAGAAACACGTTTCTGGCAAGATCGGCGTTTGGACATTCCTGAGTGAATGGAAGTAAATGCTGTAAAGAGAACTCTTTGCTTCTAAAACCGACACGGTGCTAACAGAACGCTTGTCAATGTGTGCATTCAACTTAGAGAGTTAAACTCGTGTGTTGAAGGGGAAGTCTGGAAACGCTTTCTGTGGAGAGATCTCAAAACAGGCCTTATAGCAGTATTCCCGCATATAACGAAATAGCAGTTCAACTCTGCCTAAAACACAGAAGCAACGTATCCTTCAATCTGCTCTGCTGTGCTAAGTGAGGAAAATCTCCCTTTAGATCCAGGAGTTAGAAACACGTTTCTGGCAATGGCTGCGTTTGGACATTCCTGAGTTTATTGGAGTATATACTGTTCGAAGACCTCTATACTTCTAAAACCAAAGCGAAGCTACCTAACAGAACGGTTGTCCATGTGTGCATTCAAGCTACAGAGTTAAACTCGTGTGTTGAAGGGGAAGTCTGGAAACATTTTCTGTGGAGAGATCTCAAAACAGGCATTTCCAGCAGTATTCCCGCATATAACGAAACACCAGTAAAACTCTTCCTTAAACACAGAAGCAACGTATCCTTCAAACTGCTCAGCTCGGCGTTTGTTCTGCTAAGTTAGTTAAATCTCCCTTTATATTCAGGAGTTAGAAAAACGTTTCTGGCAAGAGCTGGGTTTGGAAATTCAGGAGGGAACTGGAGTATATGCTGTTAGAAGAAATCTCTGCAGTTAAAACCAAAACGGAGCAACCGAACAGAATGGTTGTAAATGTGTGCATTCAACTTAAGGAGTTCAACTCGTGTGTTGAAAGGCAAGTCTGGAAACACTTTCTGTGGAGAAATCTCAAAATAGGCCTTTCCAGCAGTATTCCAACATATAAAGAAATAGCAGTAAAACTCTGCCTAAAACAGAAAAGCAACCTATCTTTCAACCTGCTCTGCTGTGCTAAGTGAGTAAAATCTCCCTTTAGATTCAGGAGTTAAAAACACGTTTCTGGCAATGGCTGCGTTTGGACATTCCTGAGTGAATTGGTGTATATACTGTTAGAACAACTCTCTACTTCTAAAACCAAAGCCGACCTACCTAACAGAACGGTTGTCCATGTGTGCATTCAACCTACAGAGTTAAATTCGTGTGTTGAAGGGGAAGTCCTAAAACGCTTTCTGTGGAGAGACCTCAAAACAGGCCTTACAGCAGTATTCCCGCATATAACGAAATAGCAGTAAAACTCTGCCTAAAACACAGAAACAATGTATCCTTCTATCTTCTCTCCTGTGCGTTCGTTCAGCTAAGGGAGTTAAATCTCCCTTTAGATTCAGGAGATAGAACCACGTTTCTGGCAAGAGCTGCATTTGGACATTCTTGAATGAATGGGAATATATGCTGTAAGGAGAACTTTTTGCTTCTAAAACCAAAACGGAGCAACCTTACAGCATGATTGTCAATGTGTGCATTCACCTTACAGATTTAAACTCGTGTTTTTAAAAGGAAATCTGGAAACGCTTTCTGTGGAGAGATCTCAAACAGGGATTTCCAGCAGTATTCCCGCATATACCGAAATAGCAGTAAAACTTTGCCTAAAACAGAGAAGCAACGTATCCATCAATCTGCTCTGGTGTTCCTTTATTCAGCTAAATGAGTTAAATCTCCCTTTAGATTCAGGAGTTAGAAACACATTTCTGGCAAGGGCTGCGTTTGGACATTCCTGCGTTAATGGGAGTATATGCTGTAAGACAAAGTCTATGCTTCTAAAACCAAAACAAATCGACCTAATGGAACGGTTGTCAATATGTGCATTCAACTTACACAGATAAACTCGCGTGTTAAAGGGGATGTCTGGAAATGATTTCCGTGGAGAGATCTCAAAACAGGCCTTCCTAGCAGTATTCCCGCATATAACGATATAGCAGTAATACTCTGCTTAAAACACAGAAGCAACGTATCCTTCAATCTTCTCTCCTGTGCGATTGTTCAGCTAAGTGAGTTAAATCTCCCTTTAGATTCAGGAGTTAAAAACACGTTTCTGGCAAGGTCGGCGTTTGGACATTCCTGAGTGAATGGAAGTAAATGCTGTAAAGAGAACTCTTTGCTTCTAAAACCGACACGGTGGTACCTAACAGAACGGTTGTCAAAGTGTGCATTCAACTTACAGAGGTAAACTCGTGTGTTGAAAGGGAAGTCTGCAAATGCTTTCTGTGGGGAGATCTCAAAACAGTCCTTTCCAGCAGTATTCCAGCATATGACAAAATAGCAGTAAAACTCTGCCTTAAACACAGAAGCAACGCATATTTCAATCTGCCCTGCTGTGCGTATGTTCTTCTATGTGAGTTAAACCTCCCTTTATATTCAGGAGTTAGAAAAACGTTTCTGGCAAGAGGTGGGTTTGGAAATTCAGGAGGGAATCGGAGTATATGCTGTTAGAAGAAATCTCTGCAGTTAAAACCAAAACGGAGCAACCGAACAGAATGGTTGTAAATGTGTGCATTCAACTTACGGAGTTCAACTCATGTGTGGAAAGGCAAGTCTGGAAACACTTTCTGTGAGAAATCTCAAAATAGGCCTTTCCAGCAGTATTCCCACATATAACGAAATAGCAGTAAAACTCTGCCTAAAACACAAAAGCAACCTATCTTTCAATCTGCTCGGCTGTGCTAAGTGAGTAAAATCTCCCTTTAGATTCAGGAGTTAAAACACGTTTCTGGCAATGGCTGCATTTGGACATTCCTGAGTGAATTGGAGTATATACTGTTAGAAGAACTCTCTACTTCTAAAACCTAAACGGAGCTACCTAACAGAACGGTTGTCAATGTGTGCATTCAACTTACAGAGTTAAACTCTTTTGTTGACGGGAAAATCTGGAAGCGCTTTCTGTGGAGAGATCTCAAAAGAGGCCTTTCCAGCAGTTTTCCCGCATATAACGAAATAGCAGAAAAACTCGGCCTAAAACACAGAAGAAACGTATCCTTCTATGTGCTCCGCTGTGCATTTGTTCAGCTTAGTGAGGTAAATCTCTTTTTAGAATCAGGTGTTAGAAACACGTTTTTGGCAACAGCTGCGTTTGGACATTCCTGAGTGAGTGGGAGTATATGCTGTAAGGAGAACTCTCTGCTTCTAAAACCAAAACAGAGGTATCTAACACAATGGTTGTCAATGTGTGCATTCAACTTACAGAGTTAAACTCTTCTGTTGAAGGGAATATCTAAAAATGCTTTCTGTGCAGAGATCTCAAAAGTGGCCTTTCCAGCAGAATTCCCCCATATAACGAAATAGCAGTAAAACTCGGCCTAAAACACAGAAGCAACGTATCATTCAATCTGCTCTGCTGTGCCTATGTTCACTTAAGTGAGTAAAATCTCCGTTTAGATTCAGGAGTTAGAAACACGTTTCTGGCAAGAGCTGCATTTGGACATTCCGGAGTGAATGGGAGTATATGCTGTAAGCAGAACTTTCTGCTTCTAAAACCAAAACGGAGCTACCTAACAGAACGGTTCTCAATGTGTGCATTCAACTTACAGAGTTAAACTCGTGAGTTAAAAAGGAAGTCTGGAAACGCTTTCTGTGGAGAGATCTCAAAACAGGCCTTTCCAGCAGTATTCCCGCATATAACGAAAAGCAGTATAATTCTGCCTTAAACGCAGAAGCAACGTATCCTTCAATCTGCTCAGCTGTGCGTTTGTTCTGCTAAGTTAGTTAAATCTCCCTTTAGATTCAGAAGTTAGAATCACGTTTCTAACCAGAGCTGCGTTTGGACATTCCTGAGTTAATGGGAGTATATGCTGTAAAAAGAACTCTCTGCTTCTAAAACCAAAACAGATGTACCTAACACAACGGTTGTCAATGTGTGCATTCAACTTACAGAGTTAAACTCTTCTGTTGAAGGGAAAATCTGGAAACGCTTTCTGTGGAGAGATCTAAAAACAGGCATTTCCAGGAGTATTCCCGCATATAAAGAAATAGAAGTATAACTCTGCCGAAAACACAGAAGCAGGGTATCATTCAATCTGTTCTGGTGTGCCTTTATTCAGCGAAGTGACTTAAATCTCCCTTTAGATTGAGGAGTTAGAAACACGTTTCTGGCAATGGCTGCGTTTGGACATTCCTGAGTGAATTGGAGTATATACTGTTAGAATAACTCTCTACTTCTAAAACCAAAGCCGACTTACCTAACAGTATGGTTGTCAATGTGTGCATTCAACCTAGAGAATTAAACTCGTGTTTTGAAGGGGAAGTCTGAAAAGGCTTTCTGTGCAGAGATCACAAAAGGGGCCTTTCCAGCAGTATTCCCGCATATAACGAAATAGCAGTATAACTCTGCCTAAAACACAGAAGGAAGGTATCCTTCAATCTGCTCTGCTGTGCATTTCTTATGCTAAGTGTGTTAAATCTCCCTTTAGATTCAGGAGATAGAAACACGTTCCTGGCAAGTGCTGCGTTTGGACATTCCTGAGTTTATTGGAGTATATACTGTTCGAAGACTTCTCTACTTCTAAAACCAAAGCGAAGCTACCTAACAGAACGGTTGTCCATGTGTGAATTCAAGCTACAGAGTTAAACTCGTGTGTTGAAGGGGAAGTCTGGAAGCATTTTCTGTGGAGAGATCTCAAAACAGGCCTTTCCAGCAGTATTCCCGCATATAACGAAACACCAGTAAAACTCTTCCTTAAACACAGAAGCAACGTATCCTTCAAACTGCTCAGCTCGGCGTTTGTTCTGCTAAGTTAGTTAAATCTCCCTTTATATTCAGGAGTTAGAAAAACGTTTCTGGCAAGAGCTGGGTTTGGAAATTCAGGAGGGAATTGGAGTATATGCTGTTAGAAGAAATCTCTGCAGTTAAAACCAAAACGGAGCAACCGAACAGAATGGTTGTAAATGTGTGCATTCAACTTAAGGAGTTCAACTCGTGTGTTGAAAGGCAAGTCTTGAAACACTTTCTGTGGAGAAATCTCAAAATAGGCCTTTCCAGCAGTATTCCCACATATAACGAAATAGCAGTAAAACTCTGCCTAAAACACAAAAGGAACCTATCTTTCAAACTGCTCTGCTGTGCTAAGTGAGTAAAATCTCCCTTTAGATTCAGGAGTTAAAAACACGTTTCTGGCAATGGCTGCGTTTGGACATTCCTGAGTGAATTGGAGTATATACTGTTAGAAGAACTCTCTACTTCTAAAACCAAAGCCGACCTACCTAACTGAACGGTTGTCCATGTGTGCATTCAACCTACAGAGTTAAATTCGTGTGTTGAAGGGGAAGTCCTAAAACGCTTTCTGTGGAGAGACCTCAAAACAGGCCTTACAGCAGTATTCCCGCATATAACGAAATAGCAGTAAAACTCTGCCTAAAACACAGAAACAACGTATCCTTCTATCTTCTCTCCTGTGCGTTTGTTCAGCTAAGGGACTTAAATCTCCCTTTAGATTCAGGAGATAGAAGCACGTTTCTGGCAAGAGCTGCATTTGGACATTCCTGAATGAATGGGAATATATGCTGTAAGGAGAACTTTTTGCTTCTAAAACCAAAACGGAGCAACCTTACAGCATGGTTGTCAATGTGTGCATTCACCTTACAGATTTAAACTCGTGTTTTTAAAAGGAAATATGGAAACGCTTTCTGTGGAGAGATCTCAAACAGGCATTTCCAGCAGTATTCCTGCATATAACGAAATAGCAGTAAAACTTTGCCTAAAACACAGAAGCAAGGTATCCATCAATCTGCTGTGGTGTTCCTTTATTCAGCTAAATGAGTTATATCTCCCTTTAGATTCAGGAGTTAGAAACACATTTCTGGCAAGGGCTGCGTTTGGACATTCCTGCGTTAATGGGAGTATATGCTGTAAGACAAAGTCTATGCTTCTAAAACCAAAACAAATCGACCTAATGGAACGGTTGTCAATATGTGCATTCAACTTACACAGATAAACTCGTGTGTTAAAGGGGATGTCTGGAAATGATTTCCGTGGAGATATCTCAAAACAGGCCTTCCTAGCAGTATTCCCGCATATAACGATATAGCAGTAATACTCTGCTTAAAACACAGAAGCAACGTATCCTTCAATCTTCTCTCCTGTGCGATTGTTCAGCTAAGTGAGTTAAATCTCCCTTTAGATTCAGGAGTTCAAAACACGTTTCTGGCAAGGTCGGCGTTTGGACATTCCTGAGTGAATGGAAGTAAATGCTGTAAGGAGAACTCTTTGCTTCTAAAACCGAAACGGTGCTACCTAACAGAACGGTTGTCAAAGTGTGCATTCAACTTACAGAGGTAAACTCGTGTGTTGAAAGGGAAGTCTGCAAATGCTTTCTGTGGGGAGATCTCAAAACAGGCCTTTCCAGCAGTATTCCCGCATATGACAATATAGCAGTAAAACTCTGCCTTAAACACAGAAGAAACGCATATTTCAATCTGCTCTGCTGTGCGTTTGTTCTGCTAAGTGAGTTAAATCTCCCTTTATATTCAGGAGTTAGAAAAACGTTTCTGGCAACAGCTGGGTTTGGAAATTCAGGAGGGAATTGGAGTATATGCTGTTAGAAGAAATCTCTGCAGTTAAAACCAAAACGGAGCAACCGAACAGAATGGTTGTAAATGTGTGCATTCAACTTAAGGATTCAACTCATGTGCTGAAAGGCAAGTCTGGAAACACTTTCTGTGGAGAAATCTCAAAATGGGCCTTTCCAGCAGTATTCCCACATATAACGAAATAGCAGTAAAACTCTGCCTAAAACACAAAAGCAACCTAACTTTCAATCTGCTCTGCTGTGCTAAGTGAGTAAAATCTCCCTTTAGATTCAGGAGTTAAAACCCGTTTCTGGCAATGGCTGCATTTGGACATTCCTGAGTGAATTGGAGTATATACTGTTAGAAGAACTCTCTACTTCTAAAACCTAAACGGAGCTACCTAACAGAACGGTTGTCAATGTGTGCATTCAACTTACAGAGTTAAACTCTTTTGTTGAAGGGAAAATCTGGAAGCGCTTTCTGTGGAGAGATCTCAAAAGAGGCCTTTCCAGCAGTTTTCCCGCATATAACGAAATAGCAGAAAAACTCGGCCTAAAACACAGAAGAAACGTATCCTTCTATGTGCTCCGCTGTGCATTTGTTCAGCTTAGTGAGGTAAATCTCTTTTTAGAATCAGGTGTTAGAAACACGTTTTTGGCAACAGCTGCGTTTGGACATTCCTGAGTGAATGGGAGTATATGCTGTAAGGAGAACTCTCTGCTTCTAAAACCAAAACGGAGGTATCTAACACAATGGTTGTCAATGTGTGCTTTCAGCTTACAGAGTTAAACTCTTCTGTTGAAGGGAAAATCTAAAAATGCTTTCTGTGCAGAGATCTCAAAAGAGGCCTTTCCAGCAGAATTCCCCCATATAAAGAAATAGCAGTAAATCTCGGCCTAAAACACAGAAGCAACGTATCATTCAATCTGCTCTGCTGTGCGTATGTTCAGCTAAGTGAGTAAAATCTCCCTTTAGATTCAGGAGTTAGAAACACGTTTCTGGCAAGAGCTGCATTTGGACATTCCGGAGTGAATGGGAGTATATGCTGTAAGCAGAACTTTCTGCTTCTAAAACCAAAACGGAGCTACCTAACAGAACGGTTCTCAATGTGTGCATTCAACTTACAGAGTTAAACTCGTGAGTTAAAAAGGAAGTCTGGAAACGCTTTCTGTGGAGAGATCTCAAAACAGGCCTTTCCAGCAGTATTACCGCATATAACGAAAAGCAGTATAATTCTGCCTTAAACGCAGAAGCAACGTATCCTTCAATCTGCTCAGCTGTGCGTTTGTTCTGCTAAGTTAGTTAAATCTCCCTTTAGATTCAGAAGTTAGAATCACCTTTCTAACCAGAGCTGCGTTTGGACATTCCTGAGTGAATGGGAGTATATGCTGTAAAAAGAACTCTCTGCTTCTAAAACCAAAACAGATCTACCTAACACAACGGTTGTCACTGTGTGCATTCAACTTACAGAGTTAAACTCTTCTGTTGAAGGGAAAATCTGGAAACGCTTTCTGTGGAGAGATCTCAAAACAGGCATTTCCAGCAGTATTCCCGCATATAACGAAATAGAAGTATAACTCTGCCGAAAACACAGAAGCAGCATATCATTCAATCTGTTCTGGTGTGCCTTTATTCAGCGAAGTGACTTAAATCTCCCTTTAGATTGAGGAGTTAGAAACACGTTTCTGGCAATGGCTGCGTTTGGACATTCCTGAGTGAATTGGAGTATATACTGTTAGAAGAACACTCTACTTCTAAAACCAAAGCCGACCTACCTAACAGAACGGTTGTCAATGTGTGCATTCAACCTACAGAATTAAACTCGTGTTTTGAAGGGGAAGTCTGGAAACGCTTTCTGTGCAGAGATCACAAAATGGGCCTTTCCGGCAGTATTCCCGCATATAACGAAATAGCAGTAAAACTCTGCCTAAAACACAGAAGGAAGGTATCCTTCAATCTGCTCTGCTGTGCATTTCTTATGCTAAGTGTGTTAAATCTCCCTTTAGATTCAGGAGATAGAAACACGTTCCTGGCAAGTGCTGCGTTTGGACATTTCTGAGTGAATGGGATTATAATCTGTAAGGAGAACTCTCTGCTTCTAAAACCAAAATGGAGCTACCTAACAGAACAATTGTCAATGTGTGCATTCAACTTACACAGATAAACTCGTGTGTTGAAGGGGACCTCTGGAAACGCTTTCTGTGGAG
The DNA here is from genome assembly GCA_031835075.1 of Saguinus oedipus. NCBI lineage: Eukaryota > Metazoa > Chordata > Mammalia > Primates > Cebidae > Saguinus > Saguinus oedipus. The sequence continues at coordinate 20,128,025 of CM063181.1, forward strand.
AGATCTCAAAACAGGCCTTTGTAGCAGTATTCCCGCATATAACGAAATAGCAGTAAAAGTCTGCTTAAAACACAGAAGCAACGTATCCTTCAGTCTTCTCTCCTGTGCGATTGTTCAGCTAAGTGAGTAAAATTTCCCTTTAGATTCAGCAGTTAGAAAAACGTTTCTGGCAAGATCAGGGTTTGGAAATTCAGGAGGGAATTGGAGTATATGCTGTTAGAAGAAATCTCTGCAGTTAAAACCAAAACGGAGCAAGCGAAAAGAATGGTTGTAAATGTGTGCATTCAACTTAAGGAGTTCAACTCATGTGTTGAAAGGCAAGTCTGGAAACACTTTCTGTGGAGAAATCTCAAAATAGGCCTTTCCAGCAGTATTCCCTCATATAACGAAATAGCAGTAAAACTCTGCCTAAAACACAAAAGCAACCTATCTTTCAATCTGCACGGCTGTGCTAAGTGAGTAAAATCTCCCTTTAGATTCAGGAGTTAAAAACACGTTTCTGGCAATGGCTGCATTTGGACATTCCAGAGTGAATTGGAGTATATACTGTTAGACGAACTCTCTACTTCTAAAACGTAAACGGAGCTACCTAACAGAACGGTTGTCAATGTGTGCATTCAACTTACAGAGTTAAACTCTTCTGTTGAAGGGAAAATCTAAAAATGCTTTCTGTGCAGAGATCTCAAAAGAGGCCTTTCCAGCAGAATTCCCCCATATAACGAAATAGCAGTAAAACTCGGCCTAAAACACAGAAGCAACGTATCATTCAATCTGCTCTGCTGTGCGTATGTTCAGCTTAGTGAGTAAAATCTCCGTTTAGATTCAGGAGTTAGAAACACGTTTCTGGCAAGGGCTGCATTTGGACATTCCAGAGTGAATGGGAGTATATGCTGTAAGCAGAACATTCTGCTTCTAAAACCAAAACGGAGCTACCTAACAGAACGGTTCTCAATGTGTGCATTCAACTTACAGAGTTAAACTTTTGAGTTAAAAAGGAAGTCTGGAAACTCTTTCTGAGGAGAGATCTCAAAACAGGCCTTTCCAGCAGTATTCCCGCATATAACGAAAAGCAGTATAATTCTGCCTTAAACGCAGAAGCAACGTATCCTTCAATCTGCTCAGCTGTGCGTTTGCTCTGCTAAGTTAGTTAAATCTCCCTTTAGATTCAGAAGTTAGAATCACGTTTCTAACCAGAGCTGCGTTTCGACATTCCTGAGTGAATGGGAGTATATGCTGTAAAAAGAACTCTCTGCTTCTAAAACCAAAACAGATCTACCTGACACAACGGTTGTCAATGTGTGCATTCAACTTACAGAGTTAAACTCTTCTGTTGAAGGGAAATCTGGAAACGCTTTCCGTGGAGAGATCTCAAAACAGGCATTTCCAGCAGTATTCCCGCATATAACGAAATAGAAGTATAACTCTGCCGAAAACGCAGAAGCAGCGTATCATTCAATCTGTTCTGGTGTGCCTTCATTCAGCGAAGTGACTTAAATCTCCCTTTAGATTGAGGAGTTAGAAACACGTTTCTGGCAATGGCTGCGTTTGGACATTCCTGAGTGAATGGGAGTATATACTGTTAGAAGAACTCTCTACTTCTAAAACCAAAGCCGACCTACCTAACAGAACGGTTGTCAATGTGTGCATTCAACCTACAGAATTAAACTCGTGTTTTGAAGGGGAAGTCTGGAAACGCTTTCTGTGCAGAGATCACAAAATGGGCCTTTCCAGCAGTATTCCCGCATATAACGAAATAGCAGTAAAACTCTGCCTAAAACACAGAAGGAAGGTATCCTTCAATCTGCTCTGCTGTGCATTTCTTATGCTAAGTGTGTTAAATCTCCCTTTAGATTCAGGAGATAGAAACACGTTCCTGGCAAGTGCTGCGTTTGGACATTTCTGAGTGAATGGGATTATAATCTGTAAGGAGAACTCTCTGCTTCTAAAACCAAAATGGAGCTACCTAACAGAACAATTGTCAATGTGTGCATTCAACTTACACAGATAAACTCGTGTGTTGAAGGGGACCTCTGGAAACGCTTTCTGTGGAGAGATCTCAAAACAGGCCTTTGTAGCAGTATTCCCGCATATAACGAAATAGCAGTAAAAGTCTGCTTAAAACACAGAAGCAACGTATCCTTCAGTCTTCTCTCCTGTGCGATTGTTCAGCTAAGTGAGTAAAATTTCCCTTTAGATTCAGCAGTTAGAAAAACGTTTCTGGCAAGAGCAGGGTTTGGAAATTCAGGAGGGAATTGGAGTATATGCTGTTAGAAGAAATCTCTGCAGTTAAAACCAAAACGGAGCAAGCGAAAAGAATGGTTGTAAATGTGTGCATTCAACTTAAGGAGTTCAACTCATGTGTTGAAAGGCAAGTCTGGAAACACTTTCTGTGGAGAAATCTCAAAATAGGCCTTTCCAGCAGTATTCCCTCATATAACGAAATAGCAGTAAAACTCTGCCTAAAACACAAAAGCAACCTATCTTTCAATCTGCACGGCTGTGCTAAGTGAGTAAAATCTCCCTTTAGATTCAGGAGTTAAAAACACGTTTCTGGCAATGGCTGCATTTGGACATTCCAGAGTGAATTGGAGTATATACTGTTAGACGAACTCTCTACTTCTAAAACGTAAACGGAGCTACCTAACAGAACGGTTGTCAATGTGTGCATTCAACTTACAGAGTTAAACTCTTCTGTTGAAGGGAAAATCTAAAAATGCTTTCTGTGCAGAGATCTCAAAAGAGGCCTTTCCAGCAGAATTCCCCCATATAACGAAATAGCAGTAAAACTCGGCCTAAAACACAGAAGCAACGTATCATTCAATCTGCTCTGCTGTGCGTATGTTCAGCTTAGTGAGTAAAATCTCCGTTTAGATTCAGGAGTTAGAAACACGTTTCTGGCAAGGGCTGCATTTGGACATTCCAGAGTGAATGGGAGTATATGCTGTAAGCAGAACATTCTGCTTCTAAAACCAAAACGGAGCTACCTAACAGAACGGTTCTCAATGTGTGCATTCAACTTACAGAGTTAAACTTTTGAGTTAAAAAGGAAGTCTGGAAACTCTTTCTGAGGAGAGATCTCAAAACAGGCCTTTCCAGCAGTATTCCCGCATATAACGAAAAGCAGTATAATTCTGCCTTAAACGCAGAAGCAACGTATCCTTCAATCTGCTCAGCTGTGCGTTTGCTCTGCTAAGTTAGTTAAATCTCCCTTTAGATTCAGAAGTTAGAATCACGTTTCTAACCAGAGCTGCGTTTCGACATTCCTGAGTGAATGGGAGTATATGCTGTAAAAAGAACTCTCTGCTTCTAAAACCAAAACAGATCTACCTGACACAACGGTTGTCAATGTGTGCATTCAACTTACAGAGTTAAACTCTTCTGTTGAAGGGAAATCTGGAAACGCTTTCCGTGGAGAGATCTCAAAACAGGCATTTCCAGCAGTATTCCCGCATATAACGAAATAGAAGTATAACTCTGCCGAAAACACAGAAGCAGCGTATCATTCAATCTGTTCTGGTGTGCCTTCATTCAGCGAAGTGACTTAAATCTCCCTTTAGATTGAGGAGTTAGAAACACGTTTCTGGCAATGGCTGCGTTTGGACATTCCTGAGTGAATGGGAGTATATACTGTTAGAAGAACTCTCTACTTCTAAAACCAAAGCCGACCTACCTAACAGAACGGTTGTCAATGTGTGCATTCAACCTACAGAATTAAACTCGTGTTTTGAAGGGGAAGTCTGGAAACGCTTTCTGTGCAGAGATCACAAAATGGGCCTTTCCAGCAGTATTCCCGCATATAACGAAATAGCAGTAAAACTCTGCCTAAAACACAGAAGGAAGGTATCCTTCAATCTGCTCTGCTGTGCATTTCTTATGATAAGTGTGTTAAATCTCCCTTTAGATTCAGGAGATAGAAACACGTTCCTGGCAAGTGCTGCGTTTGGACATTTCTGAGTGAATGGGATTATAATCTGTAAGGAGAACTCTCTGCTTCTAAAACCAAAATGGAGCTACCTAACAGAACAATTGTCAATGTGTGCATTCAACTTACACAGATAAACTCGTGTGTTGAAGGGGACCTCTGGAAACGCTTTCTGTGGAGAGATCTCAAAACAGGCCTTTGTAGCAGTATTCCCGCATATAACGAAATAGCAGTAAAAGTCTGCTTAAAACACAGAAGCAACGTATCCTTCAGTCTTCTCTCCTGTGCGATTGTTCAGCTAAGTGAGTAAAATTTCCCTTTAGATTCAGCAGTTAGAAAAACGTTTCTGGCAAGAGCAGGGTTTGGAAATTCAGGAGGGAATTGGAGTATATGCTGTTAGAAGAAATCTCTGCAGTTAAAACCAAAACGGAGCAAGCGAAAAGAATGGTTGTAAATGTGTGCATTCAACTTAAGGAGTTCAACTCATGTGTTGAAAGGCAAGTCTGGAAACACTTTCTGTGGAGAAATCTCAAAATAGGCCTTTCCAGCAGTATTCCCTCATATAACGAAATAGCAGTAAAACTCTGCCTAAAACACAAAAGCAACCTATCTTTCAATCTGCACGGCTGTGCTAAGTGAGTAAAATCTCCCTTTAGATTCAGGAGTTAAAAACACGTTTCTGGCAATGGCTGCATTTGGACATTCCAGAGTGAATTGGAGTATATACTGTTAGACGAACTCTCTACTTCTAAAACGTAAACGGAGCTACCTAACAGAACGGTTGTCAATGTGTGCATTCAACTTACAGAGTTAAACTCTTCTGTTGAAGGGAAAATCTAAAAATGCTTTCTGTGCAGAGATCTCAAAAGAGGCCTTTCCAGCAGAATTCCCCCATATAACGAAATAGCAGTAAAACTCGGCCTAAAACACAGAAGCAACGTATCATTCAATCTGCTCTGCTGTGCGTATGTTCAGCTTAGTGAGTAAAATCTCCGTTTAGATTCAGGAGTTAGAAACACGTTTCTGGCAAGGGCTGCATTTGGACATTCCAGAGTGAATGGGAGTATATGCTGTAAGCAGAACATTCTGCTTCTAAAACCAAAACGGAGCTACCTAACAGAACGGTTCTCAATGTGTGCATTCAACTTACAGAGTTAAACTTTTGAGTTAAAAAGGAAGTCTGGAAACTCTTTCTGAGGAGAGATCTCAAAACAGGCCTTTCCAGCAGTATTCCCGCATATAACGAAAAGCAGTATAATTCTGCCTTAAACGCAGAAGCAACGTATCCTTCAATCTGCTCAGCTGTGCGTTTGCTCTGCTAAGTTAGTTAAATCTCCCTTTAGATTCAGAAGTTAGAATCACGTTTCTAACCAGAGCTGCGTTTCGACATTCCTGAGTGAATGGGAGTATATGCTGTAAAAAGAACTCTCTGCTTCTAAAACCAAAACAGATCTACCTGACACAACGGTTGTCAATGTGTGCATTCAACTTACAGAGTTAAACTCTTCTGTTGAAGGGAAATCTGGAAACGCTTTCCGTGGAGAGATCTCAAAACAGGCATTTCCAGCAGTATTCCCGCATATAACGAAATAGAAGTATAACTCTGCCGAAAACACAGAAGCAGCGTATCATTCAATCTGTTCTGGTGTGCCTTCATTCAGCGAAGTGACTTAAATCTCCCTTTAGATTGAGGAGTTAGAAACACGTTTCTGGCAATGGCTGCGTTTGGACATTCCTGAGTGAATGGGAGTATATACTGTTAGAAGAACTCTCTACTTCTAAAACCAAAGCCGACCTACCTAACAGAGCGGTTGTCAATGTGTGCATTCAACCTACAGAATTAAACTCGTGTTTTGAAGGGGAAGTCTGGAAACGCTTTCTGTGCAGAGATCACAAAAGGGGCCTTTCCAGCAGTATTCCCGCATATAACGATATAGCAGTAAAACTCTGCCTAAAACACAGAAGGAAGGTATCCTTCAATCTGCTCTGCTGTGCATTTCTTATGCTAAGTGTGTTAAATCTCCCTTTAGATTCAGGAGATAGAAACACGTTCCTGGCAAGTGCTGCGTTTGGACATTTCTGAGTGAATGGGAATATATTCTGTAAGGAGAACTCTGTGCTTCTAAAACCAAAATGGAGCTACCTAACAGAACAATTGTCAATGTGTGCATTCAACTTACACAGATAAACTCGTGTGTTGAAGGGGACCTCTGGAAACGCTTTCTGTGGAGAGATCTCAAAACAGGCCTTTGTAGCAGTATTCCCGCATATAACGAAATAGCAGTAAAAGTCTGCTTAAAACACAGAAGCAACGTATCCTTCAGTCTTCCCTCCTGTGCGATTGTTCAGCTAAGTGAGTAAAATTTCCCTTTAGATTCAGCAGTTAGAAACACGTTTCTGGCAAGAGCTATGTTTGGACATTCCTGAGTGAATGGGAGTATAAGCTGTAAGGATAACTCTCTGCTTCTAAAATCAAAACGGAACCACCTAACAGAACGGTTTTCAATGTGTGCATTCAACTTACAGAGTTAAACTCTTGTGTTGAAGGGGAAGTCTGGAAACGCTTTCTGTGGAGAGATCTCAAAACAGCCCATTCCAGCAGTAATCCCGCATATAACAAAATAGCAGTAAAACTCTGCCTAAAACAGAGAAGCAACGTATCATTCAATCTGCTCTGCTGTGCGTCTTTTCAGCTAAGTGAGTTAAATCTCCCTTTAGATTCAGGACTTAGAAACACATTTCTGGCAAGAGCTGCGTGTGGACATTCCTGAGTGAATTGGAGTATATGCTGTTAGAAGAAATCTCTGCTTCTAAAACCAAAACGGAGCATCCTAATAGATCAGTTGTCAATGTGTGCATTCCACTTAAAGTGTTATTCTCGTGTGTTGAAGGGGAAGTCTGAAAACACTTTCTGTGGAGAGATCTCAACACAGGCCTTTCCAGCAGTATTCCCGCATATAACGAAATACAGTAAATCTCTGCCTAAAACACAGAAGAAACGTATCCTTCAATCTTCTCTGCTGTGTGTTAGTTCAGCTAAGTGAGTTAAATCTCCCTTTAGATTCAGGAGTTAGAAACACGTTTCTGGCAAGATCGGCGTTTGGACATTCCTGAGTGAATGGAAGTAAATGCTGTAAAGAGAACTCTTTGCTTCTAAAACCGACACGGTGCTAACAGAACGCTTGTCAATGTGTGCATTCAACTTAGAGAGTTAAACTCGTGTGTTGAAGGGGAAGTCTGGAAACGCTTTCTGTGGAGAGATCTCAAAACAGGCCTTATAGCAGTATTCCCGCATATAACGAAATAGCAGTTCAACTCTGCCTAAAACACAGAAGCAACGTATCCTTCAATCTGCTCTGCTGTGCTAAGTGAGGAAAATCTCCCTTTAGATCCAGGAGTTAGAAACACGTTTCTGGCAATGGCTGCGTTTGGACATTCCTGAGTTTATTGGAGTATATACTGTTCGAAGACCTCTATACTTCTAAAACCAAAGCGAAGCTACCTAACAGAACGGTTGTCCATGTGTGCATTCAAGCTACAGAGTTAAACTCGTGTGTTGAAGGGGAAGTCTGGAAACATTTTCTGTGGAGAGATCTCAAAACAGGCATTTCCAGCAGTATTCCCGCATATAACGAAACACCAGTAAAACTCTTCCTTAAACACAGAAGCAACGTATCCTTCAAACTGCTCAGCTCGGCGTTTGTTCTGCTAAGTTAGTTAAATCTCCCTTTATATTCAGGAGTTAGAAAAACGTTTCTGGCAAGAGCTGGGTTTGGAAATTCAGGAGGGAATTGGAGTATATGCTGTTAGAATAAATCTCTGCACTTAAAACCAAAACGGAGCAACCGAACAGAATGGTTGTAAATGTGTGCATTCAACTTAAGGAGTTCAACTCGTGTGTTGAAAGGCAAGTCTGGAAACACTTTCTGTGGAGAAATCTCAAAATAGGCCTTTCCAGCAGTATTCCCACATATAACAAAATAGCAGTAAATCTCTGCCTGAAACACAAAAGCAACCTATCTTTCAAACTGCTCTGCTGTGCTAAGTGAGTAAAATCTCCCTTTAGATTCAGGAGTTAAAAACACGTTTCTGGCAATGGCTGCGTTTGGACATTCCTGAGTGAATTGGAGTATATACTGTTAGAAGAACTCTCTACTTCTAAAACCAAAGCCGACCTACCTAACTGAACGGTTGTCCATGTGTGCATTCAACCTACAGAGTTAAATTCGTGTGTTGAAGGGGAAGTCCTAAAACGCTTTCTGTGGAGAGACCTCAAAACAGGCCTTACAGCAGTATTCCCGCATATAACGAAATAGCAGTAAAACTCTGCCTAAAACACAGAAACAATGTATCCCTCTATCTTCTCTCCTGTGCGTTCGTTCAGCTAAGGGAGTTAAATCTCCCTTTAGATTCAGGAGATAGAAGCACGTTTCTGGCAAGAGCTGCATTTGGACATTCTTGAATGAATGGGAATATATGCTGTAAGGAGAACTTTTTGCTTCTAAAACCAAAACGGAGTAACCTTACAGCATGGTTGTCAATGTGTGCATTCACCTTACAGATTTAAACTCGTGTTTTTAAAAGGAAATCTGGAAACGCTTTCTGTGGAGAGATCTCAAACAGGGATTTCCAGCAGTATTCCCCCATATACCGAAATAGCAGTAAAACTTTGCCTAAAACACAGAAGCAACGTATCCATCAATCTGCTCTGGTGTTCCTTTATTCAGCTAAATGAGTTAAATCTCCCTTTAGATTCAGGAGTTAGAAACACATTTCTGGCAAGGGCTGCGTTTGGACATTCCTGCGTTAATGGGAGTATATGCTGTAAGACAAAGTCTATGCTTCTAAAATCAAAACAAATCGACCTAATGGAACGGTTGTCAATATGTGCATTCAACTTACACAGATAAACTCGCGTGTTAAAGGGGATGTCTGGAAATGATTTCCGTGGAGAGATCTCAAAACAGGCCTTCCTAGCAGTATTCCCGCATATAACGATATAGCAGTAATACTCTGCTTAAAACACAGAAGCAACGTATCCTTCAATCTTCTCTCCTGTGCGATTGTTCAGCTAAGTGAGTTAAATCTCCCTTTAGATTCAGGAGTTAAAAACACGTTTCTGGCAAGGTCGGCGTTTGGACATTCCTGAGTGAATGGAAGTAAATGCTGTAAGGAGAACACTTTGCTTCTAAAACCGAAACGGTGCTACCTAACAGAACGGTTGTCAAAGTGTGCATTCAACTTACAGAGGTAAACTCGTGTGTTGAAAGGGAAGTCTGCAAATGCTTTCTGTGGGGAGATCTCAAAACAGTCCTTTCCAGCAGTATTCCAGCATATGACAAAATGGCAGTAAAACTCTGCCTTAAACACAGAAGCAACGCATATTTCAATCTGCTCTGCTGTGCGTATGTTCTGCTAAGTGAGTTAAATCTCCCTTTATATTCAGGAGTTAGAAAAACGTTTCTGGCAAGAGGTGGGTTTGGAAATTCAGGAGGGAATTGGAGTATATGCTGTTAGAAGAAATCTCTGCAGTTAAAACCAAAACGGAGAAACCGAACAGAATGGTTGTAAATGTGTGCATTCAACTCACGGAGTTCAACTCATGTGTGGAAAGGCAAGTCTGGAAACACTTTCTGTGGAGAAATCTCAAAATAGGCCTTTCCAGCAGTATTCCCACATATAACGAAATAGCAGTAAAACTCTGCCTAAAACACAAAAGCAACCTATCTTTCAATCTGCTCTGCTGTGCTAAGTGAGTAAAATCTCCCTTTAGATTCAGGAGTTAAAACACGTTTCTGGCAATGGCTGCATTTGGACATTCCTGAGTGAATTGGAGTATATACTGTTAGAAGAACTCTCTACTTCTAAAACCTAAACGGAGCTACCTAACAGAATGGTTGTCAATGTGTGCATTCAACTTACACTGTTAAACTCTTTTGTTGAAGGGAAAATCTGGAAGCGCTTTCTGTGGAGAGATCTCAAAAGAGGCCTTTCCAGCAGTTTTCCCGCATATAACGAAATAGCAGAAAAACTCGGCCTAAAACACAGAAGAAACGTATCCTTCTATGTGCTCCGCTGTGCATTTGTTCAGCTTAGTGAGGTAAATCTCTTTTTAGAATCAGGTGTTAGAAACACGTTTTTGGCAACAGCTGCGTTTGGACATTCCTGATTGAATGGGAGTATATGCTGTAAGGAGAACTCTCTGCTTCTAAAACCAAAACAGAGGTATCTAACACAATGGTTGTCAATGTGTGCATTCAACTTACAGAGTTAAACTCTTCTGTTGAAGGGAATATCTAAAAATGCTTTCTGTGCAGAGATCTCATAAGAGGCCTTTCCAGCAGAATTCCCCCATATAACGAAATAGCAGTAAAACTCGGCCTAAAACACAGAAGCAACGTATCATTCAATCTGCTCTGCTGTGCGTATGTTCAGCTAAGTGAGTAAAATCTCCGTTTAGATTCAGGAGTTAGAAACACGTTTCTGGCAAGAGCTGCATTTGGACATTCAGGAGTGAATGGGAGTATATGCTGTAAGCAGAACTTTCTGCTTCTAAAACTAAAACGGAGCTACCTAACAGAACGGTTCTCAATGTGTGCATTCAACTTACAGAGTTAAACTCGTGAGTTAAAAAGGAAGTCTGGAAACGCTTTCTGTGGAGAGATCTCAAAACAGGCCTTTCCAACAGTATTCCCGCATATAACGAAAAGCAGTATAATTCTGCCTTAAACGCAGAAGCAACGTATCCTTCAATCTGCTCAGCTGTGCGTTTGTTCTGCTAAGTTAGTTAAATCTCCCTTTAGATTCAGAAGTTAGAATCAGGTTTCTAACCAGAGCTGCGTTTGGACATTCCTGAGTGAATGGGAGTATATGCTGTAAAAAGAACTCTCTGCTTCTAAAACCAAAACAGAGGTACCTAACACAACGGTTGTCAATGTGTGCATTCACCTTACAGAGTTAAACTCTTCTGTTGAAGGGAAAATCTGGAAACGCTTTCTGTGGAGAGATCTAAAAACAGGCATTTCCAGCAGTATTCCCGCATATAACGAAATAGAAGTATAACTCTGCCGAAAACACAGAAGCAGCGTATCATTCAATCTGTTCTGGTGTGCCTTTATTCAGCGAAGTGACTTAAATCTCCCTTTAGATTGAGGAGTTAGAAACACGTTTCTGGCAATGGCTGCGTTTGGACATTCCTGAGTGAATTGGAGTATATACTGTTAGAATAACTCTCTACTTCTAAAACCAAAGCCGACCTACCTAACAGTATGGTTGTCAATGTGTGCATTCAACCTACAGAATTAAACTCGTGTTTTGAAGGGGAAGTCTGAAAAGGCTTTCTGTGCAGAGATCACAAAATGGGCCTTTCCAGCAGTATTCCCGCATATAACGAAATAGCAGTATAACTCTGCCTAAAACACAGAAGGAAGGTATCCTTCAATCTGCTCTGCTGTGCATTTCTTATGCTAAGTGTGTTAAATCTCCCTTTAGATTCAGGAGATAGAAACACGTTCCTGGCAAGTGCTGCGTTTGGACATTTCTGAGTGAATGGGATTATATTCTGTAAGGAGAATTCTCTGCTTCTAAAACCAAAATGGAGCTACCTAACAGAACAATTGTCAATGTGTGCATTCAACTTACACAGATAAACTCGTGTGTTGAAGGGGACCTCTGGAAACGCTTTCTGTGGAGAGATCTCAAAACAGGCCTTTGTAGCAGTATTCCCGCATATAACGAAATAGCAGTAAAAGTCTGCTTAAAACACAGAAGCAACGTATCCTTCAGTCTTCTCTCCTGTGCGATTGTTCAGCTAAGTGAGTAAAATTTCCCTTTAGATTCAGCAGTTAGAAAAACGTTTCTGGCAAGAGCAGGGTTTGGAAATTCAGGAGGGAATTGGAGTATATGCTGTTAGAAGAAATCTCTGCAGTTAAAACCAAAACGGAGCAAGCGAACAGAATGGTTGTAAATGTGTGCATTCAACTTAAGGAGTTCAACTCGTGTGCTGAAAGGCAAGTCTGGAAACACTTTCTGTGGAGAAATCTCAAAATAGGCCTTTCCAGCAGTATTCCCACATATAACGAAATAGCAGTAAAACTCTGCCTGAAACACAAAAGCAACCTATCTTTCAAACTGCTCTGCTGTGCTAAGTGAGTAAAATCTCCCTTTAGATTCAGGAGTTAAAAACACGTTTCTGGCAATGGCTGCGTTTGGACATTCCTGAGTGAATTGGAGTATATACTGTTAGAAGAACTCTCTACTTCTAAAACCAAAGCCGACCTACATAACAGAACGGTTGTCCATGTGTGCATTCAACCTACAGAGTTAAATTCGTGTGTTGAAGGGGAAGTCCTAAAACGCTTTCTGTGGAGAGACCTCAAAACAGGCCTTACAGCAGTATTCCCGCATATAACGAAATAGCAGTAAAACTCTGCCTAAAACACAGAAACAAGGTATCCTTCTATCTTCTCTCCTGTGCGTTTGTTCAGCTAAGGGAGTTAAATCTCCCTTTCGATTCAGGAGATAGAAGCACGTTTCTGGCAAGAGCTGCATTTGGACATTCCTGAATGAATGGGAATATATGCTGTAAGAAGAACTTTTTGCTTCTAAAACAAAAACGGAGCAACCTTACAGCATGGTTGTCAATGTGTGCATTCACCTTACAGATTTAAACTCGTGTTTTGAAAAGGAAATCTAGAAACGCTTTCTGTGGAGTGATGTCAAACAGGCATTTCCAGCAGTATTCCCGCATATAACGAAATAGCAGTAAAACTTTGCCTAAAACACAGAAGCAACGTATCCATAAATCTGCTCTGGTGTTCCTTTATTCAGCTAAATGAGTTAAATCTCCCTTTAGATTCAGGAGTTAGAAACACATTTCTGGCAAGGGCTGCGTTTGGACATTCCTGCGTTAATGGGAGTATATGCTGTAAGACAAAGTCTATGCTTCTAAAACCAAAACAAATCGACCTAATGGAACGGTTGTCAATATGTGCATTCAACTTACACAGATAAACTCGTGTGTTAAAGGGGATGTCTGGAAATGATTTCCGTGGAGAGATCTCAAAACAGGCCTTCCTAGCAGTATTCCCGCATATAACGATATAGCAGTAAAACTCTGCTTAAAACACAGAAGCAACGTATCCTTCAATCTTCTCTCCTGTGCGATTTTCAGCTAAGTGAGTTAAATCTCCCTTTAGATTCAGGAGTTAAAAACACGTTTCTGGCAAGGTCGGCGTTTGGACATTCCTGAGTGAATGGAAGTAAATGCTGTAAGGAGAACCCTTTGATTCTAAAACCGAAACGGTGCTACCTAACAGAACGGTTGTCAAAGTGTGCATTCAGCTTACAGAGGTAAACTCGTGTGTTGAAAGGGAAGTCTGCAAATGCTTTCTGTGGGGAGATCTCAAAACAGGCCTTTCCAGCAGTATTCCCGCATATGACAAAATAGCAGTAAAACTCTGCCTTAAACACAGAAGCAACGCATATTTCAATCTGCTCTGCTGTGCGTTTGTTCTGCTAAGTGAGTTAAATCTCCCTTTATATTCAGGAGTTAGAAAAACGTTTCTGGCAAGAGGTGGGTTTGGAAATTCAGGAGGGAATTGGAGTACATGCTGTTAGAAGAAATCTCTGCAGTTAAAACCAAAACGGAGAAACCGAACAGAATGGTTGTAAATGTGTGCATTCAACTTAAGGAGTTCAACTCATGTGTTGAAAGGCAAGTCTGGAAACACTTTCTGTGGAGAAATCTCAAAATAGGCCTTTCCAGCAGTATTCCCACATATAACGAAATAGCAGTAAAACTCTGCCTAAAACACAAAAGCAACCTATCTTTCAATCTGCTCTGCTGTGCTAAGTGAGTAAAATCTCCCTTTAGATTCAGGAGTTAAAACACGTTTCTGGCAATGGCTGCATTTGGACATTCCTGAGTGAATTGGAGTATATACTGTTAGAAGAACTCTCTACTTCTAAAACCTAAACGGAGCTACCTAACAGAACGGTTGTCAATGTGTGCATTCAACTTACAGAGTTAAACTCTTTTGTTGAAGGGAAAATCTGGAAGCGCTTTCTGTGGAGAGATCTCAAAAGAGGCCTTTCCAGCAGTTTTCCCGCATATAACGAAATAGCAGAAAAACTCGGCCTAAAACACAGAAGAAACGTATCCTTCTATGTGCTCCGCTGTGCATTTGTTCAGCTTAGTGAGGTAAATCTCTTTTTAGAATCAGGTGTTAGAAACACGTTTTTGGCAACAGCTGCGTTTGGACATTCCTGAGTGAATGGGAGTATATGCTGTAAGGAGAACTCTCTGCTTCTAAAACCAAAACGGAGGTATCTAACACAATGGTTGTCAATGTGTGCATTCAACTTACAGAGTTAAACTCTTCTGTTGAAGGGAATATCTAAAAATGCTTTCTGTGCAGAGATCTCAAAAGAGGCCTTTCCAGCAGAATTCCCCCATATAACGAAATAGCAGTAAAACTCGGCCTAAAACACAGAAGCAACGTATCATTCAATCTGCTCTGCTGTGCGTATGTTCAGCTAAGTGAGTAAAATCTCCGTTTAGATTCAGGAGTTAGAAACACGTTTCTGGCAAGAGCTGCATTTGGACATTCCGGAGTGAATGGGAGTATATGCTGTAAGCAGAACTTTCTGCTTCTAAAACCAAAACGGAGCTACCTAACAGAACGGTTCTCAATGTGTGCATTCAACTTACAGAGTTAAACTCTTGAGTTAAAAAGGAAGTCTGGAAACGCTTTCTGTGGAGAGATCTCAAAACAGGCCTTTCCAGCAGTATTCCCGCATTTAACGAAAAGCAGTATAATTCTGCCTTAAACGCAGAAGCAACGTATCCTTCAATCTGCTCAGCTGTGCATTTGTTCTGCTAAGTTAGTTAAATCTCCCTTTAGATTCAGAAGTTAGAATCACGTTTCTAACCAGAGCTGCGTTTGGACATTCCTGAGTGAATGGGAGTATATGCTGTAAAAAGAACTCTCTGCTTCTAAAACCAAAACAGATCTACCTAACACAACGGTTGTCACTGTGTGCATTCAACTTACAGAGTTAAACTCTTCTGTTGAAGGGAAAATCTGGAAACGCTTTCTGTGGAGAGATCTCAAAACAGGCATTTCCAGCAGTATTCCCGCATATAACGAAATAGAAGTATAACTCTGCCGAAAACACAGAAGCAGCATATCATTCAATCTGTTCTGGTGTGCCTTTATTCAGCGAAGTGACTTAAATCTCCCTTTAGATTGAGGAGTTAGAAACACGTTTCTGGCAATGGCGGCGTTTGGACATTCCTGAGTGAATTGGAGTATATACTGTTAGAAGAACTCTCTACTTCTAAAACCAAAGCCGACCTACCTAACAGAACGGTTGTCAATGTGTGCATTCAACCTACAGAATTAAACTCGTGTTTTGAAGGGGAAGTCTGGAAACGCTTTCTGTGCAGAGATCACAAAATGGGCCTTTCCGGCAGTATTCCCGCATATAACGAAATAGCAGTAAAACTCTGCCTAAAACACAGAAGGAAGGTATCCTTCAATCTGCTCTGCTGTGCATTTCTTATGCTAAGTGTGTTAAATCTCCCTTTAGATTCAGGAGATAGAAACACGTTCCTGGCAAGTGCTGCGTTTGGACATTTCTGAGTGAATGGGATTATATTCTGTAAGGAGAATTCTCTGCTTCTAAAACCAAAATGGAGCTACCTAACAGAACAATTGTCAATGTGTGCATTCAACTTACACAGATAAACTCGTGTGTTGAAGGGGACCTCTGGAAACGCTTTCTGTGGAGAGATCTCAAAACAGGCCTTTGTAGCAGTATTCCCGCATATAACGAAATAGCAGTAAAAGTCTGCTTAAAACACAGAAGCAACGTATCCTTCAGTCTTCTCTCCTGTGCGATTGTTCAGCTAAGTGAGTAAAATTTCCCTTTAGATTCAGCAGTTAGAAAAACGTTTCTGGCAAGAGCAGGGTTTGGAAATTCAGGAGGGAATTGGAGTATATGCTGTTAGAAGAAATCTCTGCAGTTAAAACCAAAACGGAGCAAGCGAACAGAATGGTTGTAAATGTGTGCATTCAACTTAAGGAGTTCAACTCGTGTGCTGAAAGGCAAGTCTGGAAACACTTTCTGTGGAGAAATCTCAAAATAGGCCTTTCCAGCAGTATTCCCACATATAACGAAATAGCAGTAAAACTCTGCCTGAAACACAAAAGCAACCTATCTTTCAAACTGCTCTGCTGTGCTAAGTGAGTAAAATCTCCCTTTAGATTCAGGAGTTAAAAACACGTTTCTGGCAATGGCTGCGTTTGGACATTCCTGAGTGAATTGGAGTATATACTGTTAGAAGAACTCTCTACTTCTAAAACCAAAGCCGACCTACATAACAGAACGGTTGTCCATGTGTGCATTCAACCTACAGAGTTAAATTCGTGTGTTGAAGGGGAAGTCCTAAAACGCTTTCTGTGGAGAGACCTCAAAACAGGCCTTACAGCAGTATTCCCGCATATAACGAAATAGCAGTAAAACTCTGCCTAAAACACAGAAACAAGGTATCCTTCTATCTTCTCTCCTGTGCGTTTGTTCAGCTAAGGGAGTTAAATCTCCCTTTCGATTCAGGAGATAGAAGCACGTTTCTGGCAAGAGCTGCATTTGGACATTCCTGAATGAATGGGAATATATGCTGTAAGAAGAACTTTTTGCTTCTAAAACAAAAACGGAGCAACCTTACAGCATGGTTGTCAATGTGTGCATTCACCTTACAGATTTAAACTCGTGTTTTGAAAAGGAAATCTAGAAACGCTTTCTGTGGAGTGATGTCAAACAGGCATTTCCAGCAGTATTCCCGCATATAACGAAATAGCAGTAAAACTTTGCCTAAAACACAGAAGCAACGTATCCATAAATCTGCTCTGGTGTTCCTTTATTCAGCTAAATGAGTTAAATCTCCCTTTAGATTCAGGAGTTAGAAACACATTTCTGGCAAGGGCTGCGTTTGGACATTCCTGCGTTAATGGGAGTATATGCTGTAAGACAAAGTCTATGCTTCTAAAACCAAAACAAATCGACCTAATGGAACGGTTGTCAATATGTGCATTCAACTTACACAGATAAACTCGTGTGTTAAAGGGGATGTCTGGAAATGATTTCCGTGGAGAGATCTCAAAACAGGCCTTCCTAGCAGTATTCCCGCATATAACGATATAGCAGTAAAACTCTGCTTAAAACACAGAAGCAACGTATCCTTCAATCTTCTCTCCTGTGCGATTTTCAGCTAAGTGAGTTAAATCTCCCTTTAGATTCAGGAGTTAAAAACACGTTTCTGGCAAGGTCGGCGTTTGGACATTCCTGAGTGAATGGAAGTAAATGCTGTAAGGAGAACCCTTTGATTCTAAAACCGAAACGGTGCTACCTAACAGAACGGTTGTCAAAGTGTGCATTCAGCTTACAGAGGTAAACTCGTGTGTTGAAAGGGAAGTCTGCAAATGCTTTCTGTGGGGAGATCTCAAAACAGGCCTTTCCAGCAGTATTCCCGCATATGACAAAATAGCAGTAAAACTCTGCCTTAAACACAGAAGCAACGCATATTTCAATCTGCTCTGCTGTGCGTTTGTTCTGCTAAGTGAGTTAAATCTCCCTTTATATTCAGGAGTTAGAAAAACGTTTCTGGCAAGAGGTGGGTTTGGAAATTCAGGAGGGAATTGGAGTACATGCTGTTAGAAGAAATCTCTGCAGTTAAAACCAAAACGGAGAAACCGAACAGAATGGTTGTAAATGTGTGCATTCAACTTAAGGAGTTCAACTCATGTGTTGAAAGGCAAGTCTGGAAACACTTTCTGTGGAGAAATCTCAAAATAGGCCTTTCCAGCAGTATTCCCACATATAACGAAATAGCAGTAAAACTCTGCCTAAAACACAAAAGCAACCTATCTTTCAATCTGCTCTGCTGTGCTAAGTGAGTAAAATCTCCCTTTAGATTCAGGAGTTAAAACACGTTTCTGGCAATGGCTGCATTTGGACATTCCTGAGTGAATTGGAGTATATACTGTTAGAAGAACTCTCTACTTCTAAAACCTAAACGGAGCTACCTAACAGAACGGTTGTCAATGTGTGCATTCAACTTACAGAGTTAAACTCTTTTGTTGAAGGGAAAATCTGGAAGCGCTTTCTGTGGAGAGATCTCAAAAGAGGCCTTTCCAGCAGTTTTCCCGCATATAACGAAATAGCAGAAAAACTCGGCCTAAAACACAGAAGAAACGTATCCTTCTATGTGCTCCGCTGTGCATTTGTTCAGCTTAGTGAGGTAAATCTCTTTTTAGAATCAGGTGTTAGAAACACGTTTTTGGCAACAGCTGCGTTTGGACATTCCTGAGTGAATGGGAGTATATGCTGTAAGGAGAACTCTCTGCTTCTAAAACCAAAACGGAGGTATCTAACACAATGGTTGTCAATGTGTGCATTCAACTTACAGAGTTAAACTCTTCTGTTGAAGGGAATATCTAAAAATGCTTTCTGTGCAGAGATCTCAAAAGAGGCCTTTCCAGCAGAATTCCCCCATATAACGAAATAGCAGTAAAACTCGGCCTAAAACACAGAAGCAACGTATCATTCAATCTGCTCTGCTGTGCGTATGTTCAGCTAAGTGAGTAAAATCTCCGTTTAGATTCAGGAGTTAGAAACACGTTTCTGGCAAGAGCTGCATTTGGACATTCCGGAGTGAATGGGAGTATATGCTGTAAGCAGAACTTTCTGCTTCTAAAACCAAAACGGAGCTACCTAACAGAACGGTTCTCAATGTGTGCATTCAACTTACAGAGTTAAACTCTTGAGTTAAAAAGGAAGTCTGGAAACGCTTTCTGTGGAGAGATCTCAAAACAGGCCTTTCCAGCAGTATTCCCGCATTTAACGAAAAGCAGTATAATTCTGCCTTAAACGCAGAAGCAACGTATCCTTCAATCTGCTCAGCTGTGCATTTGTTCTGCTAAGTTAGTTAAATCTCCCTTTAGATTCAGAAGTTAGAATCACGTTTCTAACCAGAGCTGCGTTTGGACATTCCTGAGTGAATGGGAGTATATGCTGTAAAAAGAACTCTCTGCTTCTAAAACCAAAACAGATCTACCTAACACAACGGTTGTCACTGTGTGCATTCAACTTACAGAGTTAAACTCTTCTGTTGAAGGGAAAATCTGGAAACGCTTTCTGTGGAGAGATCTCAAAACAGGCATTTCCAGCAGTATTCCCGCATATAACGAAATAGAAGTATAACTCTGCCGAAAACACAGAAGCAGCATATCATTCAATCTGTTCTGGTGTGCCTTTATTCAGCGAAGTGACTTAAATCTCCCTTTAGATTGAGGAGTTAGAAACACGTTTCTGGCAATGGCGGCGTTTGGACATTCCTGAGTGAATTGGAGTATATACTTTTAGAAGAACTCTCTACTTCTAAAACCAAAGCCGACCTACCTAACAGAACGGTTGTCAATGTGTGCATTTAACCTACAGAATTAAACTCGTGTTTTGAAGGGGAAGTCTGGAAACGCTTTCTGTGCAGAGATCAAAAAATGGGCCTTTCCGGCAGTATTCCCGCATATAACGAAATAGCAGTAAAACTCTGCCTAAAACACAGAAGGAAGGTATCCTTCAATCTGCTCTGCTGTGCATTTCTTATGCTAAGTGTGTTAAATCTCCCTTTAGATTCAGGAGATAGAAACACGTTCCTGGCAAGTGCTGCGTTTGGACATTTCTGAGTGAATGGGATTATATTCTGTAAGGAGAATTCTCTGCTTCTAAAACCAAAATGGAGCTACCTAACAGAACAATTGTCAATGTGTGCATTCAACTTACACAGATAAACTCGTGTGTTGAAGGGGACCTCTGGAAACGCTTTCTGTGGAGAGATCTCAAAACAGGCCTTTGTAGCAGTATTCCCGCATATAACGAAATAGCAGTAAAAGTCTGCTTAAAACACAGAAGCAACGTATCCTTCAGTCTTCTCTCCTGTGCGATTGTTCAGCTAAGTGAGTAAAATTTCCCTTTAGATTCAGCAGTTAGAAAAACGTTTCTGGCAAGAGCAGGGTTTGGAAATTCAGGAGGGAATTGGAGTATATGCTGTTAGAAGAAATCTCTGCAGTTAAAACCAAAACGGAGCAAGCGAACAGAATGGTTGTAAATGTGTGCATTCAACTTAAGGAGTTCAACTCGTGTGCTGAAAGGCAAGTCTGGAAACACTTTCTGTGGAGAAATCTCAAAATAGGCCTTTCCAGCAGTATTCCCACATATAACGAAATAGCAGTAAAACTCTGCCTGAAACACAAAAGCAACCTATCTTTCAAACTGCTCTGCTGTGCTAAGTGAGTAAAATCTCCCTTTAGATTCAGGAGTTAAAAACACGTTTCTGGCAATGGCTGCGTTTGGACATTCCTGAGTGAATTGGAGTATATACTGTTAGAAGAACTCTCTACTTCTAAAACCAAAGCCGACCTACATAACAGAACGGTTGTCCATGTGTGCATTCAACCTACAGAGTTAAATTCGTGTGTTGAAGGGGAAGTCCTAAAACGCTTTCTGTGGAGAGACCTCAAAACAGGCCTTACAGCAGTATTCCCGCATATAACGAAATAGCAGTAAAACTCTGCCTAAAACACAGAAACAAGGTATCCTTCTATCTTCTCTCCTGTGCGTTTGTTCAGCTAAGGGAGTTAAATCTCCCTTTCGATTCAGGAGATAGAAGCACGTTTCTGGCAAGAGCTGCATTTGGACATTCCTGAATGAATGGGAATATATGCTGTAAGGAGAACTTTTTGCTTCTAAAACAAAAACGGAGCAACCTTACAGCATGGTTGTCAATGTGTGCATTCACCTTACAGATTTAAACTCGTGTTTTGAAAAGGAAATCTAGAAACGCTTTCTGTGGAGTGATGTCAAACAGGCATTTCCAGCAGTATTCCCGCATATAACGAAATAGCAGTAAAACTTTGCCTAAAACACAGAAGCAACGTATCCATCAATCTGCTCTGGTGTTCCTTTATTCAGCTAAATGAGTTAAATCTCCCTTTAGATTCAGGAGTTAGAAACACATTTCTGGCAAGGGCTGCATTTGGACATTCCTGCGTTAATGGGAGTATATGCTGTAAGACAAAGTCTATGCTTCTAAAACCAAAACAAATCGACCTAATGGAACGGTTGTCAATATGTGCATTCAACTTACACAGATAAACTCGTGTGTTAAAGGGGATGTCTGGAAATGATTTCCGTGGAGAGATCTCAAAACAGGCCTTCCTAGCAGTATTCCCGCATATAACGATATAGCAGTAAAACTCTGCTTAAAACACAGAAGCAACGTATCCTTCAATCTTCTCTCCTGTGCGATTTTCAGCTAAGTGAGTTAAATCTCCCTTTAGATTCAGGAGTTAAAAACACGTTTCTGGCAAGGTCGGCGTTTGGACATTCCTGAGTGAATGGAAGTAAATGCTGTAAGGAGAACCCTTTGATTCTAAAACCGAAACGGTGCTACCTAACAGAACGGTTGTCAAAGTGTGCATTCAGCTTACAGAGGTAAACTCGTGTGTTGAAAGGGAAGTCTGCAAATGCTTTCTGTGGGGAGATCTCAAAACAGGCCTTTCCAGCAGTATTCCCGCATATGACAAAATAGCAGTAAAACTCTGCCTTAAACACAGAAGCAACGCATATTTCAATCTGCTCTGCTGTGCGTTTGTTCTGCTAAGTGAGTTAAATCTCCCTTTATATTCAGGAGTTAGAAAAACGTTTCTGGCAAGAGCTGGGTTTGGAAATTCAGGAGGGAATTGGAGTATATGCTGTTAGAAGAAATCTCTGCAGTTAAAACCAAAACGGAGCAAGCGAAAAGAATGGTTGTAAATGTGTGCATTCAACTTAAGGAGTTCAACTCATGTGTTGAAAGGCAAGTCTGGAAACACTTTCTGTGGAGAAATCTCAAAATAGGCCTTTCCAGCAGTATTCCCACATATAACGAAATAGCAGTAAAACTCTGCCTAAAACACAAAAGCAACCTATCTTTCAATCTGCACGGCTGTGCTAAGTGAGTAAAATCTCCCTTTAGATTCAGGAGTTAAAAACACGTTTCTGGCAATGGCTGCATTTGGACATTCCAGAGTGAATTGGAATATATACTGTTAGACGAACTCTCTACTTCTAAAACGTAAACGGAGCTACCTAACAGAACGGTTGTCAATGTGTGCATTCAAATTACAGAGTTAAACTCTTTTGTTGAAGGGAAAATCTGGAAGCGCTTTCTGTGGAGAGATCTCAAAAGAGGCCTTTCCAGGAGTATTCCCGCATATAACGAAATAGCAGAAAAACTCGGCCTAAAACACAGAAGAAACGTATCATTCAATCTGCTCTGCTGTGCGTGCTTTCAGCTAAGTGAGTTAAATCTCCCTTTAGATTCAGGACTTAGAAACACATTTCTGGCAAGAGCTGCATTTGGACATTCCTGAGTGAATTGGGGTATATGCTGTTAGAAGAAATCTCTGCTTCTAAAACCAAAACAGAGCATCCTAATAGATCAGTTGTCAATGTGTGCATTCCACTTAAAGTGTTAAACTCGTGTGTTGAAGGGGAAGTCTGAAAACATTTTCTGTGGAGAGATCTCAACACAGGCCTTTCCAGCAGTATTCCCGCATATAACGAAATACAGTAAATCTCTGCCTAAAACACAGAAGCAACGTATCCTTCAATCTGCTCTGCTGTGTGTTAGTTCAGCTAGGTGAGTTAAATCTCCCTTTAGATTCAGGAGTTAGAAACCCGTTTCTGGCAAGATCGGCGTTTGGACATTCCTGAGTGAATGGAAGTAAATGCTGTAAAGAGAACTCTTTGCTTCTAAAACCGACACGGTGCTAACTAACAGAACGGTTGTCAATGTGTGCATTCAACTTACAGAGTTAAACTCGTGTGTTGAAGGGGAAGTCTGGAAACGCTTTCTGTGGAGAGATCTCAAAACAGGCCTTACAGCAGTATTCCCGCATATAACGAAATAGCAGTTCAACTCTGCCTAAAACACAGAAGCAACGTATCCTTCAATCTGCTCTTCTGTGCTAAGTGAGGAAAGTCTCCCTTTAGATCCAGGAGTTAGAAACACGTTTCTGGCAATGGCTGCGTTTGGACATTCCTGAGTTTATTGGAGTATATACTGTTCGAAGACCTCTCTACTTCTAAAACCAAAGTGAAGCTACCTAACAGAACTGTTGTCCATGTGTGCATTCAACCTACAGAATTAAACTCGTGTGTTGAAGGGGAAGTCTGGAAATATTTTCTGTGGAGAGATCTCAAAAGAGGCCTTTCCAGCAGTATTCCCGCATATAACGAAATAGGAGAAAAACTAGGCCTAAAACACAGAAGAAACGTATCCTTCTATGTGCTCCGCTGTGCATTTGTTCAGCTTAGTGAGGTAAATCTCTTTTTAGAATCAGGTGTTAGGAACACATTTTTGGCAACAGCTGCATTTGGACATTCCTGAGTGAATGGGAGTATATGCTGTAAGGAGAACTCTCTGCTTCTAAAAGCAAAACGGAGCAATCTAACACAATGGTTGTCAATGTGTGCATTCAGCTTACAGAGTTAAACTCTTCTGTTGAAGGGAAAATCTAAAAATGCTTTCTGTGCAGAGATCTCAAAAGAGGCCTTTCCAGCAGAATTCCCCCATATAAGGAAATAGCAGTAAAACTCGGCCCAAAACACAGAAGCAACGTATCATTCAATCTGCTCTGCTGTGCGTATGTTCAGCTAAGTGAGTAAAATCTCTGTTTAGATTCAGGAGTTAGAAACACGTCTCTGGCAAGAGCTGCATTTGGACAATCCGGAGGGAATGGGATTATATGCTGTAAGCAGAACTTTCTGCTTCTAAAACCAAAACGGAGCTACCTAACAGAACGGTTCTCAATGTGTGCATTCAACTTACAGAGTTAAACTCGTGAGTTAAAAAGGAAGTCTGGAAACGCTTTCTGTGGAGAGATCTCAAAACAGGCCTTTCCAGCAGTATTCCCGCATATAACGAAAAGCAGTATAATTCTGCCTTAAACGCAGAAGCAACGTATCCTTCAATCTGCTCAGCTGTGCCTTTGTTCTGCTAAGTTACTTAAATCTCCCTTTAGATTCAGAAGTTAGAATCACGTTTCTAACCAGAGCTGCGTTTGGACATTCCTGAGTGAATGGGAGTATATGCTGTATAAAGAACTCTCTGCTTCTAAAACCAAAACAGATCTACCTAACACAACGGTTGTCACTGTGTGCATTCAACTTACAGAGTTAAATTCTTCTGTTGAAGGGAAAATCTGGAAACGCTTTCTGTGGAAAGATCTCAAAACAGGCATTTCCAGCAGTATTCCCGCATATAACGAAATAGAATTATAACTCTGCCGAAAACACAGAAGCAGCATATCATTCAATCTGTTCTGGTGTGCCTTTATTCAGCGAAGTGACTTAAATCTCCCTTTAGATTGAGGAGTTAGAAACACGTTTCTGGCAATGGCTGCGTTTGGACATTCCTGAGTGAATTGGAGTATATACTGTTAGAATAACTCTCTACTTCTAAAACCAAAGCCGACCTACCTAACAGTATGGTTGTCAATGTGTGCATTCAACCTACAGAATTAAACTCGTGTTTTGAAGGGGAAGTCTGGAAACGCTTTCTGTGCAGAGATCACAAAATGGGCCTTTCCAGCAGTATTCCCGCATATAACGAAATAGCAGTATAACTCTGCCTAAAACACAGAAGGAAGGTATCCTTCAATCTGCTCTGCTGTGCATTTCTTATGCTAAGTGTGTTAAATCTCCCTTTAGATTCAGGAGATAGAAACACCTTCCTGGCAAGTGCTGCGTTTGGACATTCCTGAGTTTATTGGAGTATATACTGTTCGAAGACCTCTCTACTTCTAAAACCAAAGCGAAGCTACCTAACAGAACGGTTGTCCATGTGTGCATTCAAGCTACAGAGTTAAACTCGTGTGTTGAAGGGGAAGTCTGGAAACATTTTCTGTGGAGAGATCACAAAACAGGCCTTTCCAGCAGTATTCCCGCATATAACGAAACACCAGTAAAACTTAAACACAGAAGCAACGTATCCTTCAAACTGCTCAGCTCGGCGTTTGTTCTGCTAAGTTAGTTAAATCTCCCTTTATATTCAGGAGTTAGAAAAACGTTTCTGGCAAGAGCTGGGTTTGGAAATTCAGGAGGGAATTGGAGTATATGCTGTTAGAAGAAATCTCTGCACTTAAAACCAAAACGGAGCAACCGAACAGAATGGTTGTAAATGTGTGCATTCAACTTAAGGAGTTCAACTCGTGTGTTGACAGGCAAGTCTGGAAACACTTTCTGTGGAGAAATCTCAAAATAGGCCTTTCCAGCAGTATTCCCACATATAACGAAATAGCAGTAAAACTCTGCCTGAAACACAAAAGCAACCTATCTTTCAAACTGCTCTGCTGTGCTAAGTGAGTAAAATCTCCCTTTAGATTCAGGAGTTAAAAACACGTTTCTGGCAATGGCTGCGTTTGGACATTCCTGAGTGAATTGGAGTATATACTGTTAGAAGAACTCTCTACTTCTAAAACCAAAGCCGACCTACCTAACTGAACGGTTGTCCATGTGTGCATTCAACCTACAGAGTTAAATTCGTGTGTTGAAGGGGAAGTCCTAAAACGCTTTCTGTGGAGAGACCTCAAAACAGGCCTTACAGCAGTATTCCCGCATATAACGAAATAGCAGTAAAACTCTGCCTAAAGCACAGAAACAATGTATCCCTCTATCTTCTCTCCTGTGCGTTTGTTCAGCTAAGGGAGTTAAATCTCCCTTTAGATTCAGGAGATAGAAGCACGTTTCTGGCAAGAGCTGTATTTGGACATTCTTGAATGAATGGGAATATATGCTGTAAGGAGAACTTTTTGCTTCTAAAACCAAAACGGAGCAACCTTACAGCATGGTTGTCAATGTGTGCATTCACCTTACGGATTTAAACTCGTGTTTTTAAAAGGAAATCTGGAAACGCTTTCTGTGGAGAGATCTCAAACAGGGATTTCCAGCAGTATTCCCGCATATACCGAAATAGCAGTAAAACTTTGCCTAAAACACAGAAGCAACGTATCCATCAATCTGCTCTGGTGTTCCTTTATTCAGCTAAATGAGTTAAATCTCCCTTTAGATTCAGGAGTTAGAAACACATTTCTGGCAAGGGCTGCGTTTGGACATTCCTGCGTTAATGGGAGTATATGCTGTAAGACAAAGTCTATGCTTCTAAAATCAAAACAAATCGACCTAATGGAACGGTTGTCAATATGTGCATTCAACTTACACAGATAAACTCGCGTGTTAAAGGGGATGTCTGGAAATGATTTCCGTGGAGAGATCTCAAAACAGGCCTTCCTAGCAGTATTCCCGCATATAACGACATAGCAGTAAAACTCTGCTTAAAACACAGAAGCAACGTATCCTTCAATCTTCTCTCCTGTGCGATTGTTCAGCTAAGTGAGTTAAATCTCCCTTTAGATTCAGGAGTTAAAAACACGTTTCTGGCAAGGTCGGCGTTTGGACATTCCTGAGTGAATGGAAGTAAATGCTGTAAGGAGAACTCTCTGCTTCTAAAACCAAAACAGATCTACCTAACACAACCGTTGTCACTGTGTGCATTCAACTTACAGAGTTAAACTCTTCTGTTGAAGGGAAAATCTGGAAACGCTTTCTGTGGAGAGATCTCAAAACAGGCATTTCCAGCAGTATTCCCGCATATAACGAAATAGAAGTATAACTCTGCCGAAAACACAGAAGCAGCATATCATTCAATCTGTTCTGGTGTGCCTTTATTCAGCGAAGTGACTTAAATCTCCCTTTAGATTGAGGAGTTAGAAACACGTTTCTGGCAATGGCGGCGTTTGGACATTCCTGAGTGAATTGGAGTATATACTGTTAGAAGAACTCTCTACTTCTAAAACCAAAGCCGAGCTACCTAACAGAACGGTTGTCAATGTGTGCATTCAACCTACAGAATTAAACTCGTGTTTTGAAGGGGAAGTCTGGAAACGCTTTCTGTGCAGAGATCACAAAATGGGCCTTTCCGGCAGTATTCCCGCATATAACGAAATAGCAGTAAAACTCTGCCTAAAACACAGAAGGAAGGTATCCTTCAATCTGCTCTGCTGTGCATTTCTTATGCTAAGTGTGTTAAATCTCCCTTTAGATTCAGGAGATAGAAACACGTTCCTGGCAAGTGCTGCGTTTGGACATTTCTGAGTGAATGGGATTATATTCTGTAAGGAGAATTCTCTGCTTCTAAAACCAAAATGGAGCTACCTAACAGAACAATTGTCAATGTGTGCATTCAACTTACACAGATAAACTCGTGTGTTGAAGGGGACCTCTGGAAACGCTTTCTGTGGAGAGATCTCAAAACAGGCCTTTGTAGCAGTATTCCCGCATATAACAAAATAGCAGTAAAAGTCTGCTTAAAACACAGAAGCAACGTATCCTTCAGTCTTCTCTCCTGTGCGATTGTTCAGCTAAGTGAGTAAAATTTCCCTTTAGATTCAGCAGTTAGAAAAACGTTTCTGGCAAGAGCAGGGTTTGGAAATTCAGGAGGGAATTGGAGTATATGCTGTTAGAAGAAATCTCTGCAGTTAAAACCAAAACGGAGCAAGCGAACAGAATGGTTGTAAATGTGTGCATTCAACTTAAGGAGTTCAACTCCTGTGCTGAAAGGCAAGTCTGGAAACACTTTCTGTGGAGAAATCTCAAAATAGGCCTTTCCAGCAGTATTCCCACATATAACGAAATAGCAGTAAAACTCTGCCTGAAACACAAAAGCAACCTATCTTTCAAACTGCTCTGCTGTGCTAAGTGAGTAAAATCTCCCTTTAGATTCAGGAGTTAAAAACACGTTTCTGGCAATGGCTGCGTTTGGACATTCCTGAGTGAATTGGAGTATATACTGTTAGAAGAACTCTCTACTTCTAAAACCAAAGCCGACCTACATAACAGAACGGTTGTCCATGTGTGCATTCAACCTACAGAGTTAAATTCGTGTGTTGAAGGGGAAGTCCTAAAACGCTTTCTGTGGAGAGACCTCAAAACAGGCCTTACAGCAGTATTCCCGCATATAACGAAATAGCAGTAAAACTCTGCCTAAAACACAGAAACAACCTATCCTTCTATCTTCTCTCCTGTGCGTTTGTTCAGCTAAGGGAGTTAAATCTCCCTTTCGATTCAGGAGATAGAAGCACGTTTCTGGCAAGAGCTGCATTTGGACATTCCTGAATGAATGGGAATATATGCTGTAAGGAGAACTTTTTGCTTCTAAAACAAAAACGGAGCAACCTTACAGCATGGTTGTCAATGTGTGCATTCACCTTACAGATTTAAACTCGTGTTTTGAAAAGGAAATCTAGAAACGCTTTCTGTGGAGTGATGTCAAACAGGCATTTCCAGCAGTATTCCCGCATATAACGAAATAGCAGTAAAACTTTGCCTAAAACACAGAAGCAACGTATCCATCAATCTGCTCTGGTGTTCCTTTATTCAGCTAAATGAGTTAAATCTCCCTTTAGATTCAGGAGTTAGAAACACATTTCTGGCAAGGGCTGCATTTGGACATTCCTGCGTTAATGGGAGTATATGCTGTAAGACAAAGTCTATGCTTCTAAAACCAAAACAAATCGACCTAATGGAACGGTTGTCAATATGTGCATTCAACTTACACAGATAAACTCGTGTGTTAAAGGGGATGTCTGGAAATGATTTCCGTGGAGAGATCTCAAAACAGGCCTTCCTAGCAGTATTCCCGCATATAACGATATAGCAGTAAAACTCTGCTTAAAACAGAGAAGCAACGTATCCTTCAATCTTCTCTCCTGTGCGATTTTCAGCTAAGTGAGTTAAATCTCCCTTTAGATTCAGGAGTTCAAAACACGTTTCTGGCAAGGTCGGCGTTTGGACATTCCTGAGTGAATGGAAGTAAATGCTGTAAGGAGAACCCTTTGATTCTAAAACCGAAACGGTGCTACCTAACAGAACGGTTGTCAAAGTGTGCATTCAGCTTACAGAGGTAAACTCGTGTGTTGAAAGGGAAGTCTGCAAATGCTTTCTGTGGGGAGATCTCAAAACAGGCCTTTCCAGCAGTATTCCCGCATATGACAAAATAGCAGTAAAACTCTGCCTTAAACACAGAAGCAACGCATATTTCAATCTGCTCTGCTGTGCGTTTGTTCTGCTAAGTGAGTTAAATCTCCCTTTATATTCAGGAGTTAGAAAAACGTTTCTGGCAAGAGCTGGGTTTGGAAATTCAGGAGGGAATTGGAGTATATGCTGTTAGAAGAAATCTCTGCAGTTAAAACCAAAACGGAGCAAGCGAAAAGAATGGTTGTAAATGTGTGCATTCAACTTAAGGAGTTCAACTCATGTGTTGAAAGGCAAGTCTGGAAACACTTTCTGTGGAGAAATCTCAAAATAGGCCTTTCCAGCAGTATTCCCACATATAACGAAATAGCAGTAAAACTCTGCCTAAAACACAAAAGCAACCTATCTTTCAATCTGCACGGCTGTGCTAAGTGAGTAAAATCTCCCTTTAGATTCAGGAGTTAAAAACACGTTTCTGGCAATGGCTGCATTTGGACATTCCAGAGTGAATTGGAATATATACTGTTAGACGAACTCTCTACTTCTAAAACGTAAACGGAGCTACCTAACAGAACGGTTGTCAATGTGTGCATTCAAATTACAGAGTTAAACTCTTTTGTTGAAGGGAAAATCTGGAAGCGCTTTCTGTGGAGAGATCTCAAAAGAGGCCTTTCCAGGAGTATTCCCGCATATAACGAAATAGCAGAAAAACTCGGCCTAAAACACAGAAGAAACGTATCATTCAATCTGCTCTGCTGTGCGTGCTTTCAGCTAAGTGAGTTAAATCTCCCTTTAGATTCAGGACTTAGAAACACATTTCTGGCAAGAGCTGCATTTGGACATTCCTGAGTGAATTGGGGTATATGCTGTTAGAAGAAATCTCTGCTTCTAAAACCAAAACAGAGCATCCTAATAGATCAGTTGTCAATGTGTGCATTCCACTTAAAGTGTTAAACTCGTGTGTTGAAGGGGAAGTCTGAAAACATTTTCTGTGGAGAGATCTCAACACAGGCCTTTCCAACAGTATTCCCGCATATAACGAAATACAGTAAATCTCTGCCTAAAACACAGAAGCAACGTATCCTTCAATCTGCTCTGCTGTGTGTTAGTTCAGCTAGGTGAGTTAAATCTCCCTTTAGATTCAGGAGTTAGAAACCCGTTTCTGGCAAGATCGGCGTTTGGACATTCCTGAGTGAATGGAAGTAAATGCTGTAAAGAGAACTCTTTGCTTCTAAAACCGACACGGTGCTAACTAACAGAACGGTTGTCAATGTGTGCATTCAACTTACAGAGTTAAACTCGTGTGTTGAAGGGGAAGTCTGGAAACGCTTTCTGTGGAGAGATCTCAAAACAGGCCTTACAGCAGTATTCCCGCATATAACGAAATAGCAGTTCAACTCTGCCTAAAACACAGAAGCAACGTATCCTTCAATCTGCTCTTCTGTGCTAAGTGAGGAAAGTCTCCCTTTAGATCCAGGAGTTAGAAACACGTTTCTGGCAATGGCTGCGTTTGGACATTCCTGAGTTTATTGGAGTATATACTGTTCGAAGACCTCTCTACTTCTAAAACCAAAGTGAAGCTACCTAACAGAACTGTTGTCCATGTGTGCATTCAACCTACAGAATTAAACTCGTGTGTTGAAGGGGAAGTCTGGAAATATTTTCTGTGGAGAGATCTCAAAAGAGGCCTTTCCAGCAGTATTCCCGCATATAACGAAATAGGAGAAAAACTAGGCCTAAAACACAGAAGAAACGTATCCTTCTATGTGCTCCGCTGTGCATTTGTTCAGCTTAGTGAGGTAAATCTCTTTTTAGAATCAGGTGTTAGGAACACATTTTTGGCAACAGCTGCATTTGGACATTCCTGAGTGAATGGGAGTATATGCTGTAAGGAGAACTCTCTGCTTCTAAAAGCAAAACGGAGCAATCTAACACAATGGTTGTCAATGTGTGCATTCAGCTTACAGAGTTAAACTCTTCTGTTGAAGGGAAAATCTAAAAATGCTTTCTGTGCAGAGATCTCAAAAGAGGCCTTTCCAGCAGAATTCCCCCATATAAGGAAATAGCAGTAAAACTCGGCCTAAAACACAGAAGCAACGTATCATTCAATCTGCTCTGCTGTGCGTATGTTCAGCTAAGTGAGTAAAATCTCCGTTTAGATTCAGGAGTTAGAAACACGTCTCTGGCAAGAGCTGCATTTGGACAATCCGGAGGGAATGGGATTATATGCTGTAAGCAGAACGTTCTGCTTCTAAAACCAAAACGGAGCTACCTAACAGAACGGTTCTCAATGTGTGCATTCAACTTACAGAGTTAAACTCGTGAGTTAAAAAGGAAGTCTGGAAACGCTTTCTGTGGAGAGATCTCAAAACAGGCCTTTCCAGCAGTATTCCCGCATATAACGAAAAGCAGTATAATTCTGCCTTAAACGCAGAAGCAACGTATCCTTCAATCTGCTCAGCTGTGCCTTTGTTCTGCTAAGTTACTTAAATCTCCCTTTAGATTCAGAAGTTAGAATCACGTTTCTAACCAGAGCTGCGTTTGGACATTCCTGAGTGAATGGGAGTATATGCTGTAAAAAGAACTCTCTGCTTCTAAAACCAAAACAGATCTACCTAACACAACGGTTGTCACTGTGTGCATTCAACTTACAGAGTTAAATTCTTCTGTTGAAGGGAAAATCTGGAAACGCTTTCTGTGGAGAGATCTCAAAACAGGCATTTCCAGCAGTATTCCCGCATATAACGAAATAGAAGTATAACTCTGCCGAAAACACAGAAGCAGCGTATCATTCAATCTGTTCTGGTGTGCCTTTATTCAGCGAAGTGACTTAAATCTCCCTTTAGATTGAGGAGTTAGAAACACGTTTCTGGCAATGGCTGCGTTTGGACATTCCTGAGTGAATTGGAGTATATACTGTTAGAATAACTCTCTACTTCTAAAACCAAAGCCGACCTACCTAACAGTATGGTTGTCAATGTGTGCATTCAACCTACAGAATTAAACTCGTGTTTTGAAGGGGAAGTCTGGAAATGCTTTCTGTGCAGAGATCACAAAATGGGCCTTTCCAGCAGTATTCCCGCATATAACGAAATAGCAGTATAACTCTGCCTAAAACACAGAAGTAAGGTATCCTTCAATCTGCTCTGCTGTGCATTTCTTATGCTAAGTGTGTGAAATCTCCCTTTAGATTCAGGAGATAGAAACACCTTCCTGGCAAGTGCTGCGTTTGGACATTCCTGAGTTTATTGGAGTATATACTGTTCGAAGACCTCTCTACTTCTAAAACCAAAGCGAAGCTACCTAACAGAACGGTTGTCCATGTGTGCATTCAAGCTACAGAGTTAAACTCGTGTGTTGAAGGGGAAGTCTGGAAACATTTTCTGTGGAGAGATCACAAAACAGGCCTTTCCAGCAGTATTCCCGCATATAACGAAACACCAGTAAAACTTAAACACAGAAGCAACGTATCCTTCAAACTGCTCAGCTCGGCGTTTGTTCTGCTAAGTTAGTTAAATCTCCCTTTATATTCAGGAGTTAGAAAAACGTTTCTGGCAAGAGCTGGGTTTGGAAATTCAGGAGGGAATTGGAGTATATGCTGTTAGAAGAAATCTCTGCACTTAAAACCAAAACGGAGCAACCGAACAGAATGGTTGTAAATGTGTGCATTCAACTTAAGGAGTTCAACTCGTGTGTTGAAAGGCAAGTCTGGAAACACTTTCTGTGGAGAAATCTCAAAATAGGCCTTTCCAGCAGTATTCCCACATATAACGAAATAGCAGTAAAACTCTGCCTGAAACACAAAAGCAACCTATCTTTCAAACTGCTCTGCTGTGCTAAGTGAGTAAAATCTCCCTTTAGATTCAGGAGTTAAAAACACGTTTCTGGCAATGGCTGCGTTTGGACATTCCTGAGTGAATTGGAGTATATACTGTTAGAAGAACTCTCTACTTCTAAAACCAAAGCCGACCTACCTAACTGAACGGTTGTCCATGTGTGCATTCAACCTACAGAGTTAAATTCGTGTGTTGAAGGGGAAGTCCTAAAACGCTTTCTGTGGAGAGACCTCAAAACAGGCCTTACAGCAGTATTCCCGCATATAACGAAATAGCAGTAAAACTCTGCCTAAAACACAGAAACAATGTATCCCTCTATCTTCTCTCCTGTGCGTTTGTTCAGCTAAGGGAGTTAAATCTCCCTTTAGATTCAGGAGATAGAAGCACGTTTCTGGCAAGAGCTGCATTTGGACATTCTTGAATGAATGGGAATATATGCTGTAAGGAGAACTTTTTGCTTCTAAAACCAAAACGGAGCAACCTTACAGCATGGTTGTCAATGTGTGCATTCACCTTACGGATTTAAACTCGTGTTTTTAAAAGGAAATCTGGAAACGCTTTCTGTGGAGAGATCTCAAACAGGGATTTCCAGCAGTATTCCCGCATATACCGAAATAGCAGTAAAACTTTGCCTAAAACACAGAAGCAACGTATCCATCAATCTGCTCTGGTGTTCCTTTATTCAGCTAAATGAGTTAAATCTCCCTTTAGATTCAGGAGTTAGAAACACATTTCTGGCAAGGGCTGCGTTTGGACATTCCTGCGTTAATGGGAGTATATGCTGTAAGACAAAGTCTATGCTTCTAAAATCAAAACAAATCGACCTAATGGAACGGTTGTCAATATGTGCATTCAACTTACACAGATAAACTCGCGTGTTAAAGGGGATGTCTGGAAATGATTTCCGTGGAGAGATCTCAAAACAGGCCTTCCTAGCAGTATTCCCGCATATAACGACATAGCAGTAAAACTCTGCTTAAAACACAGAAGCAACGTATCCTTCAATCTTCTCTCCTGTGCGATTGTTCAGCTAAGTGAGTTAAATCTCCCTTTAGATTCAGGAGTTAAAAACACGTTTCTGGCAAGGTCGGCGTTTGGACATTCCTGAGTGAATGGAAGTAAATGCTGTAAGGAGAACTCTCTGCTTCTAAAACCAAAACAGATCTACCTAACACAACCGTTGTCACTGTGTGCATTCAACTTACAGAGTTAAACTCTTCTGTTGAAGGGAAAATCTGGAAACGCTTTCTGTGGAGAGATCTCAAAACAGGCATTTCCAGCAGTATTCCCGCATATAACGAAATAGAAGTATAACTCTGCCGAAAACACAGAAGCAGCATATCATTCAATCTGTTCTGGTGTGCCTTTATTCAGCGAAGTGACTTAAATCTCCCTTTAGATTGAGGAGTTAGAAACACGTTTCTGGCAATGGCGGCGTTTGGACATTCCTGAGTGAATTGGAGTATATACTGTTAGAAGAACTCTCTACTTCTAAAACCAAAGCCGAGCTACCTAACAGAACGGTTGTCAATGTGTGCATTCAACCTACAGAATTAAACTCGTGTTTTGAAGGGGAAGTCTGGAAACGCTTTCTGTGCAGAGATCACAAAATGGGCCTTTCCGGCAGTATTCCCGCATATAACGAAATAGCAGTAAAACTCTGCCTAAAACACAGAAGGAAGGTATCCTTCAATCTGCTCTGCTGTGCATTTCTTATGCTAAGTGTGTTAAATCTCCCTTTAGATTCAGGAGATAGAAACACGTTCCTGGCAAGTGCTGCGTTTGGACATTTCTGAGTGAATGGGATTATATTCTGTAAGGAGAATTCTCTGCTTCTAAAACCAAAATGGAGCTACCTAACAGAACAATTGTCAATGTGTGCATTCAACTTACACAGATAAACTCGTGTGTTGAAGGGGACCTCTGGAAACGCTTTCTGTGGAGAGATCTCAAAACAGGCCTTTGTAGCAGTATTCCCGCATATAACAAAATAGCAGTAAAAGTCTGCTTAAAACACAGAAGCAACGTATCCTTCAGTCTTCTCTCCTGTGCGATTGTTCAGCTAAGTGAGTAAAATTTCCCTTTAGATTCAGCAGTTAGAAAAACGTTTCTGGCAAGAGCAGGGTTTGGAAATTCAGGAGGGAATTGGAGTATATGCTGTTAGAAGAAATCTCTGCAGTTAAATCCAAAACGGAGCAAGCGAACAGAATGGTTGTAAATGTGTGCATTCAACTTAAGGAGTTCAACTCCTGTGCTGAAAGGCAAGTCTGGAAACACTTTCTGTGGAGAAATCTCAAAATAGGCCTTTCCAGCAGTATTCCCACATATAACGAAATAGCAGTAAAACTCTGCCTGAAACACAAAAGCAACCTATCTTTCAAACTGCTCTGCTGTGCTAAGTGAGTAAAATCTCCCTTTAGATTCAGGAGTTAAAAACACGTTTCTGGCAATGGCTGCGTTTGGACATTCCTGAGTGAATTGGAGTATATACTGTTAGAAGAACTCTCTACTTCTAAAACCAAAGCCGACCTACATAACAGAACGGTTGTCCATGTGTGCATTCAACCTACAGAGTTAAATTCGTGTGTTGAAGGGGAAGTCCTAAAACGCTTTCTGTGGAGAGACCTCAAAACAGGCCTTACAGCAGTATTCCCGCATATAACGAAATAGCAGTAAAACTCTGCCTAAAACACAGAAACAACCTATCCTTCTATCTTCTCTCCTGTGCGTTTGTTCAGCTAAGGGAGTTAAATCTCCCTTTCGATTCAGGAGATAGAAGCACGTTTCTGGCAAGAGCTGCATTTGGACATTCCTGAATGAATGGGAATATATGCTGTAAGGAGAACTTTTTGCTTCTAAAACAAAAACGGAGCAACCTTACAGCATGGTTGTCAATGTGTGCATTCACCTTACAGATTTAAACTCGTGTTTTGAAAAGGAAATCTAGAAACGCTTTCTGTGGAGTGATGTCAAACAGGCATTTCCAGCAGTATTCCCGCATATAACGAAATAGCAGTAAAACTTTGCCTAAAACACAGAAGCAACGTATCCATCAATCTGCTCTGGTGTTCCTTTATTCAGCTAAATGAGTTAAATCTCCCTTTAGATTCAGGAGTTAGAAACACATTTCTGGCAAGGGCTGCATTTGGACATTCCTGCGTTAATGGGAGTATATGCTGTAAGACAAAGTCTATGCTTCTAAAACCAAAACAAATCGACCTAATGGAACGGTTGTCAATATGTGCATTCAACTTACACAGATAAACTCGTGTGTTAAAGGGGATGTCTGGAAATGATTTCCGTGGAGAGATCTCAAAACAGGCCTTCCTAGCAGTATTCCCGCATATAACGATATAGCAGTAAAACTCTGCTTAAAACAGAGAAGCAACGTATCCTTCAATCTTCTCTCCTGTGCGATTTTCAGCTAAGTGAGTTAAATCTCCCTTTAGATTCAGGAGTTCAAAACACGTTTCTGGCAAGGTCGGCGTTTGGACATTCCTGAGTGAATGGAAGTAAATGCTGTAAGGAGAACCCTTTGATTCTAAAACCGAAACGGTGCTACCTAACAGAACGGTTGTCAAAGTGTGCATTCAGCTTACAGAGGTAAACTCGTGTGTTGAAAGGGAAGTCTGCAAATGCTTTCTGTGGGGAGATCTCAAAACAGGCCTTTCCAGCAGTATTCCCGCATATGACAAAATAGCAGTAAAACTCTGCCTTAAACACAGAAGCAACGCATATTTCAATCTGCTCTGCTGTGCGTTTGTTCTGCTAAGTGAGTTAAATCTCCCTTTATATTCAGGAGTTAGAAAAACGTTTCTGGCAAGAGCTGGGTTTGGAAATTCAGGAGGGAATTGGAGTATATGCTGTTAGAAGAAATCTCTGCAGTTAAAACCAAAACGGAGCAAGCGAAAAGAATGGTTGTAAATGTGTGCATTCAACTTAAGGAGTTCAACTCATGTGTTGAAAGGCAAGTCTGGAAACACTTTCTGTGGAGAAATCTCAAAATAGGCCTTTCCAGCAGTATTCCCACATATAACGAAATAGCAGTAAAACTCTGCCTAAAACACAAAAGCAACCTATCTTTCAATCTGCACGGCTGTGCTAAGTGAGTAAAATCTCCCTTTAGATTCAGGAGTTAAAAACACGTTTCTGGCAATGGCTGCATTTGGACATTCCAGAGTGAATTGGAATATATACTGTTAGACGAACTCTCTACTTCTAAAACGTAAACGGAGCTACCTAACAGAACGGTTGTCAATGTGTGCATTCAAATTACAGAGTTAAACTCTTTTGTTGAAGGGAAAATCTGGAAGCGCTTTCTGTGGAGAGATCTCAAAAGAGGCCTTTCCAGGAGTATTCCCGCATATAACGAAATAGCAGAAAAACTCGGCCTAAAACACAGAAGAAACGTATCATTCAATCTGCTCTGCTGTGCGTGCTTTCAGCTAAGTGAGTTAAATCTCCCTTTAGATTCAGGACTTAGAAAC
Organism: Saguinus oedipus; assembly: GCA_031835075.1. Taxonomy (NCBI): domain Eukaryota; kingdom Metazoa; phylum Chordata; class Mammalia; order Primates; family Cebidae; genus Saguinus; species Saguinus oedipus. The sequence goes on from CM063181.1 coordinate 20,165,404, forward strand.
ACATTTCTGGCAAGAGCTGCATTTGGACATTCCTGAGTGAATTGGGGTATATGCTGTTAGAAGAAATCTCTGCTTCTAAAACCAAAACAGAGCATCCTAATAGATCAGTTGTCAATGTGTGCATTCCACTTAAAGTGTTAAACTCGTGTGTTGAAGGGGAAGTCTGAAAACATTTTCTGTGGAGAGATCTCAACACAGGCCTTTCCAGCAGTATTCCCGCATATAATGAAATACAGTAAATCTCTGCCTAAAACACAGAAGCAACGTATCCTTCAATCTGCTCTGCTGTGTGTTAGTTCAGCTAGGTGAGTTAAATCTCCCTTTAGATTCAGGAGTTAGAAACCCGTTTCTGGCAAGATCGGCGTTTGGACATTCCTGAGTGAATGGAAGTAAATGCTGTAAAGAGAACTCTTTGCTTCTAAAACCGACACGGTGCTAACTAACAGAACGGTTGTCAATGTGTGCATTCAACTTACAGAGTTAAACTCGTGTGTTGAAGGGGAAGTCTGGAAACGCTTTCTGTGGAGAGATCTCAAAACAGGCCTTACAGCAGTATTCCCGCATATAACGAAATAGCAGTTCAACTCTGCCTAAAACACAGAAGCAACGTATCCTTCAATCTGCTCTTCTGTGCTAAGTGAGGAAAGTCTCCCTTTAGATCCAGGAGTTAGAAACACGTTTCTGGCAATGGCTGCGTTTGGACATTCCTGAGTTTATTGGAGTATATACTGTTCGAAGACCTCTCTACTTCTAAAACCAAAGTGAAGCTACCTAACAGAACTGTTGTCCATGTGTGCATTCAACCTACAGAATTAAACTCGTGTGTTGAAGGGGAAGTCTGGAAATATTTTCTGTGGAGAGATCTCAAAAGAGGCCTCTCCAGCAGTATTCCCGCATATAACGAAATAGGAGAAAAACTAGGCCTAAAACACAGAAGAAACGTATCCTTCTATGTGCTCCGCTGTGCATTTGTTCAGCTTAGTGAGGTAAATCTCTTTTTAGAATCAGGTGTTAGGAACACATTTTTGGCAACAGCTGCATTTGGACATTCCTGAGTGAATGGGAGTATATGCTGTAAGGAGAACTCTCTGCTTCTAAAAGCAAAACGGAGCAATCTAACACAATGGTTGTCAATGTGTGCATTCAGCTTACAGAGTTAAACTCTTCTGTTGAAGGGAAAATCTAAAAATGCTTTCTGTGCAGAGATCTCAAAAGAGGCCTTTCCAGCAGAATTCCCCCATATAAGGAAATAGCAGTAAAACTCGGCCTAAAACACAGAAGCAACGTATCATTCAATCTGCTCTGCTGTGCGTATGTTCAGCTAAGTGAGTAAAATCTCCGTTTAGATTCAGGAGTTAGAAACACGTCTCTGGCAAGAGCTGCATTTGGACAATCCAGAGGGAATGGGATTATATGCTGTAAGCAGAACTTTCTGCTTCTAAAACCAAAACGGAGCTACCTAACAGAACGGTTCTCAATGTGTGCATTCAACTTACAGAGTTAAACTCGTGAGTTAAAAAGGAAGTCTGGAAACGCTTTCTGTGGAGAGATCTCAAAACAGGCCTTTCCAGCAGTATTCCCGCATATAACGAAAAGCAGTATAATTCTGCCTTAAACGCAGAAGCAACGTATCCTTCAATCTGCTCAGCTGTGCCTTTGTTCTGCTAAGTTACTTAAATCTCCCTTTAGATTCAGAAGTTAGAATCACGTTTCTAACCAGAGCTGCGTTTGGACATTCCTGAGTGAATGGGAGTATATGCTGTAAAAAGAACTCTCTGCTTCTAAAACCAAAACAGATCTACCTAACACAATGGTTGTCACTGTGTGCATTCAACTTACAGAGTTAAATTCTTCTGTTGAAGGGAAAATCTGGAAACGCTTTCTGTGGAGAGATCACAAAACAGGCATTTCCAGCAGTATTCCCGCATATAACGAAATAGAAGTATAACTCTGCCGAAAACACAGAAGCAGCGTATCATTCAATCTGTTCTGGTGTGCCTTTATTCAGCGAAGTGACTTAAATCTCCCTTTAGATTGAGGAGTTAGAAACACGTTTCTGGCAATGGCTGCGTTTGGACATTCCTGAGTGAATTGGAGTATATACTGTTAGAATAACTCTCTACTTCTAAAACCAAAGCCGACCTACCTAACAGTATGGTTGTCAATGTGTGCATTCAACCTACAGAATTAAACTCGTGTTTTGAAGGGGAAGTCTGGAAACGCTTTCTGTGCAGAGATCACAAAATGGGCCTTTCCAGCAGTATTCCCGCATATAACGAAATAGCAGTATAACTCTGCCTAAAACACAGAAGGAAGGTATCCTTCAATCTGCTGTGCTGTGCTTTTCTTATGCTAAGTGTGTGAAATCTCCCTTTAGATTCAGGAGATAGAAACACCTTCCTGGCAAGTGCTGCGTTTGGACATTCCTGAGTTTATTGGTGTATATACTGTTCAAAGACCTCTCTACTTCTAAAACCTAAGTGAAGCTACCTAACAGAACGGTTGTCCATGTGTGCATTCAAGCTACAGAGTTAAACTCGTGTGTTGAAGGGGAAGTCTGGAAACATTTTCTGTGGAGAGATCACAAAACAGGCCTTTCCAGCAGTATTCCCGCATATAACGAAACACCAGTAAAACTTAAACACAGAAGCAACGTATCCTTCAAACTGCTCAGCTCGGCGTTTGTTCTGCTAAGTTAGTTAAATCTCCCTTTATATTCAGGAGTTAGAAAAACGTTTCTGGCAAGAGCTGGGTTTGGAAATTCAGGAGGGAATTGGAGTATATGCTGTTAGAAGAAATCTCTGCAGTTAAAACCAAAACGGAGCAAGCGAACAGAATGGTTGTAAATGTGTGCATTCAACTTAAGGAGTTCAACTCGTGTGTTGAAAGGCAAGTCTGGAAACACTTTCTGTGGAGAAATCTCAAAATAGGCCTTTCCAGCAGTATTCCCACATATAACGAAATAGCAGTAAAACTCTGCCTAAAACACAAAAGGAACCTATCTTTCAAACTGCTCTGCTGTGCTAAGTGAGTAAAATCTCCCTTTAGATTCAGGAGTTAAAAACACGTTTCTGGCAATGGCTGCGTTTGGACATTCCTGAGTGAATTGGAGTATATACTGTTAGAAGAACTCTCTACTTCTAAAACCAAAGCCGACCTACCTAACTGAACGGTTGTCCATGTGTGCATTCAACCTACAGAGTTAAATTCGTGTGTTGAAGGGGAAGTCCTAAAACGCTTTCTGTGGAGAGACCTCAAAACAGGCCTTACAGCAGTATTCCCGCATATAACGAAATAGCAGTAAAACTCTGCCTAAAACACAGAAACAACGTATCCTTCTATCTTCTCTCCTGTGCGTTTGTTCAGCTAAGGGACTTAAATCTCCCTTTAGATTCAGGAGATAGAAGCACGTTTCTGGCAAGAGCTGCATTTGGACATTCCTGAATGAATGGGAATATATGCTGTAAGGAGAACTTTTTGCTTCTAAAACCAAAACGGAGCAACCTTACAGCATGGTTGTCAATGTGTGCATTCACCTTACAGATTTAAACTCGTGTTTTTAAAAGGAAATCTGGAAACGCTTTCTGTGGAGGGATCTCAAACAGGCATTTCCAGCAGTATTCCCGCATATAATGAAATAGCAGTAAAACTTTGCCTAAAACACAGAAGCATGGTATCCATCAATCTGCTGTGGTGTTCCTTTATTCAGCTAAATGAGTTAAATCTCCCTTTAGATTCAGGAGTTAGAAACACATTTCTGGCAAGGGCTGCGTTTGGACATTCCTGCGTTAATGGGAGTATATGCTGTAAGACAAAGTCTATGCTTCTAAAATCAAAACAAATCGACCTAATGGAACGGTTGTCAATATGTGCATTCAACTTACACAGATAAACTCGCGTGTTAAAGGGGATGTCTAGAAATGATTTCCGTGGAGAGATCTCAAAACAGGCCTTCCTAGCAGTATTCCCGCATATAACGACATAGCAGTAAAACTCTGCTTAAAACACAGAAGCAACGTATCCTTCAATCTTCTCTCCTGTGCGATTGTTCAGCTAAGTGAGTTAAATCTCCCTTTAGATTCAGGAGTTAAAAACACGTTTCTGGCAAGGTCGGCGTTTGGACATTCCTGAGTGAATGGAAGTAAATGCTGTAAGGAGAACTCTTTGCTTCTAAAACCGAAACGGTGCTACCTAACAGAACGGTTGTCAAAGTGTGCATTCAACTTACAGAGGTAAACTCGTGTGTTGAAAGGGAAGTCTGCAAATGCTTTCTGTGGGGAGATCTCAAAACAGTCCTTTCCAGCAGTATTCCAGCATATGACAAAATAGCAGTAAAACTCTGCCTTAAACACAGAAGCAACGCATATTTCAATCTGCTCTGCTGTGCGTTTGTTCTGCTAAGTGAGTTAAATCTCCCTTTATATTCAGGAGTTAGAAAAACGTTTCTGGCAAGAGGTGGGTTGGAAATTCAGGAGGGAATTGGAGTATATGCTGTTAGAAGAAATCTCTGCAGTTAAAACCAAAACGGAGCAACCGAACAGAATGGTTGTAAATGTGTGCATTCAACTTAAGGAGTTCAACTCATGTGTTGAAAGGCAAGTCTGGAAACACTTTCTGTGGAGAAATCTCAAAATAGGCCTTTCCAGCAGTATTCCCACATATAACGAAATAGCAGTAAAACTCTGCCTAAAACACAAAAGCAACCTATCTTTCAATCTGCTCTGCTGTGCTAAGTGAGTAAAATCTCCCTTTAGATTCAGGAGTTCAAACACGTTTCTGGCAATGGCTGCATTTGGACATTCCTGAGTGAATTGGAGTATATACTGTTAGAAGAACTCTCTACTTCTAAAACCTAAACGGAGCTACCTAACAGAACGGTTGTCAATGTGTGCATTCAACTTACAGAGTTAAACTCTTTTGTTGAAGGGAAAATCTGGAAGCGCTTTCTGTGGAGAGATCTCAAAAGAGGCCTTTCCAGCAGTTTTCCCGCATATAACGAAATAGCAGAAAAACTCGGCCTAAAACACAGAAGAAACGTATCCTTCTATGTGCTCCGCTGTGCATTTGTTCAGCTTAGTGAGGTAAATCTCTTTTTAGAATCAGGTGTTAGAAACACGTTTTTGGCAACAGCTGCGTTTGGACATTCCTGAGTGAATGGGAGTATATGCTGTAAGGAGAACTCTCTGCTTCTAAAACCGAAACGGAGGTATATAACACAATGGTTGTCAATGTGTGCATTCAACTTACAGAGTTAAACTCTTCTGTTGAAGGGAATATCTGAAAATGCTTTCTGTGCAGAGATCTCAAAAGAGGCCTTTCCAGCAGAATTCCCCCATATAACGAAATAGCAGTAAAACTCGGCCTAAAACACAGAAGCAACGTATCATTCAATCTGCTCTGCTGTGCGTATGTTCAGCTAAGTGAGTAAAATCTCCGTTTAGATTCAGGAGTTAGAAACACGTTTCTGGCAAGAGCTGCATTTGGACATTCCGGAGTGAATGGGAGTATATGCTGTAAGCAGAACTTTCTGCTTCTAAAACCAAAACGGAGCTACCTAACAGAACGGTTCTCAATGTGTGCATTCAACTTACAGAGTTAAACTCTTGAGTTAAAAAGGAAGTCTGGAAACGCTTTCTGTGGAGAGATCTCAAAACAGGCCTTTCCAGCAGTATTCCCGCATTTAACGAAAAGCAGTATAATTCTGCCTTAAACGCAGAAGCAACGTATCCTTCAATCTGCTCAGCTGTGCATTTGTTCTGCTAAGTTAGTTAAATCTCCCTTTAGATTCAGAAGTTAGAATCACGTTTCTAACCAGAGCTGCGTTTGGACATTCCTGAGTGAATGGGAGTATATGCTGTAAAAAGAACTCTCTGCTTCTAAAACCAAAACAGATCTACCTAACACAACGGTTGTCAATGTGTGCATTCAACTTACAGAGTTAAACTCTTCTGTTGAAGGGAAAATCTGGAAACGCTTTCTGTGGAGAGATCTCAAAACAGGCATTTCCAGCAGTATTCCCGCATATAACGAAATAGAAGTATAACTCTGCCGAAAACACAGAAGCAGCGTATCATTCAATCTGTTCTGGTGTGCCTTTATTCAGCGAAGTGACTTAAATCTCCCTTTAGATTGAGGAGTTAGAAACACGTTTCTGGCAATGGCTGCGTTTGGACATTCCTGAGTGAATTGGAGTATATACTGTTAGAATAACTCTCTACTTCTAAAACCAAAGCCGACCTACCTAACAGTATGGTTGTCAATGTGTGCATTCAACCTACAGAATTAAACTCGTGTTTTGAAGGGGAAGTCTGGAAAGGCTTTCTGTGCAGAGATCACAAAAGGGGCCTTTCCAGCAGTATTCCCGCATATAACGAAATAGCAGTATAACTCTGCCTAAAACACAGAAGGAAGGTATCCTTCAATCTGCTGTGCTGTGCATTTCTTATGATAAGTGTGTTAAATCTCCCTTTAGATTCAGGAGATAGAAACACGTTCCTGGCAAGTGCTGCGTTTGGACATTCCTGAGTTTATTGGAGTATATACTGTTCGAAGACCTCTCTACTTCTAAAACCAAAGCGAAGCTACCTAACAGAACGGTTGTCCATGTGTGAATTCAAGCTACAGAGTTAAACTCGTGTGTTGAAGGGGAAGTCTGGAAGCATTTTCTGTGGAGAGATCTCAAAACAGGCCTTTCCAGCAGTATTCCCGCATATAACGAAACACCAGTAAAACTCTTCCTTAAACACAGAAGCAACGTATCCTTCAAACTGCTCAGCTCGGCGTTTGTTCTGCTAAGTTAGTTAAATCTCCCTTTATATTCAGGAGTTAGAAAAACGTTTCTGGCAAGAGCTGGGTTTGGAAATTCAGGAGGGAATTGGAGTATATGCTGTTAGAAGAAATCTCTGCAGTTAAAACCAAAACGGAGAAACCGAACAGAATGGTTGTAAATGTGTGCATTCAACTTAAGGAGTTCAACTCGTGTGTTGAAAGGCAAGTCTGGAAACACTTTCTGTGGAGAAATCTCAAAATAGGCATTTCCAGCAGTATTCCCACATATAACGAAATAGCAGTAAAACTCTGCCTAAAACACAAAAGGAACCTATCTTTCAAACTGCTCTGCTGTGCTAAGTGAGTAAAATCTCCCTTTAGATTCAGGAGTTAAAAACACGTTTCTGGCAATGGCTGCGTTTGGACATTCCTGAGTGAATTGGAGTATATACTGTTAGAAGAACTCTCTACTTCTAAAACCAAAGCCGACCTACTTAACTGAACGGTTGTCCATGTGTGCATTCAACCTACAGAGTTAAATTCGTGTGTTGAAGGGGAAGTCCTAAAACGCTTTCTGTGGAGAGACCTCAAAACAGGCCTTACAGCAGTATTCCCGCATATAACGAAATAGCAGTAAAACTCTGCCTAAAACACAGAAACAACGTATCCTTCTATCTTCTCTCCTGTGCGTTTGTTCAGCTAAGGGAGTTAAATCTCCCTTTAGATTCAGGAGATAGAAGCACGTTTCTGGCAAGAGCTGCATTTGGACATTCCTGAATGAATGGGAATATATGCTGTAAGGAGAACTTTTTGCTTCTAAAACCAAAACGGAGCAACCTTGCAGCATGGTTGTCAATGTGTGCATTCACCTTACAGATTTAAACTCGTGTTTTTAAAAGGAAATCTGGAAACGCTTTCTGTGGAGAGATCTCAAACAGGCATTTCCAGCAGTATTCCCGCATATAACGAAATACCAGTAAAATTTTGCCTAAAACACAGAAGCAAGGTATCCATCAATCTGCTCTGGTGTTCCTTTATTCAGCTAAATGAGTTATATCTCCCTTTAGATTCAGGAGTTAGAAACACATTTCTGGCAAGGGCTGCGTTTGGACATTCCTGCGTTAATGGGGGTATATGCTGTAAGACAAAATCTATGCTTCTAAAACCAAAACAAATCGACCTAATGGAATGGTTGTCAATATGTGCATTCAACTTACACAGATAAACTCGCGTGTTAAAGGGGATGTCTGGAAATGATTGCCGTTGAGAGATCTCAAAACAGGCATTCCTAGCAGTATTCCCGCATATAACGATATAGCAGTAAAACTCTGCTTAAAACACAGAAGCAACGTATCCTTCAATCTTCTCTCCTGTGCGATTGTTCAGCTAAGTGAGTTAAATCTCCCTTTAGATTCAGGAGTTCAAAACACGTTTCTGGCAAGGTCGGCGTTTGGACATTCCTGAGTGAATGGAAGTAAATGCTGTAAGGAGAACTCTTTGCTTCTAAAACCGAAACGGTGCTACCTAACAGAACGGTTGTCAAAGTGTGCATTCAACTTACAGAGGTAAACTCGTGTGTTGAAAGGGAAGTCTGCAAATGCTTTCTGTGGGGAGATCTCAAAACAGGCCTTTCCAGCAGTATTCCCGCATATGACAATATAGCAGTAAAACTCTGCCTTAAACACAGAAGCAATGCATATTTCAATCTGCTCTGCTGTGCGTTTGTTCTGCTAAGTGAGTTAAATCTCCCTTTATATTCAGGAGTTAGAAAAACGTTTCTGGCAAGAGCTGGGTTTGGAAATTCAGGAGGGAATTGGAGTATATGCTGTTAGAAGAAATCTCTGCACTTAAAACCAAAACGGAGCAACCGAACAGAATGGTTGTAAATGTGTGCATTCAACTTAAGGAGTTCAACTCATGTGCTGAAAGGCAAGTCTGGAAACACTTTCTGTGGAGAAATCTCAAAATAGGCCTTTCCAGCAGTATTCCCACATATAATGAAATAGCAGTAAAACTCTGCCTGAAACACAAAAGCAACCTATCTTTCAAACTGCTCTGCAGTGCTAAGTGAGTAAAATCTCCCTTTAGATTCAGGAGTTAAAAACACGTTTCTGGCAATGGCTGCGTTTGGACATTCCTGAGTGAATTGGAATATATACTGTTAGAAGAACTCTCTACTTCTAAAACAAAAGCCGACCTACCTAACAGAACGGTTGTCCATGTGTGCATTCAACCTACAGAGTTAAATTCGTGTGTTGAAGGGGAAGTCCTAAAACGCTTTCTGTGGAGAGACCTCAAAACAGGACTTAAAGCAGTATTCCCGCATATAACGAAATAGCAGTAAAACTCTGCCTAAAACACAGAAACAATGTATCCTTCTATCTTCTCTCCTGTGCGTTTGTTCAGCTAAGGGAGTTAAATCTCCCTTTAGATTCAGGAGATAGAAGCACGTTTCTGGCAAGAGCTGCATTTGGACATTCCTGAATGAATGGGAATATATGCTGTAAGGAGAACTTTTTGCTTCTAAAACCAAAACGGAGCAACCTTACAGCATGGTTGTCAATGTGTGCATTCACCTTACAGATTTAAACTCGTGTTTTTAAAAGGAAATCTGGAAACGCTTTCTGTGGAGAGATCTCAAACAGGCATTTCCAGCAGTATTCCCGCATATAACGAAATAGCAGTAAAACTCTGCTTAAAACACAGAAGGAACGTATCCTTCAATCTTCTCTCCTGTGCGATTGCTCAGCTAAGTGAGTTAAATCTCCCTTTAGATTCAGGAGTTAAAATCACGTTTCTGGCAAAGTCGGCGTTTGGACATTCCTGAGTGAATGGAAGTAAATGCTGTAAGGAGAACTCTTTGCTTCTTAAACCGAAACGGTGCTACCTAACAGAACGGTTGTCAAAGTGTGCATTCAACTTACAGAGGTAAACTCGTGTGTTGAAAGGGAAGTCTGCAAATGCTTTCTGTGGGGAGATCTCAAAACAGGCCTTTCCAGCAGTATTGCCGCATATGACAAAATAGCAGTAAAACTCTGCCTTAAACACAGAAGCAACGCATATTTCAATCTGCTCTGCTGTGCGTTTGTTCTGCTAAGTGAGTTAAATCTCCCTTTATATTCAGGAGTTAGAAAAACGTTTCTGGCAAGAGCTGGGTATGGAAATTCAGGAGGGAATCGGAGTATATGCTGTTAGAAGAAATATCTGCAGTTAAAACCAAAACGCAGCAACAGAACAGAATGGTTGTAAATGTGTGCATTCAACTTAAGGAGTTCAACTCATGTGTTGAAAGGCAAGTCTGGAAACACTTTCTGTGGAGAAATCTCAAAATAGGCCTTTCCAGCAGTATTCCCACATATAATGAAATAGCAGTAAAACTCTGCCTAAAACACAAAAGCAACCTATCTTTCAATCTGCTCTGCAGTGCTAAGTGAGTAAAATCTCCCTTTAGATTCAGGAGTTAAAACACGTTTCTGCAATGGCTGCATTTGGACATTCCTGAGTGAATTGGAGTATATACTGTTAGAAGAACTCTCTACTTCTAAAACCTAAACGGAGCTACTTAACAGAACGGTTGTCAATGTGTGCATTCAACTTACAGAGTTAAACTCTTTTGTTGAAGGGAAAATCTGGAAGCGCTATCTGTGGAGAGATCTCAAAAGAGGCCTTTCCAGCAGTATTCCTGCATATAACGAAATAGCAGAAAAAGTTGGCCTAAAACACAGAAGAAACGTATCCTTCTATGTGCTCCGCTGTGCATTTGTTCAGCTTAGTGAGGTAAATCTCTTTTTAGAATCAGGTGTTAGAAACACGTTTTTGGCAACAGCTGCGTTTGGACATTCCTGAGTGAATGGGAGTATATGCTGTAAGGAGAACTCTCTGCTTCTAAAACCAAAACGGAGGTATCTAACACAATGGTTGTCAATGTGTGCATTCAACTTACAGAGTTAAACTCTTCTGTTGAAGGGAAAATCTAAAAATGCTTTCTGTGCAGAGATCTCAAAAGAGGCCTTTCCAGCAGAATTCCCCCATATAACGAAATAGCAGTAAAACTCGACCTAAAACACAGAAGCAACGTATCATTCAATCTGCTCTGCTGTCCGTATGTTCAGCTAAGTGAGTAAAATCTCCGTTTAGATTCAGCAGTTAGAAACACGTTTCTGGCAAGAGCTGCATTTGCACATTCCGGAGTGAATGGGTGTATATGCTGTAAGCAGAACTTTCTGCTTCTAAAACCAAAACGGATCTACCTAACAGAACGGTTCTCAATGTGTGCATTCAACTTACAGAGTTAAACTCGTGAGTTAAAAAGGAAGTCTGGAAACGCTTTCTGTGGAAAGATCTCAAAACAGGCCTTTCCAGCAGTATTGCCGCATATAACGAAAAGCAGTATAATTCTGCCTTAAACACAGAAGCAACGTATCCTTCAATCTGCTCAGCTGGGCGTCTGTTCTGCTAAGTTAGTTAAATCTCCCTTTAGATTCAGAAGTTAGAATCACGTTTCTAACCAGAGCTGCGTTTGGACATTCCTGAGTGAATGTGAGTATATACTGTTAGAAGAACTCTCTACTTCTAAAACCAAAGCCGACCTACCTAACGGAACGGTTGTCAATGTGTGCATTCAACCTACAGAATTAAACTCGTGTTTTGAATGGGAAGTCTGGAAACGCTTTCTGTGCAGTGATCACAAAAGGGGCCTTTCCAGCAGTATTCCCGCATATAACGAAATAGCAGTAAAACTCTGCCTAAAACACAGAAGGAAGGTATCCTTCAAACTGCTCTGCTGTGCATTTCTTATGCTAAGTGTGTTAAATCTCCCTTTAGATTCAGGAGATAGAAACACGTTCCCGGCAAGTGCTGCATTTGGACATTTCTGAGTGAATGGGAATATATCCTGTAAGGAGAACTCTCTGCTTCTAAAACCAAAATGGAGCTACCTAACAGAACAATTGTCAATGTGTGCATTCAACTTACACAGATAATCTCGTGTGTTGAAGGGGACCTCTGGAAACGCTTTCTGTGGAGAGATCTCAAAACAGGCCTTTGTAGCAGTATTCCCGCATATAACGAAATAGCAGTAAAAGTCTGCTTAAAACACAGAAGCAACGTATCCTTCAGTCTTCTCTCCTGTGCGATTGTTCAGCTAAGTGAGTAAAATTTCCCTTTAGATTCAGCAGTTAGAAACACGTTTCTGGCAAGAGCTATGTTTGTACATTCCTGAGTGAATGGGAGTATAAGCTGTAAGGATAACTCTCTGCTTCTAAAATCAAAACGGAACCACCTAACAGAACGGTTTTCAATGTGTGCATTCAACTTACAGAGTTAAACTCTTGTGTTGAAGGGGAAGTCTGGAAACGCTTTCTGTGGAGAGATCTCAAACCAGCCCATTCCAGCAGTAATCCCGCATATAACAAAATAGCAGTAAAACTCTGCCTAAAACACAGAAGCAACGTATCATTCAATCTGATCTGCTGTGCGTTTTTTCAGCTAAGTGAGTTAAATCTCCCTTTAGATTCAGGACTTAGAAACACATTTCTGGCAAGAGCTGCGTGTGGACATTCCTGAGTGAATTGGAGTATATGCTGTTAGAAGAAATCTCTGCTTCTAAAACCAAAACGGAGCATCCTAATAGATCAGTTGTCAATGTGTGCATTCCACTTAAAGTGTTAAACTCGTGTGTTGAAGGGGAAGTCTGAAAACACTTTCTGTGGAGAGATCTCAACACAGGCCTTTCCAGCAGTATTCCCGCATATAACGAAATACAGTAAATCTCTGCCTAAAACACAGAAGCAACGTATCCTTCAATCTGCTCTGCTGTGTGTTAGTTCAGCTAAGTGAGTTAAATCTCCCTTTAGATTCAGGAGTTAGAAACACGTTTCTGGCAAGATCGGCGTTTGGACATTCCTGAGTGAATGGAAGTAAATGCTGTAAAGAGAACCCTTTGCTTCTAAAATCGACACGGTGCTAACTAACAGAACGCATGTCAATGTGTGCATTCAACTTACAGAGTTAAACTCGTGTGTTGAAGGGGAAGTCTGGAAACGCTTTCTGTGGAGAGATCTCAAAACAGGCCTTACAGCAGTATTCCCGCATATAACGAAATAGCAGTTCAACTCTGCCTAAAACACAGAAGCAACGTATCCTTCAATCTGCTCTGCTGTGCTAAGTGAGGAAAATCTCCCTTTAGATCCAGGAGTTAGAAACACGTTTCTGGCAATGGCTGCATTTGGACATTCCTGAGTTTATTGGAGTATATACTGTTCGAAGACATCTCTACTTCTAAAACCAAAGCGAAGCTACCTAACAGAACGGTTGTCCATGTGTGAATTCAAGCTACAGAGTTAAACTCGTGTGTTGAAGGGGAAGTCTGGAAACATTTTCTGTGGAGAGATCTCAAAACAGGCCTTTCCAGCAGTATTCCCGCATATAACGAAACACCAGTAAAACTCTTCCTTAAACACAGAAGCAACGTATCCTTCAAACTGCTCAGCTCGGCGTTTGTTCTGCTAAGTTAGTTAAATCTCCCTTTATATTCAGGAGTTAGAAAAACGTTTCTGGCAAGAGCTGGGTTTGGAAATTCAGGAGGGAATTGGAGTATATGCTGTTAGAAGAAATCTCTGCAGTTAAAACCAAAACGGAGCAACCGAACAGAATGGTTGTAAATGTGTGCATTCAACTTAAGGAGTTCAACTCGTGTGTTGAAAGGCAAGTCTGGAAACACTTTCTGTGGAGAAATCTCAAAATAGGCCTTTCCAGCAGTATTCCCACATATAACGAAATAGCAGTAAAACTCTGCCTGAAACACAAAAGCAACCTATCTTTCAAACTGCTCTGCTGTGCTAAGTGAGTAAAATCTCCCTTTAGATTCAGGAGTTAAAAACACGTTTCTGGCAATGGCTGCGTTTGGATACTCCTGAGTGAATTGGAGTATATACTGTTAGAAGAACACTCTACTTCTAAAACCAAAGCCGACCTACCTAACAGAACGGTTGTCCATGTGTGCATTCAACCTGCAGAGTTAAATTCGTGTGTTGAAGGGGAAGTCCTAAAACGCTTTCTGTGGAGAGACCTCAAAACAGGCCTTACAGCAGTATTCCCGCATATAACGAAATAGCAGTAAAACTCTGCCTAAAACACAGAAACAACGTATCCTTCTATCTTCTCTCCTGTGCATTTGTTCAGCTAAGGGAGTTAAATCTCCCTTTAGATTCAGGAGATAGAAGCACGTTTCTGGCAAGAGCTGCATTTGGACATTCCTGAATGAATGGGAATATATGCTGTAAGGAGAACTTTTTGCTTCTAAAACCAAAACGGAGCAAACTTACAGCATGGTGGTCAATGTGTGCATTCACCTTACAGATTTAAACTCGTGTTTTGAAAAGGAAATCTGGAAACGCTTTCTGTGGAGAGATCTCAAACAGGAATTTCCAGCAGTATTCCCGCATATAACAAAATAGCAGTAAAACTCTGCTTAAAACACAGAAGGAACGTATCCTTCAATCTTCTCTCCTGTGCGATTGCTCATCTAAGTGAGTTAAATCTCCCTTTAGATTCAGGAGTTAAAATCACGTTTCTGGCAAGGTCGGCGTTTGGACATTCCTGAGTGAATGGAAGTAAATGCTGTAAGGAGAACTCTTTGCTTCTTAAACCGAAACGGTGCTACCTAACAGAACGGTTGTCAAAGTGTGCCTTCAACTTACAGAGGTAAACTCGTGTGTTGAAAGGGAAGTCTGCAAATGCTTTCTGTGGGGAGATCTCAAAACAGGCCTTTCCAGCAGTATTCGCACATATGACAAAATAGCAGTAAAACTCTGCCTTAAACACAGAAGCAACGCATATTTCAATCTGCTCTGCTGTGCGTTTGTTCTGCTAAGTGAGTTAAATCTCCCTTTATATTCAGGAGTTAGAAAAACGTTTCTGGCAAGAGTTGGGTATGGAAATTCAGGAGGGAATTGGAGTATATGCTGTTAGAAGAAATATCTGCAGTTAAAACCAAAACGCAGCAACAGAACAGAATGGTTGTAAATGTGTGCATTCAACTTAAGTAGTTCAACTCATGTGTTGAAAGGCAAGTCTGGAAACACTTTCTGTGGAGAAATCTCAAAATAGGCCTTTCCAGCAGTATTCCCACATATAACGAAATAGCAGTAAAACTCTGCCTGAAACACAAAAGCAACCTATCTTTCAATCTGCTCTGCTGTGCTAAGTGAGTAAAATCTCCCTTTAGATTCAGGAGTTAAAACACGTTTCTCCAATGGCTGCATTTGGACATTCCTGAGTGAATTGGAGTATATACTGTTAGAAGAACTCTCTACTTCTAAAACCTAAACGGAGCTACTTAACAGAACGGTTGTCAATGTGTGCATTCAACTTACAGTGTTAAACTCTTTTGTTGAAGGGAAAATCTGGAAGCGCTTTCTGTGGAGAGATCTCAAAATAGGCCTTTCCAGTAGTTTTCCCGCATATAATGAAATAGCAGAAAAACTCGTCCTAAAACACAGAAGAAACGTATCCTTCTATGTGCTCCGCTGTGCATTTGTTCAGCTTAGTGAGGTAAATGTCTTTTTAGAATCAGGTGTTAGAAACACGTTTTTGGCAACAGCTGCGTTTGGACATTCCTGAGTGAATGGGAGTATATGCTGTAAGGAGAACTCTCTGCTTCCAAAACCAAAACGGAGCTATCTAACACAATGGTTGTCAATGTGTGCATTCAGCTTACAGAGTTAAACTCTTCTGTTGAAGGGAAAATCTAAAAATGCTTTCTGTGCAGAGATCTCAAAAGAGGCCTTTCCAGCAGAATTCCCCCATATAACGAAATAGCAGTAAAACTCGGCCTAAAACACAGAAGCAACGTATCATTCAATCTGCTCTGCTGTGCGTATGTTCAGCTAAGTGAGTAAAATCTCCGTTTACATTCAGGAGTTAGATACACGTCTCTGGCAAGAGCTGCATTTGGACATTCCGGAGGGAATGGGAGTATATGCTGTAAGCAGAACTTTCTGCTTCTAAAACCAAAACGGAGCTACCTAACAGAACGGTTCTCAATGTGTGCATTCAACTTACAGAGTTAAACTCGTGAGTTAAAAAGGAAGTCTGGAAACGCTTTCTGTGGAGAGATCTCAAAACAGGCCTTTCCAGCAGTATTCCCGCATATAACGAAAAGCAGTATAATTCTGCCTTAAACGCAGAAGCAACGTATCCTTCAATCTGCTCAGCTGTGCGTTTGTTCTGCTAAGTTAGTTAAATCTCCCTTTAGATTCAGAAGTTAGAATCACGTTTCTAACCAGAGCTGCGTTTGGACATTCCTGAGTGAATGGGAGTATATGCTGTAAAAAGAACTCTCTGCTTCTAAAACCAAAACAGATCTACCTAACACAACGGTTGTCACTGTGTGCATTCAACTTACAGAGTTAAATTCTTCTGTTGAAGGGAAAATCTGGAAACGCTTTCTGTGGAGAGATCTCAAAACAGGCATTTCCAGCAGTATTCCCGCATATAACGAAATAGAAGTATAACTCTGCCGAAAACACAGAAGCAGCGTATCATTCAATCTGTTCTGGTGTGCCTTTATTCAGCGAAGTGACTTAAATCTCCCTTTAGATTGAGGAGTTAGAAACACGTTTCTGGCAATGGCTGCGTTTGGACATTCCTGAGTGAATTGGAGTATATACTGTTAGAATAACTCTCTACTTCTAAAACCAAAGCCGACCTACCTAACAGTATGGTTGTCAATGTGTGCATTCAACCTACAGAATTAAACTCGTGTTTTGAAGGGGAAGTCTGGAAACGCTTTCTGTGCAGAGATCACAAAATGGGCCTTTCCAGCAGTATTCCCGCATATAACGAAATAGCAGTATAACTCTGCCTAAAACACGGAAGGAAGGTATCCTTCAATCTGCTCTGCTGTGCATTTCTTATGCTAAGTGTGTTAAATCTCCCTTTAGATTCAGGAGATAGAAACACCTTCCTGGCAAGTGCTGCGTTTGGACATTCCTGAGTTTATTGGAGTATATACTGTTCGAAGACCACTCTACTTCTAAAACCAAAGCGAAGCTACCTAACAGAACGGTTGTCCATGTGTGCATTCAAGCTACAGAGTTAAACTCGTGTGTTGAAGGGGAAGTCTGGAAACATTTTCTGTGGAGAGATCACAAAACAGGCCTTTCCAGCAGTATTCCCGCATATAACGAAACACCAGTAAAACTCTTCCTTAAACACAGAAGCAACGTATACTTCAAACTGCTCAGCTCGGCGTTTGTGCTGCTAAGTTAGTTAAATCTCCCTTTATATTCAGGAGTTAGAAAAACGTTTCTGGCAAGAGCTGGGTTTGGAAATTCAGGAGGGAATTGGAGTATATGCTGTTAGAAGAAATCTCTGCAGTTAAAACCAAAACGGAGCAACCGAACAGAATGGTTGTAAATGTGTGCATTCAACTTAAGGAGTTCAACTCGTGTGTTGAAAGGCAAGTCTGGAAACACTTTCTGTGGAGAAATCTCAAAATAGGCCTTTCCAGCAGTATTCCAACATATAAAGAAATAGCAGTAAAACTCTGCCTAAAACAGAAAAGCAACCTATCTTTCAACCTGCTCTGCTGTGCTAAGTGAGTAAAATCTCCCTTTAGATTCAGGAGTTAAAAACACGTTTCTGGCAATGGCTGCGTTTGGACATTCCTGAGTGAATTGGTGTATATACTGTTAGAAGAACTCTCTACTTCTAAAACCAAAGCCGACCTACCTAACAGAACGGTTGTCCATGTGTGCATTCAACCTACAGAGTTAAATTCGTGTGTTGAAGGGGAAGTCCTAAAACGCTTTCTGTGGAGAGACCTCAAAACAGGCCTTACAGCAGTATTCCCGCATATAACGAAATAGCAGTAAAACTCTGCCTAAAACACAGAAACAATGTATCCTTCTATCTTCTCTCCTGTGCGTTTGTTCAGCTAAGGGAGTTAAATCTCCCTTTAGATTCAGGAGATAGAAGCAAGTTTCTGGCAAGAGCTGCATTTGGACATTCTTGAATGAATGGGAATATATGCTGTAAGGAGAACTTTTTGCTTCTAAAACCAAAACGGAGCAACCTTACAGCATGGTTGTCAATGTGTGCATTCACCTTACAGATTTAAACTCGTGTTTTTAAAAGGAAATCTGGAAACGCTTTCTGTGGAGAGATCTCAAACAGGGATTTCCAGCAGTATTCCCGCATATACCGAAATAGCAGTAAAACTTTGCCTGAAACAGAGAAGCAACGTATCCATCAATCTGCTCTGGTGTTCCTTTATTCAGCTAAATGAGTTAAATCTCCCTTTAGATTCAGGAGTTAGAAACACATTTCTGGCAAGGGCTGCGTTTGGACATTCCTGCGTTAATGGGTGTATATGCTGTAAGACAAAGTCTATGCTTCTAAAACCAAAACAAATCGACCTAATGGAACGGTTGTCAATATGTGCATTCAACTTACACAGATAAACTCGCGTGTTAAAGGGGATGTCTGGAAATGATTTCCGTGGAGAGATCTCAAAACAGGCCTTCCTAGCAGTATTCCCGCATATAACGATATAGCAGTAATACTCTGCTTAAAACACAGAAGCAACGTATCCTTCAATCTTCTCTCCTGTGCGATTGTTCAGCTAAGTGAGTTAAATCTCCCTTTAGATTCAGGAGTTAAAAACACGTTTCTGGCAAGGTCGGCGTTTGGACATTCCTGAGTGAATGGAAGTAAATGCTGTAAGGAGAACACTTTGCTTCTAAAACCGAAACGGTGCTACCTAACAGAACGGTTGTCAAAGTGTGCATTCAACTTACAGAGGTAAACTCGTGTGTTGAAAGGGAAGTCTGCAAATGCTTTCTGTGGGGAGATCTCAAAACAGGCCTTTCCAGCACTATTCCCGCATATGACAAAATAGCAGTAAAACTCTGCCTTAAACACAGAAGCAACGCATATTTCAATCTGCTCTGCTGTGCGTTTGTTCTGCTAAGTGAGTTAAATCTCCCTTTATATACAGGAGTTAGAAAAACGTTTCTGGCAACAGCTGGGTTTAGAAATTCAGGAGGGAATTGGAGTATATGCTGTTAGAAGAAATCTCTGCAGTTAAAACCAAAACGGAGCAACCGAACAGAATGGTTGTAAATGTGTGCATTCAACTTAAGGAGTTCAACTCATGTGCTGAAAGGCAAGTCTGGAAACACTTTCTGTGGAGAAATCTCAAAATGGGCCTTTCCAGCAGTATTCCCACATATAACGAAATAGCAGTAAAACTCTGCCTAAAACACAAAAGCAACCTATATTTCAATCTGCTCTGCTGTGCTAAGTGAGTAAAATCTCCCTTTAGATTCAGGAGTTAAAACCCGTTTCTGGCAATGGCTGCATTTGGACATTCCTGAGTGAATTGGAGTATATACTGTTAGAAGAACTCTCTACTTCTAAAACCTAAACGGAGCTACCTAACAGAACGGTTGTCAATGTGTGCATTCAACTTACAGAGTTAAACTCTTTTGTTGAAGGGAAAATCTGGAAGCGATTTCTGTGGAGAGATCTCAAAAGAGGCCTTTCCAGGAGTATTCCCGCATATAACGAAATAGCAGAAAAACTCAGCCTAAAACACAGAAGAAACGTATCCTTCTATGTGCTCCGCTGTGCATTTGTTCAGCTTAGTGAGGTAAATCTCTTTTAAGAATCAGGTGTTAGAAACACGTTTTTGGCAACAGCTGCATTTGGACATTCCTGAGTGAATGGGAGTATATGCTGTAAGGAGAACTCTCTGCTTCTAAAACCAAAACGGAGCTATCTAACACAATGGTTGTCAATGTGTGCATTCAACTTACAGAGTTAAACTCTTCTGTTGAAGGGAAAATCTAAAAATGCTTTCTGTGCAGGGATCTCAAAAGAGGCCTTTCCAGCAGAATTCCACCATATAACGAAATAGCAGTAAAACTCGGCCTAAAACACAGAAGCAACGTATCATTCAATCTGCTCTGCTGTCCGTATGTTCAGCTAAGTGAGTAAAATCTCCGTTTAGATTCAGCAGTTAGAAACACGTT
This sequence comes from Saguinus oedipus, assembly GCA_031835075.1. Classification (NCBI taxonomy): domain Eukaryota; kingdom Metazoa; phylum Chordata; class Mammalia; order Primates; family Cebidae; genus Saguinus; species Saguinus oedipus. Next base: position 20,185,209 of record CM063181.1, read on the forward strand.
TCTGGCAAGAGCTGCATTTGCACATTCCGGAGTGAATGGGTGTATATGCTGTAAGCAGAACTTTCTGCTTCTAAAACCAAAACGGATCTACCTAACAGAACGGTTCTCAATGTGTGCATTCAACTTACAGAGTTAAACTCGTGAGTTAAAAAGGAAGTCTGGAAACGCTTTCTGTGGAGAGATCTCAAAACAGGCCTTTCCAGCAGTATTCCCGCATTTAACGAAAAGCAGTATAATTCTGCCTTAAACGCAGAAGCAACGTATCCTTCAATCTGCTCAGCTGTGCATTTGTTCTGCTAAATTAGTTAAATCTCCCTTTAGATTCAGAAGTTAGAATCACGTTTCTAACCAGAGCTGCGTTTGGACATTCCTGAGTGAATGGGAGTATATGCTGTAAAAAGAACTCTCTGCTTCTAAAACCAAAACAGATCTACCTAACACAACGGTTGTCACTGTGTGCATTCAACTTACAGAGTTAAACTCTTCTGTTGAAGGGAAAATCTGGAAACGCTTTCTGTGGAGAGATCTCAAAACAGGCATTTCCAGCAGTATTCCCGCATATAACGAAATAGAAGTATAACTCTGCCGAAAACACAGAAGCAGCATATCATTCAATCTGTTCTGGTGTGCCTTTATTCAGCGAAGTGACTTAAATCTCCCTTTAGATTGAGGAGTTAGAAACACGTTTCTGGCAATGGCGGCGTTTGGACATTCCTGACTGAATTGGAGTATATACTGTTAGAAGAACTCTCTACTTCTAAAACCAAAGCCGACCTACCTAACAGAACGGTTGTCAATGTGTGCATTCAACCTACAGAATTAAACTCGTGTTTTGAAGGGGAAGTCTGGAAACGCTTTCTGTGCAGAGATCACAAAATGGGCCTTTCCGGCAGTATTCCCGCATATAACGAAATAGCAGTAAAACTCTGCCTAAAACACAGAAGGAAGGTATCCTTCAATCTGCTCTGCTGTGCATTTCTTATGCTAAGTGTGTTAAATCTCCCTTTAGATTCAGGAGATAGAAACACGTTCCTGGCAAGTGCTGCGTTTGGACATTTCTGAGTGAATGGGATTATATTCTGTAAGGAGAATTCTCTGCTTCTAAAACCAAAATGGAGCTACCTAACAGAACAATTGTCAATGTGTGCATTCAACTTACACAGATAAACTCGTGTGTTGAAGGGGACCTCTGGAAACGCTTTCTGTGGAGAGATCTCAAAACAGGCCTTTGTAGCAGTATTCCCGCATATAACGAAATAGCAGTAAAAGTCTGCTTAAAACACAGAAGCAACGTATCCTTCAGTCTTCTCTCCTGTGCGATTGTTCAGCTAAGTGAGTAAAATTTCCCTTTAGATTCAGCAGTTAGAAAAACGTTTCTGGCAAGAGCAGGGTTTGGAAATTCAGGAGGGAATTGGAGTATATGCTGTTAGAAGAAATCTCTGCAGTTAAAACCAAAACGGAGCAAGCGAACAGAATGGTTGTAAATGTGTGCATTCAACTTAAGGAGTTCAACTCGTGTGCTGAAAGGCAAGTCTGGAAACACTTTCTGTGGAGAAATCTCAAAATAGGCCTTTCCAGCAGTATTCCCACATATAACGAAATAGCAGTAAAACTCTGCCTGAAACACAAAAGCAACCTATCTTTCAAACTGCTCTGCTGTGCTAAGTGAGTAAAATCTCCCTTTAGATTCAGGAGTTAAAAACACGTTTCTGGCAATGGCTGCGTTTGGACATTCCTGAGTGAATTGGAGTATATACTGTTAGAAGAACTCTCTACTTCTAAAACCAAAGCCGACCTACATAACAGAACGGTTGTCCATGTGTGCATTCAACCTACAGAGTTAAATTCGTGTGTTGAAGGGGAAGTCCTAAAACGCTTTCTGTGGAGAGACCTCAAAACAGGCCTTACAGCAGTATTCCCGCATATAACGAAATAGCAGTAAAACTCTGCCTAAAACACAGAAACAAGGTATCCTTCTATCTTCTGTCCTGTGCGTTTGTTCAGCTAAGGGAGTTAAATCTCCCTTTCGATTCAGGAGATAGAAGCACGTTTCTGGCAAGAGCTGCATTTGGACATTCCTGAATGAATGGGAATATATGCTGTAAGGAGAACTTTTTGCTTCTAAAACAAAAACGGAGCAACCTTACAGCATGGTTGTCAATGTGTGCATTCACCTTACATATTTAAACTCGTGTTTTGAAAAGGAAATCTAGAAACGCTTTCTGTGGAGTGATGTCAAACAGGCATTTCCAGCAGTATTCCCGCATATAACGAAATAGCAGTAAAACTTTGCCTAAAACACAGAAGCAACGTATCCATCAATCTGCTCTGGTGTTCCTTTATTCAGCTAAATGAGTTAAATCTCCCTTTAGATTCAGGAGTTAGAAACACATTTCTGGCAAGGGCTGCATTTGGACATTCCTGCGTTAATGGGAGTATATGCTGTAAGACAAAGTCTATGCTTCTAAAACCAAAACAAATCGACCTAATGGAACGGTTGTCAATATGTGCATTCAACTTACACAGATAAACTCGTGTGTTAAAGGGGATGTCTGGAAATGATTTCCGTGGAGAGATCTCAAAACAGGCCTTCCTAGCAGTATTCCCGCATATAACGATATAGCAGTAAAACTCTGCTTAAAACACAGAAGCAACGTATCCTTCAATCTTCTCTCCTGTGCGATTTTCAGCTAAGTGAGTTAAATCTCCCTTTAGATTCAGGAGTTAAAAACACGTTTCTGGCAAGGTCGGCGTTTGGACATTCCTGAGTGAATGGAAGTAAATGCTGTAAGGAGAACCCTTTGATTCTAAAACCGAAACGGTGCTACCTAACAGAACGGTTGTCAAAGTGTGCATTCAGCTTACAGAGGTAAACTCGTGTGTTGAAAGGGAAGTCTGCAAATGCTTTCTGTGGGGAGATCTCAAAACAGGCCTTTCCAGCAGTATTCCCGCATATGACAAAATAGCAGTAAAACTCTGCCTTAAACACAGAAGCAACGCATATTTCAATCTGCTCTGCTGTGCGTTTGTTCTGCTAAGTGAGTTAAATCTCCCTTTATATTCAGGAGTTAGAAAAACGTTTCTGGCAAGAGCTGGGTTTGGAAATTCAGGAGGGAATTGGAGTATATGCTGTTAGAAGAAATCTCTGCACTTAAAACCAAAACGGAGCAAGCGAAAAGAATGGTTGTAAATGTGTGCATTCAACTTAAGGAGTTCAACTCATGTGTTGAAAGGCAAGTCTGGAAACACTTTCTGTGGAGAAATCTCAAAATAGGCCTTTCCAGCAGTATTCCCACATATAACGAAATAGCAGTAAAACTCTGCCTAAAACACAAAAGCAACCTATCTTTCAATCTGCACGGCTGTGCTAAGTGAGTAAAATCTCCCTTTAGATTCAGGAGTTAAAAACACGTTTCTGGCAATGGCTGCATTTGGACATTCCAGAGTGAATTGGAATATATACTGTTAGACGAACTCTCTACTTCTAAAACGTAAACGGAGCTACCTAACAGAATGGTTGTCAATGTGTGCATTCAAATTACAGAGTTAAACTCTTTTGTTGAAGGGAAAATCTGGAAGCGCTTTCTGTGGAGAGATCTCAAAAGAGGCCTTTCCAGGAGTATTCCCGCATATAACGAAATAGCAGAAAAACTCGGCCTAAAACACAGAAGAAACGTATCATTCAATCTGCTCTGCTGTGCGTGCTTTCAGCTAAGTGAGTTAAATCTCCCTTTAGATTCAGGACTTAGAAACACATTTCTGGCAAGAGCTGCATTTGGACATTCCTGAGTGAATTGGGGTATATGCTGTTAGAAGAAATCTCTGCTTCTAAAAGCAAAACAGAGCATCCTAATAGATCAGTTGTCAATGTGTGCATTCCACTTAAAGTGTTAAACTCGTGTGTTGAAGGGGAAGTCTGAAAACATTTTCTGTGGAGAGATCTCAACACAGGCCTTTCCAGCAGTATTCCCGCATATAACGAAATACAGTAAATCTCTGCCTAAAACACAGAAGCAACGTATCCTTCAATCTGCTCTGCTGTGTGTTAGTTCAGCTAGGTGAGTTAAATCTCCCTTTAGATTCAGGAGTTAGAAACCCGTTTCTGGCAAGATCGGCGTTTGGACATTCCTGAGTGAATGGAAGTAAATGCTGTAAAGAGAACTCTTTGCTTCTAAAACCGACACGGTGCTAACTAACAGAACGGTTGTCAATGTGTGCATTCAACTTACAGAGTTAAACTCGTGTGTTGAAGGGGAAGTCTGGAAACGCTTTCTGTGGAGAGATCTCAAAACAGGCCTTACAGCAGTATTCCCGCATATAACGAAATAGCAGTTCAACTCTGCCTAAAACACAGAAGCAACGTATCCTTCAATCTGCTCTTCTGTGCTAAGTGAGGAAAGTCTCCCTTTAGATCCAGGAGTTAGAAACACGTTTCTGGCAATGGCTGCGTTTGGACATTCCTGAGTTTATTGGAGTATATACTGTTCGAAGACCTCTCTACTTCTAAAACCAAAGTGAAGCTACCTAACAGAACTGTTGTCCATGTGTGCATTCAACCTACAGAATTAAACTCGTGTGTTGAAGGGGAAGTCTGGAAATATTTTCTGTGGAGAGATCTCAAAAGAGGCCTTTCCAGCAGTATTCCCGCATATAACGAAATAGGAGAAAAACTAGGCCTAAAACACAGAAGAAACGTATCATTCTATATGCTCCGCTGTGCATTTGTTCAGCTTAGTGAGGTAAATCTCTTTTTAGAATCAGGTGTTAGGAACACATTTTTGGCAACAGCTGCATTTGGACATTCCTGAGTGAATGGGAGTATATGCTGTAAGGAGAACTCTCTGCTTCTAAAAGCAAAACGGAGCAATCTAACACAATGGTTGTCAATGTGTGCATTCAGCTTCCAGAGTTAAACTCTTCTGTTGAAGGGAAAATCTAAAAATGCTTTCTGTGCAGAGATCCCAAAAGAGGCCTTTCCAGCAGAATTCCCCCATATAAGGAAATAGCAGTAAAACTCGGCCTAAAACACAGAAGCAACGTATCATTCAATCTGCTCTGCTGTGCGTATGTTCAGCTAAGTGAGTAAAATCTCCGTTTAGATTCAGGAGTTAGAAACACGTCTCTGGCAAGAGCTGCATTTGGACAATCCGGAGGGAATGGGAGTATATGCTGTAAGCAGAACTTTCTGCTTCTAAAACCAAAACGGAGCTACCTAACAGAACGGTTCTCAATGTGTGCATTCAACTTACAGAGTTAAACTCGTGAGTTAAAAAGGAAGTCTGGAAACGCTTTCTGTGGAGAGATCTCAAAACAGGCCTTTCCAGCAGTATTCCCGCATATAACGAAAAGCAGTATAATTCTGCCTTAAACGCAGAAGCAACGTATCCTTCAATCTGCTCAGCTGTGCCTTTGTTCTGCTAAGTTACTTAAATCTCCCTTTAGATTCAGAAGTTAGAATCACGTTTCTAACCAGAGCTGCGTTTGGACATTCCTGAGTGAATGGGAGTATATGCTGTAAAAAGAACTCTCTGCTTCTAAAACCAAAACAGATCTACCTAACACAACGGTTGTCACTGTGTGCATTCAACTTACAGAGTTAAATTCTTCTGTTGAAGGGAAAATCTGGAAACGCTTTCTGTGGAGAGATCTCAAAACAGGCATTTCCAGCAGTATTCCCGCATATAACGAAATAGAAGTATAACTCTGCCGAAAACACAGAAGCAGCGTATCATTCAATCTGTTCTGGTGTGCCTTTATTCAGCGAAGTGACTTAAATCTCCCTTTAGATTGAGGAGTTAGAAACACGTTTCTGGCAATGGCTGCGTTTGGACATTCCTGAGTGAATTGGAGTATATACTGTTAGAATAACTCTCTACTTCTAAAACCAAAGCCGACCTACCTAACAGTATCGTTGTCAATGTGTGCATTCAACCTACAGAATTAAACTCGTGTTTTGAAGGGGAAGTCTGGAAACGCTTTCTGTGCAGAGATCACAAAATGGGCCTTTCCGGCAGTATTCCCGCATATAACGAAATAGCAGTATAACTCTGCCTAAAACACAGAAGGAAGGTATCCTTCAATCTGCTCTGCTGTGCATTTCTTATGCTAAGTGTGTTAAATCTCCCTTTAGATTCAGGAGATAGAAACACGTTCCTGGCAAGTGCTGCGTTTGGACATTTCTGAGTGAATGGGATTATAATCTGTAAGGAGAACTCTCTGCTTCTAAAACCAAAATGGAGCTACCTAACAGAACAATTGTCAATGTGTGCATTCAACTTACACAGATAAACTCGTGTGTTGAAGGGGACCTCTGGAAACGCTTTCTGTGGAGAGATCTCAAAACAGGCCTTTGTAGCAGTATTCCCGCATATAACGAAATAGCAGTAAAAGTCTGCTTAAAACACAGAAGCAACGTATCCTTCAGTCTTCTCTCCTGTGCGATTGTTCAGCTAAGTGAGTAAAATTTCCCTTTAGATTCAGCAGTTAGAAAAACGTTTCTGGCAAGAGCAGGGTTTGGACATTCCTGAGTGAATGGGAGTATAAGCTGTAAGGATAACTCTCTGCTTCTAAAATCAAAACGGAACCACCTAACAGAACGGTTTTCAATGTGTGCATTCAACTTACAGAGTTAAACTCTTGTGTTGAAGGGGAAGTCTGGAAACGCTTTCTGTGGAAAGATCTCAAAACAGCCCATTCCAGCAGTAATCCCGCATATAACAAAATAGCAGTAAAACTCTGCCTAAAACACAGAAGCAACGTATCATTCAATCTGCTCTGCTGTGCGTTTTTTCAGCTAAGTGAGTTAAATCTCCCTTTAGATTCAGGACTTAGAAACACATTTCTGGCAAGAGCTGCGTGTGGACATTCCTGAGTGAATTGGAGTATATGCTGTTAGAAGAAATCTCTGCTTCTAAAACCAAAACGGAGCATCCTAATAGATCAGTTGTCAATGTGTGCATTCCACTTAAAGTGTTAAACTCGTGTGTTGAAGGGGAAGTCTGAAAACACTTTCTGTGGAGAGATCTCAACACAGGCCTTTCCAGCAGTATTCCCGCATATAACGAAATACAGTAAATCTCTGCCTAAAACACAGAAGCAACGTATCCTTCAATCTTCTCTGCTGTGTGTTAGTTCAGCTAAGTGAGTTAAATCTCCCTTTAGATGCAGGAGTTAGAAACACGTTTCTGGCAAGATCGGCGTTTGGACATTCCTGAGTGAATGGAAGTAAATGCTGTAAAGAGAACTCTTTGCTTCTAAAACCGACACGGTGCTAACAGAACGCTTGTCAATGTGTGCATTCAACTTACAGAGTTAAACTCGTGTGTTGAAGGGGAAGTCTGGAAACGCTTTCTGTGGAGACATCTCAAAACAGGCCTTATAGCAGGATTCCCGCATATAACGAAATAGCAGTTCAACTCTGCCTAAAACACAGAAGCAACGTATCCTTCAATCTGCTCTTCTGTGCTAAGTGAGGAAAATCTCCCTTTAGATCCAGGAGTTAGAAACACGTTTCTGGCAATGGCTTCGTTTGGACATTCCTGAGTTTATTGGAGTATATACTGTTCGAAGACCTCTATACTTCTAAAACCAAAGCGAAGCTACCTAACAGAACGGTTGTCCATGTGTGCATTCAAGCTACAGAGTTAAACTCGTGTGTTGAAGGGGAAGTCTGGAAACATTTTCTGTGGAGAGATCTCAAAACAGGCATTTCCAGCAGTATTCCCGCATATAACGAAACACCAGTAAAACTCTTCCTTAAACACAGAAGCAACGTATCCTTCAAACTGCTCAGCTCGGCGTTTGTTCTGCTAAGTTAGTTAAATCTCCCTTTATATTCAGGAGTTAGAAAAACGTTTCTGGCAAGAGCTGGGTTTGGAAATTCAGGAGGGAATTGGAGTATATGCTGTTAGAAGAAATCTCTGCACTTAAAACCAAAACGGAGCAACCGAACAGAATGGTTGTAAATGTGTGCATTCAACTTAAGGAGTTCAACTCGTGTGTTGAAAGGCAAGTCTGGAAACACTTTCTGTGGAGAAATCTCAAAATAGGCCTTTCCAGCAGTATTCCCACATATAACGAAATAGCAGTAAAACTCTGCCTGAAACACAAAAGCAACCTATCTTTCAAACTGCTATGCTGTGCTAAGTGAGTAAAATCTCCCTTTAGATTCAGGAGTTAAATACACGTTTCTGGCAATGGCTGCGTTTGGACATTCCTGAGTGAATTGGTGTATATACTGTTAGAAGAACTCTCTACTTCTAAAACCAAAGCAGACCTACCTAACTGAACGGTTGTCCATGTGTGCATTCAACCTACAGAGTTAAATTCGTGTGTTGAAGGGGAAGTCCTAAAACGCTTTCTGTGGAGAGACCTCAAAACAGGCCTTACAGCAGTATTCCCGCATATAACGAAATAGCAGTAAAACTCTGCCTAAAACACAGAAACAATGTATCCCTCTATCTTCTCTCCTGTGCGTTTGTTCAGCTAAGGGAGTTAAATCTCCCTTTAGATTCAGGAGATAGAAGCACGTTTCTGGCAAGAGCTGCATTTGGACATTCTTGAATGAATGGGAATATATGCTGTAAGGAGAACTTTTTGCTTCTAAAACCAAAACGGAGCAACCTTACAGCATGGTTGTCAATGTGTGCATTCACCTTACAGATTTAAACTCGTGTTTTTAAAAGGAAATCTGGAAACGCTTTCTGTGGAGAGATCTCAAACAGGGATTTCCAGCAGTATTCCCGCATATACCGAAATAGCAGTAAAATTTTGCCTAAAACACAGAAGCAACGTATCCATCAATCTGCTCTGGTGTTCCTTTATTCAGCTAAATGAGTTAAATCTCCCTTTAGATTCAGGAGTTAGAAACACATTTCTGGCAAGGGCTGCGTTTGGACATTCCTGCGTTAATGGGAGTATATGCTGTAAGACAAAGTCTATGCTTCTAAAATCAAAACAAATCGACCTAATGGAACGGTTGTCAATATGTGCATTCAACTTACACAGATAAACTCGCGTGTTAAAGGGGATGTCTGGAAATGATTTCCGTGGAGAGATCTCAAAACAGGCCTTCCTAGCAGTATTCCCGCATATAACGATATAGCAGTAAAACTCTGCTTAAAACACAGAAGCAACGTATCCTTCAATCTTCTCTCCTGTGCGATTGTTCAGCTAAGTGAGTTAAATCTCCCTTTAGATTCAGGAGTTAAAAACACGTTTCTGGCAAGGTCGGCGTTTGGACATTCCTGAGTGAATGGAAGTAAATGCTGTAAGGAGAACTCTTTGCTTCTAAAACCGAAACGGTGCTACCTAACAGAACGGTTGTCAAAGTGTGCATTCAACTTACAGAGGTAAACTCGTGTGTTGAAAGGGAAGTCTGCGAATGCTTTCTGTGGGGAGATCTCAAAACAGTCCTTTCCAGCAGTATTCCAGCATATGACAAAATAGCAGTAAAACTCTGCCTTAAACACAGAAGCAACGCATATTTCAATCTGCTCTGCTGTGCGTTTGTTCTGCTAAGTGAGTTAAATCTCCCTTTATATTCAGGAGTTAGAAAAACGTTTCTGGCAAGAGGTGGGTTTGGAAATTCAGGAGGGAATTGGAGTATATGCTGTTAGAAGAAATCTCTGCAGTTAAAACCAAAACGGAGCAACCGAACAGAATGGTTGTAAATGTGTGCATTCAACTTAAGGAGTTCAACTCATGTGTTGAAAGGCAAGTCTGGAAACACTTTCTGTGGAGAAATCTCAAAATAGGCCTTTCCAGCAGTATTCCCACATATAACGAAATAGCAGTAAAACTCTGCCTAAAACACAAAAGCAACCTATCTTTCAATCTGCTCTGCTGTGCTAAGTGAGTAAAATCTCCCTTTAGATTCAGGAGTTAAAACACGTTTCTGGCAATGGCTGCATTTGGACATTCCTGAGAGAATTGGAGTATATACTGTTAGAAGAACTCTCTACTTCTAAAACCTAAACGGAGCTACCTAACAGAACGGTTGTCAATGTGTGCATTCAACTTACAGAGTTAAACTCTTTTGTTGAAGGGAAAATCTGGAAGCGCTTTCTGTGGAGAGATCTCAAAAGAGGCCTTTCCAGCAGTTTTCCCGCATATAACGAAATAGCAGAAAAACTCGGCCTAAAACACAGAAGAAACGTATCCTTCTATGTGCTCCGCTGTGCATTTGTTCAGCTTAGTGAGGTAAATCTCTTTTTAGAATCAGGTGTTAGAAACACGTTTTTGGCAACAGCTGCGTTTGGACATTCCTGAGTGAATGGGAGTATATGCTTTAAGGAGAACTCTCTGCTTCTAAAACCAAAACGGAGGCATCTAACACAATGGTTGTCAATGTGTGCATTCAACTTACAGAGTTAAACTCTTCTGTTGAAGGGAATATCTAAAAATGCTTTCTGTGCAGAGATCTCAAAAGAGGCCTTTCCAGCAGAATTCACCCATATAAAGAAATAGCAGTAAAACTCGGCCTAAAACACAGAAGCAACGTATCATTCAATCTGCTCTGCTGTGCGTATGTTCAGCTAAGTGAGTAAAATCTCCGTTTAGATTCAGGAGTTAGAAACACGTTTCTGGCAAGAGCTGCATTTGGACATTCCGGAGTGAATGGGAGTATATGCTGTAAGCAGAACTTTCTGCTTCTAAAACCAAAACGGAGCTACCTAACAGAACGGTTCTCAATGTGTGCATTCAACTTACAGAGTTAAACTCTTGAGTTAAAAAGGAAGTCTGGAAACGCTTTCTGTGGAGAGATCTCAAAACAGGCCTTTCCAGCAGTATTCCCGCATATAACGAAAAGCAGTATAATTCTGCCTTAAACGCAGAAGCAACGTATCCTTCAATCTGCTCAGCTGTGCATTTGTTCTGCTAAGTTAGTTAAACCTCCCTTTAGATTCAGAAGTTAGAATCACGTTTCTAACCAGAGCTGCGTTTGGACATTCCTGAGTGAATGGGAGTATATGCTGTAAAAAGAACTCTCTGCTTCTAAAACCAAAACAGATCTACCTAACACAACGGTTGTCACTGTGTGCATTCAACTTACAGAGTTAAACTCTTCTGTTGAAGGGAAAATCTGGAAACGCTTTCTGTGGAGAGATCTCAAAACAGGCATTTCCAGCAGTATTCCCGCATATAACGAAATAGAAGTATAACTCTGCCGAAAACACAGAAGCAGCATATCATTCAATCTGTTCTGGTGTGCCTTTATTCAGCGAAGTGACTTAAATCTCCGTTTAGATTGAGGAGTTAGAAACACGTTTCTGGCAATGGCTGCGTTTGGACATTCCTGAGTGAATTGGAGTATATACTGTTAGAAGAACTCTCTACTTCTAAAACCAAAGCCGACCTACCTAACAGAACGGTTGTCAATGTGTGCATTCAACCTACAGAATTAAACTCGTGTTTTGAAGGGGAAGTCTGGAAACGCTTTCTGTGCAGAGATCACAAAATGGGCCTTTCCGGCAGTATTCCCGCATATAACGAAATAGCAGTAAAACTCTGCCTAAAACACAGAAGGAAGGTATCCTTCAATCTGCTCTGCTGTGCATTTCTTATGCTAAGTGTGTTAAATCTCCCTTTAGATTCAGGAGATAGAAACACGTTCCTGGCAAGTGCTGCGTTTGGACATTTCTGAGTGAATGGGATTATATTCTGTAAGGAGAACTCTCTGCTTCTAAAACCAAAATGGAGCTACCTAACAGAACAATTGTCAATGTGTGCATTCAACTTACACAGATAAACTCGTGTGTTGAAGGGGACCTCTGGAAACACTTTCTGTGGAGAGATCTCAAAACAGGCCTTTGTAGCAGTATTCCCGCATATAACGAAATAGCAGTAAAAGTCTGCTTATAACACAGAAGCAACGTATCCTTCAGTCTTCTCTCCTGTGCGATTGTTCATCTAAGTGAGTAAAATTTCCCTTTAGATTCAGCAGTTAGAAAAACGTTTCTGGCAAGAGCAGGGTTTGGAAATTCAGGAGGGAATTGGAGTATATGCTGTTAGAAAAAATCTCTGCAGTTAAAACCAAAACGGAGCAACCGAACAGAATGCTTGTAAATGTGTGCATTCAACTTAAGGTGTTCAACTCGTGTGTTGAAAGGCAAGTCTGGAAACACTTTCTGTGGAGAAATCTCAAAATAGGCCTTTCCAGCAGTATTCCCACATATAACGAAATAGCAGTAAAACTCTGCCTGAAACACAAAAGCAACCTATCTTTCAAACTGCTCTGCAGTGCTAAGTGAGTAAAATCTCCCTTTAGATTCAGGAGTTAAAAACACGTTTCTGGCAATGGCTGCGTTTGGACATTCCTGAGTGAATTGGAGTATATACTGTTAGAAGAACTCTCTACTTCTAAAACAAAAGCCGACCTACCTAACAGAACGGTTGTCCATGTGTGCATTCAACCTACAGAGTTAAATTCGTGTGTTGAAGGGGAAGTCCTAAAACGCTTTCTGTGGAGAGACCTCAAAACAGGACTTACAGCAGTATTCCCGCATATAACGAAATAGCAGTAAAACTCTGCCTAAAACACAGAAACAACGTATCCCTCTATCTTCTCTCCTGTGCGTTTGTTCAGCTAAGGGAGTTAAATCTCCCTTTAGATTCAGGAGATAGAAGCACGTTTCTGGCAAGAGCTGCATTTGGACATTCCTGAATGAATGGGAATATATGCTGTAAGGAGAACTTTTTGCTTCTAGAACCAAAACGGAGCAACCTTACAGCATGGTTGTCAATGTGTGCATTCACCTTACAGATTTAAACTCGTGTTTTTAAAAGGAAATCTGGAAAAGCTTTCTGTGGAGAGATCTCAAACAGGCATTTCCAGCAGTATTCCCGCATATAACGAAATAGCAGTAAAACTCTGCTTAAAACACAGAAGGAACGTATCCTTCAATCTTCTCTCCTGTGCGATTGCTCAGCTAAGTGAGTTAAATCTCCCTTTAGATTCAGGAGTTAAAATCACGTTTCTGGCAAAGTCGGCGTTTGGACATTCCTGAGTGAATGGAAGTAAATGCTGTAAGGAGAACTCTTTGCTTCTTAAACCGAAACGGTGCTACCTAACAGAACGGTTGTCAAAGTGTGCATTCAACTTACAGAGGTAAACTCGTGTGTTGAAAGGGAAGTCTGCAAATGCTTTCTGTGGGGAGATCTCAAAACAGGCCTTTCCAGCAGTATTCCCGCATATGACAAAATAGCAGTAAAACTCTGCCTTAAACACAGAAGCAACGCATATTTCAATCTGCTCTGCTGTGCGTTTGTTCTGCTAAGTGAGTTAAATCTCCCTTTATATTCAGGAGTTAGAAAAACGTTTCTGGCAAGAGCTGGGTATGGAAATTCAGGAGGGAATTGGAGTATATGCTGTTAGAGGAAATATCTGCACTTAAAACCAAAACGCAGCAACAGAACAGAATGGTTGTAAATGTGTGCATTCAACTTAAGGAGTTCAACTCATGTGTTGAAAGGCAAGTCTGGAAACACTTTCTGTGGAGAAATCTCAAAATAGGCCTTTCCAGCAGTATTCCCACATATAATGAAATAGCAGTAAAACTCTGCCTAAAACACAAAAGCAACCTATCTTTCAATCTGCTCTGCAGTGCTAAGTGAGTAAAATCTCCCTTTAGATTCAGGAGTTAAAACACGTTTCTGCAATGGCTGCATTTGGACATTCCTGAGTGAATTGGAGTATATACTGTTAGAAGAACTCTCTACTTCTAAAACCTAAACGGAGCTACTAAACAGAACGGTTGTCAATGTGTGCATTCAACTTACAGAGTTAAACTCTTTTGTTGAAGGGAAAATCTGGAAGTGCTTTCTGTGGAGAGATCTCAAAAGAGGCCTTTCCAGCAGTATTCCCGCATATAACGAAATAGTAGAAAAACTCGGCCTAAAACACAGAAGAAACGTATCCTTCTATGTGCTCCGCTGTGCATTTGTTCAGCTTAGTGAGGTAAATCTCTTTTTAGAATCAGGTGTTAGAAACACGTTTTTGGCAACAGCTGCGTTTGGACATTCCTGAGTGAATGGGAGTATATGCTGTAAGGAGAACTCTCTGCTTCTAAAACCAAAACGGAGGTATCTAACACAATGGTTGTCAATGTGTGCATTCAACTTACAGAGTTAAACTCTTCTGTTGAAGGGAAAATCTAAAAATGCTTTCTGTGCAGAGATCTCAAAAGAGGCCTTTCCAGCAGAATTCCCCCATATAACGAAATAGCAGTAAAACTCGGCCTAAAACACAGAAGCAACGTATCATTCAATCTGCTCTGCTGTCCGTATGTTCAGCTAAGTGAGTAAAATCTCCGTTTAGATTCAGCAGTTAGAAACACGTTTCTGGCAAGAGCTGCATTTGCACATTCCGGAGTGAATGGGTGTATATGCTGTAAGCAGAACTTTCTGCTTCTAAAACCAAAACGGAGCTACCTAACAGAACGGTTCTCAATGTGTGCATTCAACTTACAGAGTTAAACTCGTGAGTTAAAAAGGAAGTCTGGAAACGCTTTCTGTGGAGAGATCTCAAAACAGGCCTTTCCAGCAGTATTCCCGCATATAACGAAAAGCAGTATAATTCTGCCTTAAACGCAGAAGCAACGTATCTTTCAATCTGCTCAGCTGTTCCTTTGTTCTGCTAAGTTACTTAAATCTCCCTTTAGATTCAGAAGTTAGAATCACGTTTCTAACCAGAGCTGCGTTTGGACATTCCTGAGTGAATGGGAGTATATGCTGTAAAAAGAACTCTCTGCTTCTAAAACCAAAACAGATCTACCTAACACAACGGTTGTCACTGTGTGCATTCAACTTACAGAGTTAAATTCTTCTGTTGAAGGGAAAATCTGGAAACGCTTTCTGTGGAGAGATCTCAAAACAGGCATTTCCAGCAGTATTCCCGCATATAACGAAATAGAAGTATAACTCTGCCGAAAACACAGAAGCAGCGTATCATTCAATCTGTTCTGGTGTGCCTTTATTCAGCGAAGTGACTTAAATCTCCCTTTAGATTGAGGAGTTAGAAACACGTTTCTGGCAATGGCTGCGTTTGGACATTCCTGAGTGAATTGGAGTATATACTGTTAGAATAACTCTCTACTTCTAAAACCAAAGCCGACCTACCTAACAGTATGGTTGTCAATGTGTGCATTCAACCTACAGAATTAAACTCGTGTTTTGAAGGGGAAGTCTGGAAACGCTTTCTGTGCAGAGATCACAAAATGGGCCTTTCCAGCAGTATTCCCGCATATAACGAAATAGCAGTATAACTCTGCCTAAAACACAGAAGGAAGGTATCCTTCAATCTGCTCTGCTGTGCATTTCTTATGCTAAGTGTGTTAAATCTCCCTTTAGATTCAGGAGATAGAAACACCTTCCTGGCAAGTGCTGCGTTTGGACATTCCTGAGTTTATTGGAGTATATACTGTTCGAAGACCTCTCTACTTCTAAAACCAAAGCGAAGCTACCTAACAGAACGGTTGTCCATGTGTGCATTCAAGCTACAGAGTTAAACTCGTGTGTTGAAGGGGAAGTCTGGAAACATTTTCTGTGGAGAGATCACAAAACAGGCCTTTCCAGCAGTATTCCCGCATATAACGAAACACCAGTAAAACTTAAACACAGAAGCAACGTATCCTTCAAATTGCTCAGCTCGGCGTTTGTTCTGCTAAGTTAGTTAAATCTCCCTTTATATTCAGGAGTTAGAAAAACGTTTCTGGCAAGAGCTGGGTTTGGAAATTCAGGAGGGAATTGGAGTATATGCTGTTAGAAGAAATCTCTGCACTTAAAACCAAAACGGAGCAACCGAACAGAATGGTTGTAAATGTGTGCATTCAACTTAAGGAGTTCAACTCGTGTGTTGAAAGGCAAGTCTGGAAACACTTTCTGTGGAGAAATCTCAAAATAGGCCTTTCCAGCAGTATTCCCACATATAACGAAATAGCAGTAAAACTCTGCCTGAAACACAAAAGCAACCTATCTTTCAAACTGCTATGCTGTGCTAAGTGAGTAAAATCTCCCTTTAGATTCAGGAGTTAAAAACACGTTTCTGGCAATGGCTGCGTTTGGACATTCCTGAGTGAATTGGTGTATATACTGTTAGAAGAACTCTCTACTTCTAAAACCAAAGCAGACCTACCTAACTGAACGGTTGTCCATGTGTGCATTCAACCTACAGAGTTAAATTCGTGTGTTGAAGGGGAAGTCCTAAAACGCTTTCTGTGGAGAGACCTCAAAACAGGCCTTACAGCAGTATTCCCGCATATAACGAAATAGCAGTAAAACTCTGCCTAAAACACAGAAACAATGTATCCCTCTATCTTCTCTCCTGTGCGTTTGTTCAGCTAAGGGAGTTAAATCTCCCTTTAGATTCAGGAGATAGAAGCACGTTTCTGGCAAGAGCTGCATTTGGACATTCTTGAATGAATGGGAATATATGCTGTAAGGAGAACTTTTTGCTTCTAAAACCAAAACGGAGCAACCTTACAGCATGGTTGTCAATGTGTGCATTCACCTTACAGATTTAAACTCGTGTTTTTAAAAGGAAATCTGGAAACGCTTTCTGTGGAGAGATCTCAAACAGGGATTTCCAGCAGTATTCCCGCATATACCGAAATAGCAGTAAAACTTTGCCTAAAACACAGAAGCAACGTATCCATCAATCTGCTCTGGTGTTCCTTTATTCAGCTAAATGAGTTAAATCTCCCTTTAGATTCAGGAGTTAGAAACACATTTCTGGCAAGGGCTGCGTTTGGACATTCCTGCGTTAATGGGAGTATATGCTGTAAGACAAAGTCTATGCTTCTAAAATCAAAACAAATCGACCTAATGGAACGGTTGTCAATATGTGCATTCAACTTACACAGATAAACTCGCGTGTTAAAGGGGATGTCTGGAAATGATTTCCGTGGAGAGATCTCAAAACAGGCCTTCCTAGCAGTATTCCCGCATATAACGATATAGCAGTAAAACTCTGCTTAAAACACAGAAGCAACGTATCCTTCAATCTTCTCTCCTGTGCGATTGTTCAGCTAAGTGAGTTAAATCTCCCTTTAGATTCAGGAGTTAAAAACACGTTTCTGGCAAGGTCGGCGTTTGGACATTCCTGAGTGAATGGAAGTAAATGCTGTAAGGAGAACTCTTTGCTTCTAAAACCGAAACGGTGCTACCTAACAGAACGGTTGTCAAAGTGTGCATTCAACTTACAGAGGTAAACTCGTGTGTTGAAAGGGAAGTCTGCAAATGCTTTCTGTGGGGAGATCTCAAAACAGTCCTTTCCAGCAGTATTCCAGCATATGACAAAATAGCAGTAAAACTCTGCCTTAAACACAGAAGCAACGCATATTTCAATCTGCTCTGCTGTGCGTTTGTTCTGCTAAGTGAGTTAAATCTCCCTTTATATTCAGGAGTTAGAAAAACGTTTCTGGCAAGAGGTGGGTTTGGAAATTCAGGAGGGAATTGGAGTATATGCTGTTAGAAGAAATCTCTGCAGTTAAAACCAAAACGGAGCAACCGAACAGAATGGTTGTAAATGTGTGCATTCAACTTAAGGAGTTCAACTCATGTGTTGAAAGGCAAGTCTGGAAACACTTTCTGTGGAGAAATCTCAAAATAGGCCTTTCCAGCAGTATTCCCACATATAACGAAATAGCAGTAAAACTCTGCCTAAAACACAAAAGCAACCTATCTTTCAATCTGCTCTGCTGTGCTAAGTGAGTAAAATCTCCCTTTAGATTCAGGAGTTAAAACACGTTTCTGGCAATGGCTGCATTTGGACATTCCTGAGAGAATTGGAGTATATACTGTTAGAAGAACTCTCTACTTCTAAAACCTAAACGGAGCTACCTAACAGAACGGTTGTCAATGTGTGCATTCAACTTACAGAGTTAAACTCTTTTGTTGAAGGGAAAATCTGGAAGCGCTTTCTGTGGAGAGATCTCAAAAGAGGCCTTTCCAGCAGTTTTCCCGCATATAACGAAATAGCAGAAAAACTCGGCCTAAAACACAGAAGAAACGTATCCTTCTATGTGCTCCGCTGTGCATTTGTTCAGCTTAGTGAGGTAAATCTCTTTTTAGAATCAGGTGTTAGAAACACGTTTTTGGCAACAGCTGCGTTTGGACATTCCTGAGTGAATGGGAGTATATGCTTTAAGGAGAACTCTCTGCTTCTAAAACCAAAACGGAGGTATCTAACACAATGGTTGTCAATGTGTGCATTCAACTTACAGAGTTAAACTCTTCTGTTGAAGGGAATATCTAAAAATGCTTTCTGTGCAGAGATCTCAAAAGAGGCCTTTCCAGCAGAATTCACCCATATAAAGAAATAGCAGTAAAACTCGGCCTAAAACACAGAAGCAACGTATCATTCAATCTGCTCTGCTGTGCGTATGTTCAGCTAAGTGAGTAAAATCTCCGTTTAGATTCAGGAGTTAGAAACACGTTTCTGGCAAGAGCTGCATTTGGACATTCCGGAGTGAATGGGAGTATATGCTGTAAGCAGAACTTTCTGCTTCTAAAACCAAAACGGAGCTACCTAACAGAACGGTTCTCAATGTGTGCATTCAACTTACAGAGTTAAACTCTTGAGTTAAAAAGGAAGTCTGGAAACGCTTTCTGTGGAGAGATCTCAAAACAGGCCTTTCCAGCAGTATTCCCGCATATAACGAAAAGCAGTATAATACTGCCTTAAACGCAGAAGCAACGTATCCTTCAATCTGCTCAGCTGTGCATTTGTTCTGCTAAGTTAGTTAAACCTCCCTTTAGATTCAGAAGTTAGAATCACGTTTCTAACCAGAGCTGCGTTTGGACATTCCTGAGTGAATGGGAGTATATGCTGTAAAAAGAACTCTCTGCTTCTAAAACCAAAACAGATCTACCTAACACAACGGTTGTCACTGTGTGCATTCAACTTACAGAGTTAAACTCTTCTGTTGAAGGGAAAATCTGGAAACGCTTTCTGTGGAGAGATCTCAAAACAGGCATTTCCAGCAGTATTCCCGCATATAACGAAATAGAAGTATAACTCTGCCGAAAACACAGAAGCAGCGTATCATTCAATCTGTTCTGGTGTGCCTTTATTCAGCGAAGTGACTTAAATCTCCCTTTAGATTGAGGAGTTAGAAACACGTTTCTGGCAATGGCTGCGTTTGGACATTCCTGAGTGAATTGGAGTATATACTGTTAGAAGAACTCTCTACTTCTAAAACCAAAGCCGACCTACCTAACAGAACGGTTGTCAATGTGTGCATTCAACCTACAGAATTAAACTCGTGTTTTGAAGGGGAAGTCTGGAAACGCTTTCTGTGCAGAGATCACAAAATGGGCCTTTCCGGCAGTATTCCCGCATATAACGAAATAGCAGTAAAACTCTGCCTAAAACACAGAAGGAAGGTATCCTTCAATCTGCTCTGCTGTGCATTTCTTATGCTAAGTGTGTTAAATCTCCCTTTAGATTCAGGAGATAGAAACACGTTCCTGGCAAGTGCTGCGTTTGGACATTTCTGAGTGAATGGGATTATATTCTGTAAGGAGAACTCTCTGCTTCTAAAACCAAAATGGAGCTACCTAACAGAACAATTGTCAATGTGTGCATTCAACTTACACAGATAAACTCGTGTGTTGAAGGGGACCTCTGGAAACACTTTCTGTGGAGAGATCTCAAAACAGGCCTTTGTAGCAGTATTCCCGCATATAACGAAATAGCAGTAAAAGTCTGCTTATAACACAGAAGCAACGTATCCTTCAGTCTTCTCTCCTGTGCGATTGTTCAGCTAAGTGAGTAAAATTTCCCTTTAGATTCAGCAGTTAGAAAAACGTTTCTGGCAAGAGCAGGGTTTGGAAATTCAGGAGGGAATTGGAGTATATGCTGTTAGAAAAAATCTCTGCAGTTAAAACCAAAACGGAGCAACCGAACAGAATGCTTGTAAATGTGTGCATTCAACTTAAGGTGTTCAACTCGTGTGTTGAAAGGCAAGTCTGGAAACACTTTCTGTGGAGAAATCTCAAAATAGGCCTTTCCAGCAGTATTCCCACATATAACGAAATAGCAGTAAAACTCTGCCTGAAACACAAAAGCAACCTATCTTTCAAACTGCTCTGCAGTGCTAAGTGAGTAAAATCTCCCTTTAGATTCAGGAGTTAAAAACACGTTTCTGGCAATGGCTGCGTTTGGACATTCCTGAGTGAATTGGAGTATATACTGTTAGAAGAACTCTCTACTTCTAAAACAAAAGCCGACCTACCTAACAGAACGGTTGTCCATGTGTGCATTCAACCTACAGAGTTAAATTCGTGTGTTGAAGGGGAAGTCCTAAAACGCTTTCTGTGGAGAGACCTCAAAACAGGACTTACAGCAGTATTCCCGCATATAACGAAATAGCAGTAAAACTCTGCCTAAAACACAGAAACAACGTATCCTTCTATCTTCTCTCCTGTGCGTTTGTTCAGCTAAGGGAGTTTAATCTCCCTTTAGATTCAGGAGATAGAAGCACGTTTCTGGCAAGAGCTGCATTTGGACATTCCTGAATGAATGGGAATATATGCTGTAAGGAGAACTTTTTGCTTCTAGAACCAAAACGGAGCAACCTTACAGCATGGTTGTCAATGTGTGCATTCACCTTACAGATTTAAACTCGTGTTTTTAAAAGGAAATCTGGAAACGCTTTCTGTGGAGAGATCTCAAACAGGCATTTCCAGCAGTATTCCCGCATATAACGAAATAGCAGTAAAACTCTGCTTAAAACACAGAAGGAATGTATCCTTCAATCTTCTCTCCTGTGCGATTGCTCAGCTAAGTGAGTTAAATCTCCCTTTACATTCAGGAGTTAAAATCACGTTTCTGGCAAAGTCGGCGTTTGGACATTCCTGAGTGAATGGAAGTAAATGCTGTAAGGAGAACTCTTTGCTTCTTAAACCGAAACGGTGCTACCTAACAGAACGGTTGTCAAAGTGTGCATTCAACTTACAGAGGTAAACTCGTGTGTTGAAAGGGAAGTCTGCAAATGCTTTCTGTGGGGAGATCTCAAAACAGGCCTTTCCAGCAGTATTCCCGCATATGACAAAATAGCAGTAAAACTCTGCCTTAAACACAGAAGCAACGCATATTTCAATCTGCTCTGCTGTGCGTTTGTTCTGCTAAGTGAGTTAAATCTCCCTTTATATTCAGGAGTTAGAAAAACGTTTCTGGCAAGAGCTGGGTATGGAAATTCAGGAGGGAATTGGAGTATATGCTGTTAGAGGAAATATCTGCACTTAAAACCAAAACGCAGCAACAGAACAGAATGGTTGTAAATGTGTGCATTCAACTTAAGGAGTTCAACTCATGTGTTGAAAGGCAAGTCTGGAAACACTTTCTGTGGAGAAATCTCAAAATAGGCCTTTCCAGCAGTATTCCCACATATAATGAAATAGCAGTAAAACTCTGCCTAAAACACAAAAGCAACCTATCTTTCAATCTGCTCTGCAGTGCTAAGTGAGTAAAATCTCCCTTTAGATTCAGGAGTTAAAACACGTTTCTGCAATGGCTGCATTTGGACATTCCTGAGTGAATTGGAGTATATACTGTTAGAAGAACTCTCTACTTCTAAAACCTAAACGGAGCTACTTAACAGAACGGTTGTCAATGTGTGCATTCAACTTACAGAGTTAAACTCTTTTGTTGAAGGGAAAATCTGGAAGTGCTTTCTGTGGAGAGATCTCAAAAGAGGCCTTTCCAGCAGTATTCCCGCATATAACGAAATAGCAGAAAAACTCGGCCTAAAACACAGAAGAAACGTATCCTTCTATGTGCTCCGCTGTGCATTTGTTCAGCTTAGTGAGGTAAATCTCTTTTTAGAATCAGGTGTTAGAAACACGTTTTTGGCAACAGCTGCGTTTGGACATTCCTGAGTGAATGGGAGTATATGCTGTAAGGAGAACTCTCTGCTTCTAAAACCAAAACGGAGGTATCTAACACAATGGTTGTCAATGTGTGCATTCAACTTACAGAGTTAAACTCTTCTGTTGAAGGGAAAATCTAAAAATGCTTTATGTGCAGAGATCTCAAAAGAGGCCTTTCCAGCAGAATTCCCCCATATAACGAAATAGCAGTAAAACTCGGCCTAAAACACAGAAGCAACGTATCATTCAATCTGCTCTGCTGTCCGTATGTTCAGCTAAGTGAGTAAAATCTCCGTTTAGATTCAGCAGTTAGAAACACGTTTCTCGCAAGAGCTGCATTTGCACATTCCGGAGTGAATGGGTGTATATGCTGTAAGCAGAACTTTCTGCTTCTAAATCCAAAACGGAGCTACCTAACAGAACGGTTCTCAATGTGTGCATTCAACTTACAGAGTTAAACTCGTGAGTTAAAAAGGAAGTCTGGAAACGCTTTCTGTGGAGAGATCTCAAAACTGGCCTTTCCAGCAGTATTCCCGCATATAACGAAAAGCAGTATAATTCTGCCTTAAACGCAGAAGCAACGTATCTTTCAATCTGCTCAGCTGTTCCTTTGTTCTGCTAAGTTACTTAAATCTCCCTTTAGATTCAGAAGTTAGAATCACGTTTCTAACCAGAGCTGCGTTTGGACATTCCTGAGTGAATGGGAGTATATGCTGTAAAAAGAACTCTCTGCTTCTAAAACCAAAACAGATCTACCTAACACAACGGTTGTCACTGTGTGCATTCAACTTACAGAGTTAAATTCTTCTGTTGAAGGGAAAATCTGGAAACGCTTTCTGTGGAGAGATCTCAAAACAGGCATTTCCAGCAGTATTCCCGCATATAATGAAATAGAAGTATAACTCTGCCGAAAACACAGAAGCAGCGTATCATTCAATCTGTTCTGGTGTGCCTTTATTCAGCGAAGTGACTTAAATCTCCCTTTAGATTGAGGAGTTAGAAACACGTTTCTGGCAATGGCTGCGTTTGGACATTCCTGAGTGAATTGGAGTATATACTGTTAGAATAACTCTCTACTTCTAAAACCAAAGCCGACCTACCTAACAGTATGGTTGTCAATGTGTGCATTCAACCTACAGAATTAAACTCGTGTTTTGAAGGGGAAGTCTGGAAACGCTTTCTGTGCAGAGATCACAAAATGGGCCTTTCCAGCAGTATTCCCGCATATAACGAAATAGCAGTATAACTCTGCCTAAAACACAGAAGGAAGGTATCCTTCAATCTGCTCTGCTGTGCATTTCTTATGCTAAGTGTGTTAAATCTCCCTTTAGATTCAGGAGATAGAAACACCTTCCTGGCAAGTGCTGCGTTTGGACATTCCTGAGTTTATTGGAGTATATACTGTTCGAAGACCTCTCTACTTCTAAAACCAAAGCGAAGCTACCTAACAGAACGGTTGTCCATGTGTGCATTCAAGCTACAGAGTTAAACTCGTGTGTTGAAGGGGAAGTCTGGAAACATTTTCTGTGGAGAGATCACAAAACAGGCCTTTCCAGCAGTATTCCCGCATATAACGAAACACCAGTAAAACTTAAACACAGAAGCAACGTATCCTTCAAACTGCTCAGCTCGGCGTTTGTTCTGCTAAGTTAGTTAAATCTCCCTTTATATTCAGGAGTTAGAAAAAGGTTTCTGGCAAGAGCTGGGTTTGGAAATTCAGGAGGGAATTGGAGTATATGCTGTTAGAAGAAATCTCTGCAGTTAAAACCAAAACGGAGCAACCGAACAGAATGGTTGTAAATGTGTGCATTCAACTTAAGGAGTTCAACTCATGTGTTGAAAGGCAAGTCTGGAAACACTTTCTGTGGAGAAATCTCAAAATAGGCCTTTCCAGCAGTATTCCCACATATAACGAAATAGCAGTAAAACTCTGCCTAAAACACAAAAGCAACCTATCTTTCAATCTGCTCTGCTGTGCTAAGTGAGTAAAATCTCCCTTTAGATTCAGGAGTTAAAACACGTTTCTGGCAATGGCTGCATTTGGACATTCCTGAGTGAATTGGAGTATATACTGTTAGAAGAACTCTCTACTTCTAAAACCTAAACGGAGCTACCTAACAGAACGGTTGTCAATGTGTGCATTCAACTTACAGAGTTAAACTCTTTTGTTGAAGGGAAAATCTGGAAGCGCTTTCTGTGGAGAGATCTCAAAAGAGGCCTTTCCAGCAGTTTTCCCGCATATAACGAAATAGCAGAAAAACTCGGCCTAAAACACAGAAGAAACGTATCCTTCTATGTGCTCCGCTGTGCATTTGTTCAGCTTAGTGAGGTAAATCTCTTTTTAGAATCAGGTGTTAGAAACACGTTTTTGGCAACAGCTGCGTTTGGACATTCCTGAGTGAATGGGAGTATATGCTTTAAGGAGAACTCTCTGCTTCTAAAACCAAAACGGAGGTATCTAACACAATGGTTGTCAATGTGTGCATTCAACTTACAGAGTTAAACTCTTCTGTTGAAGGGAATATCTAAAAATGCTTTCTGTGCAGAGATCTCAAAAGAGGCCTTTCCAGCAGAATTCCCCCATATAAAGAAATAGCAGTAAAACTCGGCCTAAAACACAGAAGCAACGTATCATTCAATCTGCTCTGCTGTGCGTATGTTCAGCTAAGTGAGTAAAATCTCCGTTTAGATTCAGGAGTTAGAAACACGTTTCTGGCAAGAGCTGCATTTGGACATTCCGGAGTGAATGGGAGTATATGCTGTAAGCAGAACTTTCTGCTTCTAAAACCAAAACGGAGCTACCTAACAGAACGGTTCTCAATGTGTGCATTCAACTTACAGAGTTAAACTCGTGAGTTAAAAAGGAAGTCTGGAAACGCTTTCTGTGGAGAGATCTCAAAACAGGCCTTTCCAGCAGTATTCCCGCATATAACGAAAAGCAGTATAATTCTGCCTTAAACGCAGAAGCAACGTATCCTTCAATCTGCTCAGCTGTGCATTTGTTCTGCTAAGTTTGTTAAATCTCCCTTTAGATTCAGAAGTTAGAATCACGTTTCTAACCAGAGCTGCGTTTGGACATTCCTGAGTGAATGGGAGTATATGCTGTAAAAAGAACTCTCTGCTTCTAAAACCAAAACAGATCTACCTAACACAACGGTTGTCACTGTGTGCATTCAACTTACAGAGTTAAACTCTTCTGTTGAAGGGAAAATCTGGAAACGTTTTCTGTGGAGAGATCTCAAAACAGGCATTTCCAGCAGTATTCCCGCATATAACGAAATAGAAGTATAACTCTGCCGAAAACACAGAAGCAGCATATCATTCAATCTGTTCTGGTGTGCCTTTATTCAGCGAAGTGACTTAAATCTCCCTTTAGATTGAGGAGTTAGAAACACGTTTCTGGCAATGGCTGCGTTTGGACATTCCTGAGTGAATTGGAGTATATACTGTTAGAAGAACTCTCTACTTCTAAAACCAAAGCCGACCTACCTAACAGAACGGTTGTCAATGTGTGCATTCAACCTACAGAATTATACTCGTGTTTTGAAGGGGAAGTCTGGAAACGCTTTCTGTGCAGAGATCACAAAATGGGCCTTTCCGGCAGTATTCCCGCATATAACGAAATAGCAGTAAAACTCTGCCTAAAACACAGAAGGAAGGTATCCTTCAATCTGCTCTGCTGTGCATTTCTTATGCTAAGTGTGTTAAATCTCCCTTTAGATTCAGGAGATAGAAACACGTTCCTGGCAAGTGCTGCGTTTGGACATTTCTGAGTGAATGGGATTATATTCTGTAAGGAGAACTCTCTGCTTCTAAAACCAAAATGGAGCTACCTAACAGAACAATTGTCAATGTGTGCATTCAACTTACACAGATAAACTCGTGTGTTGAAGGGGACCTCTGGAAACACTTTCTGTGGAGAGATCTCAAAACAGGCCTTTGTAGCAGTATTCCCGCATATAACGAAATAGCAGTAAAAGTCTGCTTATAACACAGAAGCAACGTATCCTTCAGTCTTCTCTCCTGTGCGATTGTTCAGCTAAGTGAGTAAAATTTCCCTTTAGATTCAGCAGTTAGAAAAACGTTTCTGGCAAGAGCAGGGTTTGGAAATTCAGGAGGGAATTGGAGTATATGCTGTTAGAAAAAATCTCTGCAGTTAAAACCAAAACGGTGCAACCGAACAGAATGCTTGTAAATGTGTGCATTCAACTTAAGGTGTTCAACTCGTGTGTTGAAAGGCAAGTCTGGAAACACTTTCTGTGGAGAAATCTCAAAATAGGCCTTTCCAGCAGTATTCCCACATATAACGAAATAGCAGTAAAACTCTGCCTGAAACACAAAAGCAACCTATCTTTCAAACTGCTCTGCAGTGCTAAGTGAGTAAAATCTCCCTTTAGATTCAGGAGTTAAAAACACGTTTCTGGCAATGGCTGCGTTTGGACATTCCTGAGTGAATTGGAGTATATACTGTTAGAAGAACTCTCTACTTCTAAAACAAAAGCCGACCTACCTAACAGAACGGTTGTCCATGTGTGCATTCAACCTACAGAGTTAAATTCGTGTGTTGAAGGGGAAGTCCTAAAACGCTTTCTGTGGAGAGACCTCAAAACAGGACTTACAGCAGTATTCCCGCATATAACGAAATAGCAGTAAAACTCTGCCTAAATCACAGAAACAATGTATCCCTCTATCTTCTCTCCTGTGCGTTTGTTCAGCTAAGGGAGTTAAATCTCCCTTTAGATTCAGGAGATAGAAGCACGTTTCTGGCAAGAGCTGCATTTGGACATTCCTGAATGAATGGGAATATATGCTGTAAGGAGAACTTTTTGCTTCTAGAAACAAAACGGAGCAACCTTACAGCATGGTTGTCAATGTGTGCATTCACCTTACAGATTTAAACTCGTGTTTTTAAAAGGAAATCTGGAAACGCTTTCTGTGGAGAGATCTCAAACAGGCATTTCCAGCAGTATTCCCGCATATAACGAAATAGCAGTAAAACTCTGCTTAAAACACAGAAGCAACGTATCCTTCAATCTTCTCTCCTGTGCGATTGCTCAGCTAAGTGAGTTAAATCTCCCTTTAGATTCAGGAGTTAAAATCACGTTTCTGGCAAAGTCGGCGTTTGGACATTCCTGAGTGAATGGAAGTAAATGCTGTAAGGAGAACTCTTTGCTTCTTAAACCGAAACGGTGCTACCTAACAGAACGGTTGTCAAAGTGTGCATTCAACTTACAGAGGTAAACTCGTGTGTTGAAAGGGAAGTCTGCAAATGCTTTCTGTGGGGAGATCTCAAAACAGGCCTTTCCAGCAGTATTCCCGCATATGACAAAATAGCAGTAAAACTCTGCCTTAAACACAGAAGCAACGCATATTTCAATCTGCTCTGCTGTGCGTTTGTTCTGCTAAGTGAGTTAAATCTCCCTTTATATTCAGGAGTTAGAAAAACGTTTCTGGCAAGAGCTGGGTATGGAAATTCAGGAGGGAATTGGAGTATATGCTGTTAGAGGAAATATCTGCACTTAAAACCAAAACGCAGCAACAGAACAGAATGGTTGTAAATGTGTGCATTCAACTTAAGGAGTTCAACTCATGTGTTGAAAGGCAAGTCTGGAAACACTTTCTGTGGAGAAATCTCAAAATAGGCCTTTCCAGCAGTATTCCCACATATAATGAAATAGCAGTAAAACTCTGCCTAAAACACAAAAGCAACCTATCTTTCAATCTGCTCTGCAGTGCTAAGTGAGTAAAATCTCCCTTTAGATTCAGGAGTTAAAACACGTTTCTGCAATGGCTGCATTTGGACATTCCTGAGTGAATTGGAGTATATACTGTTAGAAGAACTCTCTACTTCTAAAACCTAAACGGAGCTACTTAACAGAACGGTTGTCAATGTGTGCATTCAACTTACAGAGTTAAACTCTTTTGTTGAAGGGAAAATCTGGAAGTGCTTTCTGTGGAGAGATCTCAAAAGAGGCCTTTCCAGCAGTATTCCCGCATATAACGAAATAGCAGAAAAACTCGGCCTAAAACACAGAAGAAACGTATCCTTCTATGTGCTCCGCTGTGCATTTGTTCAGCTTAGTGAGGTAAATCTCTTTTTAGAATCAGGTGTTAGAAACACGTTTTTGGCAACAGCTGCGTTTGGACATTCCTGAGTGAATGGGAGTATATGCTGTAAGGAGAACTCTCTGCTTCTAAAACCAAAACGGAGGTATCTAACACAATGGTTGTCAATGTGTGCATTCAACTTACAGAGTTAAACTCTTCTGTTGAAGGGAAAATCTAAAAATGCTTTCTGTGCAGAGATCTCAAAAGAGGCCTTTCCAGCAGAATTCCCCCATATAACGAAATAGCAGTAAAACTCGGCCTAAAACACAGAAGCAACGTATCATTCAATCTGCTCTGCTGTCCGTATGTTCAGCTAAGTGAGTAAAATCTCCGTTTAGATTCAGCAGTTAGAAACACGTTTCTCGCAAGAGCTGCATTTGCACATTCCGGAGTGAATGGGTGTATATGCTGTAAGCAGAACTTTCTGCTTCTAAATCCAAAACGGAGCTACCTAACAGAACGGTTCTCAATGTGTGCATTCAACTTACAGAGTTAAACTCGTGAGTTAAAAAGGAAGTCTGGAAACGCTTTCTGAGGAGAGATCTCAAAACAGGCCTTTCCAGCAGTATTCCCGCATATAACGAAAAGCAGTATAATTCTGCCTTAAACGCAGAAGCAACGTATCTTTCAATCTGCTCAGCTGTTCCTTTGTTCTGCTAAGTTACTTAAATCTCCCTTTAGATTCAGAAGTTAGAATCACGTTTCTAACCAGAGCTGCGTTTGGACATTCCTGAGTGAATGGGAGTATATGCTGTAAAAAGAACTCTCTGCTTCTAAAACCAAAACAGATCTACCTAACACAACGGTTGTCACTGTGTGCATTCAACTTACAGAGTTAAATTCTTCTGTTGAAGGGAAAATCTGGAAACGCTTTCTGTGGAGAGATCTCAAAACAGGCATTTCCAGCAGTATTCCCGCATATAATGAAATAGAAGTATAACTCTGCCGAAAACACAGAAGCAGCGTATCATTCAATCTGTTCTGGTGTGCCTTTATTCAGCGAAGTGACTTAAATCTCCCTTTAGATTGAGGAGTTAGAAACACGTTTCTGGCAATGGCTGCGTTTGGACATTCCTGAGTGAATTGGAGTATATACTGTTAGAATAACTCTCTACTTCTAAAACCAAAGCCGACCTACCTAACAGTATGGTTGTCAATGTGTGCATTCAACCTACAGAATTAAACTCGTGTTTTGAAGGGGAAGTCTGGAAACGCTTTCTGTGCAGAGATCACAAAATGGGCCTTTCCAGCAGTATTCCCGCATATAACGAAATAGCAGTATAACTCTGCCTAAAACACAGAAGGAAGGTATCCTTCAATCTGCTCTGCTGTGCATTTCTTATGCTAAGTGTGTTAAATCTCCCTTTAGATTCAGGAGATAGAAACACCTTCCTGGCAAGTGCTGCGTTTGGACATTCCTGAGTTTATTGGAGTATATACTGTTCGAAGACCTCTCTACTTCTAAAACCAAAGCGAAGCTACCTAACAGAACGGTTGTCCATGTGTGCATTCAAGCTACAGAGTTAAACTCGTGTGTTGAAGGGGAAGTCTGGAAACATTTTCTGTGGAGAGATCACAAAACAGGCCTTTCCAGCAGTATTCCCGCATATAACGAAACACCAGTAAAACTTAAACACAGAAGCAACGTATCCTTCAAACTGCTCAGCTCGGCGTTTGTTCTGCTAAGTTAGTTAAATCTCCCTTTATATTCAGGAGTTAGAAAAAGGTTTCTGGCAAGAGCTGGGTTTGGAAATTCAGGAGGGAATTGGAGTATATGCTGTTAGAAGAAATCTCTGCACTTAAAACCAAAACGGAGAAACCGAACAGAATGGTTGTAAATGTGTGCATTCAAGTTAAGGAGTTCAACTCGTGTGTTGAAAGGCAAGTCTGGAAACACTTTCTGTGGAGAAATCTCAAAATAGGCCTTTCCAGCAGTATTCCCACATATAACGAAATAGCAGTAAAACTCTGCCTGAAACACAAAAGCAACCTATCTTTCAAACTGCTATGCTGTGCTAAGTGAGTAAAATCTCCCTTTAGATTCAGGAGTTAAAAACACGTTTCTGGCAATGGCTGCGTTTGGACATTCCTGAGTGAATTGGTGTATATACTGTTAGAAGAACTCTCTACTTCTAAAACCAAAGCAGACCTACCTAACTGAACGGTTGTCCATGTGTGCATTCAACCTACAGAGTTAAATTCGTGTGTTGAAGGGGAAGTCCTAAAACGCTTTCTGTGGAGAGACCTCAAAACAGGCCTTACAGCAGTATTCCCGCATATAACGAAATAGCAGTAAAACTCTGCCTAAAACACAGAAACAATGTATCCCTCTATCTTCTCTCCTGTGCGTTTGTTCAGCTAAGGGAGTTAAATCTCCCTTTAGATTCAGGAGATAGAAGCACGTTTCTGGCAAGAGCTGCATTTGGACATTCCTGAATGAATGGGAATATATGCTGTAAGGAGAACTTTTTGCTTCTAGAACCAAAACGGAGCAACCTTACAGCATGGTTGTCAATGTGTGCATTCACCTTACAGATTTAAACTCGTGTTTTTAAAAGGAAATCTGGAAACGCTTTCTGTGGAGAGATCTCAAACAGGCATTTCCAGCAGTATTCCCGCATATAACGAAATAGCAGTAAAACTCTGCTTAAAACACAGAAGCAACGTATCCTTCAATCTTCTCTCCTATGCGATTGCTCAGCTAAGTGAGTTAAATCTCCCTTTAGATTCAGGAGTTAAAATCACGTTTCTGGCAAAGTCGGCGTTTGGACATTCCTGAGTGAATGGAAGTAAATGCTGTAAGGAGAACTCTTTGCTTCTTAAACCGAAACGGTGCTACCTAACAGAACGGTTGTCAAAGTGTGCATTCAACTTACAGAGGTAAACTCGTGTGTTGAAAGGGAAGTCTGCAAATGCTTTCTGTGGGGAGATCTCAAAACAGGCCTTTCCAGCAGTATTCCCGCATATGACAAAATAGCAGTAAAACTCTGCCTTAAACACAGAAGCAACGCATATTTCAATCTGCTCTGCTGTGCGTTTGTTCTGCTAAGTGAGTTAAATCTCCCTTTATATTCAGGAGTTAGAAAAACGTTTCTGGCAAGAGCTGGGTATGGAAATTCAGGAGGGAATTGGAGTATATGCTGTTAGAGGAAATATCTGCACTTAAAACCAAAACGCAGCAACAGAACAGAATGGTTGTAAATGTGTGCATTCAACTTAAGGAGTTCAACTCATGTGTTGAAAGGCAAGTCTGGAAACACTTTCTGTGGAGAAATCTCAAAATAGGCCTTTCCAGCAGTATTCCCACATATAATGAAATAGCAGTAAAACTCTGCCTAAAACACAAAAGCAACCTATCTTTCAATCTGCTCTGCAGTGCTAAGTGAGTAAAATCTCCCTTTAGATTCAGGAGTTAAAACACGTTTCTGCAATGGCTGCATTTGGACATTCCTGAGTGAATTGGAGTATATACTGTTAGAAGAACTCTCTACTTCTAAAACCTAAACGGAGCTACTTAACAGAACGGTTGTCAATGTGTGCATTCAACTTACAGAGTTAAACTCTTTTGTTGAAGGGAAAATCTGGAAGTGCTTTCTGTGGAGAGATCTCAAAAGAGGCCTTTCCAGCAGTATTCCCGCATATAACGAAATAGCAGAAAAACTCGGCCTAAAACACAGAAGAAACGTATCCTTCTATGTGCTCCGCTGTGCATTTGTTCAGCTTAGTGAGGTAAATCTCTTTTTAGAATCAGGTGTTAGAAACACGTTTTTGGCAACAGCTGCGTTTGGACATTCCTGAGTGAATGGGAGTATATGCTGTAAGGAGAACTCTCTGCTTCTAAAACCAAAACGGAGGTATCTAACACAATGGTTGTCAATGTGTGCATTCAACTTACAGAGTTAAACTCTTCTGTTGAAGGGAAAATCTAAAAATGCTTTATGTGCAGAGATCTCAAAAGAGGCCTTTCCAGCAGAATTCCCCCATATAACGAAATAGCAGTAAAACTCGGCCTAAAACACAGAAGCAACGTATCATTCAATCTGCTCTGCTGTCCGTATGTTCAGCTAAGTGAGTAAAATCTCCGTTTAGATTCAGCAGTTAGAAACACGTTTCTCGCAAGAGCTGCATTTGCACATTCCGGAGTGAATGGGTGTATATGCTGTAAGCAGAACTTTCTGCTTCTAAATCCAAAACGGAGCTACCTAACAGAACGGTTCTCAATGTGTGCATTCAACTTACAGAGTTAAACTCGTGAGTTAAAAAGGAAGTCTGGAAACGCTTTCTGTGGAGAGATCTCAAAACAGGCCTTTCCAGCAGTATTCCCGCATATAACGAAAAGCAGTATAATTCTGCCTTAAACGCAGAAGCAACGTATCCTTCAATCTGCTCAGCTGTTCCTTTGTTCTGCTAAGTTACTTAAATCTCCCTTTAGATTCAGAAGTTAGAATCACGTTTCTAACCAGAGCTGCGTTTGGACATTCCTGAGTGAATGGGAGTATATGCTGTAAAAAGAACTCTCTGCTTCTAAAACCAAAACAGATCTACCTAACACAACGGTTGTCACTGTGTGCATTCAACTTACAGAGTTAAATTCTTCTGTTGAAGGGAAAATCTGGAAACGCTTTCTGTGGAGAGATCTCAAAACAGGCATTTCCAGCAGTATTCCCGCATATAATGAAATAGAAGTATAACTCTGCCGAAAACACAGAAGCAGCGTATCATTCAATCTGTTCTGGTGTGCCTTTATTCAGCGAAGTGACTTAAATCTCCCTTTAGATTGAGGAGTTAGAAACACGTTTCTGGCAATGGCTGCGTTTGGACATTCCTGAGTGAATTGGAGTATATACTGTTAGAATAACTCTCTACTTCTAAAACCAAAGCCGACCTACCTAACAGTATGGTTGTCAATGTGTGCATTCAACCTACAGAATTAAACTCGTGTTTTGAAGGGGAAGTCTGGAAACGCTTTCTGTGCAGAGATCACAAAATGGGCCTTTCCAGCAGTATTCCCGCATATAACGAAATAGCAGTATAACTCTGCCTAAAACACAGAAGGAAGGTATCCTTCAATCTGCTCTGCTGTGCATTTCTTATGCTAAGTGTGTTAAATCTCCCTTTAGATTCAGGAGATAGAAACACCTTCCTGGCAAGTGCTGCGTTTGGACATTCCTGAGTTTATTGGAGTATATACTGTTCGAAGACCTCTCTACTTCTAAAACCAAAGCGAAGCTACCTAACAGAACGGTTGTCCATGTGTGCATTCAAGCTACAGAGTTAAACTCGTGTGTTGAAGGGGAAGTCTGGAAACATTTTCTGTGGAGAGATCACAAAACAGGCCTTTCCAGCAGTATTCCCGCATATAACGAAACACCAGTAAAACTTAAACACAGAAGCAACGTATCCTTCAAACTGCTCAGCTCGGCGTTTGTTCTGCTAAGTTAGTTAAATCTCCCTTTATATTCAGGAGTTAGAAAAAGGTTTCTGGCAAGAGCTGGGTTTGGAAATTCAGGAGGGAATTGGAGTATATGCTGTTAGAAGAAATCTCTGCACTTAAAACCAAAACGGAGCAACCGAACAGAATGGTTGTAAATGTGTGCATTCAACTTAAGGAGTTCAACTCGTGTGTTGAAAGGCAAGTCTGGAAACACTTTCTGTGGAGAAATCTCAAAATAGGCCTTTCCAGCAGTATTCCCACATATAACGAAATAGCAGTAAAACTCTGCCTGAAACACAAAAGCAACCTATCTTTCAAACTGCTATGCTGTGCTAAGTGAGTAAAATCTCCCTTTAGATTCAGGAGTTAAATACACGTTTCTGGCAATGGCTGCGTTTGGACATTCCTGAGTGAATTGGTGTATATACTGTTAGAAGAACTCTCTACTTCTAAAACCAAAGCAGACCTACCTAACTGAACGGTTGTCCATGTGTGCATTCAACCTACAGAGTTAAATTCGTGTGTTGAAGGGGAAGTCCTAAAACGCTTTCTGTGGAGAGACCTCAAAACAGGCCTTACAGCAGTATTCCCGCATATAACGAAATAGCAGTAAAACTCTGCCTAAAACACAGAAACAATGTATCCCTCTATCTTCTCTCCTGTGCGTTTGTTCAGCTAAGGGAGTTAAATCTCCCTTTAGATTCAGGAGATAGAAGCACGTTTCTGGCAAGAGCTGCATTTGGACATTCTTGAATGAATGGGAATATATGCTGTAAGGAGAACTTTTTGCTTCTAAAACCAAAACGGAGCAACCTTACAGCATGGTTGTCAATGTGTGCATTCACCTTACAGATTTAAACTCGTGTTTTTAAAAGGAAATCTGGAAACGCTTTCTGTGGAGAGATCTCAAACAGGGATTTCCAGCAGTATTCCCGCATATACCGAAATAGCAGTAAAACTTTGCCTAAAACACAGAAGCAACGTATCCATCAATCTGCTCTGGTGTTCCTTTATTCAGCTAAATGAGTTAAATCTCCCTTTAGATTCAGGAGTTAGAAACACATTTCTGGCAAGGGCTGCGTTTGGACATTCCTGCGTTAATGGGAGTATATGCTGTAAGACAAAGTCTATGCTTCTAAAATCAAAACAAATCGACCTAATGGAACGGTTGTCAATATGTGCATTCAACTTACACAGATAAACTCGCGTGTTAAAGGGGATGTCTGGAAATGATTTCCGTGGAGAGATCTCAAAACAGGCCTTCCTAGCAGTATTCCCGCATATAACGATATAGCAGTAAAACTCTGCTTAAAACACAGAAGCAACGTATCCTTCAATCTTCTCTCCTGTGCGATTGTTCAGCTAAGTGAGTTAAATCTCCCTTTAGATTCAGGAGTTAAAAACACGTTTCTGGCAAGGTCGGCGTTTGGACATTCCTGAGTGAATGGAAGTAAATGCTGTAAGGAGAACTCTTTGCTTCTAAAACCGAAACGGTGCTACCTAACAGAACGGTTGTCAAAGTGTGCATTCAACTTACAGAGGTAAACTCGTGTGTTGAAAGGGAAGTCTGCAAATGCTTTCTGTGGGGAGATCTCAAAACAGTCCTTTCCAGCAGTATTCCAGCATATGACAAAATAGCAGTAAAACTCTGCCTTAAACACAGAAGCAACGCATATTTCAATCTGCTCTGCTGTGCGTTTGTTCTGCAAAGTGAGTTAAATCTCCCTTTATATTCAGGAGTTAGAAAAACGTTTCTGGCAAGAGGTGGGTTTGGAAACTCAGGAGGGAATTGGAGTATATGCTGTTAGAAGAAATCTCTGCAGTTAAAACCAAAACGGAGCAACCGAACAGAATGGTTGTAAATGTGTGCATTCAACTTAAGGAGTTCAACTCATGTGTTGAAAGGCAAGTCTGGAAACACTTTCTGTGGAGAAATCTCAAAATAGGCCTTTCCAGCAGTATTCCCACATATAACGAAATAGCAGTAAAACTCTGCCTAAAACACAAAAGCAACCTATCTTTCAATCTGCTCTGCTGTGCTAAGTGAGTAAAATCTCCCTTTAGATTCAGGAGTTAAAACACGTTTCTGGCAATGGCTGCATTTGGACATTCCTGAGTGAATTGGAGTATATACTGTTAGAAGAACTCTCTACTTCTAAAACCTAAACGGAGCTACCTAACAGAACGGTTGTCAATGTGTGCATTCAACTTACAGAGTTAAACTCTTTTGTTGAAGGGAAAATCTGGAAGCGCTTTCTGTGGAGAGATCTCAAAAGAGGCCTTTCCAGCAGTTTTCCCGCATATAACGAAATAGCAGAAAAACTCGGCCTAAAACACAGAAGAAACGTATCATTAAATCTGCTCTGCTGTGCGTGTTTTCAGCTAAGTGAGTTAAATCTCCCTTTAGATTCAGGACTTAGAAACACATTTCTGGCAAGAGCTGCATTTGGACATTCCTGAGTGAATTGGAGTATATGCTGTTAGAAGAAATCTCTGCTTCTAAAACCAAAACAGAGCATCCTAATAGATCAGTTGTCAATTTGTGCATTCCACTTAAAGTGTTAAACTTGTGTGTTGAAGGGGAAGTCTGAAAACACTTTCTGTGGAGAGATCTCAACACAGGCCTTTCCAGCAGTATTCCCGCATATAACGAAATACAGTAAATCTCTGCCTAAAACACAGAAGCAACGTATCCTTCAATCTGCTCTGCTGTGTGTTAGTTCAGCTAAGTGAGTTAAGTCTCCCTTTAGATTCAGGAGTTAGAAACACGTTTCTGGCAAGATCGGCATTTGGACATTCCTGAGTGAATGGAAGTAAATGCTGTAAAGAGAACACTTTGCTTCTAAAACCGACACGGTGCTAACTAACAGAACGGTTGTCAATGTGTGCATTCAACTTACAGAGTTAAACTCGTGTGTTGAAGGGGAAGTCTGGAAACGCTTTCTGTGGAGAGATGTCAAAACAGGCCTTACAGCAGTATTCCCGCATATAACGAAATAGCAGTTCAACTCTGCCTAAAACACAGAAGCAACGTATCCTTCAATCTGCTCTTCGGTGCTAAGTGAGGAAAGTCTCCCTTTAGATCCAGGAGTTAGGAACACGTTTCTGGCAATGGCTGCGTTTGGACATTCCTGAGTTTATTGGAGTATATACTGTTCGAAGACCTCTCTACTTCTAAAACCAAAGCGAAGCTACCTAACAGAACGGTTGTCCATGTGTGCATTCAACCTACAGAGTTAAACTCGTGTGTTGAAGGGGAAGTCTGGAAATATTTTCTGTGGAGAGATCTCAAAAGAGGCCTTTCCAGCAGTATTCCCGCATATAATGAAATAGGAGAAAAACTCGGCCTAAAACACAGAAGAAACGTATCCTTCTATGTGCTCCGCTGTGCATTTGTTCAGCTTAGTGAGGTAAATCTCTTTTTAGAATCAGGTGTTAGAAACACGTTTTTGGCAACAGCTGCGTTTGGACATTCCTGAGTGAATGGGATTATATGCTGTAAGGAGAACTCTCGGCTTCTAAAACCAAAACGGAGCTATCTAACACAATGGTTGTCAATGTGTGCATTCAACTTACAGAGTTAACCTCTTCTGTTGAAGGGAAAATCTAAAAATGCTTTCTGTGCAGAGATCTCAAAAGAGGCCTTTCCAGCAGAATTCCCCCATATAACGAAATAGCAGTAAAACTCGGCCTAAAACACAGAAGCAACGTATCATTCAATCTGCTCTGCTGTGCGTATGTTCAGCTAAGTGAGTAAAATCTCCGTTTAGATTCAGGAGTTAGAAACACGTCTCTGGCAAGAGCTGCATTTGGACATTCCAGAGTGAATGGGAGTATATGCTGTAAGCAGAACTTTCTGCTTCTAAAACCAAAACGGAGCTACCTAACAGAACGGTTCTCAATGTGTGCATTCAACTTACAGAGTTAAACTCGTGAGTTAAAAAGGAAGTCTGGAAACGCTTTCTGTGGAGAGATCTCAAAACAGGCCTTTCCAGCAGTATTCCCGCATATAACGAAAAGCAGTATAATTCTGCCTTAAACGCAGAAGCAACCTATCCTTCAATCTGCTCAGCTGTGCGTTTGTTCTGCTAAGTTAGTTAAATCTCCCTTTAGATTCAGAAGTTAGAATCACGTTTCTAACCAGAGCTGCATTTGGACATTCCTGAGTGAATGGAAGTATATGCTGTAAAAAGAACTCTCTGCTTCTAAAACCAAAACAGATCTACCTGACACAACGGTTGTCACTGTGTGCATTCAACTTACAGAGTTAAACTCTTCTGTTGAAGGGAAAATCTGGAAACGCTTTCTGTGGAGAGATCTCAAAACAGGCATTTCCAGCAGTATTCCCGCATATAACGAAATAGAAGTATAACTCTGCCGAAAACACAGAAGCAGCGTATCATTCAATCTGTTCTGGTGTGCCTTTATTCAGCGAAGTGACTTAAATCTCCCTTTAGATTGAGGAGTTAGAAACACGTTTCTGGCAATGGCTGCGTTTGGACATTCCTGAGTGAATTGGAGTATATACTGTTAGAAGAACTCTCTACTTCTAAAACCAAAGCCGACCTACCTAACAGAACGGTTGTCAATGTGTGCATTCAACCTACAGAATTAAACTCGTGTTTTGAAGGGGAAGTCTGGAAACGCTTTCTGTGCAGAGATCACAAAATGGGCCTTTCCAGCAGTATTCCCGCATATAACGAAATAGCAGTAAAACTCTGCCTAAAACACAGAAGGAAGGTATCCTTCAATCTGCTCTGCTGTGCATTTCTTATGCTAAGTGTGTTAAATCTCCCTTTAGATTCAGGAGATAGAAACACGTTCCTGGCAAGTGCTGCGTTTGGACATTTCTGAGTGAATGGGATTATAATCTGTAAGGAGAACTCTCTGCTTCTAAAACCAAAATGGAGCTACCTAACAGAACAATTGTCAATGTGTGCATTCAACTTACACAGATAAACTCGTGTGTTGAAGGGGACCTCTGGAAACGCTTTCTGTGGAGAGATCTCAAAACAGGCCTTTGTAGCAGTATTCCCGCATATAACGAAATAGCAGTAAAAGTCTGCTTAAAACACAGAAGCAACGTATCCTTCAGTCTTCTCTCCTGTGCGATTGTTCAGCTAAGTGAGTAAAATTTCCCTTTAGATTCAGCAGTTAGAAAAACGTTTCTGGCAAGAGCAGGGTTTGGAAATTCAGGAGGGAATTGGAGTATATGCTGTTAGAAGAAATCTCTGCAGTTAAAACCAAAAGGGAGCAAGCGAAAAGAATGGTTGTAAATGTGTGCATTCAACTTAAGGAGTTCAACTCATGTGTTGAAAGGCAAGTCTGGAAACACTTTCTGTGGAGAAATCTCAAAATAGGCCTTTCCAGCAGTATTCCCTCATATAACGAAATAGCAGTAAAACTCTGCCTAAAACACAAAAGCAACCTATCTTTCAATCTGCACGGCTGTGCTAAGTGAGTAAAATCTCCCTTTAGATTCAGGAGTTAAAAACACGTTTCTGGCAATGGCTGCATTTGGACATTCCAGAGTGAATTGGAGTATATACTGTTAGACGAACTCTCTACTTCTAAAACGTAAACGGAGCTACCTAACAGAACGGTTGTCAATGTGTGCATTCAACTTACAGAGTTAAACTCTTCTGTTGAAGGGAAAATCTAAAAATGCTTTCTGTGCAGAGATCTCAAAAGAGGCCTTTCCAGCAGAATTCCCCCATATAACGAAATAGCAGTAAAACTCGGCCTAAAACACAGAAGCAACGTATCATTCAATCTGCTCTGCTGTGCGTATGTTCAGCTTAGTGAGTAAAATCTCCGTTTAGATTCAGGAGTTAGAAACACGTTTCTGGCAAGGGCTGCATTTGGACATTCCAGAGTGAATGGGAGTATATGCTGTAAGCAGAACATTCTGCTTCTAAAACCAAAACGGAGCTACCTAACAGAACGGTTCTCAATGTGTGCATTCAACTTACAGAGTTAAACTTTTGAGTTAAAAAGGAAGTCTGGAAACTCTTTCTGAGGAGAGATCTCAAAACAGGCCTTTCCAGCAGTATTCCCGCATATAACGAAAAGCAGTATAATTCTGCCTTAAACGCAGAAGCAACGTATCCTTCAATCTGCTCAGCTGTGCGTTTGCTCTGCTAAGTTAGTTAAATCTCCCTTTAGATTCAGAAGTTAGAATCACGTTTCTAACCAGAGCTGCGTTTCGACATTCCTGAGTGAATGGGAGTATATGCTGTAAAAAGAACTCTCTGCTTCTAAAACCAAAACAGATCTACCTGACACAACGGTTGTCAATGTGTGCATTCAACTTACAGAGTTAAACTCTTCTGTTGAAGGGAAATCTGGAAACGCTTTCCGTGGAGAGATCTCAAAACAGGCATTTCCAGCAGTATTCCCGCATATAACGAAATAGAAGTATAACTCTGCCGAAAACACAGAAGCAGCGTATCATTCAATCTGTTCTGGTGTGCCTTCATTCAGCGAAGTGACTTAAATCTCCCTTTAGATTGAGGAGTTAGAAACACGTTTCTGGCAATGGCTGCGTTTGGACATTCCTGAGTGAATGGGAGTATATACTGTTAGAAGAACTCTCTACTTCTAAAACCAAAGCCGACCTACCTAACAGAACGGTTGTCAATGTGTGCATTCAACCTACAGAATTAAACTCGTGTTTTGAAGGGGAAGTCTGGAAACGCTTTCTGTGCAGAGATCACAAAATGGGCCTTTCCAGCAGTATTCCCGCATATAACGAAATAGCAGTAAAACTCTGCCTAAAACACAGAAGGAAGGTATCCTTCAATCTGCTCTGCTGTGCATTTCTTATGCTAAGTGTGTTAAATCTCCCTTTAGATTCAGGAGATAGAAACACGTTCCTGGCAAGTGCTGCGTTTGGACATTTCTGAGTGAATGGGATTATAATCTGTAAGGAGAACTCTCTGCTTCTAAAACCAAAATGGAGCTACCTAACAGAACAATTGTCAATGTGTGCATTCAACTTACACAGATAAACTCGTGTGTTGAAGGGGACCTCTGGAAACGCTTTCTGTGGAGAGATCTCAAAACAGGCCTTTGTAGCAGTATTCCCGCATATAACGAAATAGCAGTAAAAGTCTGCTTAAAACACAGAAGCAACGTATCCTTCAGTCTTCTCTCCTGTGCGATTGTTCAGCTAAGTGAGTAAAATTTCCCTTTAGATTCAGCAGTTAGAAAAACGTTTCTGGCAAGAGCAGGGTTTGGAAATTCAGGAGGGAATTGGAGTATATGCTGTTAGAAGAAATCTCTGCAGTTAAAACCAAAAGGGAGCAAGCGAAAAGAATGGTTGTAAATGTGTGCATTCAACTTAAGGAGTTCAACTCATGTGTTGAAAGGCAAGTCTGGAAACACTTTCTGTGGAGAAATCTCAAAATAGGCCTTTCCAGCAGTATTCCCTCATATAACGAAATAGCAGTAAAACTCTGCCTAAAACACAAAAGCAACCTATCTTTCAATCTGCACGGCTGTGCTAAGTGAGTAAAATCTCCCTTTAGATTCAGGAGTTAAAAACACGTTTCTGGCAATGGCTGCATTTGGACATTCCAGAGTGAATTGGAGTATATACTGTTAGACGAACTCTCTACTTCTAAAACGTAAACGGAGCTACCTAACAGAACGGTTGTCAATGTGTGCATTCAACTTACAGAGTTAAACTCTTCTGTTGAAGGGAAAATCTAAAAATGCTTTCTGTGCAGAGATCTCAAAAGAGGCCTTTCCAGCAGAATTCCCCCATATAACGAAATAGCAGTAAAACTCGGCCTAAAACACAGAAGCAACGTATCATTCAATCTGCTCTGCTGTGCGTATGTTCAGCTTAGTGAGTAAAATCTCCGTTTAGATTCAGGAGTTAGAAACACGTTTCTGGCAAGGGCTGCATTTGGACATTCCAGAGTGAATGGGAGTATATGCTGTAAGCAGAACATTCTGCTTCTAAAACCAAAACGGAGCTACCTAACAGAACGGTTCTCAATGTGTGCATTCAACTTACAGAGTTAAACTTTTGAGTTAAAAAGGAAGTCTGGAAACTCTTTCTGAGGAGAGATCTCAAAACAGGCCTTTCCAGCAGTATTCCCGCATACAACGAAAAGCAGTATAATTCTGCCTTAAACGCAGAAGCAACGTATCCTTCAATCTGCTCAGCTGTGCGTTTGCTCTGCTAAGTTAGTTAAATCTCCCTTTAGATTCAGAAGTTAGAATCACGTTTCTAACCAGAGCTGCGTTTCGACATTCCTGAGTGAATGGGAGTATATGCTGTAAAAAGAACTCTCTGCTTCTAAAACCAAAACAGATCTACCTGACACAACGGTTGTCAATGTGTGCATTCAACTTACAGAGTTAAACTCTTCTGTTGAAGGGAAATCTGGAAACGCTTTCCGTGGAGAGATCTCAAAACAGGCATTTCCAGCAGTATTCCCGCATATAACGAAATAGAAGTATAACTCTGCCGAAAACACAGAAGCAGCGTATCATTCAATCTGTTCTGGTGTGCCTTCATTCAGCGAAGTGACTTAAATCTCCCTTTAGATTGAGGAGTTAGAAACACGTTTCTGGCAATGGCTGCGTTTGGACATTCCTGAGTGAATGGGAGTATATACTGTTAGAAGAACTCTCTACTTCTAAAACCAAAGCCGACCTACCTAACAGAACGGTTGTCAATGTGTGCATTCAACCTACAGAATTAAACTCGTGTTTTGAAGGGGAAGTCTGGAAACGCTTTCTGTGCAGAGATCACAAAATGGGCCTTTCCAGCAGTATTCCCGCATATAACGAAATAGCAGTAAAACTCTGCCTAAAACACAGAAGGAAGGTATCCTTCAATCTGCTCTGCTGTGCATTTCTTATGCTAAGTGTGTTAAATCTCCCTTTAGATTCAGGAGATAGAAACACGTTCCTGGCAAGTGCTGCGTTTGGACATTTCTGAGTGAATGGGATTATAATCTGTAAGGAGAACTCTCTGCTTCTAAAACCAAAATGGAGCTACCTAACAGAACAATTGTCAATGTGTGCATTCAACTTACACAGATAAACTCGTGTGTTGAAGGGGACCTCTGGAAACGCTTTCTGTGGAGAGATCTCAAAACAGGCCTTTGTAGCAGTATTCCCGCATATAACGAAATAGCAGTAAAAGTCTGCTTAAAACACAGAAGCAACGTATCCTTCAGTCTTCTCTCCTGTGCGATTGTTCAGCTAAGTGAGTAAAATTTCCCTTTAGATTCAGCAGTTAGAAAAACGTTTCTGGCAAGAGCAGGGTTTGGAAATTCAGGAGGGAATTGGAGTATATGCTGTTAGAAGAAATCTCTGCAGTTAAAACCAAAAGGGAGCAAGCGAAAAGAATGGTTGTAAATGTGTGCATTCAACTTAAGGAGTTCAACTCATGTGTTGAAAGGCAAGTCTGGAAACACTTTCTGTGGAGAAATCTCAAAATAGGCCTTTCCAGCAGTATTCCCTCATATAACGAAATAGCAGTAAAACTCTGCCTAAAACACAAAAGCAACCTATCTTTCAATCTGCACGGCTGTGCTAAGTGAGTAAAATCTCCCTTTAGATTCAGGAGTTAAAAACACGTTTCTGGCAATGGCTGCATTTGGACATTCCAGAGTGAATTGGAGTATATACTGTTAGACGAACTCTCTACTTCTAAAACGTAAACGGAGCTACCTAACAGAACGGTTGTCAATGTGTGCATTCAACTTACAGAGTTAAACTCTTCTGTTGAAGGGAAAATCTAAAAATGCTTTCTGTGCAGAGATCTCAAAAGAGGCCTTTCCAGCAGAATTCCCCCATATAACGAAATAGCAGTAAAACTCGGCCTAAAACACAGAAGCAACGTATCATTCAATCTGCTCTGCTGTGCGTATGTTCAGCTTAGTGAGTAAAATCTCCGTTTAGATTCAGGAGTTAGAAACACGTTTCTGGCAAGGGCTGCATTTGGACATTCCAGAGTGAATGGGAGTATATGCTGTAAGCAGAACATTCTGCTTCTAAAACCAAAAAGGAGCTACCTAACAGAACGGTTCTCAATGTGTGCATTCAACTTACAGAGTTAAACTTTTGAGTTAAAAAGGAAGTCTGGAAACTCTTTCTGAGGAGAGATCTCAAAACAGGCCTTTCCAGCAGTATTCCCGCATATAACGAAAAGCAGTATAATTCTGCCTTAAACGCAGAAGCAACGTATCCTTCAATCTGCTCAGCTGTGCGTTTGCTCTGCTAAGTTAGTTAAATCTCCCTTTAGATTCAGAAGTTAGAATCACGTTTCTAACCAGAGCTGCGTTTCGACATTCCTGAGTGAATGGGAGTATATGCTGTAAAAAGAACTCTCTGCTTCTAAAACCAAAACAGATCTACC
Organism: Saguinus oedipus; assembly: GCA_031835075.1. NCBI lineage: Eukaryota > Metazoa > Chordata > Mammalia > Primates > Cebidae > Saguinus > Saguinus oedipus. The sequence goes on from CM063181.1 coordinate 20,229,002, forward strand.
TGACACAACGGTTGTCAATGTGTGCATTCAACTTACAGAGTTAAACTCTTCTGTTGAAGGGAAATCTGGAAACGCTTTCCGTGGAGAGATCTCAAAACAGGCATTTCCAGCAGTATTCCCGCATATAACGAAATAGAAGTATAACTCTGCCGAAAACACAGAAGCAGCGTATCATTCAATCTGTTCTGGTGTGCCTTTATTCAGCGAAGTGACTTAAATCTCCCTTTAGATTGAGGAGTTAGAAACACGTTTCTGGCAATGGCTGCGTTTGGACATTCCTGAGTGAATGGGAGTATATACTGTTAGAAGAACTCTCTACTTCTAAAACCAAAGCCGACCTACCTAACAGAACGGTTGTCAATGTGTGCATTCAACCTACAGAATTAAACTCGTGTTTTGAAGGGGAAGTCTGGAAACGCTTTCTGTGCAGAGATCACAAAATGGGCCTTTCCAGCAGTATTCCCGCATATAACGAAATAGCAGTAAAACTCTGCCTAAAACACAGAAGGAAGGTATCCTTCAATCTGCTCTGCTGTGCATTTCTTATGCTAAGTGTGTTAAATCTCCCTTTAGATTCAGGAGATAGAAACACGTTCCTGGCAAGTGCTGCGTTTGGACATTTCTGAGTGAATGGGATTATAATCTGTAAGGAGAACTCTCTGCTTCTAAAACCAAAATGGAGCTACCTAACAGAACAATTGTCAATGTGTGCATTCAACTTACACAGATAAACTCGTGTGTTGAAGGGGACCTCTGGAAACGCTTTCTGTGGAGAGATCTCAAAACAGGCCTTTGTAGCAGTATTCCCGCATATAACGAAATAGCAGTAAAAGTCTGCTTAAAACACAGAAGCAACGTATCCTTCAGTCTTCTCTCCTGTGCGATTGTTCAGCTAAGTGAGTAAAATTTCCCTTTAGATTCAGCAGTTAGAAAAACGTTTCTGGCAAGAGCAGGGTTTGGAAATTCAGGAGGGAATTGGAGTATATGCTGTTAGAAGAAATCTCTGCAGTTAAAACCAAAAGGGAGCAAGCGAAAAGAATGGTTGTAAATGTGTGCATTCAACTTAAGGAGTTCAACTCATGTGTTGAAAGGCAAGTCTGGAAACACTTTCTGTGGAGAAATCTCAAAATAGGCCTTTCCAGCAGTATTCCCTCATATAACGAAATAGCAGTAAAACTCTGCCTAAAACACAAAAGCAACCTATCTTTCAATCTGCACGGCTGTGCTAAGTGAGTAAAATCTCCCTTTAGATTCAGGAGTTAAAAACACGTTTCTGGCAATGGCTGCATTTGGACATTCCAGAGTGAATTGGAGTATATACTGTTAGACGAACTCTCTACTTCTAAAACGTAAACGGAGCTACCTAACAGAACGGTTGTCAATGTGTGCATTCAACTTACAGAGTTAAACTCTTCTGTTGAAGGGAAAATCTAAAAATGCTTTCTGTGCAGAGATCTCAAAAGAGGCCTTTCCAGCAGAATTCCCCCATATAACGAAATAGCAGTAAAACTCGGCCTAAAACACAGAAGCAACGTATCATTCAATCTGCTCTGCTGTGCGTATGTTCAGCTTAGTGAGTAAAATCTCCGTTTAGATTCAGGAGTTAGAAACACGTTTCTGGCAAGGGCTGCATTTGGACATTCCAGAGTGAATGGGAGTATATGCTGTAAGCAGAACATTCTGCTTCTAAAACCAAAACGGAGCTACCTAACAGAACGGTTCTCAATGTGTGCATTCAACTTACAGAGTTAAACTTTTGAGTTAAAAAGGAAGTCTGGAAACTCTTTCTGAGGAGAGATCTCAAAACAGGCCTTTCCAGCAGTATTCCCGCATATAACGAAAAGCAGTATAATTCTGCCTTAAACGCAGAAGCAACGTATCCTTCAATCTGCTCAGCTGTGCGTTTGCTCTGCTAAGTTAGTTAAATCTCCCTTTAGATTCAGAAGTTAGAATCACGTTTCTAACCAGAGCTGCGTTTCGACATTCCTGAGTGAATGGGAGTATATGCTGTAAAAAGAACTCTCTGCTTCTAAAACCAAAACAGATCTACCTGACACAACGGTTGTCAATGTGTGCATTCAACTTACAGAGTTAAACTCTTCTGTTGAAGGGAAATCTGGAAACGCTTTCCGTGGAGAGATCTCAAAACAGGCATTTCCAGCAGTATTCCCGCATATAACGAAATAGAAGTATAACTCTGCCGAAAACACAGAAGCAGCGTATCATTCAATCTGTTCTGGTGTGCCTTCATTCAGCGAAGTGACTTAAATCTCCCTTTAGATTGAGGAGTTAGAAACACGTTTCTGGCAATGGCTGCGTTTGGACATTCCTGAGTGAATGGGAGTATATACTGTTAGAAGAACTCTCTACTTCTAAAACCAAAGCCGACCTACCTAACAGAACGGTTGTCAATGTGTGCATTCAACCTACAGAATTAAACTCGTGTTTTGAAGGGGAAGTCTGGAAACGCTTTCTGTGCAGAGATCACAAAATGGGCCTTTCCAGCAGTATTCCCGCATATAACGAAATAGCAGTAAAACTCTGCCTAAAACACAGAAGGAAGGTATCCTTCAATCTGCTCTGCTGTGCATTTCTTATGCTAAGTGTGTTAAATCTCCCTTTAGATTCAGGAGATAGAAACACGTTCCTGGCAAGTGCTGCGTTTGGACATTTCTGAGTGAATGGGATTATAATCTGTAAGGAGAACTCTCTGCTTCTAAAACCAAAATGGAGCTACCTAACAGAACAATTGTCAATGTGTGCATTCAACTTACACAGATAAACTCGTGTGTTGAAGGGGACCTCTGGAAACGCTTTCTGTGGAGAGATCTCAAAACAGGCCTTTGTAGCAGTATTCCCGCATATAACGAAATAGCAGTAAAAGTCTGCTTAAAACACAGAAGCAACGTATCCTTCAGTCTTCTCTCCTGTGCGATTGTTCAGCTAAGTGAGTAAAATTTCCCTTTAGATTCAGCAGTTAGAAAAACGTTTCTGGCAAGAGCAGGGTTTGGAAATTCAGGAGGGAATTGGAGTATATGCTGTTAGAAGAAATCTCTGCAGTTAAAACCAAAAGGGAGCAAGCGAAAAGAATGGTTGTAAATGTGTGCATTCAACTTAAGGAGTTCAACTCATGTGTTGAAAGGCAAGTCTGGAAACACTTTCTGTGGAGAAATCTCAAAATAGGCCTTTCCAGCAGTATTCCCTCATATAACGAAATAGCAGTAAAACTCTGCCTAAAACACAAAAGCAACCTATCTTTCAATCTGCACGGCTGTGCTAAGTGAGTAAAATCTCCCTTTAGATTCAGGAGTTAAAAACACGTTTCTGGCAATGGCTGCATTTGGACATTCCAGAGTGAATTGGAGTATATACTGTTAGACGAACTCTCTACTTCTAAAACGTAAACGGAGCTACCTAACAGAACGGTTGTCAATGTGTGCATTCAACTTACAGAGTTAAACTCTTCTGTTGAAGGGAAAATCTAAAAATGCTTTCTGTGCAGAGATCTCAAAAGAGGCCTTTCCAGCAGAATTCCCCCATATAACGAAATAGCAGTAAAACTCGGCCTAAAACACAGAAGCAACGTATCATTCAATCTGCTCTGCTGTGCGTATGTTCAGCTTAGTGAGTAAAATCTCCGTTTAGATTCAGGAGTTAGAAACACGTTTCTGGCAAGGGCTGCATTTGGACATTCCAGAGTGAATGGGAGTATATGCTGTAAGCAGAACATTCTGCTTCTAAAACCAAAACGGAGCTACCTAACAGAACGGTTCTCAATGTGTGCATTCAACTTACAGAGTTAAACTTTTGAGTTAAAAAGGAAGTCTGGAAACTCTTTCTGAGGAGAGATCTCAAAACAGGCCTTTCCAGCAGTATTCCCGCATACAACGAAAAGCAGTATAATTCTGCCTTAAACGCAGAAGCAACGTATCCTTCAATCTGCTCAGCTGTGCGTTTGCTCTGCTAAGTTAGTTAAATCTCCCTTTAGATTCAGAAGTTAGAATCACGTTTCTAACCAGAGCTGCGTTTCGACATTCCTGAGTGAATGGGAGTATATGCTGTAAAAAGAACTCTCTGCTTCTAAAACCAAAACAGATCTACCTGACACAACGGTTGTCAATGTGTGCATTCAACTTACAGAGTTAAACTCTTCTGTTGAAGGGAAATCTGGAAACGCTTTCCGTGGAGAGATCTCAAAACAGGCATTTCCAGCAGTATTCCCGCATATAACGAAATAGAAGTATAACTCTGCCGAAAACGCAGAAGCAGCGTATCATTCAATCTGTTCTGGTGTGCCTTCATTCAGCGAAGTGACTTAAATCTCCCTTTAGATTGAGGAGTTAGAAACACGTTTCTGGCAATGGCTGCGTTTGGACATTCCTGAGTGAATGGGAGTATATACTGTTAGAAGAACTCTCTACTTCTAAAACCAAAGCCGACCTACCTAACAGAACGGTTGTCAATGTGTGCATTCAACCTACAGAATTAAACTCGTGTTTTGAAGGGGAAGTCTGGAAACGCTTTCTGTGCAGAGATCACAAAATGGGCCTTTCCAGCAGTATTCCCGCATATAACGAAATAGCAGTAAAACTCTGCCTAAAACACAGAAGGAAGGTATCCTTCAATCTGCTCTGCTGTGCATTTCTTATGCTAAGTGTGTTAAATCTCCCTTTAGATTCAGGAGATAGAAACACGTTCCTGGCAAGTGCTGCGTTTGGACATTTCTGAGTGAATGGGATTATAATCTGTAAGGAGAACTCTCTGCTTCTAAAACCAAAATGGAGCTACCTAACAGAACAATTGTCAATGTGTGCATTCAACTTACACAGATAAACTCGTGTGTTGAAGGGGACCTCTGGAAACGCTTTCTGTGGAGAGATCTCAAAACAGGCCTTTGTAGCAGTATTCCCGCATATAACGAAATAGCAGTAAAAGTCTGCTTAAAACACAGAAGCAACGTATCCTTCAGTCTTCTCTCCTGTGCGATTGTTCAGCTAAGTGAGTAAAATTTCCCTTTAGATTCAGCAGTTAGAAAAACGTTTCTGGCAAGAGCAGGGTTTGGAAATTCAGGAGGGAATTGGAGTATATGCTGTTAGAAGAAATCTCTGCAGTTAAAACCAAAACGGAGCAAGCGAAAAGAATGGTTGTAAATGTGTGCATTCAACTTAAGGAGTTCAACTCATGTGTTGAAAGGCAAGTCTGGAAACACTTTCTGTGGAGAAATCTCAAAATAGGCCTTTCCAGCAGTATTCCCTCATATAACGAAATAGCAGTAAAACTCTGCCTAAAACACAAAAGCAACCTATCTTTCAATCTGCACGGCTGTGCTAAGTGAGTAAAATCTCCCTTTAGATTCAGGAGTTAAAAACACGTTTCTGGCAATGGCTGCATTTGGACATTCCAGAGTGAATTGGAGTATATACTGTTAGACGAACTCTCTACTTCTAAAACGTAAACGGAGCTACCTAACAGAACGGTTGTCAATGTGTGCATTCAACTTACAGAGTTAAACTCTTCTGTTGAAGGGAAAATCTAAAAATGCTTTCTGTGCAGAGATCTCAAAAGAGGCCTTTCCAGCAGAATTCCCCCATATAACGAAATAGCAGTAAAACTCGGCCTAAAACACAGAAGCAACGTATCATTCAATCTGCTCTGCTGTGCGTATGTTCAGCTTAGTGAGTAAAATCTCCGTTTAGATTCAGGAGTTAGAAACACGTTTCTGGCAAGGGCTGCATTTGGACATTCCAGAGTGAATGGGAGTATATGCTGTAAGCAGAACATTCTGCTTCTAAAACCAAAACGGAGCTACCTAACAGAACGGTTCTCAATGTGTGCATTCAACTTACAGAGTTAAACTTTTGAGTTAAAAAGGAAGTCTGGAAACTCTTTCTGAGGAGAGATCTCAAAACAGGCCTTTCCAGCAGTATTCCCGCATACAACGAAAAGCAGTATAATTCTGCCTTAAACGCAGAAGCAACGTATCCTTCAATCTGCTCAGCTGTGCGTTTGCTCTGCTAAGTTAGTTAAATCTCCCTTTAGATTCAGAAGTTAGAATCACGTTTCTAACCAGAGCTGCGTTTCGACATTCCTGAGTGAATGGGAGTATATGCTGTAAAAAGAACTCTCTGCTTCTAAAACCAAAACAGATCTACCTGACACAACGGTTGTCAATGTGTGCATTCAACTTACAGAGTTAAACTCTTCTGTTGAAGGGAAATCTGGAAACGCTTTCCGTGGAGAGATCTCAAAACAGGCATTTCCAGCAGTATTCCCGCATATAACGAAATAGAAGTATAACTCTGCCGAAAACGCAGAAGCAGCGTATCATTCAATCTGTTCTGGTGTGCCTTCATTCAGCGAAGTGACTTAAATCTCCCTTTAGATTGAGGAGTTAGAAACACGTTTCTGGCAATGGCTGCGTTTGGACATTCCTGAGTGAATGGGAGTATATACTGTTAGAAGAACTCTCTACTTCTAAAACCAAAGCCGACCTACCTAACAGAACGGTTGTCAATGTGTGCATTCAACCTACAGAATTAAACTCGTGTTTTGAAGGGGAAGTCTGGAAACGCTTTCTGTGCAGAGATCACAAAATGGGCCTTTCCAGCAGTATTCCCGCATATAACGAAATAGCAGTAAAACTCTGCCTAAAACACAGAAGGAAGGTATCCTTCAATCTGCTCTGCTGTGCATTTCTTATGCTAAGTGTGTTAAATCTCCCTTTAGATTCAGGAGATAGAAACACGTTCCTGGCAAGTGCTGCGTTTGGACATTTCTGAGTGAATGGGATTATAATCTGTAAGGAGAACTCTCTGCTTCTAAAACCAAAATGGAGCTACCTAACAGAACAATTGTCAATGTGTGCATTCAACTTACACAGATAAACTCGTGTGTTGAAGGGGACCTCTGGAAACGCTTTCTGTGGAGAGATCTCAAAACAGGCCTTTGTAGCAGTATTCCCGCATATAACGAAATAGCAGTAAAAGTCTGCTTAAAACACAGAAGCAACGTATCATTCAGTCTTCTCTCCTGTGCGATTGTTCAGCTAAGTGAGTAAAATTTCCCTTTAGATTCAGCAGTTAGAAAAACGTTTCTGGCAAGAGCAGGGTTTGGAAATTCAGGAGGGAATTGGAGTATATGCTGTTAGAAGAAATCTCTGCAGTTAAAACCAAAACGGAGCAAGCGAAAAGAATGGTTGTAAATGTGTGCATTCAACTTAAGGAGTTCAACTCATGTGTTGAAAGGCAAGTCTGGAAACACTTTCTGTGGAGAAATCTCAAAATAGGCCTTTCCAGCAGTATTCCCTCATATAACGAAATAGCAGTAAAACTCTGCCTAAAACACAAAAGCAACCTATCTTTCAATCTGCACGGCTGTGCTAAGTGAGTAAAATCTCCCTTTAGATTCAGGAGTTAAAAACACGTTTCTGGCAATGGCTGCATTTGGACATTCCAGAGTGAATTGGAGTATATACTGTTAGACGAACTCTCTACTTCTAAAACGTAAACGGAGCTACCTAACAGAACGGTTGTCAATGTGTGCATTCAACTTACAGAGTTAAACTCTTCTGTTGAAGGGAAAATCTAAAAATGCTTTCTGTGCAGAGATCTCAAAAGAGGCCTTTCCAGCAGAATTCCCCCATATAACGAAATAGCAGTAAAACTCGGCCTAAAACACAGAAGCAACGTATCATTCAATCTGCTCTGCTGTGCGTATGTTCAGCTTAGTGAGTAAAATCTCCGTTTAGATTCAGGAGTTAGAAACACGTTTCTGGCAAGGGCTGCATTTGGACATTCCAGAGTGAATGGGAGTATATGCTGTAAGCAGAACATTCTGCTTCTAAAACCAAAACGGAGCTACCTAACAGAACGGTTCTCAATGTGTGCATTCAACTTACAGAGTTAAACTTTTGAGTTAAAAAGGAAGTCTGGAAACTCTTTCTGAGGAGAGATCTCAAAACAGGCCTTTCCAGCAGTATTCCCGCATATAACGAAAAGCAGTATAATTCTGCCTTAAACGCAGAAGCAACGTATCCTTCAATCTGCTCAGCTGTGCGTTTGCTCTGCTAAGTTAGTTAAATCTCCCTTTAGATTCAGAAGTTAGAATCACGTTTCTAACCAGAGCTGCGTTTCGACATTCCTGAGTGAATGGGAGTATATGCTGTAAAAAGAACTCTCTGCTTCTAAAACCAAAACAGATCTACCTGACACAACGGTTGTCAATGTGTGCATTCAACTTACAGAGTTAAACTCTTCTGTTGAAGGGAAATCTGGAAACGCTTTCCGTGGAGAGATCTCAAAACAGGCATTTCCAGCAGTATTCCCGCATATAACGAAATAGAAGTATAACTCTGCCGAAAACACAGAAGCAGCGTATCATTCAATCTGTTCTGGTGTGCCTTCATTCAGCGAAGTGACTTAAATCTCCCTTTAGATTGAGGAGTTAGAAACACGTTTCTGGCAATGGCTGCGTTTGGACATTCCTGAGTGAATGGGAGTATATACTGTTAGAAGAACTCTCTACTTCTAAAACCAAAGCCGACCTACCTAACAGAGCGGTTGTCAATGTGTGCATTCAACCTACAGAATTAAACTCGTGTTTTGAAGGGGAAGTCTGGAAACGCTTTCTGTGCAGAGATCACAAAAGGGGCCTTTCCAGCAGTATTCCCGCATATAACGATATAGCAGTAAAACTCTGCCTAAAACACAGAAGGAAGGTATCCTTCAATCTGCTCTGCTGTGCATTTCTTATGCTAAGTGTGTTAAATCTCCCTTTAGATTCAGGAGATAGAAACACGTTCCTGGCAAGTGCTGCGTTTGGACATTTCTGAGTGAATGGGAATATATTCTGTAAGGAGAACTCTGTGCTTCTAAAACCAAAATGGAGCTACCTAACAGAACAATTGTCAATGTGTGCATTCAACTTACACAGATAAACTCGTGTGTTGAAGGGGACCTCTGGAAACGCTTTCTGTGGAGAGATCTCAAAACAGGCCTTTGTAGCAGTATTCCCGCATATAACGAAATAGCAGTAAAAGTCTGCTTAAAACACAGAAGCAACGTATCCTTCAGTCTTCCCTCCTGTGCGATTGTTCAGCTAAGTGAGTAAAATTTCCCTTTAGATTCAGCAGTTAGAAACACGTTTCTGGCAAGAGCTATGTTTGGACATTCCTGAGTGAATGGGAGTATAAGCTGTAAGGATAACTCTCTGCTTCTAAAATCAAAACGGAACCACCTAACAGAACGGTTTTCAATGTGTGCATTCAACTTACAGAGTTAAACTCTTGTGTTGAAGGGGAAGTCTGGAAACGCTTTCTGTGGAGAGATCTCAAAACAGCCCATTCCAGCAGTAATCCCGCATATAACAAAATAGCAGTAAAACTCTGCCTAAAACAGAGAAGCAACGTATCATTCAATCTGCTCTGCTGTGCGTCTTTTCAGCTAAGTGAGTTAAATCTCCCTTTAGATTCAGGACTTAGAAACACATTTCTGGCAAGAGCTGCGTGTGGACATTCCTGAGTGAATTGGAGTATATGCTGTTAGAAGAAATCTCTGCTTCTAAAACCAAAACGGAGCATCCTAATAGATCAGTTGTCAATGTGTGCATTCCACTTAAAGTGTTATTCTCGTGTGTTGAAGGGGAAGTCTGAAAACACTTTCTGTGGAGAGATCTCAACACAGGCCTTTCCAGCAGTATTCCCGCATATAACGAAATACAGTAAATCTCTGCCTAAAACACAGAAGAAACGTATCCTTCAATCTTCTCTGCTGTGTGTTAGTTCAGCTAAGTGAGTTAAATCTCCCTTTAGATTCAGGAGTTAGAAACACGTTTCTGGCAAGATCGGCGTTTGGACATTCCTGAGTGAATGGAAGTAAATGCTGTAAAGAGAACTCTTTGCTTCTAAAACCGACACGGTGCTAACAGAACGCTTGTCAATGTGTGCATTCAACTTAGAGAGTTAAACTCGTGTGTTGAAGGGGAAGTCTGGAAACGCTTTCTGTGGAGAGATCTCAAAACAGGCCTTATAGCAGTATTCCCGCATATAACGAAATAGCAGTTCAACTCTGCCTAAAACACAGAAGCAACGTATCCTTCAATCTGCTCTGCTGTGCTAAGTGAGGAAAATCTCCCTTTAGATCCAGGAGTTAGAAACACGTTTCTGGCAATGGCTGCGTTTGGACATTCCTGAGTTTATTGGAGTATATACTGTTCGAAGACCTCTATACTTCTAAAACCAAAGCGAAGCTACCTAACAGAACGGTTGTCCATGTGTGCATTCAAGCTACAGAGTTAAACTCGTGTGTTGAAGGGGAAGTCTGGAAACATTTTCTGTGGAGAGATCTCAAAACAGGCATTTCCAGCAGTATTCCCGCATATAACGAAACACCAGTAAAACTCTTCCTTAAACACAGAAGCAACGTATCCTTCAAACTGCTCAGCTCGGCGTTTGTTCTGCTAAGTTAGTTAAATCTCCCTTTATATTCAGGAGTTAGAAAAACGTTTCTGGCAAGAGCTGGGTTTGGAAATTCAGGAGGGAATTGGAGTATATGCTGTTAGAAGAAATCTCTGCACTTAAAACCAAAACGGAGCAACCGAACAGAATGGTTGTAAATGTGTGCATTCAACTTAAGGAGTTCAACTCGTGTGTTGAAAGGCAAGTCTGGAAACACTTTCTGTGGAGAAATCTCAAAATAGGCCTTTCCAGCAGTATTCCCACATATAACAAAATAGCAGTAAATCTCTGCCTGAAACACAAAAGCAACCTATCTTTCAAACTGCTCTGCTGTGCTAAGTGAGTAAAATCTCCCTTTAGATTCAGGAGTTAAAAACACGTTTCTGGCAATGGCTGCGTTTGGACATTCCTGAGTGAATTGGAGTATATACTGTTAGAAGAACTCTCTACTTCTAAAACCAAAGCCGACCTACCTAACTGAACGGTTGTCCATGTGTGCATTCAACCTACAGAGTTAAATTCGTGTGTTGAAGGGGAAGTCCTAAAACGCTTTCTGTGGAGAGACCTCAAAACAGGCCTTACAGCAGTATTCCCGCATATAACGAAATAGCAGTAAAACTCTGCCTAAAACACAGAAACAATGTATCCCTCTATCTTCTCTCCTGTGCGTTCGTTCAGCTAAGGGAGTTAAATCTCCCTTTAGATTCAGGAGATAGAAGCACGTTTCTGGCAAGAGCTGCATTTGGACATTCTTGAATGAATGGGAATATATGCTGTAAGGAGAACTTTTTGCTTCTAAAACCAAAACGGAGTAACCTTACAGCATGGTTGTCAATGTGTGCATTCACCTTACAGATTTAAACTCGTGTTTTTAAAAGGAAATCTGGAAACGCTTTCTGTGGAGAGATCTCAAACAGGGATTTCCAGCAGTATTCCCCCATATACCGAAATAGCAGTAAAACTTTGCCTAAAACACAGAAGCAACGTATCCATCAATCTGCTCTGGTGTTCCTTTATTCAGCTAAATGAGTTAAATCTCCCTTTAGATTCAGGAGTTAGAAACACATTTCTGGCAAGGGCTGCGTTTGGACATTCCTGCGTTAATGGGAGTATATGCTGTAAGACAAAGTCTATGCTTCTAAAATCAAAACAAATCGACCTAATGGAACGGTTGTCAATATGTGCATTCAACTTACACAGATAAACTCGCGTGTTAAAGGGGATGTCTGGAAATGATTTCCGTGGAGAGATCTCAAAACAGGCCTTCCTAGCAGTATTCCCGCATATAACGATATAGCAGTAATACTCTGCTTAAAACACAGAAGCAACGTATCCTTCAATCTTCTCTCCTGTGCGATTGTTCAGCTAAGTGAGTTAAATCTCCCTTTAGATTCAGGAGTTAAAAACACGTTTCTGGCAAGGTCGGCGTTTGGACATTCCTGAGTGAATGGAAGTAAATGCTGTAAGGAGAACACTTTGCTTCTAAAACCGAAACGGTGCTACCTAACAGAACGGTTGTCAAAGTGTGCATTCAACTTACAGAGGTAAACTCGTGTGTTGAAAGGGAAGTCTGCAAATGCTTTCTGTGGGGAGATCTCAAAACAGTCCTTTCCAGCAGTATTCCAGCATATGACAAAATGGCAGTAAAACTCTGCCTTAAACACAGAAGCAACGCATATTTCAATCTGCTCTGCTGTGCGTATGTTCTGCTAAGTGAGTTAAATCTCCCTTTATATTCAGGAGTTAGAAAAACGTTTCTGGCAAGAGGTGGGTTTGGAAATTCAGGAGGGAATTGGAGTATATGCTGTTAGAAGAAATCTCTGCAGTTAAAACCAAAACGGAGAAACCGAACAGAATGGTTGTAAATGTGTGCATTCAACTCACGGAGTTCAACTCATGTGTGGAAAGGCAAGTCTGGAAACACTTTCTGTGGAGAAATCTCAAAATAGGCCTTTCCAGCAGTATTCCCACATATAACGAAATAGCAGTAAAACTCTGCCTAAAACACAAAAGCAACCTATCTTTCAATCTGCTCTGCTGTGCTAAGTGAGTAAAATCTCCCTTTAGATTCAGGAGTTAAAACACGTTTCTGGCAATGGCTGCATTTGGACATTCCTGAGTGAATTGGAGTATATACTGTTAGAAGAACTCTCTACTTCTAAAACCTAAACGGAGCTACCTAACAGAATGGTTGTCAATGTGTGCATTCAACTTACACTGTTAAACTCTTTTGTTGAAGGGAATATCTGGAAGCGCTTTCTGTGGAGAGATCTCAAAAGAGGCCTTTCCAGCAGTTTTCCCGCATATAACGAAATAGCAGAAAAACTCGGCCTAAAACACAGAAGAAACGTATCCTTCTATGTGCTCCGCTGTGCATTTGTTCAGCTTAGTGAGGTAAATCTCTTTTTAGAATCAGGTGTTAGAAACACGTTTTTGGCAACAGCTGCGTTTGGACATTCCTGATTGAATGGGAGTATATGCTGTAAGGAGAACTCTCTGCTTCTAAAACCAAAACAGAGGTATCTAACACAATGGTTGTCAATGTGTGCATTCAACTTACAGAGTTAAACTCTTCTGTTGAAGGGAATATCTAAAAATGCTTTCTGTGCAGAGATCTCATAAGAGGCCTTTCCAGCAGAATTCCCCCATATAACGAAATAGCAGTAAAACTCGGCCTAAAACACAGAAGCAACGTATCATTCAATCTGCTCTGCTGTGCGTATGTTCAGCTAAGTGAGTAAAATCTCCGTTTAGATTCAGGAGTTAGAAACACGTTTCTGGCAAGAGCTGCATTTGGACATTCAGGAGTGAATGGGAGTATATGCTGTAAGCAGAACTTTCTGCTTCTAAAACTAAAACGGAGCTACCTAACAGAACGGTTCTCAATGTGTGCATTCAACTTACAGAGTTAAACTCGTGAGTTAAAAAGGAAGTCTGGAAACGCTTTCTGTGGAGAGATCTCAAAACAGGCCTTTCCAACAGTATTCCCGCATATAACGAAAAGCAGTATAATTCTGCCTTAAACGCAGAAGCAACGTATCCTTCAATCTGCTCAGCTGTGCGTTTGTTCTGCTAAGTTAGTTAAATCTCCCTTTAGATTCAGAAGTTAGAATCAGGTTTCTAACCAGAGCTGCGTTTGGACATTCCTGAGTGAATGGGAGTATATGCTGTAAAAAGAACTCTCTGCTTCTAAAACCAAAACAGAGGTACCTAACACAACGGTTGTCAATGTGTGCATTCACCTTACAGAGTTAAACTCTTCTGTTGAAGGGAAAATCTGGAAACGCTTTCTGTGGAGAGATCTAAAAACAGGCATTTCCAGCAGTATTCCCGCATATAACGAAATAGAAGTATAACTCTGCCGAAAACACAGAAGCAGCGTATCATTCAATCTGTTCTGGTGTGCCTTTATTCAGCGAAGTGACTTAAATCTCCCTTTAGATTGAGGAGTTAGAAACACGTTTCTGGCAATGGCTGCGTTTGGACATTCCTGAGTGAATTGGAGTATATACTGTTAGAATAACTCTCTACTTCTAAAACCAAAGCCGACCTACCTAACAGTATGGTTGTCAATGTGTGCATTCAACCTACAGAATTAAACTCGTGTTTTGAAGGGGAAGTCTGAAAAGGCTTTCTGTGCAGAGATCACAAAATGGGCCTTTCCAGCAGTATTCCCGCATATAACGAAATAGCAGTATAACTCTGCCTAAAACACAGAAGGAAGGTATCCTTCAATCTGCTCTGCTGTGCATTTCTTATGCTAAGTGTGTTAAATCTCCCTTTAGATTCAGGAGATAGAAACACGTTCCTGGCAAGTGCTGCGTTTGGACATTCCTGAGTTTATTGGAGTATATACTGTTCGAAGACCTCTCTACTTCTAAAACCAAAGCGAAGCTACCTAACAGAACGGTTGTCCATGTGTGAATTCAAGCTACAGAGTTAAACTCGTGTGTTGAAGGGGAAGTCTGGAAGCATTTTCTGTGGAGAGATCTCAAAACAGGCCTTTCCAGCAGTATTCCCGCATATAACGAAACACCAGTAAAACTCTTCCTTAAACACAGAAGCAACGTATCCTTCAAACTGCTCAGCTCGGCGTTTGTTCTGCTAAGTTAGTTAAATCTCCCTTTATATTCAGGAGTTAGAATAACGTTTCTGGCAAGAGCTGGGTTTGGAAATTCAGGAGGGAATTGGAGTATATGCTGTTAGAAGAAATCTCTGCAGTTAAAACCAAAACGGAGAAACTGAACAGAATGGTTGTAAATGTGTGCATTCAACTTAAGGAGTTCAACTCGTGTGTTGAAAGGCAAGTCTGGAAACACTTTCTGTGGAGAAATCTCAAAATAGGCCGTTCCAGCAGTATTCCCACATATAACGAAATAGCAGTAAAACTCTGCCTAAAACACAAAAGGAACCTATCTTTCAAACTGCTCTGCTGTGCTAAGTGAGTAAAATCTCCCTTTAGATTCAGGAGTTAAAAACACCTTTCTGGCAATGGCTGCGTTTGGACATTCCTGAGTGAATTGGAGTATATACTGTTAGAAGAACTCTCTACTTCTAAAACCAAAGCCGACCTACCTAACTGAACGGTTGTCCATGTGTGCATTCAACCTACAGAGTTAAATTCGTGTGTTGAAGGGGAAGTCCTAAAACGCTTTCTGTGGAGAGACCTCAAAACAGGCCTTACAGCAGTATTCCCGCATATAACGAAATAGCAGTAAAACTCTGCCTAAAACACAGAAACAACGTATCCTTCTATCTTCTCTCCTGTGCGTTTGTTCAGCTAAGGGACTTAAATCTCCCTTTAGATTCAGGAGATAGAAGCACGTTTCTGGCAAGAGCTGCATTTGGACATTCCTGAATGAATGGGAATATATGCTGTAAGGAGAACTTTTTGCTTCTAAAACCAAAACGGAGCAACCTTACAGCATGGTTGTCAATGTGTGCATTCACCTTACAGATTTAAACTCGTGTTTTTAAAAGGAAATCTGGAAACGCTTTCTGTGGAGAGATCTCAAACAGGCATTTCCAGCAGTATTCCCGCATATAACGAAATAGCAGTAAAACTTTGCCTAAAACACAGAAGCAAGGTATCCATCAATCTGCTGTGGTGTTCCTTTATTCAGCTAAATGAGTTATATCTCCCTTTAGATTCAGGAGTTAGAAACACATTTCTGGCAAGGGCTGCGTTTGGACATTCCTGCGTTAATGGGAGTATATGCTGTAAGACAAAGTCTATGCTTCTAAAACCAAAACAAATCGACCTAATGGAACGGTTGTCAATATGTGCATTCAACTTACACAGATAAACTCGTGTGTTAAAGGGGATGTCTGGAAATGATTTCCGTGGAGATATCTCAAAACAGGCCTTCCTAGCAGTATTCCCGCATATAACGATATAGCAGTAAAACTCTGCTTAAAACACAGAAGCAACGTATCCTTCAATCTTCTCTCCTGTGCGATTGTTCAGCTAAGTGAGTTAAATCTCCCTTTAGATTCAGGAGTTCAAAACACGTTTCTGGCAAGGTCGGCGTTTGGACATTCCTGAGTGAATGGAAGTAAATGCTGTAAGGAGAACTCTTTGCTTCTAAAACCGAAACGGTGCTACCTAACAGAACGGTTGTCAAAGTGTGCATTCAACTTACAGAGGTAAACTCGTGTGTTGAAAGGGAAGTCTGCAAATGCTTTCTGTGGGGAGATCTCAAAACAGGCCTTTCCAGCAGTATTCCCGCATATGACAATATAGCAGTAAAACTCTGCCTTAAACACAGAAGAAACGCATATTTCAATCTGCTCTGCTGTGCGTTTGTTCTGCTAAGTGAGTTAAATCTCCCTTTATATTCAGGAGTTAGAAAAACGTTTCTGGCAACAGCTGGGTTTGGAAATTCAGGAGGGAATTGGAGTATATGCTGTTAGAAGAAATCTCTGCAGTTAAAACCAAAACGGAGCAACCTTACTGCATGGTTGTCAATGTGTGCATTCACCTTACGGATTTAAACTCGTGTTTTTAAAAGGAAATCTGGAAACGCTTTCTGTGGAGAGATCTCAAACAGGGATTTCCAGCAGTATTCCCGCATATACCGAAATAGCAGTAAAACTTTGCCTAAAACACAGAAGCAACGTATCCATCAATCTGCTCTGGTGTTCCTTTATTCAGCTAAATGAGTTAAATCTCCCTTTAGATTCAGGAGTTAGAAACACATTTCTGGCAAGGGCTGCGTTTGGACATTCCTGCGTTAATGGGAGTATATGCTGTAAGACAAAGTCTATGCTTCTAAAATCAAAACAAATCGACCTAATGGAACGGTTGTCAATATGTGCATTCAACTTACACAGATAAACTCGCGTGTTAAAGGGGATGTCTGGAAATGATTTCCGTGGAGAGATCTCAAAACAGGCCTTCCTAGCAGTATTCCCGCATATAACGACATAGCAGTAAAACTCTGCTTAAAACACAGAAGCAACGTATCCTTCAATCTTCTCTCCTGTGCGATTGTTCAGCTAAGTGAGTTAAATCTCCCTTTAGATTCAGGAGTTAAAAACACGTTTCTGGCAAGGTCGGCGTTTGGACATTCCTGAGTGAATGGAAATAAATGCTGTAAGGAGAACTCTTTGCTTCTAAAACCGAAACGGTGCTACCTAACAGAACGGTTGTCAAAGTGTGCATTCAACTTACAGAGGTAAACTCGTGTGTTGAAAGGGAAGTCTGCAAATGCTTTCTGTGGGGAGATCTCAAAACAGTCCTTTCCAGCAGTATTCCAGCATATGACAAAATAGCAGTAAAACTCTGCCTTAAACACAGAAGCAACGCATATTTCAATCTGCTCTGCTGTGCGTTTGTTCTGCTAAGTGAGTTAAATCTCCCTTTATATTCAGGAGTTAGAAAAACGTTTCTGGCAAGAGGTGGGTTTGGAAATTCAGGAGGGAATTGGAGTACATGCTGTTAGAAGAAATCTCTGCAGTTAAAACCAAAACGGAGCAACCGAACAGAATGGTTGTAAATGTGTGCATTCAACTTAAGGAGTTCAACTCATGTGTTGAAAGGCAAGTCTGGAAACACTTTCTGTGGAGAAATCTCAAAATAGGCCTTTCCAGCAGTATTCCCACATATAACGAAATAGCAGTAAAACTCTGCCTAAAACACAAAAGCAACCTATCTTTCAATCTGCTCTGCTGTGCTAAGTGAGTAAAATCTCCCTTTAGATTCAGGAGTTAAAACACGTTTCTGGCAATGGCTGCATTTGGACATTCCTGAGTGAATTGGAGTATATACTGTTAGAAGAACTCTCTACTTCTAAAACCTAAACGGAGCTACCTAACAGAACGGTTGTCAATGTGTGCATTCAACTTACAGAGTTAAACTCTTTTGTTGAAGGGAAAATCTGGAAGCGCTTTCTGTGGAGAGATCTCATAAGAGGCCTTTCCAGCAGTTTTCCCGCATATAACGAAATAGCAGAAAAACTCGGCCTAAAACACAGAAGAAACGTATCCTTCTATGTGCTCCGCTGTGCATTTGTTCAGCTTAGTGAGGTAAATCTCTTTTTAGAATCAGGTGTTAGAAACACGTTTTTGGCAACAGCTGCGTTTGGACATTCCTGAGTGAATGGGAGTATATGCTGTAAGGAGAACTCTCTGCTTCTAAAACCAAAACGGAGGTATCTAACACAATGGTTGTCAATGTGTGCATTCAACTTACAGAGTTAAACTCTTCTGTTGAAGGGAATATCTAAAAATGCTTTCTGTGCAGAGATCTCAAAAGAGGCCTTTCCAGCAGAATTCCCCCATATAACGAAATAGCAGTAAAACTCGGCCTAAAACACAGAAGCAACGTATCATTCAATCTGCTCTGCTGTGCGTATGTTCAGCTAAGTGAGTAAAATCTCCGTTTAGATTCAGGAGTTAGAAACACGTTTCTGGCAAGAGCTGCATTTGGACATTCCGGAGTGAATGGGAGTATATGCTGTAAGCAGAACTTTCTGCTTCTAAAACCAAAACGGAGCTACCTAACAGAACGGTTCTCAATGTGTGCATTCAACTTACAGAGTTAAACTCTTGAGTTAAAAAGGAAGTCTGGAAACGCTTTCTGTGGAGAGATCTCAAAACAGGCCTTTCCATCAGTATTCCCGCATTTAACGAAAAGCAGTATAATTCTGCCTTAAACGCAGAAGCAACGTATCCTTCAATCTGCTCAGCTGTGCATTTGTTCTGCTAAGTTAGTTAA
The DNA here is from genome assembly GCA_031835075.1 of Saguinus oedipus. NCBI lineage: Eukaryota > Metazoa > Chordata > Mammalia > Primates > Cebidae > Saguinus > Saguinus oedipus. The sequence continues at coordinate 20,247,673 of CM063181.1, forward strand.
ATCTCCCTTTAGATTCAGAAGTTAGAATCACGTTTCTAACCAGAGCTGCGTTTGGACATTCCTGAGTGAATGGGAGTATATGCTGTAAAAAGAACTCTCTGCTTCTAAAACCAAAACAGATCTACCTAACACAACGGTTGTCACTGTGTGCATTCAACTTACAGAGTTAAACTCTTCTGTTGAAGGGAAAATCTGGAAACGCTTTCTGTGGAGAGATCTCAAAACAGGCATTTCCAGCAGTATTCCCGCATATAACGAAATAGAAGTATAACTCTGCCGAAAACACAGAAGCAGCATATCATTCAATCTGTTCTGGTGTGCCTTTATTCAGCGAAGTGACTTAAATCTCCCTTTAGATTGAGGAGTTAGAAACACGTTTCTGGCAATGGCGGCGTTTGGACATTCCTGAGTGAATTGGAGTATATACTGTTAGAAGAACTCTCTACTTCTAAAACCAAAGCCGACCTACCTAACAGAACGGTTGTCAATGTGTGCATTCAACCTACAGAATTAAACTCGTGTTTTGAAGGGGAAGTCTGGAAACGCTTTCTGTGCAGAGATCACAAAATGGGCCTTTCCGGCAGTATTCCCGCATATAACGAAATAGCAGTAAAACTCTGCCTAAAACACAGAAGGAAGGTATCCTTCAATCTGCTCTGCTGTGCATTTCTTATGCTAAGTGTGTTAAATCTCCCTTTAGATTCAGGAGATAGAAACACGTTCCTGGCAAGTGCTGCGTTTGGACATTTCTGAGTGAATGGGATTATATTCTGTAAGGAGAACTCTCTGCTTCTAAAACCAAAATGGACCTACCTAACAGAACAATTGTCAATGTGTGCATTCAACTTACACAGATAAACTCGTGTGTTGAAGGGGACCTCTGGAAACGCTTTCTGTGGAGAGATCTCAAAACAGGCCTTTGTAGCAGTATTCCCGCATATAACGAAATAGCAGTAAAAGTCTGCTTAAAACACAGAAGCAACGTATCCTTCAGTCTTCTCTCCTGTGCGATTGTTCAGCTAAGTGAGTAAAATTTCCCTTTAGATTCAGCACTTAGAAAAACGTTTCTGGCAAGAGCAGGGTTTGGAAATTCAGGAGGGAATTGGAGTATATGCTGTTAGAAGAAATCTCTGCAGTTAAAACCAAAACGGAGCAAGCGAACAGAATGGTTGTAAATGTGTGCATTCAACTTAAGGAGTTCAACTCGTGTGCTGCAAGGCAAGTCTGGAAACACTTTCTGTGGAAAAATCTCAAAATAGGCCTTTCCAGCAGTATTCCCACATATAACGAAATAGCAGTAAAACTCTGCCTAAAACACAAAAGCAACCTATCTTTCAATCTGCACGGCTGTGCTAAGTGAGTAAAATCTCCCTTTAGATTCAGGAGTTAAAAACACGTTTCTGGCAATGGCTGCATTTGGACATTCCAGAGTGAATTGGAATATATACTGTTAGATGAACTCTCTACTTCTAAAACGTAAACGGAGCTACCTAACAGAACGGTTGTCAATGTGTGCATTCAAATTACAGAGTTAAACTCTTTTGTTGAAGGGAAAATCTGGAAGCGCTTTCTGTGGAGAGATCTCAAAAGAGGCCTTTCCAGGAGTATTCCCGCATATAACGAAATAGCAGAAAATCTCGGCCTAAAACACAGAAGAAACGTATCATTCAATCTGCTCTGCTGTGCGTGCTTTCAGCTAAGTGAGTTAAATCTCCCTTTAGATTCAGGACTTAGAAACACATTTCTGGCAAGAGCTGCATTTGGACATTCCTGAGTGAATTGGGGTATACGCTGTTAGAAGAAATCTCTGCTTCTAAAACCAAAACAGAGCATCCTAATAGATCAGTTGTCAATGTGTGCATTCCACTTAAAGTGTTAAACTCGTGTGTTGAAGGGGAAGTCTGAAAACATTTTCTGTGGAGAGATCTCAACACAGGCCTTTCCAGCAGTATTCCCGCATATAACGAAATACAGTAAATCTCTGCCTAAAACACAGAAGCAACGTATCCTTCAATCTGCTCTGCTGTGTGTTAGTTCAGCTAGGTGAGTTAAATCTCCCTTTAGATTCAGGAGTTAGAAACCCGTTTCTGGCAAGATCGGCGTTTGGACATTCCTGAGTGAATGGAAGTAAATGCTGTAAAGAGAACTCTTTGCTTCTAAAACCGACACGGTGCTAACTAACAGAACGGTTGTCAATGTGTGCATTCAACTTACAGAGTTAAACTCGTGTGTTGAAGGGGAAGTCTGGAAACGCTTTCTGTGGAGAGATCTCAAAACAGGCCTTACAGCAGTATTCCCGCATATAACGAAATAGCAGTTCAACTCTGCCTAAAACACAGAAGCAACGTATCCTTCAATCTGCTCTTCTGTGCTAAGTGAGGAAAGTCTCCCTTTAGATCCAGGAGTTAGAAACACGTTTCTCGCAATGGCTGCGTTTGGACATTCCTGAGTTTATTGGAGTATATACTGTTCGAAGACCTCTCTACTTCTAAAACCAAAGTGAAGCTACCTAACAGAACTGTTGTCCATGTGTGCATTCAACCTACAGAATTAAACTCGTGTGTTGAAGGGGAAGTCTGGAAATATTTTCTGTGGAGAGATCTCAAAAGAGGCCTTTCCAGCAGTATTCCCGCATATAACGAAATAGGAGAAAAACTAGGCCTAAAACACAGAAGAAACGTATCCTTCTATGTGCTCCGCTGTGCATTTGTTCAGCTTAGTGAGGTAAATCTCTTTTTAGAATCAGGTGTTAGGAACACATTTTTGGCAACAGCTGCATTTGGACATTCCTGAGTGAATGGGAGTATATGCTGTAAGGAGAACTCTCTGCTTCTAAAAGCAAAACGGAGCAATCTAACACAATGGTTGTCAATGTGTGCATTCAGCTTACAGAGTTAAACTCTTCTGTTGAAGAAAAAATCTAAAAATGCTTTCTGTGCAGAGATCTCAAAAGAGGCCTTTCCAGCAGAATTCCCCCATATAAGGGAATAGCAGTAAAACTCGGCCTAAAACACAGAAGCAACGTATCATTCAATCTGCTCTGCTGTGCGTATGTTCAGCTAAGTGAGTAAAATCTCCGTTTAGATTCAGGAGTTAGAAACACGTCTCTGGCAAGAGCTGCATTTGGACAATCCGGAGGGAATGGGATTATATGCTGTAAGCAGAACTTTCTGCTTCTAAAACCAAAACGGAGCTACCTAACAGAACGGTTCTCAATGTGTGCATTCAACTTACAGAGTTAAACTCGTGACTTAAAAAGGAAGTCTGGAAACGCTTTCTGTGGAGAGATCTCAAAACAGGCCTTTCCAGCAGTATTCCCGCATATAACGAAAAGCAGTATAATTCTGCCTTAAACGCAGAAGCAACGTATCCTTCAATCTGCTCAGCTGTGCCTTTGTTCTGCTAAGTTACTTAAATCTCCCTTTAGATTCAGAAGTTAGAATCACGTTTCTAACCAGAGCTGCGTTTGGACATTCCTGAGTGAATGGGAGTATATGCTGTAAAAAGAATTCTCTGCTTCTAAAACCAAAACAGATCTACCTAACACAACGGTTGTCACTGTGTGCATTCAACTTACAGAGTTAAATTCTTCTGTTGAAGGGAAAATCTGGAAACGCTTTCTGTGGAGAAATCTCAAAACAGGCATTTCCAGCAGTATTCCCGCATATAACGAAATAGAAGTATAACTCTGCCGAAAACACAGAAGCAGCGTATCATTCAATCTGTTCTGGTGTGCCTTCATTCAGCGAAGTGACTTAAATCTCCCTTTAGATTGAGGAGTTAGAAACACGTTTCTGGCAATGGCTGCGTTTGGACATTCCTGAGTGAATTGGAGTATATACTGTTAGAAGAACTCTCTACTTCTAAAACCAAAGCCGACCTACCTAACAGTATGGTTGTCAATGTGTGCATTCAACCTACAGAATTAAACTCGTGTTTTGAAGGGGAAGTCTGGAAACGCTTTCTGTGAAGAGATCACAAAATGGGCCTTTCCAGCAGTATTCCCGCATATAACGAAATAGCAGTATAACTCTGCCTAAAACACAGAAGGAAGGTATCCTTCAATCTGCTCTGCTGTGCATTTCTTATGCTAAGTGTGTTAAATCTCCCTTTAGATTCAGGAGATAGAAACACGTTCCTGGCAAGTGCTGCGTTTGGACATTCCTGAGTTTATTGGAGTATATACTGTTCGAAGACCTCTCTACTTCTAAAACCAAAGCAAAGCTACCTAACAGAACGGTTGTCCATGTGTGAATTCAAGCTACAGAGTTAAACTCGTGTGTTGAAGGGGAAGTCTGGAAGCATTTTCTGTGGAGAGATCTCAAAACAGGCCTTTCCAGCAGTATTCCCGCATATAACGAAACACCAGTAAAACTCTTCCTTAAACACAGAAGCAACGTATCCTTCAAACTGCTCAGCTCGGCGTTTGTTCTGCTAAGTGAGTTAAATCTCCCTTTATATTCAGGAGTTAGAAAAACGTTTCTGGCAAGAGCTGGGTTTGGAAATTCAGGAGGGAATTGGAGTATATGCTGTTAGAAGAAATCTCTGCAGTTAAAACCAAAACGGAGAAACCGAACAGAATGGTTGTAAATGTGTGCATTCAACTTAAGGAGTTCAACTCGTGTGTTGAAAGGCAAGTCTGGAAACACTTTCTGTGGAGAAATCTCAAAATAGGCCTTTCCAGCAGTATTCCCACATATAACGAAATAGCAGTAAAACTCTGCCTAAAACACAAAAGGAACCTATCTTTCAAACTGCTCTGCTGTGCTAAGTGAGTAAAATCTCCCTTTAGATTCAGGAGTTAAAAACACGTTTCTGGCAATGGCTGCGTTTGGACATTCCTGAGTGAATTGGAGTATATACTGTTAGAAGAACTCTCTACTTCTAAAACCAAAGCCCACCTACCTAACAGAACGGTTGTCCATGTGTGCATTCAACCTACAGAGTTAAATTCGTGTGTTGAAGGGGAAGTCCTAAAACGCTTTCTGTGGAGAGACCTCAAAACAGGCCTTACAGCAGTATTCCCGCATATAACGAAATAGCAGTAAAACTCTGCCTAAAACACAGAAACAACGTATCCTTCTATCTTCTCTCCTGTGCGTTTGTTCAGCTAAGGGAGTTAAATCTCCCTTTAGATTCAGGAGATAGAAGCACGTTTCTGGCAAGAGCTGCATTTGGACATTCCTGAATGAATGGCAATATATGCTGTAAGGAGAACTTTTTGCTTCTAAAACCAAAACGGAGCAACCTTACAGCATGGTTGTCAATGTGTGCATTCACCTTACAGATTTAAACTCGTGTTTTTAAAAGGAAATCTGGAAACGCTTTCTGTGGAGAGATCTCAAACTGGCATTTCCAGCAGTATTCCCGCATATAACGAAATAGCAGTAAAACTTTGCCTAAAACACAGAAGCAAGGTATCCATCAATCTGCTCTGGTGTTCCTTTATTCAGCTAAATGAGTTATATCTCCCTTTAGATTCAGGAGTTAGAAACACATTTCTGGCAAGGGCTGGGTTTGGACATTCCTGCGTTAATGGGAGTATATGCTGTAAGACAAAGTCTATGCTTCTAAACCCAAAACAAATCGACCTAATGCAACGGTTGCCAATATGTGCATTCAACTTACACAGATAAACTCGTGTGTTAAAGGGGATGTCTGGAAATGATTTCCGTGGAGAGATCTCAAAACAGGCCTTCCTAGCAGTATTCCCGCATATAACGATATACCAGTAAAACTCTGCTTAAAACACAGAAGCAACGTATCCTTCAATCTTCACTCCTGTGCGATTGTTCAGCTAAGTGAGTTAAATCTCCCTTTAGATTCAGGAGTTCAAAACACGTTTCTGGCAAGGTCGGCGTTTGGACATTCCTGAGTGAATGGAAGTAAATGCTGTAAGGAGAACTCTTTGCTTCTAAAACCGAAACGGTGCTACCTAAAAGAACGGTTGTCAAAGTGTGCATTCAACTTACAGAGGTAAACTCGTGTGTTGAAAGGGAAGTCTGCAAATGCTTTCTGTGGGGAGATCTCAAAACAGGCCTTTCCAGCAGTATTCCCGCATATGACAAAATAGCAGTAAAACTCTGCCTTAAACACAGAAGCAACGCATATTTCAATATGCTCTGCTGTGCGTTTGTTCTGCTAAGTGAGTTAAATCTCCCTTTATATTCAGGAGTTAGAAAAACGTTTCTGGCAAGAGCTGGGTATGGAAAATCAGGAGGGAATTGGAGTATATGCTGTTAGAAGAAATATCTGCACTTAAAACCAAAACGCAGCAACAGAACAGAATGGTTGTAAATGTGTGCATTCAACTTAAGGAGTTCAACTCATGTGCTGAAAGGCAAGTCTGGAAACACTTTCTGTGGAGAAATCTCAAAATGGGCCTTTCCAGCAGTGTTCCCACATATAACGAAATAGCAGTAAAACTCTGCCTAAAACACAAAAGCAACCTATCTTTCAATCTGCTCTGCTGTGCTAAGTGAGTAAAATCTCCCTTTAGATTCAGGAGTTAAAACCCGTTTCTGGCAATGGCTGCATTTGGACATTCCTGAGTGAATTGGAGTATATACTGTTAGAAGAACTCTCTACTTCTAAAACCTAAACGGAGCTACCTAACAGAACGGTTGTCAATGTGTGCATTCAACTTACAGAGTTAAACTCTTTTGTTGAAGGGAAAATCTGGAAGCGCTTTCTGTGGAGAGATCTCAAAAGAGGCCTTTCCAGGAGTATTCCCGCATATAACGAAATAGCAGAAAAATTCAGCCTAAAACACAGAAGAAACGTATCCTTCTTTGTGCTCCGCTGTGCATTTGTTCAGCTTAGTGAGGTAAATCTCTTTTTAGAATCAGGTGTTAGAAACACGTTTTTGGCAACAGCTGCGTTTGGACATTCCTGAGTGAATGGGAGTATATGCTGTAAGGAGAACTCTCTGCTTCTAAAACCAAAACGGAGCTATCTAACACAATGGTTGTCAATGTGTGCATTCAACTTACAGAGTTAAACTCTTCTGTTGAAGGGAAAATCTAAAAATGCTTTCTGTGCAGGGATCTCAAAAGAGGCCTTTCCAGCAGAATTCCCCCATATAACGAAATAGCAGTAAAACTCGGCCTAAAACACAGAAGCAACGTATCATTCAATCTGCTCTGCTGTCCGTATGTTCAGCTAAGTGAGTAAAATCTCCGTTTAGATTCAGGAGTTAGAAACACGTTTCTGGCAAGAGCTGCATTTGCACATTCCGGAGTGAATGGGTTTATATGCTGTAAGCAGAACTTTCTGCTTCTAAAACCAAAACGGAGCTACCTAACAGAACGGTTCTCAATGTGTGCATTCAACTTACAGAGTTAAACTCGTGAGTTAAAAAGGAAGTCTGGAAACGCTTTCTGTGGAGAGATCTCAAAACAGGCCTTTCCAGCAGTATTCCCGCATATAACGAAAAGCAGTATAATTCTGCCTTAAACGCAGAAGCAACGTATCCTTCAATCTGCTCAGCTGTTCCTTTGTTCTGCTAAGTTACTTAAATCTCCCTTTAGATTCAGAAGTTAGAATCACGTTTCTAACCAGAGCTGCGTTTGGACATTCCTGAGTGAATGGGAGTATATGCTGTAATAAAACTCTCTGCTTCTAAAACCAAAACAGATCTACTTAACACAACGGTTGTCACTGTGTGCATTCAACTTACAGAGTTAAACTCTTCTGTTGAAGGGAAAATCTGGAAACGCTTTCTGTGGAGAGATCTCAAAACAGGCATTTCCAGCAGTATTCCCGCATATAACGAAATAGAAGTATAACTCTGCCGAAAACACAGAAGCAGCATATCATTCAATCTGTTCTGGTGTGCCTTTATTCAGCGAAGTGACTTAAATCTCCCTTTAGATTGAGGAGTTAGAAACACGTTTCTGGCAATGGCTGCGTTTGGACATTCCTGAGTGAATTGGAGTATATACTGTTAGAAGAACTCTCTACTTCTAAAACCAAAGCCGACCTACCTAACAGAACGGTTGTCAATGTGTGCATTCAACCTACAGAATTAAACTCGTGTTTTGAAGGGGAAGTCTGGAAAGGCTTTCTGTGCAGAGATCACAAAATGGGCCTTTCCGGCAGTATTCCCGCATATAACGAAATAGCAGTAAAACTCTGCCTAAAACACAGAAGGAAGGTATCCTTCAATCTGCTCTGCTGTGCATTTCTTATGCTAAGTGTGTTAAATCTCCCTTTAGATTCAGGAGATAGAAACACGTTCCTGGCAAGTGCTGCGTTTGGACATTCCTGAGTTTATTGGAGTATATACTGTTCGAAGACCTCTCTACTTCTAAAACCAAAGCGAAGCTACTTAACAGAACGGTTGTCCATGTGTGAATTCAAGCTACAGAGTTAAACTCGTGTGTTGAAGGGGAAGTCTGGAAGCATTTTCTGTGGAGAGATCTCAAAACAGGCCTTTCCAGCAGTATTCCCGCATATAAGGAAACACCAGTAAAACTCTTCCTTAAACACAGAAGCAACGTATCCTTCAAACTGCTCAACTCGGCGTTTGTTCTGCTAAGTTAGTTAAATCTCCCTTTAGATTCAGGAGATAGAAACACGTTCCTGGCAAGTGCTGCATTTGGACATTTCTGAGTGAATGGGAATATATTCTGTAAGGAGAACTCTCTGCTTCTAAAACCAAAATGGAGCTACCTAACAGAACAATTGTCAATGTGTGCATTCAACTTACACAGATAAACTCGTGTGTTGAAGGGGACCTCTGGAAACGCTTTATGTGGAGAGATCTCAAAACAGGCCTTTGTAGCAGCATTCCCGCATATAACGAAATAGCAGTAAAAGTCTGCTTAAAACACAGAAGCAACGTATCCTTCAATCTTCTCTCCTGTGCGATTGTTCAGCTAAGTGAGTTAAATCTCCCTTTAGATTCAGGAGTTAAAAACACGTTTCTGGCAAGGTCGGCGTTTGGACATTCATGAGTGAATGGAAGTAAATGCTGTAAGGAGAACACTTTGCTTCTAAAACCGAAACGGTGCTACCTAACAGAACGGTTGTCAAAGTGTGCATTCAACTTACAGAGGTAAACTCGTGTGTTGAAAGGGAAGTCTGCAAATGCTTTCTGTGGGGAGATCTCAAAACAGTCCTTTCCAGCAGTATTCCAGCATATGACAAAATAGCAGTAAAACTCTGCCTTAAACACAGAAGCAACGCATATTTCAATCTGCTCTGCTGTGCGTATGTTCTGCTAAGTGAGTTAAATCTCCCTTTACATTCAGGAGTTAGAAAAACGTTTCTGGCAAGAGGTGGGTTTGGAAATTTAGGAGGGAATTGGAGTATATGCTGTTAGAAGAAATCTCTGCAGTTAAAACCAAAACGGAGCAACCGAACAGAATGGTTGTCAATGTGTGCATTCAACCTACAGAATTAAACTCGTGTTTTGAAGGGGAAGTCTGGAAACGCTTTCTGTGCAGAGATCACAAAATGGGCCTTTCCAGCAGTATTCCCGCATATAACGAAATAGCAGTATAACTCTGCCTAAAACACAGAAGGAAGGTATCCTTCAATCTGCTCTGCTGTGCATTTCTTATGCTAAGTGTTTTAAATCTCCCTTTAGATTCAGGAGATAGAAACACCTTCCTGGCAAGTGCTGCGTTTGGACATTCCTGAGTTTATTGGAGTATATACTGTTCGAAGACCTCTCTACTTCTAAAACCAAAGCGAAGCTACCTAACAGAACGGTTGTCCATGTGTGCATTCAAGCTACAGAGTTAAACTCGTGTGTTGAAGGGGAAGTCTGGAAACATTTTCTGTGGAGAGATCACAAAACAGGCCTTTCCAGCAGTATTCCCGCATATAACGAAACACCAGTAAAACTTAAACAGAGAAGCAACGTATCCTTCAAACTGCTCAGCTCGGCGTTTGTTCTGCTAAGTTAGTTAAATCTCCCTTTATATTCAGGAGTTAGAAAAACGTTTCTGGCAAGAGCTGGGTTTGGAAATTCAGGAGGGAATTGGAGTATATGCTGTTAGAAGAAATCTCTGCACTTAAAACCAAAACGGAGCAACCGAACAGAATGGTTGTAAATGTGTGCATTCAACTTAAGGAGTTCAACTCGTGTGCTGAAAGGCAAGTCTGGAAACACTTTCTGTGGAGAAATCTCAAAATAGGCCTTTCCAGCAGTATTCCCACATATAACGAAATAGCAGTAAAACTCTGCCTGAAACACAAAAGCAACCTATCTTTCAAACTGCTCTGCTGTGCTAAGTGAGTAAAATCTCCCTTTAGATTCAGGAGTTAAAAACACGTTTCTGGCAATGGCTGCGTTTGGACATTCCTGAGTGAATTGGAGTATATACTGTTAGAAGAACTCTCTACTTCTAAAACCAAAGCCGACCTACCTAACTGAACGGTTGTCCATGTGTGCATTCAACCTACAGAGTTAAATTCGTGTGTTGAAGGGGAAGTCCTAAAACGCTTTCTGTGGAGAGACCTCAAAACAGGCCTTACAGCAGTATTCCCGCATATAACGAAATAGCAGTAAAACTCTGCCTAAAACACAGAAACAATGTATCCCTCTATCTTCTCTCCTGTGCGTTTGTTCAGCTAAGGGAGTTAAATCTCCCTTTAGATTCAGGAGATAGAAGCACGTTTCTGGCAAGAGCTGCATTTGGACATTCTTGAATGAATGGGAATATATGCTGTAAGGAGAACTTTTTGCTTCTAAAACCAAAACGGAGCAACCTTACAGCATGGTTGTCAATGTGTGCATTCACCTTACGGATTTAAACTCGTGTTTTTAAAAGGAAATCTGGAAACGCTTTCTGTGGAGAGATCTCAAACAGGGATTTCCAGCAGTATTCCCGCATATACCGAAATAGCAGTAAAACTTTGCCTAAAACACAGAAGCAACGTATCCATCAATCTGCTCTGGTGTTCCTTTATTCAGCTAAATGAGTTAAATCTCCCTTTAGATTCAGGAGTTAGAAACACATTTCTGGCAAGGGCTGCGTTTGGACATTCCTGCGTTAATGGGAGTATATGCTGTAAGACAAAGTCTATGCTTCTAAAATCAAAACAAATCGACCTAATGGAACGGTTGTCAATATGTGCATTCAACTTACACAGATAAACTCGCGATTTAAAAGGGATGTCTGGAAATGATTTCCGTGGAGAGATCTCAAAACAGGCCTTCCTAGCAGTATTCCCGCATATAACGATATAGCAGTAATACTCTGCTTAAAACACAGAAGCAACGTATCCTTCAATCTTCTCTCCTGTGCGATTGTTCAGCTAAGTGAGTTAAATCTCCCTTTAGATTCAGGAGTTAAAAACACGTTTCTGGCAAGGTCGGCGTTTGGACATTCCTGAGTAAATGGAAGTAAATGCTGTAAGGAGAACTCTTTGCTTCTAAAACCGAAACGGTGCTACCTAACAGAACGGTTGTCAAAGTGTGCGTTCAACTTACAGAGGTAAACTCGTGTGTTGAAAGGGAAGTCTGCAAATGCTTTCTGTGGGGAGATCTCAAAACAGTCCTTTCCAGCAGTATTCCAGCATATGACAAAATAGCAGTAAAACTCTGCCTTAAACACAGAAGCAACGCATATTTCAATCTGCTCTGCTGTGCGTTTGTTCTGCTAAGTGAGTTAAATCTCCCTTTATATTCAGGAGTTAGAAAAACGTTTCTGGCAAGAGGTGGGTTTGGAAATTCCGGAGGGAATTGGAGTATATGCTGTTAGAAGAAATCTCTGCAGTTAAAACCAAAACGGAGCAACCGAACAGAATGGTTGTAAATGTGTGCATTCAACTTAAGGAGTTCAACTCATGTGTTGAAAGGCAAGTCTGGAAACACTTTCTGTGGAGAAATCTCAAAATAGGCCTTTCCAGCAGTATTCCCACATATAACGAAATAGCAGTAAAACTCTGCCTAAAACACAAAAGCAACCTATCTTTCAATCTGCTCTGCTGTGCTAAGTGAGTAAAATCTCCCTTTAGATTCAGGAGTTAAAACACGTTTCTGGCAATGGCTGCATTTGGACATTCCTGAGTGGATTGGAGTATATACTGTTAGAAGAACTCTCTACTTCTAAAACCTAAACGGAGCTACCTAACAGAACGGTTGTCAATGTGTGCATTCAACTTACAGAGTTAAACACTTTTGTTGAAGGGAAAATCTGGAAGCACTTTCTGTGGAGAGATCTCAAAAGAGGCCTTTCCAGCAGTTTTCCCGCATATAACGAAATAGCAGAAAAACTCGGCCTAAAACACAGAAGAAACGTATCCTTCTATGTGCTCCGCTGTGCATTTGTTCAGCTTAGTGAGGTAAATCTCTTTTTAGAATCAGGTGTTAGAAACACGTTTTTGGCAACAGCTGCGTTTGGACATTCCTGAGTGAATGGGAGTATATGCTGTAAGGAGAACTCTCTGCTTCTAAAACCAAAACGGAGGTATCTAACACAATGGTTGTCAATGTGTGCATTCAACTTACAGAGTTAAACTCTTCTGTTGAAGGGAATATCTAAAAATGCTTTCTGTGCAGAGATCTCAAGAGAGGCCTTTCCAGCAGAATTCCCCCATATAACGAAATAGCAGTAAAACTCGGCCTAAAACACAGAAGAAACGTATCATTCAATCTGCTCTGCTGTGCGTATGTTCAGCTAAGTGAGTAAAATCTCCGTTTAGATTCAGGAGTTAGAAACACGTTTCTGGCAAGAGCTGCATTTGGACATTCCGGAGTGAATGGGAGTATATGCTGTAAGCAGAACTTTCTGCTTCTAAAACCAAAACGGAGCTACCTAACAGAACGGTTCTCAATGTGTGCATTCAACTTACAGAGTTAAACTCTTGAGTTAAAAAGGAAGTCTGGAAATGCTTTCTGTGGAGAGATCTCAAAACAGGCCTTTCCAGCAGTATTCCCGCATTTAACGAAAAGCAGTATAATTCTGCCTTAAACGCAGAAGCAACGTATCCTTCAATCTGCTCAGCTGTGCGTTTGTTCTGCTAAGTTAGTTAAATCTCCCTTTAGATTCAGAAGTTAGAATCACGTTTCTAACCAGAGCTGCGTTTGGACATTCCTGAGTGAATGGGAGTATATGCTGTAAAAAGAACTCTCTGCTTCTAAAACCAAAACAGATCTACCTAACACAACGGTTGTCACTGTGTGCATTCAACTTACAGAGTTAAACTCTTCTGTTGAAGGGAAAATCTGGAAACGCTTTCTGTGGAGAGATCTCAAAACAGGCATTTCCAGCAGTATTCCCGCATATAACGAAATAGAAGTATAACTCTGCCGAAAACACAGAAGCAGCATATCATTCAATCTGTTCTGGTGTGCCTTTATTCAGCGAAGTGACTTAAATCTCCCTTTAGATTGAGGAGTTAGAAACACGTTTCTGGCAATGGCGGCGTTTGGACATTCCTGAGTGAATTGGAGTATATACTGTTAGAAGAACTCTCTACTTCTAAAACCAAAGCCGACCTACCTAACAGAACGGTTGTCAATGTGTGCATTCAACCTACAGAATTAAACTCGTGTTTTGAAAGGGAAGTCTGGAAACGCTTTCTGTGCAGAGATCACAAAATGGGCCTTTCCGACAGTATTCCCGCATATAACGAAATAGCAGTAAAACTCTGCCTAAAACACAGAAGGAAGGTATCCTTCAATCTGCTCTGCTGTGCATTTCTTATGCTAAGTGTGTTAAATCTCCCTTTAGATTCAGGAGATAGAAACACGTTCCTGGCAAGTGCTGCGTTTGGACATTTCTGAGTGAATGGGATTATATTCTGTAAGGAGAATTCTCTGCTTCTAAAACCAAAATGGAGCTACCTAACAGAACAATTGTCAATGTGTGCATTCAACTTACACAGATAAACTCGTGTGTTGAAGGGGACCTCTGGAAACGCTTTCTGTGGAGAGATCTCAAAACAGGCCTTTGTAGCAGTATTCCCACATATAACGAAATAGCAGTAAAAGTCTGCTTAAAACACAGAAGCAACGTATCCTTCAGTCTTCTCTCCTGTGCGATTGTTCAGGTAAGTGAGTAAAATTTCCCTTTAGATTCAGCAGTTAGAAAAACGTTTCTGGCAAGAGCAGGGTTTGGAAATTCAGGAGGGAATTGGAGTATATGCTGTTAGAAGAAATCTCTGCAGTTAAAACCAAAACGGAGCAAGCGAACAGAATGGTTGTAAATGTGTGCATTCAACTTAAGGAGTTCAACTCGTGTGCTGAAAGGCAAGTCTGGAAACACTTTCTGTGGAGAAATCTCAAAATAGGCCTTTCCAGCAGTATTCCCACATATAACGAAATAGCAGTAAAACTCTGCCTGAAACACAAAAGCAACCTATCTTTCAAACTGCTCTGCTGTGTTAAGTGAGTAAAATCTCCCTTTAGATTCAGGAGTTAAAAACACGTTTCTGGCAATGGCTGCGTTTGGACATTCCTGAGTGAATTGGAGTATATACTGTTAGAAGAACTCTCTACTTCTAAAACCAAAGCCGACCTACATAACAGAACTGTTGTCCATGTGTGCATTCAACCTACAGAGTTAAATTCGTGTGTTGAAGGGGAAGTCCTAAAACGCTTTCTGTGGAGAGACCTCAAAACAGGCCTTACAGCAGTATTCCCGCATATAACGAAATAGCAGTAAAACTCTGCCTAAAACACAGAAACAAGGTATCCTTCTATCTTCTCTCCTGTGCGTTTGTTCAGCTAAGGGAGTTAAATCTCCCTTTCGATTCAGGAGATAGAAGCACGTTTCTGGCAAGAGCTGCATTTGGACATTCCTGAATGAATGGGAATATATGCTGTAAGGAGAACTTTTTGCTTCTAAAACAAAAACGGAGCAACCTTACAGCATGGTTGTCAATGTGTGCATTCACCTTACAGATTTAAACTCGTGTTTTGAAAAGGAAATCTAGAAACGCTTTCTGTGGAGTGATGTCAAACAGGCATTTCCAGCAGTATTCCCGCATATAACGAAATAGCAGTAAAACTTTGCCTAAAACACAGAAGCAACGTATCCATAAATCTGCTCTGGTGTTCCTTTATTCAGCTAAATGAGTTAAATCTCCCTTTAGATTCAGGAGTTAGAAACACATTTCTGGCAAGGGCTGCATTTGGACATTCCTGCGTTAATGGGAGTATATGCTGTAAGACAAAGTCTATGCTTCTAAAACCAAAACAAATCGACCTAATGGAACGGTTGTCAATATGTGCATTCAACTTACACAGATAAACTCGTGTGTTAAAGGGGATGTCTGGAAATGAATTCTGTGGAGAGATCTCAAAACAGGCCTTCCTAGCAGTATTCCCGCATATAACGATATAGCAGTAAAACTCTGCTTAAAACACAGAAGCAACGTATCCTTCAATCTTCTCTCCTGTGCGATTTTCAGCTAAGTGAGTTAAATCTCCCTTTAGATTCAGGAGTTCAAAACACGTTTCTGGCAAGGTCGGCGTTTGGACATTCCTGAGTGAATGGAAGTAAATGCTGTAAGGAGAACCCTTTGATTCTAAAACCGAAACGGTGCTACCTAACAGAACGGTTGTCAAAGTGTGCATTCAGCTTACAGAGGTAAACTCGTGTGTTGAAAGGGAAGTCTGCAAATGCTTTCTGTGGGGAGATCTCAAAACAGGCCTTTCCAGCAGTATTCCCGCATATGACAAAATAGCAGTAAAACTCTGCCTTAAACACAGAAGCAACGCATATTTCAATCTGCTCTGCTGTGCGTTTGTTCTGCTAAGTGAGTTAAATCTCCCTTTATATTCAGGAGTTAGAAAAACGTTTCTGGCAACAGCTGGGTTTGGAAATTCAGGAGGGAATTGGAGTATATGCTGTTAGAAGAAATCTCTGCAGTTAAAACCAAAACGGAGCAAGCGAAAAGAATGGTTGTAAATGTGTGCATTCAACTTAAGGAGTTCAACTCATGTGTTGAAAGGCAAGTCTGGAAACACTTTCTGTGGAGAAATCTCAAAATAGGCCTTTCCAGCAGTATTCCCACATATAACGAAATAGCAGTAAAACTCTGCCTAAAACACAAAAGCAACCTATCTTTAAATCTGCACGGCTGTGCTAAGTGAGTAAAATCTCCCTTTAGATTCAGGAGTTAAAAACACGTTTCTGGCAATGGCTGCATTTGGACATTCCTGAGTGAATTGGAGTATATACTGTTAGAAGAACTCTCTACTTCTAAAACCTAAACGGAGCTACCTAACAGAACGGTTGTCAATGTGTGCATTCAACTTACAGAGTTAAACTCTTTTGTTGAAGGGAAAATCTGGAAGCGCTTTCTGTGGAGAGATCTCAAAAGAGGCCTTTCCAGCAGTATTCCCGCATATAACGAAATAGCAGAAAAACTCGGCCTAAAACACAGAAGAAACGTATCATTCAATCTGCTCTGCTGTGCGTGCTTTCAGCTAAGTGAGTTAAATCTCCCTTTAGATTCAGGACTTAGAAACACATTTCTGGCAAGAGCTGCATTTGGACATTCCTGAGTGAATTGGGGTATATGCTGTTAGAAGAAATCTCTGCTTCTAAAACCAAAACAGAGCATCCTAATAGATCAGTTGTCAATGTGTGCATTCCACTTAAAGTGTTAAACTCGTGTGTTGAAGGGGAAGTCTGAAAACATTTTCTGTGGAGAGATCTCAACACAGGCCTTTCCAGCAGTATTCCCGCATATAACGAAATACAGTAAATCTCTGCCTAAAACACAGAAGCAACGTATCCTTCAATCTGCTCTGCTGTGTGTTAGTTCAGCTAGGTGAGTTAAATCTCCCTTTAGATTCAGGAGTTAGAAACCCGTTTCTGGCAAGATCGGCGTTTGGACATTCCTGAGTGAATGGAAGTAAATGCTGTAAAGAGAACTCTTTGCTTCTAAAACCGACACGGTGCTAACTAACAGAACGGTTGTCAATGTGTGCATTCAACTTACAGAGTTAAACTCGTGTGTTGAAGGGGAAGTCTGGAAACGCTTTCTGTGGAGAGATCTCAAAACAGGCCTTACAGCAGTATTCCCGCATATAACGAAATAGCAGTTCAACTCTGCCTAAAACACAGAAGCAACGTATCCTTCAATCTGCTCTTCTGTGCTAAGTGAGGAAAGTCTCCCTTTAGATCCAGGAGTTAGAAACACGTTTCTGGCAATGGCTGCGTTTGGACATTCCTGAGTTTATTGGAGTATATACTGTTCGAAGACCTCTCTACTTCTAAAACCAAAGTGAAGCTACCTAACAGAACTGTTGTCCATGTGTGCATTCAACCTACAGAATTAAACTCGTGTGTTGAAGGGGAAGTCTGGAAATATTTTCTGTGGAGAGATCTCAAAAGAGGCCTTTCCAGCAGTATTCCCGCATATAACGAAATAGGAGAAAAACTAGGCCTAAAACACAGAAGAAACGTATCCTTCTATGTGCTCCGCTGTGCATTTGTTCAGCTTAGTGTGGTAAATCTCTTTTTAGAATCAGGTGTTAGGAACACATTTTTGGCAACAGCTGCATTTGGACATTCCTGAGTGAATGGGAGTATATGCTGTAAGGAGAACTCTCTGCTTCTAAAAGCAAAACGGAGCAATCTAACACAATGGTTGTCAATGTGTGCATTCAGCTTACAGAGTTAAACTCTTCTGTTGAAGGGAAAATCTAAAAATGCTTTCTGTGCAGAGATCTCAAAAGAGGCCTTTCCAGCAGAATTCCCCCATATAAGGAAATAGCAGTAAAACTCGGCCCAAAACACAGAAGCAACGTATCATTCAATCTGCTCTGCTGTGCGTATGTTCAGCTAAGTGAGTAAAATCTCTGTTTAGATTCAGGAGTTAGAAACACGTCTCTGGCAAGAGCTGCATTTGGACAATCCGGAGGGAATGGGATTATATGCTGTAAGCAGAACTTTCTGCTTCTAAAACCAAAACGGAGCTACCTAACAGAACGGTTCTCAATGTGTGCATTCAACTTACAGAGTTAAACTCGTGAGTTAAAAAGGAAGTCTGGAAATGCTTTCTGTGGAGAGATCTCAAAACAGGCCTTTCCAGCAGTATTCCCGCATATAACGAAAAGCAGTATAATTCTGCCTTAAACGCAGAAGCAACGTATCCTTCAATCTGCTCAGCTGTGCCTTTGTTCTGCTAAGTTACTTAAATCTCCCTTTAGATTCAGAAGTTAGAATCACGTTTCTAACCAGAGCTGCGTTTGGACATTCCTGAGTGAATGGGAGTATATGCTGTATAAAGAACTCTCTGCTTCTAAAACCAAAACAGATCTACCTAACACAACGGTTGTCACTGTGTGCATTCAACTTACAGAGTTAAATTCTTCTGTTGAAGGGAAAATCTGGAAACGCTTTCTGTGGAAAGATCTCAAAACAGGCATTTCCAGCAGTATTCCCGCATATAACGAAATAGAATTATAACTCTGCCGAAAACACAGAAGCAGCATATCATTCAATCTGTTCTGGTGTGCCTTTATTCAGCGAAGTGACTTAAATCTCCCTTTAGATTGAGGAGTTAGAAACACGTTTCTGGCAATGGCTGCGTTTGGACATTCCTGAGTGAATTGGAGTATATACTGTTAGAATAACTCTCTACTTCTAAAACCAAAGCCGACCTACCTAACAGTATGGTTGTCAATGTGTGCATTCAACCTACAGAATTAAACTCGTGTTTTGAAGGGGAAGTCTGGAAACGCTTTCTGTGCAGAGATCACAAAATGGGCCTTTCCAGCAGTATTCCCGCATATAACGAAATAGCAGTATAACTCTGCCTAAAACACAGAAGGAAGGTATCCTTCAATCTGCTCTGCTGTGCATTTCTTATGCTAAGTGTGTTAAATCTCCCTTTAGATTCAGGAGATAGAAACACCTTCCTGGCAAGTGCTGCGTTTGGACATTCCTGAGTTTATTGGAGTATATACTGTTCGAAGACCTCTCTACTTCTAAAACCAAAGCGAAGCTACCTAACAGAACGGTTGTCCATGTGTGCATTCAAGCTACAGAGTTAAACTCGTGTGTTGAAGGGGAAGTCTGGAAACATTTTCTGTGGAGAGATCACAAAACAGGCCTTTCCAGCAGTATTCCCGCATATAACGAAACACCAGTAAAACTTAAACACAGAAGCAACGTATCCTTCAAACTGCTCAGCTCGGCGTTTGTTCTGCTAAGTTAGTTAAATCTCCCTTTATATTCAGGAGTTAGAAAAACGTTTCTGGCAAGAGCTGGGTTTGGAAATTCAGGAGGGAATTGGAGTATATGCTGTTAGAAGAAATCTCTGCACTTAAAACCAAAACGGAGCAACCGAACAGAATGGTTGTAAATGTGTGCATTCAACTTAAGGAGTTCAACTCGTGTGTTGACAGGCAAGTCTGGAAACACTTTCTGTGGAGAAATCTCAAAATAGGCCTTTCCAGCAGTATTCCCACATATAACGAAATAGCAGTAAAACTCTGCCTGAAACACAAAAGCAACCTATCTTTCAAACTGCTCTGCTGTGCTAAGTGAGTAAAATCTCCCTTTAGATTCAGGAGTTAAAAACACGTTTCTGGCAATGGCTGCGTTTGGACATTCCTGAGTGAATTGGAGTATATACTGTTAGAAGAACTCTCTACTTCTAAAACCAAAGCCGACCTACCTAACTGAACGGTTGTCCATGTGTGCATTCAACCTACAGAGTTAAATTCGTGTGTTGAAGGGGAAGTCCTAAAACGCTTTCTGTGGAGAGACCTCAAAACAGGCCTTACAGCAGTATTCCCGCATATAACGAAATAGCAGTAAAACTCTGCCTAAAGCACAGAAACAATGTATCCCTCTATCTTCTCTCCTGTGCGTTTGTTCAGCTAAGGGAGTTAAATCTCTCTTTAGATTCAGGAGATAGAAGCACGTTTCTGGCAAGAGCTGTATTTGGACATTCTTGAATGAATGGGAATATATGCTGTAAGGAGAACTTTTTGCTTCTAAAACCAAAACGGAGCAACCTTACAGCATGGTTGTCAATGTGTGCATTCACCTTACGGATTTAAACTCGTGTTTTTAAAAGGAAATCTGGAAACGCTTTCTGTGGAGAGATCTCAAACAGGGATTTCCAGCAGTATTCCCGCATATACCGAAATAGCAGTAAAACTTTGCCTAAAACACAGAAGCAACGTATCCATCAATCTGCTCTGGTGTTCCTTTATTCAGCTAAATGAGTTAAATCTCCCTTTAGATTCAGGAGTTAGAAACACATTTCTGGCAAGGGCTGCGTTTGGACATTCCTGCGTTAATGGGAGTATATGCTGTAAGACAAAGTCTATGCTTCTAAAATCAAAACAAATCGACCTAATGGAACGGTTGTCAATATGTGCATTCAACTTACACAGATAAACTCGCGTGTTAAAGGGGATGTCTGGAAATGATTTCCGTGGAGAGATCTCAAAACAGGCCTTCCTAGCAGTATTCCTGCATATAACGACATAGCAGTAAAACTCTGCTTAAAACACAGAAGCAACGTATCCTTCAATCTTCTCTCCTGTGCGATTGTTCAGCTAAGTGAGTTAAATCTCCCTTTAGATTCAGGAGTTAAAAACACGTTTCTGGCAAGGTCGGCGTTTGGACATTCCTGAGTGAATGGAAGTAAATGCTGTAAGGAGAACTCTTTGCTTCTAAAACCGAAACGGTGCTACCTAACAGAACGGTTGTCAAAGTGTGCATTCAACTTACAGAGGTAAACTCGTGTGTTGAAAGGGAAGTCTGCAAATGCTTTCTGTGGGGAGATCTCAAAACAGTCCTTTCCAGCAGTATTCCAGCATATGACAAAATAGCAGTAAAACTCTGCCTTAAACACAGAAGCAACGCATATTTCAATCTGCTCTGCTGTGCGTTTGTTCTGCTAAGTGAGTTAAATCTCCCTTTATATTCAGGAGTTAGAAAAACGTTTCTGGCAAGAGGTGGGTTTGGAAATTCAGGAGGGAATTGGAGTATATGCTGTTAGAAGAAATCTCTGCAGTTAAAACCAAAACGGAGCAACCGAACAGAATGGTTGTAAATGTGTGCATTCAACTTAAGGAGTTCAACTCATGTGTTGAAAGGCAAGTCTGGAAACACTTTCTGTGGAGAAATCTCAAAATAGGCCTTTCCAGCAGTATTCCCACATATAACGAAATAGCAGTAAAACTCTGCCTAAAACACAAAAGCAACCTATCTTTCAATCTGCTCTGCTGTGCTAAGTGAGTAAAATCTCCCTTTAGATTCAGGAGTTAAAACACGTTTCTGGCAATGGCTGCATTTGGACATTCCTGAGTGAATTGGAGTATATACTGTTAGAAGAACTCTCTACTTCTAAAACCTAAACGGAGCTACCTAACAGAACGGTTGTCAATGTGTGCATTCAACTTACAGAGTTAAACTCTTTTGTTGAAGGGAAAATCTGGAAGCGCTTTCTGTGGAGAGATCTCAAAAGAGGCCTTTCCAGCAGTTTTCCCGCATATAACGAAATAGCAGAAAAACTCGGCCTAAAACACAGAAGAAACGTATCCTTCTATGTGCTCCGCTGTGCATTTGTTCAGCTTAGTGAGGTAAATCTCTTTTTAGAATCAGGTGTTAGAAACACGTTTTTGGCAACAGCTGCGTTTGGACATTCCTGAGTGAATGGGAGTATATGCTGTAAGGAGAACTCTCTGCTTCTAAAACCAAAACGGAGGTATCTAACACAATGGTTGTCAATGTGTGCATTCAACTTACAGAGTTAAACTCTTCTGTTGAAGGGAATATCTAAAAATGCTTTCTGTGCAGAGATCTCAAAAGAGGCCTTTCCAGCAGAATTCCCCCATATAACGAAATAGCAGTAAAACTCGGCCTAAAACACAGAAGCAACGTATCATTCAATCTGCTCTGCTGTGCGTATGTTCAGCTAAGTGAGTAAAATCTCCGTTTAGATTCAGGAGTTAGAAACACGTTTCTGGCAAGAGCTGCATTTGGACATTCCGGAGTGAATGGGAGTATATGCTGTAAGCAGAACTTTCTGCTTCTAAAACCAAAACGGAGCTACCTAACAGAACGGTTCTCAATGTGTGCATTCAACTTACAGAGTTAAACTCTTGAGTTAAAAAGGAAGTCTGGAAACGCTTTCTGTGGAGAGATCTCAAAACAGGCCTTTCCAGCAGTATTCCCGCATTTAACGAAAAGCAGTATAATTCTGCCTTAAACGCAGAAGCAACGTATCCTTCAATCTGCTCAGCTGTGCATTTGTTCTGCTAAGTTAGTTAAATCTCCCTTTAGATTCAGAAGTTAGAATCACGTTTCTAACCAGAGCTGCGTTTGGACATTCCTGAGTGAATGGGAGTATATGCTGTAAAAAGAACTCTCTGCTTCTAAAACCAAAACAGTTCTACCTAACACAACGGTTGTCACTGTGTGCATTCAACTTACAGAGTTAAACTCTTCTGTTGAAGGGAAAATCTGGAAACGCTTTCTGTGGAGAGATCTCAAAACAGGCATTTCCAGCAGTATTCCCGCATATAACGAAATAGAAGTATAACTCTGCCGAAAACACAGAAGCAGCATATCATTCAATCTGTTCTGGTGTGCCTTTATTCAGCGAAGTGACTTAAATCTCCCTTTAGATTGAGGAGTTAGAAACACGTTTCTGGCAATGGCGGCGTTTGGACATTCCTGAGTGAATTGGAGTATATACTGTTAGAAGAACTCTCTACTTCTAAAACCAAAGCCGACCTACCTAACAGAACGGATGTCAATGTGTGCATTCAACCTACAGAATTAAACTCGTGTTTTGAAGGGGAAGTCTGGAAACGCTTTCTGTGCAGAGATCACAAAATGGGCCTTTCCGGCAGTATTCCCGCATATAACGAAATAGCAGTAAAACTCTGCCTAAAACACAGAAGGAAGGTATCCTTCAATCTGCTCTGCTGTGCATTTCTTATGCTAAGTGTGTTAAATCTCCCTTTAGATTCAGGAGATAGAAACACGTTCCTGGCAAGTGCTGCGTTTGGACATTTCTGAGTGAATGGGATTATATTCTGTAAGGAGAATTCTCTGCTTCTAAAACCAAAATGGAGCTACCTAACAGAACAATTGTCAATGTGTGCATTCAACTTACACAGATAAACTCGTGTGTTGAAGGGGACCTCTGGAAACGCTTTCTGTGGAGAGATCTCAAAACAGGCCTTTGTAGCAGTATTCCCGCATATAACGAAATAGCAGTAAAAGTCTGCTTAAAACACAGAAGCAACGTATCCTTCAGTCTTCTCTCCTGTGCGATTGTTCAGCTAAGTGAGTAAAATTTCCCTTTAGATTCAGCAGTTAGAAAAACGTTTCTGGCAAGAGCAGGGTTTGGAAATTCAGGAGGGAATTGGAGTATATGCTGTTAGAAGAAATCTCTGCAGTTAAAACCAAAACGGAGCAAGCGAACAGAATGGTTGTAAATGTGTGCATTCAACTTAAGGAGTTCAACTCGTGTGCTGAAAGGCAAGTCTGGAAACACTTTCTGTGGAGAAATCTCAAAATAGGCCTTTCCAGCAGTATTCCCACATATAACGAAATAGCAGTAAAACTCTGCCTGAAACACAAAAGCAACCTATCTTTCAAACTGCTCTGCTGTGCTAAGTGAGTAAAATCTCCCTTTAGATTCAGGAGTTAAAAACACGTTTCTGGCAATGGCTGCGTTTGGACATTCCTGAGTGAATTGGAGTATATACTGTTAGAAGAACTCTCTACTTCTAAAACCAAAGCCGACCTACATAACAGAACGGTTGTCCATGTGTGCATTCAACCTACAGAGTTAAATTCGTGTGTTGAATGGGAAGTCCTAAAACGCTTTCTGTGGAGAGACCTCAAAACAGGCCTTACAGCAGTATTCCCGCATATAACGAAATAGCAGTAAAACTCTGCCTAAAACACAGAAACAAGGTATCCTTCTATCTTCTCTCCTGTGCGTTTGTTCAGCTAAGGGAGTTAAATCTCCCTTTCGATTCAGGAGATAGAAGCACGTTTCTGGCAAGAGCTGCATTTGGACATTCCTGAATGAATGGGAATATATGCTGTAAGGAGAACTTTTTGCTTCTAAAACAAAAACGGAGCAACCTTACAGCATGGTTGTCAATGTGTGCATTCACCTTACAGATTTAAACTCGTGTTTTGAAAAGGAAATCTAGAAACGCTTTCTGTGGAGTGATGTCAAACAGGCATTTCCAGCAGTATTCCCGCATATAACGAAATAGCAGTAAAACTTTGCCTAAAACACAGAAGCAACGTATCCATAAATCTGCTCTGGTGTTCCTTTATTCAGCTAAATGAGTTAAATCTCCCTTTAGATTCAGGAGTTAGAAACACATTTCTGGCAAGGGCTGCATTTGGACATTCCTGCGTTAATGGGAGTATATGCTGTAAGACAAAGTCTATGCTTCTAAAACCAAAACAAATCGACCTAATGGAACGGTTGTCAATATGTGCATTCAACTTACACAGATAAACTCGTGTGTTAAAGGGGATGTCTGGAAATGATTTCCGTGGAGAGATCTCAAAACAGGCCTTCCTAGCAGTATTCCCGCATATAACGATATAGCAGTAAAACTCTGCTTAAAACACAGAAGCAACGTATCCTTCAATCTTCTCTCCTGTGCGATTTTCAGCTAAGTGAGTTAAATCTCCCTTTAGATTCAGGAGTTCAAAACACGTTTCTGGCAAGGTCGGCGTTTGGACATTCCTGAGTGAATGGAAGTAAATGCTGTAAGGAGAACCCTTTGATTCTAAAACCGAAACGGTGCTACCTAACAGAACGGTTGTCAAAGTGTGCATTCAGCTTACAGAGGTAAACTCGTGTGTTGAAAGGGAAGTCTGCAAATGCTTTCTGTGGGGAGATCTCAAAACAGGCCTTTCCAGCAGTATTCCCGCATATGACAAAATAGCAGTAAAACTCTGCCTTAAACACAGAAGCAACGCATATTTCAATCTGCTCTGCTGTGCGTTTGTTCTGCTAAGTGAGTTAAATCTCCCTTTATATTCAGGAGTTAGAAAAACGTTTCTGGCAAGAGCTGGGTTTGGAAATTCAGGAGGGAATTGGAGTATATGCTGTTAGAAGAAATCTCTGCAGTTAAAACCAAAACGGAGCAAGCGAAAAGAATGGTTGTAAATGTGTGCATTCAACTTAAGGAGTTCAACTCATGTGTTGAAAGGCAAGTCTGGAAACACTTTCTGTGGAGAAATCTCAAAATAGGCCTTTCCAGCAGTATTCCCACATATAACGAAATAGCAGTAAAACTCTGCCTAAAACACAAAAGCAACCTATCTTTCAATCTGCACGGCTGTGCTAAGTGAGTAAAATCTCCCTTTAGATTCAGGAGTTAAAAACACGTTTCTGGCAATGGCTGCATTTGGACATTCCAGAGTGAATTGGAATATATACTGTTAGACCAACTCTCTACTTCTAAAACGTAAACGGAGCTACCTAACAGAACGGTTGTCAATGTGTGCATTCAAATTACAGAGTTAAACTCTTTTGTTGAAGGGAAAATCTGGAAGCGCTTTCTGTGGAGAGATCTCAAAAGAGGCCTTTCCAGGAGTATTCCCGCATATAACGAAATAGCAGAAAAACTCGGCCTAAAACACAGAAGAAACGTATCATTCAATCTGCTCTGCTGTGCGTGCTTTCAGCTAAGTGAGTTAAATCTCCCTTTAGATTCAGGACTTAGAAACACATTTCTGGCAAGAGCTGCATTTGGACATTCCTGAGTGAATTGGGGTATATGCTGTTAGAAGAAATCTCTGCTTCTAAAACCAAAACAGAGCATCCTAATAGATCAGTTGTCAATGTGTGCATTCCACTTAAAGTGTTAAACTCGTGTGTTGAAGGGGAAGTCTGAAAACATTTTCTGTGGAGAGATCTCAACACAGGCCTTTCCAGCAGTATTCCCGCATATAACGAAATACAGTAAATCTCTGCCTAAAACACAGAAGCAACGTATCCTTCAATCTGCTCTGCTGTGTGTTAGTTCAGCTAGGTGAGTTAAATCTCCCTTTAGATTCAGGAGTTAGAAACCCGTTTCTGGCAAGATCGGCGTTTGGACATTCCTGAGTGAATGGAAGTAAATGCTGTAAAGAGAACTCTTTGCTTCTAAAACCGACACGGTGCTAACTAACAGAACGGTTGTCAATGTGTGCATTCAACTTACAGAGTTAAACTCGTGTGTTGAAGGGGAAGTCTGGAAATGCTTTCTGTGGAGAGATCTCAAAACAGGCCTTACAGCAGTATTCCCGCATATAACGAAATAGCAGTTCAACTCTGCCTAAAACACAGAAGCAACGTATCCTTCAATCTGCTCTTCTGTGCTAAGTGAGGAAAGTCTCCCTTTAGATCCAGGAGTTAGAAACACGTTTCTGGCAATGGCTGCGTTTGGACATTCCTGAGTTTATTGGAGTATATACTGTTCGAAGACCTCTCTACTTCTAAAACCAAAGTGAAGCTAGCTAACAGAACTGTTGTCCATGTGTGCATTCAACCTACAGAATTAAACTCGTGTGTTGAAGGGGAAGTCTGGAAATATTTTCTGTGGAGAGATCTCAAAAGAGGCCTTTCCAGCAGTATTCCCGCATATAACGAAATAGGAGAAAAACTAGGCCTAAAACACAGAAGAAACGTATCCTTCTATGTGCTCCGCTGTGCATTTGTTCAGCTTAGTGAGGTAAATCTCTTTTTAGAATCAGGTGTTAGGAACACATTTTTGGCAACAGCTGCATTTGGACATTCCTGAGTGAATGGGAGTATATGCTGTAAGGAGAACTCTCTGCTTCTAAAAGCAAAACGGAGCAATCTAACACAATGGTTGTCAATGTGTGCATTCAGCTTACAGAGTTAAACTCTTCTGTTGAAGGGAAAATCTAAAAATGCTTTCTGTGCAGAGATCTCAAAAGAGGCCTTTCCAGCAGAATTCCCCCATATAAGGAAATAGCAGTAAAACTCGGCCTAAAACACAGAAGCAACGTATCATTCAATCTGCTCTGCTGTGCGTATGTTCAGCTAAGTGAGTAAAATCTCCGTTTAGATTCAGGAGTTAGAAACACGTCTCTGGCAAGAGCTGCATTTGGACATTCCGGAGGGAATGGGAGTATATGCTGTAAGCAGAACTTTCTGCTTCTAAAACCAAAACGGAGCTACCTAACAGAACGGTTCTCAATGTGTGCATTCAACTTACAGAGTTAAACTCGTGAGTTAAAAAGGAAGTCTGGAAACGCTTTCTGTGGAGAGATCTCAAAACAGGCCTTTCCAGCAGTATTCCCGCATATAACGAAAAGCAGTATAATTCTGCCTTAAACGCAGAAGCAACGTATCCTTCAATCTGCTCAGCTGTGCGTTTGTTCTGCTAAGTTAGTTAAATCTCCCTTTAGATTCAGAAGTTAGAATCACGTTTCTAACCAGAGCTGCGTTTGGACATTCCTGAGTGAATGGGAGTATATGCTGTAAAAAGAACTCTCTGCTTCTAAAACCAAAACAGATGTACCTAACACAACGGTTGTCAATGTGTGCATTCAACTTACAGAGTTAAACTCTTCTGTTGAAGGGAAAATCTGGAAACGCTTTCTGTGGAGAGATCTAAAAACAGGCATTTCCAGCAGTATTCCCGCATATAACGAAATAGAAGTATAACTCTGCCGACAACACAGAAGCAGCGTATCATTCAATCTGTTCTGGTGTGCCTTTATTCAGCGAAGTGACTTAAATCTCCCTTTAGATTGAGGAGTTAGAAACACGTTTCTGGCAATGGCTGCGTTTGGACATTCCTGAGTGAATTGGAGTATATACTGTTAGAATAACTCTCTACTTCTAAAACCAAAGACGACCTACCTAACAGTATGGTTGTCAATGTGTGCATTCAACCTACAGAATTAAACTCGTGTTTTGAAGGGGAAGTCTGAAAAGGCTTTCTGTGCAGAGATCACAAAAGGGGCCTTTCCAGCAGTATTCCCGCATATAACGAAATAGCAGTATAACTCTGCATAAAACACAGAAGGAAGGTATCCTTCAATCTGCTCTGCTGTGCATTTCTTATGCTAAGTGTGTTAAATCTCCCTTTAGATTCAGGAGATAGAAACACGTTCCTGGCAAGTGCTGCGTTTGGACATTCCTGAGTTTATTGGAGTATATACTGTTCGAAGACTTCTCTACTTCTAAAACCAAAGCGAAGCTACCTAACAGAACGGTTGTCCATGTGTGAATTCAAGCTACAGAGTTAAACTCGTGTGTTGAAGGGGAAGTCTGGAAGCATTTTCTGTGGAGAGATCTCAAAACAGGCCTTTCCAGCAGTATTCCCGCATATAACGAAACACCAGTAAAACTCTTCCTTAAACACAGAAGCAACGTATCCTTCAAACTGCTCAGCTCGGCGTTTGTTCTGCTAAGTTAGTTAAATCTCCCTTTATATTCAGGAGTTAGAAAAACGTTTCTGGCAAGAGCTGGGTTTGGAAATTCAGGAGGGAATTCGAGTATATGCTGTTAGAAGAAATCTCTGCAGTTAAAACCAAAACGGAGAAACCGAACAGAATGGTTGTAAATGTGTGCATTCAACTTAAGGAGTTCAACTCGTGTTTTGAAAGGCAAGTCTGGAAACACTTTCTGTGGAGAAATCTCAAAATAGGCCTTTCCAGCAGTATTCCCACATATAACGAAATAGCAGTAAAACTCTGCCTAAAACACAAAAGGAACCTATCTTTCAAACTGCTCTGCTGTGCTAAGTGAGTAAAATCTCCCTTTAGATTCAGGAGTTAAAAACACGTTTCTGGCAATGGCTGCGTTTGGACATTCCTGAGTGAATTGGAGTATATACTGTTAGAAGAACTCTCTACTTCTAAAACCAAAGCCGACCTACCTAACTGAACGGTTGTCCATGTGTGCATTCAACCTACAGAGTTAAATTCGTGTGTTGAAGGGGAAGTCCTAAAACGCTTTCTGTGGAGAGACCTCAAAACAGGCCTTACAGCAGTATTCCCGCATATAACGAAATAGCAGTAAAACTCTGCCTAAAACACAGAAACAACGTATCCTTCTATCTTCTCTCCTGTGCGTTTGTTCAGCTAAGGGACTTAAATCTCCCATTAGATTCAGGAGATAGAAGCACGTTTCTGGCAAGAGCTGCATTTGGACATTCCTGAATGAATGGGAATATATGCTGTAAGGAGAACTTTTTGCTTCTAAAACCAAAACGGAGCAACCTTACAGCATGGTTGTCAATGTGTGCATTCACCTTACAGATTTAAACTCGTGTTTTTAAAAGGAAATCTGGAAACGCTTTCTGTGGAGAGATCTCAAACAGGCATTTCCAGCAGTATTCCCGCATATACCGAAATAGCAGTAAAACTTTGCCTAAAACACAGAAGCAACGTATCCATCAATCTGCTCTGGTGTTCCTTTATTCAGCTAAATGAGTTAAATCTCCCTTTAGATTCAGGAGTTAGAAACACATTTCTGGCAAGGGCTGCGTTTGGACATTCCTGCGTTAATGGGATTATATGCTGTAAGACAAAGTCTATGCTTCTAAAATCAAAACAAATCGACCTAATGGAACGGTTGTCAATATGTGCATTCAACTTACACAGATAAACTCGCGTGTTAAAGGGGATGTCTGGAAATGATTTCCGTGGAGAGATCTCAAAACAGGCCTTCCTAGCAGTATTCCCGCATATAACGACATAGCAGTAAAACTCTGCTTAAAACACAGAAGCAACGTATCCTTCAATCTTCTCTCCTGTGCGATTGTTCAGCTAAGTGAGTTAAATCTCCCTTTAGATTCAGGAGTTAAAAACACGTTTCTGGCAAGGTCGGCGTTTGGACATTCCTGAGTGAATGGAAGTAAATGCTGTAAGGAGAACTCTTTGCTTCTAAAACCGAAACGGTGCTACCTAACAGAACGGTTGTCAAAGTGTGCATTCAACTTACAGAGGTAAACTCGTGTGTTGAAAGGGAAGTCTGCAAATGCTTTCTGTGGGGAGATCTCAAAACAGTCCTTTCCAGCAGTATTCCAGCATATGACAAAATAGCAGTAAAACTCTGCCTTAAACACAGAAGCAACGCATATTTCAATCTGCTCTGCTGTGCGTTTGTTCTGCTAAGTGAGTTAAATCTCCCTTTATATTCAGGAGTTAGAAAAACGTTTCTGGCAAGAGGTGGGTTTGGAAATTCCGGAGGGAATTGGAGTATATGCTGTTAGAAGAAATCTCTGCAGTTAAAACCAAAACGGAGCAACCGAACAGAATGGTTGTAAATGTGTGCATTCAACTTAAGGAGTTCAACTCATGTGTTGAAAGGCAAGTCTAGAAACACTTTCTGTGGAGAAATCTCAAAATAGGCCTTTCCAGCAGTATTCCCACATATAACGAAATAGCAGTAAAACTCTGCCTAAAACACAAAAGCAACCTATCTTTCAATCTGCTCTGCTGTGCTAAGTGAGTAAAATCTCCCTTTAGATTCAGGAGTTAATACACGTTTCTGGCAATGGCTGCATTTGGACATTCCTGAGTGAATTGGAGTATATACTGTTAGAAGAACTCTCTACTTCTAAAACCTAAACGGAGCTACCTAACAGAACGGTTGTCAATGTGTGCATTCAACTTACAGAGTTAAACTCTTTTGTTGAAGGGAAAATCTGGAAGCGCTTTCTGTGGAGAGATCTCAAAAGAGGCCTTTCCAGCAGTTTTCCCGCATATAACGAAATAGCAGAAAAACTCGGCCTAAAACACAGAAGAGACGTATCCTTCTATGTGCTCCGCTGTGCATTTGTTCAGCTTAGTGAGGTAAATCTCTTTTTAGAATCAGGTGTTAGAAACACGTTTTTGGCAACAGCTGCATTTGGACATTCCTGAGTGAATGGGACTATATGCTGTAAGGAGAACTCTCTGCTTCTAAAACCAAAACGGAGGTATCTAACACAATGGTTGTCAATGTGTGCATTCAACTTACAGAGTTAAACTCTTCTGTTGAAGAGAATATCTAAAAGTGCTTTCTGTGCAGAGATCTCAAAAGAGGCCTTTCCAGCAGAATTCCCCCATATAACGAAATAGCAGTAAAACTCGGCCTAAAACACAGAAGCAACGTATCATTCAATCTGCTCTGCTGTGCGTATGTTCAGCTAAGTGAGTAAAATCTCCGTTTAGATTCAGGAGGTAGAAACACGTTTCTGGCAAGAGCTGCATTTGGACATTCCGGAGTGAATGGGAGTATATGCTGTAAGCAGAACTTTCTGCTTCTAAAACCAAAACGGAGCTACCTAACAGAACGGTTCTCAATGTGTGCATTCAACTTACAGAGTTAAACTCTTGACTTAAAAAGGAAGTCTGGAAACGCTTTCTGTGGAGAGATCTCAAAACAGGCCTTTCCAGCAGTATTCCCGCATTTAACGAAAAGCAGTATAATTCTGCCTTAAACGCAGAAGCAACGTATCCTTCAATCTGCTCAGCTGTGCATTTGTTCTGCTAAGTTAGTTAAATCTCCCTTTAGATTCAGAAGTTAGAATCACGTTTCTAACCAGAGCTGCGTTTGGACATTCCTGAGTGAATGGGAGTATATGCTGTAAAAAGAACTCTCTGCTTCTAAAACCAAAACAGATCTACCTAACACAACGGTTGTCACTGTGTGCATTCAACTTACAGAGTTAAACTCTTCTGTTGAAGGGAAAATCTGGAAACGCTTTCTGTGGAGAGATCTCAAAACAGGCATTTCCAGCAGTATTCCCGCATATAACGAAATAGAAGTATAACTCTGCCGAAAACACAGAAGCAGCATATCATTCAATCTGTTCTGGTGTGCCTTTATTCAGCGAAGTGACTTAAATCTCCCTTTAGATTGAGGAGTTAGAAACACGTTTCTGGCAATGGCGGCGTTTGGACATTCCTGAGTGAATTGGAGTATATACTGTTAGAAGAACTCTCTACTTCTAAAACCAAAGCCGACCTACCTAACAGAACGGTTGTCAATGTGTGCATTCAACCTACAGAATTAAACTCGTGTTTTGAAGGGGAAGTCTGGAAACGCTTTCTGTGCAGAGATCACAAAATGGGCCTTTCCGGCAGTATTCCCGCATATAACGAAATAGCAGTAAAACTCTGCCTAAAACACAGAAGGAAGGTATCCTTCAATCTGCTCTGCTGTGCATTTCTTATGCTAAGTGTGTTAAATCTCCCTTTAGATTCAGGAGATAGAAACACGTTCCTGGCAAGTGCTGCGTTTGGACATTTCTGAGTGAATGGGATTATATTCTGTAAGGAGAATTCTCTGCTTCTAAAACCAAAATGGAGCTACCTAACAGAACAATTGTCAATGTGTGCATTCAACTTACACAGATAAACTCGTGTGTTGAAGGGGACCTCTGGAAACGCTTTCTGTGGAGAGATCTCAAAACAGGCCTTTGTAGCAGTATTCCCGCATATAACGAAATAGCAGTAAAAGTCTGCTTAAAACACAGAAGCAACGTATCCTTCAGTCTTCTCTCCTGTGCGATTGTTCAGCTAAGTGAGTAAAATTTCCCTTTAGATTCAGCAGTTAGAAAAACGTTTCTGGCAAGAGCAGGGTTTGGAAATTCAGGAGGGAATTGGAGTATATGCTGTTAGAAGAAATCTCTGCAGTTAAAACCAAAACGGAGCAAGCGAACAGAATGGTTGTAAATGTGTGCATTCAACTTAAGGAGTTCAACTCGTGTGCTGAAAGGCAAGTCTGGAAACACTTTCTGTGGAGAAATCTCAAAATAGGCCTTTCCAGCAGTATTCCCACATATAACGAAATAGCAGTAAAACTCTGCCTGAAACACAAAAGCAACCTATCTTTCAAACTGCTCTGCTGTGCTAAGTGAGTAAAATCTCCCTTTAGATTCAGGAGTTAAAAACACGTTTCTGGCAATGGCTGCGTTTGGACATTCCTGAGTGAATTGGAGTATATACTGTTAGAAGAACTCTCTACTTCTAAAACCAAAGCCGACCTACATAACAGAACGGTTGTCCATGTGTGCATTCAACCTACAGAGTTAAATTCGTGTGTTGAAGGGGAAGTCCTAAAACGCTTTCTGTGGAGAGACCTCAAAACAGGCCTTACAGCAGTATTCCCGCATATAACGAAATAGCAGTAAAACTCTGCCTAAAACACAGAAACAAGGTATCCTTCTATCTTCTCTCCTGTGCGTTTGTTCAGCTAAGGGAGTTAAATCTCCCTTTCGATTCAGGAGATAGAAGCACGTTTCTGGCAAGAGCTGCATTTGGACATTCCTGAATGAATGGGAATATATGCTGTAAGAAGAACTTTTTGCTTCTAAAACAAAAACGGAGCAACCTTACAGCATGGTTGTCAATGTGTGCATTCACCTTACAGATTTAAACTCGTGTTTTGAAAAGGAAATCTAGAAACGCTTTCTGTGGAGTGATGTCAAACAGGCATTTCCAGCAGTATTCCCGCATATAACGAAATAGCAGTAAAACTTTGCCTAAAACACAGAAGCAACGTATCCATAAATCTGCTCTGGTGTTCCTTTATTCAGCTAAATGAGTTAAATCTCCCTTTAGATTCAGGAGTTAGAAACACATTTCTGGCAAGGGCTGCGTTTGGACATTCCTGCGTTAATGGGAGTATATGCTGTAAGACAAAGTCTATGCTTCTAAAACCAAAACAAATCGACCTAATGGAACGGTTGTCAATATGTGCATTCAACTTACACAGATAAACTCGTGTGTTAAAGGGGATGTCTGGAAATGATTTCCGTGGAGAGATCTCAAAACAGGCCTTCCTAGCAGTATTCCCGCATATAACGATATAGCAGTAAAACTCTGCTTAAAACACAGAAGCAACGTATCCTTCAATCTTCTCTCCTGTGCGATTTTCAGCTAAGTGAGTTAAATCTCCCTTTAGATTCAGGAGTTAAAAACACGTTTCTGGCAAGGTCGGCGTTTGGACATTCCTGAGTGAATGGAAGTAAATGCTGTAAGGAGAACCCTTTGATTCTAAAACCGAAACGGTGCTACCTAACAGAACGGTTGTCAAAGTGTGCATTCAGCTTACAGAGGTAAACTCGTGTGTTGAAAGGGAAGTCTGCAAATGCTTTCTGTGGGGAGATCTCAAAACAGGCCTTTCCAGCAGTATTCCCGCATATGACAAAATAGCAGTAAAACTCTGCCTTAAACACAGAAGCAACGCATATTTCAATCTGCTCTGCTGTGCGTTTGTTCTGCTAAGTGAGTTAAATCTCCCTTTATATTCAGGAGTTAGAAAAACGTTTCTGGCAAGAGGTGGGTTTGGAAATTCAGGAGGGAATTGGAGTACATGCTGTTAGAAGAAATCTCTGCAGTTAAAACCAAAACGGAGAAACCGAACAGAATGGTTGTAAATGTGTGCATTCAACTTAAGGAGTTCAACTCATGTGTTGAAAGGCAAGTCTGGAAACACTTTCTGTGGAGAAATCTCAAAATAGGCCTTTCCAGCAGTATTCCCACATATAACGAAATAGCAGTAAAACTCTGCCTAAAACACAAAAGCAACCTATCTTTCAATCTGCTCTGCTGTGCTAAGTGAGTAAAATCTCCCTTTAGATTCAGGAGTTAAAACACGTTTCTGGCAATGGCTGCATTTGGACATTCCTGAGTGAATTGGAGTATATACTGTTAGAAGAACTCTCTACTTCTAAAACCTAAACGGAGCTACCTAACAGAACGGTTGTCAATGTGTGCATTCAACTTACAGAGTTAAACTCTTTTGTTGAAGGGAAAATCTGGAAGCGCTTTCTGTGGAGAGATCTCAAAAGAGGCCTTTCCAGCAGTTTTCCCGCATATAACGAAATAGCAGAAAAACTCGGCCTAAAACACAGAAGAAACGTATCCTTCTATGTGCTCCGCTGTGCATTTGTTCAGCTTAGTGAGGTAAATCTCTTTTTAGAATCAGGTGTTAGAAACACGTTTTTGGCAACAGCTGCGTTTGGACATTCCTGAGTGAATGGGAGTATATGCTGTAAGGAGAACTCTCTGCTTCTAAAACCAAAACGGAGGTATCTAACACAATGGTTGTCAATGTGTGCATTCAACTTACAGAGTTAAACTCTTCTGTTGAAGGGAATATCTAAAAATGCTTTCTGTGCAGAGATCTCAAAAGAGGCCTTTCCAGCAGAATTCCCCCATATAACGAAATAGCAGTAAAACTCGGCCTAAAACACAGAAGCAACGTATCATTCAATCTGCTCTGCTGTGCGTATGTTCAGCTAAGTGAGTAAAATCTCCGTTTAGATTCAGGAGTTAGAAACACGTTTCTGGCAAGAGCTGCATTTGGACATTCCGGAGTGAATGGGAGTATATGCTGTAAGCAGAACTTTCTGCTTCTAAAACCAAAACGGAGCTACCTAACAGAACGGTTCTCAATGTGTGCATTCAACTTACAGAGTTAAACTCTTGAGTTAAAAAGGAAGTCTGGAAACGCTTTCTGTGGAGAGATCTCAAAACAGGCCTTTCCAGCAGTATTCCCGCATTTAACGAAAAGCAGTATAATTCTGCCTTAAACGCAGAAGCAACGTATCCTTCAATCTGCTCAGCTGTGCATTTGTTCTGCTAAGTTAGTTAAATCTCCCTTTAGATTCAGAAGTTAGAATCACGTTTCTAACCAGAGCTGCGTTTGGACATTCCTGAGTGAATGGGAGTATATGCTGTAAAAAGAACTCTCTGCTTCTAAAACCAAAACAGATCTACCTAACACAACGGTTGTCACTGTGTGCATTCAACTTACAGAGTTAAACTCTTCTGTTGAAGGGAAAATCTGGAAACGCTTTCTGTGGAGAGATCTCAAAACAGGCATTTCCAGCAGTATTCCCGCATATAACGAAATAGAAGTATAACTCTGCCG
The DNA here is from genome assembly GCA_031835075.1 of Saguinus oedipus. Lineage (NCBI taxonomy): Eukaryota > Metazoa > Chordata > Mammalia > Primates > Cebidae > Saguinus > Saguinus oedipus. The sequence goes on from CM063181.1 coordinate 20,283,481, forward strand.
AAAACACAGAAGCAGCATATCATTCAATCTGTTCTGGTGTGCCTTTATTCAGCGAAGTGACTTAAATCTCCCTTTAGATTGAGGAGTTAGAAACACGTTTCTGGCAATGGCGGCGTTTGGACATTCCTGAGTGAATTGGAGTATATACTGTTAGAAGAACTCTCTACTTCTAAAACCAAAGCCGACCTACCTAACAGAACGGTTGTCAATGTGTGCATTCAACCTACAGAATTAAACTCGTGTTTTGAAGGGGAAGTCTGGAAACGCTTTCTGTGCAGAGATCACAAAATGGGCCTTTCCGGCAGTATTCCCGCATATAACGAAATAGCAGTAAAACTCTGCCTAAAACACAGAAGGAAGGTATCCTTCAATCTGCTCTGCTGTGCATTTCTTATGCTAAGTGTGTTAAATCTCCCTTTAGATTCAGGAGATAGAAACACGTTCCTGGCAAGTGCTGCGTTTGGACATTTCTGAGTGAATGGGATTATATTCTGTAAGGAGAATTCTCTGCTTCTAAAACCAAAATGGAGCTACCTAACAGAACAATTGTCAATGTGTGCATTCAACTTACACAGATAAACTCGTGTGTTGAAGGGGACCTCTGGAAACGCTTTCTGTGGAGAGATCTCAAAACAGGCCTTTGTAGCAGTATTCCCGCATATAACGAAATAGCAGTAAAAGTCTGCTTAAAACACAGAAGCAACGTATCCTTCAGTCTTCTCTCCTGTGCGATTGTTCAGCTAAGTGAGTAAAATTTCCCTTTAGATTCAGCAGTTAGAAAAACGTTTCTGGCAAGAGCAGGGTTTGGAAATTCAGGAGGGAATTGGAGTATATGCTGTTAGAAGAAATCTCTGCAGTTAAAACCAAAACGGAGCAAGCGAACAGAATGGTTGTAAATGTGTGCATTCAACTTAAGGAGTTCAACTCGTGTGCTGAAAGGCAAGTCTGGAAACACTTTCTGTGGAGAAATCTCAAAATAGGCCTTTCCAGCAGTATTCCCACATATAACGAAATAGCAGTAAAACTCTGCCTGAAACACAAAAGCAACCTATCTTTCAAACTGCTCTGCTGTGCTAAGTGAGTAAAATCTCCCTTTAGATTCAGGAGTTAAAAACACGTTTCTGGCAATGGCTGCGTTTGGACATTCCTGAGTGAATTGGAGTATATACTGTTAGAAGAACTCTCTACTTCTAAAACCAAAGCCGACCTACATAACAGAACGGTTGTCCATGTGTGCATTCAACCTACAGAGTTAAATTCGTGTGTTGAAGGGGAAGTCCTAAAACGCTTTCTGTGGAGAGACCTCAAAACAGGCCTTACAGCAGTATTCCCGCATATAACGAAATAGCAGTAAAACTCTGCCTAAAACACAGAAACAAGGTATCCTTCTATCTTCTCTCCTGTGCGTTTGTTCAGCTAAGGGAGTTAAATCTCCCTTTCGATTCAGGAGATAGAAGCACGTTTCTGGCAAGAGCTGCATTTGGACATTCCTGAATGAATGGGAATATATGCTGTAAGAAGAACTTTTTGCTTCTAAAACAAAAACGGAGCAACCTTACAGCATGGTTGTCAATGTGTGCATTCACCTTACAGATTTAAACTCGTGTTTTGAAAAGGAAATCTAGAAACGCTTTCTGTGGAGTGATGTCAAACAGGCATTTCCAGCAGTATTCCCGCATATAACGAAATAGCAGTAAAACTTTGCCTAAAACACAGAAGCAACGTATCCATAAATCTGCTCTGGTGTTCCTTTATTCAGCTAAATGAGTTAAATCTCCCTTTAGATTCAGGAGTTAGAAACACATTTCTGGCAAGGGCTGCGTTTGGACATTCCTGCGTTAATGGGAGTATATGCTGTAAGACAAAGTCTATGCTTCTAAAACCAAAACAAATCGACCTAATGGAACGGTTGTCAATATGTGCATTCAACTTACACAGATAAACTCGTGTGTTAAAGGGGATGTCTGGAAATGATTTCCGTGGAGAGATCTCAAAACAGGCCTTCCTAGCAGTATTCCCGCATATAACGATATAGCAGTAAAACTCTGCTTAAAACACAGAAGCAACGTATCCTTCAATCTTCTCTCCTGTGCGATTTTCAGCTAAGTGAGTTAAATCTCCCTTTAGATTCAGGAGTTAAAAACACGTTTCTGGCAAGGTCGGCGTTTGGACATTCCTGAGTGAATGGAAGTAAATGCTGTAAGGAGAACCCTTTGATTCTAAAACCGAAACGGTGCTACCTAACAGAACGGTTGTCAAAGTGTGCATTCAGCTTACAGAGGTAAACTCGTGTGTTGAAAGGGAAGTCTGCAAATGCTTTCTGTGGGGAGATCTCAAAACAGGCCTTTCCAGCAGTATTCCCGCATATGACAAAATAGCAGTAAAACTCTGCCTTAAACACAGAAGCAACGCATATTTCAATCTGCTCTGCTGTGCGTTTGTTCTGCTAAGTGAGTTAAATCTCCCTTTATATTCAGGAGTTAGAAAAACGTTTCTGGCAAGAGGTGGGTTTGGAAATTCAGGAGGGAATTGGAGTACATGCTGTTAGAAGAAATCTCTGCAGTTAAAACCAAAACGGAGAAACCGAACAGAATGGTTGTAAATGTGTGCATTCAACTTAAGGAGTTCAACTCATGTGTTGAAAGGCAAGTCTGGAAACACTTTCTGTGGAGAAATCTCAAAATAGGCCTTTCCAGCAGTATTCCCACATATAACGAAATAGCAGTAAAACTCTGCCTAAAACACAAAAGCAACCTATCTTTCAATCTGCTCTGCTGTGCTAAGTGAGTAAAATCTCCCTTTAGATTCAGGAGTTAAAACACGTTTCTGGCAATGGCTGCATTTGGACATTCCTGAGTGAATTGGAGTATATACTGTTAGAAGAACTCTCTACTTCTAAAACCTAAACGGAGCTACCTAACAGAACGGTTGTCAATGTGTGCATTCAACTTACAGAGTTAAACTCTTTTGTTGAAGGGAAAATCTGGAAGCGCTTTCTGTGGAGAGATCTCAAAAGAGGCCTTTCCAGCAGTTTTCCCGCATATAACGAAATAGCAGAAAAACTCGGCCTAAAACACAGAAGAAACGTATCCTTCTATGTGCTCCGCTGTGCATTTGTTCAGCTTAGTGAGGTAAATCTCTTTTTAGAATCAGGTGTTAGAAACACGTTTTTGGCAACAGCTGCGTTTGGACATTCCTGAGTGAATGGGAGTATATGCTGTAAGGAGAACTCTCTGCTTCTAAAACCAAAACGGAGGTATCTAACACAATGGTTGTCAATGTGTGCATTCAACTTACAGAGTTAAACTCTTCTGTTGAAGGGAATATCTAAAAATGCTTTCTGTGCAGAGATCTCAAAAGAGGCCTTTCCAGCAGAATTCCCCCATATAACGAAATAGCAGTAAAACTCGGCCTAAAACACAGAAGCAACGTATCATTCAATCTGCTCTGCTGTGCGTATGTTCAGCTAAGTGAGTAAAATCTCCGTTTAGATTCAGGAGTTAGAAACACGTTTCTGGCAAGAGCTGCATTTGGACATTCCGGAGTGAATGGGAGTATATGCTGTAAGCAGAACTTTCTGCTTCTAAAACCAAAACGGAGCTACCTAACAGAACGGTTCTCAATGTGTGCATTCAACTTACAGAGTTAAACTCTTGAGTTAAAAAGGAAGTCTGGAAACGCTTTCTGTGGAGAGATCTCAAAACAGGCCTTTCCAGCAGTATTCCCGCATTTAACGAAAAGCAGTATAATTCTGCCTTAAACGCAGAAGCAACGTATCCTTCAATCTGCTCAGCTGTGCATTTGTTCTGCTAAGTTAGTTAAATCTCCCTTTAGATTCAGAAGTTAGAATCACGTTTCTAACCAGAGCTGCGTTTGGACATTCCTGAGTGAATGGGAGTATATGCTGTAAAAAGAACTCTCTGCTTCTAAAACCAAAACAGATCTACCTAACACAACGGTTGTCACTGTGTGCATTCAACTTACAGAGTTAAACTCTTCTGTTGAAGGGAAAATCTGGAAACGCTTTCTGTGGAGAGATCTCAAAACAGGCATTTCCAGCAGTATTCCCGCATATAACGAAATAGAAGTATAACTCTGCCGAAAACACAGAAGCAGCATATCATTCAATCTGTTCTGGTGTGCCTTTATTCAGCGAAGTGACTTAAATCTCCCTTTAGATTGAGGAGTTAGAAACACGTTTCTGGCAATGGCGGCGTTTGGACATTCCTGAGTGAATTGGAGTATATACTGTTAGAAGAACTCTCTACTTCTAAAACCAAAGCCGACCTACCTAACAGAACGGTTGTCAATGTGTGCATTCAACCTACAGAATTAAACTCGTGTTTTGAAGGGGAAGTCTGGAAACGCTTTCTGTGCAGAGATCACAAAATGGGCCTTTCCGGCAGTATTCCCGCATATAACGAAATAGCAGTAAAACTCTGCCTAAAACACAGAAGGAAGGTATCCTTCAATCTGCTCTGCTGTGCATTTCTTATGCTAAGTGTGTTAAATCTCCCTTTAGATTCAGGAGATAGAAACACGTTCCTGGCAAGTGCTGCGTTTGGACATTTCTGAGTGAATGGGATTATATTCTGTAAGGAGAATTCTCTGCTTCTAAAACCAAAATGGAGCTACCTAACAGAACAATTGTCAATGTGTGCATTCAACTTACACAGATAAACTCGTGTGTTGAAGGGGACCTCTGGAAACGCTTTCTGTGGAGAGATCTCAAAACAGGCCTTTGTAGCAGTATTCCCGCATATAACGAAATAGCAGTAAAAGTCTGCTTAAAACACAGAAGCAACGTATCCTTCAGTCTTCTCTCCTGTGCGATTGTTCAGCTAAGTGAGTAAAATTTCCCTTTAGATTCAGCAGTTAGAAAAACGTTTCTGGCAAGAGCAGGGTTTGGAAATTCAGGAGGGAATTGGAGTATATGCTGTTAGAAGAAATCTCTGCAGTTAAAACCAAAACGGAGCAAGCGAACAGAATGGTTGTAAATGTGTGCATTCAACTTAAGGAGTTCAACTCGTGTGCTGAAAGGCAAGTCTGGAAACACTTTCTGTGGAGAAATCTCAAAATAGGCCTTTCCAGCAGTATTCCCACATATAACGAAATAGCAGTAAAACTCTGCCTGAAACACAAAAGCAACCTATCTTTCAAACTGCTCTGCTGTGCTAAGTGAGTAAAATCTCCCTTTAGATTCAGGAGTTAAAAACACGTTTCTGGCAATGGCTGCGTTTGGACATTCCTGAGTGAATTGGAGTATATACTGTTAGAAGAACTCTCTACTTCTAAAACCAAAGCCGACCTACATAACAGAACGGTTGTCCATGTGTGCATTCAACCTACAGAGTTAAATTCGTGTGTTGAAGGGGAAGTCCTAAAACGCTTTCTGTGGAGAGACCTCAAAACAGGCCTTACAGCAGTATTCCCGCATATAACGAAATAGCAGTAAAACTCTGCCTAAAACACAGAAACAAGGTATCCTTCTATCTTCTCTCCTGTGCGTTTGTTCAGCTAAGGGAGTTAAATCTCCCTTTCGATTCAGGAGATAGAAGCACGTTTCTGGCAAGAGCTGCATTTGGACATTCCTGAATGAATGGGAATATATGCTGTAAGGAGAACTTTTTGCTTCTAAAACAAAAACGGAGCAACCTTACAGCATGGTTGTCAATGTGTGCATTCACCTTACAGATTTAAACTCGTGTTTTGAAAAGGAAATCTAGAAACGCTTTCTGTGGAGTGATGTCAAACAGGCATTTCCAGCAGTATTCCCGCATATAACGAAATAGCAGTAAAACTTTGCCTAAAACACAGAAGCAACGTATCCATCAATCTGCTCTGGTGTTCCTTTATTCAGCTAAATGAGTTAAATCTCCCTTTAGATTCAGGAGTTAGAAACACATTTCTGGCAAGGGCTGCATTTGGACATTCCTGCGTTAATGGGAGTATATGCTGTAAGACAAAGTCTATGCTTCTAAAACCAAAACAAATCGACCTAATGGAACGGTTGTCAATATGTGCATTCAACTTACACAGATAAACTCGTGTGTTAAAGGGGATGTCTGGAAATGATTTCCGTGGAGAGATCTCAAAACAGGCCTTCCTAGCAGTATTCCCGCATATAACGATATAGCAGTAAAACTCTGCTTAAAACACAGAAGCAACGTATCCTTCAATCTTCTCTCCTGTGCGATTTTCAGCTAAGTGAGTTAAATCTCCCTTTAGATTCAGGAGTTAAAAACACGTTTCTGGCAAGGTCGGCGTTTGGACATTCCTGAGTGAATGGAAGTAAATGCTGTAAGGAGAACCCTTTGATTCTAAAACCGAAACGGTGCTACCTAACAGAACGGTTGTCAAAGTGTGCATTCAGCTTACAGAGGTAAACTCGTGTGTTGAAAGGGAAGTCTGCAAATGCTTTCTGTGGGGAGATCTCAAAACAGGCCTTTCCAGCAGTATTCCCGCATATGACAAAATAGCAGTAAAACTCTGCCTTAAACACAGAAGCAACGCATATTTCAATCTGCTCTGCTGTGCGTTTGTTCTGCTAAGTGAGTTAAATCTCCCTTTATATTCAGGAGTTAGAAAAACGTTTCTGGCAAGAGCTGGGTTTGGAAATTCAGGAGGGAATTGGAGTATATGCTGTTAGAAGAAATCTCTGCAGTTAAAACCAAAATGGAGCAAGCGAAAAGAATGGTTGTAAATGTGTGCATTCAACTTAAGGAGTTCAACTCATGTGTTGAAAGGCAAGTCTGGAAACACTTTCTGTGGAGAAATCTCAAAATAGGCCTTTCCAGCAGTATTCCCACATATAACGAAATAGCAGTAAAACTCTGCCTAAAACACAAAAGCAACCTATCTTTCAATCTGCACGGCTGTGCTAAGTGAGTAAAATCTCCCTTTAGATTCAGGAGTTAAAAACACGTTTCTGGCAATGGCTGCATTTGGACATTCCAGAGTGAATTGGAATATATACTGTTAGACGAACTCTCTACTTCTAAAACGTAAACGGAGCTACCTAACAGAACGGTTGTCAATGTGTGCATTCAAATTACAGAGTTAAACTCTTTTGTTGAAGGGAAAATCTGGAAGCGCTTTCTGTGGAGAGATCTCAAAAGAGGCCTTTCCAGGAGTATTCCCGCATATAACGAAATAGCAGAAAAACTCGGCCTAAAACACAGAAGAAACGTATCATTCAATCTGCTCTGCTGTGCGTGCTTTCAGCTAAGTGAGTTAAATCTCCCTTTAGATTCAGGACTTAGAAACACATTTCTGGCAAGAGCTGCATTTGGACATTCCTGAGTGAATTGGGGTATATGCTGTTAGAAGAAATCTCTGCTTCTAAAACCAAAACAGAGCATCCTAATAGATCAGTTGTCAATGTGTGCATTCCACTTAAAGTGTTAAACTCGTGTGTTGAAGGGGAAGTCTGAAAACATTTTCTGTGGAGAGATCTCAACACAGGCCTTTCCAGCAGTATTCCCGCATATAACGAAATACAGTAAATCTCTGCCTAAAACACAGAAGCAACGTATCCTTCAATCTGCTCTGCTGTGTGTTAGTTCAGCTAGGTGAGTTAAATCTCCCTTTAGATTCAGGAGTTAGAAACCCGTTTCTGGCAAGATCGGCGTTTGGACATTCCTGAGTGAATGGAAGTAAATGCTGTAAAGAGAACTCTTTGCTTCTAAAACCGACACGGTGCTAACTAACAGAACGGTTGTCAATGTGTGCATTCAACTTACAGAGTTAAACTCGTGTGTTGAAGGGGAAGTCTGGAAACGCTTTCTGTGGAGAGATCTCAAAACAGGCTTTACAGCAGTATTCCCGCATATAACGAAATAGCAGTTCAACTCTGCCTAAAACACAGAAGCAACGTATCCTTCAATCTGCTCTTCTGTGCTAAGTGAGGAAAGTCTCCCTTTAGATCCAGGAGTTAGAAACACGTTTCTGGCAATGGCTGCGTTTGGACATTCCTGAGTTTATTGGAGTATATACTGTTCGAAGACCTCTCTACTTCTAAAACCAAAGTGAAGCTACCTAACAGAACTGTTGTCCATGTGTGCATTCAACCTACAGAATTAAACTCGTGTGTTGAAGGGGAAGTCTGGAAATATTTTCTGTGGAGAGATCTCAAAAGAGGCCTTTCCAGCAGTATTCCCGCATATAACGAAATAGGAGAAAAACTAGGCCTAAAACACAGAAGAAACGTATCCTTCTATGTGCTCCGCTGTGCATTTGTTCAGCTTAGTGAGGTAAATCTCTTTTTAGAATCAGGTGTTAGGAACACATTTTTGGCAACAGCTGCATTTGGACATTCCTGAGTGAAAGGGAGTATATGCTGTAAGGAGAACTCTCTGCTTCTAAAAGCAAAACGGAGCAATCTAACACAATGGTTGTCAATGTGTGCATTCAGCTTACAGAGTTAAACTCTTCTGTTGAAGGGAAAATCTAAAAATGCTTTCTGTGCAGAGATCTCAAAAGAGGCCTTTCCAGCAGAATTCCCCCATATAAGGAAATAGCAGTAAAACTCGGCCCAAAACACAGAAGCAACGTATCATTCAATCTGCTCTGCTGTGCGTATGTTCAGCTAAGTGAGTAAAATCTCTGTTTAGATTCAGGAGTTAGAAACACGTCTCTGGCAAGAGCTGCATTTGGACAATCCGGAGGGAATGGGATTATATGCTGTAAGCAGAACTTTCTGCTTCTAAAACCAAAACGGAGCTACCTAACAGAACGGTTCTCAATGTGTGCATTCAACTTACAGAGTTAAACTCGTGAGTTAAAAAGGAAGTCTGGAAATGCTTTCTGTGGAGAGATCTCAAAACAGGCCTTTCCAGCAGTATTCCCGCATATAACGAAAAGCAGTATAATTCTGCCTTAAACGCAGAAGCAACGTATCCTTCAATCTGCTCAGCTGTGCCTTTGTTCTGCTAAGTTACTTAAATCTCCCTTTAGATTCAGAAGTTAGAATCACGTTTCTAACCAGAGCTGCGTTTGGACATTCCTGAGTGAATGGGAGTATATGCTGTATAAAGAACTCTCTGCTTCTAAAACCAAAACAGATCTACCTAACACAACGGTTGTCACTGTGTGCATTCAACTTACAGAGTTAAATTCTTCTGTTGAAGGGAAAATCTGGAAACGCTTTCTGTGGAAAGATCTCAAAACAGGCATTTCCAGCAGTATTCCCGCATATAACGAAATAGAATTATAACTCTGCCGAAAACACAGAAGCAGCATATCATTCAATCTGTTCTGGTGTGCCTTTATTCAGCGAAGTGACTTAAATCTCCCTTTAGATTGAGGAGTTAGAAACACGTTTCTGGCAATGGCTGCGTTTGGACATTCCTGAGTGAATTGGAGTATATACTGTTAGAATAACTCTCTACTTCTAAAACCAAAGCCGACCTACCTAACAGTATGGTTGTCAATGTGTGCATTCAACCTACAGAATTAAACTCGTGTTTTGAAGGGGAAGTCTGGAAACGCTTTCTGTGCAGAGATCACAAAATGGGCCTTTCCAGCAGTATTCCCGCATATAACGAAATAGCAGTATAACTCTGCCTAAAACACAGAAGGAAGGTATCCTTCAATCTGCTCTGCTGTGCATTTCTTATGCTAAGTGTGTTAAATCTCCCTTTAGATTCAGGAGATAGAAACACCTTCCTGGCAAGTGCTGCGTTTGGACATTCCTGAGTTTATTGGAGTATATACTGTTCGAAGACCTCTCTACTTCTAAAACCAAAGCGAAGCTACCTAACAGAACGGTTGTCCATGTGTGCATTCAAGCTACAGAGTTAAACTCGTGTGTTGAAGGGGAAGTCTGGAAACATTTTCTGTGGAGAGATCACAAAACAGGCCTTTCCAGCAGTATTCCCGCATATAACGAAACACCAGTAAAACTTAAACACAGAAGCAACGTATCCTTCAAACTGCTCAGCTCGGCGTTTGTTCTGCTAAGTTAGTTAAATCTCCCTTTATATTCAGGAGTTAGAAAAACGTTTCTGGCAAGAGCTGGGTTTGGAAATTCAGGAGGGAATTGGAGTATATGCTGTTAGAAGAAATCTCTGCACTTAAAACCAAAACGGAGCAACCGAACAGAATGGTTGTAAATGTGTGCATTCAACTTAAGGAGTTCAACTCGTGTGTTGACAGGCAAGTCTGGAAACACTTTCTGTGGAGAAATCTCAAAATAGGCCTTTCCAGCAGTATTCCCACATATAACGAAATAGCAGTAAAACTCTGCCTGAAACACAAAAGCAACCTATCTTTCAAACTGCTCTGCTGTGCTAAGTGAGTAAAATCTCCCTTTAGATTCAGGAGTTAAAAACACGTTTCTGGCAATGGCTGCGTTTGGACATTCCTGAGTGAATTGGAGTATATACTGTTAGAAGAACTCTCTACTTCTAAAACCAAAGCCGACCTACCTAACTGAACGGTTGTCCATGTGTGCATTCAACCTACAGAGTTAAATTCGTGTGTTGAAGGGGAAGTCCTAAAACGCTTTCTGTGGAGAGACCTCAAAACAGGCCTTACAGCAGTATTCCCGCATATAACGAAATAGCAGTAAAACTCTGCCTAAAGCACAGAAACAATGTATCCCTCTATCTTCTCTCCTGTGCGTTTGTTCAGCTAAGGGAGTTAAATCTCCCTTTAGATTCAGGAGATAGAAGCACGTTTCTGGCAAGAGCTGTATTTGGACATTCTTGAATGAATGGGAATATATGCTGTAAGGAGAACTTTTTGCTTCTAAAACCAAAACGGAGCAACCTTACAGCATGGTTGTCAATGTGTGCATTCACCTTACGGATTTAAACTCGTGTTTTTAAAAGGAAATCTGGAAACGCTTTCTGTGGAGAGATCTCAAACAGGGATTTCCAGCAGTATTCCCGCATATACCGAAATAGCAGTAAAACTTTGCCTAAAACACAGAAGCAACGTATCCATCAATCTGCTCTGGTGTTCCTTTATTCAGCTAAATGAGTTAAATCTCCCTTTAGATTCAGGAGTTAGAAACACATTTCTGGCAAGGGCTGCGTTTGGACATTCCTGCGTTAATGGGAGTATATGCTGTAAGACAAAGTCTATGCTTCTAAAATCAAAACAAATCGACCTAATGGAACGGTTGTCAATATGTGCATTCAACTTACACAGATAAACTCGCGTGTTAAAGGGGATGTCTGGAAATGATTTCCGTGGAGAGATCTCAAAACAGGCCTTCCTAGCAGTATTCCTGCATATAACGACATAGCAGTAAAACTCTGCTTAAAACACAGAAGCAACGTATCCTTCAATCTTCTCTCCTGTGCGATTGTTCAGCTAAGTGAGTTAAATCTCCCTTTAGATTCAGGAGTTAAAAACACGTTTCTGGCAAGGTCGGCGTTTGGACATTCCTGAGTGAATGGAAGTAAATGCTGTAAGGAGAACTCTTTGCTTCTAAAACCGAAACGGTGCTACCTAACAGAACGGTTGTCAAAGTGTGCATTCAACTTACAGAGGTAAACTCGTGTGTTGAAAGGGAAGTCTGCAAATGCTTTCTGTGGGGAGATCTCAAAACAGTCCTTTCCAGCAGTATTCCAGCATATGACAAAATAGCAGTAAAACTCTGCCTTAAACACAGAAGCAACGCATATTTCAATCTGCTCTGCTGTGCGTTTGTTCTGCTAAGTGAGTTAAATCTCCCTTTATATTCAGGAGTTAGAAAAACGTTTCTGGCAAGAGGTGGGTTTGGAAATTCAGGAGGGAATTGGAGTATATGCTGTTAGAAGAAATCTCTGCAGTTAAAACCAAAACGGAGCAACCGAACAGAATGGTTGTAAATGTGTGCATTCAACTTAAGGAGTTCAACTCATGTGTTGAAAGGCAAGTCTGGAAACACTTTCTGTGGAGAAATCTCAAAATAGGCCTTTCCAGCAGTATTCCCACATATAACGAAATAGCAGTAAAACTCTGCCTAAAACACAAAAGCAACCTATCTTTCAATCTGCTCTGCTGTGCTAAGTGAGTAAAATCTCCCTTTAGATTCAGGAGTTAAAACACGTTTCTGGCAATGGCTGCATTTGGACATTCCTGAGTGAATTGGAGTATATACTGTTAGAAGAACTCTCTACTTCTAAAACCTAAACGGAGCTACCTAACAGAACGGTTGTCAATGTGTGCATTCAACTTACAGAGTTAAACTCTTTTGTTGAAGGGAAAATCTGGAAGCGCTTTCTGTGGAGAGATCTCAAAAGAGGCCTTTCCAGCAGTTTTCCCGCATATAACGAAATAGCAGAAAAACTCGGCCTAAAACACAGAAGAAACGTATCCTTCTATGTGCTCCGCTGTGCATTTGTTCAGCTTAGTGAGGTAAATCTCTTTTTAGAATCAGGTGTTAGAAACACGTTTTTGGCAACAGCTGCGTTTGGACATTCCTGAGTGAATGGGAGTATATGCTGTAAGGAGAACTCTCTGCTTCTAAAACCAAAACGGAGGTATCTAACACAATGGTTGTCAATGTGTGCATTCAACTTACAGAGTTAAACTCTTCTGTTGAAGGGAATATCTAAAAATGCTTTCTGTGCAGAGATCTCAAAAGAGGCCTTTCCAGCAGAATTCCCCCATATAACGAAATAGCAGTAAAACTCGGCCTAAAACACAGAAGCAACGTATCATTCAATCTGCTCTGCTGTGCGTATGTTCAGCTAAGTGAGTAAAATCTCCGTTTAGATTCAGGAGTTAGAAACACGTTTCTGGCAAGAGCTGCATTTGGACATTCCGGAGTGAATGGGAGTATATGCTGTAAGCAGAACTTTCTGCTTCTAAAACCAAAACGGAGCTACCTAACAGAACGGTTCTCAATGTGTGCATTCAACTTACAGAGTTAAACTCTTGAGTTAAAAAGGAAGTCTGGAAACGCTTTCTGTGGAGAGATCTCAAAACAGGCCTTTCCAGCAGTATTCCCGCATTTAACGAAAAGCAGTATAATTCTGCCTTAAACGCAGAAGCAACGTATCCTTCAATCTGCTCAGCTGTGCATTTGTTCTGCTAAGTTAGTTAAATCTCCCTTTAGATTCAGAAGTTAGAATCACGTTTCTAACCAGAGCTGCGTTTGGACATTCCTGAGTGAATGGGAGTATATGCTGTAAAAAGAACTCTCTGCTTCTAAAACCAAAACAGATCTACCTAACACAACGGTTGTCACTGTGTGCATTCAACTTACAGAGTTAAACTCTTCTGTTGAAGGGAAAATCTGGAAACGCTTTCTGTGGAGAGATCTCAAAACAGGCATTTCCAGCAGTATTCCCGCATATAACGAAATAGAAGTATAACTCTGCCGAAAACACAGAAGCAGCATATCATTCAATCTGTTCTGGTGTGCCTTTATTCAGCGAAGTGACTTAAATCTCCCTTTAGATTGAGGAGTTAGAAACACGTTTCTGGCAATGGCGGCGTTTGGACATTCCTGACTGAATTGGAGTATATACTGTTAGAAGAACTCTCTACTTCTAAAACCAAAGCCGACCTACCTAACAGAACGGTTGTCAATGTGTGCATTCAACCTACAGAATTAAACTCGTGTTTTGAAGGGGAAGTCTGGAAACGCTTTCTGTGCAGAGATCACAAAATGGGCCTTTCCGGCAGTATTCCCGCATATAACGAAATAGCAGTAAAACTCTGCCTAAAACACAGAAGGAAGGTATCCTTCAATCTGCTCTGCTGTGCATTTCTTATGCTAAGTGTGTTAAATCTCCCTTTAGATTCAGGAGATAGAAACACGTTCCTGGCAAGTGCTGCGTTTGGACATTTCTGAGTGAATGGGATTATATTCTGTAAGGAGAATTCTCTGCTTCTAAAACCAAAATGGAGCTACCTAACAGAACAATTGTCAATGTGTGCATTCAACTTACACAGATAAACTCGTGTGTTGAAGGGGACCTCTGGAAACGCTTTCTGTGGAGAGATCTCAAAACAGGCCTTTGTAGCAGTATTCCCGCATATAACGAAATAGCAGTAAAAGTCTGCTTAAAACACAGAAGCAACGTATCCTTCAGTCTTCTCTCCTGTGCGATTGTTCAGCTAAGTGAGTAAAATTTCCCTTTAGATTCACCAGTTAGAAAAACGTTTCTGGCAAGAGCAGGGTTTGGAAATTCAGGAGGGAATTGGAGTATATGCTGTTAGAAGAAATCTCTGCAGTTAAAACCAAAACGGAGCAAGCGAACAGAATGGTTGTAAATGTGTGCATTCAACTTAAGGAGTTCAACTCGTGTGCTGAAAGGCAAGTCTGGAAACACTTTCTGTGGAGAAATCTCAAAATAGGCCTTTCCAGCAGTATTCCCACATATAACGAAATAGCAGTAAAACTCTGCCTGAAACACAAAAGCAACCTATCTTTCAAACTGCTCTGCTGTGCTAAGTGAGTAAAATCTCCCTTTAGATTCAGGAGTTAAAAACACGTTTCTGGCAATGGCTGCGTTTGGACATTCCTGAGTGAATTGGAGTATATACTGTTAGAAGAACTCTCTACTTCTAAAACCAAAGCCGACCTACATAACAGAACGGTTGTCCATGTGTGCATTCAACCTACAGAGTTAAATTCGTGTGTTGAAGGGGAAGTCCTAAAACGCTTTCTGTGGAGAGACCTCAAAACAGGCCTTACAGCAGTATTCCCGCATATAACGAAATAGCAGTAAAACTCTGCCTAAAACACAGAAACAAGGTATCCTTCTATCTTCTCTCCTGTGCGTTTGTTCAGCTAAGGGAGTTAAATCTCCCTTTCGATTCAGGAGATAGAAGCACGTTTCTGGCAAGAGCTGCATTTGGACATTCCTGAATGAATGGGAATATATGCTGTAAGGAGAACTTTTTGCTTCTAAAACAAAAACGGAGCAACCTTACAGCATGGTTGTCAATGTGTGCATTCACCTTACAGATTTAAACTCGTGTTTTGAAAAGGAAATCTAGAAACGCTTTCTGTGGAGTGATGTCAAACAGGCATTTCCAGCAGTATTCCCGCATATAACGAAATAGCAGTAAAACTTTGCCTAAAACACAGAAGCAACGTATCCATAAATCTGCTCTGGTGTTCCTTTATTCAGCTAAATGAGTTAAATCTCCCTTTAGATTCAGGAGTTAGAAACACATTTCTGGCAAGGGCTGCATTTGGACATTCCTGCGTTAATGGGAGTATATGCTGTAAGACAAAGTCTATGCTTCTAAAACCAAAACAAATCGACCTAATGGAACGGTTGTCAATATGTGCATTCAACTTACACAGATAAACTCGTGTGTTAAAGGGGATGTCTGGAAATGATTTCCGTGGAGAGATCTCAAAACAGGCCTTCCTAGCAGTATTCCCGCATATAACGATATAGCAGTAAAACTCTGCTTAAAACACAGAAGCAACGTATCCTTCAATCTTCTCTCCTGTGCGATTTTCAGCTAAGTGAGTTAAATCTCCCTTTAGATTCAGGAGTTCAAAACACGTTTCTGGCAAGGTCGGCGTTTGGACATTCCTGAGTGAATGGAAGTAAATGCTGTAAGGAGAACCCTTTGATTCTAAAACCGAAACGGTGCTACCTAACAGAACGGTTGTCAAAGTGTGCATTCAGCTTACAGAGGTAAACTCGTGTGTTGAAAGGGAAGTCTGCAAATGCTTTCTGTGGGGAGATCTCAAAACAGGCCTTTCCAGCAGTATTCCCGCATATGACAAAATAGCAGTAAAACTCTGCCTTAAACACAGAAGCAACGCATATTTCAATCTGCTCTGCTGTGCGTTTGTTCTGCTAAGTGAGTTAAATCTCCCTTTATATTCAGGAGTTAGAAAAACGTTTCTGGCAAGAGCTGGGTTTGGAAATTCAGGAGGGAATTGGAGTATATGCTGTTAGAAGAAATCTCTGCAGTTAAAACCAAAACGGAGCAAGCGAAAAGAATGGTTGTAAATGTGTGCATTCAACTTAAGGAGTTCAACTCATGTGTTGAAAGGCAAGTATGGAAACACTTTCTGTGGAGAAATCTCAAAATAGGCCTTTCCAACAGTATTCCCACATATAACGAAATAGCAGTAAAACTCTGCCTAAAACACAAAAGCAACCTATCTTTCAATCTGCACGGCTGTGCTAAGTGAGTAAAATCTCCCTTTAGATTCAGGAGTTAAAAACACGTTTCTGGCAATGGCTGCATTTGGACATTCCAGAGTGAATTGGAATATATACTGTTAGACCAACTCTCTACTTCTAAAACGTAAACGGAGCTACCTAACAGAACGGTTGTCAATGTGTGCATTCAAATTACAGAGTTAAACTCTTTTGTTGAAGGGAAAATCTGGAAGCGCTTTCTGTGGAGAGATCTCAAAAGAGGCCTTTCCAGGAGTATTCCCGCATATAACGAAATAGCAGAAAAACTCGGCCTAAAACACAGAAGAAACGTATCATTCAATCTGCTCTGCTGTGCGTGCTTTCAGCTAAGTGAGTTAAATCTCCCTTTAGATTCAGGACTTAGAAACACATTTCTGGCAAGAGCTGCATTTGGACATTCCTGAGTGAATTGGGGTATATGCTGTTAGAAGAAATCTCTGCTTCTAAAACCAAAACAGAGCATCCTAATAGATCAGTTGTCAATGTGTGCATTCCACTTAAAGTGTTAAACTCGTGTGTTGAAGGGGAAGTCTGAAAACATTTTCTGTGGAGAGATCTCAACACAGGCCTTTCCAGCAGTATTCCCGCATATAACGAAATACAGTAAATCTCTGCCTAAAACACAGAAGCAACGTATCCTTCAATCTGCTCTGCTGTGTGTTAGTTCAGCTAGGTGAGTTAAATCTCCCTTTAGATTCAGGAGTTAGAAACCCGTTTCTGGCAAGATCGGCGTTTGGACATTCCTGAGTGAATGGAAGTAAATGCTGTAAAGAGAACTCTTTGCTTCTAAAACCGACACGGTGCTAACTAACAGAACGGTTGTCAATGTGTGCATTCAACTTACAGAGTTAAACTCGTGTGTTGAAGGGGAAGTCTGGAAACGCTTTCTGTGGAGAGATCTCAAAACAGGCCTTACAGCAGTATTCCCGCATATAACGAAATAGCAGTTCAACTCTGCCTAAAACACAGAAGCAACGTATCCTTCAATCTGCTCTTCTGTGCTAAGTGAGGAAAGTCTCCCTTTAGATCCAGGAGTTAGAAACACGTTTCTGGCAATGGCTGCGTTTGGACATTCCTGAGTTTATTGGAGTATATACTGTTCGAAGACCTCTCTACTTCTAAAACCAAAGTGAAGCTACCTAACAGAACTGTTGTCCATGTGTGCATTCAACCTACAGAATTAAACTCGTGTGTTGAAGGGGAAGTCTGGAAATATTTTCTGTGGAGAGATCTCAAAAGAGGCCTTTCCAGCAGTATTCCCGCATATAACGAAATAGGAGAAAAACTAGGCCTAAAACACAGAAGAAACGTATCCTTCTATGTGCTCCGCTGTGCATTTGTTCAGCTTAGTGAGGTAAATCTCTTTTTAGAATCAGGTGTTAGGAACACATTTTTGGCAACAGCTGCATTTGGACATTCCTGAGTGAATGGGAGTATATGCTGTAAGGAGAACTCTCTGCTTCTAAAAGCAAAACGGAGCAATCTAACACAATGGTTGTCAATGTGTGCATTCAGCTTACAGAGTTAAACTCTTCTGTTGAAGGGAAAATCTAAAAATGCTTTCTGTGCAGAGATCTCAAAAGAGGCCTTTCCAGCAGAATTCCCCCATATAAGGAAATAGCAGTAAAACTCGGCCTAAAACACAGAAGCAACGTATCATTCAATCTGCTCTGCTGTGCGTATGTTCAGCTAAGTGAGTAAAATCTCCGTTTAGATTCAGGAGTTAGAAACACGTCTCTGGCAAGAGCTGCATTTGGACATTCCGGAGGGAATGGGAGTATATGCTGTAAGCAGAACTTTCTGCTTCTAAAACCAAAACGGAGCTACCTAACAGAACGGTTCTCAATGTGTGCATTCAACTTACAGAGTTAAACTCGTGAGTTAAAAAGGAAGTCTGGAAACGCTTTCTGTGGAGAGATCTCAAAACAGGCCTTTCCAGCAGTATTCCCGCATATAACGAAAAGCAGTATAATTCTGCCTTAAACGCAGAAGCAACGTATCCTTCAATCTGCTCAGCTGTGCCTTTGTTCTGTTAAGTTACTTAAATCTCCCTTTAGATTCAGAAGTTAGAATCACGTTTCTAACCAGAGCTGCGTTTGGACATTCCTGAGTGAATGGGAGTATATGCTGTAAAAAGAACTCTCTGCTTCTAAAACCAAAACAGATCTACCTAACACAACGGTTGTCACTGTGTGCATTCAACTTACAGAGTTAAATTCTTCTGTTGAAGGGAAAATCTGGAAACGCTTTCTGTGGAGAGATCTCAAAACAGGCATTTCCAGCAGTATTCCCGCATATAACGAAATAGAAGTATAACTCTGCCGAAAACACAGAAGCAGCGTATCATTCAATCTGTTCTGGTGTGCCTTTATTCAGCGAAGTGACTTAAATCTCCCTTTAGATTGAGGAGTTAGAAACACGTTTCTGGCAATGGCTGCGTTTGGACATTCCTGAGTGAATTGGAGTATATACTGTTAGAATAACTCTCTACTTCTAAAACCAAAGCCGACCTACCTAACAGTATGGTTGTCAATGTGTGCATTCAACCTACAGAATTAAACTCGTGTTTTGAAGGGGAAGTCTGGAAACGCTTTCTGTGCAGAGATCACAAAATGGGCCTTTCCAGCAGTATTCCCGCATATAACGAAATAGCAGTATAACTCTGCCTAAAACACAGAAGGAAGGTATCCTTCAATCTGCTCTGCTGTGCATTTCTTATGCTAAGTGTGTGAAATCTCCCTTTAGATTCAGGAGATAGAAACACCTTCCTGGCAAGTGCTGCGATTGGACATTCCTGAGTTTATTGGAGTATATACTGTTCGAAGACCTCTCTACTTCTAAAACCAAAGCGAAGCTACCTAACAGAACGGTTGTCCATGTGTGCATTCAAGCTACAGAGTTAAACTCGTGTGTTGAAGGGGAAGTCTGGAAACATTTTCTGTGGAGAGATCACAAAACAGGCCTTTCCAGCAGTATTCCCGCATATAACGAAACACCAGTAAAACTTAAACACAGAAGCAACGTATCCTTCAAACTGCTCAGCTCGGCGTTTGTTCTGCTAAGTTAGTTAAATCTCCCTTTATATTCAGGAGTTAGAAAAACGTTTCTGGCAAGAGCTGGGTTTGGAAATTCAGGAGGGAATTGGAGTATATGCTGTTAGAAGAAATCTCTGCACTTAAAACCAAAACGGAGCAACCGAACAGAATGGTTGTAAATGTGTGCATTCAACTTAAGGAGTTCAACTCGTGTGTTGAAAGGCAAGTCTGGAAACACTTTCTGTGGAGAAATCTCAAAATAGGCCTTTCCAGCAGTATTCCCACATATAACGAAATAGCAGTAAAACTCTGCCTGAAACACAAAAGCAACCTATCTTTCAAACAGCTCTGCTGTGCTAAGTGAGTAAAATCTCCCTTTAGATTCAGGAGTTAAAAACACGTTTCTGGCAATGGCTGCGTTTGGACATTCCTGAGTGAATTGGAGTATATACTGTTAGAAGAACTCTCTACTTCTAAAACCAAAGCCGACCTACCTAACTGAATGGTTGTCCATGTGTGCATTCAACCTACAGAGTTAAATTCGTGTGTTGAAGGGGAAGTCCTAAAACGCTTTCTGTGGAGAGACCTCAAAACAGGCCTTACAGCAGTATTCCCGCATATAACGAAATAGCAGTAAAACTCTGCCTAAAACACAGAAACAATGTATCCCTCTATCTTCTCTCCTGTGCGTTTGTTCAGCTAAGGGAGTTAAATCTCCCTTTAGATTCAGGAGATAGAAGCACGTTTCTGGCAAGAGCTGCATTTGGACATTCTTGAATGAATGGGAATATATGCTGTAAGGAGAACATTTTGCTTCTAAAACCAAAACGGAGCAACCTTACAGCATGGTTGTCAATGTGTGCATTCACCTTACGGATTTAAACTCGTGTTTTTAAAAGGAAATCTGGAAACGCTTTCTGTGGAGAGATCTCAAACAGGGATTTCCAGCAGTATTCCCGCATATACCGAAATAGCAGTAAAACTTTGCCTGAAACAGAGAAGCAACGTATCCATCAATCTG
This sequence comes from Saguinus oedipus, assembly GCA_031835075.1. Lineage (NCBI taxonomy): Eukaryota > Metazoa > Chordata > Mammalia > Primates > Cebidae > Saguinus > Saguinus oedipus. The sequence goes on from CM063181.1 coordinate 20,303,652, forward strand.
CTCTGGTGTTCCTTTATTCAGCTAAATGAGTTAAATCTCCCTTTAGATTCAGGAGTTAGAAACACATTTCTGGCAAGGGCTGCGTTTGGACATTCCTGCGTTAAGGGCTGTATATGCTGTAAGACAAAGTCTATGCTTCTAAAACCAAAACAAATCGACCTAATGGAACGGTTGTCAATATGTGCATTCAACTTACACAGATAAACTCGCGTGTTAAAGGGGATGTCTGGAAATGATTTCCGTGGAGAGATCTCAAAACAGGCCTTCCTAGCAGTATTCCCGCATATAACGATATAGCAGTAATACTCTGCTTAAAACACAGAAGCAACGTATCCTTCAATCTTCTCTCCTGTGCGATTGTTCAGCTAAGTGAGTTAAATCTCCCTTTAGATTCAGGAGTTAAAAACACGTTTCTGGCAAGGTCGGCGTTTGGACATTCCTGAGTGAATGGAAGTAAATGCTGTAAGGAGAACACTTTGCTTCTAAAACCGAAACGGTGCTACCTAACAGAACGGATGTCAAAGTGTGCATTCAACTTACAGAGGTAAACTCGTGTGTTGAAAGGGAAGTCTGCAAATGCTTTCTGTGGGGAGATCTCAAAACAGTCCTTTCCAGCAGTATTCCAGCATATGACAAAATAGCAGTAAAACTCTGCCTTAAACACAGAAGCAACGCATATTTCAATCTGCTCTGCTGTGCGTATGTTCTGCTAAGTGAGTTAAATCTCCCTTTATATTCAGGAGTTAGAAAAACGTTTCTGGCAAGAGGTGGGTTTTGAAATTCAGGAGGGAATTGGAGTATATGCTGTTAGAAGAAATCTCTGCAGTTAAAACCAAAACGGAGCAACAGAACAGAATGGTTGTAAATGTGTGCATTCAACGTACGGAGTTCAACTCATGTGTGGAAAGGCAAGTCTGGAAACACTTTCTGTGGAGAAATCTCAAAATAGGCCTTTCCAGCAGTATTCCCACATATAACGAAATAGCAGTAAAACTCTGACTAAAACACAAAAGCAACCTATCTTTCAATCTGCTCTGCTGTGCTAAGTGAGTAAAATCTCCCTTTAGATTCAGGAGTTAAAACACGTTTCTGGCAATGGCTGCATTTGGACATTCCTGAGTGAATTGGAGTATATACTGTTAGAAGAACTCTCTACTTCTAAAACCTAAACGGAGCTACCTAACAGAACGGTTGTCAATGTGTGCATTCAACTTACAGAGTTAAACTCTTTTGTTGAAGGGAAAATCTGGAAGCGCTTTCTGTGGAGAGATCTCAAAAGAGGCCTTTCCAGCAGTTTTCCCGCATATAACGAAATAGCAGTAAAACTCGGCCTAAAACACAGAAGAAACGTATCCTTCTATGTGCTCCGCTGTGCATTTGTTCAGCTTAGTGAGGTAAATCTCTTTTTAGAATCAGGTGTTAGAAACACGTTTTTGGCAACAGCTGCGTTTGGACATTCCTGAGTGAATGGGAGTATATGCTGTAAAGAGAACTCTCTGCTTCTAAAACCAAAACAGAGGTATCTAACACAATGGTTGTCAATGTGTGCATTCAACTTACAGAGTTAAACTCTTCTGTTGAAGGGAATATCTAAAAATGCTTTCTGTGCAGAGATCTCAAAAGAGGCCTTTCCAGCAGAATTCCCCCATATAACGAAATAGCAGTAAAACTCGGCCTAAAACACAGAAGCAACGTATCATTCAATCTGCTCTGCTGTGCGTATGTTCAGCTAAGTGAGTAAAATCTCCGTTTAGATTCAGGAGTTAGAAACACGTTTCTGGCAAGAGCTGCATTTGGACATTCCGGAGTGAATGGGAGTATATGCTCTAAGCAGAACTTTCTGCTTCTAAAACCAAAACGGAGCTACCTAACAGAACGGTTCCCAATGTGTGCATTCAACTTACAGAGTTAAACTCGTGAGTTAAAAAGGAAGTCTGGAAACGCTTTCTGTGGAGAGATCTCAAAACAGGCCTTTCCAGCAGTATTCCCGCATATAACGAAAAGCAGTATAATTCTGCCTTAAACGCAGAAGCAACGTATCCTTCAATCTGCTCAGCTGTGCGTTTGTTCTGCTAAGTTAGTTAAATCTCCCTTTAGATTCAGAAGTTAGAATCACGTTTCTAACCAGAGCTGCGTTTGGACATTCCTGAGTGAATGGGAGTATATGCTGTAAAAAGAACTCTCTGCTTCTAAAACCAAAACAGATGTACCTAACACAACGGTTGTCAATGTGTGCATTCAACTTACAGAGTTAAACTCTTCTGTTGAAGGGAAAATCTGGAAACGCTTTCTGTGGAGAGATCTAAAAACAGGCATTTCCAGCAGTATTCCCGCATATAACGAAATAGAAGTATAACTCTGCCGAAAACACAGAAGCAGCGTATCATTCAATCTGTTCTGGTGTGCCTTTATTCAGCGAAGTGACTTAAATCTCCCTTTAGATTGAGGAGTTAGAAACACGTTTCTGGCAATGGCTGCGTTTGGACATTCCTGAGTGAATTTGAGTATATACTGTTAGAATAACTCTCTACTTCTAAAACCAAAGCCGACCTACCTAACAGTATGGTTGTCAATGTGTGCATTCAACCTACAGAATTAAACTCGTGTTTTGAAGGGGAAGTCTGAAAAGGCTTTCTGTGCAGAGATCACAAAAGGGGCCTTTCCAGCAGTATTCCCGCATATAATGAAATAGCAGTATAACTCTGCCTAAAACACAGAAGGAAGGTATCCTTCAATCTGCTCTGCTGTGCATTTCTTATGCTAAGTGTGTTAAATCTCCCTTTAGATTCAGGAGATAGAAACACGTTCCTGGCAAGTGCTGCGTTTGGACATTTCTGAGTGAATGGGATTATATTATGTAAGGAGAACTCTCTGCTTCTAAAACCAAAATGGAGCTACCTAACAGATCAATTGTCAATGTGTGCATTCAACTTACACAGATAAACTCGTGTGTTGAAGGGGACCTCTGGAAACGCTTTCTGTGGAGAGATCTCAAAACAGGCCTTTGTAGCAGTATTCCCGCATATAAAGAAATAGCAGTAAAAGTCTGCTTAAAACACAGAAGCAACGTATCCTTCAGTCTTCTCTCCTGTGCGATTGTTCAGCTAAGTGAGTAAAATTTCCCTTTAGATTCAGCAGTTAGAAAAACGTTTCTGGCAAGAGCAGGGTTTGGAAATTCAGGAGGGAATTGGAGTATATGCTGTTAGAAAAAATCTCTGCAGTTAAAACCAAAACGGAGCAACCGAACAGAATGGTTGTAAATGTGTGCATTCAACTTAAGGAGTTCAACTCGTGTGTTGAAAGGCAAGTCTGGAAACACTTTCTGTGGAGAAATCTCAAAATAGGCCTTTCCAGCAGTATTCCCACATATAACGAAATAGCAGTAAAACTCTGCCTGAAACACAAAAGGAACCTATCTTTCAAACTGCTCTGCTGTGCTAAGTGAGTAAAATCTCCCTTTAGATTCAGGAGTTAAAAACACGTTTCTGGCAATGGCTGCGTTTGGACATTCCTGAGTGAATTGGAGTATATACTGTTAGAAGAACTCTCTACTTCTAAAACCAAAGCCGACCTACCTAACTGAACGGTTGTCCATGTGTGCATTCAACCTACAGAGTTAAATTCGTGTGTTGAAGGGGAAGTCCTAAAACGCTTTCTGTGGAGAGACCTCAAAACAGGCCTTACAGAAGTATTCCCGCATATAACGAAATAGCAGTAAAACTCTGCCTAAAACACAGAAACAACGTATCCTTCTATCTTCTCTCCTGTGCGTTTGTTCAGCTAAGGGACTTAAATCTCCCTTTCGATTCAGGAGATAGAAGCACGTTTCTGGCAAGAGCTGCATTTGGACATTCCTGAATGAATGGGAATATATGCTGTAAGGAGAACTTTTTGCTTCTAAAACCAAAACGGAGCAACCTTACAGCATGGTTGTCAATGTGTGCATTCACCTTACAGATTTAAACTCGTGTTTTTAAAAGGAAATCTGGAAACGCTTTCTGTGGAGAGATCTCAAACAGGCATTTCCAGCAGTATTCCCGCATATAACGAAATAGCAGTAAAACTTTGCCTAAAACACAGAAGCAAGGTATCCATCAATCTGCTGTGGTGTTCCTTTATTCAGCTAAATGAGTTAAATCTCCCTTTAGATTCAGGAGTTAGAAACACATTTCTGGCAAGGGCTGCCTTTGGACATTCCTGCGTTAATGGGAGTATATGCTGTAAGACAAAGTCTATGCTTCTAAAACCAAAACAAATCGACCTAATGGAACGGTTGTCAATATGTGCATTCAACTTACACAGATAAAGTCGTGTGTTCAAGGGGATGTCTGGAAATGATTTCCGTGGAGATATCTCAAAACAGGCCTTCCTAGCAGTATTCCCGCATATAACGATATAGCAGTAAAACTCTGCTTAAAACACAGAAGCAACGTATCCTTCAATCTTCTCTCCTGTGCGATTGTTCAGCTAAGTGAGTTAAATCTCCCTTTAGATTCAGGAGTTCAAAACACGTTTCTGGCAAGGTCGGCGTTTGGACATTCCTGAGTGAATGGAAGTAAATGCTGTAAGGAGAACTCTTTGCTTCTAAAACCGAAACGGTGCTACCTAACAGAACGGTTGTCAAAGTGTGCATTCAACTTACAGAGGTAAACTCGTGTGTTGAAAGGGAAGTCTGCAAATGCTTTCTGTGGAGATATCTCAAAACAGGCCTTTCCAGCAGTATTCCCGCATATGACAATATAGCAGTAAAACTCTGCCTTAAACACAGAAGAAACGCATATTTCAATCTGCTCTGCTGTGCGTTTGTTCTGCTAAGTGAGTTAAATCTCCCTTTATATTCAGGAGTTAGAAAAACGTTTCTGGCAACAGCTGGGTTTGGAAATTCAGGAGGGAATTGGAGTATATGCTGTTAGAAGAAATCTCTGCAGTTAAAACCAAAACGGAGCAACCGAACAGAATGGTTGTAAATGTGTGCATTCAACTTAAGGAGTTCAACTCATGTGCTGAAAAGCACGTCTGGAAACACTTTCTGTGGAGAAATCTCAAAATAGGCCTTTCCAGCAGTATTCCCACATATAACGAAATAGCAGTAAAACTCTGCCTAACACACAAAAGCAACCTATCTTTCAATCTGCTCTGCTGTGCTAAGTGAGTAAAATCTCCCTTTAGATTCAGGAGTTAAAACCCGTTTCTGGCAATGGCTGCATTTGGACATTCCTGAGTGAATTGGAGTATATACTGTTAGAAGAACTCTCTACTTCTAAAACCTAAACGGAGCTACCTAACAGAACGGTTGTCAATGTGTGCATTCAACTTACAGAGTTAAACTCTTTTGTTGAAGGGAAAATCTGGAAGCGCTTTCTGTGGAGAGATCTCAAAAGAGGCCTTTCCAGCAGTATTCCCGCATATAACGAAATAGCAGAAAAACTCAGCCTAAAACACAGAAGAAACGTATCCTTCTATGTGCTCCGCTGTGCATTTGTTCAGCTTAGTGAGGTAAATCTCTTTTTAGAATCAGGTGTTAGAAACACGTTTTTGGCAACAGCTGCGTTTGGACATTCCTGAGTGAATGGGAGTATATGCTGTAAGGAGAACTCTCTGCTTCTAAAACCAAAACGGAGCTATCTAACACAATGGTTGTCAATGTGTGCATTCAACTTACAGAGTTAAACTCTTCTGTTGAAGGGAAAATCTAAAAATGCTTTCTGTGCAGGGATCTCAAAAGAGGCCTTTCCAGCAGAATTCCCCCATATAACGAAATAGCAGTAAAACTCGGCCTAAAACACAGAAGCAACGTATCATTCAATCTGCTCTGCTGTCCGTATGTTCAGCTAAGTGAGTAAAATCTCCGTTTAGATTCAGCAGTTAGAAACACGTTTCTGGCAAGAGCTGCATTTGCACATTCCGGAGTGAATGGGTGTATATGCTGTAAGCAGAACTTTCTGCTTCTAAAACCAAAACGGATCTACCTAACAGAACGGTTCTCAATGTGTGCATTCAACTTACAGAGTTAAACTCGTGAGTTAAAAAGGAAGTCTGGAAACGCTTTCTGTGGAGAGATCTCAAAACAGGCCTTTCCAGCAGTATTCCCGCATATAACGAAAAGCAGTATAATTCTGCCTTAAACACAGAAGCAACGTATCCTTCAATCTGCTCAGCTGTGCGTTTGTTCTGCTAAGTTAGTTAAATCTCCCTTTAGATTCAGAAGTTAGAATCACGTTTCTAACCAGAGCTGCGTTTGGACATTCCTGAGTGAATGGGAGTATATGCTGTAAAAAGAACTCTCTGCTTCTAAAACCAAAACAGATCTACCTAACACAACGGTTGTCAATGTGTGCATTCAACTTACAGAGTTAAACTCTTCTGTTGAAGGGAAATCTGGAAACGATTTCTGTGGAGAGATCTCAAAACAGGCATTTCCAGCAGTATTCCTGCATATAACGAAATAGAAGTATAACTCTGCCGAAAACACAGAAGCAGCGTATCATTCAATCTGTTCTGGTGTGCCTTTATTCAGCGAAGTGACTTAAATCTCACTTTAGATTGAGGAGTTAGAAACGCGTTTCTGGCAATGGCTGCGTTTGGACATTCCTGAGTGAATTGGAGTATATACTGTTAGAAGAACTCTCTACTTCTAAAACCAAAGCCGACCTACCTAATGGAACGGTTGTCAATGTGTGCATTCAACCTACAGAATTAAACTCGTGTTTTGAATGGGAAGTCTGGAAACGCTTTCTGTGCAGAGATCACAAAAGGGGCCTTTCCAGCAGTATTCCCGCATATAACGAAATAGCAGTAAAACTCTGCCTAAAACACAGAAGGAAGGTATCCTTCAATCTGCTCTGCTGTGCATTTCTTATGCTAAGTGTGTTAAATCTCCCTTTAGATTCAGGAGATAGAAACACGTTCCCGGCAAGTGCTGCGTTTGGACATTTCTGAGTGAATGGGAATATATCCTGTAAGGAGAACTCTCTGCTTCTAAAACCAAAATGGAGCTACCTAACAGAACAATTGTCAATGTGTGCATTCAACTTACACAGATAAACTCGTGTGTTGAAGGGGACCTCTGGAAACGCTTTCTGTGGAGAGATCTCAAAACAGGCCTTTGTAGCAGTATTCCCGCATATAACGAAATAGCAGTAAAAGTCTGCTTAAAACACAGAAGCAACGTATCCTTCAGTCTTCTCTCCTGTGCGATTGTTCAGCTAAGTGAGTAAAATTTCCCTTTAGATTCAGCAGTTAGAAACACGTTTCTGGCAAGAGCTATGTTTGGACATTCCTGAGTGAATGGGAGTATAAGCTGTAAGGATAACTCTCTGCTTCTAAAATCAAAACGGAACCACCTAACAGAACGGTTTTCAATGTGTGCATTCAACTTACAGAGTTAAACTCTTGTGTTGAAGGGGAAGTCTGGAAACGCTTTCTGTGGAGAGATCTCAAAACAGCCCATTCCAGCAGTAATCCCGCATATAACAAAATAGCAGTAAAACTCTGCCTAAAACACAGAAGCAACGTATCATTCAATCTGCTCTGCTGTGCGTTTTTTCAGCTAAGTGAGTTAAATCTCCCTTTAGATTCAGGACTTAGAAACACATTTCTGGCAAGAGCTGCGTGTGGACATTCCTGAGTGAATTGGAGTATATGCTGTTAGAAGAAATCTCTGCTTCTAAAACCAAAACGGAGCATCCTAATAGATCAGTTGTCAATGTGTGCATTCCACTTAAAGTGTTAAACTCGTGTGTTGAAGGGGAAGTCTGAAAACACTTTCTGTGGAGAGATCTCAACACAGGCCTTTCCAGCAGTATTCCCGCATATAACGAAATACAGTAAATCTCTGCCTAAAACACAGAAGCAACGTATCCTTCAATCTGCTCTGCTGTGTGTTAGTTCAGCTAAGTGAGTTAAATCTCCCTTTAGATTCAGGAGTTAGAAACACGTTTCTGGCAAGATCGGCGTTTGGACATTCCTGAGTGAATGGAAGTAAATGCTGTAAAGAGAACCCTTTGCTTCTAAAATCGACACGGTGCTAACTAACAGAACGCTTGTCAATGTGTGCATTCAACTTACAGAGTTAAACTCGTGTGTTGAAGGGGAAGTCTGGAAACGCTTTCTGTGGAGAGATCTCAAAACAGGCCTTACAGCAGTATTCCCGCATATAACGAAATAGCAGTTCAACTCTGCCTAAAACACAGAAGCAACGTATCCTTCAATCTGCTCTGCTGTGCTAAGTGAGGAAAATCTCCCATTAGATCCAGGAGTTAGAAACACGTTTCTGGCAATGGCTGCATTTGGACATTCCTGAGTTTATTGGAGTATATACTGTTCGAAGACATCTCTACTTCTAAAACCAAAGCGAAGCTACCTAACAGAACGGTTGTCCATGTGTGAATTCAAGCTACAGAGTTAAACTCGTGTGTTGAAGGGGAAGTCTGGAAACATTTTCTGTGGAGAGATCTCAAAACAGGCCTTTCCAGCAGTATTCCCGCATATAACGAAACACCAGTAAAACTCTTCCTTAAACACAGAAGCAACGTATCCTTCAAACTGCTCAGCTCGGCGTTTGTTCTGCTAAGTTAGTTAAATCTCCCTTTATATTCAGGAGTTAGAAAAACGTTTCTGGCAAGAGCTGGGTTTGGAAATTCAGGAGGGAATTGGAGTATATGCTGTTAGAAGAAATCTCTGCACTTAAAACCAAAACGGAGCAACCGAACAGAATGGTTGTAAATGTGTGCATTCAACTTAAGGAGTTCAACTCGTGTGTTGAAAGGCAAGTCTGGAAACACTTTCTGTGGAGAAATCTCAAAATAGGCCTTTCCAGCAGTATTCCCACATATAACGAAATAGCAGTAAAACTCTGCCTGAAACACAAAAGCAACCTATCTTTCAAACTGCTCTGCTGTGCTAAGTGAGTAAAATCTCCCTTTAGATTCAGGAGTTAAAAACACGTTTCTGGCAATGGCTGCGTTTGGATATTCCTGAGTGAATTGGAGTATATACTGTTAGAAGAACACTCTACTTCTAAAACCAAAGCCGACCTACCTAACAGAACGGTTGTCCATGTGTGCATTCAACCTACAGAGTTAAATTCGTGTGTTGAAGGGGAAGTCCTAAAACGCTTTCTGTGGAGAGACCTCAAAACAGGACTTACAGCAGTATTCCCGCATATAACGAAATAGCAGTAAAACTCTGCCTAAAACACAGAAACAACGTATCCTTCTATCTTCTCTCCTGTGCATTTGTTCAGCTAAGGGAGTTAAATCTCCCTTTAGATTCAGGAGATAGAAGCACGTTTCTGGCAAGAGCTGCATTTGGACATTCCTGAATGAATGGGAATATATGCTGTAAGGAGAACTTTTTGCTTCTAAAACCAAAACGGAGCAAACTTACAGCATGGTGGTCAATGTGTGCATTCACCTTACAGATTTAAACTCGTGTTTTGAAAAGGAAATCTGGAAATGCTTTCTGTGGAGAGAACTCAAACAGGAATTTCCAGCAGTATTCCCGCATATAACAAAATAGCAGTAAAACTCTGCTTAAAACACAGAAGGAACGTATCCTTCAATCTTCTCTCCTGTGCGATTGCTCAGCTAAGTGAGTTAAATCTCCCTTTAGATTCAGGAGTTAAAATCACGTTTCTGGCAAGGTCGGCGTTTGGACATTCCTGAGTGAATGGAAGTAAATGCTGTAAGGAGAACTCTTTGCTTCTTAAACCGAAACGGTGCTACCTAACAGAACGGTTGTCAAAGTGTGCCTTCAACTTACAGAGGTAAACTCGTGTGTTGAAAGGGAAGTCTGCAAATGCTTTCTGTGGGGAGATCTCAAAACAGGCCTTTCCAGCAGTATTCCCGCATATGACAAAATAGCAGTAAAACTCTGCCTTAAACACAGAAGCAACGCATATTTCAATCTGCTCTGCTGTGCGTTTGTTCTGCTAAGTGAGTTAAATCTCCCTTTATATTCAGGAGTTAGAAAAACGTATCTGGCAAGAGCTGGGTATGGAAATTCAGGAGGGAATTGGAGTATATGCTGTTAGAAGAAATATCTGCAGTTAAAACCAAAACGCAGCAACAGAACAGAATGGTTGTAAATGTGTGCATTCAACTTAAGTAGTTCAACTCATGTGTTGAAAGGCAAGTCTGGAAACACATTCTGTGGAGAAATCTCAAAATAGGCCTTTCCAGCAGTATTCCCACATATAATGAAATAGCAGTAAAACTCTGCCTGAAACACAAAAGCAACCTATCTTTCAATCTGCTCTGCTGTGCTAAGTGAGTAAAATCTCCCTTTAGATTCAGGAGTTAAAACACGTTTCTCCAATGGCTGCATTTGGACATTCCTGAGTGAATTGGAGTATATACTGTTAGAAGAACTCTCTACTTCTAAAACCTAAACGGAGCTACTTAACAGAACGGTTGTCAATGTGTGCATTCAACTTACAGTGTTAAACTCTTTTGTTGAAGGGAAAATCTGGAAGCGCTTTCTGTGGAGAGATCTCAAAAGAGGCCTTTCCAGTAGTTTGCCCGCATATAATGAAATAGCAGAAAAACTCGTCCTAAAACACAGAAGAAACGTATCCTTCTATGTGCTCCGCTGTGCATTTGTTCAGCTTAGTGAGGTAAATCTCTTTTTAGAATCAGGTGTTAGAAACACGTTTTTGGCAACAGCTGCGTTTGGACATTCCTGAGTGAATGGGAGTATATGCTGTAAGGAGAACTCTCTGCTTCTAAAACCAAAACGGAGCTATCTAACACAATGGTTGTCAATGTGTGCATTCAGCTTACAGAGTTAAACTCTTCTGTTGAAGGGAAAATCTAAAAATGCTTTCTGTGCAGAGATTTCAAAAGAGGCCTTTCCAGCAGAATTCCCCCATATAACGAAATAGCAGTAAAACTCGGCCTAAAACACAGAAGCAACGTATCATTCAATCTGCTCTGCTGTGCGTATGTTCAGCTAAGTGAGTAAAATCTCCGTTTATATTCAGGAGTTAGATACACGTCTCTGGCAAGAGCTGCATTTGGACATTCCGGAGGGAATGGGAGTATATGCTGTAAGCAGAACTTTCTGCTTCTAAAACCAAAACGGAGCTACCTAACAGAACGGTTCTCAATGTGTGCATTCAACTTACAGAGTTAAACTCGTGAGTTAAAAAGGAAGTCTGGAAACGCTTTCTGTGGAGAGATCTCAAAACAGGCCTTTCCAGCAGTATTCCCGCATATAACGAAAAGCAGTATAATTCTGCCTTAAACGCAGAAGCAACGTATCCTTCAATCTGCTCAGCTGTGCGTTTGTTCTGCTAAGTTAGTTAAATCTCCCTTTAGATTCAGAAGTTAGAATCACGTTTCTAACCAGAGCTGCGTTTGGACATTCCTGAGTGAATGGGAGTATATGCTGTAAAAAGAACTCTCTGATTCTAAAACCAAAACAGATCTACCTAACACAACGGTTGTCACTGTGTGCATTCAACTTACAGAGTTAAATTCTTCTGTTGACGGGAAAATCTGGAAACCCTTTCTGTGGAGAGATCTCAACACAGGCATTTCCAGCAGTATTCCCGCATATAACGAAATAGAAGTATAACTCTGCCGAAAACACAGAAGCAGCATATCATTCAATCTGTTCTGGTGTGCCTTTATTCAGCGAAGTGACTTAAATCTCCCTTTAGATTGAGGAGTTAGAAACACGTTTCTGGCAATGGCGGCGTTTGGACATTCCTGAGTGAATTGGAGTATATACTGTTAGAAGAACTCTCTACTTCTAAAACCAAAGCCGACCTACCTAACAGAACGGTTGTCAATGTGTGCATTCAACCTACAGAATTAAACTCGTGTTTTGAAGGGGAAGTCTGGAAACGCTTTCTGTGCAGAGATCACAAAATGGGCCTTTCCGGCAGTATTCCCGCATATAACGAAATAGCAGTAAAACTCTGCCTAAAACACAGAAGGAAGGTATCCTTCAATCTGCTCTGCTGTGCATTTCTTATGCTAAGTGTGTTAAATCTCCCTTTAGAGTCAGGAGATAGAAACACGTTCCTGGCAAGTGCTGCGTTTGGACATTTCTGAGTGAATGGGATTATATTCTGTAAGGAGAATTCTCTGCTTCTAAAACCAAAATGGAGTTACCTAACAGAACAATTGTCAATGTGTGCATTCAACTTACACAGATAAACTCGTGTGTTGAAGGGGACCTCTGGAAACCTTTTCTGTGGAGAGATCTCAAAACAGGCCTTTGTAGCAGTATTCCCGCATATAACGAAATAGCAGTAAAAGTCTGCTTAAAACACAGAAGCAACGTATCCTTCAGTCTTCTCTCCTGTGCGATTGTTCAGCTAAGTGAGTAAAATTTCCCTTTAGATTCAGCAGTTAGAAACACGTTTCTGGCAAGAGCTATGTTTGGACATTCCTGAGTGAATGGGAGTATAAGCTGTAAGGATAACTCTCTGCTTCTAAAATCAAAACGGAACCACCTAACAGAACGGTTTTCAATGTGTGCATTCAACTTACAGAGTTAAACTCTTGTGTTGAAGGGGAAGTCTGGAAACGCTTTCTGTGGAGAGATCTCAAAACAGCCCATTCCAGCAGTAATCCCGCATATAACAAAATAGCAGTAAAACTCTGCCTAAAACACAGAAGCAACGTATCATTCAATCTGCTCTGCTGTGCGTTTTTTCAGCTAAGTGAGTTAAATCTCCCTTTAGATTCAGGACTTAGAAACACATTTCTGGCAAGAGCTGCGTGTGGACATTCCTGAGTGAATTGGAGTATATGCTGTTAGAAGAAATCTCTGCTTCTAAAACCAAAACGGAGCATCCTAATAGATCAGTTGTCAATGTGTGCATTCCACTTAAAGTGTTAAACTCGTGTGTTGAAGGGGAAGTCTGAAAACACTTTCTGTGGAGAGATCTCAACACAGGCCTTTCCAGCAGTATTCCCGCATATAACGAAATACAGTAAATCTCTGCCTAAAACACAGAAGCAACGTATCCTTCAATCTGCTCTGCTGTGTGTTAGTTCAGCTAAGTGAGTTAAATCTCCCTTTAGATTCAGGAGTTAGAAACACGTTTCTGGCAAGATCGGCGTTTGGACATTCCTGAGTGAATGGAAGTAAATGCTGTAAAGAGAACCCTTTGCTTCTAAAATCGACACGGTGCTAACTAACAGAACGCTTGTCAATGTGTGCATTCAACTTACAGAGTTAAACTCGTGTGTTGAAGGGGAAGTCTGGAAACGCTTTCTGTGGAGAGATCTCAAAACAGGCCTTACAGCAGTATTCCCGCATATAACGAAATAGCAGTTCAACTCTGCCTAAAACACAGAAGCAACGTATCCTTCAATCTGCTCTGCTGTGCTAAGTGAGGAAAATCTCCCATTAGATCCAGGAGTTAGAAACACGTTTCTGGCAATGGCTGCATTTGGACATTCCTGAGTTTATTGGAGTATATACTGTTCGAAGACATCTCTACTTCTAAAACCAAAGCGAAGCTACCTAACAGAATGGTTGTCCATGTGTGAATTCAAGCTACAGAGTTAAACTCGTGTGTTGAAGGGGAAGTCTGGAAACATTTTCTGTGGAGAGATCTCAAAACAGGCCTTTCCAGCAGTATTCCCGCATATAACGAAACACCAGTAAAACTCTTCCTTAAACACAGAAGCAACGTATCCTTCAAACTGCTCAGCTCGGCGTTTGTTCTGCTAAGTTAGTTAAATCTCCCTTTATATTCAGGAGTTAGAAAAACGTTTCTGGCAAGAGCTGGGTTTGGAAATTCAGGAGGGAATTGGAGTATATGCTGTTAGAAGAAATCTCTGCACTTAAAACCAAAACGGAGCAACCGAACAGAATGGTTGTAAATGTGTGCATTCAACTTAAGGAGTTCAACTCGTGTGTTGAAAGGCAAGTCTGGAAACACTTTCTGTGGAGAAATCTCAAAATAGGCCTTTCCAGCAGTATTCCCACATATAACGAAATAGCAGTAAAACTCTGCCTGAAACACAAAAGCAACCTATCTTTCAAACTGCTCTGCTGTGCTAAGTGAGTAAAATCTCCCTTTAGATTCAGGAGTTAAAAACACGTTTCTGGCAATGGCTGCGTTTGGATATTCCTGAGTGAATTGGAGTATATACTGTTAGAAGAACACTCTACTTCTAAAACCAAAGCCGACCTACCTAACAGAACGGTTGTCCATGTGTGCATTCAACCTACAGAGTTAAATTCGTGTGTTGAAGGGGAAGTCCTAAAACGCTTTCTGTGGAGAGACCTCAAAACAGGACTTACAGCAGTATTCCCGCATATAACGAAATAGCAGTAAAACTCTGCCTAAAACACAGAAACAACGTATCCTTCTATCTTCTCTCCTGTGCATTTGTTCAGCTAAGGGAGTTAAATCTCCCTTTAGATTCAGGAGATAGAAGCACGTTTCTGGCAAGAGCTGCATTTGGACATTCCTGAATGAATGGGAATATATGCTGTAAGGAGAACTTTTTGCTTCTAAAACCAAAACGGAGCAAACTTACAGCATGGTGGTCAATGTGTGCATTCACCTTACAGATTTAAACTCGTGTTTTGAAAAGGAAATCTGGAAATGCTTTCTGTGGAGAGAACTCAAACAGGAATTTCCAGCAGTATTCCCGCATATAACAAAATAGCAGTAAAACTCTGCTTAAAACACAGAAGGAACGTATCCTTCAATCTTCTCTCCTGTGCGATTGCTCAGCTAAGTGAGTTAAATCTCCCTTTAGATTCAGGAGTTAAAATCACGTTTCTGGCAAGGTCGGCGTTTGGACATTCCTGAGTGAATGGAAGTAAATGCTGTAAGGAGAACTCTTTGCTTCTTAAAACGAAACGGTGCTACCTAACAGAACGGTTGTCAAAGTGTGCCTTCAACTTACAGAGGTAAACTCGTGTGTTGAAAGGGAAGTCTGCAAATGCTTTCTGTGGGGAGATCTCAAAACAGGCCTTTCCAGCAGTATTCCCGCATATGACAAAATAGCAGTAAAACTCTGCCTTAAACACAGAAGCAACGCATATTTCAATCTGCTCTGCTGTGCGTTTGTTCTGCTAAGTGAGTTAAATCTCCCTTTATATTCAGGAGTTAGAAAAACGTTTCTGGCAAGAGCTGGGTATGGAAATTCAGGAGGGAATTGGAGTATATGCTGTTAGAAGAAATATCTGCAGTTAAAACCAAAACGCAGCAACAGAACAGAATGGTTGTAAATGTGTGCATTCAAGTTAAGTAGTTCAACTCATGTGTTGAAAGGCAAGTCTGGAAACACATTCTGTGGAGAAATCTCAAAATAGGCCTTTCCAGCAGTATTCCCACATATAATGAAATAGCAGTAAAACTCTGCCTGAAACACAAAAGCAACCTATCTTTCAATCTGCTCTGCTGTGCTAAGTGAGTAAAATCTCCCTTTAGATTCAGGAGTTAAAACACGTTTCTCCAATGGCTGCATTTGGACATTCCTGAGTGAATTGGAGTATATACTGTTAGAAGAACTCTCTACTTCTAAAACCTAAACGGAGCTACTTAACAGAACGGTTGTCAATGTGTGCATTCAACTTACAGTGTTAAACTCTTTTGTTGAAGGGAAAATCTGGAAGCGCTTTCTGTGGAGAGATCTCAAAAGAGGCCTTTCCAGTAGTTTGCCCGCATATAATGAAATAGCAGAAAAACTCGTCCTAAAACACAGAAGAAACGTATCCTTCTATGTGCTCCGCTGTGCATTTGTTCAGCTTAGTGAGGTAAATCTCTTTTTAGAATCAGGTGTTAGAAACACGTTTTTGGCAACAGCTGCGTTTGGACATTCCTGAGTGAATGGGAGTATATGCTGTAAGGAGAACTCTCTGCTTCTAAAACCAAAACGGAGCTATCTAACACAATGGTTGTCAATGTGTGCATTCAGCTTACAGAGTTAAACTCTTCTGTTGAAGGGAAAATCTAAAAATGCTTTCTGTGCAGAGATTTCAAAAGAGGCCTTTCCAGCAGAATTCCCCCATATAACGAAATAGCAGTAAAACTCGGCCTAAAACACAGAAGCAACGTATCATTCAATCTGCTCTTCTGTGCGTATGTTCAGCTAAGTGAGTAAAATCTCCGTTTATATTCAGGAGTTAGATACACGTCTCTGGCAAGAGCTGCATTTGGACATTCCGGAGGGAATGGGAGTATATGCTGTAAGCAGAACTTTCTGCTTCTAAAACCAAAACGGAGCTACCTAACAGAACGGTTCTCAATGTGTGCATTCAACTTACAGAGTTAAACTCTTGAGTTAAAAAGGAAGTCTGGAAACGCTTTCTGTGGAGAGATCTCAAAACAGGCCTTTCCAGCAGTATTCCCGCATATAACGAAAAGCAGTATAATTCTGCCTTAAACGCAGAAGCAACGTATCCTTCAATCTGCTCAGCTGTGCGTTTGTTCTGCTAAGTTAGTTAAATCTCCCTTTAGATTCAGAAGTTAGAATCACGTTTCTAACCAGAGCTGCGTTTGGACATTCCTGAGTGAATGGGAGTATATGCTGTAAAAAGAACTCTCTGCTTCTAAAACCAAAACAGATCTACCTAACACAACGGTTGTCACTGTGTGCATTCAACTTACAGAGTTAAATTCTTCTGTTGAAGGGAAAATCTGGAAACCCTTTCTGTGGAGAGATCTCAACACAGGCATTTCCAGCAGTATTCCCGCATATAACGAAATAGAAGTATAACTCTGCCGAAAACACAGAAGCAGCATATCATTCAATCTGTTCTGGTGTGCCTTTATTCAGCGAAGTGACTTAAATCTCCCTTTAGATTGAGGAGTTAGAAACACGTTTCTGGCAATGGCGGCGTTTGGACATTCCTGAGTGAATTGGAGTATATACTGTTAGAAGAACTCTCTACTTCTAAAACCAAAGCCGACCTACCTAACAGAACGGTTGTCAATGTGTGCATTCAACCTACAGAATTAAACTCGTGTTTTGAAGGGGAAGTCTGGAAACGCTTTCTGTGCAGAGATCACAAAATGGGCCTTTCCGGCAGTATTCCCGCATATAACGAAATAGCAGTAAAACTCTGCCTAAAACACAGAAGGAAGGTATCCTTCAATCTGCTCTGCTGTGCATTTCTTATGCTAAGTGTGTTAAATCTCCCTTTAGAGTCAGGAGATAGAAACACGTTCCTGGCAAGTGCTGCGTTTGGACATTTCTGAGTGAATGGGATTATATTCTGTAAGGAGAATTCTCTGCTTCTAAAACCAAAATGGAGCTACCTAACAGAACAATTGTCAATGTGTGCATTCAACTTACACAGATAAACTCGTGTGTTGAAGGGGACCTCTGGAAACCTTTTCTGTGGAGAGATCTCAAAACAGGCCTTTGTAGCAGTATTCCCGCATATAACGAAATAGCAGTAAAAGTCTGCTTAAAACACAGAAGCAACGTATCCTTCAGTCTTCTCTCCTGTGCGATTGTTCAGCTAAGTGAGTAAAATTTCCCTTTAGATTCAGCAGTTAGAAAAACGTTTCTGGCAAGAGCAGGGTTTGGAAATTCAGGAGGGAATTGGAGTATATGCTGTTAGAAGAAATCTCTGCAGTTAAAACCAAAACGGAGCAAGCGAACAGAATGGTTGTAAATGTGTGCATTCAACTTAAGGAGTTCAACTCGTGTGCTGAAAGGCAAGTCTGGAAACACTTTCTGTGGAGAAATCTCAAAATAGGCCTTTCCAGCAGTATTCCCACATATAACGAAATAGCAGTAAAACTCTGCCTGAAACACAAAAGCAACCTATCTTTCAAACTGCTCTGCTGTGCTAAGTGAGTAAAATCTCCCTTTAGATTCAGGAGTTAAAAACACGTTTCTGGCAATGGCTGCGTTTGGACATTCCTGAGTGAATTGGAGTATATACTGTTAGAAGAACTCTCTACTTCTAAAACCAAAGCCGACCTACATAACAGAACGGTTGTCCATGTGTGCATTCAACCTACAGAGTTAAATTCGTGTGTTGAAGGGGAAGTCCTAAAACGCTTTCTGTGGAGAGACCTCAAAACAGGCCTTACAGCAGTATTCCCGCATATAACGAAATAGCAGTAAAACTCTGCCTAAAACACAGAAACAAGGTATCCTTCTATCTTCTCTCCTGTGCGTTTGTTCAGCTAAGGGAGTTAAATCTCCCTTTCGATTCAGGAGATAGAAGCACGTTTCTGGCAAGAGCTGCATTTGGACATTCCTGAATGAATGGGAATATATGCTGTAAGGAGAACTTTTTGCTTCTAAAACAAAAACGGAGCAACCTTACAGCATGGTTGTCAATGTGTGCATTCACCTTACAGATTTAAACTCGTGTTTTGAAAAGGAAATCTAGAAACGCTTTCTGTGGAGTGATGTCAAACAGGCATTTCCAGCAGTATTCCCGCATATAACGAAATAGCAGTAAAACTTTGCCTAAAACACAGAAGCAACGTATCCATAAATCTGCTCTGGTGTTCCTTTATTCAGCTAAATGAGTTAAATCTCCCTTTAGATTCAGGAGTTAGCAACACATTTCTGGCAAGGGCTGCATTTGGACATTCCTGCGTTAATGGGAGTATATGCTGTAAGACAAAGTCTATGCTTCTAAAACCAAAACAAATCGACCTAATGGAACGGTTGTCAATATGTGCATTCAACTTACACAGATAAACTCGTGTGTTAAAGGGGATGTCTGGAAATGATTTCCGTGGAGAGATCTCAAAACAGGCCTTCCTAGCAGTATTCCCGCATATAACGATATAGCAGTAAAACTCTGCTTAAAACACAGAAGCAACGTATCCTTCAATCTTCTCTCCTGTGCGATTTTCAGCTAAGTGAGTTAAATCTCCCTTTAGATTCAGGAGTTAAAAACACGTTTCTGGCAAGGTCGGCGTTTGGACATTCCTGAGTGAATGGAAGTAAATGCTGTAAGGAGAACCCTTTGATTCTAAAACCGAAACGGTGCTACCTAACAGAACGGTTGTCAAAGTGTGCATTCAGCTTACAGAGGTAAACTCGTGTGTTGAAAGGGAAGTCTGCAAATGCTTTCTGTGGGGAGATCTCAAAACAGGCCTTTCCAGCAGTATTCCCGCATATGACAAAATAGCAGTAAAACTCTGCCTTAAACACAGAAGCAACGCATATTTCAATCTGCTCTGCTGTGCGTTTGTTCTGCTAAGTGAGTTAAATCTCCCTTTATATTCAGGAGTTAGAAAAACGTTTCTGGCAAGAGCTGGGTTTGGAAATTCAGGAGGGAATTTGAGTATATGCTGTTAGAAGAAATCTCTGCAGTTAAAACCAAAACGGAGCAAGCGAAAAGAATGGTTGTAAATGTGTGCATTCAACTTAAGGAGTTCAACTCATGTGTTGAAAGGCAAGTCTGGAAACACTTTCTGTGGAGAAATCTCAAAATAGGCCTTTCCAGCAGTATTCCCACATATAACGAAATAGCAGTAAAACTCTGCCTAAAACACAAAAGCAACCTATCTTTCAATCTGCACGGCTGTGCTAAGTGAGTAAAATCTCCCTTTAGATTCAGGAGTTAAAAACACGTTTCTGGCAATGGCTGCATTTGGACATTCCAGAGTGAATTGGAATATATACTGTTAGACGAACTCTCTACTTCTAAAACGTAAACGGAGCTACCTAACAGAACGGTTGTCAATGTGTGCATTCAAATTACAGAGTTAAACTCTTTTGTTGAAGGGAAAATCTGGAAGCGCTTTCTGTGGAGAGATCTCAAAAGAGGCCTTTCCAGGAGTATTCCCGCATATAACGAAATAGCAGAAAAACTCGGCCTAAAACACAGAAGAAACGTATCATTCAATCTGCTCTGCTGTGCGTGCTTTCAGCTAAGTGAGTTAAATCTCCCTTTAGATTCAGGACTTAGAAACACATTTCTGGCAAGAGCTGCATTTGGACATTCCTGAGTGAATTGGGGTATATGCTGTTAGAAGAAATCTCTGCTTCTAAAACCAAAACAGAGCATCCTAATAGATCAGTTGTCAATGTGTGCATTCCACTTAAAGTGTTAAACTCGTGTGTTGAAGGGGAAGTCTGAAAACATTTTCTGTGGAGAGATCTCAACACAGGCCTTTCCAGCAGTATTCCCGCATATAACGAAATACAGTAAATCTCTGCCTAAAACACAGAAGCAACGTATCCTTCAATCTGCTCTGCTGTGTGTTAGTTCAGCTAGGTGAGTTAAATCTCCCTTTAGATTCAGGAGTTAGAAACCCGTTTCTGGCAAGATCGGCGTTTGGACATTCCTGAGTGAATGGAAGTAAATGCTGTAAAGAGAACTCTTTGCTTCTAAAACCGACACGGTGCTAACTAACAGAACGGTTGTCAATGTGTGCATTCAACTTACAGAGTTAAACTCGTGTGTTGAAGGGGAAGTCTGGAAACGCTTTCTGTGGAGAGATCTCAAAACAGGCCTTACAGCAGTATTCCCGCATATAACGAAATAGCAGTTCAACTCTGCCTAAAACACAGAAGCAACGTATCCTTCAATCTGCTCTTCTGTGCTAAGTGAGGAAAGTCTCCCTTTAGATCCAGGAGTTAGAAACACGTTTCTGGCAATGGCTGCGTTTGGACATTCCTGAGTTTATTGGAGTATATACTGTTCGAAGACCTCTCTACTTCTAAAACCAAAGTGAAGCTACCTAACAGAACTGTTGTCCATGTGTGCATTCAACCTACAGAATTAAACTCGTGTGTTGAAGGGGAAGTCTGGAAATATTTTCTGTGGAGAGATCTCAAAAGAGGCCTTTCCAGCAGTATTCCCGCATATAACGAAATAGGAGAAAAACTAGGCCTAAAACACAGAAGAAACGTATCCTTCTATGTGCTCCGCTGTGCATTTGTTCAGCTTAGTGAGGTAAATCTCTTTTTAGAATCAGGTGTTAGGAACACATTTTTGGCAACAGCTGCATTTGGACATTCCTGAGTGAATGGGAGTATATGCTGTAAGGAGAACTCTCTGCTTCTAAAAGCAAAACGGAGCAATCTAACACAATGGTTGTCAATGTGTGCATTCAGCTTACAGAGTTAAACTCTTCTGTTGAAGGGAAAATCTAAAAATGCTTTCTGTGCAGAGATCTCAAAAGAGGCCTTTCCAGCAGAATTCCCCCATATAAGGAAATAGCAGTAAAACTCGGCCTAAAACACAGAAGCAACGTATCATTCAATCTGCTCTGCTGTGCGTATGTTCAGCTAAGTGAGTAAAATCTCCGTTTAGATTCAGGAGTTAGAAACACGTCTCTGGCAAGAGCTGCATTTGGACAATCCGGAGGGAATGGGAGTATATGCTGTAAGCAGAACTTTCTGCTTCTAAAACCAAAACGGAGCTACCTAACAGAACGGTTCTCAATGTGTGCATTCAACTTACAGAGTTAAACTCGTGAGTTAAAAAGGAAGTCTGGAAACGCTTTCTGTGGAGAGATCTCAAAACAGGCCTTTCCAGCAGTATTCCCGCATATAACGAAAAGCAGTATAATTCTGCCTTAAACGCAGAAGCAACGTATCCTTCAATCTGCTCACCTGTGCCTTTGTTCTGCTAAGTTACTTAAATCTCCCTTTAGATTGAGAAGTTAGAATCACGTTTCTAACCAGAGCTGCGTTTGGACATTCCTGAGTGAATGGGAGTATATGCTGTAAAAAGAACTCTCTGCTTCTAAAACCAAAACAGATCTACCTAACACAACGGTTGTCACTGTGTGCATTCAACTTACAGAGTTAAATTCTTCTGTTGAAGGGAAAATCTGGAAACGCTTTCTGTGGAGAGATCTCAAAACAGGCATTTCCAGCAGTATTCCCGCATATAACGAAATAGAAGTATAACTCTGCCGAAAACACAGAAGCAGCGTATCATTCAATCTGTTCTGGTGTGCCTTTATTCAGCGAAGTGACTTAAATGTCCCTTTAGATTGAGGAGTTAGAAACACGTTTCTGGCAATGGCTGCGTTTGGACATTCCTGAGTGAATTGGAGTATATACTGTTAGAATAACTCTCTACTTCTAAAACCAAAGCCGACCTACCTAACAGTATGGTTGTCAATGTGTGCATTCAACCTACAGAATTAAACTCGTGTTTTGAAGGGGAAGTCTGGAAACGCTTTCTGTGCAGAGATCACAAAATGGGCCTTTCCAGCAGTATTCCCGCATATAACGAAATAGCAGTATAACTCTGCCTAAAACACAGAAGGAAGGTATCCTTCAATCTGCTCTGCTGTGCATTTCTTATGCTAAGTGTGTTAAATCTCCCTTTAGATTCAGGAGATAGAAACACCTTCCTGGCAAGTGCTGCGTTTGGACATTCCTGAGTTTATTGGAGTATATACTGTTCGAAGACCTCTCTACTTCTAAAACCAAAGCGAAGCTACCTAACAGAACGGTTGTCCATGTGTGAATTCAAGCTACAGAGTTAAACTCGTGTGTTGAAGGGGAAGTCTGGAAGCATTTTCTGTGGAGAGATCTCAAAACAGGCCTTTCCAGCAGTATTCCCGCATATAAAGAAACACCAGTAAAACTCTCCCTTAAACACAGAAGCAACGTATCCTTCAAACTGCTCAGCTCGGCGTTTGTTCTGCTAAGTTAGTTAAATCTCCCTTTATATTCAGGAGTTAGAAAAACGTTTCTGGCAAGAGCTGGGTTTGGAAATTCAGGAGGGAATTGGAGTATATGCTGTTAGAAGAAATCTCTGCAGTTAAAACCAAAACGGAGAAACCGAACAGAATGGTTGTAAATGTGTGCATTCAACTTAAGGAGTTCAACTCGTGTGTTGAAAGGCAAGTCTGGAAACACTTTCTGTGGAGAAATCTCAAAATAGGCCTTTCCAGCAGTATTCCCACATATAACGAAATAGCAGTAAAACTCTGCCTAAAACACAAAAGGAACCTATCTTTCAAACTGCTCTGCTGTGCTAAGTGAGTAAAATCTCCCTTTAGATTCAGGAGTTAAAAACACGTTTCTGGCAATGGCTGCGTTTGGACATTCCTGAGTGAATTGGAGTATATACTGTTAGAAGAACTCTCTACTTCTAAAACCAAAGCCGACCTACCTAACTGAACGGTTGTCCATGTGTGCATTCAACCTACAGAGTTAAATTCGTGTGTTGAAGGGGAAGTCCTAAAACGCTTTCTGTGGAGAGACCTAAAAACAGGCCTTACAGCAGTATTCCCGCATATAACGAAATAGCAGTAAAACTCTGCCTAAAACACAGAAACAACGTATCCTTCTATCTTCTCTCCTGTGCGTTTGTTCAGCTAAGGGAGTTAAATCTCCCTTTAGATTCAGGAGATAGAAGCACGTTTCTGGCAAGAGCTGCATTTGGACATTCCTGAATGAATGGGAATATATGCTGTAAGGAGAACTTTTTGCTTCTAAAACCAAAACGGAGCAACCTTACAGCATGGTTGTCAATGTGTGCATTCACCTTACAGATTTAAACTCGTGTTTTTAAAAGGAAATCTGGAAACGATTTCTGTGGAGAGATCTCAAACAGGAATTTCCAGCAGTATTCCCGCATATAACGAAATACCAGTAAAATTTTGCCTAAAACACAGAAGCAAGGTATCCATCAATCTGCTCTGGTGTTCCTTTATTCAGCTAAATGAGTTATATCTCCCTTTAGATTCAGGAGTTAGAAACACATTTCTGGCAAGGGCTGCGTTTGGACATTCCTGCGTTAATGGGAGTATATGCTGTAAGACAAAGTCTATGCTTCTAAAATCAAAACAAATCGACCTAATGGAACGGTTGTCAATATGTGCATTCAACTTACACAGATAAACTCGCGTGTTAAAGGGGATGTCTGGAAATGATTTCCGTGGAGAGATCTCAAAACAGGCCTTCCTAGCAGTATTCCCGCATATAACGACATAGCAGTAAAACTCTGCTTAAAACACAGAAGCAACGTATCCTTCAATCTTCTCTCCTGTGCGATTGTTCAGCTAAGTGAGTTAAATCTCCCTTTAGATTCAGGAGTTAAAAACACGTTTCTGGCAAGGTCGGCGTTTGGACATTCCTGAGTGAATGGAAGTAAATGCTGTAAGGAGAACTCTTTGCTTCTAAAACCGAAACGGTGCTACCTAACAGAACGGTTGTCAAAGTGTGCATTCAACTTACAGAGGTAAACTCGTGTGTTGAAAGGGAAGTCTGCAAATGCTTTCTGTGGGGAGATCTCAAAACAGTCCTTTCCAGCAGTATTCCAGCATATGACAAAATAGCAGTAAAACTCTGCCTTAAACACAGAAGCAACGCATATTTCAATCTGCTCTGCTGTGCGTTTGTTCTGCTAAGTGAGTTAAATCTCCCTTTATATTCAGGAGTTAGAAAAACGTTTCTGGCAAGAGGTGGGTTTGGAAATTCAGGAGGGAATTGGAGTATATGCTGTTAGAAGAAATCTCTGCAGTTAAAACCAAAACGGAGCAACCGAACAGAATGGTTATAAATGTGTGCATTCAACTTAAGGAGTTCAACTCATGTGTTGAAAGGCAAGTCTGGAAACACTTTCTGTGGAGAAATCTCAAAATAGGCCTTTCCAGCAGTATTCCCACATATAACGAAATAGCAGTAAAACTCTGCCTAAAACACAAAAGCAACCTATCTTTCAATCTGCTCTGCTGTGCTAAGTGAGTAAAATCTCCCTTTAGATTCAGGAGTTAAAACACGTTTCTGGCAATGGCTGCATTTGGACATTCCTGAGTGAATTGGAGTATATACTGTTAGAAGAACTCTCTACTTCTAAAACCTAAACGGAGCTACCTAACAGAACGGTTGTCAATGTGTGCATTCAACTTACAGAGTTAAACTCTTTTGTTGAAGGGAAAATCTGGAAGCGCTTTCTGTGGAGAGATCTCAAAAGAGGCCTTTCCAGCAGTTTTCCCGCATATAACGAAATAGCAGAAAAACTCGGCCTAAAACACAGAAGAAACGTATCCTTCTATGTGCTCCGCTGTGCATTTGTTCAGCTTAGTGAGGTAAATCTCTTTTTAGAATCAGGTGTTAGAAACACGTTTTTGGCAACAGCTGCGTTTGGACATTCCTGAGTGAATGGGAGTATATGCTGTAAGGAGAACTCTCTGCTTCTAAAACCAAAACGGAGGTATCTAACACAATGGTTGTCAATGTGTGCATTCAACTTACAGAGTTAAACTCTTCTGTTGAAGGGAATATCTAAAAATGCTTTCTGTGCAGAGATCTCAAAAGAGGCCTTTCCAGCAGAATTCCCCCATATAACGAAATAGCAGTAAAACTCGGCCTAAAACACAGAAGCAACGTATCATTCAATCTGCTCTGCTGTGCGTATGTTCAGCTAAGTGAGTAAAATCTCCGTTTAGATTCAGGAGTTAGAAACACGTTTCTGGCAAGAGCTGCATTTGGACATTCCGGAGTGAATGGGAGTATATGCTGTAAGCAGAACATTCTGCTTCTAAAACCAAAACGGAGCTACCTAACAGAACGGTTCTCAATGTGTGCATTCAACTTACAGAGTTAAACTCTTGAGTTAAAAAGGAAGTCTGGAAACGCTTTCTGTGGAGAGATCTCAAAACAGGCCTTTCCAGCAGTATTCCCGCATTTAACGAAAAGCAGTATAATTCTGCCTTAAACGCAGAAGCAACGTATCCTTCAATCTGCTCAGCTGTGCATTTGTTCTGCTAAGTTAGTTAAATCTCCCTTTAGATTCAGAAGTTAGAATCACGTTTCTAACCAGAGCTGCGTTTGGACATTCCTGAGTGAATGGGAGTATATGCTGTAAAAAGAACTCTCTGCTTCTAAAACCAAAACAGATCTACCTAACACAACGGCTGTCACTGTGTGCATTCAACTTACAGAGTTAAACTCTTCTGTTGAAGGGAAAATCTGGAAACGCTTTCTGTGGAGAGATCTCAAAACAGGCATTTCCAGCAGTATTCCCGCATATAACGAAATAGAAGTATAACTCTGCCGAAAACACAGAAGCAGCATATCATTCAATCTGTTCTGGTGTGCCTTTATTCAGCGAAGTGACTTAAATCTCCCTTTAGATTGAGGAGTTAGAAACACGTTTCTGGCAATGGCGGCGTTTGGACATTCCTGAGTGAATTGGAGTATATACTGTTAGAAGAACTCTCTACTTCTAAAACCAAAGCCGACCTACCTAACAGAACGGTTTTCAATGTGTGCATTCAACCTACAGAATTAAACTCGTGTTTTGAAGGGGAAGTCTGGAAACGCTTTCTGTGCAGAGATCACAAAATGGGCCTTTCCAGCAGTATTCCCGCATATAACGAAATAGCAGTAAAACTCTGCCTAAAACACAGAAGGAAGGTATCCTTCAATCTGCTCTGCTGTGCATTTCTTATGCTAAGTGTGTTAAATCTCCCTTTAGATTCAGGAGATAGAAACACGTTCCTGGCAAGTGCTGCGTTTGGACATTTCTGAATGAATGGGATTATATTCTGTAAGGAGAATTCTCTGCTTCTAAAACCAAAATGGAGCTACCTAACAGAACAATTGTCAATGTGTGCATTCAACTTACACAGATAAACTCGTGTGTTGAAGGGGACCTCTGGAAACGCTTTCTGTGGAGAGATCTCAAAACAGGCCTTTGTAGCAGTATTCCCGCATATAACGAAATAGCAGTAAAAGTCTGCTTAAAACACAGAAGCAACGTATCCTTCAGTCTTCTCTCCTGTGCGATTGTTCAGCTAAGTGAGTAAAATTTCCCTTTAGATTCAGCAGTTAGAAAAACGTTTCTGGCAAGAGCAGGGTTTGGAAATTCAGGAGGGAATTGGAGTATATGCTGTTAGAAGAAATCTCTGCAGTTAAAACCAAAACGGAGCAAGCGAACAGAATGGTTGTAAATGTGTGCATTCAACTTAAGGAGTTCAACTCGTGTGCTGAAAGGCAAGTCTGGAAACACTTTCTGTGGAGAAATCTCAAAATAGGCCTTTCCAGCAGTATTCCCACATATAACGAAATAGCAGTAAAACTCTGCCTGAAACACAAAAGCAACCTATCTTTCAAACTGCTCTGCTGTGCTAAGTGAGTAAAATCTCCCTTTAGATTCAGGAGTTAAAAACACGTTTCTGGCAATGGCTGCGTTTGGACATTCCTGAGTGAATTGGAGTATATACTGTTAGAAGAACTCTCTACTTCTAAAACCAAAGCCGACCTACATAACAGAACGGTTGTCCATGTGTGCATTCAACCTACAGAGTTAAATTCGTGTGTTGAAGGGGAAGTCCTAAAACGCTTTCTGTGGAGAGACCTCAAAACAGGCCTTACAGCAGTATTCCCGCATATAACGAAATAGCAGTAAAACTCTGCCTAAAACACAGAAACAAGGTATCCTTCTATCTTCTCTCCTGTGCGTTTGTTCAGCTAAGGGAGTTAAATCTCCCTTTCGATTCAGGAGATAGAAGCACGTTTCTGGCAAGAGCTGCATTTGGACATTCCTGAATGAATGGGAATATATGCTGTAAGGAGAACTTTTTGCTTCTAAAACAAAAACGGAGCAACCTTACAGCATGGTTGTCAATGTGTGCATTCACCTTACAGATTTAAACTCGTGTTTTGAAAAGGAAATCTAGAAACGCTTTCTGTGGAGTGATGTCAAACAGGCATTTCCAGCAGTATTCCCGCATATAACGAAATAGCAGTAAAACTTTGCCTAAAACACAGAAGCAACGTATCCATAAATCTGCTCTGGTGTTCCTTTATTCAGCTAAATGAGTTAAATCTCCCTTTAGATTCAGGAGTTAGAAACACATTTCTGGCAAGGGCTGCATTTGGACATTCCTGCGTTAATGGGAGTATATGCTGTAAGACAAAGTCTATGCTTCTAAAACCAAAACAAATCGACCTAATGGAACGGTTGTCAATATGTGCATTCAACTTACACAGATAAACTCGTGTGTTAAAGGGGATGTCTGGAAATGATTTCCGTGGAGAGATCTCAAAACAGGCCTTCCTAGCAGTATTCCCGCATATAACGATATAGCAGTAAAACTCTGCTTAAAACACAGAAGCAACGTATCCTTCAATCTTCTCTCCTGTGCGATTTTCAGCTAAGTGAGTTAAATCTCCCTTTAGATTCAGGAGTTAAAAACACGTTTCTGGCAAGGTCGGCGTTTGGACATTCCTGAGTGAATGGAAGTAAATGCTGTAAGGAGAACCCTTTGATTCTAAAACCGAAACGGTGCTACCTAACAGAACGGTTGTCAAAGTGTGCATTCAGCTTACAGAGGTAAACTCGTGTGTTGAAAGGGAAGTATGCAAATGCTTTCTGTGGGGAGATCTCAAAACAGGCCTTTCCAGCAGTATTCCCGCATATGACAAAATAGCAGTAAAACTCTGCCTTAAACACAGAAGCAACGCATATTTCAATCTGCTCTGCTGTGCGTTTGTTCTGCTAAGTGAGTTAAATCTCCCTTTATATTCAGGAGTTAGAAAAACGTTTCTGGCAAGAGCTGGGTTTGGAAATTCAGGAGGGAATTGGAGTATATGCTGTTAGAAGAAATCTCTGCAGTTAAAACCAAAACGGAGCAAGCGAAAAGAATGGTTGTAAATGTGTGCATTCAACTTAAGGAGTTCAACTCATGTGTTGAAAGGCAAGTCTGGAAACAGTTTCTGTGCAGAAATCTCAAAGTAGGCCTTTCCAGCAGTATTCCCACATATAACGAAATAGCAGTAAAACTCTGCCTAAAACACAAAAGCAACCTATCTTTCAATCTGCACGGCTGTGCTAAGTGAGTAAAATCTCCCTTTAGATTCAGGAGTTAAAAACAGGTTTCTGGCAATGGCTGCATTTGGACATTCCTGAGTGAATTGGAGTATATACTGTTAGAAGAACTCTCTACTTCTAAAACCTAAACGGAGCTACCTAACAGAACGGTTGTCAATGTGTGCATTCAACTTACAGAGTTAAACTCTTTTGTTGAAGGGAAAATCTGGAAGCGCTTTCTGTGGAGAGATCTCAAAAGAGGCCTTTCCAGCAGTATTCCCGCATATAACGAAATAGCAGAAAAACTCGGCCTAAAACACAGAAGAAACGTATCCTTCTATGTGCTCCGCTGTGCATTTGTTCAGCTTAGTGAGGTAAATCCCTTTTTAGAATCCGTTGTTAGAAACACGTTTTTGGCAACAACTGCGATTGGACATTCCTGAGTGAATGGGAGTGTATGCTGTAAGGAGAACTCTCTGCTTCTAAAACCAAAACGGAGCTATCTAACACAATGGTTGTCAATGTGTGCATTCAACTTACAGAGTTAAACTCTTCTGTTGATGGGAAAATCTAAAAATGCTTTCTGTGCAGAGATCTCAAAAGAGGCCTTTCCAGCAGAATTCCCCCATATAACGAAATAGCAGTAAAACTCGGCCTAAAACACAGAAGCAACGTATCATTCAATCTGCTCTGCTGTGCGTATGTTCAGCTTAGTGAGTAAAATCTCCGTTTAGATTCAGGAGTTAGAAACACGTTTCTGGCAAGAGCTGCATTTGGACATTCCGGAGTGAATGGGAGTATATGCTGTAAGCAGAACATTCTGCTTCTAAAACCAAAACGGAGCTACCTAACAGAACGGTTCTCAATGTGTGCATTCAACTTACAGAGTTAAACTTTTGAGTTAAAAAGGAAGTCTGGAAACTCTTTCTGAGGAGAGATCTCAAAACAGGCCTTTCCAGCAGTATTCCCGCATATAACGAAAAGCAGTATAATTCTGCCTTAAACGCAGAAGCAACGTATCCTTCAATCTGCTCAGCTGTGCGTTTGCTCTGCTAAGTTAGTTAAATCTCCCTTTAGATTCAGAAGTTAGAATCACGTTTCTAACCAGAGCTGGGTTTCAACATTCCTGAGTGAATGGGAGTATATGCTGTAAAAAGAACTCTCTGCTTCTAAAACCAAAACAGATCTACCTGACACAACGGTTGTCAATGTGTGCATTCAACTTACAGAGTTAAACTCTTCTGTTGAAGGGAAATCTGGAAACGCTTTCCGTGGAGAGATCTCAAAACAGGCATTTCCAGCAGTATTCCCGCATATAACGAAATAGAAGTATAACTCTGCCGAAAACACAGAAGCAGCGTATCATTCAATCTGTTCTGGTGTGCCTTTATTCAGCGAAGTGACTTAAATCTCCCTTTAGATTGAGGAGTTAGAAACACGTTTCTGGCAATGGCTGCGTTTGGACATTCCTGAGTGAATGGGAGTATATACTGTTAGAAGAACTCTCTACTTCTAAAACCAAAGCCGACCTACCTAACAGAACGGTTGTCAATGTGTGCATTCAACCTACAGAATTAAACTCGTGTTTTGAAGGGGAAGTCTGGAAACGCTTTCTGTGCAGAGATCACAAAAGGGGCCTTTCCAGCAGTATTCCCGCATATAACGATATAGCAGTAAAACTCTGCCTAAAACACAGAAGGAAGGTATCCTTCAATCTGCTCTGCTGTGCATTTCTTATGCTAAGTGTGTTAAATCTCCCTTTAGATTCAGGAGATAGAAACACGTTCCTGGCAAGTGCTGCGTTTGGACATTTCTGAGTGAATGGGAATATATTCTGTAAGGAGAACTCTCTGCTTCTAAAACCAAAATGGAGCTACCTAACAGAACAATTGTCAATGTGTGCATTCAACTTACACAGATAAACTCGTGTGTTGAAGGGGACCTCTGGAAACGCTTTCTGTGGAGAGATCTCAAAACAGGCCTTTGTAGCAGTATTCCCGCATATAACGAAATAGCAGTAAAAGTCTGCTTAAAACACAGAAGCAATGTATCCTTCAGTCTTCCCTCCTGTGCGATTGTTCAGCTAAGTGAGTAAAATTTCCCTTTAGATTCAGCAGTTAGAAACACGTTTCTGGCAAGAGCTATGTTTGGACATTCCTGAGTGAATGGGAGTATAAGCTGTAAGGATAACTCTCTGCTTCTAAAATCAAAACGGAACCACCTAACAGAACGGTTTTCAATGTGTGCATTCAACTTACAGAGTTAAACTCTTGTGTTGAAGGGGAAGTCTGGAAATGCTTTCTGTGGAGAGATCTCAAAACAGCCCATTCCAGCAGTAATCCCGCATATAACAAAATAGCAGTAAAACTCTGCCTAAAACACAGAAGCAACGTATCATTCAATCTGCTCTGCTGTGCGTCTTTTCAGCTAAGTGAGTTAAATCTCCCTTTAGATTCAGGACTTAGAAACACATTTCTGGCAAGAGCTGCGTGTGGACATTCCTGAGTGAATTGGAGTATATGCTGTTAGAAGAAATCTCTGCTTCTAAAACCAAAACGGAGCATCCTAATAGATCAGTTGTCAATGTGTGCATTCCACTTAAAGTGTTATTCTCGTGTGTTGAAGGGGAAGTCTGAAAACACTTTCTGTGGAGAGATCTCAACACAGGCCTTTCCAGCAGTATTCCCGCATATAACGAAATACAGTAAATCTCTGCCTAAAACACAGAAGCAACGTATCCTTCAATCTTCTCTGCTGTGTGTTAGTTCAGCTAAGTGAGTTAAATCTCCCTTTAGATTCAGGAGTTAGAAACACGTTTCTGGCAAGATCGGCGTTTGGACATTCCTGAGTGAATGGAAGTAAATGCTGTAAAGAGAACTCTTTGCTTCTAAAACCGACACGGTGCTAACAGAACGCTTGTCAATGTGTGCATTCAACTTACAGAGTTAAACTCGTGTGTTGAAGGGGAAGTCTGGAAACGCTTTCTGTGGAGAGATCTCAAAACAGGCCTTATAGCAGTATTCCCGCATATAACGAAATAGCAGTTCAACTCTGCCTAAAACACAGAAGCAACGTATCCTTCAATCTGCTCTGCTGTGCTAAGTGAGGAAAATCTCCCTTTAGATCCAGGAGTTAGAAACACGTTTCTGGCAATGGCTGCGTTTGGACATTCCTGAGTTTATTGGAGTATATACTGTTCGAAGACCTCTATACTTCTAAAACCAAAGCGAAGCTACCTAACAGAACGGTTGTCCATGTGTGCATTCAAGCTACAGAGTTAAACTCGTGTGTTGAAGGGGAAGTCTGGAAACATTTTCTGTGGAGAGATCTCAAAACAGGCATTTCCAGCAGTATTCCCGCATATAACGAAACACCAGTAAAACTTAAACACAGAAGCAACGTATCCTTCAAACTGCTCAGCTCGGCGTTTGTTCTGCTAAGTTAGTTAAATCTCCCTTTATATTCAGGAGTTAGAAAAATGTTTCTGGCAAGAGCTGGGTTTGGAAATTCAGGAGGGAATTGGAGTATATGCTGTTAGAAGAAATCTCTGCACTTAAAACCAAAACGGAGCAACCGAACAGAATGGTTGTAAATGTGTGCATTCAACGTAAGGAGTTCAACTCGTGTGTTGAAAGGCAAGTCTGGAAACACTTTCTGTGGAGAAATCTCAAAATAGGCCTTTCCAGCAGTATTCCCACATATAACGAAATAGCAGTAAAACTCTGCCTGAAACACAAAAGCAACCTATCTTTCAAACTGCTCTGCAGTGCTAAGTGAGTAAAATCTCCCTTTAGATTCAGGAGTTAAAAACACGTTTCTGGCAATGGCTGCGTTTGGACATTCCTGAGTGAATTGGAGTATATACTGTTAGAAGAACTCTCTACTTCTAAAACCAAAGCCGACCTACCTAACTGAACGGTTGTCCATGTGTGCATTCAACCTACAGAGTTAAATTCGTGTGTTGAAGGGGAAGTCCTAAAACGCTTTCTGTGGAGAGACCTCAAAACAGGCCTTACAGCAGTATTCCCGCATATAACGAAATAGCAGTAAAACTCTGCCTAAAACACAGAAACAATGTATCCCTCTATCTTCTCTCCTGTGCGTTTGTTCAGCTAAGGGAGTTAAATCTCCCTTTAGATTCAGGAGATAGAAGCACGTTTCTGGCAAGCGCTGCATTTGGACATTCTTGAATGAATGGGAATATATGCTGTAAGGAGAACTTTTTGCTTCTATAACCAAAACGGAGCAACCTTACAGCATGGTTGTCAATGTGTGCATTCACCTTACGGATTTAAACTCGTGTTTTTAAAAGGAAATCTGGAAACGCTTTCTGTGGAGAGATCTCAAACAGGGATTTCCAGCAGTATTCCCGCATATACCGAAATAGCAGTAAAACTTTGCCTAAAACACAGAAGCAACGTATCCATCAATCTGCTCTGGTGTTCCTTTATTCAGCTAAATGAGTTAAATCTCCCTTTAGATTCAGGAGTTAGAAACACATTTCTGGCAAGGGCTGCGTTTGGACATTCCTGCGTTAATGGGAGTATATGCTGTAAGACAAAGTCTATGCTTCTAAAATCAAAACAAATCGACCTAATGGAACGGTTGTCAATATGTGCATTCAACTTACACAGATAAACTCGCGTGTTAAAGGGGATGTCTGGAAATGATTTCCGTGGAGAGATCTCAAAACAGGCCTTCCTAGCAGTATTCCCGCATATAACGACATAGCAGTAAAACTCCGCTTAAAACACAGAAGCAACGTATCCTTCAATCTTCTCTCCTGTGCGATTGTTCAGCTAAGTGAGTTAAATCTCCCTTTAGATTCAGGAGTTAAAAACACGTTTCTGGCAAGGTCGGCGTTTGGACATTCCTGAGTGAATGGAAGTAAATGCTGTAAGGAGAACTCTTTGCTTCTAAAACCGAAACGGTGCTACCTAACAGAACGGTTGTCAAAGTGTGCATTCAACTTACAGAGGTAAACTCGTGTGTTGAAAGGGAAGTCTGCAAATGCTTTCTGTGGGGAGATCTCAAAACAGTCCTTTCCAGCAGTATTCCAGCATATGACAAAATAGCAGTAAAACTCTGCCTTAAACACAGAAGCAACGCATATTTCAATCTGCTCTGCTGTGCGTTTGTTCTGCTAAGTGAGTTAAATCTCCCTTTATATTCAGGAGTTAGAAAAACGTTTCTGGCAAGAGGTGGGTTTGGAAATTCAGGAGGGAATTGGAGTATATGCTGTTAGAAGAAATCTCTGCAGTTAAAACCAAAACGGAGCAACCGAACAGAATGGTTGTAAATGTGTGCATTCAACTTAAGGAGTTCAACTCATGTGTTGAAAGGCAAGTCTGGAAACATTTTCTGTGGAGAAATCTCAAAATAGGCCTTTCCAGCAGTATTCCCACATATAACGAAATAGCAGTAAAACTCTGCCTAAAACACAAAAGCAACCTATCTTTCAATCTGCTCTGCTGTGCTAAGTGAGTAAAATCTCCCTTTAGATTCAGGAGTTAAAACACGTTTCTGGCAATGGCTGCATTTGGACATTCCTGAGTGAATTGGTGTATATACTGTTAGAAGAACTCTCTACTTCTAAAACCTAAACGGAGCTACCTAACAGAACGGTTGTCAATGTGTGCATTCAACTTACAGAGATAATCTCTTTTGTTGAAGGGAAAATCTGGAAGCGCTTTCTGTGGAGAGATCTCAAAAGAGGCCTTTCCAGCAGTTTTCCCACATATAACGAAATAGCAGAAAAACTCGGCCTAAAACACAGAAGAAACGTATCCTTCTATGTGATCCGCTGTGCATTTGTTCAGCTTAGTGAGGTAAATCTCTTTTTAGAATCAGGTGTTAGAAACACGTTTTTGGCAACAGCTGCGTTTGGACATTCCTGAGTGAATGGGAGTCTATGCTGTAAGGAGAACTCTCTGCTTCTAAAACCAAAACGGAGGTATCTAACACAATGGTTGTCAATGTGTGCATTCAACTTACAGAGTTAAACTCTTCTGTTGAAGGGAATATCTAAAAATGCTTTCTGTGCAGAGATCTCAAAAGAGGCCTTTCCAGCAGAATTCCCCCATATAACGAAATAGCAGTAAAACTCGGCCTAAAACACAGAAGCAACGTATCATTCAATCTGCTCTGCTGTGCGTATGTTCAGCTAAGTGAGTAAAATCTCCGTTTAGATTCAGGAGTTAGAAACACGTTTCTGGCAAGAGCTGCATTTGGATATTCCGGAGTGAATGGGAGTATATGCTGTAAGCAGAACTTTCTGCTTCTAAAACCAAAACGGAGCTACCTAACAGAACGGTTCTCAATGTGTGCATTCAACTTACAGAGTTAAACTCTTGAGTTAAAAAGGAAGTCTGGAAACGCTTTCTGTGGAGAGATCTCAAAACAGGCCTTTCCAGCAGTATTCCCGCATTTAACGAAAAGCAGTATAATTCTGCCTTAAACGCAGAAGCAACGTATCCTTCAATCTGCTCAGCTGTGCATTTGTTCTGCTAAGTTAGTTAAATCTCCCTTTAGATTCAGAAGTTAGAATCACGTTTCTAACCAGAGCTGCGTTTGGACATTCCTGAGTGAATGGGAGTATATGCTGTAAAAAGAACTCTCTGCTTCTAAAACCAAAACAGATCTACCTAACACAACGGTTGTCACTGTGTGCATTCAACTTACAGAGTTAAACTCTTCTGTTGAAGGGAAAATCTGGAAACGCTTTCTGTGGAGAGATCTCAAAACAGGCATTTCCAGCAGTATTCCCGCATATAACGAAATAGAAGTATAACTCTGCCGAAAACACAGAAGCAGCATATCATTCAATCTGTTCTGGTGTGCCTTTATTCAGCGAAGTGACTTAAATCTCCCTTTAGATTGAGGAGTTAGAAACACGTTTCTGGCAATGGCGGCGTTTGGACATTCCTGAGTGAATTGGAGTATATACTGTTAGAAGAACTCTCTACTTCTAAAACCAAAGCCGAGCTACCTAACAGAACGGTTGTCAATGTGTGCATTCAACCTACAGAATTAAACTCGTGTTTTGAAGGGGAAGTCTGGAAACGCTTTCTGTGCAGAGATCACAAAATGGGCCTTTCCGGCAGTATTCCCGCATATAACGAAATAGCAGTAAAACTCTGCCTAAAACACAGAAGGAAGGTATCCTTCAATCTGCTCTGCTGTGCATTTCTTATGCTAAGTGTGTTAAATCTCCCTTTAGATTCAGGAGATAGAAACACGTTCCTGGCAAGTGCTGCGTTTGGACATTTCTGAGTGAATGGGATTATATTCTGTAAGGAGAATTCTCTGCTTCTAAAACCAAAATGGAGCTACCTAACAGAACAATTGTCAATGTGTGCATTCAACTTACACAGATAAACTCGTGTGTTGAAGGGGACCTCTGGAAACGCTTTCTGTGGAGAGATCTCAAAACAGGCCTTTGTAGCAGTATTCCCGCATATAACGAAATAGCAGTAAGAGTCTGCTTAAAACACAGAAGCAACGTATCCTTCAGTCTTCTCTCCTGTGCGATTGTTCAGCTAAGTGAGTAAAATTTCCCTTTAGATTCAGCAGTTAGAAAAACGTTTCTGGCAAGAGCAGGGTTTGGAAATTCAGGAGGGAATTGGAGTATATGCTGTTAGAAGAAATCTCTGCAGTTAAAACCAAAACGGAGCAAGCGAACAGAATGGTTGTAAATGTGTGCATTCAACTTAAGGAGTTCAACTCGTGTGCTGAAAGGCAAGTCTGGAAACACTTTCTGTGGAGAAATCTCAAAATAGGCCTTTCCAGCAGTATTCCCACATATAACGAAATAGCAGTAAAACTCTGCCTGAAACACAAAAGCAACCTATCTTTCAAACTGCTCTGCTGTGCTAAGTGAGTAAAATCTCCCTTTAGATTCAGGAGTTAAAAACACGTTTCTGGCAATGGCTGCGTTTGGACATTCCTGAGTGAATTGGAGTATATACTGTTAGAAGAACTCTCTACTTCTAAAACCAAAGCCGACCTACATAACAGAACGGTTGTCCATGTGTGCATTCAACCTACAGAGTTAAATTCGTGTGTTGAAGGGGAAGTCCTAAAACGCTTTCTGTGGAGAGACCTCAAAACAGGCCTTACAGCAGTATTCCCGCATATAACGAAATAGCAGTAAAACTCTGCCTAAAACACAGAAACAAGGTATCCTTCTATCTTCTCTCCTGTGCGTTTGTTCAGCTAAGGGAGTTAAATCTCCCTTTCGATTCAGGAGATAGAAGCACGTTTCTGGCAAGAGCTGCATTTGGACATTCCTGAATGAATGGGAATATATGCTGTAAGGAGAACTTTTTGCTTCTAAAACAAAAACGGAGCAACCTTACAGCATGGTTGTCAATGTGTGCATTCACCTTACAGATTTAAACTCGTGTTTTGAAAAGGAAATCTAGAAACGCTTTCTGTGGAGTGATGTCAAACAGGCATTTCCAGCAGTATTCCCGCATATAACGAAATAGCAGTAAAACTTTGCCTAAAACACAGAAGCAACGTATCCATAAATCTGCTCTGGTGTTCCTTTATTCAGCTAAATGAGTTAAATCTCCCTTTAGATTCAGGAGTTAGCAACACATTTCTGGCAAGGGATGCATTTGGACATTCCTGCGTTAATGGGAGTATATGCTGTAAGACAAAGTCTATGCTTCTAAAACCAAAACAAATCGACCTAATGGAACGGTTGTCAATATGTGCATTCAACTTACACAGATAAACTCGTGTGTTAAAGGGGATGTCTGGAAATGATTTCCGTGGAGAGATCTCAAAACAGGCCTTCCTAGCAGTATTCCCGCATATAACGATATAGCAGTAAAACTCTGCTTAAAACACAGAAGCAACGTATCCTTCAATCTTCTCTCCTGTGCGATTTTCAGCTAAGTGAGTTAAATCTCCCTTTAGATTCAGGAGTTAAAAACACGTTTCTGGCAAGGTCGGCGTTTGGACATTCCTGAGTGAATGGAAGTAAATGCTGTAAGGAGAACCCTTTGATTCTAAAACCGAAACGGTGCTACCTAACAGAACGGTTGTCAAAGTGTGCATTCAGCTTACAGAGGTAAACTCGTGTGTTGAAAGGGAAGTCTGCAAATGCTTTCTGTGGGTTGATCTCAAAACAGGCCTTTCCAGCAGTATTCCCGCATATGACAAAATAGCAGTAAAACTCTGCCTTAAACACAGAAGCAACGCATATTTCAATCTGCTCTGCTGTGCGTTTGTTCTGCTAAGTGAGTTAAATCTCCCTTTATATTCAGGAGTTAGAAAAACGTTTCTGGCAAGAGCTGGGTTTGGAAATTCAGGAGGGAATTGGAGTATATGCTGTTAGAAGAAATCTCTGCAGTTAAAACCAAAACGGAGCAAGCGAAAAGAATGGTTGTAAATGTGTGCATTCAACTTAAGGAGTTCAACTCATGTGTTGAAAGGCAAGTCTGGAAAAACTTTCTGTGGAGAAATCTCAAAATAGGCCTTTCCAGCAGTATTCCCACATATAACGAAATAGCAGTAAAACTCTGCCTAAAACACAAAAGCAACCTATCTTTCAATCTGCACGGCTGTGCTAAGTGAGTAAAATCTCCCTTTAGATTCAGGAGTTAAAAACACGTTTCTGGCAATGGCTGCATTTGGACATTCCAGAGTGAATTGGAATATATACTGTTAGACGAACTCTCTACTTCTAAAACATAAACGGAGCTACCTAACAGAACGGTTGTCAATGTGTGCATTCAAATTACAGAGTTAAACTCTTTTGTTGAAGGGAAAATCTGGAAGCGCTTTCTGTGGAGAGATCTCAAAAGAGGCCTTTCCAGGAGTATTCCCGCATATAACGAAATAGCAGAAAAACTCGGCCTAAAACACAGAAGAAACGTATCATTCAATCTGCTCTGCTGTGCGTGCTTTCAGCTAAGTGAGTTAAATCTCCCTTTAGATTCCGGACTTAGAAACACATTTCTGGCAAGAGCTGCATTTGGACATTCCTGAGTGAATTGGGGTATATGCTGTTAGAAGAAATCTCTGCTTCTAAAACCAAAACAGAGCATCCTAATAGATCAGTTGTC
The DNA here is from genome assembly GCA_031835075.1 of Saguinus oedipus. Classification (NCBI taxonomy): domain Eukaryota; kingdom Metazoa; phylum Chordata; class Mammalia; order Primates; family Cebidae; genus Saguinus; species Saguinus oedipus. The sequence continues at coordinate 20,342,414 of CM063181.1, forward strand.
AATGTGTGCATTCCACTTAAAGTGTTAAACTCGTGTGTTGAAGGGGAAGTCTGAAAACATTTTCTGTGGAGAGATCTCAACACAGGCCTTTCCAGCAGTATTCCCGCATATAACGAAATACAGTAAATCTCTGCCTAAAACACAGAAGCAACGTATCCTTCAATCTGCTCTGCTGTGTGTTAGTTCAGCTAGGTGAGTTAAATCTCCCTTTAGATTCAGGAGTTAGAAACCCGTTTCTGGCAAGATCGGCGTTTGGATATTCCTGAGTGAATGGAAGTAAATGCTGTAAAGAGAACTCTTTGCTTCTAAAACCGACACGGTGCTAACTAACAGAACGGTTGTCAATGTGTGCATTCAACTTACAGAGTTAAACTCGTGTGTTGAAGGGGAAGTCTGGAAACGCTTTCTGTGGAGAGATCTCAAAACAGGCCTTACAGCAGTATTCCCGCATATAACGAAATAGCAGTTCAACTCTGCCTAAAACACAGAAGCAACGTATCCTTCAATCTGCTCTTCTGTGCTAAGTGAGGAAAGTCTCCCTTTAGATCCAGGAGTTAGAAACACGTTTCTGGCAATGGCTGCGTTTGGACATTCCTGAGTTTATTGGAGTATATACTGTTCGAAGACCTCTCTACTTCTAAAACCAAAGTGAAGCTACCTAACAAAACTGTTGTCCATGTGTGCATTCAACCTACAGAATTAAACTCGTGTGTTGAAGGGGAAGTCTGGAAATATTTTCTGTGGAGAGATCTCAAAAGAGGCCTTTCCAGCAGTATTCCCGCATATAACGAAATAGGAGAAAAACTAGGCCTAAAACACAGAAGAAACGTATCCTTCTATGTGCTCCGCTGTGCATTTGTTCAGCTTAGTGAGGTAAATCTCTTTTTAGAATCAGGTGTTAGGAACACATTTTTGGCAACAGCTGCATTTGGACATTCCTGAGTGAATGGGAGTATATGCTGTAAGGAGAACTCTCTGCTTCTAAAAGCAAAACGGAGCAATCTAACACAATGGTTGTCAATGTGTGCATTCAGCTTACAGAGTTAAACTCTTCTGTTGAAGGGAAAATCTAAAAATGCTTTCTGTGCAGAGATCTCAAAAGAGGCCTTTCCAGCAGAATTCCCCCATATAAGGAAATAGCAGTAAAACTCGGCCTAAAACACAGAAGCAACGTATCATTCAATCTGCTCTGCTGTGCGTATGTTCAGCTAAGTGAGTAAAATCTCCGTTTAGATTCAGGAGTTAGAAACACGTCTCTGGCAAGAGCTGCATTTGGACACTCCGGAGGGAATGGGATTATATGCTGTAAGCAGAACTTTCTGCTTCTAAAACCAAAACGGAGCTACCTAACAGAACGGTTCTCTATGTGTGCATTCAACTTACAGAGTTAAACTCGTGAGTTAAAAAGGAAGTCTGGAAACGCTTTCTGTGGAGAGATCTCAAAACAGGCCTTTCCAGCAGTATTCCCGCATATAACGAAAAGCAGTATAATTCTGCCTTAAACGCAGAAGCAACGTATCCTTCAATCTGCTCAGCTGTGCCTTTGTTCTCCTAAGTTACTTAAATCTCCCTTTAGATTCAGAAGTTAGAATCACGTTTCTAACCAGAGCTGCGTTTGGACATTCCTGAGTGAATGGGAGTATATGCTGTAAAAAGAACTCTCTGCTTCTAAAACCAAAACAGATCTACCTAACACAACGGTTGTCACTGTGTGCATTCAACTTACAGAGTTAAATTCTTCTGTTGAAGGGAAAATCTGGAAACGCTTTCTGTGGAGAGATCTAAAAACAGGCATTTCCAGCAGTATTCCCGCATATAACGAAATAGAAGTATAACTCTGCCGAAAACACAGAAGCAGCGTATCATTCAATCTGTTCTGGTGTGCCTTTATTCAGCGAAGTGACTTAAATCTCCCTTTAGATTGAGGAGTTAGAAACACGTTTCTGGCAATGGCTGCGTTTGGACATTCCTGAGTGAATTGGAGTATATACTGTTAGAATAACTCTCTACTTCTAAAACCAAAGCCGACCTACCTAACAGTATGGTTGTCAATGTGTGCATTCAACCTACAGAATTAAACTCGTGTTTTGAAGGGGAAGTCTGGAAACGCTTTCTGTGCAGAGATCACAAAATGGGCCTTTCCAGCAGTATTCCCGCATATAACGAAATAGCAGTGTAACTCTGCCTAAAACACAGAAGGAAGGTATCCTTCAATCTGCTCTGCTGTGCATTTCTTATGCTAAGTGTGTTAAATCTCCCTTTAGATTCAGGAGATAGAAACACCTTCCTGGCAAGTGCTGCGTTTGGACATTCCTGAGTTTATTGGAGTATATACTGTTCGAAGACCTCTCTACTTCTAAAACCAAAGCGAAGCTACTTAACAGAACGGTTGTCCATGTGTGCATTCAAGCTACAGAGTTAAACTCGTGTGTGGAAGGGGAAGTCTGGAAACATTTTCTGTGGAGAGATCACAAAACAGGCCTTTCCAGCAGTATTCCCGCATATAACGAAACACCAGTAAAACTTAAACACAGAAGCAACGTATCCTTCAAACTGCTCAGCTCGGCGTTTGTGCTGCTAAGTTAGTTAAATCTCCCTTTATATTCAGGAGTTAGAAAAACGTTTCTGGCAAGAGCTGGGTTTGGAAATTCAGGAGGGAATTGGAGTATATGCTGTTAGAAGAAATCTCTGCTGTTAAAACCAAAACGGAGCAACCGAACAGAATGGTTGTAAATGTGTGCATTCAACTTAAGGAGTTCAACTCGTGTGTTGAAAGGCAAGTCTGGAAACACTTTCTGTGGAGAAATCTCAAAATAGGCCTTTCCAGCAGTATTCCAACATATAAAGAAATAGCAGTAAAACTCTGCCTAAAACAGAAAAGCAACCTATCTTTCAACCTGCTCTGCTGTGCTAAGTGAGTAAAATCTCCCTTTAGATTCAGGAGTTAAAAACACGTTTCTGGCAATGGCTGCGTTTGGACATTCCTGAGTGAATTGGTGTATATACTGTTAGAAGAACTCTCTACTTCTAAAACCAAAGCCGACCTACCTAACAGAACGGTTGTCCATGTGTGCATTCAACCTACAGAGTTAAATTCGTGTGTTGAAGGGGAAGTCCTAAAACGCTTTCTGTGGAGAGACCTCAAAACAGGCCTTACAGCAGTATTCCCGCATATAACGAAATAGCAGTAAAACTCTGCCTAAAACACAGAAACAATGTATCCTTCTATCTTCTCTCCTGTGCGTTTGTTCAGCTAAGGGAGTTAAATCTCCCTTTAGATTCAGGAGATAGAAGCAAGTTTCTGGCAAGAGCTGCATTTGGACATTCTTGAATGAATGGGAATATATGCTGTAAGGAGAACTTTTTGCTTCTAAAACCAAAACGGAGCAACCTTACAGCATGGTTGTCAATGTGTGAATTCACCTTACAGATTTAAACTCGTGTTTTTAAAAGGAAATCTGGAAACGCTTTCTGTGGAGAGATCTCAAACAGGGATTTCCAGCAGTATTCCCGCATATACCGAAATAGCAGTAAAACTTTGCCTGAAACAGAGAAGCAACGTATCCATCAATCTGCTCTGGTGTTCCTTTATTCAGCTAAATGAGTTAAATCTCCCTTTAGATTCAGGAGTTAGAAACACATTTCTGGCAAGGGCTGCGTTTGGACATTCCTGCGTTAATGGCTGTATATGCTGTAAGACAAAGTCTATGCTTCTAAAACCAAAACAAATCGACCTAATGGAACGGTTGTCAATATGTGCATTCAACTTACACAGATAAACTCGCGTGTTAAAGGGGATGCCTGGAAATGATTTCCGTGGAGAGATCTCAAAACAGGCCTTCCTAGCAGTATTCCCGCATATAACGATATAGCAGTAATACTCTGCTTAAAACACAGAAGCAACGTATCCTTCAATCTTCTCTCCTGTGCGATTGTTCAGCTAAGTGAGTTAAATCTCCCTTTAGATTCAGGAGTTAAAAACACGTTTCTGGCAAGGTCGGCGTTTGGACATTCCTGAGTGAATGGAAGTAAATGCTGTAAGGAGAACACTTTGCTTCTAAAACCGAAACGGTGCTACCTAACAGAACGGATGTCAAAGTGTGCATTCAACTTACAGAGGTAAACTCGTGTGTTGAAAGGGAAGTCTGCAAATGCTTTCTGTGGGGAGATCTCAAAACAGTCCTTTCCAGCAGTATTCCAGCATATGACAAAATAGCAGTAAAACTCTGCCTTAAACACAGAAGCAACGCATATTACAATCTGCTCTGCTGTGCGTTTGTTCTGCTAAGTGAGTTAAATCTCCCTTTATATTCAGGAGTTAGAAAAACGTTTCTGGCAAGAGGTGGGTTTGGAAATTCAGGAGGGAATTGGAGTATATGCTGTTAGAAGAAATCTCTGCAGTTAAAACCAAAACGGAGCAACAGAACAGAATGGTTGTAAATGTGTGCATTCAACGTACGGAGTTCAACTCATGTGTGGAAAGGCAAGTCTGGAAACACTTTCTGTGGAGAAATCTCAAAATAGGCCTTTCCAGCAGTATTCCCACATATAACGAAATAGCAGTAAAACTCTGACTAAAACACAAAAGCAACCTATCTTTCAATCTGCTCTGCTGTGCTAAGTGAGTAAAATCTCCCTTTAGATTCAGGAGTTAAAACACGTTTCTGGCAATGGCTGCATTTGGACATTCCTGAGTGAATTGGAGTATATACTGTTAGAAGAACTCTCTACTTCTAAAACCTAAACGGAGCTACCTAACAGAACGGTTGTCAATGTGTGCATTCAACTTACAGAGTTAAACTCTTTTGTTGAAGGGAAAATCTGGAAGCGCTTTCTGTGGAGAGATCTCAAAAGAGGCCTTTCCAGCAGTTTTCCCGCATATAACGAAATAGCAGTAAAACTCGGCCTAAAACACAGAAGAAACGTATCCTTCTATGTGCTCCGCTGTGCATTTGTTCAGCTTAGTGAGGTAAATCTCTTTTTAGAATCAGGTGTTAGAAACACGTTTTTGGCAACAGCTGCGTTTGGACATTCCTGAGTGAATGGGAGTATATGCTGTAAGGAGAACTCTCTGCTTCTAAAACCAAAACAGAGGTATCTAACACAATGGTTGTCAATGTGTGCATTCAACTTACAGAGTTAAACTCTTCTGTTGAAGGGAATATCTAAAAATGCTTTCTGTGCAGAGATCTCAAAAGAGGCCTTTCCAGCAGAATTCCCCCATATAACGAAATAGCAGTAAAACTCGGCCTAAAACACAGAAGCAACGTATCATTCAATCTGCTCTGCTGTGCGTATGTTCAGCTAAGTGAGTAAAATCTCCGTTTAGATTCAGGAGTTAGAAACACGTTTCTGGCAAGAGCTGCATTTGGACATTCCGGAGTGAATGGGAGTATATGCTCTAAGCAGAACTTTCTGCTTCTAAAACCAAAACGGAGCTACCTAACAGAACGGTTCTCAATGTGTGCATTCAACTTACAGAGTTAAACTCGTGAGTTAAAAAGGAAGTCTGGAAACGCTTTCTGTGGAGAGATCTCAAAACAGGCCTTTCCAGCAGTATTCCCGCATATAACGAAAAGCAGTATAATTCTGCCTTAAACGCAGAAGCAACGTATCCTTCAATCTGCTCAGCTGTGCGTTTGTTCTGCTAAGTTAGTTAAATCTCCCTTTAGATTCAGAAGTTAGAATCACGTTTCTAACCAGAGCTGCGTTTGGACATTCCTGAGTGAATGGGAGTATATGCTGTAAAAAGAACTCTCTGCTTCTAAAACCAAAACAGATGTACCTAACACAACGGTTGTCAATGTGTGCATTCAACTTACAGAGTTAAACTCTTCTGTTGAAGGGAAAATCTGGAAACGCTTTCTGTGGAGAGATCACAAAAGAGTCCTTTCCAGGAGTATTCCCGCATATAACGAAATAGCAGAAAAACTCGGCCTAAAACACAGAAGAAACGTATCATTCAATCTGCTCTGCTGTGCGTGCTTTCAGCTAAGTGAGTTAAATCTCCCTTTAGATCCAGGAGTTAAAAACACGTTTCTGGCAATGGCTGCGTTTGGACATTCCTGAGTGATTTGGAGTATATACTGTTAGAAGAACTCTCTACTTCTAAAACCAAAGCCGACCTACCTAACTGTACGGTTGTCCATGTGTGCATTCAACCTACAGAGTTAAATTCGTGTGTTGAAGGGGAAGTCCTAAAACGCTTTCTGTGGAGAGACCTCAAAACAGGCCTTACAGCAGTATTCCCGCATATAACGAAATAGCAGTAAATCTCTGCCTAAAACACAGAAACAATGTATCCCTCTATCTTCTCTCCTGTGCGTTTGTTCAGCTAAGGGAGTTAAATCTCCCTTTAGATTCAGGAGATAGAAGCACGTTTCTGGCAAGAGCTGCATTTGGACATTCTTGAATGAATGGGAATATATGCTGTAAGGAGAACTTTTTGCTTCTAAAACCAAAACGGAGCAACCTTATAGCATGGTTGTCAATGTGTGCATTCACCTTACAGATTTAAACTCGTGTTTTTAAAAGGAAATCTGGAAACGCTTTCTGTGGAGAGATCTCAAACAGGGATTTCCAGCAGTATTCCCGCATATACCGAAATAGCAGTAAAACTTTGCCTAAAACACAGAAGCAACGTATCCATCAATCTGCTCTGGTGTTCCTTTATTCAGCTAAATGAGTTAAATCTCCCTTTAGATTCAGGAGTTAGAAACACATTTCTGGCAAGGGCTGCGTTTGGACATTCCTGCGTTAATGGGAGTATATGCTGTAAGACAAAGTCTATGCTTCTAAAATCAAAACAAATCGACCTAATGGAACGGTTGTCAATATGTGCATTCAACTTACACAGATAAACTCGCGTGTTAAAGGGGATGTCTGGAAATGATTTCCGTGGAGAGATCTCAAAACAGGCCTTCCTAGCAGTATTCCCGCATATAACGATATAGCAGTAAAACTCTGCTTAAAACACAGAAGCAACGTATCCTTCAATCTTCTCTCCTGTGCGATTGTTCAGCTAAGTGAGTTAAATCTCCCTTTAGATTCAGGAGTTAAAAACACATTTCTGGCAAGGTCGGCGTTTGGACATTCCTGAGTGAATGGAAGTAAATGCTGTAAGGAGAACTCTTTGCTTCTAAAACCGAAACGGTGCTACCTAACAGAACGGTTTTCAAAGTGTGCATTCAACTTACAGAGGTAAACTCGTGTGTTGAAAGGGAAGTCTGCAAATGCTTTCTGTGGGGAGATCTCAAAACAGTCCTTTCCAACAGTATTCCAGCATATGACAAAATAGCAGTAAAACTCTGCCTTAAACACAGAAGCAACGCATATTTCAATCTGCTCTGCTGTGCGTTTGTTCTGCTAAGTGAGTTAAATCTCCCTTTATATTCAGGAGTTAGAAAAACGTTTCTGGCAAGAGGTGGGTTTGGAAATTCAGGAGGGAATTGGAGTATATGCTGTTAGAAGAAATCTCTGCAGTTAAAACCAAAACGGAGCAACCGAACAGAATGGTTGTAAATGTGTGCATTCAACTTAAGGAGTTCAACTCATGTGTTGAAAGGCAAGTCTGGAAACACTTTCTGTGGAGAAATCTCAAAATAGGCCTTTCCAGCAGTATTCCCACATATAACGAAATAGCAGTAAATCTCTGCCTAAAACACAAAAGCAACCTATCTTTCAATCTGCTCTGCTGTGCTAAGTGAGTAAAATCTCCCTTTAGATTCAGGAGTTAAAACACGTTTCTGGCAATGGCTGCATTTGGACATTCCTGAGTGAATTGGTGTATATACTGTTAGAAGAACTCTCTACTTCTAAAACCTAAACGGAGCTACCTAACAGAACGGTTGTCAATGTGTGCATTCAACTTACAGAGTTAAACTCTTTTGTTGAAGGGAAAATCTGGAAGCGCTTTCTGTGGAGAGATCTCAAAAGAGGCATTTCCAGCAGTTTTCCCGCATATAACGAAATAGCAGAAAAACTCGGCCTAAAACACAGAAGAAACGTATCCTTCTATGTGCTCCGCTGTGCATTTGTTCAGCTTAGTGTGGTAAATCTTTTTAGAATCAGGTGTTAGAAACACGTTTTTGGCAACAGCTGCATTTGGACATTCCTGAGTGAATGGGAGTATATGCTGTAAGGAGAACTCTCTGCTTCTAAAACCAAAACCGAGGTATCTAACACAATGGTTGTCAATGTGTGCATTCAACTTACAGAGTTAAACTCTTCTGTTGAAGGGAATATCTAAAAATGCTTTCTGTGCAGAGATCTCAAAAGAGGCCTTTCCAGCAGAATTCCCCCATATAACGAAATAGCAGTAAAACTCGGCCTAAAACACAGAAGCAACGTATCATTCAATCTGCTCTGCTGTGCGTATGTTCAGCTAAGTGAGTAAAATCTCCGTTTAGATTCAGGAGTTAGAAACACGTTTCTGGCAAGAGCTGCATTTGGACATTCCGGAGGGAATGGGAGTATATGCTGTAAGCAGAACTTTCTGCTTCTAAAACCAAAACGGAGCTACCTAACAGAACGGTTCTCAATGTGTGCATTCAACTTACAGAGTTAAACTCTTGAGTTAAAAAGGAAGTCTGGAAACGCTTTCTGTGGAGAGATCTCAAAACAGGCCTTTCCAGCAGTATTCCCGCATATAACGAAAAGCAGTATAATTCTGCCTTAAACGCAGAAGCAACGTATCCTTCAATCTGCTCAGCTGTGCATTTGTTCTGCTAAGTTAGTTAAATCTCCCTTTAGATTCAGAAGTTAAAATCAGGTTTCTAACCAGAGCTGCGTTTGGACATTCCTGAGTGAATGGGAGTATATGCTGTAAAAAGAACTCTCTGCTTCTAAAACCAAAACAGATCTACCTAACACAACGGTTGTCACTGTGTGCATTCAACTTACAGAGTTAAACTCTTCTGTTGAAGGGAAAATCTGGAAACGCTTTCTGTGGAGAGATCTCAAAACAGGCATTTCCAGCAGTATTCCCGCATATAACGAAATAGAAGTATAACTCTGCCGAAAACACAGAAGCAGCGTATCATTCAATCTGTTCTGGTGTGCCTTTATTCAGCGAAGTGACTTAAATCTCCCTTTAGATTGAGGAGTTAGAAACAAGTTTCTGGCAATGGCTGCGTTTGGACATTCCTGAGTGAATGGGAGTATATACTGTTAGAAGAACTCTCTACTTCTAAAACCAAAGCCGAGCTACCTAACAGAACGGTTGTCAATGTGTGCATTCAACCTACAGAATTAAACTCGTGTTGTGAAGGGGAAGTCTGGAAACGCTTTCTGTGCAGAGATCACAAAAGGGGCCTTTCCAGCAGTATTCCCGCATATAACGAAATAGCAGTAAAACTCTGCCTAAAACACAGAAGGAAGGTATCCTTCAATCTGCTCTGCTGTGCATTTCTTATGCTAAGTGTGTTAAATCTCCCTTTAGATTCAGGAGATAGAAACACGTTCCTGGCAAGTGCTGCGTTTGGACATTTCTGAGTGAATGGGAATATATTCTGTAAGGAGAACTCTCTGCTTCTAAAACCAAAATGGAGCTACCTAACAGAACAATTGTCAATGTGTGCATTCAACTTACACAGATAAACTCGTGTGTTGAAGGGGACCTCTGGAAACGCTTTCTGTGGAGAGATCTCAAAACAGGCCTTTGTAGCAGTATTCCCGCATATAACGAAATAGCAGTAAAAGTCTGCTTAACACACAGAAGCAACGTATCCTTCAGTCTTCTCTCCTGTGCGATTGTTCAGCTAAGTGAGTAAAATTTCCCTTTAGATTCAGCAGTTAGAAACACGTTTCTGGCAAGAGCTATGTTTGGACATTCCTGAGTGAATGGGAGTATAAGCTGTAAGGATAACACTCTGCTTCTAAAATCAAAACGGAACCACCTAACAGAACGGTTTTCAATGTGTGCATTCAACTTACAGAGTTAAACTCTTGTGTTGAAGGGGAAGTCTGGAAACGCTTTCTGTGGAGAGATCTCAAAACAGCCCATTCCAGCAGTAATCCCGCATATAACAAAATAGCAGTAAAACTCTGCCTAAAACACAGAAGCAACGTATCATTCAATCTGCTCTGCTGTGCGTTTTTTCAGCTAAGTGAGTTAAATCTCCCTTTTGATTCAGGACTTAGAAACACATTTCTGGCAAGAGCTGCGTGTGGACATTCCTGAGTGAATTGGAGTATATGCTGTTAGAAGAAATCTCTGCTTCTAAAACCAAAACGGTGCATCCTAATAGATCAGTTGTCAATGTGTGCATTCCACTTAAAGTGTTAAACTCGTGTGTTGAAGGGGAAGTCTGAAAACATTTTCTGTGGAGAGATCTCAACACAGGCCTTTCCAGCAGTATTCCCGCATATAACGAAATACAGTAAATCTCTGCCTAAAACACAGAAGAAACGTATCCTTCAATCTGCTCTCCTGTGTGTTATTTCGGCTATGTGAGTTAAATCTCCCTTTAGATTCAGGAGTTAGAAACACGTTTCTGGCAAGATCGGCGTTTGGACATTCCTGAGTGAATGGAAGTAAATGCTGTAAAGAGAACTCTTTCCTTCTAAAACCGACACGGTGCTAAATAACAGAACGCTTGTCAATGTGTGCATTCAACTTACAGAGTTAAACTCGTGTGTTGAAGGGGAAGTCTGGAAACGCTTTCTGTGGAGAGATCTCAAAACAGGCCTTAGAGCAGTATTCCCGCATATAACGAAATAGCAGTTCAACTCTGCCTAAAACACAGAAGCAACGTATCCTTCAATCTGCTCTGCTGTGCTAAGTGAGGAAAATCTCCCTTTAGATCCAGGAGTTAGAAACACGGATATTCCTGAGTTTATTGGAGTATAAACTGTTCGAAGACCTCTCTACTTCTAAAACCAAAGCGAAGCTACGTAACAGAACGGTTGTCCATGTGTGAATTCAAGCTACAGAGTTAAACTCGTGTGTTGAAGGGGAAGTCTGGAAACATTTTCTGTGGAGAGATCTCAAAACAGGCCTTTCCAGCAGTATTCCCGCATATAACGAAACACCAGTAAAACTCTTCCTTAAACACAGAAGCAACGTATCCTTCAAACTGCTCAGCTCGGCCGTTGTTCTGCTAAGTTAGTTAAATCTCCCTTTATATTCAGGAGTTAGAAAAACGTTTCTGGCAAGAGGTGGGTTTGGAAATTCAGGAGGGAATTGGAGTATATGCTGTTAGAAGAAATCTCTGCAGTTAAAACCAAAACGGAGTAACCGAACAGAATGGTTGTAAATGTGTGCATTCAACTTAAGGAGTTCATCTCGTGTGTTGAAAGGCAAGTCTGGAAACACTTTCTGTGGAGAAATCTCAAAATAGGCCTTTCCAGCAGTATTCCCACATATAACGAAATAGCAGTAAAACTCTGCCTAAAACACAAAAGCAACCTATCTTTCAAACTGCTCTGCTGTGCTAAGTGAGTTAAATCTCCCTTTAGATTCAGGAGTTAAAAACACGTTTCTGGCAATGGCTGTGTTTGGACATTCCTGAGTGAATTGGAGTATATACTGTTAGACGAACTCTCTACTTCTAAAACGTAAACGGAGCTACCTAACAGCACGGTTGTCAATGTGTGCATTCAAATTACAGAGTTAAACTCTTTTGTTGAAGGGAAAATCTGGAAGCGCTTTCTGTAGAGAGATCTCAAAAGAGGCCTTTCCAGCAGTATTCCCGCATATAACGAAATAGCAGAAAAACTCGGCCTAAAACACAGAAGAAATGTATCATTCAATCTGCTCTGCTGTGCGTGTTTTCAGCTAAGTGAGTTAAATCTCCCTTTAGATTCAGGACTTAGAAACACATTTCTGGCAAGAGCTGCATTTGGACATTCCTGAGTGAATTGGAGTATATGCTGTTAGAAGAAATCTCTGCTTCTAAAACCAAAACAGAGCATCCTAATAGATCAGTTGTCAATTTGTGCATTCCACTTAAAGTGTTAAACTCGTGTGTTGAAGGGGAAGTCTGAAAACACTTTCTGTGGAGAGATCTCAACACAGGCCTTTCCAGCAGTATTCCCGCATATAACGAAATACAGTAAATCTCTGCCTAAAACACAGAAGCAACGTATCTTTCAATCTGCTCTGCTGTGTGTTAGTTCAGCTAAGTGAGTTAAGTCTCCCTTTAGATTCAGGAGTTAGAAACACGTTTCTGGCAAGATCGGCGTTTGGACATTCCTGAGTGAATGGAAGTAAATGCTGTAAAGAGAACCCTTTGCTTCTAAAACCGACACGGTGCTAACTAACAGAACGGTTGTCAATGTGTGCATTCAACTTACAGAGTTAAACTCGTGTGTTGAAGGGGAAGTCTGGAAACGCTTTCTGTGGAGAGATCTCAAAACAGGCCTTACAGCAGTATTCCCGCATATAACGAAATAGCAGTTCAACTCTGCCTAAAACACAGAAGCAACGTATCCTTCAATCTGCTCTTCTGTGCTAAGTGAGGAAAGTCTCCCTTTAGATCCAGGAGTTAGGAACACGTTTCTGGCAATGGCTGCGTTTGGACATTCCTGAGTTTATTGGAGTATATACTGTTCGAAGACCTCTCTACTTCTAAAACCAAAGCGAAGCTACCTAACAGAACGGTTGTCCATGTGTGCATTCAACCTACAGAGTTAAAGTCGTGTGTTGAAGGGGAAGTCTGGAAATATTTTCTGTGGAGAGATCTCAAAAGAGGCCTTTCCAGCAGTATTCCCGCATATAACGAAATAGGAGAAAAACTCGGCCTAAAACACAGAAGAAACGTATCCTTCTATGTGCTCCGCTGTGCATTTGTTCAGCTTAGTGAGGTAAATCTCTTTTTAGAATCAGGTGTTAGAAACACGTTTTTGGCAACAGCTGCGTTTGGACATTCCTGAGTGAATGGGATTATATGCTGTAAGGAGAACTCTCTGCTTCTAAAACCAAAACGGAGCTATCTAACACAATGGTTGTCAATGTGTGCATTCAACTTACAGAGTTAAACTCTTCTGTTGAAGGGAAAATCTAAAAATGCTTTCTGTGCAGAGATCTCAAAAGAGGCCTTTCCAGCAGAATTCCCCCATATAACGAAATAGCAGTAAAACTCGGCCTAAAACACAGAAGCAACGTATCATTCAATCTGCTCTGCTGTGCGTATGTTCAGCTAAGTGAGTAAAATCTCCGTTTAGATTCAGGAGTTAGAAACACGTCTCTGGCAAGAGCTGCATTTGGACATTCCAGAGTGAATGGGAGTATATGCTGTAAGCAGAACTTTCTGCTTCTAAAACCAAAACGGAGCTACCTAACAGAACGGTTCTCAATGTGTGCATTCAACTTACAGAGTTAAACTCGTGAGTTAAAAAGGAAGTCTGGAAACGCTTTCTGTGGAGAGATCTCAAAACAGGCCTTTCCAGCAGTATTCCCGCATATAACGAAAAGCAGTATAATTCTGCCTTAAACGCAGAAGCAACGTATCCTTCAATCTGCTCAGCTGTGCGTTTGTTCTGCTAAGTTACTTAAATCTCCCTTTAGATTTAGAAGTTAGAATCACGTTTCTAACCAGAGCTGCGTTTGGACATTCCTGAGTGAATGGGAGTATATGCTGTAAAAAGAACTCTCTGCTTCTAAAACCAAAACAGATCTACCTAACAAAACGGTTGACAATGTGTGCATTCAACTTACAGAGTAAAACTCTTCTGTTGAAGGGGAAATCTGGAAACGCTTTCTGTGGAGAGATCTCAAAACAGGCATTTCCAGCAGTATTCCCGCATATAACGAAATAGAAGTATAACTCTGCCGAAAACACAGAAGCAGCGTATCATTCAATCTGTTCTGGTGTGCCTTTATTCAGCGAAGTGACTTAAATCTCCCTTTAGATTGAGGAGTTAGAAACACGTTTCTGGCAATGGCTGCCTTTGGACATTCCTGAGTGAATTGGAGTATATACTGTTAGAAGAACTCTCTACTTCTAAAACCAAAGCCGACCAACCTAACAGTATGGTTGTCAATGTGTGCATTCAACCTACAGAATTAAACTCGTGTTTTGAAGGGGAAGTCTGAAAAGGCTTTCTGTGCAGAGATCACAAAAGGGGCCTTTCCAGCAGTATTCCCGCATATAACGAAATAGCAGTATAACTCTGCCTAAAACACACAAGGAAGGTATCCTTCAATCTGCTCTGCTGTGCATTTCTTATGCTAAGTGTGTTAAATCTCCCTTTAGATTCAGGAGATAGAAACACGTTCCTGGCAAGTGCTGCGTTTGGACATTCCTGAGTATATTGGAGTATATACTGTTCGAAGACTTCTCTACTTCTAAAACCAAAGCGAAGCTACCTAACAGAACGGTTGTCCATGTGTGAATTCAAGCTACAGAGTTAAACTCGTGTGTTGAAGGGGAAGTCTGGAAGCATTTTCTGTGGAGAGATCTCAAAACAGGCCTTTCCAGCAGTATTCCCGCATATAACGAAACACCAGTAAAACTCTTCCTTAAACAGAGAAGCAACGTATCCTTCAAACTGCTCAGCTCGGCTTTTGTTCTGCTAAGTTAGTTAAATCTCCCTTTATATTCAGGAGTTAGAAAAACGTTTCTGGCAAGAGCTGGGTTTGGAAATTCAGGAGGGAATTGGAGTATATGCTGTTAGAAGAAATCTCTGCAGTTAAAACCAAAACGGAGAAACCGAACAGAATGGTTGTAAATGTGTGCATTCAACTTAAGGAGTTCAACTCGTGTGTTGAAAGGCAAGTCTGGAAACACTTTCTGTGGAGAAATCTCAAAATAGGCCTTTCCAGCAGTATTCCCACATATAACGAAATAGCAGTAAAACTCTGCCTAAAACACAAAAGGAACCTATCTTTCAAACTGCTCTGCTGTGCTAAGTGAGTAAAATCTCCCTTTAGATTCAGGAGTTAAAAACACGTTTCTGGCAATGGCTGCGTTTGGACATTCCTGAGTGAATTGGAGTATATACTGTTAGAAGAACTCTCTACTTCTAAAACCAAAGCCGACCTACCTAACTGAACGGTTGTCCATGTGTGCATTCAACCTACAGAGTTAAATTCGTGTGTTGAAGGGGAAGTCCTAAAACGCTTTCTGTGGAGAGACCTCAAAACAGGCCTTACAGCAGTATTCCCGCATATAACGAAATAGCAGTAAAACTCTGCCTAAAACACAGAAACAACGTATCCTTCTATCTTCTCTCCTGTGCGTTTGTTCAGCTAAGGGAGTTAAATCTCCCTTTAGATTCAGGAGATAGAAGCACGTTTCTGGCAAGAGCTGCATTTGGACATTCCTGAATGAATGGGAATATATGCTGTAAGGAGAACTTTTTGCTTCTAAAACCAAAACCGAGCGACCTTACAGCATGGTTGTCAATGTGTGCATTCACCTTGCAGATTTAAACTCGTGTTTTTAAAAGGAAATCTGGAAACGCTTTCTGTGGAGAGATCTCAAACAGGCATTTCCAGCAGTATTCCCGCATATAACGAAATAGCAGTAAAACTTTGCCTAAAACACAGAAGCAAGGTATCCATCAATCTGCTGTGGTGTTCCTTTATTCAGCTAAATGAGTTATATCTCCCTTTAGATTCAGGAGTTAGAAACACATTTCTGGCAAGGGCTGCGTTTGGACATTCCTGCGTTAATGGGAGTATATGCTGTAAGACAAAGTCTATGCTTCTAAAACCCAAACAAATCGACCTAATGGAACGGTTGTCAATATGTGCATTCAACTTACACAGATAAACTCGCGTGTTAAAGGGGATGTCTGGAAATGATTTCCGTGGAGAGATCTCAAAACAGGCCTTCCTAGCAGTATTCCCGCATATAACGATATAGCAGTAAAACTCTGCTTAAAACACAGAAGCAACGTATCCTTCAATCTTCTCTCCTGTGCGATTGTTCAGCTAAGTGAGTTAAATTTCCCTTTAGATTCAGGAGTTCAAAACACGTTTCTGGCAAGGTCGGCATTTGGACATTCCTGAGTGAATGGAAGTAAATGCTGTAAGGAGAATTCTTTGCTTCTAAAACCGAAACGGTGCTACCTAACAGAACGGTTGTCAAAGTGTGCATTCAACTTACAGAGGTAAACTCGTGTGTTGAAAGGGAAGTCTGCAAATGCTTTCTGTGGGGAGATCTCAAAACAGGCCTTTCCAGCAATATTCCCGCATATGACAATATAGCAGTAAAACTCTGCCTTAAACACAGAAGCAACGCATATTTCAATCTGCTCTGCTGTGCGTTTGTTCTGCTAAGTGAGTTAAATCTCCCTTTATATTCAGGAGTTAGAAAAACGTTTCTGGCAACAGCTGGGTTTGGAAATTCAGGAGGGAATTGGAGTATATGCTGTTAGAAGAAATCTCTGCAGTTAAAACCAAAACGGAGCAACCGAACAGAATGGTTGTAAATGTGTGCATTCAACTTAAGGAGTTCAACTCATGTGCTGAAAAGCACGTCTGGAAACACTTTCTGTGGAGAAATCTCAAAATAGGCCTTTCCAGCAGTATTCCCACATATAACGAAATAGCAGTAAAACTCTGCCTAACACACAAAAGCAACCTATCTTTCAATCTGCTCTGCTGTGCTAAGTGATTAAAATCTCCCTTTAGATTCAGGAGTTAAAACCCGTTTCTGGCAATGGCTGCATTTGAACATTCCTGAGTGAATTGGAGTATATACTGTTAGAAGAACTCTCTACTTCTAAAACCTAAACGGAGCTACCTAACAGAACGGTTGTCAATGTGTGCATTCAACTTACAGAGTTAAACTCTTTTGTTGAAGGGAAAATCTGGAAGCGCTTTCTGTGGAGAGATCTCAAAAGAGGCCTTTCCAGCAGTATTCCCGCATATAACGAAATAGCAGAAAAACTCAGCCTAAAACACAGAAGAAACGTATCCTTCTATGTGCTCCGCTGTGCATTTGTTCAGCTTAGTGAGGTAAATCTCTTTTTAGAATCAGGTGTTAGAAACACGTTTTTGGCAACAGCTGCGTTTGGACATTCCTGAGTGAATGGGAGTATATGCTGTAAGGAGAACTCTCTGCTTCTAAAACCAAAACGGAGCTATCTAACACAATGGTTGTCAATGTGTGCATTCAACTTACAGAGTTAAACTCTTCTGTTGAAGGGAAAATCTAAAAATGCTTTCTGTGCAGGGATCTCAAAAGAGGCCTTTCCAGCAGAATTCCCCCATATAACGAAATAGCAGTAAAACTCGGCCTAAAACACAGAAGCAACGTATCATTCAATCTGCTCTGCTGTCCGTATGTTCAGCTAAGTGAGTAAAATCTCCGTTTAGATTCAGCAGTTAGAAACACGTTTCTGGCAAGAGCTGCATTTGCACATTCCGGAGTGAATGGGTGTATATGCTGTAAGCAGAACTTTCTGCTTCTAAAACCAAAACGGAGCTACCTAACAGAACGGTTCTCAATGTGTGCATTCAACTTACAGAGTTAAACTCGTGAGTTAAAAAGGAAGTCTGGAAACGCTTTCTGTGGAGAGATCTCAAAACAGGCCTTTCCAGCAGTATTCCCGCATATAACGAAAAGCAGTATAATTCTGCCTTAAACGCAGAAGCAACGTATCCTTCAATCTGCTCAGCTGTGCGTTTGTTCTGCTAAGTTAGTTAAATCTCCCTTTAGATTCAGAAGTTAGAATCACGTTTCTAACCAGAGCTGCGTTTGGACATTCCTGAGTGAATGGGAGTATATGCTGTAAAAAGAACTCTCTGCTTCTAAAACCAAAACAGATCTACCTAACACAATGGTAGTCAATGTGTGCATTCAACTTAGAGTTAAACTCTTCTGTTGAAGGGAAAATCTGGAAACGCTTTCTGTGGAGAGATCTAAAAACAGGCATTTCCAGCAGTATTCCCGCATATAACGAAATAGAAGTATAACTCTGCGAAAACACAGAAGCAGCGTATCATTCAATCTGTTCTGGTGTGCCTTTATTCAGCGAAGTGAATTAAATCTCCCTTTAGATTGAGGAGTTAGAAACACGTTTCTAGCAATGGCTGCGTTTGGACATTCCTGAGTTTATTGGAGTATATACTGTTCGAAGACCTCTCTACTTCTAAAACCAAAGCGAAGCTACCTAACAGAACGGTTGTCCATGTGTGCATTCAAGCTACAGAGTTAAACTCGTGTGTTGAAGGGGAAGTCTGGAAACATTTTCTGTGGAGAGATCTCAAAACAGGCCTTTCCAGCAGTATTCCCGCATATAACGAAACACCAGTAAAACTCTTCCTTAAACACAGAAGCAACGTATCCTTCAAACTGCTCAGCTCGGCGTTTGTTCTGCTAAGTTAGTTAAATCTCCCTTTATATTCAGGAGTTAGAAAAACGTTTCTGGCAAGAGCTGGGTTTGGAAATTCAGGAGGGAATTGGAGTATATGCTGTTAGAAGAAATCTCTGCAGTTAAAACCAAAACGGAGCAACCGAACAGAATGGTTGTAAATGTGTGCATTCAACTTAAGGTGTTCAACTCGTGTGTTGAAAGGCAAGTCTGGAAACACTTTCTGTGGAGAAATCTCAAAATAGGCCTTTCCAGCAGTATTCCCACATATAACGAAATAGCAGTAAAACTCTGCCTGAAACACAAAAGCAACCTATCTTTCAAACTGCTCTGCAGTGCTAAGTGAGTAAAATCTCCCTTTAGATTCAGGAGTTAAAAACACGTTTCTGGCAATGGCTGCGTTTGGACATTCCTGAGTGAATTGGAGTATATACTGTTAGAAGAACTCTCTACTTCTAAAACAAAAGCCGACCTACCTAACAGAACGGTTGTCCATGTGTGCATTCAACCTACAGAGTTAAATTCGTGTGTTGAAGGGGAAGTCCTAAAACGCTTTCTGTGGAGAGACCTCAAAACAGGACTTACAGCAGTATTCCCGCATATAACGAAATAGCAGTAAAACTCTGCCTAAAACACAGAAACAACGTATCCTTCTATCTTCTCTCCTGTGCGTTTGTTCAGCTAAGGGAGTTAAATCTCCCTTTAGATTCAGGAGATAGAAGCACGTTTCTGGCAAGAGCTGCATTTGGACATTCCTGAATGAATGGGAATATATGCTGTAAGGAGAACTTTTTGCTTCTAGAACCAAAACGGAGCAACCTTACAGCATGGTTGTCAATGTGTGCATTCACCTTACAGATTTAAACTCGTGTTTTTAAAAGGAAATCTGGAAACACTTTCTGTGGAGAGATCTCAAACAGGCATTTCCAGCAGTATTCCCGCATATAACGAAATAGCAGTAAAACTCTGCTTAAAACACAGAAGGAACGTATCCTTCAATCTTCTCTCCTGTGCGATTGCTCAGCTAAGTGAGTTAAATCTCCCTTTAGATTCAGGAGTTAAAATCACGTTTCTGGCAAAGTCGGCGTTTGGACATTCCTGAGTGAATGGAAGTAAATGCTGTAAGGAGAACTCTTTGCTTCTTAAACCGAAACGGTGCTACCTAACAGAACGGTTGTCAAAGTGTGTATTCAACTTAGAGAGGTAAACTCGTGTGTTGAAAGGGAAGTCTGCAAATGCTTTCTGTGGGGAGATCTCAAAACAGGCCTTTCCAGCAGTATTCCCGCATATGACAAAATAGCAGTAAAACTCTGCCTTAAACACAGAAGCAACGCATATTTCAATCTGCTCTGCTGTGCGTTTGTTCTGCTAAGTGAGTTAAATCTCCCTTTATATTCAGGAGTTAGAAAAATGTTTCTGGCAAGAGCTGGGTATGGAAATTCAGGAGGGAATTGGAGTATATGCTGTTAGAAGAAATATCTGCACTTAAAACAAAACGCAACAACAGAACAGAATGGTTTTAAATGTGTGCATTCAACTTAAGGAGTTCAACTCATGTGTTGAAAGGCAAGTCTGGAAACACTTTCTGTGGAGAAATCTCAAAATAGGCCTTTCCAGCAGTATTCCCACATATAATGAAATAGTAGTAAAACTCTGCCTAAAACACAAAAGCAACCTATCTTTCAATCTGCTCTGCAGTGCTAAGTGAGTAAAATCTCCCTTTAGATTCAGGAGTTAAAACACGTTTCTGGAATGGCTGCATTTGGACATTCCTGAGTGAATTGGAGTATATACTGTTAGAAGAACTCTCTACTTCTAAAACGTAAACGGAGCTACCTAACAGAACGGTTGTCAATGTGTGCATTCAACTTACAGAGTTAAACTCTTTTGTTGAAGGGAAAATCTGGAAGTGCTTTCTGTGGAGAGATCTCAAAAGAGGCCTTTCCAGCAGTATTCCCGCATATAACGAAATAGCAGAAAAACTCGGCCTAAAACACAGAAGAAACGTATCCTTCTATGTGCTCCGCTGTGCATTTGTTCAGCTTAGTGAGGTAAATCTCTTTTTAGAATCAGGTGTTAGAAACACGTTTTTGGCAACAGCTGCGTTTGGACATTCCTGAGTGAATGGGAGTATATGCTGTAAGGAGAACTCTCTGCTTCTAAAACCAAAACGGAGGTATCCAACACAATGGTTGTCAATGTGTGCATTCAACTTACAGAGTTAAACTCTTCTGTTGAAGGGAAAATCTAAAAATGCTTTCTGTGCAGAGATCTCAAAAGAGGCCTTTCCAGCAGAATTCCCCCATATAACGAAATAGCAGTAAAACTCGGCCTAAAACACAGAAGCAACGTATCATTCAATCTGCTCTGCTGTCCGTATGTTCAGCTAAGTGAGTAAAATCTCCGTTTAGATTCAGCAGTTAGAAACACGTTTCTCGCAAGAGCTGCATTTGCACATTCCGGAGTGAATGGGTGTATATGCTGTAAGCAGAACTTTCTGCTTCTAAAACCAAAACGGAGCTACCTAACAGAACGGTTCTCAATGTGTGCATTCAACTTACAGAGTTAAACTCGTGAGTTAAAAAGGAAGTCTGGAAACGCTTTCTGTGGAGAGATCTCAAAACAGGCCT
This sequence comes from Saguinus oedipus, assembly GCA_031835075.1. NCBI lineage: Eukaryota > Metazoa > Chordata > Mammalia > Primates > Cebidae > Saguinus > Saguinus oedipus. The sequence continues at coordinate 20,363,308 of CM063181.1, forward strand.
TTCCAGCAGTATTCCCGCATATAACGAAAAGCAGTATAATTCTGCCTTAAACGCAGAAGCAACGTATCCTTCAATCTGCTCAGCTGTTCCTTTGTTCTGCTAAGTTACTTAAATCTCCCTTTAGATTCAGAAGTTAGAATCACGTTTCTAACCAGAGCTGCGTTTGGACATTCCTGAGTGAATGGGAGTATATGCTGTAAAAAGAACTCTCTGCTTCTAAAACCAAAACAGATCTACCTAACACAACGGTTGTCACTGTGTGCATTCAACTTACAGAGTAAAACTCTTCTGTTGAAGGGAAAATCTGGAAACGCTTTCTGTGGAGAGATCTCAAAACAGGCATTTCCAGCAGTATTCCCGCATATAACGAAATAGAAGTATAACTCTGCCGAAAACACAGAAGCAGCGTATCATTCAATCTGTTCTGGTGTGCCTTTATTCAGCGAAGTGACTTAAATCTCCCTTTAGATTGAGGAGTTAGAAACACGTTTCTGGCAATGGCTGCGTTTGGACATTCCTGAGTGAATTGGAGTATATACTGTTAGAATAACTCTCTACTTCTAAAACCAAAGCCGACCTACCTAACAGTATGGTTGTCAATGTGTGCATTCAACCTACAGAATTAAACTCGTGTTTTGAAGGGGAAGTCTGGAAACGCTTTCTGTGCAGAGATCACAAAATGGGCCTTTCCAGCAGTATTCCTGCATATAACGAAATAGCAGTATAACTCTGCCTAAAACACAGAAGGAAGGTATCCTTCAATCTGCTCTGCTGTGCATTTCTTATGCTAAGTGTGTTAAATCTCCCTTTAGATTCAGGAGATAGAAACACCTTCCTGGCAAGTGCTCCGTTTGGACATTCCTGAGTTTATTGGAGTATATACTGTTCGAAGACCTCTCTACTTCTAAAACCAAAGCGAAGCTACCTAACAGAACGGTTGTCCATGTGTGCATTCAAGCTACAGAGTTAAACTCGTGTGTTGAAGGGGAAGTCTGGAAACATTTTCTGTGGAGAGATCACAAAACAGGCCTTTCCAGCAGTATTCCCGCATATAACGAAACACCAGTAAAACTTAAACACAGAAGCAACGTATCCTTCAAACTGCTCAGCTCGGCGTTTGTTCTGCTAAGTTAGTTAAATCTCCCTTTATATTCAGGAGTTAGAAAAACGTTTCTGGCAAGAGCTGGGTTTGGAAATTCAGGAGGGAATTGGAGTATATGCTGTTAGAAGAAATCTCTGCACTTAAAACCAAAACGGAGCAACCGAACAGAATGGTTGTAAATGTGTGCATTCAACTTAAGGAGTTCAACTCGTGTGTTGAAAGGCAAGTCTGGAAACACTTTCTGTGGAGAAATCTCAAAATAGGCCTTTCCAGCAGTATTCCCACATATAACGAAATAGCAGTAAAACTCTGCCTGAAACACAAAAGCAACCTATCTTTCAAACTGCTATGCTGTGCTAAGTGAGTAAAATCTCCCTTTAGATCCAGGAGTTAAAAACACGTTTCTGGCAATGGCTGCGTTTGGACATTCCTGAGTGAATTGGAGTATATACTGTTAGAAGAACTCTCTACTTCTAAAACCAAAGCCGACCTACCTAACTGAACGGTTGTCCATGTGTGCATTCAACCTACAGAGTTAAATTCGTGTGTTGAAGGGGAAGTCCTAAAACGCTTTCTGTGGAGAGACCTCAAAACAGGCCTTACAGCAGTATTCCCGCATATAACGAAATAGCAGTAAATCTCTGCCTAAAACACAGAAACAATGTATCCCTCTATCTTCTCTCCTGTGCGTTTGTTCAGCTAAGGGAGTTAAATCTCCCTTTAGATTCAGGAGATAGAAGCACGTTTCTGGCAAGAGCTGCATTTGGACATTCTTGAATGAATGGGAATATATGCTGTAAGGAGAACTTTTTGCTTCTAAAACCAAAACGGAGCAACCTTACAGCATGGTTGTCAATGTGTGCATTCACCTTACGGATTTAAACTCGTGTTTTTAAAAGGAAATCTGGAAACGCTTTCTGTGGAGAGATCTCAAACAGGGATTTCCAGCAGTATTCCCGCATATACCGAAATAGCAGTAAAACTTTGCCTAAAACACAGAAGCAACGTATCCATCAATCTGCTCTGGTGTTCCTTTATTCAGCTAAATGAGTTAAATCTCCCTTTAGATTCAGGAGTTAGAAACACATTTCTGGCAAGGGCTGCGTTTGGACATTCCTGCGTTAATGGGAGTATATGCTGTAAGACAAAGTCTATGCTTCTAAAATCAAAACAAATCGACCTAATGGAACGGTTGTCAATATGTGCATTCAACTTACACAGATAAACTCGCGTGTTAAAGGGGATGTCTGGAAATGATTTCCGTGGAGAGATCTCAAAACAGGCCTTCCTAGCAGTATTCCCGCATATAAAGATATAGCAGTAAAACTCTGCTTAAAACACAGAAGCAACGTATCCTTCAATTTTCTCTCCTGTGCGATTGTTCAGCTAAGTGAGTTAAATCTCCCTTTAGATTCAGGAGTTAAAAACACGTTTCTGGCAATGTCGGCGTTTGGACATTCCTGAGTGAATGGAAGTAAATGCTGTAAGGAGAACTCTTTGCTTCTAAAACCGAAAAGGTGCTACCTAACAGAACGGTTGTCAAAGTGTGCATTCAACTTACAGAGGTAAACTCGTGTGTTGAAAGGGAAGTCTGCGAATGCTTTCTGTGGGGAGATCTCAAAACAGTCCTTTCCAGCAGTATTCCAGCATATGACAAAATAGCAGTAAAACTCTGCCTTAAACACAGAAGCAACGCATATTTCAATCTGCTCTGCTGTGCGTTTGTTCTGCTAAGTGAGTTAAATCTCCCTTTATATTCAGGAGTTAGAAAAACGTTTCTGGCAAGAGGTGGGTTTGGAAATTCAGGAGGGAATTGGAGTATATGCTGTTAGAAGAAATCTCTGCAGTTAAAACCAAAACGGAGCAACCGAACAGAATGGTTGTAAATGTGTGCATTCAACTTAAGGAGTTCAACTCATGTGTTGAAAGGCAAGTCTGGAAACACTTTCTGTGGAGAAATATCAAAATAGGCCTTTCCAGCAGTATTCCCACATATAACGAAATAGCAGTAAAACTCTGCCTAAAACACAAAAGCAACCTATCTTTCAATCTGCTCTGCTGTGCTAAGTGAGTAAAATCTCCCTTTAGATTCAGGAGTTAAAACACGTTTCTGGCAATGGCTGCATTTGGACATTCCTGAGTGAATTGGAGTATATACTGTTAGAGGAACTCTCTACTTCTAAAACCTAAACGGAGCTACCTAACAGAACGGTTGTCAATGTGTGCATTCAACTTACAGAGTTAAACTCTTTTGTTGAAGGGAAAATCTGGAAGCGCTGTCTGTGGAGAGATCTCAAAAGAGGCCTTTCCAGCAGTTTTCCCGCATATAACGAAATAGCAGAAAAACTCGGCCTAAAACACAGAAGAAACGTATCCTTCTATGTGCTCCGCTGTGCATTTGTTCAGCTTAGTGAGGTAAATCTCTTTTTAGAATCAGGTGTTAGAAACACGTTTTTGGCAACAGCTGCGTTTGGACATTCCTGAGTGAATGGGAGTATATGCTGTAAGCAGAACTTTCTGCTTCTAAAACCCAAACGGAGCTACCTAACAGAACGGTTCTCAATGTGTGCATTCAACTTACAGAGTTAAACTCTTGAGTTAAAAAGGAAGTCTGGAAACGCTTTCTGTGGAGAGATCTCAAAACAGGCCTTTCCAGCAGTATTCCCGCATATAACGAAAAGCAGTATAATTCTGCCTTAAACGCAGAAGCAACGTATCCTTCAATCTGCTCAGCTGTGCATTTGTTCTGCTAAGTTAGTTAAATCTCCCTTTAGATTCAGAAGTTAGAATCACGTTTCTAACCAGAGCTGCGTTTGGACATTCCTGAGTGAATGGGAGTATATGCTGTATAAAGAACTCTCTGCTTCTAAAACCAAAACAGATCTACCTAACACAACGGTTGTCACTGTGTGCATTCAACTTACAGTGTTAAACTCTTCTGTTGAAGGGAAAATCTGGAAACGCTTTCTGTGGAGAGATCTCAAAACAGGCATTTCCAGCAGTATTCCCGCATATAACGAAATAGAAGTATAACTCTGCCGAAAACACAGAAGCAGCATATCATTCAATCTGTTCTGGTGTGCCTTTATTCAGCGAAGTGACTTAAATCTCCCTTTAGATTGAGGAGTTAGAAACACGTTTCTGGCAATGGCTGCGTTTGGACATTCCTGAGTGAATTGGAGTATATACTGTTAGAAGAACTCTCTACTTCTAAAACCAAAGCTGACCTACCTAACAGAACGGTTGTCAATGTGTGCATTCAACCTACAGAATTAAACTCGTGTTTTGAAGGGGAAGTCTGGAAACGCTTTCTGTGCAGAGATCACAAAATGGGCCTTTCCGGCAGTATTCCCGCATATAACGAAATAGCAGTAAAACTCTGCCTAAAACACAGAAGGAAGGTATCCTTCAATCTGCTCTGCTGTGCATTTCTTATGCTAAGTGTGTTAAATCTCCCTTTAGATTCAGGAGATAGAAACACGTTCCTGGCAAGTGCTGCGTTTGGACATTTCTGAGTGAATGGGATTATATTCTGTAAGGAGAATTCTCTGCTTCTAAAACCAAAATGGAGCTACCTAACAGAACAATTGTCAATGTGTGCATTCAACTTACACAGATAAACTCGTGTGTTGAAGGGGACCTCTGGAAACGCTTTCTGTGGAGAGATCTCAAAACAGGCCTTTGTAGCAGTATTCCCGCATATAACGAAATAGCAGTAAAAGTCTGCTTAAAACACAGAAGCAACGTATCCTTCAGTCTTCTCTCCTGTGCGATTGTTCAGCTAAGTGAGTAAAATTTCCCTTTAGATTCAGCAGTTAGAAAAACGTTTCTGGCAAGAGCAGGGTTTGGAAATTCAGGAGGGAATTGGAGTATATGCTGTTAGAAGAAATCTCTGCAGTTAAAACCAAAACGGAGCAAGCGAACAGAATGGTTGTAAATGTGTGCATTCAACTTAAGGAGTTCAACTCGTGTGCTGAAAGGCAAGTCTGGAAACACTTTCTGTGGAGAAATCTCAAAATAGGCCTTTCCAGCAGTATTCCCACATATAATGAAATAGCAGTAAAACTCTGCCTGAAACACAAAAGCAACCTATCTTTCAAACTGCTCTGCTGTGCTAAGTGAGTAAAATCTCCCTTTAGATTCAGGAGTTAAAAACACGTTTCTGGCAATGGCTGCGTTTGGACATTCCTGAGTGAATTGGAGTATATACTGTTAGAAGAACTCTCTACTTCTAAAACCAAAGCCGACCTACATAACAGAACGGTTGTCCATGTGTGCATTCAACCTACAGAGTTAAATTCGTGTGTTGAAGGGGAAGTCCTAAAACGCTTTCTGTGGAGAGACCTCAAAACAGGCCTTACAGCAGTATTCCCGCATATAACGAAATAGCAGTAAAACTCTGCCTAAAACACAGAAACAAGGTATCCTTCTATCTTCTCTCCTGTGCGTTTGTTCAGCTAAGGGAGTTAAATCTCCCTTTCGATTCAGGAGATAGAAGCACGTTTCTGGCAAGAGCTGCATTTGGACATTCCTGAATGAATGGGAATATATGCTGTAAGGAGAACTTTTTGCTTCTAAAACAAAAACGGAGCAACCTTACAGCATGGTTGTCAATGTGTGCATTCACCTTACAGATTTAAACTCGTGTTTTGAAAAGGAAATCTAGAAACGCTTTCTGTGGAGTGATGTCAAACAGGCATTTCCAGCAGTATTCCCGCATATAACGAAATAGCAGTAAAACTTTGCCTAAAACACAGAAGCAACGTATCCATAAATCTGCTCTGGTGTTCCTTTATTCAGCTAAATGAGTTAAATCTCCCTTTAGATTCAGGAGTTAGAAACACATTTCTGGCAAGGGCTGCATTTGGACATTCCTGCGTTAATGGGAGTATATGCTGTAAGACAAAGTCTATGCTTCTAAAACCAAAACAAATCGACCTAATGGAACGGTTGTCAATATGTGCATTCAACTTACACAGATAAACTCGTGTGTTAAAGGGGATGTCTGGAAATGATTTCCGTGGAGAGATCTCAAAACAGGCCTTCCTAGCAGTATTCCCGCATATAACGATATAGCAGTAAAACTCTGCTTAAAACACAGAAGCAACGTATCCTTCAATCTTCTCTCCTGTGCGATTTTCAGCTAAGTGAGTTAAATCTCCCTTTAGATTCAGGAGTTAAAAACACGTTTCTGGCAAGGTCGGCGTTTGGACATTCCTGAGTGAATGGAAGTAAATGCTGTAAGGAGAACCCTTTGATTCTAAAACCGAAACGGTGCTACCTAACAGAACGGTTGTCAAAGTGTGCATTCAGCTTACAGAGGTAAACTCGTGTGTTGAAAGGGAAGTCTGCAAATGCTTTCTGTGGGGAGATCTCAAAACAGGCCTTTCCAGCAGTATTCCCGCATATGACAAAATAGCAGTAAAACTCTGCCTTAAACACAGAAGCAACGCATATTTCAATCTGCTCTGCTGTGCGTTTGTTCTGCTAAGTGAGTTAAATCTCCCTTTATATTCAGGAGTTAGAAAAACGTTTCTGGCAAGAGCTGGGTTTGGAAATTCAGGAGGGAATTGGAGTATATGCTGTTAGAAGAAATCTCTGCAGTTAAAACCAAAACGGAGCAAGAGAAAAGAATGGTTGTAAATGTGTGCATTCAACTTAAGGAGTTCAACTCATGTGTTGAAAGGCAAGTCTGGAAACACTTTCTGTGGAGAAATCTCAAAATAGGCCTTTCCAGCAGTATTCCCACATATAACGAAATAGCAGTAAAACTCTGCCTAAAACACAAAAGCAACCTATCTTTCAATCTGCACGGCTGTGCTAAGTGAGTAAAATCTCCCTTTAGATTCAGGAGTTAAAAACACGTTTCTGGCAATGGCTGCATTTGGACATTCCAGAGTGAATTGGAATATATACTGTTAGACGAACTCTCTACTTCTAAAACGTAAACGGAGCTACCTAACAGAACGGTTGTCAATGTGTGCATTCAAATTACAGAGTTAAACTCTTTTGTTGAAGGGAAAATCTGGAAGCGCTTTCTGTGGAGAGATCTCAAAAGAGGCCTTTCCAGGAGTATTCCCGCATATAACGAAATAGCAGAAAAACTCGGCCTAAAACACAGAAGAAACGTATCATTCAATCTGCTCTGCTGTGCGTGCTTTCAGCTAAGTGAGTTAAATCTCCCTTTAGATTCAGGACTTAGAAACACATTTCTGGCAAGAGCTGCATTTGGACATTCCTGAGTGAATTGGGGTATATGCTGTTAGAAGAAATCTCTGCTTCTAAAACCAAAACAGAGCATCCTAATAGATCAGTTGTCAATGTGTGCATTCCACTTAAAGTGTTAAACTCGTGTGTTGAAGGGGAAGTCTGAAAACATTTTCTGTGGAGAGATCTCAACACAGGCCTTTCCAGCAGTATTCCCGCATATAACGAAATACAGTAAATCTCTGCCTAAAACACAGAAGCAACGTATCCTTCAATCTGCTCTGCTGTGTGTTAGTTCAGCTAGGTGAGTTAAATCTCCCTTTAGATTCAGGAGTTAGAAACCCGTTTCTGGCAAGATCGGCGTTTGGACATTCCTGAGTGAATGGAAGTAAATGCTGTAAAGAGAACTCTTTGCTTCTAAAACCGACACGGTGCTAACTAACAGAACGGTTGTCAATGTGTGCATTCAACTTACAGAGTTAAACTCGTGTGTTGAAGGGGAAGTCTGGAAACGCTTTCTGTGGAGAGATCTCAAAACAGGCTTTACAGCAGTATTCCCGCATATAACGAAATAGCAGTTCAACTCTGCCTAAAACACAGAAGCAACGTATCATTCAATCTGCTCTTCTGTGCTAAGTGAGGAAAGTCTCCCTTTAGATCCAGGAGTTAGAAACACGTTTCTGGCAATGGCTGCGTTTGGACATTCCTGAGTTTATTGGAGTATATACTGTTCGAAGACCTCTCTACTTCTAAAACCAAAGTGAAGCTACCTAACAGAACTGTTGTCCATGTGTGCATTCAACCTACAGAATTAAACTCGTGTGTTGAAGGGGAAGTCTGGAAATATTTTCTGTGGAGAGATCTCAAAAGAGGCCTTTCCAGCAGTATTCCCGCATATAACGAAATAGGAGAAAAACTAGGCCTAAAACACAGAAGAAATGTATCCTTCTATGTGCTCCGCTGTGCATTTGTTCAGCTTAGTGAGGTAAATCTCTTTTTAGAATCAGGTGTTAGGAACACATTTTTGGCAACAGCTGCATTTGGACATTCCTGAGTGAATGGGAGTATATGCTGTAAGGAGAACTCTCTGCTTCTAAAAGCAAAACGGAGCAATCTAACACAATGGTTGTCAATGTGTGCATTCAGCTTACAGAGTTAAACTCTTCTGTTGAAGGGAAAATCTAAAAATGCTTTCTGTGCAGAGATCTCAAAAGAGGCCTTTCCAGCAGAATTCCCCCATATAAGGAAATAGCAGTAAAACTCGGCCCAAAACACAGAAGCAACGTATCATTCAATCTGCTCTGCTGTGCGTATGTTCAGCTAAGTGAGTAAAATCTCTGTTTAGATTCAGGAGTTAGAATCACGTCTCTGGCAAGAGCTGCATTTGGACAATCCGGAGGGAATGGGATTATATGCTGTAAGCAGAACTTTCTGCTTCTAAAACCAAAACGGAGCTACCTAACAGAACGGTTCTCAATGTGTGCATTCAACTTACAGAGTTAAACTCGTGAGTTAAAAAGGAAGTCTGGAAATGCTTTCTGTGGAGAGATCTCAAAACAGGCCTTTCCAGCAGTATTCCCGCATATAACGAAAAGCAGTATAATTCTGCCTTAAACGCAGAAGCAACGTATCCTTCAATCTGCTCAGCTGTGCCTTTGTTCTGCTAAGTTACTTAAATCTCCCTTTAGATTCAGAAGTTAGAATCACGTTTCTAACCAGAGCTGCGTTTGGACATTCCTGAGTGAATGGGAGTATATGCTGTATAAAGAACTCTCTGCTTCTAAAACCAAAACAGATCTACCTAACACAACGGTTGTCACTGTGTGCATTCAACTTACAGAGTTAAATTCTTCTGTTGAAGGGAAAATCTGGAAACGCTTTCTGTGGAAAGATCTCAAAACAGGCATTTCCAGCAGTATTCCCGCATATAACGAAATAGAATTATAACTCTGCCGAAAACACAGAAGCAGCGTATCATTCAATCTGTTCTGGTGTGCCTTTATTCAGCGAAGTGACTTAAATCTCCCTTTAGATTGAGGAGTTAGAAACACGTTTCTGGCAATGGCTGCGTTTGGACATTCCTGAGTGAATTGGAGTATATACTGTTAGAATAACTCTCTACTTCTAAAACCAAAGCCGACCTACCTAACAGTATGGTTGTCAATGTGTGCATTCAACCTACAGAATTAAACTCGTGTTTTGAAGGGGAAGTCTGGAAACGCTTTCTGTGCAGAGATCACAAAATGGGCCTTTCCAGCAGTATTCCCGCATATAACGAAATAGCAGTATAACTCTGCCTAAAACACAGAAGGAAGGTATCCTTCAATCTGCTCTGCTGTGCATTTCTTATGCTAAGTGTGTGAAATCTCCCTTTAGATTCAGGAGATAGAAACACCTTCCTGGCAAGTGCTGCGTTTGGACATTCCTGAGTTTATTGGAGTATATACTGTTCGAAGACCTCTCTACTTCTAAAACCAAAGCGAAGCTACCTAACAGAACGGTTGTCCATGTGTGCATTCAAGCTACAGAGTTAAACTCGTGTGTTGAAGGGGAAGTCTGGAAACATTTTCTGTGGAGAGATCACAAAACAGGCCTTTCCAGCAGTATTCCCGCATATAACGAAACACCAGTAAAACTTAAACACAGAAGCAACGTATCCTTCAAACTGCTCAGCTCGGCGTTTGTTCTGCTAAGTTAGTTAAATCTCCCTTTATATTCAGGAGTTAGAAAAACGTTTCTGGCAAGAGCTGGGTTTGGAAATTCAGGAGGGAATTGGAGTATATGCTGTTAGAAGAAATCTCTGCACTTAAAACCAAAACGGAGCAACCGAACAGAATGGTTGTAAATGTGTGCATTCAACTTAAGGAGTTCAACTCGTGTGTTGACAGGCAAGTCTGGAAACACTTTCTGTGGAGAAATCTCAAAATAGGCCTTTCCAGCAGTATTCCCACATATAAGGAAATAGCAGTAAAACTCTGCCTGAAACACAAAAGCAACCTATCTTTCAAACTGCTCTGCTGTGCTAAGTGAGTAAAATCTCCCTTTAGATTCAGGAGTTAAAAACACGTTTCTGGCAATGGCTGCGTTTGGACATTCCTGAGTGAATTGGAGTATATACTGTTAGAAGAACTCTCTACTTCTAAAACCAAAGCCGACCTACCTAACTGAACGGTTGTCCATGTGTGCATTCAACCTACAGAGTTAAATTCGTGTGTTGAAGGGGAAGTCCTAAAACGCTTTCTGTGGAGAGACCTCAAAACAGGCCTTACAGCAGTATTCCCGCATATAACGAAATAGCAGTAAAACTCTGCCTAAAGCACAGAAACAATGTATCCCTCTATCTTCTCTCCTGTGCGTTTGTTCAGCTAAGGGAGTTAAATCTCCCTTTAGATTCAGGAGATAGAAGCACGTTTCTGGCAAGAGCTGCATTTGGACATTCTTGAATGAATGGGAATATATGCTGTAAGGAGAACTTTTTGCTTCTAAAACCAAAACGGAGCAACCTTACAGCATGGTTGTCAATGTGTGCATTCACCTTACGGATTTAAACTCGTGTTTTTAAAAGGAAATCTGGAAACGCTTTCTGTGGAGAGATCTCAAACAGGGATTTCCAGCAGTATTCCCGCATATACCGAAATAGCAGTAAAACTTTGCCTAAAACACAGAAGCAACGTATCCATCAATCTGCTCTGGTGTTCCTTTATTCAGCTAAATGAGTTAAATCTCCCTTTAGATTCAGGAGTTAGAAACACATTTCTGGCAAGGGCTGCGTTTGGACATTCCTGCGTTAATGGGAGTATATGCTGTAAGACAAAGTCTATGCTTCTAAAATCAAAACAAATCGACCTAATGGAACGGTTGTCAATATGTGCATTCAACTTACACAGATAAACTCGCGTGTTAAAGGGGATGTCTGGAAATGATTTCCGTGGAGAGATCTCAAAACAGGCCTTCCTAGCAGTATTCCTGCATATAACGACATAGCAGTAAAACTCTGCTTAAAACACAGAAGCAACGTATCCTTCAATCTTCTCTCCTGTGCGATTGTTCAGCTAAGTGAGTTAAATCTCCCTTTTGATTCAGGAGTTAAAAACACGTTTCTGGCAAGGTCGGCGTTTGGACATTCCTGAGTGAATGGAAGTAAATGCTGTAAGGAGAACTCTTTGCTTCTAAAACCGAAACGGTGCTACCTAACAGAACGGTTGTCAAAGTGTGCATTCAACTTACAGAGGTAAACTCGTGTGTTGAAAGGGAAGTCTGCAAATGCTTTCTGTGGGGAGATCTCAAAACAGTCCTTTCCAGCAGTATTCCAGCATATGACAAAATAGCAGTAAAACTCTGCCTTAAACACAGAAGCAACGCATATTTCAATCTGCTCTGCTGTGCGTTTGTTCTGCTAAGTGAGTTAAATCTCCCTTTATATTCAGGAGTTAGAAAAACGTTTCTGGCAAGAGGTGGGTTTGGAAATTCAGGAGGGAATTGGAGTATATGCTGTTAGAAGAAATCTCTGCAGTTAAAACCAAAACGGAGCAACCGAACAGAATGGTTGTAAATGTGTGCATTCAACTTAAGGAGTTCAACTCATGTGTTGAAAGGCAAGTCTGGAAACACTTTCTGTGGAGAAATCTCAAAATAGGCCTTTCCAGCAGTATTCCCACATATAACGAAATAGCAGTAAAACTCTGCCTAAAACACAAAAGCAACCTATCTTTCAATCTGCTCTGCTGTGCTAAGTGAGTAAAATCTCCCTTTAGATTCAGGAGTTAAAACACGTTTCTGGCAATGGCTGCATTTGGACATTCCTGAGTGAATTGGAGTATATACTGTTAGAAGAACTCTCTACTTCTAAAACCTAAACGGAGCTACCTAACAGAACGGTTGTCAATGTGTGCATTCAACTTACAGAGTTAAACTCTTTTGTTGAAGGGAAAATCTGGAAGCGCTTTCTGTGGAGAGATCTCAAAAGAGGCCTTTCCAGCAGTTTTCCCGCATATAACGAAATAGCAGAAAAACTCGGCCTAAAACACAGAAGAAACGTATCCTTCTATGTGCTCCGCTGTGCATTTGTTCAGCTTAGTGAGGTAAATCTCTTTTTAGAATCAGGTGTTAGAAACACGTTTTTGGCAACAGCTGCGTTTGGACATTCCTGAGTGAATGGGAGTATATGGTGTAAGGAGAACTCTCTGCTTCTAAAACCAAAACGGAGGTATCTAACACAATGGTTGTCAATGTGTGCATTCAACTTACAGAGTTAAACTCTTCTGTTGAAGGGAATATCTAAAAATGCTTTCTGTGCAGAGATCTCAAAAGAGGCCTTTCCAGCAGAATTCCCCCATATAACGAAATAGCAGTAAAACTCGGCCTAAAACACAGAAGCAACGTATCATTCAATCTGTTCTGCTGTGCGTATGTTCAGCTAAGTGAGTAAAATCTCCGTTTAGATTCAGGAGTTAGAAACACGTTTCTGGCAAGAGCTGCATTTGGACATTCCGGAGTGAATGGGAGTATATGCTGTAAGCAGAACTTTCTGCTTCTAAAACCAAAACGGAGCTACCTAACAGAACGGTTCTCAATGTGTGCATTCAACTTACAGAGTTAAACTCTTGAGTTAAAAAGGAAGTCTGGAAACGCTTTCTGTGGAGAGATCTCAAAACAGGCCTTTCCAGCAGTATTCCCGCATTTAACGAAAAGCAGTATAATTCTGCCTTAAACGCAGAAGCAACGTATCCTTCAATCTGCTCAGCTGTGCATTTGTTCTGCTAAGTTAGTTAAATCTCCCTTTAGATTCAGAAGTTAGAATCACGTTTCTAACCAGAGCTGCGTTTGGACATTCCTGAGTGAATGGGAGTATATGCTGTAAAAAGAACTCTCTGCTTCTAAAACCAAAACAGATCTACCTAACACAACGGTTGTCACTGTGTGCATTCAACTTACAGAGTTAAACTCTTCTGTTGAAGGGAAAATCTGGAAACGCTTTCTGTGGAGAGATCTCAAAACAGGCATTTCCAGCAGTATTCCCGCATATAACGAAATAGAAGTATAACTCTGCCGAAAACACAGAAGCAGCATATCATTCAATCTGTTCTGGTGTGCCTTTATTCAGCGAAGTGACTTAAATCTCCCTTTAGATTGAGGAGTTAGAAACACGTTTCTGGCAATGGCGGCGTTTGGACATTCCTGACTGAATTGGAGTATATACTGTTAGAAGAACTCTCTACTTCTAAAACCAAAGCCGACCTACCTAACAGAACGGTTGTCAATGTGTGCATTCAACCTACAGAATTAAACTCGTGTTTTGAAGGGGAAGTCTGGAAACGCTTTCTGTGCAGAGATCACAAAATGGGCCTTTCCGGCAGTATTCCCGCATATAACGAAATAGCAGTAAAACTCTGCCTAAAACTCAGAAGGAAGGTATCCTTCAATCTGCTCTGCTGTGCATTTCTTATGCTAAGTGTGTTAAATCTCCCTTTAGATTCAGGAGATAGAAACACGTTCCTGGCAAGTGCTGCGTTTGGACATTTCTGAGTGAATGGGATTATATTCTGTAAGGAGAATTCTCTGCTTCTAAAACCAAAATGGAGCTACCTAACAGAACAATTGTCAATGTGTGCATTCAACTTACACAGATAAACTCGTGTGTTGAAGGGGACCTCTGGAAACGCTTTCTGTGGAGAGATCTCAAAACAGGCCTTTGTAGCAGTATTCCCGCATATAACGAAATAGCAGTAAAAGTCTGCTTAAAACACAGAAGCAACGTATCCTTCAGTCTTCTCTCCTGTGCGATTGTTCAGCTAAGTGAGTAAAATTTCCCTTTAGATTCAGCAGTTAGAAAAACGTTTCTGGCAAGAGCAGGGTTTGGAAATTCAGGAGGGAATTGGAGTATATGCTGTTAGAAGAAATCTCTGCAGTTAAAACCAAAACGGAGCAAGCGAACAGAATGGTTGTAAATGTGTGCATTCAACTTAAGGAGTTCAACTCGTGTGCTGAAAGGCAAGTCTGGAAACACTTTCTGTGGAGAAATCTCAAAATAGGCCTTTCCAGCAGTATTCCCACATATAACGAAATAGCAGTAAAACTCTGCCTGAAACACAAAAGCAACCTATCTTTCAAACTGCTCTGCTGTGCTAAGTGAGTAAAATCTCCCTTTAGATTCAGGAGTTAAAAACACGTTTCTGGCAATGGCTGCGTTTGGACATTCCTGAGTGAATTGGAGTATATACTGTTAGAAGAACTCTCTACTTCTAAAACCAAAGCCGACCTACATAACAGAACGGTTGTCCATGTGTGCATTCAACCTACAGAGTTAAATTCGTGTGTTGAAGGGGAAGTCCTAAAACGCTTTCTGTGGAGAGACCTCAAAACAGGCCTTACAGCAGTATTCCCGCATATAACGAAATAGCAGTAAAACTCTGCCTAAAGCACAGAAACAATGTATCCCTCTATCTTCTCTCCTGTGCGTTTGTTCAGCTAAGGGAGTTAAATCTCCCTTTAGATTCAGGAGATAGAAGCACGTTTCTGGCAAGAGCTGCATTTGGACATTCTTGAATGAATGGGAATATATGCTGTAAGGAGAACTTTTTGCTTCTAAAACCAAAACGGAGCAACCTTACAGCATGGTTGTCAATGTGTGCATTCACCTTACGGATTTAAACTCGTGTTTTTAAAAGGAAATCTGGAAACGCTTTCTGTGGAGAGATCTCAAACAGGGATTTCCAGCAGTATTCCCGCATATACCGAAATAGCAGTAAAACTTTGCCTAAAACACAGAAGCAACGTATCCATCAATCTGCTCTGGTGTTCCTTTATTCAGCTAAATAAGTTAAATCTCCCTTTAGATTCAGGAGTTAGAAACACATTTCTGGCAAGGGCTGCGTTTGGACATTCCTGCGTTAATGGGCGTATATGCTGTAAGACAAAGTCTATGCTTCTAAAATCAAAACAAATCGACCTAATGGAACGGTTGTCAATATGTGCATTCAACTTACACAGATAAACTCGCGTGTTAAAGGGGATGTCTGGAAATGATTTCCGTGGAGAGATCTCAAAACAGGCCTTCCTAGCAGTATTCCCGCATATAACGACATAGCAGTAAAACTCTGCTTAAAACACAGAAGCAACGTATCCTTCAATCTTCTCTCCTGTGCGATTGTTCAGCTAAGTGAGTTAAATCTCCCTTTAGATTCAGGAGTTAAAAACACGTTTCTGGCAAGGTCGGCGTTTGGACATTCCTGAGTGAATGGAAGTAAATGCTGTAAGGAGAACTCTTTGCTTCTAAAACCGAAACGGTGCTACCTAACAGAACGGTTGTCAAAGTGTGCATTCAACTTACAGAGGTAAACTCGTGTGTTGAAAGGGAAGTCTGCAAATGCTTTCTGTGGGGAGATCTCAAAACAGTCCTTTCCAGCAGTATTCCAGCATATGACAAAATAGCAGTAAAACTCTGCCTTAAACACAGAAGCAACGCATATTTCAATCTGCTCTGCTGTGCGTTTGTTCTGCTAAGTGAGTTAAATCTCCCTTTATATTCAGGAGTTAGAAAAACGTTTCTGGCAAGAGGTGGGTTTGGAAATTCAGGAGGGAATTGGAGTATATGCTGTTAGAAGAAATCTCTGCAGTTAAAACCAAAACGGAGCAACCAAACAGAATGGTTGTAAATGTGTGCATTCAACTTAAGGAGTTCAACTCATGTGTTGAAAGGCAAGTCTGGAAACACTTTCTGTGGAGAAATCTCAAAATAGGCCTTTCCAGCAGTATTCCCACATATAACGAAATAGCAGTAAAACTCTGCCTAAAACACAAAAGCAACCTATCTTTCAATCTGCTCTGCTGTGCTAAGTGAGTAAAATCTCCCTTTAGATTCAGGAGTTAAAACACGTTTCTGGCAATGGCTGCATTTGGACATTCCTGAGTGAATTGGAGTATATACTGTTAGAAGAACTCTCTACTTCTAAAACCTAAACGGAGCTACCTAACAGAACGGTTGTCAATGTGTGCATTCAACTTACAGAGTTAAACTCTTTTGTTGAAGGGAAAATCTGGAAGCGCTTTCTGTGGAGAGATCTCAAAAGAGGCCTTTCCAGCAGTTTTCCCGCATATAACGAAATAGCAGAAAAACTCGGCCTAAAACACAGAAGAAACGTATCCTTCTATGTGCTCCGCTGTGCATTTGTTCAGCTTAGTGAGGTAAATCTCTTTTTAGAATCAGGTGTTAGAAACACGTTTTTGGCAACAGCTGCGTTTGGACATTCCTGAGTGAATGGGAGTATATGCTGTAAGGAGAACTCTCTGCTTCTAAAACCAAAACGGAGGTATCTAACACAATGGTTGTCAATGTGTGCATTCAACTTACAGAGTTATACTCTTCTGTTGAAGGGAATATCTAAAAATGCTTTCTGTGCAGAGATCTCAAAAGAGGCCTTTCCAGCAGAATTCCCCCATATAACGAAATAGCAGTAAAACTCGGCCTAAAACACAGAAGCAACGTATCATTCAATCTGCTCTGCTGTGCGTATGTTCAGCTAAGTGAGTAAAATCTCCGTTTAGATTCAGGAGTTAGAAACACATTTCTGGCAAGAGCTGCATTTGGACATTCCGGAGTGAATGGGTGTATATGCTGTAAGCAGAACTTTCTGCTTCTGAAACCAAAACGGAGCTACCTAACAGAACGGTTCTCAATGTGTGCATTCAACTTACAGAGTTAAACTCTTGAGTTAAAAAGGAAGTCTGGAAACGCTTTCTGTGGAGAGATCTCAAAACAGGCCTTTCCAGCAGTATTCCCGCATTTAACGAAAAGCAGTATAATTCTGCCTTAAACGCAGAAGCAACGTATCCTTCAATCTGCTCAGCTGTGCATTTGTTCTGCTAAGTTAGTTAAATCTCCCTTTAGATTCAGAAGTTAGAATCACGTTTCTAACCAGAGCTGCGTTTGGACATTCCTGAGTGAATGGGAGTATATGCTGTAAAAAGAACTCTCTGCTTCTAAAACCAAAACAGATCTACCTAACACAACGGTTGTCACTGTGTGCATTCAACTTACAGAATTAAACTCTTCTGTTGAAGGGAAAATCTGGAAACGCTTTCTGTGGAGAGATCTCAAAACAGGCATTTCCAGCAGTATTCCCGCATATAACGAAATAGAAGTATAACTCTGCCGAAAACACAGAAGCAGCATATCATTCAATCTGTTCTGGTGTGCCTTTATTCAGCGAAGTGACTTAAATCTCCCTTTAGATTGAGGAGTTAGAAACACGTTTCTGGCAATGGCGGCGTTTGGACATTCCTGAGTGAATTGGAGTATATACTGTTAGAAGAACTCTCTACTTCTAAAACCAAAGCCGACCTACCTAACAGAACGGTTGTCAATGTGTGCATTCAACCTACAGAATTAAACTCGTGTTTTGAAGGGGAAGTCTGGAAACGCTTTCTGTGCAGAGATCACAAAATGGGCCTTTCCGGCAGTATTCCCGCATATAACGAAATAGCAGTAAAACTCTGCCTAAAACACAGAAGGAAGGTATCCTTCAATCTGCTCTGCTGTGCATTTCTTATGCTAAGTGTGTTAAATCTCCCTTTAGATTCAGGAGATAGAAACACGTTCCTGGCAAGTGCTGCGTTTGGACATTTCTGAGTGAATGGGATTATATTCTGTAAGGAGAATTCTCTGCTTCTAAAACCAAAATGGAGCTACCTAACAGAACAATTGTCAATGTGTGCATTCAACTTACACAGATAAACTCGTGTGTTGAAGGGGACCTCTGGAAACGCTTTCTGTGGAGAGATCTCAAAACAGGCCTTTGTAGCAGTATTCCCGCATATAACGACATAGCAGTAAAAGTCTGCTTAAAACACAGAAGCAACGTATCCTTCAGTCTTCTCTCCTGTGCGATTGTTCAGCTAAGTGAGTAAAATTTCCCTTTAGATTCAGCAGTTAGAAAAACGTTTCTGGCAAGAGCAGGGTTTGGAAATTCAGGAGGGAATTGGAGTATATGCTGTTAGAAGAAATCTCTGCAGTTAAAACCAAAACGGAGCAAGCGAACAGAATGGTTGTAAATGTGTGCATTCAACTTAAGGAGTTCAACTCGTGTGCTGAAAGGCAAGTCTGGAAACACTTTCTGTGGAGAAATCTCAAAATAGGCCTTTCCAGCAGTATTCCCACATATAACGAAATAGCAGTAAAACTCTGCCTGAAACACAAAAGCAACCTATCTTTCAAACTGCTCTGCTGTGCTAAGTGAGTAAAATCTCCCTTTAGATTCAGGAGTTAAAAACACGTTTCTGGCAATGGCTGCGTTTGGACATTCCTGAGTGAATTGGAGTATATACTGTTAGAAGAACTCTCTACTTCTAAAACCAAAGCCGACCTACATAACAGAACGGTTGTCCATGTGTGCATTCAACCTACAGAGTTAAATTCGTGTGTTGAAGGGGAAGTCCTAAAACGCTTTCTGTGGAGAGACCTCAAAACAGGCCTTACAGCAGTATTCCCGCATATAACGAAATAGCAGTAAAACTCTGCCTAAAACACAGAAACAAGGTATCCTTCTATCTTCTCTCCTGTGCGTTTGTTCAGCTAAGGGAGTTAAATCTCCCTTTCGATTCAGGAGATAGAAGCACGTTTCTGGCAAGAGCTGCATTTGGACATTCCTGAATGAATGGGAATATATGCTGTAAGGAGAACTTTTTGCTTCTAAAACAAAAACGGAGCAACCTTACAGCATGGTTGTCAATGTGTGCATTCACCTTACAGATTTAAACTCGTGTTTTGAAAAGGAAATCTAGAAACGCTTTCTGTGGAGTGATGTCAAACAGGCATTTCCAGCAGTATTCCCGCATATAACGAAATAGCAGTAAAACTTTGCCTAAAACACAGAAGCAACGTATCCATCAATCTGCTCTGGTGTTCCTTTATTCAGCTAAATGAGTTAAATCTCCCTTTAGATTCAGGAGTTAGAAACACATTTCTGGCAAGGGCTGCATTTGGACATTCCTGCGTTAATGGGAGTATATGCTGTAAGACAAAGTCTATGCTTCTAAAACCAAAACAAATCGACCTAATGGAACGGTTGTCAATATGTGCATTCAACTTACACAGATAAACTCGTGTGTTAAAGGGGATGTCTGGAAATGATTTCCGTGGAGAGATCTCAAAACAGGCCTTCCTAGCAGTATTCCCGCATATAACGATATAGCAGTAAAACTCTGCTTAAAACACAGAAGCAACGTATCCTTCAATCTTCTCTCCTGTGCGATTTTCAGCTAAGTGAGTTAAATCTCCCTTTAGATTCAGGAGTTAAAAACACGTTTCTGGCAAGGTCGGCGTTTGGACATTCCTGAGTGAATGGAAGTAAATGCTGTAAGGAGAACCCTTTGATTCTAAAACCGAAACGGTGCTACCTAACAGAACGGTTGTCAAAGTGTGCATTCAGCTTACAGAGGTAAACTCGTGTGTTGAAAGGGAAGTCTGCAAATGCTTTCTGTGGGGAGATCTCAAAACAGGCCTTTCCAGCAGTATTCCCGCATATGACAAAATAGCAGTAAAACTCTGCCTTAAACACAGAAGCAACGCATATTTCAATCTGCTCTGCTGTGCGTTTGTTCTGCTAAGTGAGTTAAATCTCCCTTTATATTCAGGAGTTAGAAAAACGTTTCTGGCAAGAGCTGGGTTTGGAAATTCAGGAGGGAATTGGAGTATATGCTGTTAGAAGAAATCTCTGCAGTTAAAACCAAAACGGAGCAAGCGAAAAGAATGGTTGTAAATGTGTGCATTCAACTTAAGGAGTTCAACTCATGTGTTGAAAGGCAAGTCTGGAAACACTTTCTGTGGAGAAATCTCAAAATAGGCCTTTCCAGCAGTATTCCCACATATAACGAAATAGCAGTAAAACTCTGCCTAAAACACAAAAGCAACCTATCTTTCAATCTGCACGGCTGTGCTAAGTGAGTAAAATCTCCCTTTAGATTCAGGAGTTAAAAACACGTTTCTGGCAATGGCTGCATTTGGACATTCCAGAGTGAATTGGAATATATACTGTTAGACGAACTCTCTACTTCTAAAACGTAAACGGAGCTACCTAACAGAACGGTTGTCAATGTGTGCATTCAAATTACAGAGTTAAACTCTTTTGTTGAAGGGAAAATCTGGAAGCGCTTTCTGTGGAGAGATCTCAAAAGAGGCCTTTCCAGGAGTATTCCCGCATATAACGAAATAGCAGAAAAACTCGGCCTAAAACACAGAAGAAACGTATCATTCAATCTGCTCTGCTGTGCGTGCTTTCAGCTAAGTGAGTTAAATCTCCCTTTAGATTCAGGACTTAGAAACACATTTCTGGCAAGAGCTGCATTTGGACATTCCTGAGTGAATTGGGGTATATGCTGTTAGAAGAAATCTCTGCTTCTAAAACCAAAACAGAGCATCCTAATAGATCAGTTGTCAATGTGTGCATTCCACTTAAAGTGTTAAACTCGTGTGTTGAAGGGGAAGTCTGAAAACATTTTCTGTGGAGAGATCTCAACACAGGCCTTTCCAGCAGTATTCCCGCATATAACGAAATACAGTAAATCTCTGCCTAAAAAAACAGAAGCAACGTATCCTTCAATCTGCTCTGCTGTGTGTTAGTTCAGCTAGGTGAGTTAAATCTCCCTTTAGATTCAGGAGTTAGAAACCCGTTTCTGGCAAGATCGGCGTTTGGACATTCCTGAGTGAATGGAAGTAAATGCTGTAAAGAGAACTCTTTGCTTCTAAAACCGACAAGGTGCTAACTAACAGAACGGTTGTCAATGTGTGCATTCAACTTACAGAGTTAAACTCGTGAGTTGAAGGGGAAGTCTGGAAACGCTTTCTGTGGAGAGATCTCAAAACAGGCCTTACAGCAGTATTCCCGCATATAACGAAATAGCAGTTCAACTCTGCCTAAAACACAGAAGCAACGTATCCTTCAATCTGCTCTTCTGTGCTAAGTGAGGAAAGTCTCCCTTTAGATCCAGGAGTTAGAAACACGTTTCTGGCAATGGCTGCGTTTGGACATTCCTGAGTTTATTGGAGTATATACTGTTCGAAGACCTCTCTACTTCTAAAACCAAAGTGAAGCTACCTAACAGAACTGTTGTCCATGTGTGCATTCAACCTACAGAATTAAACTCGTGTGTTGAAGGGGAAGTCTGGAAATATTTTCTGTGGAGAGATCTCAAAAGAGGCCTTTCCAGCAGTATTCCCGCATATAACGAAATAGGAGAAAAACTAGGCCTAAAACACAGAAGAAACGTATCCTTCTATGTGCTCCGCTGTGCATTTGTTCAGCTTAGTGAGGTAAATCTCTTTTTAGAATCAGGTGTTAGGAACAAATTTTTGGCAACAGCTGCATTTGGACATTCCTGAGTGAATGGGAGTATATGCTGTAAGGAGAACTCTCTGCTTCTAAAAGCAAAACGGAGCAATCTAACACAATGGTTGTCAATGTGTGCATTCAGCTTACAGAGTTAAACTCTTCTGTTGAAGGGAAAATCTAAAAATGCTTTCTGTGCAGAGATCTCAAAAGAGGCCTTTCCAGCAGAATTCCCCCATATAAGGAAATAGCAGTAAAACTCGGCCTAAAACACAGAAGCAACGTATCATTCAATCTGCTCTGCTGTGCGTATGTTCAGCTAAGTGAGTAAAATCTCCGTTTAGATTCAGGAGTTAGAAACACGTCTCTGGCAAGAGCTGCATTTGGACATTCCGGAGGGAATGGGAGTATATGCTGTAAGCAGAAATTTCTGCTTCTGAAACCAAAACGGAGCTACCTAACAGAACGGTTCTCAATGTGTGCATTCAACTTACAGAGTTAAACTCGTGAGTTAAAAAGGAAGTCTGGAAACGCTTTCTGTGGAGAGATCTCAAAACAGGCCTTTCCAGCAGTATTCCCGCATATAACGAAAAGCAGTATAATTCTGCCTTAAACGCAGAAGCAACGTATCCTTCAATCTGCTCAGCTGTGCCTTTGTTCTGCTAAGTTACTTAAATCTCCCTTTAGATTCAGAAGTTAGAATCACGTTTCTAACCAGAGCTGCGTTTGGACATTCCTGAGTGAATGGGAGTATATGCTGTAAAAAGAACTCTCTGCTTCTAAAACCAAAACAGATCTACCTAACACAACGGTTGTCACTGTGTGCATTCAACTTACAGAGTTAAATTCTTCTGTTGAAGGGAAAATCTGGAAACGCTTTCTGTGGAGAGATCTCAAAACAGGCATTTCCAGCAGTATTCCCGCATATAACGAAATAGAAGTATAACTCTGCCGAAAACACAGAAGCAGCGTATCATTCAATCTGTTCTGGTGTGCCTTTATTCAGCGAAGTGACTTAAATCTCCCTTTAGATTGAGGAGTTAGAAACACGTTTCTGGCAATGGCTGCGTTTGGACATTCCTGAGTGAATTGGAGTATATACTGTTAGAATAACTCTCTACTTCTAAAACCAAAGCCGACCTACCTAACAGTATGGTTGTCAATGTGTGCATTCAACCTACAGAATTAAACTCGTGTTTTGAAGGGGAAGTCTGGAAACGCTTTCTGTGCAGAGATCACAAAATGGGCCTTTCCAGCAGTATTCCCGCATATAACGAAATAGCAGTATAACTCTGCCTAAAACACAGAAGGAAGGTATCCTGCAATCTGCTCTGCTGTGCATTTCTTATGCTAAGTGTGTGAAATCTCCCTTTAGATTCAGGAGATAGAAACACCTTCCTGGCAAGTGCTGCGTTTGGACATTCCTGAGTTTATTGGAGTATATACTGTTCGAAGACCTCTCTACTTCTAAAACCAAAGCGAAGCTACCTAACAGAACGGTTGTCCATGTGTGCATTCAAGCTACAGAGTTAAACTCGTGTGTTGAAGGGGAAGTCTGGAAACATTTTCTGTGGAGAGATCACAAAACAGGCCTTTCCAGCAGTATTCCCGCATATAACGAAACACCAGTAAAACTTAAACACAGAAGCAACGTATCCTTCAAACTGCTCAGCTCGGCGTTTGTTCTGCTAAGTTAGTTAAATCTCCCTTTATATTCAGGAGTTAGAAAAACGTTTCTGGCAAGAGCTGGGTTTGGAAATTCAGGAGGGAATTGGAGTATATGCTGTTAGAAGAAATCTCTGCACTTAAAACCAAAACGGAGCAACCGAACAGAATGGTTGTAAATGTGTGCATTCAACTTAAGGAGTTCAACTCGTGTGTTGAAAGGCAAGTCTGGAAACACTTTCTGTGGAGAAATCTCAAAATAGGC
This sequence comes from Saguinus oedipus, assembly GCA_031835075.1. Lineage (NCBI taxonomy): Eukaryota > Metazoa > Chordata > Mammalia > Primates > Cebidae > Saguinus > Saguinus oedipus. The sequence goes on from CM063181.1 coordinate 20,386,868, forward strand.
CTTTCCAGCAGTATTCCCACATATAACGAAATAGCAGTAAAACTCTGCCTGAAACACAAAAGCAACCTATCTTTCAAACAGCTCTGCTGTGCTAAGTGAGTAAAATCTCCCTTTAGATTCAGGAGTTAAAAACACGTTTCTGGCAATGGCTGCGTTTGGACATTCCTGAGTGAATTGGAGTATATACTGTTAGAAGAACTCTCTACTTCTAAAACCAAAGCCGACCTACCTAACTGAACGGTTGTCCATGTGTGCATTCAACCTACAGAGTTAAATTCGTGTGTTGAAGGGGAAGTCCTAAAACGCTTTCTGTGGAGAGACCTCAAAACAGGCCTTACAGCAGTATTCCCGCATATAACGAAATAGCAGTAAAACTCTGCCTAAAACACAGAAACTATGTATCCCTCTATCTTCTCTCCTGTGCGTTTGTTCAGCTAAGGGAGTTAAATCTCCCTTTAGATTCAGGAGATAGAAGCACGTTTCTGGCAAGAGCTGCATTTGGACATTCTTGAATGAATGGGAATATATGCTGTAAGGAGAACATTTTGCTTCTAAAACCAAAACGGAGCAACCTTACAGCATGGTTGTCAATGTGTGCATTCACCTTACAGATTTAAACTCGTGTTTTTAAAAGGAAATCTGGAAACGCTTTCTGTGGAGAGATCTCAAACAGGGATTTCCAGCAGTATTCCCGCATATACCGAAATAGCAGTAAAACTTTGCCTAAAACACAGAAGCAACGTATCCATCAATCTGCTCTGGTGTTCCTTTATTCAGCTAAATGAGTTAAATCTCCCTTTAGATTCAGGAGTTAGAAACACATTTCTGGCAAGGGCTGCGTTTGGACATTCCTGCGTTAATGGGAGTATATGCTGTAAGACAAAGTCTATGCTTCTAAAATCAAAACAAATCGACCTAATGGAACGGTTGTCAATATGTGCATTCAACTTACGCAGATAAAGTCGCGTGTTAAAGGGGATGTCTGGAAATGATTTCCGTGGAGAGATCTCAAAACAGGCATTCCTAGCAGTATTCCCGCATATAACGACATAGCAGTAAAACTCTGCTTAAAACACAGAAGCAACGTATCCTTCAATCTTCTCTCCTGTGCGATTGTTCAGCTAAGTGAGTTAAATCTCCCTTTAGATTCAGGAGTTAAAAACACGTTTCTAGCAAGGTCGGCGTTTGGACATTCCTGAGTGAATGGAAGTAAATGCTGTAAGGAGAACTCTTTGCTTCTAAAACCAAAACGGTGCTACCTAACAGAACGGTTGTCAAAGTGTGCATTCAACTTACAGAGGTAAACTCGTGTGTTGAAAGGGAAGTCTGCAAATGCTTTCTGTGGGGAGATCTCAAAACAGTCCTTTCCAGCAGTATTCCAGCATATGACAAAATAGCAGTAAAACTCTGCCTTAAACACAGAAGCAACGCATATTTCAATCTGCTCTGCTGTGCGTTTGTTCTGCTAAGTGAGTTAAATCTCCCTTTATATTCAGGAGTTAGAAAAACGTTTCTGGCAAGAGGTGGGTTTGGAAATTCAGGAGGGAATTGGAGTATATGCTGTTAGAAAAAATCTCTGCAGTTAAAACCAAAACGGAGCAACCGAACAGAATGGTTGTAAATGTGTGCATTCAACTTAAGGAGTTCAACTCATGTGTTGAAAGGCAAGTCTGGAAACACTTTCTGTGGAGAAATCTCAAAATAGGCCTTTCCAGCAGTATTCCCACATATAACGAAATAGCAGTAAAACTCTGCCTAAAACACAAAAGCAACCTATCTTTCAATCTGCTCTGCTGTGCTAAGTGAGTAAAATCTCCCTTTAGATTCAGGAGTTAAAACACGTTTCTGGCAATGGCTGCATTTGGACATTCCTGAGTGAATTGGAGTATATACTGTTAGAAGAACTCTCTACTTCTAAAACCTAAACGGAGCTACCTAACAGAACGGTTGTCAATGTGTGCATTCAACTTACAGAGTTAAACTCTTTTGTTGAAGGGAAAATCTGGAAGCGCTTTCTGTGGAGAGATCTCAAAAGAGGCCTTTCCAGCAGTTTTCCCGCATATAACGAAATAGCAGAAAAACTCGGCCTAAAACACAGAAGAAACGTATCCTTCTATGTGCTCCGCTGTGCATTTGTTCAGCTTAGTGAGGTAAATCTCTTTTTAGAATCAGGTGTTAGAAACACGTTTTTGGCAACAGCTGCGTTTGGACATTCCTGAGTGAATGGGAGTATATGCTGTAAGGAGAACTCTCTGCTTCTAAAACCAAAACGGAGGTATCTAACACAATGGTTGTCAATGTGTGCATTCAACTTACAGAGTTAAACTCTTCTGTTGAAGGGAATATCTAAAAATGCTTTCTGTGCAGAGATCTCAAAAGAGGCCTTTCCAGCAGAATTCCCCCATATAACGAAATAGCAGTAAAACTCGGCCTAAAACACAGAAGCAACGTATCATTCAATCTGCTCTGCTGTGCGTATGTTCAGCTAAGTGAGTAAAATCTCCGTTTAGATTCAGGAGTTAGAAACACGTTTCTGGCAAGAGCTGCATTTGGACATTCCGGAGTGAATGGGAGTATATGCTGTAAGCAGAACTTTCTGCTTCTAAAACCAAAACGGAGCTACCTAACAGAACGGTTCTCAATGTGTGCATTCAACTTACAGAGTTAAACTCGTGAGTTAAAAAGGAAGTCTGGAAACGCTTTCTGTGGAGAGATCTCAAAACAGGCCTTTCCAGCAGTATTCCCGCATTTAACGAAAAGCAGTATAATTCTGCCTTAAACGCAGAAGCAACGTATCCTTCAATCTGCTCAGCTGTGCATTTGTTCTGCTAAGTTAGTTAAATCTCCCTTTAGATTCAGAAGTTAGAATCACGTTTCTAACCAGAGCTGCGTTTGGACATTCCTGAGTGAATGGGAGTATATGCTGTAAAAAGAACTCTCTGCTTCTAAAACCAAAACAGATCTACCTAACACAACGGTTGTCACTGTGTGCATTCAACTTACAGAGTTAAACTCTTCTGTTGAAGGGAAAATCTGGAAACGCTTTCTGTGGAGAGATCTCAAAACAGGCCTTACAGCAGTATTCCCGCATATAACGAAATAGCAGTTCAACTCTGCCTAAAACACAGAAGCAACGTATCCTTCAATCTGCTCTTCTGTGCTAAGTGAGGAAAGTCTCCCTTTAGATCCAGGAGTTAGGAACACGTTTCTGGCCATGGCTGCGTTTGGACATTCCTGAGTTTATTGGAGTATATACTGTTCGAAGACCTCTCTACTTCTAAAACCAAAGCGAAGCTACCTAACAGAACGGTTGTCCATGTGTGAATTCAAGCTACAGAGTTAAACTCGTGTGTTGAAGGGGAAGTCTGGAAGCATTTTCTGTGGAGAGATCTCAAAACAGGCCTTTCCAGCAGTATTCCCGCATATAACGAAACACCAGTAAAACTCTTCCTTAAACACAGAGGCAACGTATCCTTCAAACTGCTCAGCTCGGCGTTTGTTCTGCTAAGTTAGTTAAATCTCCCTTTATATTCAGGAGTTAGAAAAACGTTTCTGGCAAGTGCTGGGTTTGGAAATTCAGGAGGGAATTGGAGTATATGCTGTTAGAAGAAATCTCTGCAGTTAAAACCAAAACGGAGAAACCGAACAGAATGGTTGTAAATGTGTGCATTCAACTTAAGGAGTTCAACTCGTGTGTTGAAAGGCAAGTCTGGAAACACTTTCTGTGGAGAAATCTCAAAATAGGCCTTTCCAGCAGTATTCCCACATATAACGAAATAGCAGTAAAACTCTGCCTAAAACACAAAAGGAACCTATCTTTCAAACTGCTCTGCTGTGCTAAGTGAGTAAAATCTCCCTTTAGATTCAGGAGTTAAAAACACGTTTCTGGCAATGGCTGCGTTTGGACATTCCTGAGTGAATTGGAGTATATACTGTTAGAAGAACTCTCTACTTCTACAACCAAAGCCGACCTACCTAACTGAACGGTTGTCCATGTGTGCATTCAACCTACAGAGTTAAATTCGTGTGTTGAAGGGGAAGTCCTAAAACGCTTTCTGTGGAGAGACCTCAAAACAGGCCTTACAGCAGTATTCCCGCATATAACGAAATAGCAGTAAAACTCTGCCTAAAACACAGAAACAACGTATCCTTCTATCTTCTCTCCTGTGCGTTTGTTCAGCTAAGGGAGTTAAATCTCCCTTTAGATACAGGAGATAGAAGCACGTTTCTGGCAAGAGCTGCATTTGGACATTCCTGAATGAATGGGAATATATGCTGTAAGGAGAACTTTTTGCTTCTAAAACCAAAACGGAGCAACCTTACAGCATGGTTGTCAATGTGTGCATTCACCTTACAGATTTAAACTCGTGTTTTTAAAAGGAAATCTGGAAACGCTTTCTGTGGAGAGATCTCAAACAGGCATTTCCAGCAGTATTCCCGCATATAACGAAATAGCAGTAAAACTTTGCCTAAAACACAGAAGCAAGGTATCCATCAATCTGCTCTGATGTTCCTTTATTCAGCTCAATGAGTTATATCTCCCTTTAGATTCAGGAGTTAGAAACACATTTCTGGCAAGGGCTGCGTTTGGACATTCCTGCGTTAATGGGAGTATATGCTGTAAGACAAAGTCTATGCTTCTAAAACCAAAACAAATCGACCTAATGGAACGGTTGTCAATATGTGCATTCAACTTACACAGATAAACTCGTGTGTTAAAGGGGATGTCTGGAAATGATTTCCGTGGAGAGATCTCAAAACAGGCCTTCCTAGCAGTATTCCCACATATAACGATATAGCAGTAAAACTCTGCTTAAAACACAGAAGCAACGTATCCTTCAATCTTCTCTCCTGTGCGATTGTTCAGCTAAGTGAGTTAAATCTCCCTTTAGATTCAGGATTTCAAAACACGTTTCTAGCAAGGTCGGCGTTTGGACATTCCTGAGTGAATGGAAGTAAATGCTGTAAGGAGAACTCTTTGCTTCTAAAACCGAAACGGTGCTACATAACAGAACGGTTGTCAAAGTGTGCATTCAACTTACAGAGGTAAACTCGTGTGTTGAAAGGGAAGTCTGCAAATGCTTTCTGTGGGGAGATCTCAAAACAGGCCTTTCCAGCAGTATTCCCACATATGACAAAATAGCAGTAAAACTCTGCCTTAAACACAGAAGCAACGCATATTTCAATCTGCTCTGCTGTGCGTTTGTTCTGCTAAGTGAGTTAAATCTCCCTTTATATTCAGGAGTTAGAAAAACGTTTCTGGCAAGAGCTGGGTTTGGAAATTCAGGAGGGAATTGGAGTATATGCTGTTAGAAGAAATCTCTGCAGTTTAAACCAAAACGGAGCAACCGAACAGAATGGTTGTAAATGTGTGCATTCAACTTAAGGAGTTCAACTCATGTGCTGAAAAGCACGTCTGGAAACACTTTCTGTGGAGAAATCTCAAAATAGGCCTTTCCAGCAGTATTCCCACATATAACGAAATAGCAGTAAAACTCTGCCTAACACACAAAAGCAACCTATCTTTCAATCTGCTCTGCTGTGCTAAGTGATTAAAATCTCCCTTTAGATTCAGGAGTTAAAACCCGTTTCTGGTAATGGCTGAATTTGAACATTCCTGAGTGAATTGGAGTATATACTGTTAGAAGAACTCTCTACTTCTAAAACCTAAACGGAGCTACCTAACAGAACGGTTGTCAATGTGTGCATTCAACTTACAGAGTTAAACTCTTTTGTTGAAGGGAAAATCTGGAAGCGCTTTCTGTGGAGAGATCTCAAAAGAGGCCTTTCCAGCAGTATTCCCGCATATAACGAAATAGCAGAAAAACTCAGCCTAAAACACAGAAGAAACGTATCCTTCTATGTGCTCCGCTGTGCATTTGTTCAGCTTAGTGAGGTAAATCTCTTTTTAGAATCAGGTGTTAGAAACACGTTTTTGGCAACAGCTGCGTTTGGACATTCCTGAGTGAATGGGAGTATATGCTGTAAGGAGAACTCTCTGCTTCTAAAACCAAAACGGAGCTATCTAACACAATGGTTGTCAATGTGTGCATTCAACTTACAGAGTTAAACTCTTCTGTTGAAGGGAAAATCTAAAAATGCTTTCTGTGCAGGGATCTCAAAAGAGGCCTTTCCAGCAGAATTCCCCCATATAACGAAATAGCAGTAAAACTCGGCCTAAAACACAGAAGCAACGTATCATTCAATCTGCTCTGCTGTCCGTATGTTCAGCTAAGTGAGTAAAATCTCCGTTTAGATTCAGCAGTTAGAAACACGTTTCTGGCAAGAGCTGCATTTGCACATTCCGGAGTGAATGGGTGTATATGCTGTAAGCAGAACTTTCTGCTTCTAAAACCAAAACGGAGTTACCTAACAGAACGGTTCTCAATGTGTGCATTCAACATACAGAGTTAAACTCGTGAGTTAAAAAGGAAGTCTGGAAACGCTTTCTGTGGAGAGATCTCAAAACAGGCCTTTCCAGCAGTATTCCCGCATATAACGAAAAGCAGTATAATTCTGCCTTAAACGCAGAAGCAACGTATCCTTCAATCTGCTCAGCTGTGCGTTTGTTCTGCTAAGTTAGTTAAATCTCCCTTTAGATTCAGAAGTTAGAATCACGTTTCTAACCAGAGCTGCGTTTGGACATTCCTGAGTGAATGGGAGTATATGCTGTAAAAAGAACTCTCTGCTTCTAAAACCAAAACAGATCTACCTAACACAATGGTTGTCAATGTGTGCATTCACCTTAGAGTTAAACTCTTCTGTTGAAGGGAATATGTGGAAACGCTTTCTGTGGAGAGATCTAAAAACAGGCATTTCCAGCAGTATTCCCGCATATAACGAAATAGAAGTATAACTCTGCCGAAAACACAGAAGCAGCGTATCATTCAATCTGTTCTGGTGTGACTTTATTCAGCGAAGTGAATTAAATCTCCCTTTAGATTGAGGAGTTAGAAACACGTTTCTGGCAATGGCTGCGTTTGGACATTCCTGAGTTTATTGGAGTATATACTGTTCGAAGACCTCTCTACTTCTAAAACCAAAGCGAAGCTACCTAACAGAACGGTTGTCCATGTGTGCATTCAAGCTACAGAGTTAAACTCGTGTGTTGAAGGGGAAGTCTGGAAACATTTTCTGTGGAGAGATCTCAAAACAGGCCTTTCCAGCAGTATTCCCGCATATAACGAAACACCAGTAAAACTCTTCCTTAAACACAGAAGCAACGTATCCTTCAAACTGCTCAGCTCGGCGTTTGTTCTGCTAAGTTAGTTAAATCTCCCTTTATATTCAGGAGTTAGAAAAACGTTTCTGGCAAGAGCTGGGTTTGGAAATTCAGGAGGGAATTGGAGTATATGCTGTTAGAAGAAATCTCTGCAGTTAAAACCAAAACGGAGCAACCGAACAGAATGCTTGTAAATGTGTGCATTCAACTTAAGGTGTTCAACTCGTGTGTTGAAAGGCAAGTCTGGAAACACTTTCTGTGGAGAAATCTCAAAATAGGCCTTTCCAGCAGTATTCCCACATATAACGAAATAGCAGTAAAACTCTGCCTGAAACACAAAAGCAACCAATCTTTCAAACTGCTCTGCAGTGCTAAGTGAGTAAAATCTCCCTTTAGATTCAGGAGTTAAAAACACGTTTCTGGCAATGGCTGCGTTTGGACATTCCTGAGTGAATTGGAGTATATACTGTTAGAAGAACTCTCTACTTCTAAAACCAAAGCCGACCTACCTAACTGATCGGTTGTCCATGTGTGCATTCAACCTACAGAGTTAAATTCGTGTGTTGAAGGGGAAGTCCTAAAACGCTTTCTGTGGAGAGACCTCAAAACAGGACTTACAGCAGTATTCCCGCATATAACGAAATAGCAGTAAAACTCTGCCTAAAACACAGAAACAACGTATCCTTCTATCTTCTCTCCTGTGCGTTTGTTCAGCTAAGGGAGTTAAATCTCCCTTTAGATTCAGGAGATAGAAGCACGTTTCTGGCAAGAGCTGCATTTGGACATTCCTGAATGAATGGGAATATATGCTGTAAGGAGAACTTTTTGCTTCTAGAACCAAAACGGAGCAACCTTACAGCATGGTTGTCAATGTGTGCATTCACCTTACAGATTTAAACTCGTGTTTTTAGAAGGAAATCTGGAAACGCTTTCTATGGAGAGATCTCAAACAGGCATTTCCAGCAGTATTCCCGCATATAACGAAATAGCAGTAAAACTCTGCTTAAAACACAGAAGGAACGTATCCTTAAATCTTCTCTCCTGTGCGATTGCTCAGCTAAGTGAGTTAAATCTCCCTTTAGATTCAGGAGATAAAATCACGTTTCTGGCAAAGTCGGCGTTTGGACATTCCTGAGTGAATGGAAGTAAATGCTGTAAGGAGAACTCTTTGCTTCTTAAACCGAAACGGTGCTACCTAACAGAACGGTTGTCAAAGTGTGCATTCAACTTACAGAGGTAAACTCGTGTGTTGAAAGGGAAGTCTGCAAATGCTTTCTGTGGGGAGATCTCAAAACAGGCCTTTCCAGCAGTATTCCCGCATATGACAAAATAGCAGTAAAACTCTGCCTTAAACACAGAAGCAACGCATATTTCAATCTGCTCTGCTGTGCGTTTGTTCTGCTAAGTGAGTTAAATCTCCCTTTATATTCAGGAGTTAGAAAAACGTTTCTGGCAAGAGCTGGGTATGGAAATTCAGGAGGGAATTGGAGTATATGCTGTTAGAAGAAATATCTGCACTTAAAACCAAAACGCAGCAACAGAACAGAATGGTTTTAAATGTGTGCATTCAACTTAAGGAGTTCAACTCATGTGTTGAAAGGCAAGTCTGGAAACACTTTCTGTGGAGAAATCTCAAAATAGGCCTTTCCAGCAGTATTCCCACATATAATGAAATAGCAGTAAAACTCTGCCTAAAACACAAAAGCAACTTAACTTTCAATCTGCTCTGCAGTGCTAAGTGAGTAAAATCTCCCTTTAGATTCAGGAGTTAAAACACGTTTCTGCAATGGCAGCATTTGGACATTCCTGAGTGAATTGGAGTATATACTGTTAGAAGAACTCTCTACTTCTAAAACCTAAACGGAGCTACTTAACAGAACGGTTGTCAATGTGTGCATTCAACTTACAGAGTTAAACTCTTTTGTTGAAGGGAAAATCTGGAAGTGCTTTCTGTGGAGAGATCTCAAAAGAGGCCTTTCCAGCAGTATTCCCGCATATAACGAAATAGCAGAAAAACTCGGCCTAAAACACAGAAGAAACGTATCCTTCTATGTGCTCCGCTGTGCATTTGTTCAGCTTAGTGAGGTAAATCTCTTTTTAGAATCAGGTGTTAGAAACAAGTTTTTGGCAACAGCTGCGTTTGGACATTCCTGAGTGAATGGGAGTATATGCTGTAAGGAGAACTCTCTGCTTCTAAAACCTAAACGGAGCTACCTAACAGAACGGTTGTCAATGTGTGCATTCAACTTACAGAGTTAAACTCTTCTGTTGAAGGGAAAATCTAAAAATGCTTTCTGTGCAGAGATCTCAAAAGAGGCCTTTCCAGCAGAATTCCCCCATATAACGAAATAGCAGTAAAACTCGGCCTAAAACACAGAAGCAACGTATCATTCAATCTGCTCTGCTGTCCGTATGTTCAGCTAAGTGAGTAAAATCTCCGTTTAGATTCAGCAGTTAGAAACACGTTTCTCGCAAGAGCTGCATTTGCACATTCCGGAGTGAATGGGTGTATATGATGTAAGCAGAACTTTCTGCTTCTAAAACCAAAACGGAGCTACCTAACAGAACGGTTCTCAATGTGTGCATTCAACTTACAGAGTTAAACTCGTGAGTTAAAAAGGAAGTCTGGAAACGCTTTCTGTGGAGAGATCTCAAAACAGGCCTTTCCAGCAGTATTCCCGCATATAACGAAAAGCAGTATAATTCTGCCTTAAACGCAGAAGCAACGTATCCTTCAATCTGCTCAGCTGTTCCTTTGTTCTGCTAAGTTACTTAAATCTCCCTTTAGATTCAGAAGTTAGAATCACGTTTCTAACCAGAGCTGCGTTTGGACATTCCTGAGTGAATGGGAGTATATGCTGTAAAAAGAACTCTCTGCTTCTAAAACCAAAACAGATCTACCTAACACAACGGTTGTCACTGTGTGCATTCAACTTACAGAGTTAAATTCTTCTGTTGAAGGGAAAATCTGGAAACGCTTTCTGTGGAGAGATCTCAAAACAGGCATTTCCAGCAGTATTCCCGCATATAACGAAATAGAAGTATAACTCTGCCGAAAACACAGAAGCAGCGTATCATTCAATCTGTTCTGGTGTGCCTTTATTCAGCGAAGTGACTTAAATCTCCCTTTAGATTGAGGAGTTAGAAACACGTTTCTGGCAATGGCTGCGTTTGGACATTCCTGAGTGAAATGGAGTATATACTGTTAGAATAACTCTCTACTTCTAAAACCAAAGCCGACCTACCTAACAGTATGGTTGTCAATGTGTGCATTCAACCTACAGAATTAAACTCGTGTTTTGAAAGGGAAGTCTGGAAACGCTTTCTGTGCAGAGATCACAAAATGGGCCTTTCCAGCAGTATTCCCGCATATAACGAAATAGCAGTATAACTCTGCCTAAAACACAGAAGGAAGGTATCCTTCAATCTGCTCTGCTGTGCATTTCTTATGCTAAGTGTGTTAAATCTCCCTTTAGATTCAGGAGATAGAAACACCTTCCTGGCAAGTGCTCCGTTTGGACATTCCTGAGTTTATTGGAGTATATACTGTTCGAAGACCTCTCTACTTCTAAAACCAAAGCGAAGCTACCTAACAGAACGGGTGTCCATGTGTGCATTCAAGCTACAGAGTTAAACTCGTGTGTTGAAGGGGAAGTCTGGAAACATTTTCTGTGGAGAGATCACAAAACAGGCCTTTCCAGCAGTATTCCCGCATATAACGAAACACCAGTAAAACTTAAACACAGAAGCAACGTATCCTTCAAACGGCTCAGCTCGGCGTTTGTTCTGCTAAGTTAGTTAAATCTCCCTTTATATTCAGGAGTTAGAAAAACGTTTCTGGCAAGAGCTGGGTTTGGAAATTCAGGAGGGAATTGGAGTATATGCTGTTAGAAGAAATCTCTGCACTTAAAACCAAAACGGAGCAACCGAACAGAATGGTTGTAAATGTGTGCATTCAACTTAAGGAGTTCAACTCGTGTGTTGAAAGGCAAGTCTGGAAACACTTTCTGTGGAGAAATCTCAAAATAGGCCTTTCCAGCAGTATTCCCACATATAACGAAATAGCAGTAAAACTCTGCCTGAAACACAAAAGCAACCTATCTTTCAAACTGCTCTGCTGTGCTAAGTGAGTAAAATCTCCCTTTAGATTCAGGAGTTAAAAACACGTTTCTGGCAATGGCTGCGTTTGGACATTCCTGAGTGAATTGGAGTATATACTGTTAGAAGAACTCTCTACTTCTAAAACCAACGCCGACCTACCTAACTGAACGGTTGTCCATGTGTGCATTCAACCTACAGAGTTAAATTCGTGTGTTGAAGGGGAAGTCCTAAAACGCTTTCTGTGGAGAGACCTCAAAACAGGCCTTACAGCAGTATTCCCGCATATAACGAAATAGCAGTAAAACTCTGCCTAAAACACAGAAACAATGTATCCCTCTATCTTCTCTCCTGTGCGTTTGTTCAGCTAAGGGAGTTAAATCTCCCTTTAGATTCAGGAGATAGAAGCACGTTTCTGGCAAGAGCTGCATTTGGACATTCTTGAATGAATGGGAATATATGCTGTAAGGAGAACTTTTTGCTTCTAAAACCAAAACGGAGCAACCTTACAGCATGGTTGTCAATGTGTGCATTCACCTTACAGATTTAAACTCGTGTTTTTAAAAGGAAATCTGGAAACGCTTTCTGTGGAGAGATCTCAAACAGGGATTTCCAGCAGTATTCACGCATATACCGAAATAGCAGTAAAACTTTGCCTAAAACACAGAAGCAACGTATCCATCAATCTGCTCTGGTGTTCCTTTATTCAGCTAAATGAGTTAAATCTCCCTTTAGATTCAGGAGTTAGAAACACATTTCTGGCAAGGGCTGCGTTTGGACATTCCTGCGTTAATGGGAGTATATGCTGTAAGACAAAGTCTATGCTTCTAAAATCAAAACAAATCGACCTAATGGAACGGTTGTCAATATGTGCATTCAACTTACACAGATAAACTCGCGTGTTAAAGGGGATGTCTGGAAATGATTTCCGTGGAGAGATCTCAAAACAGGCCTTCCTAGCAGTATTCCCGCATATAACGATATAGCAGTAAAACTCTGCTTAAAACACAGAAGCAACGTATCCTTCAATCTTCTCTCCTGTGCGATTGTTCAGCTAAGTGGGTTAAATCTCCCTTTAGATTCAGGAGTTCAAAACACGTTTCTGGCAAGGTCGGCGTTTGGACATTCCTGAGTGAATGGAAGTAAATGCTGTAAGGAGAACTCTTTGCTTCTAAAACCGAAACGGTGCTACCTAACAGAACGGTTGTCAAAGTGTGCATTCAACTTACAGAGGTAAACTCGTGTGTTGAAAGGGAAGTCTGCAAATGCTTTCTGTGGGGAGATCTCAAAACAGTCCTTTCCAGCAGTATTCCAGCATATGACAAAATAGCAGTAAAACTCTGCCTTAAACACAGAAGCAACGCATATTTCAATCTGCTCTGCTGTGCGTTTGTTCTGCTAAGTGAGTTAAATCTGCCTTTATATTCAGGAGTTAGAAAAACGTTTCTGGCAAGAGGTGGGTTTGGAAATTCAGGAGGGAATTGGAGTATATGCTGTTAGAAGAAATCTCTGCAGTTAAAACCAAAACGGAGCAACCGAACAGAATGGTTGTAAATGTGTGCATTCAACTTAAGGAGTTCAACTCATGTGTTGAAAGGCAAGTCTGGAAACACTTTCTGTGGAGAAATCTCAAAATAGGCCTTTCCAGCAGTATTCCCACATATAACGAAATAGCAGCAAATCTCTGCCTAAAACACAAAAGCAACCTATCTTTCAATCTGCTCTGCTGTGCTAAGTGAGTAAAATCTCCCTTTAGATTCAGGAGTTAAAACACGTTTCTGGCAATGGCTGCATTTGGACATTCCTGAGTGAATTGGAGTATATACTGTTAGAAGAACTCTCTACTTCTAAAACCTAAACGGAGCTACCTAACAGAACGGTTGTCAATGTGTGCATTCAACTTACAGAGTTAAACTCTTTTGTTGAAGGGAAAATCTGGAAGCGCTTTCTGTGGAGAGATCTCAAAAGAGGCCTTTCCAGCAGTTTTCCCGCATATAACGAAATAGCAGAAAAACTCGGCCTAAAACACAGAAGAAACGTATCCTTCTATGTGCTCCGCTGTGCATTTGTTCAGCTTAGTGAGGTAAATCTCTTTTTAGAATCAGGTGTTAGAAACACGTTTTTGGCAACAGCTGCGTTTGGACATTCCTGAGTGAATGGGAGTATATGCTGTAAGGAGAACTCTCTGTTTCTAAAACCAAAACGGAGGTATCTAACACAATGGTTGTCAATGTGTGCATTCAACTTACAGAGTTAAACTCTTCTGTTGAAGGGAATATCTAAAAATGCTTTCTGTGCAGAGATCTCAAAAGAGGCCTTTCCAGCAGAATTCCCCCATATAACGAAATAGCAGTAAAACTCGGCCTAAAACACAGAAGCAACGTATCATTCAATCTGCTCTGCTGTGCGTATGTTCAGCTAAGTGAGTAAAATCTCCGTTTAGATTCAGGAGTTAGAAACACGTTTCTGGCAAGAGCTGCATTTGGACATTCCGGAGTGAATGGGAGTATATGCTGTAAGCAGAACTTTCTGCTTCTAAAACCAAAACGGGGCTACCTAACAGAACGGTTCTCAATGTGTGCATTCAACTTACAGAGTTAAACTCGTGAGTTAAAAAGGAAGTCTGGAAACGCTTTCTGTGGAGAGATCTCAAAACAGGCCTTTCCAGCACTATTCCCACATATAAGGAAAAGCAGTATAATTCTGCCTTAAACGCAGAAGCAACGTATCCTTCAATCTGCTCAGCTGTGCGTTTGTTCTGCTAAGTTAGTTAAATCTCCCTTTAGATTCAGAAGTTAGAATCACGTTTCTAACCAGAGCTGCGTTTGGACATTCCTGAGTGAATGGGAGTATATGCTGTAAAAAGAACTCTCTGCTTCTAAAACCAAAACAGATGTACCTAACACAACGGTTGTCAATGTGTGCATTCAACTTACAGAGTTAAACTCTTCTGTTGAAGGGAAAATCTGGAAACGCTTTCTGTGGAGAGATCTAAAAACAGTCATTTCCAGCAGTATTCCCGCATATAATGAAATAGAAGTATAACTCTGCCGAAAACACAGAAGGAGCGTATCTTTCAATCTGTTCTGGTGTGCCTTTATTCAGCGAAGTGAATTAAATCTCCCTTTAGATTGAGGAGTTAGAAACACGTTTCTGGCAATGGCTGCGTTTGGACATTCCTGAGTGAATTGGAGTATATACTGTTAGAATAACTCTCTACTTCTAAAACCAAAGCCGACCTACCTAACAGTATGGTTGTCAATGTGTGCATTCAACCTACAGAATTAAACTCGTGTTTTGAAGGGGAAGTCTGAAAAGGCTTTCTGTGCAGAGATCACAAAAGGGGCCTTTCCAGCAGTATTCCCGCATATAACGAAATAGCAGTATAACTCTGCATAAAACACAGAAGGAAGGTATCCTTCAATCTGCTCTGCTGTGCATTACTTATGCTAAGTGTGTTAAATCTCCCTTTAGATTCAGGAGATAGAAACACGTTCCTGGCAAGTGCTGCGTTTGGACATTCCTGAGTTTATTGGAGTATATACTGTTCGAAGACTTCTCTACTTCTAAAACCAAAGCGAAGCTACCTAACAGAACGGTTGTCCATGTGTGAATTCAAGCTACAGAGTTAAACTCGTGTGTTGAAGGGGAAGTCTGGAAGCATTTTCTGTGGAGAGATCTCAAAACAGGCCTTTCCAGCAGTATTCCCGCATATAACGAAACACCAGTAAAACTCTTCCTTAAACACAGAAGCAACGTATCCTTCAAACTGCTCAGCTCGGCGTTTGTTCTGCTAAGTTAGTTAAATCTCCCTTTATATTCAGGAGTTAGAAAAACGTTTCTGGCAAGAGCTGGGTTTGGAAATTCAGGAGGGAATTGGAGTATATGCTGTTAGAAGAAATCTCTGCAGTTAAAACCAAAACGGAGCAACCGAACAGAATGGTTGTAAATGTGTGCATTCAACTTAAGGAGTTCAACTCGTGTGTTGAAAGGCAAGTCTTGAAACACTTTCTGTGGAGAAATCTCAAAATAGGCCTTTCCAGCAGTATTCCCACATATAACGAAATAGCAGTAAAACTATGCCTAAAACACAGAAGGAAGGTATCCATCAATCTGCTGTGGTGTTCCTTTATTCAGCTAAATGAGTTATATCTCCCTTTACATTCAGGAGTTAGAAACACATTTCTGGCAAGGGCTGCGTTTGGACATTCCTGCGTTAATGGGAGTATATGCTGTAAGACAAAGTCTATGCTTCTAAAACCAAAACAAATCGACCTAATGGAACGGTTGTCAATATGTGCATTCAACTTACACAGATAAACTCGTGTGTTAAAGGGGATGTCTGGAAATGATTTCCGTGGAGAGATCTCAAAACAGGCCTTCCTAGCAGTATTCCCGCATATAACGATATAGCAGTAAAACTCTGCTTAAAACACAGAAGGAACGTATCCTTCAATCTTCTCTCCTGTGCGATTTTCAGCTAAGTGAGTTAAATCTCCCTTTAGATTCAGGAGTTAAAAACACGTTTCTGGCAAGGTCGGCGTTTGGACATTCCTGAGTGAATGGAAGTAAATGCTGTAAGGAGAACCCTTTGATTCTAAAACCGAAACGGTGCTACCTAACAGAACGGTTGTCAAAGTGTGCATTCAGCTTACAGAGGTAAACTCGTGTGTTGAAAGGGAAGTCTGCAAATGCTTTCTGTGGGGAGATCTCAAAACAGGCCTTTCCAGCAGTATTCCCGCATATGACAAAATAGCAGTAAAACTCTGCCTTAAACACAGAAGCAACGCATATTTCAATCTGCTCTGCTGTGCGTTTGTTCTGCAAAGTGAGTTAAATCTCCCTTTATATTCAGGAGTTAGAAAAACGTTTCTGGCAAGAGCTGGGTTTGGAAATTCAGGAGGGAATTGGAGTATATGCTGTTAGAAGAAATCTCTGCAGTTAAAACCAAAACGGAGCAAGCGAAAAGAATGGTTGTAAATGTGTGCATTCAACTTAAGGAGTTCAACTCATGTGTTGAAAGGCAAGTCTGGAAACACTTTCTGTGGAGAAATCTCAAAATAGGCCTTTCCAGCAGTATTCCCACATATAACGAAATAGCAGTAAAACTCTGCCTAAAACACAAAAGCAACCTATCTTTCAATCTGCACGGCTGTGCTAAGTGAGTAAAATCTCCCTTTAGATTCAGGAGTTAAAAACACGTTTCTGGCAATGGCTGCATTTGGACATTCCAGAGTGAATTGGATTATATACTGTTAGACGAACTCTCTACTTCTAAAACGTAAACGGAGCTACCTAACAGAACGGTTGTCAATGTGTGCATTCAAATTACAGAGTTAAACTCTTTTGTTGAAGGGAAAATCTGGAAGCGCTTTCTGTGGAGAGATCTCAAAAGAGGCCTTTCCAGGAGTATTCCCGCATATAACGAAATAGCAGAAAAACTCGGCCTAAAACACAGAAGAAACGTATCATTCAATCTGCTCTGCTGTGCGTGCTTTCAGCTAAGTGAGTTAAATCTCCCTTTAGATTCCGGACTTAGAAACACATTTCTGGCAAGAGCTGCATTTGGACATTCCTGAGTGAATTGGGGTATATGCTGTTAGAAGAAATCTCTGCTTCTAAAACCAAAACAGAGCATCCTAATAGATCAGTTGTCAATGTGTGCATTCCACTTAAAGTGTTAAACTCGTGTGTTGAAGGGGAAGTCTGAAAACATTTTCTGTGGAGAGATCTCAACACAGGCCTTTCCAGCAGTATTCCCGCATATAACGAAATACAGTAAATCTCTGCCTAAAACACAGAAGCAACGTATCCTTCAATCTGCTCTGCTGTGTGTTAGTTCAGCTAGGTGAGTTAAATCTCCCTTTAGATTCAGGAGTTAGAAACCCATTTCTGGCAAGATCGGCGTTTGGACATTCCTGAGTGAATGGAAGTAAATGCTGTAAAGAGAACTCTTTGCTTCTAAAACCGACACGGTGCTAACTAACAGAACGGTTGTCAATGTGTGCATTCAACTTAGAGAGTTAAACTCGTGTGTTGAAGGGGAAGTCTGGAAACGCTTTCTGTGGAGAGATCTCAAAACAGGCCTTACAGCAGTATTCCCGCATATAACGAAATAGCAGTTCAACTCTGCCTAAAACACAGAAGCAACGTATCCTTCAATCTGCTCTTCTGTGCTAAGTGAGGAAAGTCTCCCTTTAGATCCAGGAGTTAGAAACACGTTTCTGGCAATGGCTGCGTTTGGACATTCCTGAGTTTATTGGAGTATATACTGTTCGAAGACCTCTCTACTTCTAAAACCAAAGTGAAGCTACCTAACAGAACTGTTGTCCATGTGTGCATTCAACCTACAGAATTAAACTCGTGTGTTGAAGGGGAAGTCTGGAAATATTTTCTGTGGAGAGATCTCAAAAGAGGCCTTTCCAGCAGTATTCCCGCATATAACGAAATAGGAGAAAAACTAGGCCTAAAACACAGAAGAAACGTATCCTTCTATGTGCTCCGCTGTGCATTTGTTCAGCTTAGTGAGGTAAATCTCTTTTTAGAATCAGGTGTTAGGAACACATTTTTGGCAACAGCTGCATTTGGACATTCCTGAGTGAATGGGAGTATATGCTGTAAGGAGAACTCTCTGCTTCTAAAAGCAAAACGGAGCAATCTAACACAATGGTTGTCAATGTGTGCATTCAGCTTACAGAGTTAAACTCTTCTGTTGAAGGGAAAATCTAAAAATGCTTTCTGTGCAGAGATCTCAAAAGAGGCCTTTCCAGCAGAATTCCCCCATATAAGGAAATAGCAGTAAAACTCGGCCTAAAACACAGAAGCAACGTATCATTCAATCTGCTCTGCTGTGCGTATGTTCAGCTAAGTGAGTAAAATCTCCGTTTAGATTCAGGAGTTAGAAACACGTCTCTGGCAAGAGCTGCATTTGGACAATCCGGAGGGAATGGGATTATATGCTGTAAGCAGAACTTTCTGCTTCTAAAACCAAAACGGAGCTACCTAACAGAACGGTTCTCAATGTGTGCATTCAACTTACAGAGTTAAACTCGTGAGTTAAAAAGGAAGTCTGGAAACGCTTTCTGTGGAGAGATCTCAAAACAGGCCTTTCCAGCAGTATTCCCGCATATAACGAAAAGCAGTATAATTCTGCCTTAAACGCAGAAGCAACGTATCCTTCAATCTGCTCAGCTGTGCCTTTGTTCTGCTAAGTTACTTAAATCTCCCTTTAGATTCAGAAGTTAGAATCACGTTTCTAACCAGAGCTGCGTTTGGACATTCCTGAGTGAATGGGAGTATATGCTGTAAAAAGAACTCTCTGCTTCTAAAACCAAAACAGATCTACCTAACACAACGGTTGTCACTGTGTGCATTCAACTTACAGAGTTAAATTCTTCTGTTGAAGGGAAAATCTGGAAACGCTTTCTGTGGAGAGATCTCAAAACAGGCATTTCCAGCAGTATTCCCGCATATAACGAAATAGAAGTATAACTCTGCCGAAAACACAGAAGCAGCGTATCATTCAATCTGTTCTGGTGTGCCTTTATTCAGCGAAGTGACTTAAATCTCCCTTTAGATTGAGGAGTTAGAAACACGTTTCTGGCAATGGCTGCGTTTGGACATTCCTGAGTGAATTGGAGTATATACTGTTAGAATAACTCTCTACTTCTAAAACCAAAGCCGACCTACCTAACAGTATGGTTGTCAATGTGTGCATTCAACCTACAGAATTAAACTCGTGTTTTGAAGGGGAAGTCTGGAAACGCTTTCTGTGCAGAGATCACAAAATGGGCCTTTCCAGCAGTATTCCCGCATATAACGAAATAGCAGTATAACTCTGCCTAAAACACAGAAGGAAGGTATCCTTCAATCTGCTCTGCTGTGCATTTCTTATGCTAAGTGTGTTAAATCTCCCTTTAGATTCAGGAGATAGAAACACCTTCCTGGCAAGTGCTGCGTTTGGACATTCCTGAGTTTATTGGAGTATATACTGTTCGAAGACCTCTCTACTTCTAAAACCAAAGCGAAGCTACCTAACAGAACGGTTGTCCATGTGTGCATTCAAGCTACAGAGTTAAACTCGTGTGTGGAAGGGGAAGTCTGGAAACATTTTCTGTGGAGAGATCACAAAACAGGCCTTTCCAGCAGTATTCCCGCATATAACGAAACACCAGTAAAACTCTTCCTTAAACACAGAAGCAACGTATCCTTCAAACTGCTCAGCTCGGCGTTTGTTCTGCTAAGTTAGTTAAATCTCCCTTTATATTCAGGAGTTAGAAAAACGTTTCTGGCAAGAGCTGGGTTTGGAAATTCAGGAGGGAATTGGAGTATATGCTGTTAGAAGAAATCTCTGCAGTTAAAACCAAAACGGAGAAACCGAACAGAATGGTTGTAAATGTGTGCATTCAACTTAAGGAGTTCAACTCGTGTGTTGAAAGGCAAGTCTGGAAACATTTTCTGTGGAGAAATCTCAAAATAGGCCTTTCCAGCAGTATTCCCACATATAACGAAATAGCAGTAAAACTCTGCCTAAAACACAAAAGGAACCTATCTTTCAAACTGCTCTGCTGTGCTAAGTGAGTAAAATCTCCCTTTAGATTCAGGAGTTAAAAACACGTTTCTGGCAATGGCTGCGTTTGGACATTCCTGGAGTATATACTGTTAGACGAACTCTCTACTTCTAAAACGTAAACGGAGCTACCTAACAGAACGGTTGTCAATGTGTGCATTCAAATTACAGAGTTAAACTCTTTTGTTGAAGGGAAAATCTGGAAGCGCTTTCTGTGGAGAGATCTCAAAAGAGTCCTTTCCAGGAGTATTCCCGCATATAACGAAATAGCAGAAAAACTCGGCCTAAAACACAGAAGAAACGTATCATTCAATCTGCTCTGCTGTGCGTGCTTTCAGCTAAGTGAGTTAAATCTCCCTTTAGATCCAGGAGTTAAAAACACGTTTCTGGCAATGGCTGCGTTTGGACATTCCTGAGTGATTTGGAGTATATACTGTTAGAAGAACTCTCTACTTCTAAAACCAAAGCCGACCTACCTAACTGTACGGTTGTCCATGTGTGCATTCAACCTACAGAGTTAAATTCGTGTGTTGAAGGGGAAGTCCTAAAACGCTTTCTGTGGAGAGACCTCAAAACAGGCCTTACAGCAGTATTCCCGCATATAACGAAATAGCAGTAAATCTCTGCCTAAAACACAGAAACAATGTATCCCTCTATCTTCTCTCCTGTGCGTTTGTTCAGCTAAGGGAGTTAAATCTCCCTTTAGATTCAGGAGATAGAAGCACGTTTCTGGCAAGAGCTGCATTTGGACATTCCTGAATGAATGGGAATATATGCTGTAAGGAGAACTTTTTGCTTCTAGAACCAAAACGGAGCAACCTTACAGCATGGTTGTCAATGTGTGCATTCACCTTACAGATTTAAACTCGTGTTTTTAAAAGGAAATCTGGAAACACTTTCTGTGGAGAGATCTCAAACAGGAATTTCCAGCAGTATTCCCGCATATAACGAAATAGCAGTAAAACTCTGCTTAAAACACAGAAGGAACGTATCCTTCAATCTTCTCTCCTGTGCGATTGCTCAGCTAAGTGAGTTAAATCTCCCTTTAGATTCAGGAGTTAAAATCACGTTTCTGGCAAAGTCGGCGTTTGGACATTCCTGAGTGAATGGAAGTAAATGCTGTAAGGAGAACTCTTTGCTTCTTAAACCGAAACGGTGCTACCTAACAGAACGGTTGTCAAAGTGTGTATTCAACTTAGAGAGGTAAACTCGTGTGTTGAAAGGGAAGTCTGCAAATGCTTTCTGTGGGGAGATCTCAAAACAGGCCTTTCCAGCAGTATTCCCGCATATGACAAAATAGCAGTAAAACTCTGCCTTAAACACAGAAGCAACGCATATTTCAATCTGCTCTGCTGTGCGTTTATTCTGCTAAGTGAGTTAAATCTCCCTTTATATTCAGGAGTTAGAAAAATGTTTCTGGCAAGAGCTGGGTATGGAAATTCAGGAGGGAATTGGAGTATATGCTGTTAGAAGAAATATCTGCACTTAAAACAAAACGCAACAACAGAACAGAATGGTTTTAAATGTGTGCATTCAACTTAAGGAGTTCAACTCATGTGTTGAAAGGCAAGTCTGGAAACACTTTCTGTGGAGAAATCTCAAAATAGGCCTTTCCAGCAGTATTCCCACATATAATGAAATAGTAGTAAAACTCTGCCTAAAACACAAAAGCAACCTATCTTTCAATCTGCTCTGCAGTGCTAAGTGAGTAAAATCTCCCTTTAGATTCAGGAGTTAAAACACGTTTCTGGAATGGCTGCATTTGGACATTCCTGAGTGAATTGGAGTATATACTGTTAGAAGAACTCTCTACTTCTAAAACGTAAACGGAGCTACCTAACAGAACGGTTGTCAATGTGTGCATTCAACTTACAGAGTTAAACTCTTTTGTTGAAGGGAAAATCTGGAAGTGCTTTCTGTGGAGAGATCTCAAAAGAGGCCTTTCCAGCAGTATTCCCGCATATAACGAAATAGCAGAAAAACTCGGCCTAAAACACAGAAGAAACGTATCCTTCTATGTGCTCCGCTGTGCATTTGTTCAGCTTAGTGAGGTAAATCTCTTTTTAGAATCAGGTGTTAGAAACACGTTTTTGGCAACAGCTGCGTTTGGACATTCCTGAGTGAATGGGAGTATATGCTGTAAGGAGAACTCTCTGCTTCTAAAACCAAAACGGAGGTATCCAACACAATGGTTGTCAATGTGTGCATTCAACTTACAGAGTTAAACTCTTCTGTTGAAGGGAAAATCTAAAAATGCTTTCTGTGCAGAGATCTCAAAAGAGGCCTTTCCAGCAGAATTCCCCCATATAACGAAATAGCAGTAAAACTCGGCCTAAAACACAGAAGCAACGTATCATTCAATCTGCTCTGCTGTCCGTATGTTCAGCTAAGTGAGTAAAATCTCCGTTTAGATTCAGCAGTTAGAAACACGTTTCTCGCAAGAGCTGCATTTGCACATTCCGGAGTGAATGGGTGTATATGCTGTAAGCAGAACTTTCTGCTTCTAAAACCAAAACGGAGCTACCTAACAGAACGGTTCTCAATGTGTGCATTCAACTTACAGAGTTAAACTCGTGAGTTAAAAAGGAAGTCTGGAAACGCTTTCTGTGGAGAGATCTCAAAACAGGCCTTTCCAGCAGTATTCCCGCATATAACGAAAAGCAGTATAATTCTGCCTTAAACGCAGAAGCAACGTATCCTTCAATCTGCTCAGCTGTTCCTTTGTTCTGCTAAGTTACTTAAATCTCCCTTTAGATTCAGAAGTTAGAATCACGTTTCTAACCAGAGCTGCGTTTGGACATTCCTGAGTGAATGGGAGTATATGCTGTAAAAAGAACTCTCTGCTTCTAAAACCAAAACAGATCTACCTAACACAACGGTTGTCACTGTGTGCATTCAACTTACAGAGTAAAACTCTTCTGTTGAAGGGAAAATCTGGAAACGCTTTCTGTGGAGAGATCTCAAAACAGGCATTTCCAGCAGTATTCCCGCATATAACGAAATAGAAGTATAACTCTGCCGAAAACACAGAAGCAGCGTATCATTCAATCTGTTCTGGTGTGCCTTTATTCAGCGAAGTGACTTAAATCTCCCTTTAGATTGAGGAGTTAGAAACACGTTTCTGGCAATGGCTGCGTTTGGACATTCCTGAGTGAATTGGAGTATATACTGTTAGAATAACTCTCTACTTCTAAAACCAAAGCCGACCTACCTAACAGTATGGTTGTCAATGTGTGCATTCAACCTACAGAATTAAACTCGTGTTTTGAAGGGGAAGTCTGGAAACGCTTTCTGTGCAGAGATCACAAAATGGGCCTTTCCAGCAGTATTCCCGCATATAACGAAATAGCAGTATAACTCTGCCTAAAACACAGAAGGAAGGTATCCTTCAATCTGCTCTGCTGTGCATTTCTTATGCTAAGTGTGTTAAATCTCCCTTTAGATTCAGGAGATAGAAACACCTTCCTGGCAAGTGCTCCGTTTGGACATTCCTGAGTTTATTGGAGTATATACTGTTCGAAGACCTCTCTACTTCTAAAACCAAAGCGAAGCTACCTAACAGAACGGTTGTCCATGTGTGCATTCAAGCTAGAGAGTTAAACTCGTGTGTTGAAGGGGAAGTCTGGAAACATTTTCTGTGGAGAGATCACAAAACAGGCCTTTCCAGCAGTATTCCCGCATATAACGAAACACCAGTAAAACTTAAACACAGAAGCAACGTATCCTTCAAACTGCTCAGCTCGGCGTTTGTTCTGCTAAGTTAGTTAAATCTCCCTTTATATTCAGGAGTTAGAAAAACGTTTCTGGCAAGAGCTGGGTTTGGAAATTCAGGAGGGAATTGGAGTATATGCTGTTAGAAGAAATCTCTGCACTTAAAACCAAAACGGAGCAACCGAACAGAATGGTTGTAAATGTGTGCATTCAACTTAAGGAGTTCAACTCGTGTGTTGAAAGGCAAGTCTGGAAACACTTTCTGTGGAGAAATCTCAAAATAGGCCTTTCCAGCAGTATTCCCACATATAACGAAATAGCAGTAAAACTCTGCCTGAAACACAAAAGCAACCTATCTTTCAAACTGCTATGCTGTGCTAAGTGAGTAAAATCTCCCTTTAGATCCAGGAGTTAAAAACACGTTTCTGGCAATGGCTGCGTTTGGACATTCCTGAGTGAATTGGAGTATATACTGTTAGAAGAACTCTCTACTTCTAAAACCAAAGCCGACCTACCTAACTGAACGGTTGTCCATGTGTGCATTCAACCTACAGAGTTAAATTCGTGTGTTGAAGGGGAAGTCCTAAAACGCTTTCTGTGGAGAGACCTCAAAACAGGCCTTACAGCAGTATTCCCGCATATAACGAAATAGCAGTAAATCTCTGCCTAAAACACAGAAACAATGTATCCCTCTATCTTCTCTCCTGTGCGTTTGTTCAGCTAAGGGAGTTAAATCTCCCTTTAGATTCAGGAGATAGAAGCACGTTTCTGGCAAGAGCTGCATTTGGACATTCTTGAATGAATGGGAATATATGCTGTAAGGAGAACTTTTTGCTTCTAAAACCAAAACGGAGCAACCTTACAGCATGGTTGTCAATGTGTGCATTCACCTTACAG
This sequence comes from Saguinus oedipus, assembly GCA_031835075.1. Taxonomy (NCBI): domain Eukaryota; kingdom Metazoa; phylum Chordata; class Mammalia; order Primates; family Cebidae; genus Saguinus; species Saguinus oedipus. Next base: position 20,411,365 of record CM063181.1, read on the forward strand.
ATTTAAACTCGTGTTTTTAAAAGGAAATCTGGAAACGCTTTCTGTGGAGAGATCTCAAACAGGGATTTCCAGCAGTATTCCCGCATATACCGAAATAGCAGTAAAACTTTGCCTAAAACACAGAAGCAACGTATCCATCAATCTGCTCTGGTGTTCCTTTATTCAGCTAAATGAGTTAAATCTCCCTTTAGATTCAGGAGTTAGAAACACATTTCTGGCAAGGGCTGCGTTTGGACATTCCTGCGTTAATGGGAGTATATGCTGTAAGACAAAGTCTATGCTTCTAAAATCAAAACAAATCGACCTAATGGAACGGTTGTCAATATGTGCATTCAACTTACACAGATAAACTCGCGTGTTAAAGGGGATGTCTGGAAATGATTTCCGTGGAGAGATCTCAAAACAGGCCTTCCTAGCAGTATTCCCGCATATAACGATATAGCAGTAAAACTCTGCTTAAAACACAGAAGCAACGTATCCTTCAATTTTCTCTCCTGTGCGATTGTTCAGCTAAGTGAGTTAAATCTCCCTTTAGATTCAGGAGTTAAAAACACGTTTCTGGCAATGTCGGCGTTTGGACATTCCTGAGTGAATGGAAGTAAATGCTGTAAGGAGAACTCTTTGCTTCTAAAACCGAAACGGTGCTACCTAACAGAACGGTTGTCAAAGTGTGCATTCAACTTACAGAGGTAAACTCGTGTGTTGAAAGGGAAGTCTGCAAATGCTTTCTGTGGGGAGATCTCAAAACAGTCCTTTCCAGCAGTATTCCAGCATATGGCAAAATAGCAGTAAAACTCTGCCTTAAACACAGAAGCAACGCATATTTCAATCTGCTCTGCTGTGCGTTTGTTCTGCTAAGTGAGTTAAATCTCCCTTTATATTCAGGAGTTAGAAAAACGTTTCTGGCAAGAGGTGGGTTTGGAAATTCAGGAGGGAATTGGAGTATATGCTGTTAGAAGAAATCTCTGCAGTTAAAACCAAAACGGAGCAACCGAACAGAATGGTTGTAAATGTGTGCATTCAACTTAAGGAGTTCAACTCATGTGTTGAAAGGCAAGTCTGGAAACACTTTCTGTGGAGAAATCTCAAAATAGGCCTTTCCAGCAGTATTCCCACATATAACGAAATAGCAGTAAAACTCTGCCTAAAACACAAAAGCAACCTATCTTTCAATCTGCTCTGCTGTGCTAAGTGAGTAAAATCTCCCTTTAGATTCAGGAGTTAAAACACGTTTCTGGCAATGGCTGCATTTGGACATTCCTGAGTGAATTGGAGTATATACTGTTAGAAGAACTCTCTACTTCTAAAACCTAAACGGAGCTACCTAACAGAACGGTTGTCAATGTGTGCATTCAACTTACAGAGTTAAACTCTTTTGTTGAAGGGAAAATCTGGAAGCGCTGTCTGTGGAGAGATCTCAAAAGAGGCCTTTCCAGCAGTTTTCCCGCATATAACGAAATAGCAGAAAAACTCGGCCTAAAACACAGAAGAAACGTATCCTTCTATGTGCTCCGCTGTGCATTTGTTCAGCTTAGTGAGGTAAATCTCTTTTTAGAATCAGGTGTTAGAAACACGTTTTTGGCAACAGCTGCGTTTGGACATTCCTGAGTGAATGGGAGTATATGCTGTAAGCAGAACTTTCTGCTTCTAAAACCCAAACGGAGCTACCTAACAGAACGGTTCTCAATGTGTGCATTCAACTTACAGAGTTAAACTCTTGAGTTAAAAAGGAAGTCTGGAAACGCTTTCTGTGGAGAGATCTCAAAACAGGCCTTTCCAGCAGTATTCCCGCATATAACGAAAAGCAGTATAATTCTGCCTTAAACGCAGAAGCAACGTATCCTTCAATCTGCTCAGCTGTGCATTTGTTCTGCTAAGTTAGTTAAATCTCCCTTTAGATTCAGAAGTTAGAATCACGTTTCTAACCAGAGCTGCGTTTGGACATTCCTGAGTGAATGGGAGTATATGCTGTATAAAGAACTCTCTGCTTCTAAAACCAAAACAGATCTACCTAACACAACGGTTGTCACTGTGTGCATTCAACTTACAGTGTTAAACTCTTCTGTTGAAGGGAAAATCTGGAAACGCTTTCTGTGGAGAGATCTCAAAACAGGCATTTCCAGCAGTATTCCCGCATATAACGAAATAGAAGTATAACTCTGCCGAAAACACAGAAGCAGCATATCATTCAATCTGTTCTGGTGTGCCTTTATTCAGCGAAGTGACTTAAATCTCCCTTTAGATTGAGGAGTTAGAAACACGTTTCTGGCAATGGCTGCGTTTGGACATTCCTGAGTGAATTGGAGTATATACTGTTAGAAGAACTCTCTACTTCTAAAACCAAAGCTGACCTACCTAACAGAACGGTTGTCAATGTGTGCATTCAACCTACAGAATTAAACTCGTGTTTTGAAGGGGAAGTCTGGAAACGCTTTCTGTGCAGAGATCACAAAATGGGCCTTTCCGGCAGTATTCCCGCATATAACGAAATAGCAGTAAAACTCTGCCTAAAACACAGAAGGAAGGTATCCTTCAATCTGCTCTGCTGTGCATTTCTTATGCTAAGTGTGTTAAATCTCCCTTTAGATTCAGGAGATAGAAACACGTTCCTGGCAAGTGCTGCGTTTGGACATTTCTGAGTGAATGGGATTATATTATGTAAGGAGAACTCTCTGCTTCTAAAACCAAAATGGAGCTACCTAACAGAACAATTGTCAATGTGTGCATTCAACTTACACAGATAAACTCGTGTGTTGAAGGGGACCTCTGGAAACGCTTTCTGTGGAGAGATCTCAAAACAGGCCTTTGTAGCAGTATTCCCGCATATAAAGAAATAGCAGTAAAAGTCTGCTTAAAACACAGAAGCAACGTATCCTTCAGTCTTCTCTCCTGTGCGATTGTTCAGTTAAGTGAGTAAAATTTCCCTTTAGATTCAGCAGTTAGAAAAACGTTTCTGGCAAGAGCAGGGTTTGGAAATTCAGGAGGGAATTGGAGTATATGCTGTTAGAAAAAATCTCTGCAGTTAAAACCAAAACGGAGCAACCGAACAGAATGGTTGTAAATGTGTGCATTCAACTTAAGGAGTTCAACTCGTGTGTTGAAAGGCAAGTCTGGAAACACTTTCTGTGGAGAAATCTCAAAATAGCCCTTTCCAGCAGTATTCCCACATATAACGAAATAGCAGTAAAACTCTGCCTGAAACACAAAAGCAACCTATCTTTCAAACTGCTCTGCTGTGCTAAGTGAGTAAAATCTCCCTTTAGATTCAGGAGTTAAAAACACGTTTCTGGCAATGGCTGCGTTTGGACATTCCTGAGTGAATTGGAGTATATACTGTTAGAAGAACTCTCTACTTCTAAAACCAAAGCCGACCTACATAACAGAACGGTTGTCCATGTGTGCATTCAACCTACAGAGTTTAATTCGTGTGTTGAAGGGGAAGTCCTAAAACGCTTTCTGTGGAGAGACCTCAAAACAGGCCTTACAGCAGTATTCCCGCATATAACGAAATAGCAGTAAAACTCTGCCTAAAACACAGAAACAACCTATCCTTCTATCTTCTCTCCTGTGCGTTTGTTCAGCTAAGGGAGTTAAATCTCCCTTTCGATTCAGGAGATAGAAGCACGTTTCTGGCAAGAGCTGCATTTGGACATTCCTGAATGAATGGGAATATATGCTGTAAGGAGAACTTTTTGCTTCTAAAACAAAAACGGAGCAAACTTACAGCATGGTTGTCAATGCGTGCATTCACCTTACAGATTTAAACTCGTGTTTTGAAAAGGAAATCTAGAAACGCTTTCTGTGGAGTGATGTCAAACAGGCATTTCCAGCAGTATTCCCGCATATAACGAAATAGCAGTAAAACTTTGCCTAAAACACAGAAGCAACGTATCCATCAATCTGCTCTGGTGTTCCTTTATTCAGCTAAATGAGTTAAATCTCCCTTTAGATTCAGGAGTTAGAAACACATTTCTGGCAAGGGCTGCATTTGGACATTCCTGCGTTAATGGGAGTATATGCTGTAAGACAAAGTCTATGCTTCTAAAACCAAAACAAATCGACCTAATGGAACGGTTGTCAATATGTGCATTCAACTTACACAGATAAACTCGTGTGTTAAAGGGGATGTCTGGAAATGATTTCCGTGGAGAGATCTCAAAACAGGCCTTCCTAGCAGTATTCCCGCATATAACGATATAGCAGTAAAACTCTGCTTAAAACACAGAAGGAACGTATCCTTCAATCTTCTCTCCTGTGCGATTTTCAGCTAAGTGAGTTAAATCTCCCTTTAGATTCAGGAGTTAAAAACACGTTTCTGGCAAGGTCGGCGTTTGGACATTCCTGAGTGAATGGAAGTAAATGCTGTAAGGAGAACCCTTTGATTCTAAAACTGAAACGGTGCTACCTAACAGAACGGTTGTCAAAGTGTGCATTCAGCTTACAGAGGTAAACTCGTGTGTTGAAACGGAAGTCTGCAAATGCTTTCTGTGGGGAGATCTCAAAACAGGCCTTTCCAGCAGTATTCCCGCATATGACAAAATAGCAGTAAAACTCTGCCTTAAACACAGAAGCAACGCATATTTCAATTTGCTCTGCTGTGCGTTTGTTCTGCTAAGTGAGTTAAATCTCCCTTTATATTCAGGAGTTAGAAAAACGTTTCTGGCAAGAGGTGGGTTTGGAAATTCAGGAGGGAATTGGAGTATATGCTGTTAGAAGAAATCTCTGCAGTTAAAACCAAAACGGAGCAACCGAACAGAATGGTTGTAAATGTGTGCATTCAACTTAAGGAGTTCAACTCATGTGTTGAAAGGCAAGTCTGGAAACACTTTCTGTGGAGAAATCTCAAAATAGGCCTTTCCAGCAGTATTCCCACATATAACGAAATAGCAGTAAAACTCTGCCTAAAACACAAAAGCAACCTATCTTTCAATCTGCTCTGCTGTGCTAAGTGAGTAAAATCTCCCTTTAGATTCAGGAGTTAAAACACGTTTCTGGCAATGGCTGCATTTGGACATTCCTGAGTGAATTGGAGTATATACTGTTAGAAGAACTCTCTACTTCTAAAACCTAAACGGAGCTACCAAACAGAACGGTTGTCAATGTGTGCATTCAACTTACAGAGTTAAACTCTTTTGTTGAAGGGAAAATCTGGAAGCGCTTTCTGTGGAGAGATCTCAAAAGAGGCCTTTCCAGCAGTTTTCCCGCATATAACGAAATAGCAGAAAAACTCGGCCTAAAACACAGAAGAAACGTATCCTTCTATGTGCTCCGCTGTGCATTTGTTCAGCTTAGTGAGGTAAATCTCTTTTTAGAATCAGGTGTTAGAAACACGTTTTTGGCAACAGCTGCGTTTGGACATTCCTGAGTGAATGGGAGTATATGCTGTAAGGAGAACTCTCTGCTTCTAAAACCAAAACGGAGGTATCTAACACAATGGTTGTCAATGTGTGCATTCAACTTACAGAGTTAAACTCTTCTGTTGAAGGGAATATCTAAAAATGCTTTCTGTGCAGAGATCTCAAAAGAGGCCTTTCCAGCAGAATTCCCCCATATAACGAAATAGCAGTAAAACTCGGCCTAAAACACAGAAGCAACGTATCATTCAATCTGCTCTGCTGTGCGTATGTTCAGCTAAGTGAGTAAAATCTCCGTTTAGATTCAGGAGTTAGAAACACGTTTCTGGCAAGAGCTGCATTTGGACATTCCGGAGTGAATGGGAGTATATGCTGTAAGCAGAACTTTCTGCTTCTAAAACCAAAACGGAGCTACCTAACAGAACGGTTCTCAATGTGTGCATTCAACTTACAGAGTTAAACTCGTGAGTTAAAAAGGAAGTCTGGAAACGCTTTCTGTGGAGAGATCTCAAAACAGGCCTTTCCAGCAGTATTCCCGCATATAACGAAAAGCAGTATAATTCTGCCTTAAACGCAGAAGCAACGTATCCTTCAATCTGCTCAGCTGTGCGTTTGTTCTGCTAAGTTAGTTAAATCTCCCTTTAGATTCAGAAGTTAGAATGACGTTTCTAACCAGAGCTGCGTTTGGACATTCCTGAGTGAATGGGAGTATATGCTGTAAAGAGAAATCTCTGCTTCTAAAACCAAAACAGATGTACCTAACACAACGGTTGCCAATGTGTGCATTCAACTTACAGAGTAAAACTCTTCTGTTGAAGGGAAAATCTGGAAACGCTTTCTGTGGAGAGATATAAAAACAGGCATTTCCAGCAGTATTCCCGCATATAACGAAATAGAAGTATAACTCTGCCGAAAACACAGAAGCAGCGTATCATTCAATCTGTTCTGGTGTGCCTTTATTCAGCGAAGTGACTTAAATCTCCCTTTAGATTGAGGAGTTAGAAACACGTTTCTGGCAATGGCTGCGTTTGGACATTCCTGAGTGAATTGGAGTATATACTGTTAGAAGAACTCTCTACTTCTAAAACCAAAGCCGACCTACCTAACAGTATGGTTGTCAATGTGTGCATTCAACCTACAGAATTAAACTCGTGTTTTGTAGGGGAAGTCTGAAAAGGCTTTCTGTGCAGAGATCACAAAAGGGGCCTTTCCAGCAGTATTCCCGCATATAACGAAATAGCAGTATAACTCTGCCTAAAACACAGAAGGAAGGTATCCTTCAATCTGCTCTGCTGTGCATTACTTATGCTAAGTGTGTTCAATCTCCCTTTAGATTCAGGAGATAGAAACACGTTCCTGGCAAGTGCTGCGTTTGGACATTCCTGAGTTTATTGGAGTATATACTGTTCGAAGACCTCTCTACTTCTAAAACCAAAGCGAAGCTACCTAACAGAACGGTTGTCCATGTGTGAATTCAAGCTACAGAGTTAAACTCGTGTGTTGAAGGGGAAGTCTGGAAGCATTTTCTGTGGAGAGATCTCAAAACAGGCCTTTCCAGCAGTATTCCCGCATATAACGAAACACCAGTAAAACTCTTCCTTAAACACAGAAGCAACGTATCCTTCAAACTGCTCAGCTCGGCGTTTGTTCTGCTAAGTTAGTTAAATCTCCCTTTATATTCAGGAGTTAGAAAAACGTTTCTGGCAAGAGCTGGGTTTGGAAATTCAGGAGGGAATTGGAGTATATGCTGTTAGAAGAAATCTCTGCAGTTAAAACCAAAACGGAGAAACCGAACAGAATGGTTGTAAATGTGTGCATTCAACTTAAGGAGTTCAACTCGTGTGTTGAAAGGCAAGTCTGGAAACACTTTCTGTGGAGAAATCTCAAAATAGGCCTTTCCAGCAGTATTCCCACATATAACGAAATAGCAGTAAAACTCTGCCTAAAACACAAAAGGAACCTATCTTTCAAACTGCTCTGCTGTGCTAAGTGAGTAAAATCTCCCTTTAGATTCAGGAGTTAAAAACACGTTTCTGGCAATGGCTGAGTTTGGACATTCCTGAGTGAATTGGAGTATATACTGTTAGAAGAACTCTCTACTTCTAAAACCAAAGCCGACCTACCTAACTGAACGGTTGTCCATGTGTGCATTCAACCTACAGAGTTAAATTCGTGTGTTGAAGGGGAAGTCCTAAAACGCTTTCTGTGGAGAGACCTCAAAACAGGCCTTACAGCAGTATTCCCGCATATAACGAAATAGCAGTAAAACTCTGCCTAAAACACAGAAACAACGTATCCTTCTATCTTCTCTCCTGTGCGTTTGTTCAGCTAAGGGAGTTAAATCTCCCTTTAGATTCAGGAGATAGAAGCACGTTTCTGGCAAGAGCTGCATTTGGACATTCCTGAATGAATGGGAATATATGCTGTAAGGAGAACTTTTTGCTTCTAAAACCAAAACGGAGCAACCTTACAGCATGGTTGTCAATGTGTGCATTCACCTTACAGATTTAAACTCGTGTTTTTAAAAGGAAATCTGGAAACGCTTTCTGTGGAGAGATCTCAAACAGGCATTTCCAGCAGTATTCCCGCATATAACGAAATAGCAGTAAAACTTTGCCTAAAACACAGAAGCAAGGTATCCATCAATCTGCTGTGGTGTTCCTTTATTCAGCTAAATGAGTTATATCTCCCTTTAGATTCAGGAGATAGAAACACGTTCCTGGCAAGTGCTGCGTTTGGACATTTCTGAGTGAATGGGATTATATTCTGTAAGGAGAACTCTCTGCTTCTAAAACCAAAATGGAGCTACCTAACAGAACAATTGTCAATGTGTGAATTCAACTTACACAGATAAACTCGTGTGTTGAAGGGGACCTCTGGAAACGCTTTCTGTGGAGAGATCTCAAAACAGGCCTTTGTAGCAGTATTCCCGCATATAACGAAATAGCAGTAAAAGTCTGCTTAAAACACAGAAGCAACGTATCATTCAGTCTTCTCTCCTGTGCGATTGTTCAGCTAAGTGAGTAAAATTTCCCTTTAGATTCAGCAGTTAGAAAAACGTTTCTGGCAAGAGCAGGGTTTGGAAATTCAGGAGGGAATTGGAGTATATGCTGTTAGAAGAAATCTCTGCAGTTAAAACCAAAACGGAGCAACCGAACAGAATGGTTGTAAATGTGTGCATTCAACTTAAGGAGTTCAACTCGTGTGTTGAAAGGCAAGTCTGGAAACACTTTCTGTGGAGAAATCTCAAAATAGGCCTTTCCAGCAGTATTCCCACATATAACGAAATAGCAGTAAAACTCTGCCTGAAACACAAAAGCAACCTATCTTTCAAACTGCTCTGCTGTGCTAAGTGAGTAAAATCTCCCTTTAGATTCAGGAGTTAAAAACACGTTTCTGGCAATGGCTGCGTTTGGACATTCCTGAGTGAATTGGAGTATATACTGTTAGAAGAACTCTCTACTTCTAAAACCAAAGCCGACCTACATAACAGAACGGTTGTCCATGTGTGCATTCAACCTACAGAGTTAAATTCGTGTGTTGAAGGGGAAGTCCTAAAACGCTTTCTGTGGAGAGACCTCAAAACAGGACTTACAGCAGTATTCCCGCATATAACGAAATAGCAGTAAAACTCTGCCTAAAACACAGAAACAATGTATCCTTCTATCTTCTCTCCTGTGCGTTTGTTCAGCTAAGGGAGTTAAATCTCCCTTTAGATTCAGGAGATAGAAGCACGTTTCTGGCAAGAGCTGCATTTGGACATTCCTGAATGAATGGGAATATATGCTGTAAGGAGAACTTTTTGCTTCTAAAACCAAAACGGAGCAACCTTACAGCATGGTTGTCAATGTGTGCATTCACCTTACAGATGTAAACTCGTGTTTTTAAAAGGAAATCTGGAAACGCTTTCTGTGGAGAGATCTCAAACAGGCATTTCCAGCAGTATTCCCGCATATAACGAAATAGCAGTAAAACTCTGCTTAAAACACAGAAGGAACGTATCCTTCAATCTTCTCTCCTGTGCGATTGCTCAGCTAAGTGAGTTAAATCTCCCTTTAGATTCAGGAGTTAAAATCACGTTTCTGGCAAAGTCGGCGTTTGGACATTCCTGAGTGAATGGAAGTAAATGCTGTAAGGAGAACTCTTTGCTTCTTAAACCGAAACGGTGCTACCTAACAGAACGGTTGTCAAAGTGTGCATTCAACTTACAGAGGTAAACTCGTGTGTTGAAAGGGAAGTCTGCAAATGCTTTCTGTGGGGAGATCTCAAAACAGGCCTTTCCAGCAGTATTCCCGCATATGACAAAATAGCAGTAAAACTCTGCCTTAAACACAGAAGCAACGCATATTTCAATCTGCTCTGCTGTGCCTTTGTTCTGCTAAGTGAGTTAAATCTCCCTTTATATTCAGGAGTTAGAAAAACGTTTCTGGCAAGAGCTGGGTATGGAAATTCAGGGGGGAATTGGAGTATATGCTGTTAGAAGAAATATCTGCAGTTAAAACCAAAACGCAGCAACCGAACAGAATGGTTGTAAATGTGTGCATTCAACTTAAGGAGTTCAACTCATGTGTTGAAAGGCAAGTCTGGAAACACTTTCTGTGGAGAAATCTCAAAATAGGCCTTTCCAGCAGTATTCCCACATATAATGAAATAGCAGTAAAACTCTGCCTAAAACACAAAAGCAACCTATCTTTCAATCTGCTCTGCAGTGCTAAGTGAGTAAAATCTCCCTTTAGATTCAGGAGTTAAAACACGTTTCTGCAATGGCTGCATTTGGACATTCCTGAGTGAATTGGAGTATATACTGTTAGAAGAACTCTCTACTTCTAAAACCTAAACGGAGCTACTTAACAGAACGGTTGTCAATGTGTGCATTCAACTTACAGAGTTAAACTCTTTTGTTGAAGGGAAAATCTGGAAGCGCTATCTGTGGAGAGATCTCAAAAGAGGCCTTTCCAGCAGTATTCCCGCATATAACGAAATAGCAGAAAAAGTCGGCCTAAAACACAGAAGAAACGTATCCTTCTATGTGCTCCGCTGTGCATTTGTTCAGCTTAGTGAGGTAAATCTCTTTTTAGAATCAGGTGTTAGAAACACGTTTTTGGCAACAGCTGCGTTTGGACATTCCTGAGTGAATGGGAGTATATGCTGTAAGGAGAACTCTCTGCTTCTAAAACCAAAACGGAGGTATCTAACACAATGGTTGTCAATGTGTGCATTCAACTTACAGAGTTAAACTCTTCTGTTGAAGGGAAAATCTAAAAATGCTTTCTGTGCAGAGATCTCAAAAGAGGCCTTTCCAGCAGAATTCCCCCATATAACGAAATAGCAGTAAAACTCGGCCTAAAACACAGAAGCAACGTATCATTCAATCTGCTCTGCTGTCCGTATGTTCAGCTAAGTGAGTAAAATCTCCGTTTAGATTCAGCAGTTAGAAACACGTTTCTGGCAAGAGCTGCATTTGCACATTCCGGAGTGAATGGGTGTATATGCTGTAAGCAGAACTTTCTGCTTCTAAAACCAAAACGGATCTACCTAACAGAACGGTTCTCAATGTGTGCATTCAACTTACAGAGTTAAACTCGTGAGTTAAAAAGGAAGTCTGGAAACGCTTTCTGTGGAAAGATCTCAAAACAGGCCTTTCCAGCAGTATTCCCGCATATAACGAAAAGCAGTATAATTCTGCCTTAAACACAGAAGCAACGTATCCTTCAATCTGCTCAGCTGTGCGTTTGTTCTGCTAAGTTAGTTAAATCTCCCTTTAGATTCAGAAGTTAGAATCACGTTTCTAACCAGAGCTGCGTTTGGACATTCCTGAGTGAATGGGAGTATATGCTGTAAAAAGAACTCTCTGCTTCTAAAACCAAAACAGATCTACCTAACACAACGGTTGTCAATGTGTGCATTCAACTTACAGAGTTAAACTCTTCTGTTGAAGGGAAATCTGGAAACGATTTCTGTGGAGAGATCTCAAAACAGGCATTTCCAGCAGTATTCCTGCATATAATGAAATAGAAGTATAACTCTGCCGAAAACACAGAAGCAGCGTATCATTCAATCTGTTCTGGTGTGCCTTTATTCAGCGAAGTGACTTAAATCTCACTTTAGATTGAGGAGTTAGAAACGCGTTTCTGGCAATGGCTGCGTTTGGACATTCCTGAGTGAATTGGAGTATATACTGTTAGAAGAACTCTCTACTTCTAAAACCAAAGCCGACCTACCTAATGGAACGGTTGTCAATGTGTGCATTCAACCTACAGAATTAAACTCGTGTTTTGAATGGGAAGTCTGGAAACGCTTTCTGTGCAGAGATCACAAAAGGGGCCTTTCCAGCAGTATTCCCGCATATAACGAAATAGCAGTAAAACTCTGCCTAAAACACAGAAGGAAGGTATCCTTCAATCTGCTCTGCTGTGCATTTCTTATGCTAAGTGTGTTAAATCTCCCTTTAGATTCAGGAGATAGAAACACGTTCCCGGCAAGTGCTGCGTTTGGACATTTCTGAGTGAATGGGAATATATCCTGTAAGGAGAACTCTCTGCTTCTAAAACCAAAATGGAGCTACCTAACAGAACAATTGTCAATGTGTGCATTCAACTTACACAGATAAACTCGTGTGTTGAAGGGGACCTCTGGAAACGCTTTCTGTGGAGAGATCTCAAAACAGGCCTTTGTAGCAGTATTCCCGCATATAACGAAATAGCAGTAAAAGTCTGCTTAAAACACAGAAGCAACGTATCCTTCAGTCTTCTCTCCTGTGCGATTGTTCAGCTAAGTGAGTAAAATTTCCCTTTAGATTCAGCAGTTAGAAACACGTTTCTGGCAAGAGCTATGTTTGGACATTCCTGAGTGAATGGGAGTATAAGCTGTAAGGATAACTCTCTGCTTCTAAAATCAAAACGGAACCACCTAACAGAACGGTTTTCAATGTGTGCATTCAACTTACAGAGTTAAACTCTTGTGTTGAAGGGGAAGTCTGGAAACGCTTTCTGTGGAGAGATCTCAAAACAGCCCATTCCAGCAGTAATCCCGCATATAACAAAATAGCAGTAAAACTCTGCCTAAAACACAGAAGCAACGTATCATTCAATCTGCTCTGCTGTGCGTTTTTTCAGCTAAGTGAGTTAAATCTCCCTTTAGATTCAGGACTTAGAAACACATTTCTGGCAAGAGCTGCGTGTGGACATTCCTGAGTGAATTGGAGTATATGCTGTTAGAAGAAATCTCTGCTTCTAAAACCAAAACGGAGCATCCTAATAGATCAGTTGTCAATGTGTGCATTCCACTTAAAGTGTTAAACTCGTGTGTTGAAGGGGAAGTCTGAAAACACTTTCTGTGGAGAGATCTCAACACAGGCCTTTCCAGCAGTATTCCCGCATATAACGAAATACAGTAAATCTCTGCCTAAAACACAGAAGCAACGTATCCTTCAATCTGCTCTGCTGTGTGTTAGTTCAGCTAAGTGAGTTAAATCTCCCTTTAGATTCAGGAGTTAGAAACACGTTTCTGGCAAGATCGGCGTTTGGACATTCCTGAGTGAATGGAAGTAAATGCTGTAAAGAGAACCCTTTGCTTCTAAAATCGACACGGTGCTAACTAACAGAACGCTTGTCAATGTGTGCATTCAACTTACAGAGTTAAACTCGTGTGTTGAAGGGGAAGTCTGGAAACGCTTTCTGTGGAGAGATCTCAAAACAGGCCTTACAGCAGTATTCCCGCATATAACGAAATAGCAGTTCAACTCTGCCTAAAACACAGAAGCAACGTATCCTTCAATCTGCTCTGCTGTGCTAAGTGAGGAAAATCTCCCATTAGATCCAGGAGTTAGAAACACGTTTCTGGCAATGGCTGCATTTGGACATTCCTGAATTTATTGGAGTATATACTGTTCGAAGACATCTCTACTTCTAAAACCAAAGCGAAGCTACCTAACAGAACGGTTGTCCATGTGTGAATTCAAGCTACAGAGTTAAACTCGTGTGTTGAAGGGGAAGTCTGGAAACATTTTCTGTGGAGAGATCTCAAAACAGGCCTTTCCAGCAGTATTCCCGCATATAACGAAACACCAGTAAAACTCTTCCTTAAACACAGAAGCAACGTATCCTTCAAACTGCTCAGCTCGGCGTTTGTTCTGCTAAGTTAGTAAAATTTCCCTTTAGATTCAGCAGTTAGAAAAACGTTTCTGGCAAGAGCAGGGTTTGGAAATTCAGGAGGGAATTGGAGTATATGCTGTTAGAAAAAATCTCTGCAGTTAAAACCAAAACGGAGCAACCGAACAGAATGGTTGTAAATGTGTGCATTCAACTTAAGGAGTTCAACTCGTGTGTTGAAAGGCAAGTCTGGAAACACTTTCTGTGGAGAAATCTCAAAATAGCCCTTTCCAGCAGTATTCCCACATATAACGAAATAGCAGTAAAACTCTGCCTGAAACACAAAAGCAACCTATCTTTCAAACTGCTCTGCTGTGCTAAGTGAGTAAAATCTCCCTTTAGATTCAGGAGTTAAAAACACGTTTCTGGCAATGGCTGCGTTTGGACATTCCTGAGTGAATTGGAGTATATACTGTTAGAAGAACTCTCTACTTCTAAAACCAAAGCCGACCTACATAACAGAACGGTTGTCCATGTGTGCATTCAACCTACAGAGTTTAATTCGTGTGTTGAAGGGGAAGTCCTAAAACGCTTTCTGTGGAGAGACCTCAAAACAGGCCTTACAGCAGTATTCCCGCATATAACGAAATAGCAGTAAAACTCTGCCTAAAACACAGAAACAACCTATCCTTCTATCTTCTCTCCTGTGCGTTTGTTCAGCTAAGGGAGTTAAATCTCCCTTTCGATTCAGGAGATAGAAGCACGTTTCTGGCAAGAGCTGCATTTGGACATTCCTGAATGAATGGGAATATATGCTGTAAGGAGAACTTTTTGCTTCTAAAACAAAAACGGAGCAAACTTACAGCATGGTTGTCAATGCGTGCATTCACCTTACAGATTTAAACTCGTGTTTTGAAAAGGAAATCTAGAAACGCTTTCTGTGGAGTGATGTCAAACAGGCATTTCCAGCAGTATTCCCGCATATAACGAAATAGCAGTAAAACTTTGCCTAAAACACAGAAGCAACGTATCCATCAATCTGCTCTGGTGTTCCTTTATTCAGCTAAATGAGTTAAATCTCCCTTTAGATTCAGGAGTTAGAAACACATTTCTGGCAAGGGCTGCATTTGGACATTCCTGCGTTAATGGGAGTATATGCTGTAAGACAAAGTCTATGCTTCTAAAACCAAAACAAATCGACCTAATGGAACGGTTGTCAATATGTGCATTCAACTTACACAGATAAACTCGTGTGTTAAAGGGGATGTCTGGAAATGATTTCCGTGGAGAGATCTCAAAACAGGCCTTCCTAGCAGTATTCCCGCATATAACGATATAGCAGTAAAACTCTGCTTAAAACACAGAAGGAACGTATCCTTCAATCTTCTCTCCTGTGCGATTTTCAGCTAAGTGAGTTAAATCTCCCTTTAGATTCAGGAGTTAAAAACACGTTTCTGGCAAGGTCGGCGTTTGGACATTCCTGAGTGAATGGAAGTAAATGCTGTAAGGAGAACACTTTGATTCTAAAACTGAAACGGTGCTACCTAACAGAACGGTTGTCAAAGTGTGCATTCAGCTTACAGAGGTAAACTCGTGTGTTGAAACGGAAGTCTGCAAATGCTTTCTGTGGGGAGATCTCAAAACAGGCCTTTCCAGCAGTATTCCCGCATATGACAAAATAGCAGTAAAACTCTGCCTTAAACACAGAAGCAACGCATATTTCAATTTGCTCTGCTGTGCGTTTGTTCTGCTAAGTGAGTTAAATCTCCCTTTATATTCAGGAGTTAGAAAAACGTTTCTGGCAAGAGGTGGGTTTGGAAATTCAGGAGGGAATTGGAGTATATGCTGTTAGAAGAAATCTCTGCAGTTAAAACCAAAACGGAGCAACCGAACAGAATGGTTGTAAATGTGTGCATTCAACTTAAGGAGTTCAACTCATGTGTTGAAAGGCAAGTCTGGAAACACTTTCTGTGGAGAAATCTCAAAATAGGCCTTTCCAGCAGTATTCCCACATATAACGAAATAGCAGTAAAACTCTGCCTAAAACACAAAAGCAACCTATCTTTCAATCTGCTCTGCTGTGCTAAGTGAGTAAAATCTCCCTTTAGATTCAGGAGTTAAAACACGTTTCTGGCAATGGCTGCATTTGGACATTCCTGAGTGAATTGGAGTATATACTGTTAGAAGAACTCTCTACTTCTAAAACCTAAACGGAGCTACCAAACAGAACGGTTGTCAATGTGTGCATTCAACTTACAGAGTTAAACTCTTTTGTTGAAGGGAAAATCTGGAAGCGCTTTCTGTGGAGAGATCTCAAAAGAGGCCTTTCCAGCAGTTTTCCCGCATATAACGAAATAGCAGAAAAACTCGGCCTAAAACACAGAAGAAACGTATCCTTCTATGTGCTCCGCTGTGCATTTGTTCAGCTTAGTGAGGTAAATCTCTTTTTAGAATCAGGTGTTAGAAACACGTTTTTGGCAACAGCTGCGTTTGGACATTCCTGAGTGAATGGGAGTATATGCTGTAAGGAGAACTCTCTGCTTCTAAAACCAAAACGGAGGTATCTAACACAATGGTTGTCAATGTGTGCATTCAACTTACAGAGTTAAACTCTTCTGTTGAAGGGAATATCTAAAAATGCTTTCTGTGCAGAGATCTCAAAAGAGGCCTTTCCAGCAGAATTCCCCCATATAACGAAATAGCAGTAAAACTCGGCCTAAAACACAGAAGCAACGTATCATTCAATCTGCTCTGCTGTGCGTATGTTCAGCTAAGTGAGTAAAATCTCCGTTTAGATTCAGGAGTTAGAAACACGTTTCTGGCAAGAGCTGCATTTGGACATTCCGGAGTGAATGGGAGTATATGCTGTAAGCAGAACTTTCTGCTTCTAAAACCAAAACGGAGCTACCTAACAGAACGGTTCTCAATGTGTGCATTCAACTTACAGAGTTAAACTCGTGAGTTAAAAAGGAAGTCTGGAAACGCTTTCTGTGGAGAGATCTCAAAACAGGCCTTTCCAGCAGTATTCCCGCATATAACGAAAAGCAGTATAATTCTGCCTTAAACGCAGAAGCAACGTATCCTTCAATCTGCTCAGCTGTGCGTTTGTTCTGCTAAGTTAGTTAAATCTCCCTTTAGATTCAGAAGTTAGAATGACGTTTCTAACCAGAGCTGCGTTTGGACATTCCTGAGTGAATGGGAGTATATGCTGTAAAGAGAAATCTCTGCTTCTAAAACCAAAACAGATGTACCTAACACAACGGTTGCCAATGTGTGCATTCAACTTACAGAGTAAAACTCTTCTGTTGAAGGGAAAATCTGGAAACGCTTTCTGTGGAGAGATCTAAAAACAGGCATTTCCAGCAGTATTCCCGCATATAACGAAATAGAAGTATAACTCTGCCGAAAACACAGAAGCAGCGTATCATTCAATCTGTTCTGGTGTGCCTTTATTCAGCGAAGTGACTTAAATCTCCCTTTAGATTGAGGAGTTAGAAACACGTTTCTGGCAATGGCTGCGTTTGGACATTCCTGAGTGAATTGGAGTATATACTGTTAGAAGAACTCTCTACTTCTAAAACCAAAGCCGACCTACCTAACAGTATGGTTGTCAATGTGTGCATTCAACCTACAGAATTAAACTCGTGTTTTGTAGGGGAAGTCTGAAAAGGCTTTCTGTGCAGAGATCACAAAAGGGGCCTTTCCAGCAGTATTCCCGCATATAACGAAATAGCAGTATAACTCTGCCTAAAACACAGAAGGAAGGTATCCTTCAATCTGCTCTGCTGTGCATTACTTATGCTAAGTGTGTTAAATCTCCCTTTAGATTCAGGAGATAGAAACACGTTCCTGGCAAGTGCTGCGTTTGGACATTCCTGAGTTTATTGGAGTATATACTGTTCGAAGACCTCTCTACTTCTAAAACCAAAGCGAAGCTACCTAACAGAACGGTTGTCCATGTGTGAATTCAAGCTACAGAGTTAAACTCGTGTGTTGAAGGGGAAGTCTGGAAGCATTTTCTGTGGAGAGATCTCAAAACAGGCCTTTCCAGCAGTATTCCCGCATATAACGAAACACCAGTAAAACTCTTCCTTAAACACAGAAGCAACGTATCCTTCAAACTGCTCAGCTCGGCGTTTGTTCTGCTAAGTTAGTTAAATCTCCCTTTATATTCAGGAGTTAGAAAAACGTTTCTGGCAAGAGCTGGGTTTGGAAATTCAGGAGGGAATTGGAGTATATGCTGTTAGAAGAAATCTCTGCAGTTAAAACCAAAACGGAGCAACCGAACAGAATGGTTGTAAATGTGTGCATTCAACTTAAGGAGTTCAACTCGTGTGTTGAAAGGCAAGTCTGGAAACACTTTCTGTGGAGAAATCTCAAAATAGGCCTTTCCAGCAGTATTCCCACATATAACGAAATAGCAGTAAAACTCTGCCTAAAACACAAAAGGAACCTATCTTTCAAACTGCTCTGCTGTGCTAAGTGAGTAAAATCTCCCTTTAGATTCAGGAGTTAAAAACACGTTTCTGGCAATGGCTGCGTTTGGACATTCCTGAGTGAATTGGAGTATATACTGTTAGAAGAACTCTCTACTTCTAAAACCAAAGCCGACCTACCTAACTGAACGGTTGTCCATGTGTGCATTCAACCTACAGAGTTAAATTCGTGTGTTGAAGGGGAAGTCCTAAAACGCTTTCTGTGGAGAGACCTCAAAACAGGCCTTACAGCAGTATTCCCGCATATAACGAAATAGCAGTAAAACTCTGCCTAAAACACAGAAACAACGTATCCTTCTATCTTCTCTCCTGTGCGTTTGTTCAGCTAAGGGACTTAAATCTCCCTTTAGATTCAGGAGATAGAAGCACGTTTCTGGCAAGAGCTGCATTTGGACATTCCTGAATGAATGGGAATATATGCTGTAAGGAGAACTTTTTGCTTCTAAAACCAAAACGGAGCAACCTTACAGCATGGTTGTCAATGTGTGCATTCACCTTACAGATTTAAACTCGTGTTTTTAAAAGGAAATCTGGAAACGCTTTCTGTGGAGAGATCTCAAACAGGCATTTCCAGCAGTATTCCCGCATATAACGAAATACCAGTAAAACTTTGCCTAAAACACAGAAGCAAGGTATCCATCAATCTGCTGTGGTGTTCCTTTATTCAGCTAAATGAGTTATATCTCCCTTTAGATTCAGGAGATAGAAACACGTTCCTGGCAAGTGCTGCGTTTGGACATTTCTGAGTGAATGGGATTATATTCTGTAAGGAGAACTCTCTGCTTCTAAAACCAAAATGGAGCTACCTAACAGAACAATTGTCAATGTGTGAATTCAACTTACACAGATAAACTCGTGTGTTGAAGGGGACCTCTGGAAACGCTTTCTGTGGAGAGATCTCAAAACAGGCCTTTGTAGCAGTATTCCCGCATATAACGAAATAGCAGTAAAAGTCTGCTTAAAACACAGAAGCAACGTATCATTCAGTCTTCTCTCCTGTGCGATTGTTCAGCTAAGTGAGTAAAATTTCCCTTTAGATTCAGCAGTTAGAAAAACGTTTCTGGCAAGAGCAGGGTTTGGAAATTCAGGAGGGAATTGGAGTATATGCTGTTAGAAGAAATCTCTGCAGTTAAAACCAAAACGGAGCAACCGAACAGAATGGTTGTAAATGTGTGCATTCAACTTAAGGAGTTCAACTCGTGTGTTGAAAGGCAAGTCTGGAAACACTTTCTGTGGAGAAATCTCAAAATAGGCCTTTCCAGCAGTATTCCCACATATAACGAAATAGCAGTAAAACTCTGCCTGAAACACAAAAGCAACCTATCTTTCAAACTGCTCTGCTGTGCTAAGTGAGTAAAATCTCCCTTTAGATTCAGGAGTTAAAAACACGTTTCTGGCAATGGCTGCGTTTGGACATTCCTGAGTGAATTGGAGTATATACTGTTAGAAGAACTCTCTACTTCTAAAACCAAAGCCGACCGACATAACAGAACGGTTGTCCATGTGTGCATTCAACCTACAGAGTTAAATTCGTGTGTTGAAGGGGAAGTCCTAAAACGCTTTCTGTGGAGAGACCTCAAAACAGGACTTACAGCAGTATTCCCGCATATAACGAAATAGCAGTAAAACTCTGCCTAAAACACAGAAACAATGTATCCTTCTATCTTCTCTCCTGTGCGTTTGTTCAGCTAAGGGAGTTAAATCTCCCTTTAGATTCAGGAGATAGAAGCACGTTTCTGGCAAGAGCTGCATTTGGACATTCCTGAATGAATGGGAATATATGCTGTAAGGAGAACTTTTTGCTTCTAAAACCAAAACGGAGCAACCTTACAGCATGGTTGTCAATGTGTGCATTCACCTTACAGATTTAAACTCGTGTTTTTAAAAGGAAATCTGGAAACGCTTTCTGTGGAGAGATCTCAAACAGGCATTTCCAGCAGTATTCCCGCATATAACGAAATACCAGTAAAATTTTGCCTAAAACACAGAAGCAAGGTATCCATCAATCTGCTCTGGTGTTCCTTTATTCAGCTAAATGAGTTATATCTCCCTTTAGATTCAGGAGTTAGAAACACATTTCTGGCAAGGGCTGCGTTTGGACATTCCTGCGTTAATGGGAGTATATGCTGTAAGACAAAATCTATGCTTCTAAAACCAAAACAAATCGACCTAATGGAATGGTTGTCAATATGTGCATTCAACTTACACAGATAAACTCGCGTGTTAAAGGGGATGTCTGGAAATGATTTCCGTGGAGAGATCTCAAAACAGGCCTTCCTAGCAGTATTGCCGCATATAACGATATAGCAGTAAAACTCTGCTTAAAACACAGAAGCAACGTATCCTTCAATCTTCTCTCCTGTGCGATTGTTCAGCTAAGTGAGTTAAATCTCCCTTTAGATTCAGGAGTTCAAAACACGTTTCTGACAAGGTCGGCGTTTGGACATTCCTGAGTGAATGGAAGTAAATGCTGTAAGGAGAACTCTTTGCTTCTAAAACCGAAACGGTGCTACCTAACAGAACGGTTGTCAAAGTGTGCATTCAACTTACAGAGGTAAACTCGTGTGTTGAAAGGGAAGTCTGCAAATGCTTTCTGTGGGGAGATCTCAAAACAGGCCTTTCCAGCAGTATTCCCGCATATGACAATATAGCAGTAAAACTCTGCCTTAAACACAGAAGCAATGCATATTTCAATCTGCTCTGCTGTGCGTTTGTTCTGCTAAGTGAGTTAAATCTCCCTTTATATTCAGGAGTTAGAAAAACGTTTCTGGCAAGAGCTGGGTTTGGAAATTCAGGAGGGAATTGGAGTATATGCTGTTAGAAGAAATCTCTGCAGTTAAAACCAAAACGGAGCAACCGAACAGAATGGTTGTAAATGTGTGCATTCAACTTAAGGAGTTCAACTCATGTGCTGAAAGGCAAGTCTGGAAACACTTTCTGTGGAGAAATCTCAAAACAGGCCTTTCCAGCAGTATTCCCACATATAACGAAATAGCAGTAAAACTCTGCCTGAAACACAAAAGCAACCTATCTTTCAAACTGCTCTGCAGTGCTAAGTGAGTAAAATCTCCCTTTAGATTCAGGAGTTAAAAACACGTTTCTGGCAATGGCTGCGTTTGGACATTCCTGAGTGAATTGGAATATATACTGTTAGAAGAACTCTCTACTTCTAAAACAAAAGCCGACCTACCTAACAGAACGGTTGTCCATGTGTGCATTCAACCTACAGAGTTAAATTCGTGTGTTGAAGGGGAAGTCCTAAAACGCTTTCTGTGGAGAGACCTCAAAACAGGACTTACAGCAGTATTCCCGCATATAACGAAATAGCAGTAAAACTCTGCCTAAAACACAGAAACAATGTATCCTTCTTTTTTTTTTTTTTTTTTTTTTTTTTTTTTTTATTATTTGAGATGGAGTTTCACTCTTTTTTTTTTTTTTTTTTTAGCTGAGGGAAAGAGAGGATATAGAGGGTCTTTTTTTTTGAAAGGAAAAGAGAGGAAGAAAAAGAGGGAGAGAGAACAGAAATATTGCTTTATTCTATAAATGGCTATTAATAATGGCCAATCATTATTTTATGTATTTAAAATGGAGAATGTATATTTTATTTATCTAAAGTGAAGAGTTTGCTTATTAAGTTTACTTCTTACTGATCTGAGTTCAGATTCTGGATATCCTTATTAATTTTCTGTTTCGTTGAGTCTGAATCTCTTTATGGGTCTTATGTATCTGGGTGTTAGAATGCATTGATCCTTATACCACTCTATCTTTTTTGGTTTGAAATCTGTTTTATCAAATGCATGAATTGCAACTCCTTTTTGTTTATTTATTTGTTTTTGTTTTTTTTTCTCTATTTGATTGGTAAATCTTTCTCCAACCCTTTGTTTTTAATATATGTATATCTTTGGATATAAAATAGGTCTGGTTGTAGTATACCGTTAGATTTTGGCTGTATTTTTAATTAGAAAATTTAGTCGATTTCCATTTAAGATTACTGCCATTTGATGTTAACTGGCTATTTTATCCATTTGTTGATGTAAATTCTTCTTTCTGTTGATGTTCTTTACTTTTTTGTATATTTTTAGAAAGGCTAATACTGGTTGTTCCTTTCTGTGTGTAATGCTTCTTTCAGAAGTTTTTGTAAAGCAGGCCTGGTGGTAATAAAATCTCTGAGTACTTGCTTGTTCATAAAAGATTTTATTTTTCCTTCAATTGTGAAGCTTAGTTTGGCAGGATATGAAATTCTGGGCTGAAATTTCTGTTCTTTGAGGATATTAAATATCGGCCCCCACTCTCTTCTGGCTTGTAGGGTTTCTACTGAGAGATCTGCTGTAAGTCTAATAGGCTTCCCTTTGTGGGTAACCTGACCTTTCTCTCTGGCTGCCCTTAGTATTTTCTCCTTTGTTTCAACCCTGGTGAATCTAATGATTATGTGTCTTGGGGTTGCTCTTCTTAAGGAATATCTTTGTGGTGTTCTCTGTATTACCTGAGGTTGAATGGTATCCTGCTTTGCTAGATTGGGAAAATTCTCCTGGATAATATCCTGAAGAATATTTTCCAGCTGGGATTCATTCTCTCCATCACTTTCAGGTACACCTATTAAACGTAGATTTGGTCTTTTCACATAGTCCCATAATTCTTGGAGACTTTGCTCATTCCTTTTTATCCTTTTTTCTCTATTCTTGTCTTCTCGTTCCATTTCATTAAGTCGGTCTTCGACCTCTGATATCCTTTCTTCTGCTTGATCAATTCGGCTATTCAAACTTGTGCATATTTCACTAAGTTCTCGTGTTGTATTTTTCAACTCCGTTAGTTCATTTATATTCCTTTCTATATTGTCCATTCTTTTTAACATTTCGTCTAACCTTTTTTCAAAGTTCTTAGTTTCTTTGCATTGGTTTAGAACAATTTGTTTCAATTCCCAGAGGTTTTTTACCATCCACCTTCTAAAACCTCCTTCAGATACTGGAACACAGTCCTCTTCCATTAGGGCTTGTTCCGTTGCTGATGAGGAATTACTATCCCCTGTAGAGGGAGAGGGGTTCTGACTTTCAGTTTTCTCGGCCTTTTTAGGCTGTTTTTTTCCCTTTATTGTGATTTTATCCATCTGATATCTTTACAATTAACGCCTTTCTCATTAAGTTCCTGAGAGGACGTCCAATTTGTTGATTCCCAGTGCTGGAATCCGAGCAACCCACTGCGCCGGCCAAAACAACAGCGATAAGACTGATGGTGCTCTTCTGCCTGGAAATCTCCGGACTGGCTTCCTTCTTGAGTCCGCAACAAGCGGCTCTGCCTTCCCGGAGCTCCAAACACCAGTCAGTAGGGGAACCAGCCCCGCTCACTGTGCACGAAGAGCTGCCGCGCCGAGGCGATGGCAAAACCGCTGCACCGGCCACAGAAGTCGTGCTGGCGACCCGCGGGGCTCCTCCACTGGAAATCTTCTGGTCCGTGGGCGACGAAAAGTTCTCTGAAAATGTGGCGTCCTCACGTTTTCCGAGTTTTCACTGGGAGCTACAATCCCGAGCTGTTAGCGATCAGCCATCTTGGATCTCTCCCTCAGAAACAATGTATCCTTCTATCTTCTCTCCTGTGCGTTTGTTCAGCTAAGGGAGTTAAATCTCCCTTTAGATTCAGGAGATAGAAGCACGTTTCTGGCAAGAGCTGCATTTGGACATTCCTGAATGAATGGGAATATATGCTGTAAGGAGAACTTTTTGCTTCTAAAACCAAAACGGAGCAACCTTACAGCATGGTTGTCAATGTGTGCATTCACCTTACAGATTTAAACTCGTGTTTTTAAAAGGAAATCTGAAAACGCTTTCTGTGGAGAGATCTCAAACAGGCATTTCCAGCAGTATTCCCGCATATAACGAAATAGCAGTAAAACTCTGCTTAAAACACAGAAGGAACGTATCCTTCAATCTTCTCTCCTGTGCGATTGCTCAGCTAAGTGAGTTAAATCTCCCTTTAGATTCAGGAGTTAAAATCACGTTTCTGGCAAGGTCGGCGTTTGGACATTCCTGAGTGAATGGAAGTAAATGCTGTAAGGAGAACTCTTTGCTTCTTAAACCGAAACGGTGCTACCTAACAGAACGGTTGTCAAAGTGTGCATTCAACTTACAGAGGTAAACTCGTGTGTTGAAAGGGAAGTCTGCAAATGCTTTCTGTGGGGAGATCTCAAAACAGGCCTTTCCAGCAGTATTCCCGCATATGACAAAATAGCAGTAAAACTCTGCCTTAAACACAGAAGCAACGCATATTTCAAAATGCTCTGCTGTGCGTTTGTTCTGCTAAGTGAGTTAAATCTCCCTTTATATTCAGGAGTTAGAAAAACGTTTCTGGCAAGAGCTGGGTATGGAAATTCAGGAGGGAATTGGAGTATATGCTGTTAGAAGAAATATCTGCAGTTAAAACCAAAACGCAGCAACCGAACAGAATGGTTGTAAATGTGTGCATTCAACTTAAGGAGTTCAACTCATGTGTTGAAAGGCAAGTCTGGAAACACTTTCTGTGGAGAAATCTCAAAATAGGCCTTTCCAGCAGTATTCCCACATATAATGAAATAGCAGTAAAACTCTGCCTAAAACACAAAAGCAACCTATCTTTCAATCTGCTCTGCAGTGCTAAGTGAGTAAAATCTCCCTTTAGATTCAGGAGTTAAAACACGTTTCTGCAATGGCTGCATTTGGACATTCCTGAGTGAATTGGAGTATATACTGTTAGAATAACTCTCTACTTCTAAAACCTAAACGGAGCTACTTAACAGAACGGTTGTCAATGTGTGCATTCAACTTACAGAGTTAAACTCTTTTGTTGAAGGGAAAATCTGGAAGCGCTATCTGTGGAGAGATCTCAAAAGAGGCCTTTCCAGCAGTATTCCTGCATATAACGAAATAGCAGAAAAAGTCGGCCTAAAACACAGAAGAAACGTATCCTTCTATGTGCTCCGCTGTGCATTTGTTCAGCTTAGTGAGGTAAATCTCTTTTTAGAATCAGGTGTTAGAAACACGTTTTTGGCAACAGCTGCGTTTGGACATTCCTGAGTGAATGGGAGTATATGCTGTAAGGAGAACTCTCTGCTTCTAAAACCAAAACGGAGGTATCTAACACAATGGTTGTCAATGTGTGCATTCAACTTACAGAGTTAAACTCTTCTGTTGAAGGGAAAATCTAAAAATGCTTTCTGTGCAGAGATCTCAAAAGAGGCCTTTCCAGCAGAATTCCCCCATATAACGAAATAGCAGTAAAACTCGGCCTAAAACACAGAAGCAACGTATCATTCAATCTGCTCTGCTGTCCGTATGTTCAGCTAAGTGAGTAAAATCTCCGTTTAGATTCAGCAGTTAGAAACACGTTTCTGGCAAGAGCTGCATTTGCACATTCCGGAGTGAATGGGTGTATATGCTGTAAGCAGAACTTTCTGCTTCTAAAACCAAAACGGATCTACCTAACAGAACGGTTCTCAATGTGTGCATTCAACTTACAGAGTTAAACTCGTGAGTTAAAAAGGAAGTCTGGAAACGCTTTCTGTGGAAAGATCTCAAAACAGGCCTTTCCAGCAGTATTCCCGCATATAACGAAAAGCAGTATAATTCTGCCTTAAACACAGAAGCAACGTATCCTTCAATCTGCTCAGCTGTGCGTTTGTTCTGCTAAGTTAGTTAAATCTCCCTTTAGATTCAGAAGTTAGAATCACGTTTCTAACCAGAGCTGCGTTTGGACATTCCTGAGTGAATGGGAATATATGCTGTAAAAAGAACTCTCTGCTTCTAAAACCAAAACAGATCTACCTAACACAACGGTTGTCAATGTGTGCATTCAACTTACAGAGTTAAACTCTTCTGTTGAAGGGAAATCTGGAAACGCTTTCTGTGGAGAGATCTCAAAACAGGCATTTCCAGCAGTATTCCCGCATATAACGAAATAGAAGTATAACTCTGCCGAAAACACAGAAGCAGCGTATCATTCAATCTGTTCTGGTGTGCCTTTATTCAGCGAAGTGACTTAAATCTCACTTTAGATTGAGGAGTTAGAAACGCGTTTCTGGCAATGGCTGCGTTTGGACATTCCTGAGTGAATTGGAGTATATACTGTTAGAAGAACTCTCTACTTCTAAAACCAAAGCCGACCTACCTAATGGAACGGTTGTCAATGTGTGCATTCAACCTACAGAATTAAACTCGTGTTTTGAATGGGAAGTCTGGAAACGCTTTCTGTGCAGAGATCACAAAAGGGGCCTTTCCAGCAGTATTCCCGCATATAACGAAATAGCAGTAAAACTCTGCCTAAAACACAGAAGGAAGGTATCCTTCAATCTGCTCTGCTGTGCATTTCTTATGCTAAGTGTGTTAAATCTCCCTTTAGATTCAGGAGATAGAAACACGTTCCCGGCAAGTGCTGCGTTTGGACATTTCTGAGTGAATGGGAATATATCCTGTAAGGAGAACTCTCTGCTTCTAAAACCAAAATGGAGCTACCTAACAGAACAATTGTCAATGTGTGCATTCAACTTACACAGATAAACTCGTGTGTTGAAGGGGACCTCTGGAAACGCTTTCTGTGGAGAGATCTCAAAACAGGCCTTTGTAGCAGTATTCCCGCATATAACGAAATAGCAGTAAAAGTCTGCTTAAAACACAGAAGCAACGTATCCTTCAGTCTTCTCTCCTGTGCGATTGTTCAGCTAAGTGAGTAAAATTTCCCTTTAGATTCAGCAGTTAGAAACACGTTTCTGGCAAGAGCTATGTTTGGACATTCCTGAGTGAATGGGAGTATAAGCTGTAAGGATAACTCTCTGCTTCTAAAATCAAAACGGAACCACCTAACAGAACGGTTTTCAATGTGTGCATTCAACTTACAGAGTTAAACTCTTGTGTTGAAGGGGAAGTCTGGAAACGCTTTCTGTGGAGAGATCTCAAAACAGCCCATTCCAGCAGTAATCCCGCATATAACAAAATAGCAGTAAAACTCTGCCTAAAACACAGAAGCAACGTATCATTCAATCTGCTCTGCTGTGCGTTTTTTCAGCTAAGTGAGTTAAATCTCCCTTTAGATTCAGGACTTAGAAACACATTTCTGGCAAGAGCTGCGTGTGGACATTCCTGAGTGAATTGGAGTATATGCTGTTAGAAGAAATCTCTGCTTCTAAAACCAAAACGGAGCATCCTAATAGATCAGTTGTCAATGTGTGCATTCCACTTAAAGTGTTAAACTCGTGTGTTGAAGGGGAAGTCTGAAAACACTTTCTGTGGAGAGATCTCAACACAGGCCTTTCCAGCAGTATTCCCGCATATAACGAAATACAGTAAATCTCTGCCTAAAACACAGAAGCAACGTATCCTTCAATCTGCTCTGCTGTGTGTTAGTTCAGCTAAGTGAGTTAAATCTCCCTTTAGATTCAGGAGTTAGAAACACGTTTCTGGCAAGATCGGCGTTTGGACATTCCTGAGTGAATGGAAGTAAATGCTGTAAAGAGAAACCTTTGCTTCTAAAATCGACACGGTGCTAACTAACAGAACGCTTGTCAATGTGTGCATTCAACTTACAGAGTTAAACTCGTGTGTTGAAGGGGAAGTCTGGAAACGCTTTCTGTGGAGAGATCTCAAAACAGGCCTTACAGCAGTATTCCCGCATATAACGAAATAGCAGTTCAACTCTGCCTAAAACACAGAAGCAACGTATCCTTCAATCTGCTCTGCTGTGCTAAGTGAGGAAAATCTCCCTTTAGATCCAGGAGTTAGAAACACGTTTCTGGCAATGGCTGCATTTGGACATTCCTGAGTTTATTGGAGTATATACTGTTCGAAGACATCTCTACTTCTAAAACCAAAGCGAAGCTACCTAACAGAACGGTTGTCCATGTGTGAATTCAAGCTACAGAGTTAAACTCGTGTGTTGAAGGGGAAGTCTGGAAACATTTTCTGTGGAGAGATCTCAAAACAGGCCTTTCCAGCAGTATTCCCGCATATAACGAAACACCAGTAAAACTCTTCCTTAAACACAGAAGCAACGTATCCTTCAAACTGCTCAGCTCGGCGTTTGTTCTGCTAAGTTAGTTAAATCTCCCTTTATATTCAGGAGTTAGAAAAACGTTTCTGGCAAGAGCTGGGTTTGGAAATTCAGGAGGGAATTGGAGTATATGCTGTTAGAAGAAATCTCTGCAGTTAAAACCAAAACGGAGCAACCGAACAGAATGGTTGTAAATGTGTGCATTCAACTTAAGGAGTTCAACTCGTGTGTTGAAAGGCAAGTCTGGAAACACTTTCTGTGGAGAAATCTCAAAATAGGCCTTTCCAGCAGTATTCCCACATATAACGAAATAGCAGTAAAACTCTGCCTGAAACACAAAAGCAACCTATCTTTCAAACTGCTCTGCTGTGCTAAGTGAGTAAAATCTCCCTTTAGATTCAGGAGTTAAAAACACGTTTCTGGCAATGGCTGCGTTTGGATATTCCTGAGTGAATTGGAGTATATACTGTTAGAAGAACACTCTACTTCTAAAACCAAAGCCGACCTACCTAACAGAACGGTTGTCCATGTGTGCATTCAACCTACAGAGTTAAATTCGTGTGTTGAAGGGGAAGTCCTAAAACGCTTTCTGTGGAGAGACCTCAAAACAGGACTTACAGCAGTATTCCCGCATATAACGAAATAGCAGTAAAACTCTGCCTAAAACACAGAAACAACGTATCCTTCTATCTTCTCTCCTGTGCATTTGTTCAGCTAAGGGAGTTAAATCTCCCTTTAGATTCAGGAGATAGAAGCACGTTTCTGGCAAGAGCTGCATTTGGACATTCCTGAATGAATGGGAATATATGCTGTAAGGAGAACTTTTTGCTTCTAAAACCAAAACGGAGCAAACTTACAGCATGGTGGTCAATGTGTGCATTCACCTTACAGATTTAAACTCGTGTTTTGAAAAGGAAATCTGGAAATGCTTTCTGTGGAGAGATCTCAAACAGGAATTTCCAGCAGTATTCCCGCATATAACAAAATAGCAGTAAAACTCTGCTTAAAACACAGAAGGAACGTATCCTTCAATCTTCTCTCCTGTGCGATTGCTCAGCTAAGTGAGTTAAATCTCCCTTTAGATTCAGGAGTTAAAATCACGTTTCTGGCAAGGTCGGCGTTTGGACATTCCTGAGTGAATGGAAGTAAATGCTGTAAGGAGAACTCTTTGCTTCTTAAACCGAAACGGTGCTACCTAACAGAACGGTTGTCAAAGTGTGCCTTCAACTTACAGAGGTAAACTCGTGTGTTGAAAGGGAAGTCTGCAAATGCTTTCTGTGGGGAGATCTCAAAACAGGCCTTTCCAGCAGTATTCCCGCATATGACAAAATAGCAGTAAAACTCTGCCTTAAACACAGAAGCAACGCATATTTCAATCTGCTCTGCTGTGCGTTTGTTCTGCTAAGTGAGTTAAATCTCCCTTTATATTCAGGAGTTAGAAAAACGTTTCTGGCAAGAGCTGGGTATGGAAATTCAGGAGGGAATTGGAGTATATGCTGTTAGAAGAAATATCTGCAGTTAAAACCAAAACGCAGCAACAGAACAGAATGGTTGTAAATGTGTGCATTCAACTTAAGTAGTTCAACTCATGTGTTGAAAGGCAAGTCTGGAAACACTTTCTGTGGAGAAATCTCAAAATAGGCCTTTCCAGCAGTATTCCCACATATAACGAAATAGCAGTAAAACTCTGCCTGAAACACAAAAGCAACCTATCTTTCAATCTGCTCTGCTGTGCTAAGTGAGTAAAATCTCCCTTTAGATTCAGGAGTTAAAACACGTTTCTCCAATGGCTGCATTTGGACATACCTGAGTGAATTGGAGTATATACTGTTAGAAGAACTCTCTACTTCTAAAACCTAAACGGAGCTACTTAACAGAACGGTTGTCAATTTGTGCATTCAACTAACAGTGTTAAACTCTTTTGTTGAAGGGAAAATCTGGAAGCGCTTTCTGTGGAGAGATCTCAAAAGAGGCCTTTCCAGTAGTTTGCCCGCATATAATGAAATAGCAGAAAAACTCGTCCTAAAACACAGAAGAAACGTATCCTTCTATGTGCTCCGCTGTGCATTTGTTCAGCTTAGTGAGGTAAATCTCTTTTTAGAATCAGGTGTTAGAAACACGTTTTTGGCAACAGCTGCGTTTGGACATTCCTGAGTGAATGGGAGTATATGCTGTAAGGAGAACTCTCTGCTTCTAAAACCAAAACGGAGCTATCTAACACAATGGTTGTCAATGTGTGCATTCAGCTTACAGAGTTAAACTCTTATGTTGAAGGGAAAATCTAAAAATGCTTTCTGTGCAGAGATCTCAAAAGAGGCCTTTCCAGCAGAATTCCCCCATATAACGAAATAGCAGTAAAACTCGGCCTAAAACACAGAAGCAACGTATCATTCAATCTGCTCTGCTGTGCGTATGTTCAGCTAAGTGAGTAAAATCTCCGTTTAGATTCAGGAGTTAGATACACGTCTCTGGCAAGAGCTGCATTTGGACATTCCGGAGGGAATGGGAGTATATGCTGTAAGCAGAACTTTCTGCTTCTAAAACCAAAACGGAGCTACCAAACAGAACGGTTCTCAATGTGTGCATTCAACTTACAGAGTTAAACTCGTGAGTTAAAAAGGAAGTCTGGAAACGCTTTCTGTGGAGAGATCTCAAAACAGGCCTTTCCAGCAGTATTCCCGCATATAACGAAAAGCAGTATAATTCTGCCTTAAACGCAGAAGCAACGTATCCTTCAATCTGCTCAGCTGTGCGTTTGTTCTGCTAAGTTAGTTAAATCTCCCTTTAGATTCAGAAGTTAGAATCACGTTTCTAACCAGAGCTGCGTTTGGACATTCCTGAGTGAATGGGAGTATATGCTGTAAAAAGAACTCTCTGCTTCTAAAACCAAAACAGATCTACCTAACACAACGGTTGTCACTGTGTGCATTCAACTTACAGAGTTAAATTCTTCTGTTGAAGGGAAAATCTGGAAACCCTTTCTGTGGAGAGATCTCAACACAGGCATTTCCAGCAGTATTCCCGCATATAACGAAATAGAAGTATAACTCTGCCGAAAACACAGAAGCAGCATATCATTCAATCTGTTCTGGTGTGCCTTTATTCAGCGAAGTGACTTAAATCTCCCTTTAGATTGAGGAGTTAGAAACACGTTTCTGGCAATGGCGGCGTTTGGACATTCCTGAGTGAATTGGAGTATATACTGTTAGAAGAACTCTCTACTTCTAAAACCAAAGCCGACCTACCTAACAGAACGGTTGTCAATGTGTGCATTCAACCTACAGAATTAAACTCGTGTTTTGAAGGGGAAGTCTGGAAACGCTTTCTGTGCAGAGATCACAAAATGGGCCTTTCCGGCAGTATTCCCGCATATAACGAAATAGCAGTAAAACTCTGCCTAAAACACAGAAGGAAGGTATCCTTCAATCTGCTCTGCTGTGCATTTCTTATGCTAAGTGTGTTAAATCTCCCTTTAGATTCAGGAGATAGAAACACGTTCCTGGCAAGTGCTGCGTTTGGACATTTCTGAGTGAATGGGATTATATTCTGTAAGGAGAATTCTCTGCTTCTAAAACCAAAATGGAGCTACCTAACAGAACAATTGTCAATGTGTGCATTCAACTTACACAGATAAACTCGTGTGTTGAAGGGGACCTCTGGAAACCTTTTCTGTGGAGAGATCTCAAAACAGGCCTTTGTAGCAGTATTCCCGCATATAACGAAATAGCAGTAAAAGTCTGCTTAAAACACAGAAGCAACGTATCCTTCAGTCTTCTCTCCTGTGCGATTGTTCAGCTAAGTGAGTAAAATTTCCCTTTAGATTCAGCAGTTAGAAAAACGTTTCTGGCAAGAGCAGGGTTTGGAAATTCAGGAGGGAATTGGAGTATATGCTGTTAGAAGAAATCTCTGCAGTTAAAACCAAAACGGAGCAAGCGAACAGAATGGTTGTAAATGTGTGCATTCAACTTAAGGAGTTCAACTCGTGTGCTGAAAGGCAAGTCTGGAAACACTTTCTGTGGAGAAATCTCAAAATAGGCCTTTCCAGCAGTATTCCCACATATAACGAAATAGCAGTAAAACTCTGCCTGAAACACAAAAGCAACCTATCTTTCAAACTGCTCTGCTGTGCTAAGTGAGTAAAATCTCCCTTTAGATTCAGGAGTTAAAAACACGTTTCTGGCAATGGCTGCGTTTGGACATTCCTTTGTGAATTGGAGTATATACTGTTAGAAGAACTCTCTACTTCTAAAACCAAAGCCGACCTACATAACAGAACGGTTGTCCATGTGTGCATTCAACCTACAGAGTTAAATTCGTGTGTTGAAGGGGAAGTCCTAAAACGCTTTCTGTGGGGAGACCTCAAAACAGGCCTTACAGCAGTATTCCCGCATATAACGAAATAGCAGTAAAACTCTGCCTAAAACACAGAAACAACCTATCCTTCTATCTTCTCTCCTGTGCGTTTGTTCAGCTAAGGGAGTTAAATCTCCCTTTCGATTCAGGAGATAGAAGCACGTTTCTGGCAAGAGCTGCATTTGGACATTCCTGAATGAATGGGAATATATGCTGTAAGGAGAACTTTTTGCTTCTAAAACAAAAACGGAGCAACCTTAAAGCATGGTTGTCAATGTGTGCATTCACCTTACAGATTTAAACTCGTGTTTTGAAAAGGAAATCTAGAAACGCTTTCTGTGGAGTGATGTCAAACAGGCATTTCCAGCAGTATTCCCGCATATAACGAAATAGCAGTAAAACTTTGCCTAAAACACAGAAGCAACGTATCCATCAATCTGCTCTGGTGTTCCTTTATTCAGCTAAATGAGTTAAATCTCCCTTTAGATTCAGGAGTTAGAAACACATTTCTGGCAAGGGCTGCATTTGGACATTCCTGCGTTAATGGGAGTATATGCTGTAAGACAAAGTCTATGCTTCTAAAACCAAAACAAATCGACCTAATGGAACGGTTGTCAATATGTGCATTCAACTTACACAGATAAACTCGTGTGTTAAAGGGGATGTCTGGAAATGATTTCCGTGGAGAGATCTCAAAACAGGCCTTCCTAGCAGTATTCCCGCATATAACGATATAGCAGTAAAACTCTGCTTAAAACACAGAAGCAACGTATCCTTCAATCTTCTCTCCTGTGCGATTTTCAGCTAAGTGAGTTAAATCTCCCTTTAGATTCAGGAGTTCAAAACACGTTTCTGGCAAGGTCGGCGTTTGGACATTCCTGAGTGAATGGAAGTAAATGCTGTAAGGAGAACCCTTTGATTCTAAAACCGAAACGGTGCTACCTAACAGAACGGTTGTCAAAGTGTGCATTCAGCTTACAGAGGTAAACTCGTGTGTTGAAAGGGAAGTCTGCAAATGCTTTCTGTGGGGAGATCTCAAAACAGGCCTTTCCAGCAGTATTCCCGCATATGACAAAATAGCAGTAAAACTCTGCCTTAAACACAGAAGCAACGCATATTTCAATCTGCTCTGCTGTGCGTTTGTTCTGCTAAGTGAGTTAAATCTCCCTTTATATTCAGGAGTTAGAAAAACGTTTCTGGCAAGAGCTGGGTTTGGAAATTCAGGAGGGAATTGGAGTATATGCTGTTAGAAGAAATCTCTGCAGTTAAAACCAAAACGGAGCAAGCGAAAAGAATGGTTGTAAATGTGTGCATTCAACTTAAGGAGTTCAACTCATGTGTTGAAAGGCAAGTCTGGAAACACTTTCTGTGGAGAAATCTCAAAATAGGCCTTTCCAGCAGTATTCCCACATATAACGAAATAGCAGTAAAACTCTGCCTAAAACACAAAAGCAACCTATCTTTCAATCTGCACGGCTGTGCTAAGTGAGTAAAATCTCCCTTTAGATTCAGGAGTTAAAAACACGTTTCTGGCAATGGCTGCATTTGGACATTCCAGAGTGAATTGGAATATATACTGTTAGACGAACTCTCTACTTCTAAAACGTAAACGGAGCTACCTAACAGACCGGTTGTCAATGTGTGCATTCAAATTACAGAGTTAAACTCTTTTGTTGAAGGGAAAATCTGGAAGCGCTTTCTGTGGAGAGATCTCAAAAGAGGCCTTTCCAGGAGTATTCCCGCATATAACGAAATAGCAGAAAAACTCGGCCTAAAACACAGAAGAAACGTATCATTCAATCTGCTCTGCTGTGCGTGCTTTCAGCTAAGTGAGTTAAATCTCCCTTTAGATTCAGGACTTAGAAACACATTTCTGGCAAGAGCTGCATTTGGACATTCCTGAGTGAATTGGGGTATATGCTGTTAGAAGAAATCTCTGCTTCTAAAACCAAAACCGAGCATCCTAATAGATCAGTTGTCAATGTGTGCATTCCACTTAAAGTGTTAAACTCGTGTGTTGAAGGGGAAGTCTGAAAACATTTTCTGTGGAGAGATCTCAACACAGGCCTTTCCAGCAGTATTCCCGCATATAACGAAATACAGTAAATCTCTGCCTAAAACACAGAAGCAACGTATCCTTCAATCTGCTCTGCTGTGTGTTAGTTCAGCTAGGTGAGTTAAATCTCCCTTTAGATTCAGGAGTTAGAAACCCGTTTCTGGCAAGATCGGCGTTTGGACATTCCTGAGTGAATGGAAGTAAATGCTGTAAAGAGAACTCTTTGCTTCTAAAACCGACACGGTGCTAACTAACAGAACGGTTGTCAATGTGTGCATTCAACTTACAGAGTTAAACTCGTGTGTTGAAGGGGAAGTCTGGAAACGCTTTCTGTGGAGAGATCTCAAAACAGGCCTTACAGCAGTATTCCCGCATATAACGAAATAGCAGTTCAACTCTGCCTAAAACACAGAAGCAACGTATCCTTCAATCTGCTCTTCTGTGCTAAGTGAGGAAAGTCTCCCTTTAGATCCAGGAGTTAGAAACACGTTTCTGGCAATGGCTGCGTTTGGACATTCCTGAGTTTATTGGAGTATATACTGTTCGAAGACCTCTCTACTTCTAAAACCAAAGTGAAGCTACCTAACAGAACTGTTGTCCATGTGTGCATTCAACCTACAGAATTAAACTCGTGTGTTGAAGGGGAAGTCTGGAAATATTTTCTGTGGAGAGATCTCAAAAGAGGCCTTTCCAGCAGTATTCCCGCATATAACGAAATAGGAGAAAAACTAGGCCTAAAACACAGAAGAAACGTATCCTTCTATGTGCTCCGCTGTGCATTTGTTCAGCTTAGTGAGGTAAATCTCTTTTTAGAATCAGGTGTTAGGAACACATTTTTGGCAACAGCTGCATTTGGACATTCCTGAGTGAATGGGAGTATATGCTGTAAGGAGAACTCTCTGCTTCTAAAAGCAAAACGGAGCAATCTAACACAATGGTTGTCAATGTGTGCATTCAGCTTACAGAGTTAAACTCTTCTGTTGAAGGGAAAATCTAAAAATGCTTTCTGTGCAGAGATCTCAAAAGAGGCCTTTCCAGCAGAATTCCCCCATATAAGGAAATAGCAGTAAAACTCGGCCTAAAACACAGAAGCAACGTATCATTCAATCTGCTCTGCTGTGCGTATGTTCAGCTAAGTGAGTAAAATCTCCGTTTAGATTCAGGAGTTAGAAACACGTCTCTGGCAAGAGCTGCATTTGGACAATCCGGAGGGAATGGGATTATATGCTGTAAGCAGAACTTTCTGCTTCTAAAACCAAAACGGAGCTACCTAACAGAACGGTTCTCAATGTGTGCATTCAACTTACAGAGTTAAACTCGTGAGTTAAAAAGGAAGTCTGGAAACGCTTTCTGTGGAGAGATCTCAAAACAGGCCTTTCCAGCAGTATTCCCGCATATAACGAAAAGCAGTATAATTCTGCCTTAAACGCAGAAGCAACGTATCCTTCAATCTGCTCAGCTGTGCCTTTGTTCTGCTAAGTTACTTAAATCTCCCTTTAGATTCAGAAGTTAGAATCACGTTTCTAACCAGAGCTGCGTTTGGACATTCCTGAGTGAATGGGAGTATATGCTGTAAAAAGAACTCTCTGCTTCTAAAACCAAAACAGATCTACCTAACACAACGGTTGTCACTGTGTGCATTCAACTTACAGAGTTAAATTCTTCTGTTGAAGGGAAAATCTGGAAACGCTTTCTGTGGAGAGATCTCAAAACAGGCATTTCCAGCAGTATTCCCGCATATAACGAAATAGAAGTATAACTCTGCCGAAAACACAGAAGCAGCGTATCATTCAATCTGTTCTGGTGTGCCTTTATTCAGCGAAGTGACTTAAATCTCCCTTTAGATTGAGGAGTTAGAAACACGTTTCTGGCAATGGCTGCGTTTGGACATTCCTGAGTGAATTGGAGTATATACTGTTAGAATAACTCTCTACTTCTAAAACCAAAGCCGACATACCTAACAGTATGGTTGTCAATGTGTGCATTCAACCTACAGAATTAAACTCGTGTTTTGAAGGGGAAGTCTGGAAACGCTTTCTGTGCAGAGATCACAAAATGGGCCTTTCCAGCAGTATTCCCGCATATAACGAAATAGCAGTATAACTCTGCCTAAAACACAGAAGGAAGGTATCCTTCAATCTGCTCTGCTGTGCATTTCTTATGCTAAGTGTGTTAAATCTCCCTTTAGATTCAGGAGATAGAAACACCTTCCTGGCAAGTGCTGCGTTTGGACATTCCTGAGTTTATTGGAGTATATACTGTTCGAAGACCTCTCTACTTCTAAAACCAAAGCGAAGCTACCTAACAGAACGGTTGTCCATGTGTGCATTCAAGCTACAGAGTTAAACTCGTGTGTTGAAGGGGAAGTCTGGAAACATTTTCTGTGGAGAGATCACAAAACAGGCCTTTCCAGCAGTATTCCCGCATATAACGAAACACCAGTAAAACTTAAACACAGAAGCAACGTATCCTTCAAACTGCTCAGCTCGGCGTTTGTTCTGCTAAGTTAGTTAAATCTCCCTTTATATTCAGGAGTTAGAAAAACGTTTCTGGCAAGAGCTGGGTTTGGAAATTCAGGAGGGAATTGGAGTATATGCTGTTAGAAGAAATCTCTGCAGTTAAAACCAAAACGGAGCAACCGAACAGAATGGTTGTAAATGTGTGCATTCAACTTAAGGAGTTCAACTCGTGTGTTGAAAGGCAAGTCTGGAAACACTTTCTGTGGAGAAATCTCAAAATAGGCCTTTTCAGCAGTATTCCCACATATAACGAAATAGCAGTAAAACTCTGCCTGAAACACAAAAGCAACCTATCTTTCAAACTGCTCTGCTGTGCTAAGTGAGTAAAATCTCCCTTTAGATTCAGGAGTTAAAAACACGTTTCTGGCAATGGCTGCGTTTGGACATTCCTGAGTGAATTGGAGTATATACTGTTAGAAGAACTCTCTACTTCTAAAACCAAAGCCGACCTACCTAACTGAACGGTTGTCCATGTGTGCATTCAACCTACAGAGTTAAATTCGTGTGTTGAAGGGGAAGTCCTAAAACGCTTTCTGTGGAGAGACCTCAAAACAGGCCTTACAGCAGTATTCCCGCATATAACGAAATAGCAGTAAAACTCTGCCTAAAACACAGAAACAATGTATCCCTCTATCTTCTCTCCTGTGCGTTTGTTCAGCTAAGGGAGTTAAATCTCCCTTTAGATTCAGGAGATAGAAGCACGTTTCTGGCAAGAGCTGCATTTGGACATTCTTGAATGAATGGGAATATATGCTGTAAGGAGAACTTTTTGCTTCTAAAACCAAAACGGAGCAACCTTACAGCATGGTTGTCAATGTGTGCATTCACCTTACGGATTTAAACTCGTGTTTTTAAAAGGAAATCTGGAAACGCTTTCTGTGGAGAGATCTCAAACAGGGATTTCCAGCAGTATTCCCGCATATACCGAAATAGCAGTATAACTTTGCCTAAAACACAGAAGCAACGTATCCATCAATCTGCTCTGGTGTTCCTTTATTCAGCTAAATGAGTTAAATCTCCCTTTAGATTCAGGAGTTAGAAACACATTTCTGGCAAGGGCTGCGTTTGGACATTCCTGCGTTAATGGGTGTATATGCTGTAAGACAAAGTCTATGCTTCTAAAATCAAAACAAATCGACCTAATGGAACGGTTGTCAATATGTGCATTCAACTTACACAGATAAACTCGCGTGTTAAAGGGGATGTCTGGAAATGATTTCCGTGGAGAGATCTCAAAACAGGCCTTCCTAGCAGTATTCCCGCATATAACGACATAGCAGTGAAACTCTGCTTAAAACACAGAAGCAACGTATCCTTCAATCTTCTCTCCTGTGCGATTGTTCAGCTAAGTGAGTTAAATCTCCCTTTAGATTCAGGAGTTAAAAACACGTTTCTGGCAAGGTCGGCGTTTGGACATTCCTGAGTGAATGGAAGTAAATGCTGTAAGGAGAACTCTTTGCTTCTAAAACCGAAACGGTGCTACCTAACAGAACGGTTGTCAAAGTGTGCATTCAACTTACAGAGGTAAACTCGTGTGTTGAAAGGGAAGTCTGCAAATGCTTTCTGTGGGGAGATCTCAAAACAGTCCTTTCCAGCAGTATTCCAGCATATGACAAAATAGCAGTAAAACTCTGCCTTAAACACAGAAGCAACGCATATTTCAATCTGCTCTGCTGTGCGTTTGTTCTGCTAAGTGAGTTAAATCTCCCTTTATATTCAGGAGTTAGAAAAACGTTTCTGGCAAGAGGTGGGTTTGGAAATTCAGGAGGGAATTGGAGTATATGCTGTTAGAAGAAATCTCTGCAGTTAAAACCAAAACGGAGCAACCGAACAGAATGGTTGTAAATGTGTGCATTCAACTTAAGGAGTTCAACTCATGTGTTGAAAGGCAAGTCTGGAAACACTTTCTGTGGAGAAATCTCAAAATAGGCCTTTCCAGCAGTATTCCCACATATAACGAAATAGCAGTAAAACTCTGCCTAAAACACAAAAGCAACCTATCTTTCAATCTGCTCTGCTGTGCTAAGTGAGTAAAATCTCCCTTTAGATTCAGGAGTTAAAACACGTTTCTGGCAATGGCTGCATTTGGACATTCCTGAGTGAATTGGAGTATATACTGTTAGAAGAACTCTCTACTTCTAAAACCTAAACGGAGCTACCTAACAGAACGGTTGTCAATGTGTGCATTCAACTTACAGAGTTAAACTCTTTTGTTGAAGGGAAAATCTGGAAGCGCTTTCTGTGGAGAGATCTCAAAAGAGGCCTTTCCAGCAGTTTTCCCGCATATAACGAAATAGCAGAAAAACTCGGCCTAAAACACAGAAGAAACGTATCCTTCTATGTGCTCCGCTGTGCATTTGTTCAGCTTAGTGAGGTAAATCTCTTTTTAGAATCAGGTGTTAGAAACACGTTTTTGGCAACAGCTGCGTTTGGACATTCCTGAGTGAATGGGAGTCTATGCTGTAAGGAGAACTCTCTGCTTCTAAAACCAAAACGGAGGTATCTAACACAATGGTTGTCAATGTGTGCATTCAACTTACAGAGTTAAACTCTTCTGTTGAAGGGAATATCTAAAAATGCTTTCTGTGCAGAGATCTCAAAAGAGGCCTTTCCAGCAGAATTCCCCCATATAACGAAATAGCAGTAAAACTCGGCCTAAAACACAGAAGCAACGTATCATTCAATCTGCTCTGCTGTGCGTATGTTCAGCTAAGTGAGTAAAATCTCCGTTTAGATTCAGGAGTTAGAAACACGTTTCTGGCAAGAGCTGCATTTGGACATTCCGGAGTGAATGGGAGTATATGCTGTAAGCAGAACTTTCTGCTTCTAAAACCAAAACGGAGCTACCTAACAGAACGGTTCTCAATGTGTGCATTCAACTTACAGAGTTAAACTCTTGAGTTAAAAAGGAAGTCTGGAAACGCTTTCTGTGGAGAGATCTCAAAACAGGCCTTTCCAGCAGTATTCCCGCATTTAACGAAAAGCAGTATAATTCTGCCTTAAACGCAGAAGCAACGTATCCTTCAATCTGCTCAGCTGTGCATTTGTTCTGCTAAGTTAGTTAAATCTCCCTTTAGATTCAGAAGTTAGAATCACGTTTCTAACCAGAGCTGCGTTTGGACATTCCTGAGTGAATGGGAGTATATGCTGTAAAAAGAACTCTCTGCTTCTAAAACCAAAACAGATCTACCTAACACAACGGTTGTCACTGTGTGCATTCAA
The DNA here is from genome assembly GCA_031835075.1 of Saguinus oedipus. NCBI lineage: Eukaryota > Metazoa > Chordata > Mammalia > Primates > Cebidae > Saguinus > Saguinus oedipus. Next base: position 20,451,463 of record CM063181.1, read on the forward strand.
CTTACAGAGTTAAACTCTTCTGTTGAAGGGAAAATCTGGAAACGCTTTCTGTGGAGAGATCTCAAAACAGGCATTTCCAGCAGTATTCCCGCATATAACGAAATAGAAGTATAACTCTGCCGAAAACACAGAAGCAGCATATCATTCAATCTGTTCTGGTGTGCCTTTATTCAGCGAAGTGACTTAAATCTCCCTTTAGATTGAGGAGTTAGAAACACGTTTCTGGCAATGGCGGCGTTTGGACATTCCTGAGTGAATTGGAGTATATACTGTTAGAAGAACTCTCTACTTCTAAAAGCAAAGCCGACCTACCTAACAGAACGGTTGTCAATGTGTGCATTCAACCTACAGAATTAAACTCGTGTTTTGAAGGGGAAGTCTGGAAACGCTTTCTGTGCAGAGATCACAAAATGGGCCTTTCCGGCAGTATTCCCGCATATAACGAAATAGCAGTAAAACTCTGCCTAAAACACAGAAGGAAGGTATCCTTCAATCTGCTCTGCTGTGCATTTCTTATGCTAAGTGTGTTAAATCTCCCTTTAGATTCAGGAGATAGAAACACGTTCCTGGCAAGTGCTGCGTTTGGACATTTCTGAGTGAATGGGATTATATTCTGTAAGGAGAATTCTCTGCTTCTAAAACCAAAATGGAGCTACCTAACAGAACAATTGTCAATGTGTGCATTCAACTTACACATATAAACTCGTGTGTTGAAGGGGACCTCTGGAAACGCTTTCTGTGGAGAGATCTCAAAACAGGCCTTTGTAGCAGTATTCCCGCATATAACGAAATAGCAGTAAAAGTCTGCTTAAAACACAGAAGCAACGTATCCTTCAGTCTTCTCTCCTGTGCGATTGTTCAGCTAAGTGAGTAAAATTTCCCTTTAGATTCAGCAGTTAGAAAAACGTTTCTGGCAAGAGCAGGGTTTGGAAATTCAGGAGGGAATTGGAGTATATGCTGTTAGAAGAAATCTCTGCAGTTAAAACCAAAACGGAGCAAGCGAACAGAATGGTTGTAAATGTGTACATTCAACTTAAGGAGTTCAACTCGTGTGCTGAAAGGCAAGTCTGGAAACACTTTCTGTGGAGAAATCTCAAATTGGCCTTTCCAGCAGTATTCCCACATATAACGAAATAGCAGTAAAACTCTGCCTGAAACACAAAAGCAACCTATCTTTCAAACTGCTCTGCTGTGCTAAGTGAGTAAAATCTCCCTTTAGATTCAGGAGTTAAAAACACGTTTCTGGCAATGGCTGCGTTTGGACATTCCTGAGTGAATTGGAGTATATACTGTTAGAAGAACTCTCTACTTCTAAAACCAAAGCCGACCTACATAACAGAACGGTTGTCCATGTGTGCATTCAACCTACAGAGTTAAATTCGTGTGTTGAAGGGGAAGTCCTAAAACACTTTCTGTGGAGAGACCTCAAAACAGGCCTTACAGCAGTATTCCCGCATATAACGAAATAGCAGTAAAACTCTGCCTAAAACACAGAAACAAGGTATCCTTCTATCTTCTCTCCTGTGCGTTTGTTCAGCTAAGGGAGTTAAATCTCCCTTTCGATTCAGGAGATAGAAGCACGTTTCTGGCAAGAGCTGCATTTGGACATTCCTGAATGAATGGGAATATATGCTGTAAGGAGAACTTTTTGCTTCTAAAACAAAAACGGAGCAACCTTACAGCCTGGTTGTCAATGTGTGCATTCACCTTACAGATTTAAACTCGTGTTTTGAAAAGGAAATCTAGAAACGCTTTCTGTGGAGTGATGTCAAACAGGCATTTCCAGCAGTATTCCCGCATATAACGAAATAGCAGTAAATCTTTGCCTAAAACACAGAAGCAACGTATCCATAAATCTGCTCTGGTGTTCCTTTATTCAGCTAAATGAGTTAAATCTCCCTTTAGATTCAGGAGTTAGCAACACATTTCTGGCAAGGGCTGCATTTGGACATTCCTGCGTTAATGGGAGTATATGCTGTAAGACAAAGTCTATCCTTCTAAAACCAAAACAAATCGACCTAATGGAACGGTTGTCAATATGTGCATTCAACTTACACAGATAAACTCGTGTGTTAAAGGGGATGTCTGGAAATGATTTCCGTGGAGAGATCTCAAAACAGGCCTTCCTAGCAGTATTCCCGCATATAACGATATAGCAGTAAAACTCTGCTTAAAACACAGAAGCAACGTATCCTTCAATCTTCTCTCCTGTGCGATTTTCAGCTAAGTGAGTTAAATCTCCCTTTAGATTCAGGAGTTCAAAACACGTTTCTGGCAAGGTCGGCGTTTGGACATTCCTGAGTGAATGGAAGTAAATGCTGTAAGGAGAACCCTTTGATTCTAAAACCGAAACGGTGCTACCTAACAGAACGGTTGTCAAAGTGTGCATTCAGCTTACAGAGGTAAACTCGTGTGTTGAAAGGGAAGTCTGCAAATGCTTTCTGTGGGGAGATCTCAAAACAGGCCTTTCCAGCAGTATTCCCGCATATGACAAAATAGCAGTAAAACTCTGCCTTAAACACAGAAGCAACGCATATTTCAATCTGCTCTGCTGTGCGTTTGTTCTGCTAAGTGAGTTAAATCTCCCTTTATATTCAGGAGTTAGAAAAACGTTTCTGGCAAGAGCTGGGTTTGGAAATTCAGGAGGGAATTGGAGTATATGCTGTTAGAAGAAATCTCTGCAGTTAAAACCAAAACGGAGCAAGCGAAAAGAATGGTTGTAAATGTGTGCATTCAACTTAAGGAGTTCAACTCATGTGTTGAAAGGCAAGTCTGGAAACACTTTCTGTGGAGAAATCTCAAAATAGGCCTTTCCAGCAGTATTCCCACATATAACGAAATAGCAGTAAAACTCTGCCTAAAACACAAAAGCAACCTATCTTTCAATCTGCACGGCTGTGCTAAGTGAGTAAAATCTCCCTTTAGATTCAGGAGTTAAAAACACGTTTCTGGCAATGGCTGCATTTGGACATTCCAGAGTGAATTGGAATATATACTGTTAGACGAACTCTCTACTTCTAAAACGTAAACGGAGCTACCTAACAGAACGGTTGTCAATGTGTGCATTCAAATTACAGAGTTAAACTCTTTTGTTGAAGGGAAAATCTGGAAGCGCTTTCTGTGGAGAGATCTCAAAAGAGGCCTTTCCAGGAGTATTCCCGCATATAACGAAATAGCAGAAAAACTCGGCCTAAAACACAGAAGAAACGTATCATTCAATCTGCTCTGCTGTGCGTGCTTTCAGCTAAGTGAGTTAAATCTCCCTTTAGATTCAGGACTTAGAAACACATTTCTGGCAAGAGCTGCATTTGGACATTCCTGAGTGAATTGGGGTATATGCTGTTAGAAGAAATCTCTGCTTCTAAAACCAAAACAGAGCATCCTAATAGATCAGTTGTCAATGTGTGCATTCCACTTAAAGTGTTAAACTCGTGTGTTGAAGGGGAAGTCTGAAAACATTTTCTGTGGAGAGATCTCAACACAGGCCTTTCCAGCAGTATTCCCGCATATAACGAAATACAGTAAATCTCTGCCTAAAACACAGAAGCAACGTATCCTTCAATCTGCTCTGCTGTGTGTTAGTTCAGCTAGGTGAGTTAAATCTCCCTTTAGATTCAGGAGTTAGAAACCCGTTTCTGGCAAGATCGGCGTTTGGACATTCCTGAGTGAATGGAAGTAAATGCTGTAAAGAGAACTCTTTGCTTCTAAAACCGACACGGTGCTAACTAACAGAACGGTTGTCAATGTGTGCATTCAACTTACAGAGTTAAACTCGTGTGTTGAAGGGGAAGTCTGGAAACGCTTTCTGTGGAGAGATCTCAAAACAGGCCTTACAGCAGTATTCCCGCATATAACGAAATAGCAGTTCAACTCTGCCTAAAACACAGAAGCAACGTATCCTTCAATCTGCTCTTCTGTGCTAAGTGAGGAAAGTCTCCCTTTAGATCCAGGAGTTAGAAACACGTTTCTGGCAATGGCTGCGTTTGGACATTCCTGAGTTTATTGGAGTATATACTGTTCGAAGACCTCTCTACTTCTAAAACCAAAGTGAAGCTACCTAACAGAACTGTTGTCCATGTGTGCATTCAACCTACAGAATTAAACTCGTGTGTTGAAGGGGAAGTCTGGAAATATTTTCTGTGGAGAGATCTCAAAAGAGGCCTTTCCAGCAGTATTCCCGCATATAACGAAATAGGAGAAAAACTAGGCCTAAAACACAGAAGAAACGTATCCTTCTATGTGCTCCGCTGTGCATTTGTTCAGCTTAGTGAGGTAAATCTCTTTTTAGAATCAGGTGTTAGGAACACATTTTTGGCAACAGCTGCATTTGGACATTCCTGAGTGAATGGGAGTATATGCTGTAAGGAGAACTCTCTGCTTCTAAAAGCAAAACGGAGCAATCTAACACAATGGTTGTCAATGTGTGCATTCAGCTTACAGAGTTAAACTCTTCTGTTGAAGGGAAAATCTAAAAATGCTTTCTGTGCAGAGATCTCAAAAGAGGCCTTTCCAGCAGAATTCCCCCATATAAGGAAATAGCAGTAAAACTCGGCCTAAAACACAGAAGCAACGTATCATTCAATCTGCTCTGCTGTGCGTATGTTCAGCTAAGTGAGTAAAATCTCCGTTTAGATTCAGGAGTTAGAAACACGTCTCTGGCAAGAGCTGCATTTGGACAATCCGGAGGGAATGGGATTATATGCTGTAAGCAGAACTTTCTGCTTCTAAAACCAAAACGGAGCTACCTAACAGAACGGTTCTCAATGTGTGCATTCAACTTACAGAGTTAAACTCGTGAGTTAAAAAGGAAGTCTGGAAACGCTTTCTGTGGAGAGATCTCAAAACAGGCCTTTCCAGCAGTATTCCCGCATATAACGAAAAGCAGTATAATTCTGCCTTAAACGCAGAAGCAACGTATCCTTCAATCTGCTCAGCTGTGCCTTTGTTCTGCTAAGTTACTTAAATCTCCCTTTAGATTCAGAAGTTAGAATCACGTTTCTAACCAGAGCTGCGTTTGGACATTCCTGAGTGAATGGGAGTATATGCTGTAAAAAGAACTCTCTGCTTCTAAAACCAAAACAGATCTACCTAACACAACGGTTGTCACTGTGTGCATTCAACTTACAGAGTTAAATTCTTCTGTTGAAGGGAAAATCTGGAAACGCTTTCTGTGGAGAGATCTCAAAACAGGCATTTCCAGCAGTATTCCCGCATATAACGAAATAGAAGTATAACTCTGCCGAAAACACAGAAGCAGCGTATCATTCAATCTGTTCTGGTGTGCCTTTATTCAGCGAAGTGACTTAAATCTCCCTTTAGATTGAGGAGTTAGAAACACGTTTCTGGCAATGGCTGCGTTTGGACATTCCTGAGTGAATTGGAGTATATACTGTTAGAATAACTCTCTACTTCTAAAACCAAAGCCGACATACCTAACAGTATGGTTGTCAATGTGTGCATTCAACCTACAGAATTAAACTCGTGTTTTGAAGGGGAAGTCTGGAAACGCTTTCTGTGCAGAGATCACAAAATGGGCCTTTCCAGCAGTATTCCCGCATATAACGAAATAGCAGTATAACTCTGCCTAAAACACAGAAGGAAGGTATCCTTCAATCTGCTCTGCTGTGCATTTCTTATGCTAAGTGTGTTAAATCTCCCTTTAGATTCAGGAGATAGAAACACCTTCCTGGCAAGTGCTGCGTTTGGACATTCCTGAGTTTATTGGAGTATATACTGTTCGAAGACCTCTCTACTTCTAAAACCAAAGCGAAGCTACCTAACAGAACGGTTGTCCATGTGTGCATTCAAGCTACAGAGTTAAACTCGTGTGTTGAAGGGGAAGTCTGGAAACATTTTCTGTGGAGAGATCACAAAACAGGCCTTTCCAGCAGTATTCCCGCATATAACGAAACACCAGTAAAACTTAAACACAGAAGCAACGTATCCTTCAAACTGCTCAGCTCGGCGTTTGTTCTGCTAAGTTAGTTAAATCTCCCTTTATATTCAGGAGTTAGAAAAACGTTTCTGGCAAGAGCTGGGTTTGGAAATTCAGGAGGGAATTGGAGTATATGCTGTTAGAAGAAATCTCTGCAGTTAAAACCAAAACGGAGCAACCGAACAGAATGGTTGTAAATGTGTGCATTCAACTTAAGGAGTTCAACTCGTGTGTTGAAAGGCAAGTCTGGAAACACTTTCTGTGGAGAAATCTCAAAATAGGCCTTTTCAGCAGTATTCCCACATATAACGAAATAGCAGTAAAACTCTGCCTGAAACACAAAAGCAACCTATCTTTCAAACTGCTCTGCTGTGCTAAGTGAGTAAAATCTCCCTTTAGATTCAGGAGTTAAAAACACGTTTCTGGCAATGGCTGCGTTTGGACATTCCTGAGTGAATTGGAGTATATACTGTTAGAAGAACTCTCTACTTCTAAAACCAAAGCCGACCTACCTAACTGAACGGTTGTCCATGTGTGCATTCAACCTACAGAGTTAAATTCGTGTGTTGAAGGGGAAGTCCTAAAACGCTTTCTGTGGAGAGACCTCAAAACAGGCCTTACAGCAGTATTCCCGCATATAACGAAATAGCAGTAAAACTCTGCCTAAAACACAGAAACAATGTATCCCTCTATCTTCTCTCCTGTGCGTTTGTTCAGCTAAGGGAGTTAAATCTCCCTTTAGATTCAGGAGATAGAAGCACGTTTCTGGCAAGAGCTGCATTTGGACATTCTTGAATGAATGGGAATATATGCTGTAAGGAGAACTTTTTGCTTCTAAAACCAAAACGGAGCAACCTTACAGCATGGTTGTCAATGTGTGCATTCACCTTACGGATTTAAACTCGTGTTTTTAAAAGGAAATCTGGAAACGCTTTCTGTGGAGAGATCTCAAACAGGGATTTCCAGCAGTATTCCCGCATATACCGAAATAGCAGTATAACTTTGCCTAAAACACAGAAGCAACGTATCCATCAATCTGCTCTGGTGTTCCTTTATTCAGCTAAATGAGTTAAATCTCCCTTTAGATTCAGGAGTTAGAAACACATTTCTGGCAAGGGCTGCGTTTGGACATTCCTGCGTTAATGGGTGTATATGCTGTAAGACAAAGTCTATGCTTCTAAAATCAAAACAAATCGACCTAATGGAACGGTTGTCAATATGTGCATTCAACTTACACAGATAAACTCGCGTGTTAAAGGGGATGTCTGGAAATGATTTCCGTGGAGAGATCTCAAAACAGGCCTTCCTAGCAGTATTCCCGCATATAACGACATAGCAGTGAAACTCTGCTTAAAACACAGAAGCAACGTATCCTTCAATCTTCTCTCCTGTGCGATTGTTCAGCTAAGTGAGTTAAATCTCCCTTTAGATTCAGGAGTTAAAAACACGTTTCTGGCAAGGTCGGCGTTTGGACATTCCTGAGTGAATGGAAGTAAATGCTGTAAGGAGAACTCTTTGCTTCTAAAACCGAAACGGTGCTACCTAACAGAACGGTTGTCAAAGTGTGCATTCAACTTACAGAGGTAAACTCGTGTGTTGAAAGGGAAGTCTGCAAATGCTTTCTGTGGGGAGATCTCAAAACAGTCCTTTCCAGCAGTATTCCAGCATATGACAAAATAGCAGTAAAACTCTGCCTTAAACACAGAAGCAACGCATATTTCAATCTGCTCTGCTGTGCGTTTGTTCTGCTAAGTGAGTTAAATCTCCCTTTATATTCAGGAGTTAGAAAAACGTTTCTGGCAAGAGGTGGGTTTGGAAATTCAGGAGGGAATTGGAGTATATGCTGTTAGAAGAAATCTCTGCAGTTAAAACCAAAACGGAGCAACCGAACAGAATGGTTGTAAATGTGTGCATTCAACTTAAGGAGTTCAACTCATGTGTTGAAAGGCAAGTCTGGAAACACTTTCTGTGGAGAAATCTCAAAATAGGCCTTTCCAGCAGTATTCCCACATATAACGAAATAGCAGTAAAACTCTGCCTAAAACACAAAAGCAACCTATCTTTCAATCTGCTCTGCTGTGCTAAGTGAGTAAAATCTCCCTTTAGATTCAGGAGTTAAAACACGTTTCTGGCAATGGCTGCATTTGGACATTCCTGAGTGAATTGGAGTATATACTGTTAGAAGAACTCTCTACTTCTAAAACCTAAACGGAGCTACCTAACAGAACGGTTGTCAATGAGTGCATTCAACTTACAGAGTTAAACTCTTTTGTTGAAGGGAAAATCTGGAAGCGCTTTCTGTGGAGAGATCTCAAAAGAGGCCTTTCCAGCAGTTTTCCCGCATATAACGAAATAGCAGAAAAACTCGGCCTAAAACACAGAAGAAACGTATCCTTCTATGTGCTCCGCTGTGCATTTGTTCAGCTTAGTGAGGTAAATCTCTTTTTAGAATCAGGTGTTAGAAACACGTTTTTGGCAACAGCTGCGTTTGGACATTCCTGAGTGAATGGGAGTCTATGCTGTAAGGAGAACTCTCTGCTTCTAAAACCAAAACGGAGGTATCTAACACAATGGTTGTCAATGTGTGCATTCAACTTACAGAGTTAAACTCTTCTGTTGAAGGGAATATCTAAAAATGCTTTCTGTGCAGAGATCTCAAAAGAGGCCTTTCCAGCAGAATTCCCCCATATAACGAAATAGCAGTAAAACTCGGCCTAAAACACAGAAGCAACGTATCATTCAATCTGCTCTGCTGTGCGTATGTTCAGCTAAGTGAGTAAAATCTCCGTTTAGATTCAGGAGTTAGAAACACGTTTCTGGCAAGAGCTGCATTTGGACATTCCGGAGTGAATGGGAGTATATGCTGTAAGCAGAACTTTCTGCTTCTAAAACCAAAACGGAGCTACCTAACAGAACGGTTCTCAATGTGTGCATTCAACTTACAGAGTTAAACTCTTGAGTTAAAAAGGAAGTCTGGAAACGCTTTCTGTGGAGAGATCTCAAAACAGGCCTTTCCAGCAGTATTCCCGCATTTAACGAAAAGCAGTATAATTCTGCCTTAAACGCAGAAGCAACGTATCCTTCAATCTGCTCAGCTGTGCATTTGTTCTGCTAAGTTAGTTAAATCTCCCTTTAGATTCAGAAGTTAGAATCACGTTTCTAACCAGAGCTGCGTTTGGACATTCCTGAGTGAATGGGAGTATATGCTGTAAAAAGAACTCTCTGCTTCTAAAACCAAAACAGATCTACCTAACACAACGGTTGTCACTGTGTGCATTCAACTTACAGAGTTAAACTCTTCTGTTGAAGGGAAAATCTGGAAACGCTTTCTGTGGAGAGATCTCAAAACAGGCATTTCCAGCAGTATTCCCGCATATAACGAAATAGAAGTATAACTCTGCCGAAAACACAGAAGCAGCATATCATTCAATCTGTTCTGGTGTGCCTTTATTCAGCGAAGTGACTTAAATCTCCCTTTAGATTGAGGAGTTAGAAACACGTTTCTGGCAATGGCGGCGTTTGGACATTCCTGAGTGAATTGGAGTATATACTGTTAGAAGAACTCTCTACTTCTAAAAGCAAAGCCGACCTACCTAACAGAACGGTTGTCAATGTGTGCATTCAACCTACAGAATTAAACTCGTGTTTTGAAGGGGAAGTCTGGAAACGCTTTCTGTGCAGAGATCACAAAATGGGCCTTTCCGGCAGTATTCCCGCATATAACGAAATAGCAGTAAAACTCTGCCTAAAACACAGAAGGAAGGTATCCTTCAATCTGCTCTGCTGTGCATTTCTTATGCTAAGTGTGTTAAATCTCCCTTTAGATTCAGGAGATAGAAACACGTTCCTGGCAAGTGCTGCGTTTGGACATTTCTGAGTGAATGGGATTATATTCTGTAAGGAGAATTCTCTGCTTCTAAAACCAAAATGGAGCTACCTAACAGAACAATTGTCAATGTGTGCATTCAACTTACACATATAAACTCGTGTGTTGAAGGGGACCTCTGGAAACGCTTTCTGTGGAGAGATCTCAAAACAGGCCTTTGTAGCAGTATTCCCGCATATAACGAAATAGCAGTAAAAGTCTGCTTAAAACACAGAAGCAACGTATCCTTCAGTCTTCTCTCCTGTGCGATTGTTCAGCTAAGTGAGTAAAATTTCCCTTTAGATTCAGCAGTTAGAAAAACGTTTCTGGCAAGAGCAGGGTTTGGAAATTCAGGAGGGAATTGGAGTATATGCTGTTAGAAGAAATCTCTGCAGTTAAAACCAAAACGGAGCAAGCGAACAGAATGGTTGTAAATGTGTACATTCAACTTAAGGAGTTCAACTCGTGTGCTGAAAGGCAAGTCTGGAAACACTTTCTGTGGAGAAATCTCAAATTGGCCTTTCCAGCAGTATTCCCACATATAACGAAATAGCAGTAAAACTCTGCCTGAAACACAAAAGCAACCTATCTTTCAAACTGCTCTGCTGTGCTAAGTGAGTAAAATCTCCCTTTAGATTCAGGAGTTAAAAACACGTTTCTGGCAATGGCTGCGTTTGGACATTCCTGAGTGAATTGGAGTATATACTGTTAGAAGAACTCTCTACTTCTAAAACCAAAGCCGACCTACATAACAGAACGGTTGTCCATGTGTGCATTCAACCTACAGAGTTAAATTCGTGTGTTGAAGGGGAAGTCCTAAAACACTTTCTGTGGAGAGACCTCAAAACAGGCCTTACAGCAGTATTCCCGCATATAACGAAATAGCAGTAAAACTCTGCCTAAAACACAGAAACAAGGTATCCTTCTATCTTCTCTCCTGTGCGTTTGTTCAGCTAAGGGAGTTAAATCTCCCTTTCGATTCAGGAGATAGAAGCACGTTTCTGGCAAGAGCTGCATTTGGACATTCCTGAATGAATGGGAATATATGCTGTAAGGAGAACTTTTTGCTTCTAAAACAAAAACGGAGCAACCTTACAGCCTGGTTGTCAATGTGTGCATTCACCTTACAGATTTAAACTCGTGTTTTGAAAAGGAAATCTAGAAACGCTTTCTGTGGAGTGATGTCAAACAGGCATTTCCAGCAGTATTCCCGCATATAACGAAATAGCAGTAAATCTTTGCCTAAAACACAGAAGCAACGTATCCATAAATCTGCTCTGGTGTTCCTTTATTCAGCTAAATGAGTTAAATCTCCCTTTAGATTCAGGAGTTAGCAACACATTTCTGGCAAGGGCTGCATTTGGACATTCCTGCGTTAATGGGAGTATATGCTGTAAGACAAAGTCTATCCTTCTAAAACCAAAACAAATCGACCTAATGGAACGGTTGTCAATATGTGCATTCAACTTACACAGATAAACTCGTGTGTTAAAGGGGATGTCTGGAAATGATTTCCGTGGAGAGATCTCAAAACAGGCCTTCCTAGCAGTATTCCCGCATATAACGATATAGCAGTAAAACTCTGCTTAAAACACAGAAGCAACGTATCCTTCAATCTTCTCTCCTGTGCGATTTTCAGCTAAGTGAGTTAAATCTCCCTTTAGATTCAGGAGTTCAAAACACGTTTCTGGCAAGGTCGGCGTTTGGACATTCCTGAGTGAATGGAAGTAAATGCTGTAAGGAGAACCCTTTGATTCTAAAACCGAAACGGTGCTACCTAACAGAACGGTTGTCAAAGTGTGCATTCAGCTTACAGAGGTAAACTCGTGTGTTGAAAGGGAAGTCTGCAAATGCTTTCTGTGGGGAGATCTCAAAACAGGCCTTTCCAGCAGTATTCCCGCATATGACAAAATAGCAGTAAAACTCTGCCTTAAACACAGAAGCAACGCATATTTCAATCTGCTCTGCTGTGCGTTTGTTCTGCTAAGTGAGTTAAATCTCCCTTTATATTCAGGAGTTAGAAAAACGTTTCTGGCAAGAGCTGGGTTTGGAAATTCAGGAGGGAATTGGAGTATATGCTGTTAGAAGAAATCTCTGCAGTTAAAACCAAAACGGAGCAAGCGAAAAGAATGGTTGTAAATGTGTGCATTCAACTTAAGGAGTTCAACTCATGTGTTGAAAGGCAAGTCTGGAAACACTTTCTGTGGAGAAATCTCAAAATAGGCCTTTCCAGCAGTATTCCCACATATAACGAAATAGCAGTAAAACTCTGCCTAAAACACAAAAGCAACCTATCTTTCAATCTGCACGGCTGTGCTAAGTGAGTAAAATCTCCCTTTAGATTCAGGAGTTAAAAACACGTTTCTGGCAATGGCTGCATTTGGACATTCCAGAGTGAATTGGAATATATACTGTTAGACGAACTCTCTACTTCTAAAACGTAAACGGAGCTACCTAACAGAACGGTTGTCAATGTGTGCATTCAAATTACAGAGTTAAACTCTTTTGTTGAAGGGAAAATCTGGAAGCGCTTTCTGTGGAGAGATCTCAAAAGAGGCCTTTCCAGGAGTATTCCCGCATATAACGAAATAGCAGAAAAACTCGGCCTAAAACACAGAAGAAACGTATCATTCAATCTGCTCTGCTGTGCGTGCTTTCAGCTAAGTGAGTTAAATCTCCCTTTAGATTCAGGACTTAGAAACACATTTCTGGCAAGAGCTGCATTTGGACATTCCTGAGTGAATTGGGGTATATGCTGTTAGAAGAAATCTCTGCTTCTAAAACCAAAACAGAGCATCCTAATAGATCAGTTGTCAATGTGTGCATTCCACTTAAAGTGTTAAACTCGTGTGTTGAAGGGGAAGTCTGAAAACATTTTCTGTGGAGAGATCTCAACACAGGCCTTTCCAGCAGTATTCCCGCATATAACGAAATACAGTAAATCTCTGCCTAAAACACAGAAGCAACGTATCCTTCAATCTGCTCTGCTGTGTGTTAGTTCAGCTAGGTGAGTTAAATCTCCCTTTAGATTCAGGAGTTAGAAACCCGTTTCTGGCAAGATCGGCGTTTGGACATTCCTGAGTGAATGGAAGTAAATGCTGTAAAGAGAACTCTTTGCTTCTAAAACCGACACGGTGCTAACTAACAGAACGGTTGTCAATGTGTGCATTCAACTTACAGAGTTAAACTCGTGTGTTGAAGGGGAAGTCTGGAAACGCTTTCTGTGGAGAGATCTCAAAACAGGCCTTACAGCAGTATTCCCGCATATAACGAAATAGCAGTTCAACTCTGCCTAAAACACAGAAGCAACGTATCCTTCAATCTGCTCTTCTGTGCTAAGTGAGGAAAGTCTCCCTTTAGATCCAGGAGTTAGAAACACGTTTCTGGCAATGGCTGCGTTTGGACATTCCTGAGTTTATTGGAGTATATACTGTTCGAAGACCTCTCTACTTCTAAAACCAAAGTGAAGCTACCTAACAGAACTGTTGTCCATGTGTGCATTCAACCTACAGAATTAAACTCGTGTGTTGAAGGGGAAGTCTGGAAATATTTTCTGTGGAGAGATCTCAAAAGAGGCCTTTCCAGCAGTATTCCCGCATATAACGAAATAGGAGAAAAACTAGGCCTAAAACACAGAAGAAACGTATCCTTCTATGTGCTCCGCTGTGCATTTGTTCAGCTTAGTGAGGTAAATCTCTTTTTAGAATCAGGTGTTAGGAACACATTTTTGGCAACAGCTGCATTTGGACATTCCTGAGTGAATGGGAGTATATGCTGTAAGGAGAACTCTCTGCTTCTAAAAGCAAAACGGAGCAATCTAACACAATGGTTGTCAATGTGTGCATTCAGCTTACAGAGTTAAACTCTTCTGTTGAAGGGAAAATCTAAAAATGCTTTCTGTGCAGAGATCTCAAAAGAGGCCTTTCCAGCAGAATTCCCCCATATAAGGAAATAGCAGTAAAACTCGGCCTAAAACACAGAAGCAACGTATCATTCAATCTGCTCTGCTGTGCGTATGTTCAGCTAAGTGAGTAAAATCTCCGTTTAGATTCAGGAGTTAGAAACACGTCTCTGGCAAGAGCTGCATTTGGACAATCCGGAGGGAATGGGATTATATGCTGTAAGCAGAACTTTCTGCTTCTAAAACCAAAACGGAGCTACCTAACAGAACGGTTCTCAATGTGTGCATTCAACTTACAGAGTTAAACTCGTGAGTTAAAAAGGAAGTCTGGAAACGCTTTCTGTGGAGAGATCTCAAAACAGGCCTTTCCAGCAGTATTCCCGCATATAACGAAAAGCAGTATAATTCTGCCTTAAACGCAGAAGCAACGTATCCTTCAATCTGCTCAGCTGTGCCTTTGTTCTGCTAAGTTACTTAAATCTCCCTTTAGATTCAGAAGTTAGAATCACGTTTCTAACCAGAGCTGCGTTTGGACATTCCTGAGTGAATGGGAGTATATGCTGTAAAAAGAACTCTCTGCTTCTAAAACCAAAACAGATCTACCTAACACAACGGTTGTCACTGTGTGCATTCAACTTACAGAGTTAAATTCTTCTGTTGAAGGGAAAATCTGGAAACGCTTTCTGTGGAGAGATCTCAAAACAGGCATTTCCAGCAGTATTCCCGCATATAACGAAATAGAAGTATAACTCTGCCGAAAACACAGAAGCAGCGTATCATTCAATCTGTTCTGGTGTGCCTTTATTCAGCGAAGTGACTTAAATCTCCCTTTAGATTGAGGAGTTAGAAACACGTTTCTGGCAATGGCTGCGTTTGGACATTCCTGAGTGAATTGGAGTATATACTGTTAGAATAACTCTCTACTTCTAAAACCAAAGCCGACATACCTAACAGTACGGTTGTCAATGTGTGCATTCAACCTACAGAATTAAACTCGTGTTTTGAAGGGGAAGTCTGGAAACGCTTTCTGTGCAGAGATCACAAAATGGGCCTTTCCAGCAGTATTCCCGCATATAACGAAATAGCAGTATAACTCTGCCTAAAACACAGAAGGAAGGTATCCTTCAATCTGCTCTGCTGTGCATTTCTTATGCTAAGTGTGTTAAATCTCCCTTTAGATTCAGGAGATAGAAACACCTTCCTGGCAAGTGCTGCGTTTGGACATTCCTGAGTTTATTGGAGTATATACTGTTCGAAGACCTCTCTACTTCTAAAACCAAAGCGAAGCTACCTAACAGAACGGTTGTCCATGTGTGAATTCAAGCTACAGAGTTAAACTCGTGTGTTGAAGGGGAAGTCTGGAAGCATTTTCTGTGGAGAGATCTCAAAACAGGCCTTTCCAGCAGTATTCCCGCATATAACGAAACACCAGTAAAACTCTTCCTTAAACACAGAAGCAACGTATCCTTCAAACTGCTCAGCTCGGCGTTTGTTCTGCTAAGTTAGTTAAATCTCCCTTTATATTCAGGAGTTAGAAAAACGTTTCTGGCAAGAGCTGGGTTTGGAAATTCAGGAGGGAATTGGAGTATATGCTGTTAGAAGAAATCTCTGCAGTTAAAACCAAAACGGAGAAACCGAACAGAATGGTTGTAAATGTGTGCATTCAACTTAAGGAGTTCAACTCGTGTGTTGAAAGGCAAGACTGGAAACACTTTCTGTGGAGAAATCTCAAAATAGGCCTTTCCAGCAGTATTCCCACATATAACGAAATAGCAGTAAAACTCTGCCTAAAACACAAAAGGAACCTATCTTTCAAACTGCTCTGCTGTGCTAAGTGAGTAAAATCTCCCTTTAGATTCAGGAGTTAAAAACACGTTTCTGGCAATGGCTGCGTTTGGACATTCCTGAGTGAATTGGAGTATATACTGTTAGAAGAACTCTCTACTTCTAAAACCAAAGCCGACCTACCTAACTGAACGGTTGTCCATGTGTGCATTCAACCTACAGAGTTAAATTCGTGTGTTGAAGGGGAAGTCCTAAAACGCTTTCTGTGGAGAGACCTAAAAACAGGCCTTACAGCAGTATTCCCGCATATAATGAAATAGCAGTAAAACTCTGCCTAAAACACAGAAACAACGTATCCTTCTATCTTCTCTCCTGTGCGTTTGTTCAGCTAAGGGAGTTAAATCTCCCTTTAGATTCAGGAGATAGAAGCACGTTTCTGGCAAGAGCTGCATTTGGACATTCCTGAATGAATGGGAATATATGCTGTAAGGAGAACTTTTTGCTTCTAAAACCAAAACGGAGCAACCTTACAGCATGGTTGTCAATGTGTGCATTCACCTTACAGATTTAAACTCGTGTTTTTAAAAGGAAATCTGGAAACGCTTTCTGTGGAGAGATCTCAAACAGGCATTTCCAGCAGTATTCCCGCATATAACGAAATACCAGTAAAATTTTGCCTAAAACACAGAAGCAAGGTATCCATCAATCTGCTCTGGTGTTCCTTTATTCAGCTAAATGAGTTATATCTCCCTTTAGATTCAGGAGTTAGAAACACATTTCTGGCAAGGGCTGCGTTTGGACATTCCTGCGTTAATGGGAGTATATGCTGTAAGACAAAATCTATGCTTCTAAAACCAAAACAAATCGACCTAATGGAATGGTTGTCAATATGTGCATTCAACTTACACAGATAAACTCGCGTGTTAAAGGGGATGTCTGGAAATGATTTCCGTGGAGAGATCTCAAAACAGGCCTTCCTAGCAGTATTACCGCATATAACGATATAGCAGTAAAACTCTGCTTAAAACACAGAAGCAACGTATCCTTCAATCTTCTCTCCTGTGCGATTGTTCAGCTAAGTGAGTTAAATCTCCCTTTAGATTCAGGAGTTCAAAACACGTTTCTGACAAGGTCGGCGTTTGGACATTCCTGAGTGAATGGAAGTAAATGCTGTAAGGAGAACTCTTTGCTTCTAAAACCGAAACGGTGCTACCTAACAGAACGGTTGTCAAAGTGTGAATTCAACTTACAGAGGTAAACTCGTGTGTTGAAAGGGAAGTCTGCAAATGCTTTCTGTGGGGAGATCTCAAAACAGGCCTTTCCAGCAGTATTCCCGCATATGACAATATAGCAGTAAAACTCTGCCTTAAACACAGAAGCAATGCATATTTCAATCTGCTCTGCTGTGCGTTTGTTCTGCTAAGTGAGTTAAATCTCCCTTTATATTCAGGAGTTAGAAAAACGTTTCTGGCAAGAGCTGGGTTTGGAAATTCAGGAGGGAATTGGAGTATATGCTGTTAGAAGAAATCTCTGCAGTTAAAACCAAAACGGAGCAACCGAACAGAATGGTTGTAAATGTGTGCATTCAACTTAAGGAGTTCAACTCATGTGCTGAAAGGCAAGTCTGGAAACACTTTCTGTGGAGAAATCTCAAAACAGGCCTTTCCAGCAGTATTCCCACATATAACGAAATAGCAGTAAAACTCTGCCTGAAACACAAAAGCAACCTATCTTTCAAACTGCTCTGCAGTGCTAAGTGAGTAAAATCTCCCTTTAGATTCAGGAGTTAAAAACACGTTTCTGGCAATGGCTGCGTTTGGACATTCCTGAGTGAATTGGAATATATACTGTTAGAAGAACTCTCTACTTCTAAAACAAAAGCCGACCTACCTAACAGAACGGTTGTCCATGTGTGCATTCAACCTACAGAGTTAAATTCGTGTGTTGAAGGGGAAGTCCTAAAACGCTTTCTGTGGAGAGACCTCAAAACAGGACTTACAGCAGTATTCCCGCATATAACGAAATAGCAGTAAAACTCTGCCTAAAACACAGAAACAATGTATCCTTCTATCTTCTCTCCTGTGCGTTTGTTCAGCTAAGGGAGTTAAATCTCCCTTTAGATTCAGGAGATAGAAGCACGTTTCTGGCAAGAGCTGCATTTGGACATTCCTGAATGAATGGGAATATATGCTGTAAGGAGAACTTTTTGCTTCTAAAACCAAAACGGAGCAACCTTACAGCATGGTTGTCAATGTGTGCATTCACCTTACAGATTTAAACTCGTGTTTTTAAAAGGAAATCTGGAAACGCTTTCTGTGGAGAGATCTCAAACAGGCATTTCCAGCAGTATTCCCGCATATAACGAAATAGCAGTAAAACTCTGCTTAAAACACAGAAGGAACGTATCCTTCAATCTTCTCTCCTGTGCGATTGCTCAGCTAAGTGAGTTAAATCTCCCTTTAGATTCAGGAGTTAAAATCACTTTTCTGGCAAAGTCGGCGTTTGGACATTCCTGAGTGAATGGAAGTAAATGCTGTAAGGAGAACTCTTTGCTTCTTAAACCGAAACGGTGCTACCTAACAGAACGGTTGTCAAAGTGTGCATTCAACTTACAGAGGTAAACTCGTGTGTTGAAAGGGAAGTCTGCAAATGCTTTCTGTGGGGAGATCTCAAAACAGGCCTTTCCAGCAGTATTCCCGCATATGACAAAATAGCAGTAAAACTCTGCCTTAAACACAGAAGCAACGCATATTTCAAAATGCTCTGCTGTGCGTTTGTTCTGCTAAGTGAGTTAAATCTCCCTTTATATTCAGGAGTTAGAAAAACGTTTCTGGCAAGAGCTGGGTATGGAAATTCAGGAGGGAATTGGAGTATATGCTGTTAGAAGAAATATCTGCAGTTAAAACCAAAACGCAGCAACCGAACAGAATGGTTGTAAATGTGTGCATTCAACTTAAGGAGTTCAACTCATGTGTTGAAAGGCAAGTCTGGAAACACTTTCTGTGGAGAAATCTCAAAATAGGCCTTTCCAGCAGTATTCCCACATATAATGAAATAGCAGTAAAACTCTGCCTAAAACACAAAAGCAACCTATCTTTCAATCTGCTCTGCAGTGCTAAGTGAGTAAAATCTCCCTTTAGATTCAGGAGTTAAAACACGTTTCTGCAATGGCTGCATTTGGACATTCCTGAGTGAATTGGAGTATATACTGTTAGAATAACTCTCTACTTCTAAAACCTAAACGGAGCTACTTAACAGAACGGTTGTCAATGTGTGCATTCAACTTACAGAGTTAAACTCTTTTGTTGAAGGGAAAATCTGGAAGCGCTATCTGTGGAGAGATCTCAAAAGAGGCCTTTCCAGCAGTATTCCCGCATATAACGAAATAGCAGAAAAAGTCGGCCTAAAACACAGAAGAAACGTATCCTTCTATGTGCTCCGCTGTGCATTTGTTCAGCTTAGTGAGGTAAATCTCTTTTTAGAATCAGGTGTTAGAAACACGTTTTTGGCAACAGCTGCGTTTGGACATTCCTGAGTGAATGGGAGTATATGCTGTAAGGAGAACTCTCTGCTTCTAAAACCAAAACGGAGTTATCTAACACAATGGTTGTCAATGTGTGCATTCAACTTACAGAGTTAAACTCTTCTGTTGAAGGGAAAATCTAAAAATGCTTTCTGTGCAGAGATCTCAAAAGAGGCCTTTCCAGCAGAATTCCCCCATATAACGAAATAGCAGTAAAACTCGGCCTAAAACACAGAAGCAACGTATCATTCAATCTGCTCTGCTGTCCGTATGTTCAGCTAAGTGAGTAAAATCTCCGTTTAGATTCAGCAGTTAGAAACACGTTTCTGGCAAGAGCTGCATTTGCACATTCCGGAGTGAATGGGTGTATATGCTGTAAGCAGAACTTTCTGCTTCTAAAACCAAAACGGATCTACCTAACAGAACGGTTCTCAATGTGTGCATTCAACTTACAGAGTTAAACTCGTGAGTTAAAAAGGAAGTCTGGAAACGCTTTCTGTGGAAAGATCTCAAAACAGGCCTTTCCAGCAGTATTCCCGCATATAACGAAAAGCAGTATAATTCTGCCTTAAACGCAGAAGCAACGTATCCTTCAATCTGCTCAGCTGTGCGTTTGTTCTGCTAAGTTAGTTAAATCTCCCTTTAGATTCAGAAGTTAGAATCACGTTTCTAACCAGAGCTGCGTTTGGACATTCCTGAGTGAATGGGAGTATATGCTGTAAAAAGAACTCTCTGCTTCTAAAACCAAAACAGATCTACCTAACACAACGGTTGTCACTGTGTGCATTCAACTTACAGAGTTAAACTCTTCTGTTGAAGGGAAAATCTGGAAACGCTTTCTGTGGAGAGATCTCAAAACAGGCATTTCCAGCAGTATTCCCGCATATAACGAAATAGAAGTATAACTCTGCCGAAAACACAGAAGCAGCATATCATTCAATCTGTTCTGGTGTGCCTTTATTCAGCGAAGTGACTTAAATCTCCCTTTAGATTGAGGAGTTAGAAACACGTTTCTGGCAATGGCGGCGTTTGGACATTCCTGAGTGAATTGGAGTATATACTGTTAGAAGAACTCTCTACTTCTAAAAGCAAAGCCGACCTACCTAACAGAACGGTTGTCAATGTGTGCATTCAACCTACAGAATTAAACTCGTGTTTTGAAGGGGAAGTCTGGAAACGCTTTCTGTGCAGAGATCACAAAATGGGCCTTTCCGGCAGTATTCCCGCATATAACGAAATAGCAGTAAAACTCTGCCTAAAACACAGAAGGAAGGTATCCTTCAATCTGCTCTGCTGTGCATTTCTTATGCTAAGTGTGTTAAATCTCCCTTTAGATTCAGGAGATAGAAACACGTTCCTGGCAAGTGCTGCGTTTGGACATTTCTGAGTGAATGGGATTATATTCTGTAAGGAGAATTCTCTGCTTCTAAAACCAAAATGGAGCTACCTAACAGAACAATTGTCAATGTGTGCATTCAACTTACACATATAAACTCGTGTGTTGAAGGGGACCTCTGGAAACGCTTTCTGTGGAGAGATCTCAAAACAGGCCTTTGTAGCAGTATTCCCGCATATAACGAAATAGCAGTAAAAGTCTGCTTAAAACACAGAAGCAACGTATCCTTCAGTCTTCTCTCCTGTGCGATTGTTCAGCTAAGTGAGTAAAATTTCCCTTTAGATTCAGCAGTTAGAAAAACGTTTCTGGCAAGAGCAGGGTTTGGAAATTCAGGAGGGAATTGGAGTATATGCTGTTAGAAGAAATCTCTGCAGTTAAAACCAAAACGGAGCAAGCGAACAGAATGGTTGTAAATGTGTACATTCAACTTAAGGAGTTCAACTCGTGTGCTGAAAGGCAAGTCTGGAAACACTTTCTGTGGAGAAATCTCAAATTGGCCTTTCCAGCAGTATTCCCACATATAACGAAATAGCAGTAAAACTCTGCCTGAAACACAAAAGCAACCTATCTTTCAAACTGCTCTGCTGTGCTAAGTGAGTAAAATCTCCCTTTAGATTCAGGAGTTAAAAACACGTTTCTGGCAATGGCTGCGTTTGGACATTCCTGAGTGAATTGGAGTATATACTGTTAGAAGAACTCTCTACTTCTAAAACCAAAGCCGACCTACATAACAGAACGGTTGTCCATGTGTGCATTCAACCTACAGAGTTAAATTCGTGTGTTGAAGGGGAAGTCCTAAAACACTTTCTGTGGAGAGACCTCAAAACAGGCCTTACAGCAGTATTCCCGCATATAACGAAATAGCAGTAAAACTCTGCCTAAAACACAGAAACAAGGTATCCTTCTATCTTCTCTCCTGTGCGTTTGTTCAGCTAAGGGAGTTAAATCTCCCTTTCGATTCAGGAGATAGAAGCACGTTTCTGGCAAGAGCTGCATTTGGACATTCCTGAATGAATGGGAATATATGCTGTAAGGAGAACTTTTTGCTTCTAAAACAAAAACGGAGCAACCTTACAGCCTGGTTGTCAATGTGTGCATTCACCTTACAGATTTAAACTCGTGTTTTGAAAAGGAAATCTAGAAACGCTTTCTGTGGAGTGATGTCAAACAGGCATTTCCAGCAGTATTCCCGCATATAACGAAATAGCAGTAAATCTTTGCCTAAAACACAGAAGCAACGTATCCATAAATCTGCTCTGGTGTTCCTTTATTCAGCTAAATGAGTTAAATCTCCCTTTAGATTCAGGAGTTAGCAACACATTTCTGGCAAGGGCTGCATTTGGACATTCCTGCGTTAATGGGAGTATATGCTGTAAGACAAAGTCTATCCTTCTAAAACCAAAACAAATCGACCTAATGGAACGGTTGTCAATATGTGCATTCAACTTACACAGATAAACTCGTGTGTTAAAGGGGATGTCTGGAAATGATTTCCGTGGAGAGATCTCAAAACAGGCCTTCCTAGCAGTATTCCCGCATATAACGATATAGCAGTAAAACTCTGCTTAAAACACAGAAGCAACGTATCCTTCAATCTTCTCTCCTGTGCGATTTTCAGCTAAGTGAGTTAAATCTCCCTTTAGATTCAGGAGTTCAAAACACGTTTCTGGCAAGGTCGGCGTTTGGACATTCCTGAGTGAATGGAAGTAAATGCTGTAAGGAGAACCCTTTGATTCTAAAACCGAAACGGTGCTACCTAACAGAACGGTTGTCAAAGTGTGCATTCAGCTTACAGAGGTAAACTCGTGTGTTGAAAGGGAAGTCTGCAAATGCTTTCTGTGGGGAGATCTCAAAACAGGCCTTTCCAGCAGTATTCCCGCATATGACAAAATAGCAGTAAAACTCTGCCTTAAACACAGAAGCAACGCATATTTCAATCTGCTCTGCTGTGCGTTTGTTCTGCTAAGTGAGTTAAATCTCCCTTTATATTCAGGAGTTAGAAAAACGTTTCTGGCAAGAGCTGGGTTTGGAAATTCAGGAGGGAATTGGAGTATATGCTGTTAGAAGAAATCTCTGCAGTTAAAACCAAAACGGAGCAAGCGAAAAGAATGGTTGTAAATGTGTGCATTCAACTTAAGGAGTTCAACTCATGTGTTGAAAGGCAAGTCTGGAAACACTTTCTGTGGAGAAATCTCAAAATAGGCCTTTCCAGCAGTATTCCCACATATAACGAAATAGCAGTAAAACTCTGCCTAAAACACAAAAGCAACCTATCTTTCAATCTGCACGGCTGTGCTAAGTGAGTAAAATCTCCCTTTAGATTCAGGAGTTAAAAACACGTTTCTGGCAATGGCTGCATTTGGACATTCCAGAGTGAATTGGAATATATACTGTTAGACGAACTCTCTACTTCTAAAACGTAAACGGAGCTACCTAACAGAACGGTTGTCAATGTGTGCATTCAAATTACAGAGTTAAACTCTTTTGTTGAAGGGAAAATCTGGAAGCGCTTTCTGTGGAGAGATCTCAAAAGAGGCCTTTCCAGGAGTATTCCCGCATATAACGAAATAGCAGAAAAACTCGGCCTAAAACACAGAAGAAACGTATCATTCAATCTGCTCTGCTGTGCGTGCTTTCAGCTAAGTGAGTTAAATCTCCCTTTAGATTCAGGACTTAGAAACACATTTCTGGCAAGAGCTGCATTTGGACATTCCTGAGTGAATTGGGGTATATGCTGTTAGAAGAAATCTCTGCTTCTAAAACCAAAACAGAGCATCCTAATAGATCAGTTGTCAATGTGTGCATTCCACTTAAAGTGTTAAACTCGTGTGTTGAAGGGGAAGTCTGAAAACATTTTCTGTGGAGAGATCTCAACACAGGCCTTTCCAGCAGTATTCCCGCATATAACGAAATACAGTAAATCTCTGCCTAAAACACAGAAGCAACGTATCCTTCAATCTGCTCTGCTGTGTGTTAGTTCAGCTAGGTGAGTTAAATCTCCCTTTAGATTCAGGAGTTAGAAACCCGTTTCTGGCAAGATCGGCGTTTGGACATTCCTGAGTGAATGGAAGTAAATGCTGTAAAGAGAACTCTTTGCTTCTAAAACCGACACGGTGCTAACTAACAGAACGGTTGTCAATGTGTGCATTCAACTTACAGAGTTAAACTCGTGTGTTGAAGGGGAAGTCTGGAAACGCTTTCTGTGGAGAGATCTCAAAACAGGCCTTACAGCAGTATTCCCGCATATAACGAAATAGCAGTTCAACTCTGCCTAAAACACAGAAGCAACGTATCCTTCAATCTGCTCTTCTGTGCTAAGTGAGGAAAGTCTCCCTTTAGATCCAGGAGTTAGAAACACGTTTCTGGCAATGGCTGCGTTTGGACATTCCTGAGTTTATTGGAGTATATACTGTTCGAAGACCTCTCTACTTCTAAAACCAAAGTGAAGCTACCTAACAGAACTGTTGTCCATGTGTGCATTCAACCTACAGAATTAAACTCGTGTGTTGAAGGGGAAGTCTGGAAATATTTTCTGTGGAGAGATCTCAAAAGAGGCCTTTCCAGCAGTATTCCCGCATATAACGAAATAGGAGAAAAACTAGGCCTAAAACACAGAAGAAACGTATCCTTCTATGTGCTCCGCTGTGCATTTGTTCAGCTTAGTGAGGTAAATCTCTTTTTAGAATCAGGTGTTAGGAACACATTTTTGGCAACAGCTGCATTTGGACATTCCTGAGTGAATGGGAGTATATGCTGTAAGGAGAACTCTCTGCTTCTAAAAGCAAAACGGAGCAATCTAACACAATGGTTGTCAATGTGTGCATTCAGCTTACAGAGTTAAACTCTTCTGTTGAAGGGAAAATCTAAAAATGCTTTCTGTGCAGAGATCTCAAAAGAGGCCTTTCCAGCAGAATTCCCCCATATAAGGAAATAGCAGTAAAACTCGGCCTAAAACACAGAAGCAACGTATCATTCAATCTGCTCTGCTGTGCGTATGTTCAGCTAAGTGAGTAAAATCTCCGTTTAGATTCAGGAGTTAGAAACACGTCTCTGGCAAGAGCTGCATTTGGACAATCCGGAGGGAATGGGATTATATGCTGTAAGCAGAACTTTCTGCTTCTAAAACCAAAACGGAGCTACCTAACAGAACGGTTCTCAATGTGTGCATTCAACTTACAGAGTTAAACTCGTGAGTTAAAAAGGAAGTCTGGAAACGCTTTCTGTGGAGAGATCTCAAAACAGGCCTTTCCAGCAGTATTCCCGCATATAACGAAAAGCAGTATAATTCTGCCTTAAACGCAGAAGCAACGTATCCTTCAATCTGCTCAGCTGTGCCTTTGTTCTGCTAAGTTACTTAAATCTCCCTTTAGATTCAGAAGTTAGAATCACGTTTCTAACCAGAGCTGCGTTTGGACATTCCTGAGTGAATGGGAGTATATGCTGTAAAAAGAACTCTCTGCTTCTAAAACCAAAACAGATCTACCTAACACAACGGTTGTCACTGTGTGCATTCAACTTACAGAGTTAAATTCTTCTGTTGAAGGGAAAATCTGGAAACGCTTTCTGTGGAGAGATCTCAAAACAGGCATTTCCAGCAGTATTCCCGCATATAACGAAATAGAAGTATAACTCTGCCGAAAACACAGAAGCAGCGTATCATTCAATCTGTTCTGGTGTGCCTTTATTCAGCGAAGTGACTTAAATCTCCCTTTAGATTGAGGAGTTAGAAACACGTTTCTGGCAATGGCTGCGTTTGGACATTCCTGAGTGAATTGGAGTATATACTGTTAGAATAACTCTCTACTTCTAAAACCAAAGCCGACATACCTAACAGTACGGTTGTCAATGTGTGCATTCAACCTACAGAATTAAACTCGTGTTTTGAAGGGGAAGTCTGGAAACGCTTTCTGTGCAGAGATCACAAAATGGGCCTTTCCAGCAGTATTCCCGCATATAACGAAATAGCAGTATAACTCTGCCTAAAACACAGAAGGAAGGTATCCTTCAATCTGCTCTGCTGTGCATTTCTTATGCTAAGTGTGTTAAATCTCCCTTTAGATTCAGGAGATAGAAACACCTTCCTGGCAAGTGCTGCGTTTGGACATTCCTGAGTTTATTGGAGTATATACTGTTCGAAGACCTCTCTACTTCTAAAACCAAAGCGAAGCTACCTAACAGAACGGTTGTCCATGTGTGAATTCAAGCTACAGAGTTAAACTCGTGTGTTGAAGGGGAAGTCTGGAAGCATTTTCTGTGGAGAGATCTCAAAACAGGCCTTTCCAGCAGTATTCCCGCATATAACGAAACACCAGTAAAACTCTTCCTTAAACACAGAAGCAACGTATCCTTCAAACTGCTCAGCTCGGCGTTTGTTCTGCTAAGTTAGTTAAATCTCCCTTTATATTCAGGAGTTAGAAAAACGTTTCTGGCAAGAGCTGGGTTTGGAAATTCAGGAGGGAATTGGAGTATATGCTGTTAGAAGAAATCTCTGCAGTTAAAACCAAAACGGAGAAACCGAACAGAATGGTTGTAAATGTGTGCATTCAACTTAAGGAGTTCAACTCGTGTGTTGAAAGGCAAGACTGGAAACACTTTCTGTGGAGAAATCTCAAAATAGGCCTTTCCAGCAGTATTCCCACATATAACGAAATAGCAGTAAAACTCTGCCTAAAACACAAAAGGAACCTATCTTTCAAACTGCTCTGCTGTGCTAAGTGAGTAAAATCTCCCTTTAGATTCAGGAGTTAAAAACACGTTTCTGGCAATGGCTGCGTTTGGACATTCCTGAGTGAATTGGAGTATATACTGTTAGAAGAACTCTCTACTTCTAAAACCAAAGCCGACCTACCTAACTGAACGGTTGTCCATGTGTGCATTCAACCTACAGAGTTAAATTCGTGTGTTGAAGGGGAAGTCCTAAAACGCTTTCTGTGGAGAGACCTAAAAACAGGCCTTACAGCAGTATTCCCGCATATAATGAAATAGCAGTAAAACTCTGCCTAAAACACAGAAACAACGTATCCTTCTATCTTCTCTCCTGTGCGTTTGTTCAGCTAAGGGAGTTAAATCTCCCTTTAGATTCAGGAGATAGAAGCACGTTTCTGGCAAGAGCTGCATTTGGACATTCCTGAATGAATGGGAATATATGCTGTAAGGAGAACTTTTTGCTTCTAAAACCAAAACGGAGCAACCTTACAGCATGGTTGTCAATGTGTGCATTCACCTTACAGATTTAAACTCGTGTTTTTAAAAGGAAATCTGGAAACGCTTTCTGTGGAGAGATCTCAAACAGGCATTTCCAGCAGTATTCCCGCATATAACGAAATACCAGTAAAATTTTGCCTAAAACACAGAAGCAAGGTATCCATCAATCTGCTCTGGTGTTCCTTTATTCAGCTAAATGAGTTATATCTCCCTTTAGATTCAGGAGTTAGAAACACATTTCTGGCAAGGGCTGCGTTTGGACATTCCTGCGTTAATGGGAGTATATGCTGTAAGACAAAATCTATGCTTCTAAAACCAAAACAAATCGACCTAATGGAATGGTTGTCAATATGTGCATTCAACTTACACAGATAAACTCGCGTGTTAAAGGGGATGTCTGGAAATGATTTCCGTGGAGAGATCTCAAAACAGGCCTTCCTAGCAGTATTACCGCATATAACGATATAGCAGTAAAACTCTGCTTAAAACACAGAAGCAACGTATCCTTCAATCTTCTCTCCTGTGCGATTGTTCAGCTAAGTGAGTTAAATC
This sequence comes from Saguinus oedipus, assembly GCA_031835075.1. Taxonomy (NCBI): domain Eukaryota; kingdom Metazoa; phylum Chordata; class Mammalia; order Primates; family Cebidae; genus Saguinus; species Saguinus oedipus. Next base: position 20,478,624 of record CM063181.1, read on the forward strand.
TCCCTTTAGATTCAGGAGTTCAAAACACGTTTCTGACAAGGTCGGCGTTTGGACATTCCTGAGTGAATGGAAGTAAATGCTGTAAGGAGAACTCTTTGCTTCTAAAACCGAAACGGTGCTACCTAACAGAACGGTTGTCAAAGTGTGAATTCAACTTACAGAGGTAAACTCGTGTGTTGAAAGGGAAGTCTGCAAATGCTTTCTGTGGGGAGATCTCAAAACAGGCCTTTCCAGCAGTATTCCCGCATATGACAATATAGCAGTAAAACTCTGCCTTAAACACAGAAGCAATGCATATTTCAATCTGCTCTGCTGTGCGTTTGTTCTGCTAAGTGAGTTAAATCTCCCTTTATATTCAGGAGTTAGAAAAACGTTTCTGGCAAGAGCTGGGTTTGGAAATTCAGGAGGGAATTGGAGTATATGCTGTTAGAAGAAATCTCTGCAGTTAAAACCAAAACGGAGCAACCGAACAGAATGGTTGTAAATGTGTGCATTCAACTTAAGGAGTTCAACTCATGTGCTGAAAGGCAAGTCTGGAAACACTTTCTGTGGAGAAATCTCAAAACAGGCCTTTCCAGCAGTATTCCCACATATAACGAAATAGCAGTAAAACTCTGCCTGAAACACAAAAGCAACCTATCTTTCAAACTGCTCTGCAGTGCTAAGTGAGTAAAATCTCCCTTTAGATTCAGGAGTTAAAAACACGTTTCTGGCAATGGCTGCGTTTGGACATTCCTGAGTGAATTGGAATATATACTGTTAGAAGAACTCTCTACTTCTAAAACAAAAGCCGACCTACCTAACAGAACGGTTGTCCATGTGTGCATTCAACCTACAGAGTTAAATTCGTGTGTTGAAGGGGAAGTCCTAAAACGCTTTCTGTGGAGAGACCTCAAAACAGGACTTACAGCAGTATTCCCGCATATAACGAAATAGCAGTAAAACTCTGCCTAAAACACAGAAACAATGTATCCTTCTATCTTCTCTCCTGTGCGTTTGTTCAGCTAAGGGAGTTAAATCTCCCTTTAGATTCAGGAGATAGAAGCACGTTTCTGGCAAGAGCTGCATTTGGACATTCCTGAATGAATGGGAATATATGCTGTAAGGAGAACTTTTTGCTTCTAAAACCAAAACGGAGCAACCTTACAGCATGGTTGTCAATGTGTGCATTCACCTTACAGATTTAAACTCGTGTTTTTAAAAGGAAATCTGGAAACGCTTTCTGTGGAGAGATCTCAAACAGGCATTTCCAGCAGTATTCCCGCATATAACGAAATAGCAGTAAAACTCTGCTTAAAACACAGAAGGAACGTATCCTTCAATCTTCTCTCCTGTGCGATTGCTCAGCTAAGTGAGTTAAATCTCCCTTTAGATTCAGGAGTTAAAATCACGTTTCTGGCAAAGTCGGCGTTTGGACATTCCTGAGTGAATGGAAGTAAATGCTGTAAGGAGAACTCTTTGCTTCTTAAACCGAAACGGTGCTACCTAACAGAACGGTTGTCAAAGTGTGCATTCAACTTACAGAGGTAAACTCGTGTGTTGAAAGGGAAGTCTGCAAATGCTTTCTGTGGGGAGATCTCAAAACAGGCCTTTCCAGCAGTATTCCCGCATATGACAAAATAGCAGTAAAACTCTGCCTTAAACACAGAAGCAACGCATATTTCAAAATGCTCTGCTGTGCGTTTGTTCTGCTAAGTGAGTTAAATCTCCCTTTATATTCAGGAGTTAGAAAAACGTTTCTGGCAAGAGCTGGGTATGGAAATTCAGGAGGGAATTGGAGTATATGCTGTTAGAAGAAATATCTGCAGTTAAAACCAAAACGCAGCAACCGAACAGAATGGTTGTAAATGTGTGCATTCAACTTAAGGAGTTCAACTCATGTGTTGAAAGGCAAGTCTGGAAACACTTTCTGTGGAGAAATCTCAAAATAGGCCTTTCCAGCAGTATTCCCACATATAATGAAATAGCAGTAAAACTCTGCCTAAAACACAAAAGCAACCTATCTTTCAATCTGCTCTGCAGTGCTAAGTGAGTAAAATCTCCCTTTAGATTCAGGAGTTAAAACACGTTTCTGCAATGGCTGCATTTGGACATTCCTGAGTGAATTGGAGTATATACTGTTAGAATAACTCTCTACTTCTAAAACCTAAACGGAGCTACTTAACAGAACGGTTGTCAATGTGTGCATTCAACTTACAGAGTTAAACTCTTTTGTTGAAGGGAAAATCTGGAAGCGCTATCTGTGGAGAGATCTCAAAAGAGGCCTTTCCAGCAGTATTCCCGCATATAACGAAATAGCAGAAAAAGTCGGCCTAAAACACAGAAGAAACGTATCCTTCTATGTGCTCCGCTGTGCATTTGTTCAGCTTAGTGAGGTAAATCTCTTTTTAGAATCAGGTGTTAGAAACACGTTTTTGGCAACAGCTGCGTTTGGACATTCCTGAGTGAATGGGAGTATATGCTGTAAGGAGAACTCTCTGCTTCTAAAACCAAAACGGAGTTATCTAACACAATGGTTGTCAATGTGTGCATTCAACTTACAGAGTTAAACTCTTCTGTTGAAGGGAAAATCTAAAAATGCTTTCTGTGCAGAGATCTCAAAAGAGGCCTTTCCAGCAGAATTCCCCCATATAACGAAATAGCAGTAAAACTCGACCTAAAACACAGAAGCAACGTATCATTCAATCTGCTCTGCTGTCCGTATGTTCAGCTAAGTGAGTAAAATCTCCGTTTAGATTCAGCAGTTAGAAACACGTTTCTGGCAAGAGCTGCATTTGCACATTCCGGAGTGAATGGGTGTATATGCTGTAAGCAGAACTTTCTGCTTCTAAAACCAAAACGGATCTACCTAACAGAACGGTTCTCAATGTGTGCATTCAACTTACAGAGTTAAACTCGTGAGTTAAAAAGGAAGTCTGGAAACGCTTTCTGTGGAAAGATCTCAAAACAGGCCTTTCCAGCAGTATTCCCGCATATAACGAAAAGCAGTATAATTCTGCCTTAAACACAGAAGCAACGTATCCTTCAATCTGCTCAGCTGTGCGTTTGTTCTGCTAAGTTAGTTAAATCTCCCTTTAGATTCAGAAGTTAGAATCACGTTTCTAACCAGAGCTGCGTTTGGACATTCCTGAGTGAATGGGAATATATGCTGTAAAAAGAACTCTCTGCTTCTAAAACCAAAACAGATCTACCTAACACAACGGTTGTCACTGTGTGCATTCAACTTACAGAGTTAAACTCTTCTGTTGAAGGGAAATCTGGAAACGCTTTCTGTGGAGAGATCTCAAAACAGGCATTTCCAGCAGTATTCCCGCATATAACGAAATAGAAGTATAACTCTGCCGAAAACACAGAAGCAGCGTATCATTCAATCTGTTCTGGTGTGCCTTTATTCAGCGAAGTGACTTAAATCTCACTTTAGATTGAGGAGTTAGAAACGCGTTTCTGGCAATGGCTGCGTTTGGACATTCCTGAGTGAATTGGAGTATATACTGTTAGAAGAACTCTCTACTTCTAAAACCAAAGCCGACCTACCTAACGGAACGGTTGTCAATGTGTGCATTCAACCTACAGAATTAAACTCGTGTTTTGAATGGGAAGTCTGGAAACGCTTTCTGTGCAGAGATCACAAAAGGGGCCTTTCCAGCAGTATTCCCGCATATAACGAAATAGCAGTAAAACTCTGCCTAAAACACAGAAGGAAGGTATCCTTCAATCTGCTCTGCTGTGCATTTCTTATGCTAAGTGTGTTAAATCTCCCTTTAGATTCAGGAGATAGAAACACGTTCCCGGCAAGTGCTGCGTTTGGACATTTCTGAGTGAATGGGAATATATCCTGTAAGGAGAACTCTCTGCTTCTAAAACCAAAATGGAGCTACCTAACAGAACAATTGTCAATGTGTGCATTCAACTTACACAGATAAACTCGTGTGTTGAAGGGGACCTCTGGAAACGCTTTCTGTGGAGAGATCTCAAAACAGGCCTTTGTAGCAGTATTCCCGCATATAACGAAATAGCAGTAAAAGTCTGCTTAAAACACAGAAGCAACGTATCCTTCAGTCTTCTCTCCTGTGCGATTGTTCAGCTAAGTGAGTAAAATTTCCCTTTAGATTCAGCAGTTAGAAACACGTTTCTGGCAAGAGCTATGTTTGGACATTCCTGAGTGAATGGGAGTATAAGCTGTAAGGATAACTCTCTGCTTCTAAAATCAAAACGGAACCACCTAACAGAACGGTTTTCAATGTGTGCATTCAACTTACAGAGTTAAACTCTTGTGTTGAAGGGGAAATCTGGAAACGCTTTGTGTGGAGAGATCTCAAAACAGCCCATTCCAGCAGTAATCCCGCATATAACAAAATAGCAGTAAAACTCTGCCTAAAACACAGAAGCAACGTATCATTCAATCTGCTCTGCTGTGCGTTTTTTCAGCTAAGTGAGTTAAATCTCCCTTTAGATTCAGGACTTAGAAACACATTTCTGGCAAGAGCTGCGTGTGGACATTCCTGAGTGAATTGGAGTATATGCTGTTAGAAGAAATCTCTGCTTCTAAAACCAAAACGGAGCATCCTAATAGATCAGTTGTCAATGTGTGCATTCCACTTAAAGTGTTAAACTCGTGTGTTGAAGGGGAAGTCTGAAAACACTTTCTGTGGAGAGATCTCAACACAGGCCTTTCCAGCAGTATTCCCGCATATAACGAAATACAGTAAATCTCTGCCTAAAACACAGAAGCAACGTATCCTTCAATCTGCTCTGCTGTGTGTTAGTTCAGCTAAGTGAGTTAAATCTCCCTTTAGATTCAGGAGTTAGAAACACGTTTCTGGCAAGATCGGCGTTTGGACATTCCTGAGTGAATGGAAGTAAATGCTGTAAAGAGAACCCTTTGCTTCTAAAATCGACACGGTGCTAACTAACAGAACGCTTGTCAATGTGTGCATTCAACTTACAGAGTTAAACTCGTGTGTTGAAGGGGAAGTCTGGAAACGCTTTCTGTGGAGAGATCTCAAAACAGGCCTTACAGCAGTATTCCCGCATATAACGAAATAGCAGTTCAACTCTGCCTAAAACACAGAAGCAACGTATCCTTCAATCTGCTCTGCTGTGCTAAGTGAGGAAAATCTCCCTTTAGATCCAGGAGTTAGAAACACGTTTCTGGCAATGGCTGCATTTGGACATTCCTGAGTTTATTGGAGTATATACTGTTCGAAGACATCTCTACTTCTAAAACCAAAGCGAAGCTACCTAACAGAACGGTTGTCCATGTGTGAATTCAAGCTACAGAGTTAAACTCGTGTGTTGAAGGGGAAGTCTGGAAACATTTTCTGTGGAGAGATCTCAAAACAGGCCTTTCCAGCAGTATTCCCGCATATAACGAAACACCAGTAAAACTCTTCCTTAAACACAGAAGCAACGTATCCTTCAAACTGCTCAGCTCGGCGTTTGTTCTGCTAAGTTAGTTAAATCTCCCTTTATATTCAGGAGTTAGAAAAACGTTTCTGGCAAGAGCTGGGTTTGGAAATTCAGGAGGGAATTGGAGTATATGCTGTTAGAAGAAATCTCTGCAGTTAAAACCAAAACGGAGCAACCGAACAGAATGGTTGTAAATGTGTGCATTCAACTTAAGGAGTTCAACTCGTGTGTTGAAAGGCAAGTCTGGAAACACTTTCTGTGGAGAAATCTCAAAATAGGCCTTTCCAGCAGTATTCCCACATATAACGAAATAGCAGTAAAACTCTGCCTGAAACACAAAAGCAACCTATCTTTCAAACTGCTCTGCTGTGCTAAGTGAGTAAAATCTCCCTTTAGATTCAGGAGTTAAAAACACGTTTCTGGCAATGGCTGCGTTTGGATATTCCTGAGTGAATTGGAGTATATACTGTTAGAAGAACACTCTACTTCTAAAACCAAAGCCGACCTACCTAACAGAACGGTTGTCCATGTGTGCATTCAACCTACAGAGTTAAATTCGTGTGTTGAAGGGGAAGTCCTAAAACGCTTTCTGTGGAGAGACCTCAAAACAGGACTTACAGCAGTATTCCCGCATATAACGAAATAGCAGTAAAACTCTGCCTAAAACACAGAAACAACGTATCCTTCTATCTTCTCTCCTGTGCATTTGTTCAGCTAAGGGAGTTAAATCTCCCTTTAGATTCAGGAGATAGAAGCACGTTTCTGGCAAGAGCTGCATTTGGACATTCCTGAATGAATGGGAATATATGCTGTAAGGAGAACTTTTTGCTTCTAAAACCAAAACGGAGCAAACTTACAGCATGGTGGTCAATGTGTGCATTCACCTTACAGATTTAAACTCGTGTTTTGAAAAGGAAATCTGGAAATGCTTTCTGTGGAGAGATCTCAAACAGGAATTTCCAGCAGTATTCCCGCATATAACAAAATAGCAGTAAAACTCTGCTTAAAACACAGAAGGAACGTATCCTTCAATCTTCTCTCCTGTGCGATTGCTCAGCTAAGTGAGTTAAATCTCCCTTTAGATTCAGGAGTTAAAATCACGTTTCTGGCAAGGTCGGCGTTTGGACATTCCTGAGTGAATGGAAGTAAATGCTGTAAGGAGAACTCTTTGCTTCTTAAACCGAAACGGTGCTACCTAACAGAACGGTTGTCAAAGTGTGCCTTCAACTTACAGAGGTAAACTCGTGTGTTGAAAGGGAAGTCTGCAAAGGCTTTCTGTGGGGAGATCTCAAAACAGGCCTTTCCAGCAGTATTCCCGCATATGACAAAATAGCAGTAAAACTCTGCCTTAAACACAGAAGCAACGCATATTTCAATCTGCTCTGCTGTGCGTTTGTTCTGCTAAGTGAGTTAAATCTCCCTTTATATTCAGGAGTTAGAAAAACGTTTCTGGCAAGAGCTGGGTATGGAAATTCAGGAGGGAATTGGAGTATATGCTGTTAGAAGAAATATCTGCAGTTAAAACCAAAACGCAGCAACAGAACAGAATGGTTGTAAATGTGTGCATTCAACTTAAGTAGTTCAACTCATGTGTTGAAAGGCAAGTCTGGAAACACTTTCTGTGGAGAAATCTCAAAATAGGCCTTTCCAGCAGTATTCCCACATATAACGAAATAGCAGTAAAACTCTGCCTGAAACACAAAAGCAACCTATCTTTCAATCTGCTCTGCTGTGCTAAGTGAGTAAAATCTCCCTTTAGATTCAGGAGTTAAAACACGTTTCTCCAATGGCTGCATTTGGACATACCTGAGTGAATTGGAGTATATACTGTTAGAAGAACTCTCTACTTCTAAAACCTAAACGGAGCTACTTAACAGAACGGTTGTCAATTTGTGCATTCAACTAACAGTGTTAAACTCTTTTGTTGAAGGGAAAATCTGGAAGCGCTTTCTGTGGAGAGATCTCAAAAGAGGCCTTTCCAGTAGTTTGCCCGCATATAATGAAATAGCAGAAAAATTCGTCCTAAAACACAGAAGAAACGTATCCTTCTATGTGCTCCGCTGTGCATTTGTTCAGCTTAGTGAGGTAAATCTCTTTTTAGAATCAGGTGTTAGAAACACGTTTTTGGCAACAGCTGCGTTTGGACATTCCTGAGTGAATGGGAGTATATGCTGTAAGGAGAACTCTCTGCTTCTAAAACCAAAACGGAGCTATCTAACACAATGGTTGTCAATGTGTGCATTCAGCTTACAGAGTTAAACTCTTATGTTGAAGGGAAAATCTAAAAATGCTTTCTGTGCAGAGATCTCAAAAGAGGCCTTTCCAGCAGAATTCCCCCATATAACGAAATAGCAGTAAAACTCGGCCTAAAACACAGAAGCAACGTATCATTCAATCTGCTCTGCTGTGCGTATGTTCAGCTAAGTGAGTAAAATCTCCGTTTAGATTCAGGAGTTAGATACACGTCTCTGGCAAGAGCTGCATTTGGACATTCCGGAGGGAATGGGAGTATATGCTGTAAGCAGAACTTTCTGCTTCTAAAACCAAAACGGAGCTACCAAACAGAACGGTTCTCAATGTGTGCATTCAACTTACAGAGTTAAACTCGTGAGTTAAAAAGGAAGTCTGGAAACGCTTTCTGTGGAGAGATCTCAAAACAGGCCTTTCCAGCAGTATTCCCGCATATAACGAAAAGCAGTATAATTCTGCCTTAAACGCAGAAGCAACGTATCCTTCAATCTGCTCAGCTGTGCGTTTGTTCTGCTAAGTTAGTTAAATCTCCCTTTAGATTCAGAAGTTAGAATCACGTTTCTCACCAGAGCTGCGTTTGGACATTCCTGAGTGAATGGGAGTATATGCTGTAAAAAGAACTCTCTGCTTCTAAAACCAAAACAGATCTACCTAACACAACGGTTGTCACTGTGTGCATTCAACTTACAGAGTTAAATTCTTCTGTTGAAGGGAAAATCTGGAAACCCTTTCTGTGGAGAGATCTCAACACAGGCATTTCCAGCAGTATTCCCGCATATAACGAAATAGAAGTATAACTCTGCCGAAAACACAGAAGCAGCATATCATTCAATCTGTTCTGGTGTGCCTTTATTCAGCGAAGTGACTTAAATCTCCCTTTAGATTGAGGAGTTAGAAACACGTTTCTGGCAATGGCGGCGTTTGGACATTCCTGAGTGAATTGGAGTATATACTGTTAGAATAACTCTCTACTTCTAAAACCAAAGCCGACCTACCTAACAGAACGGTTGTCAATGTGTGCATTCAACCTACAGAATTAAACTCGTGTTTTGAAGGGGAAGTCTGGAAACGCTTTCTGTGCAGAGATCACAAAATGGGCCTTTCCGGCAGTATTCCCGCATATAACGAAATAGCAGTAAAACTCTGCCTAAAACACAGAAGGAAGGTATCCTTCAATCTGCTCTGCTGTGCATTTCTTATGCTAAGTGTGTTAAATCTCCCTTTAGATTCAGGAGATAGAAACACGTTCCTGGCAAGTGCTGCGTTTGGACATTTCTGAGTGAATGGGATTATATTCTGTAAGGAGAATTCTCTGCTTCTAAAACCAAAATGGAGCTACCTAACAGAACAATTGTCAATGTGTGCATTCAACTTACACAGATAAACTCGTGTGTTGAAGGGGACCTCTGGAAACGTTTTCTGTGGAGAGATCTCAAAACAGGCCTTTGTAGCAGTATTCCGGCATATAACGAAATAGCAGTAAAAGTCTGCTTAAAACACAGAAGCAACGTATCCTTCAGTCTTCTCTCCTGTGCGATTGTTCAGCTAAGTGAGTAAAATTTCCCTTCAGATTCAGCAGTTAGAAAAACGTTTCTGGCAAGAGCAGGGTTTGGAAATTCAGGAGGGAATTGGAGTATATGCTGTTAGAAGAAATCTCTGCAGTTAAAACCAAAACGGAGCAAGCGAACAGAATGGTTGTAAATGTGTGCATTCAACTTAAGGAGTTCAACTCGTGTGCTGAAAGGCAAGTCTGGAAACACTTTCTGTGGAGAAATCTCAAAATAGGCCTTTCCAGCAGTATTCCCACATATAACGAAATAGCAGTAAAACTCTGCCTGAAACACAAAAGCAACCTATCTTTCAAACTGCTCTGCTGTGCTAAGTGAGTAAAATCTCCCTTTAGATTCAGGAGTTAAAAACACGTTTCTGGCAATGGCTGCGTTTGGACATTCCTTTGTGAACTGGAGTATATACTGTTAGAAGAACTCTCTACTTCTAAAACCAAAGCCGACCTACATAACAGAACGGTTGTCCATGTGTGCATTCAACCTACAGAGTTAAATTCGTGTGTTGAAGGGGAAGTCCTAAAACGCTTTCTGTGGGGAGACCTCAAAACAGGCCTTACAGCAGTATTCCCGCATATAACGAAATAGCAGTAAAACTCTGCCTAAAACACAGAAACAACCTATCCTTCTATCTTCTCTCCTGTGCGTTTGTTCAGCTAAGGGAGTTAAATCTCCCTTTCGATTCAGGAGATAGAAGCACGTTTCTGGCAAGAGCTGCATTTGGACATTCCTGAATGAATGGGAATATATGCTGTAAGGAGAACTTTTTGCTTCTAAAACAAAAACGGAGCAACCTTAAAGCATGGTTGTCAATGTGTGCATTCACCTTACAGATTTAAACTCGTGTTTTGAAAAGGAAATCTAGAAACGCTTTCTGTGGAGTGATGTCAAACAGGCATTTCCAGCAGTATTCCCGCATATAACGAAATAGCAGTAAAACTTTGCCTAAAACACAGAAGCAACGTATCCATCAATCTGCTCTGGTGTTCCTTTATTCAGCTAAATGAGTTAAATCTCCCTTTAGATTCAGGAGTTAGAAACACATTTCTGGCAAGGGCTGCATTTGGACATTCCTGCGTTAATGGGAGTATATGCTGTAAGACAAAGTCTATGCTTCTAAAACCAAAACAAATCGACCTAATGGAACGGTTGTCAATATGTGCATTCAACTTACACAGATAAACTCGTGTGTTAAAGGGGATGTCTGGAAATGATTTCCGTGGAGAGATCTCAAAACAGGCCTTCCTAGCAGTATTCCCGCATATAACGATATAGCAGTAAAACTCTGCTTAAAACACAGAAGCAACGTATCCTTCAATCTTCTCTCCTGTGCGATTTTCAGCTAAGTGAGTTAAATCTCCCTTTAGATTCAGGAGTTAAAAACACGTTTCTGGCAAGGTCGGCGTTTGGACATTCCTGAGTGAATGGAAGTAAATGCTGTAAGGAGAACCCTTTGATTCTAAAACCGAAACGGTGCTACCTAACAGAACGGTTGTCAAAGTGTGCATTCAGCTTACAGAGGTAAACTCGTGTGTTGAAAGGGAAGTCTGCAAATGCTTTCTGTGGGGAGATCTCAAAACAGGCCTTTCCAGCAGTATTCCCGCATATGACAAAATAGCAGTAAAACTCTGCCTTAAACACAGAAGCAACGCATATTTCAATCTGCTCTGCTGTGCGTTTGTTCTGCTAAGTGAGTTAAATCTCCCTTTATATTCAGGAGTTAGAAAAACGTTTCTGGCAAGAGCTGGGTTTGGAAATTCAGGAGGGAATTGGAGTATATGCTGTTAGAAGAAATCTCTGCAGTTAAAACCAAAACGGAGCAAGCGAAAAGAATGGTTGTAAATGTGTGCATTCAACTTAAGGAGTTCAACTCATGTGTTGAAAGGCAAGTCTGGAAACACTTTCTGTGGAGAAATCTCAAAATAGGCCTTTCCAGCAGTATTCCCACATATAACGAAATAGCAGTAAAACTCTGCCTAAAACACAAAAGCAACCTATCTTTCAATCTGCACGGCTGTGCTAAGTGAGTAAAATCTCCCTTTAGATTCAGGAGTTAAAAACACGTTTCTGGCAATGGCTGCATTTGGACATTCCAGAGTGAATTGGAATATATACTGTTAGACGAACTCTCTACTTCTAAAACGTAAACGGAGCTACCTAACAGAACGGTTGTCAATGTGTGCATTCAAATTACAGAGTTAAACTCTTTTGTTGAAGGGAAAATCTGGAAGCGCTTTCTGTGGAGAGATCTCAAAAGAGGCCTTTCCAGGAGTATTCCCGCATATAACGAAATAGCAGAAAAACTCGGCCTAAAACACAGAAGAAACGTATCATTCAATCTGCTCTGCTGTGCGTGCTTTCAGCTAAGTGAGTTAAATCTCCCTTTAGATTCAGGACTTAGAAACACATTTCTGGCAAGAGCTGCATTTGGACATTCCTGAGTGAATTGGGGTATATGCTGTTAGAAGAAATCTCTGCTTCTAAAACCAAAACCGAGCATCCTAATAGATCAGTTGTCAATGTGTGCATTCCACTTAAAGTGTTAAACTCGTGTGTTGAAGGGGAAGTCTGAAAACATTTTCTGTGGAGAGATCTCAACACAGGCCTTTCCAGCAGTATTCCCGCATATAACGAAATACAGTAAATCTCTGCCTAAAACACAGAAGCAACGTATCCTTCAATCTGCTCTGCTGTGTGTTAGTTCAGCTAGGTGAGTTAAATCTCCCTTTAGATTCAGGAGTTAGAAACCCGTTTCTGGCAAGATCGGCGTTTGGACATTCCTGAGTGAATGGAAGTAAATGCTGTAAAGAGAACTCTTTGCTTCTAAAACCGACACGGTGCTAACTAACAGAACGGTTGTCAATGTGTGCATTCAACTTACAGAGTTAAACTCGTGTGTTGAAGGGGAAGTCTGGAAACGCTTTCTGTGGAGAGATCTCAAAACAGGCCTTACAGCAGTATTCCCGCATATAACGAAATAGCAGTTCAACTCTGCCTAAAACACAGAAGCAACGTATCCTTCAATCTGCTCTTCTGTGCTAAGTGAGGAAAGTCTCCCTTTAGATCCAGGAGTTAGAAACACGTTTCTGGCAATGGCTGCGTTTGGACATTCCTGAGTTTATTGGAGTATATACTGTTCGAAGACCTCTCTACTTCTAAAACCAAAGTGAAGCTACCTAACAGAACTGTTGTCCATGTGTGCATTCAACCTACAGAATTAAACTCGTGTGTTGAAGGGGAAGTCTGGAAATATTTTCTGTGGAGAGATCTCAAAAGAGGCCTTTCCAGCAGTATTCCCGCATATAACGAAATAGGAGAAAAACTAGGCCTAAAACACAGAAGAAACGTATCCTTCTATGTGCTCCGCTGTGCATTTGTTCAGCTTAGTGAGGTAAATCTCTTTTTAGAATCAGGTGTTAGGAACACATTTTTGGCAACAGCTGCATTTGGACATTCCTGAGTGAATGGGAGTATATGCTGTAAGGAGAACTCTCTGCTTCTAAAAGCAAAACGGAGCAATCTAACACAATGGTTGTCAATGTGTGCATTCAGCTTACAGAGTTAAACTCTTCTGTTGAAGGGAAAATCTAAAAATGCTTTCTGTGCAGAGATCTCAAAAGAGGCCTTTCCAGCAGAATTCCCCCATATAAGGAAATAGCAGTAAAACTCGGCCCAAAACACAGAAGCAACGTATCATTCAATCTGCTCTGCTGTGCGTATGTTCAGCTAAGTGAGTAAAATCTCTGTTTAGATTCAGGAGTTAGAAACACGTCTCTGGCAAGAGCTGCATTTGGACAATCCGGAGGGAATGGGATTATATGCTGTAAGCAGAACTTTCTGCTTCTAAAACCAAAACGGAGCTACCTAACAGAACGGTTCTCAATGTGTGCATTCAACTTACAGAGTTAAACTCGTGAGTTAAAAAGGAAGTCTGGAAACGCTTTCTGTGGAGAGATCTCAAAACAGGCCTTTCCAGCAGTATTCCCGCATATAACGAAAAGCAGTATAATTCTGCCTTAAACGCAGAAGCAACGTATCCTTCAATCTGCTCAGCTGTGCCTTTGTTCTGCTAAGTTACTTAAATCTCCCTTTAGATTCAGAAGTTAGAATCACGTTTCTAACCAGAGCTGCGTTTGGACATTCCTGAGTGAATGGGAGTATATGCTGTAAAAAGAACTCTCTGCTTCTAAAACCAAAACAGATCTACCTAACACAACGGTTGTCACTGTGTGCATTCAACTTACAGAGTTAAATTCTTCTGTTGAAGGGAAAATCTGGAAACGCTTTCTGTGGAGAGATCTCAAAACAGGCATTTCCAGCAGTATTCCCGCATATAACGAAATAGAAGTATAACTCTGCCGAAAACACAGAAGCAGCGTATCATTCAATCTGTTCTGGTGTGCCTTTATTCAGCGAAGTGACTTAAATCTCCCTTTAGATTGAGGAGTTAGAAACACGTTTCTGGCAATGGCTGCGTTTGGACATTCCTGAGTGAATTGGAGTATATACTGTTAGAATAACTCTCTACTTCTAAAACCAAAGCCGACATACCTAACAGTATGGTTGTCAATGTGTGCATTCAACCTACAGAATTAAACTCGTGTTTTGAAGGGGAAGTCTGGAAACGCTTTCTGTGCAGAGATCACAAAATGGGCCTTTCCAGCAGTATTCCCGCATATAACGAAATAGCAGTATAACTCTGCCTAAAACACAGAAGGAAGGTATCCTTCAATCTGCTCTGCTGTGCATTTCTTATGCTAAGTGTGTTAAATCTCCCTTTAGATTCAGGAGATAGAAACACCTTCCTGGCAAGTGCTGCGTTTGGACATTCCTGAGTTTATTGAAGTATATACTGTTCGAAGACCTCTCTACTTCTAAAACCAAAGCGAAGCTACCTAACAGAACGGTTGTCCATGTGTGCATTCAAGCTACAGAGTTAAACTCGTGTGTTGAAGGGGAAGTCTGGAAACATTTTCTGTGGAGAGATCACAAAACAGGCCTTTCCAGCAGTATTCCCGCATATAACGAAACACCAGTAAAACTTAAACACAGAAGCAACGTATCCTTCAAACTGCTCAGCTCGGCGTTTGTTCTGCTAAGTTAGTTAAATCTCCCTTTATATTCAGGAGTTAGAAAAACGTTTCTGGCAAGAGCTGGGTTTGGAAATTCAGGAGGGAATTGGAGTATATGCTGTTAGAAGAAATCTCTGCACTTAAAACCAAAACGGAGCAACCGAACAGAATGGTTGTAAATGTGTGCATTCAACTTAAGGAGTTCAACTCGTGTGTTGAAAGGCAAGTCTGGAAACACTTTCTGTGGAGAAATCTCAAAATAGGCCTTTTCAGCAGTATTCCCACATATAACGAAATAGCAGTAAAACTCTGCCTGAAACACAAAAGCAACCTATCTTTCAAACTGCTCTGCTGTGCTAAGTGAGTAAAATCTCCCTTTAGATTCAGGAGTTAAAAACACGTTTCTGGCAATGGCTGCGTTTGGACATTCCTGAGTGAATTGGAGTATATACTGTTAGAAGAACTCTCTACTTCTAAAACCAAAGCCGACCTACCTAACTGAACGGTTGTCCATGTGTGCATTCAATCTACAGAGTTAAATTCGTGTGTTGAAGGGGAAGTCCTAAAACGCTTTCTGTGGAGAGACCTCAAAACAGGCCTTACAGCAGTATTCCCGCATATAACGAAATAGCAGTAAAACTCTGCCTAAAACACAGAAACAATGTATCCCTCTATCTTCTCTCCTGTGCGTTTGTTCAGCTAAGGGAGTTAAATCTCCCTTTAGATTCAGGAGATAGAAGCACGTTTCTGGCAAGAGCTGCATTTGGACATTCTTGAATGAATGGGAATATATGCTGTAAGGAGAACTTTTTGCTTCTAAAACCAAAACGGAGCAACCTTACAGCATGGTTGTCAATGTGTGCATTCACCTTACGGATTTAAACTCGTGTTTTTAAAAGGAAATCTGGAAACGCTTTCTGTGGAGAGATCTCAAACAGGGATTTCCAGCAGTATTCCCGCATATACCGAAATAGCAGTATAACTTTGCCTAAAACACAGAAGCAACGTATCCATCAATCTGCTCTGGTGTTCCTTTATTCAGCTAAATGAGTTAAATCTCCCTTTAGATTCAGGAGTTAGAAACACATTTCTGGCAAGGGCTGCGTTTGGACATTCCTGCGTTAATGGGTGTATATGCTGTAAGACAAAGTCTATGCTTCTAAAATCAAAACAAATCGACCTAATGGAACGGTTGTCAATATGTGCATTCAACTTACACAGATAAACTCGCGTGTTAAAGGGGATGTCTGGAAATGATTTCCGTGGAGAGATCTCAAAACAGGCCTTCCTAGCAGTATTCCCGCATATAACGACATAGCAGTGAAACTCTGCTTAAAACACAGAAGCAACGTATCCTTCAATCTTCTCTCCTGTGCGATTGTTCAGCTAAGTGAGTTAAATCTCCCTTTAGATTCAGGAGTTAAAAACACGTTTCTGGCAAGGTCGGCGTTTGGACATTCCTGAGTGAATGGAAGTAAATGCTGTAAGGAGAACTCTTTGCTTCTTAAACCGAAACGGTGCTACCTAACAGAACGGTTGTCAAAGTGTGCATTCAACTTACAGAGGTAAACTCGTGTGTTGAAAGGGAAGTCTGCAAATGCTTTCTGTGGGGAGATCTCAAAACAGTCCTTTCCAGCAGTATTCCAGCATATGACAAAATAGCAGTAAAACTCTGCCTTAAACACAGAAGCAACGCATATTTCAATCTGCTCTGCTGTGCGTTTGTTCTGCTAAGTGAGTTAAATCTCCCTTTATATTCAGGAGTTAGAAAAACGTTTCTGGCAAGAGGTGGGTTTGGAAATTCAGGAGGGAATTGGAGTATATGCTGTTAGAAGAAATCTCTGCAGTTAAAACCAAAACGGAGCAACCGAACAGAATGGTTGTAAATGTGTGCATTCAACTTAAGGAGTTCAACTCATGTGTTGAAAGGCAAGTCTGGAAACACTTTCTGTGGAGAAATCTCAAAATAGGCCTTTCCAGCAGTATTCCCACATATAACGAAATAGCAGTAAAACTCTGCCTAAAACACAAAAGCAACCTATCTTTCAATCTGCTCTGCTGTGCTAAGTGAGTAAAATCTCCCTTTAGATTCAGGAGTTAAAACACGTTTCTGGCAATGGCTGCATTTGGACATTCCTGAGTGAATTGGAGTATATACTGTTAGAAGAACTCTCTACTTCTAAAACCTAAACGGAGCTACCTAACAGAACGGTTGTCAATGTGTGCATTCAACTTACAGAGTTAAACTCTTTTGTTGAAGGGAAAATCTGGAAGCGCTTTCTGTGGAGAGATCTCAAAAGAGGCCTTTCCAGCAGTTTTCCCGCATATAACGAAATAGCAGAAAAACTCGGCCTAAAACACAGAAGAAACGTATCCTTCTATGTGCTCCGCTGTGCATTTGTTCAGCTTAGTGAGGTAAATCTCTTTTTAGAATCAGGTGTTAGAAACACGTTTTTGGCAACAGCTGCGTTTGGACATTCCTGAGTGAATGGGAGTCTATGCTGTAAGGAGAACTCTCTGCTTCTAAAACCAAAACGGAGGTATCTAACACAATGGTTGTCAATGTGTGCATTCAACTTACAGAGTTAAACTCTTCTGTTGAAGGGAATATCTAAAAATGCTTTCTGTGCAGAGATCTCAAAAGAGGCCTTTCCAGCAGAATTCCCCCATATAACGAAATAGCAGTAAAACTCGGCCTAAAACACAGAAGCAACGTATCATTCAATCTGCTCTGCTGTGCGTATGTTCAGCTAAGTGAGTAAAATCTCCGTTTAGATTCAGGAGTTAGAAACACGTTTCTGGCAAGAGCTGCATTTGGACATTCCGGAGTGAATGGGAGTATATGCTGTAAGCAGAACTTTCTGCTTCTAAAACCAAAACGGAGCTACCTAACAGAACGGTTCTCAATGTGTGCATTCAACTTACAGAGTTAAACTCTTGAGTTAAAAAGGAAGTCTGGAAACGCTTTCTGTGGAGAGATCTCAAAACAGGCCTTTCCAGCAGTATTCCCGCATTTAACGAAAAGCAGTATAATTCTGCCTTAAACGCAGAAGCAACGTATCCTTCAATCTGCTCAGCTGTGCATTTGTTCTGCTAAGTTAGTTAAATCTCCCTTTAGATTCAGAAGTTAGAATCACGTTTCTAACCAGAGCTGCGTTTGGACATTCCTGAGTGAATGGGAGTATATGCTGTAAAAAGAACTCTCTGCTTCTAAAACCAAAACAGATCTACCTAACACAACGGTTGTCACTGTGTGCATTCAACTTACAGAGTTAAACTCTTCTGTTGAAGGGAAAATCTGGAAACGCTTTCTGTGGAGAGATCTCAAAACAGGCATTTCCAGCAGTATTCCCGCATATAACGAAATAGAAGTATAACTCTGCCGAAAACACAGAAGCAGCATATCATTCAATCTGTTCTGGTGTGCCTTTATTCAGCGAAGTGACTTAAATCTCCCTTTAGATTGAGGAGTTAGAAACACGTTTCTGGCAATGGCGGCGTTTGGACATTCCTGAGTGAATTGGAGTATATACTGTTAGAAGAACTCTCTACTTCTAAAAGCAAAGCCGACCTACCTAACAGAACGGTTGTCAATGTGTGCATTCAACCTACAGAATTAAACTCGTGTTTTGAAGGGGAAGTCTGGAAACGCTTTCTGTGCAGAGATCACAAAATGGGCCTTTCCGGCAGTATTCCCGCATATAACGAAATAGCAGTAAAACTCTGCCTAAAACACAGAAGGAAGGTATCCTTCAATCTGCTCTGCTGTGCATTTCTTATGCTAAGTGTGTTAAATCTCCCTTTAGATTCAGGAGATAGAAACACGTTCCTGGCAAGTGCTGCGTTTGGACATTTCTGAGTGAATGGGATTATATTCTGTAAGGAGAATTCTCTGCTTCTAAAACCAAAATGGAGCTACCTAACAGAACAATTGTCAATGTGTGCATTCAACTTACACATATAAACTCGTGTGTTGAAGGGGACCTCTGGAAACGCTTTCTGTGGAGAGATCTCAAAACAGGCCTTTGTAGCAGTATTCCCGCATATAACGAAATAGCAGTAAAAGTCTGCTTAAAACACAGAAGCAACGTATCCTTCAGTCTTCTCTCCTGTGCGATTGTTCAGCTAAGTGAGTAAAATTTCCCTTTAGATTCAGCAGTTAGAAAAACGTTTCTGGCAAGAGCAGGGTTTGGAAATTCAGGAGGGAATTGGAGTATATGCTGTTAGAAGAAATCTCTGCAGTTAAAACCAAAACGGAGCAAGCGAACAGAATGGTTGTAAATGTGTACATTCAACTTAAGGAGTTCAACTCGTGTGCTGAAAGGCAAGTCTGGAAACACTTTCTGTGGAGAAATCTCAAATTGGCCTTTCCAGCAGTATTCCCACATATAACGAAATAGCAGTAAAACTCTGCCTGAAACACAAAAGCAACCTATCTTTCAAACTGCTCTGCTGTGCTAAGTGAGTAAAATCTCCCTTTAGATTCAGGAGTTAAAAACACGTTTCTGGCAATGGCTGCGTTTGGACATTCCTGAGTGAATTGGAGTATATACTGTTAGAAGAACTCTCTACTTCTAAAACCAAAGCCGACCTACATAACAGAACGGTTGTCCATGTGTGCATTCAACCTACAGAGTTAAATTCGTGTGTTGAAGGGGAAGTCCTAAAACACTTTCTGTGGAGAGACCTCAAAACAGGCCTTACAGCAGTATTCCCGCATATAACGAAATAGCAGTAAAACTCTGCCTAAAACACAGAAACAAGGTATCCTTCTATCTTCTCTCCTGTGCGTTTGTTCAGCTAAGGGAGTTAAATCTCCCTTTCGATTCAGGAGATAGAAGCACGTTTCTGGCAAGAGCTGCATTTGGACATTCCTGAATGAATGGGAATATATGCTGTAAGGAGAACTTTTTGCTTCTAAAACAAAAACGGAGCAACCTTACAGCCTGGTTGTCAATGTGTGCATTCACCTTACAGATTTAAACTCGTGTTTTGAAAAGGAAATCTAGAAACGCTTTCTGTGGAGTGATGTCAAACAGGCATTTCCAGCAGTATTCCCGCATATAACGAAATAGCAGTAAATCTTTGCCTAAAACACAGAAGCAACGTATCCATAAATCTGCTCTGGTGTTCCTTTATTCAGCGAAATGAGTTAAATCTCCCTTTAGATTCAGGAGTTAGCAACACATTTCTGGCAAGGGCTGCATTTGGACATTCCTGCGTTAATGGGAGTATATGCTGTAAGACAAAGTCTATCCTTCTAAAACCAAAACAAATCGACCTAATGGAACGGTTGTCAATATGTGCATTCAACTTACACAGATAAACTCGTGTGTTAAAGGGGATGTCTGGAAATGATTTCCGTGGAGAGATCTCAAAACAGGCCTTCCTAGCAGTATTCCCGCATATAACGATATAGCAGTAAAACTCTGCTTAAAACACAGAAGCAACGTATCCTTCAATCTTCTCTCCTGTGCGATTTTCAGCTAAGTGAGTTAAATCTCCCTTTAGATTCAGGAGTTCAAAACACGTTTCTGGCAAGGTCGGCGTTTGGACATTCCTGAGTGAATGGAAGTAAATGCTGTAAGGAGAACCCTTTGATTCTAAAACCGAAACGGTGCTACCTAACAGAACGGTTGTCAAAGTGTGCATTCAGCTTACAGAGGTAAACTCGTGTGTTGAAAGGGAAGTCTGCAAATGCTTTCTGTGGGGAGATCTCAAAACAGGCCTTTCCAGCAGTATTCCCGCATATGACAAAATAGCAGTAAAACTCTGCCTTAAACACAGAAGCAACGCATATTTCAATCTGCTCTGCTGTGCGTTTGTTCTGCTAAGTGAGTTAAATCTCCCTTTATATTCAGGAGTTAGAAAAACTTTTCTGGCAAGAGCTGGGTTTGGAAATTCAGGAGGGAATTGGAGTATATGCTGTTAGAAGAAATCTCTGCAGTTAAAACCAAAACGGAGCAAGCGAAAAGAATGGTTGTAAATGTGTGCATTCAACTTAAGGAGTTCAACTCATGTGTTGAAAGGCAAGTCTGGAAACACTTTCTGTGGAGAAATCTCAAAATAGGCCTTTCCAGCAGTATTCCCACATATAACGAAATAGCAGTAAAACTCTGCCTAAAACACAAAAGCAACCTATCTTTCATTCTGCACGGCTGTGCTAAGTGAGTAAAATCTCCCTTTAGATTCAGGAGTTAAAAACACGTTTCTGGCAATGGCTGCATTTGGACATTCCAGAGTGAATTGGAATATATACTGTTAGACGAACTCTCTACTTCTAAAACGTAAACGGAGCTACCTAACAGAACGGTTGTCAATGTGTGCATTCAAATTACAGAGTTAAACTCTTTTGTTGAAGGGAAAATCTGGAAGCGCTTTCTGTGGAGAGATCTCAAAAGAGGCCTTTCCAGGAGTATTCCCGCATATAACGAAATAGCAGAAAAACTCGGCCTAAAACACAGAAGAAACGTATCATTCAATCTGCTCTGCTGTGCGTGCTTTCAGCTAAGTGAGTTAAATCTCCCTTTAGATTCAGGACTTAGAAACACATTTCTGGCAAGAGCTGCATTTGGACATTCCTGAGTGAATTGGGGTATATGCTGTTAGAAGAAATCTCTGCTTCTAAAACCAAAACAGAGCATCCTAATAGATCAGTTGTCAATGTGTGCATTCCACTTAAAGTGATAAACTCGTGTGTTGAAGGGGAAGTCTGAAAACATTTTCTGTGGAGAGATCTCAACACAGGCCTTTCCAACAGTATTCCCGCATATAACGAAATACAGTAAATCTCTGCCTAAAACACAGAAGCAACTTATCCTTCAATCTGCTCTGCTGTGTGTTAGTTCAGCTAGGTGAGTTAAATCTCCCTTTAGATTCAGGAGTTAGAAACCCGTTTCTGGCAAGATCGGCGTTTGGACATTCCTGAGTGAATGGAAGTAAATGCTGTAAAGAGAACTCTTTGCTTCTAAAACCGACACGGTGCTAACTAACAGAACGGTTGTCAATGTGTGCATTCAACTTACAGAGTTAAACTCGTGTGTTGAAGGGGAAGTCTGGAAACGCTTTCTGTGGAGAGATCTCAAAACAGTCCTTACAGCAGTATTCCCGCATATAACGAAATAGCAGTTCAACTCTGCCTAAAACACAGAAGCAACGTATCCTTCAATCTGCTCTTCTGTGCTAAGTGAGGAAAGTCTCCCTTTAGATCCAGGAGTTAGAAACACGTTTCTGGCAATGGCTGCGTTTGGACATTCCTGAGTTTATTGGAGTATATACTGTTCGAAGACCTCTCTACTTCTAAAACCAAAGTGAAGCTACCTAACAGAACTGTTGTCCATGTGTGCATTCAACCTACAGAATTAAACTCGTGTGTTGAAGGGGAAGTCTGGAAATATTTTCTGTGGAGAGATCTCAAAAGAGGCCTTTCCAGCAGTATTCCCGCATATAACGAAATAGGAGAAAAACTAGGCCTAAAACACAGAAGAAACGTATCCTTCTATGTGCTCCGCTGTGCATTTGTTCAGCTTAGTGAGGTAAATCTCTTTTTAGAATCAGGTGTTAGGAACACATTTTTGGCAACAGCTGCATTTGGACATTCCTGAGTGAATGGGAGTATATGCTGTAAGGAGAACTCTCTGCTTCTAAAAGCAAAACGGAGCAATCTAACACAATGGTTGTCAATGTGTGCATTCAGCTTACAGAGTTAAACTCTTCTGTTGAAGGGAAAATCTAAAAATGCTTTCTGTGCAGAGATCTCAAAAGAGGCCTTTCCAGCAGAATTCCCCCATATAAGGAAATAGCAGTAAAACTCGGCCTAAAACACAGAAGCAACGTATCATTCAATCTGCTCTGCTGTGCGTATGTTCAGCTAAGTGAGTAAAATCTCCGTTTAGATTCAGGAGTTAGAAACACGTCTCTGGCAAGAGCTGCATTTGGACAATCCGGAGGGAATGGGATTATATGCTGTAAGCAGAACGTTCTGCTTCTAAAACCAAAACGGAGCTACCTAACAGAACGGTTCTCAATGTGTGCATTCAACTTACAGAGTTAAACTCGTGAGTTAAAAAGGAAGTCTGGAAACGCTTTCTGTGGAGAGATCTCAAAACAGGCCTTTCCAGCAGTATTCCCGCATATAACGAAAAGCAGTATAATTCTGCCTTAAACGCAGAAGCAACGTATCCTTCAATCTGCTCAGCTGTGCCTTTGTTCTGCTAAGTTACTTAAATCTCCCTTTAGATTCAGAAGTTAGAATCACGTTTCTAACCAGAGCTGCGTTTGGACATTCCTGAGTGAATGGGAGTATATGCTGTAAAAAGAACTCTCTGCTTCTAAAACCAAAACAGATCTACCTAACACAACGGTTGTCACTGTGTGCATTCAACTTACAGAGTTAAATTCTTCTGTTGAAGGGAAAATCTGGAAACGCTTTCTGTGGAGAGATCTCAAAACAGGCATTTCCAGCAGTATTCCCGCATATAACGAAATAGAAGTATAACTCTGCCGAAAACACAGAAGCAGCGTATCATTCAATCTGTTCTGGTGTGCCTTTATTCAGCGAAGTGACTTAAATCTCCCTTTAGATTGAGGAGTTAGAAACACGTTTCTGGCAATGGCTGCGTTTGGACATTCCTGAGTGAATTGGAGTATATACTGTTAGAATAACTCTCTAATTCTAAAACCAAAGCCGACCTACCTAACAGTATGGTTGTCAATGTGTGCATTCAACCTACAGAATTAAACTCGTGTTTTGAAGGGGAAGTCTGGAAACGCTTTCTGTGCAGAGATCACAAAATGGGCCTTTCCAGCAGTATTCCCGCATATAACGAAATAGCAGTATAACTCTGCCTAAAACACAGAAGGAAGGTATATTTCAATCTGCTCTGCTGTGCATTTCTTATGCTAAGTGTGTGAAATCTCCCTTTAGATTCAGGAGATAGAAACACCTTCCTGGCAAGTGCTGCGTTTGGACATTCCTGAGTTTATTGGAGTATATACTGTTCGAAGACCTCTCTACTTCTAAAACCAAAGCGAAGCTACCTAACAGAACGGTTGTCCATGTGTGCATTCAAGCTACAGAGTTAAACTCGTGTGTTGAAGGGGAAGTCTGGAAACATTTTCTGTGGAGAGATCACAAAACAGGCCTTTCCAGCAGTATTCCCGCATATAACGAAACACCAGTAAAACTTAAACACAGAAGCAACGTATCCTTCAAACTGCTCAGCTCGGCGTTTGTTCTGCTAAGTTAGTTAAATCTCCCTTTATATTCAGGAGTTAGAAAAACGTTTCTGGCAAGAGCTGGGTTTGGAAATTCAGGAGGGAATTGGAGTATATGCTGTTAGAAGAAATCTCTGCACTTAAAACCAAAACGGAGCAACCGAACAGAATGGTTGTAAATGTGTGCATTCAACTTAAGGAGTTCAACTCGTGTGTTGAAAGGCAAGTCTGGAAACACTTTCTGTGGAGAAATCTCAAAATAGGCCTTTCCAGCAGTATTCCCACATATAACGAAATAGCAGTAAAACTCTGCCTGAAACACAAAAGCAACCTATCTTTCAAACTGCTCTGCTGTGCTAAGTGAGTAAAATCTCCCTTTAGATTCAGGAGTTAAAAACACGTTTCTGGCAATGGCTGCGTTTGGACATTCCTGAGTGAATTGGAGTATATACTGTTAGAAGAACTCTCTACTTCTAAAACCAAAGCCGACCTACCTAACTGAACGGTTGTCCATGTGTGCATTCAACCTACAGAGTTAAATTCGTGTGTTGAAGGGGAAGTCCTAAAACGCTTTCTGTGGAGAGACCTCAAAACAGGCCTTACAGCAGTATTCCCGCATATAACGAAATAGCAGTAAAACTCTGCCTAAAACACAGAAACAATGTATCCCTCTATCTTCTCTCCTGTGCGATTGTTCAGCTAAGGGAGTTAAATCTCCCTTTAGATTCAGGAGATAGAAGCAAGTTTCTGGCAAGAGCTGCATTTGGACATTCTTGAATGAATGGGAATATATGCTGTAAGGAGAACTTTTTGCTTCTAAAACCAAAACGGAGCAACCTTACAGCATGGTTGTCAATGTGTGCATTCACCTTACAGATTTAAACTCGTGTTTTTAAAAGGAAATCTGGAAACGCTTTCTGTGGAGAGATCTCAAACAGGGATTTCCAGCAGTATTCCCGCATATACCGAAATAGCAGTAAAACTTTGCCTGAAACAGAGAAGCAACGTATCCATCAATCTGCTCTGGTGTTCCTTTATTCAGCTAAATGAGTTAAATCTCCCTTTAGATTCAGGAGTTAGAAACACATTTCTGGCAAGGGCTGCGTTTGGACATTCCTGCGTTAATGGGTGTATATGCTGTAAGACAAAGTCTATGCTTCTAAAACCAAAACAAATCGACCTAATGGAACGGTTGTCAATATGTGCATTCAACTTACACAGATAAACTCGCGTGTTAAAGGGGATGTCTGGAAATGATTTCCGTGGAGAGATCTCAAAACAGGCCTTCCTAGCAGTATTCCCGCATATAACGATATAGCAGTAATACTCTGCTTAAAACACAGAAGCAACGTATCCTTCAATCTTCTCTCCTGTGCGATTGTTCAGCTAAGTGAGTTAAATCTCCCTTTAGATTCAGGAGTTAAAAACACGTTTCTGGCAAGGTCGGCCTTTGGACATTCCTGAGTGAATGGAAGTAAATGCTGTAAGGAGAACACTTTGCTTCTAAAACCGAAACGGTGCTACATAACAGAACGGTTGTCAAAGTGTGCATTCAACTTACAGAGGTAAACTCGTGTGTTGAAAGGGAAGTCTGCAAATGCTTTCTGTGGGGAGATCTCAAAACAGGCCTTTCCAGCAGTATTCCCGCATATGACAAAATAGCAGTAAAACTCTGCCTTAAACACAGAAGCAACGCATATTTCAATCTGCTCTGCTGTGCGTTTGTTCTGCTAAGTGAGTTAAATCTCCCTTTATATTCAGGAGTTAGAAAAACGTTTCTGGCAACAGCTGGGTTTAGAAATTCAGGAGGGAATTGGAGTATATGCTGTTAGAAGAAATCTCTGCAGTTAAAACCAAAACGGAGCAACCGAACAGAATGGTTGTAAATGTGTGCATTCAACTTAAGGAGTTCAACTCATGTGCTGAAAGGCAAGTCTGGAAACACTTTCTGTGGAGAAATCTCAAAATGGGCCTTTCCAGCAGTATTCCCACATATAACGAAATAGCAGTAAAACTCTGCCTAAAACACAAAAGCAACCTATATTTCAATCTGCTCTGCTGTGCTAAGTGAGTAAAATCTCCCTTTAGATTCAGGAGTTAAAACCCGTTTCTGGCAATGGCTGCATTTGGACATTCCTGAGTGAATTGGAGTATATACTGTTAGAAGAACTCTCTACTTCTAAAACCTAAACGGAGCTACCTAACAGAACGGTTGTCAATGTGTGCATTCAACTTACAGAGTTAAACTCTTTTGTTGAAGGGAAAATCTGGAAGCGCTTTCTGTGGAGAGATCTCAAAAGAGGCCTTTCCAGGAGTATTCCCGCATATAACGAAATAGCAGAAAAACTCAGCCTAAAACACAGAAGAAACGTATCCTTCTATGTGCTCCGCTGTGCATTTGTTCAGCTTAGTGAGGTAAATCTCTTTTAAGAATCAGGTGTTAGAAACACGTTTTTGGCAACAGCTGCATTTGGACATTCCTGAGTGAATGGGAGTATATGCTGTAAGGAGAACTCTCTGCTTCTAAAACCAAAACGGAGCTATCTAACACAATGGTTGTCAATGTGTGCATTCAACTTACAGAGTTAAACTCTTCTGTTGAAGGGAAAATCTAAAAATGCTTTCTGTGCAGGGATCTCAAAAGAGGCCTTTCCAGCAGAATTCCACCATATAACGAAATAGCAGTAAAACTCGGCCTAAAACACAGAAGCAACGTATCATTCAATCTGCTCTGCTGTCCGTATGTTCAGCTAAGTGAGTAAAATCTCCGTTTAGATTCAGCAGTTAGAAACACGTTTCTGGCAAGAGCTGCATTTGCACATTCCGGAGTGAATGGGTGTATATGCTGTAAGCAGAACTTTCTGCTTCTAAAACCAAAACGGATCTACCTAACAGAACGGTTCTCAATGTGTGCATTCAACTTACAGAGTTAAACTCGTGAGTTAAAAAGGAAGTCTGGAAACGCTTTCTGTGGAGAGATCTCAAAACAGGCCTTTCCAGCAGTATTCCCGCATTTAACGAAAAGCAGTATAATTCTGCCTTAAACGCAGAAGCAACGTATCCTTCAATCTGCTCAGCTGTGCATTTGTTCTGCTAAGTTAGTTAAATCTCCCTTTAGATTCAGAAGTTAGAATCACGTTTCTAACCAGAGCTGCGTTTGGACATTCCTGAGTGAATGGGAGTATATGCTGTAAAAAGAACTCTCTGCTTCTAAAACCAAAACAGATCTACCTAACACAACGGTTGTCACTGTGTGCATTCAACTTACAGAGTTAAACTCTTCTGTTGAAGGGAAAATCTGGAAACGCTTTCTGTGGAGAGATCTCAAAACAGGCATTTCCAGCAGTATTCCCGCATATAACGAAATAGAAGTATAACTCTGCCGAAAACACAGAAGCAGCATATCATTCAATCTGTTCTGGTGTGCCTTTATTCAGCGAAGTGACTTAAATCTCCCTTTAGATTGAGGAGTTAGAAACACGTTTCTGGCAATGGCGGCGTTTGGACATTCCTGACTGAATTGGAGTATATACTGTTAGAAGAACTCTCTACTTCTAAAACCAAAGCCGACCTACCTAACAGAACGGTTGTCAATGTGTGCATTCAACCTACAGAATTAAACTCGTGTTTTGAAGGGGAAGTCTGGAAACGCTTTCTGTGCAGAGATCACAAAATGGGCCTTTCCGGCAGTATTCCCGCATATAACGAAATAGCAGTAAAACTCTGCCTAAAACACAGAAGGAAGGTATCCTTCAATCTGCTCTGCTGTGCATTTCTTATGCTAAGTGTGTTAAATCTCCCTTTAGATTCAGGAGATAGAAACACGTTCCTGGCAAGTGCTGCGTTTGGACATTTCTGAGTGAATGGGATTATATTCTGTAAGGAGAATTCTCTGCTTCTAAAACCAAAATGGAGCTACCTAACAGAACAATTGTCAATGTGTGCATTCAACTTACACAGATAAACTCGTGTGTTGAAGGGGACCTCTGGAAACGCTTTCTGTGGAGAGATCTCAAAACAGGCCTTTGTAGCAGTATTCCCGCATATAACGAAATAGCAGTAAAAGTCTGCTTAAAACACAGAAGCAACGTATCCTTCAGTCTTCTCTCCTGTGCGATTGTTCAGCTAAGTGAGTAAAATTTCCCTTTAGATTCAGCAGTTAGAAAAACGTTTCTGGCAAGAGCAGGGTTTGGAAATTCAGGAGGGAATTGGAGTATATGCTGTTAGAAGAAATCTCTGCAGTTAAAACCAAAACGGAGCAAGCGAACAGAATGGTTGTAAATGTGTGCATTCAACTTAAGGAGTTCAACTCGTGTGCTGAAAGGCAAGTCTGGAAACACTTTCTGTGGAGAAATCTCAAAATAGGCCTTTCCAGCAGTATTCCCACATATAACGAAATAGCAGTAAAACTCTGCCTGAAACACAAAAGCAACCTATCTTTCAAACTGCTCTGCTGTGCTAAGTGAGTAAAATCTCCCTTTAGATTCAGGAGTTAAAAACACGTTTCTGGCAATGGCTGCGTTTGGACATTCCTGAGTGAATTGGAGTATATACTGTTAGAAGAACTCTCTACTTCTAAAACCAAAGCCGACCTACATAACAGAACGGTTGTCCATGTGTGCATTCAACCTACAGAGTTAAATTCGTGTGTTGAAGGGGAAGTCCTAAAACGCTTTCTGTGGAGAGACCTCAAAACAGGCCTTACAGCAGTATTCCCGCATATAACGAAATAGCAGTAAAACTCTGCCTAAAACACAGAAACAAGGTATCCTTCTATCTTCTGTCCTGTGCGTTTGTTCAGCTAAGGGAGTTAAATCTCCCTTTCGATTCAGGAGATAGAAGCACGTTTCTGGCAAGAGCTGCATTTGGACATTCCTGAATGAATGGGAATATATGCTGTAAGGAGAACTTTTTGCTTCTAAAAGAAAAACGGAGCAACCTTACAGCATGGTTGTCAATGTGTGCATTCACCTTACATATTTAAACTCGTGTTTTGAAAAGGAAATCTAGAAACGCTTTCTGTGGAGTGATGTCAAACAGGCATTTCCAGCAGTATTCCCGCATATAACGAAATAGCAGTAAAACTTTGCCTAAAACACAGAAGCAACGTATCCATCAATCTGCTCTGGTGTTCCTTTATTCAGCTAAATGAGTTAAATCTCCCTTTAGATTCAGGAGTTAGAAACACATTTCTGGCAAGGGCTGCATTTGGACATTCCTGCGTTAATGGGAGTATATGCTGTAAGACAAAGTCTATGCTTCTAAAACCAAAACAAATCGACCTAATGGAACGGTTGTCAATATGTGCATTCAACTTACACAGATAAACTCGTGTGTTAAAGGGGATGTCTGGAAATGATTTCCGTGGAGAGATCTCAAAACAGGCCTTCCTAGCAGTATTCCCGCATATAACGATATAGCAGTAAAACTCTGCTTAAAACACAGAAGCAACGTATCCTTCAATCTTCTCTCCTGTGCGATTTTCAGCTAAGTGAGTTAAATCTCCCTTTAGATTCAGGAGTTACAAACACGTTTCTGGCAAGGTCGGCGTTTGGACATTCCTGAGTGAATGGAAGTAAATGCTGTAAGGAGAACCCTTTGATTCTAAAACCGAAACGGTGCTACCTAACAGAACGGTTGTCAAAGTGTGCATTCAGCTTACAGAGGTAAACTCGTGTGTTGAAAGGGAAGTCTGCAAATGCTTTCTGTGGGGAGATCTCAAAACAGGCCTTTCCAGCAGTATTCCCGCATATGACAAAATAGCAGTAAAACTCTGCCTTAAACACAGAAGCAACGCATATTTCAATCTGCTCTGCTGTGCGTTTGTTCTGCTAAGTGAGTTAAATCTCCCTTTATATTCAGGAGTTAGAAAAACGTTTCTGGCAAGAGCTGGGTTTGGAAATTCAGGAGGGAATTGGAGTATATGCTGTTAGAAGAAATCTCTGCACTTAAAACCAAAACGGAGCAAGCGAAAAGAATGGTTGTAAATGTGTGCATTCAACTTAAGGAGTTCAACTCATGTGTTGAAAGGCAAGTCTGGAAACACTTTCTGTGGAGAAATCTCAAAATAGGCCTTTCCAGCAGTATTCCCACATATAACGAAATAGCAGTAAAACTCTGCCTAAAACACAAAAGCAACCTATCTTTCAATCTGCACGGCTGTGCTAAGTGAGTAAAATCTCCCTTTAGATTCAGGAGTTAAAAACACGTTTCTGGCAATGGCTGCATTTGGACATTCCAGAGTGAATTGCAATATATACTGTTAGACGAACTCTCTACTTCTAAAACGTAAACGGAGCTACCTAACAGAACGGTTGTCAATGTGTGCATTCAAATTACAGAGTTAAACTCTTTTGTTGAAGGGAAAATCTGGAAGCGCTTTCTGTGGAGAGATCTCAAAAGAGGCCTTTCCAGGAGTATTCCCGCATATAACGAAATAGCAGAAAAACTCGGCCTAAAACACAGAAGAAACGTATCATTCAATCTGCTCTGCTGTGCGTGCTTTCAGCTAAGTGAGTTAAATCTCCCTTTAGATTCAGGACTTAGAAACACATTTCTGGCAAGAGCTGCATTTGGACATTCCTGAGTGAATTGGGGTATATGCTGTTAGAAGAAATCTCTGCTTCTAAAAGCAAAACAGAGCATCCTAATAGATCAGTTGTCAATGTGTGCATTCCACTTAAAGTGTTAAACTCGTGTGTTGAAGGGGAAGTCTGAAAACATTTTCTGTGGAGAGATCTCAACACAGGCCTTTCCAGCAGTATTCCCGCATATAACGAAATACAGTAAATCTCTGCCTAAAACACAGAAGCAACGTATCCTTCAATCTGCTCTGCTGTGTGTTAGTTCAGCTAGGTGAGTTAAATCTCCCTTTAGATTCAGGAGTTAGAAACCCGTTTCTGGCAAGATCGGCGTTTGGACATTCCTGAGTGAATGGAAGTAAATGCTGTAAAGAGAACTCTTTGCTTCTAAAACCGACACGGTGCTAACTAACAGAACGGTTGTCAATGTGTGCATTCAACTTACAGAGTTAAACTCGTGTGTTGAAGGGGAAGTCTGGAAACGCTTTCTGTGGAGAGATCTCAAAACAGGCCTTACAGCAGTATTCCCGCATATAACGAAATAGCAGTTCAACTCTGCCTAAAACACAGAAGCAACGTATCCTTCAATCTGCTCTTCTGTGCTAAGTGAGGAAAGTCTCCCTTTAGATCCAGGAGTTAGAAACACGTTTCTGGCAATGGCTGCGTTTGGACATTCCTGAGTTTATTGGAGTATATACTGTTCGAAGACCTCTCTACTTCTAAAACCAAAGTGAAGCTACCTAACAGAACTGTTGTCCATGTGTGCATTCAACCTACAGAATTAAACTCGTGTGTTGAAGGGGAAGTCTGGAAATATTTTCTGTGGAGAGATCTCAAAAGAGGCCTTTCCAGCAGTATTCCCGCATATAACGAAATAGGAGAAAAACTAGGCCTAAAACACAGAAGAAACGTATCATTCTATATGCTCCGCTGTGCATTTGTTCAGCTTAGTGAGGTAAATCTCTTTTTAGAATCAGGTGTTAGGAACACATTTTTGGCAACAGCTGCATTTGGACATTCCTGAGTGAATGGGAGTATATGCTGTAAGGAGAACTCTCTGCTTCTAAAAGCAAAACGGAGCAATCTAACACAATGGTTGTCAATGTGTGCATTCAGCTTCCAGAGTTAAACTCTTCTGTTGAAGGGAAAATCTAAAAATGCTTTCTGTGCAGAGATCCCAAAAGAGGCCTTTCCAGCAGAATTCCCCCATATAAGGAAATAGCAGTAAAACTCGGCCTAAAACACAGAAGCAACGTATCATTCAATCTGCTCTGCTGTGCGTATGTTCAGCTAAGTGAGTAAAATCTCCGTTTAGATTCAGGAGTTAGAAACACGTCTCTGGCAAGAGCTGCATTTGGACAATCCGGAGGGAATGGGAGTATATGCTGTAAGCAGAACTTTCTGCTTCTAAAACCAAAACGGAGCTACCTAACAGAACGGTTCTCAATGTGTGCATTCAACTTACAGAGTTAAACTCGTGAGTTAAAAAGGAAGTCTGGAAACGCTTTCTGTGGAGAGATCTCAAAACAGGCCTTTCCAGCAGTATTCCCGCATATAACGAAAAGCAGTATAATTCTGCCTTAAACGCAGAAGCAACGTATCCTTCAATCTGCTCAGCTGTGCCTTTGTTCTGCTAAGTTACTTAAATCTCCCTTTAGATTCAGAAGTTAGAATCACGTTTCTAACCAGAGCTGCGTTTGGACATTCCTGAGTGAATGGGAGTATATGCTGTAAAAAGAACTCTCTGCTTCTAAAACCAAAACAGATCTACCTAACACAACGGTTGTCACTGTGTGCATTCAACTTACAGAGTTAAATTCTTCTGTTGAAGGGAAAATCTGGAAACGCTTTCTGTGGAGAGATCTCAAAACAGGCATTTCCAGCAGTATTCCCGCATATAACGAAATAGAAGTATAACTCTGCCGAAAACACAGAAGCAGCGTATCATTCAATCTGTTCTGGTGTGCCTTTATTCAGCGAAGTGACTTAAATCTCCCTTTAGATTGAGGAGTTAGAAACACGTTTCTGGCAATGGCTGCGTTTGGACATTCCTGAGTGAATTGGAGTATATACTGTTAGAATAACTCTCTACTTCTAAAACCAAAGCCGACCTACCTAACAGTATGGTTGTCAATGTGTGCATTCAACCTACAGAATTAAACTCGTGTTTTGAAGGGGAAGTCTGGAAACGCTTTCTGTGCAGAGATCACAAAATGGGCCTTTCCGGCAGTATTCCCGCATATAACGAAATAGCAGTATAACTCTGCCTAAAACACAGAAGGAAGGTATCCTTCAATCTGCTCTGCTGTGCATTTCTTATGCTAAGTGTGTTAAATCTCCCTTTAGATTCAGGAGATAGAAACACGTTCCTGGCAAGTGCTGCGTTTGGACATTTCTGAGTGAATGGGAGTATATGCTGTAAGGAGAACTCTCTGCTTCTAAAACCAAAATGGAGCTACCTAACAGAACAATTGTCAATGTGTGCATTCAACTTACACAGATAAACTCGTGTGTTGAAGGGGACCTCTGGAAACGCTTTCTGTGGAGAGATCTCAAAACAGGCCTTTGTAGCAGTATTCCCGCATATAACGAAATAGCAGTAAAAGTCTGCTTAAAACACAGAAGCAACGTATCCTTCAGTCTTCTCTCCTGTGCGATTGTTCAGCTAAGTGAGTAAAATTTCCCTTTAGATTCAGCAGTTAGAAAAACGTTTCTGGCAAGAGCAGGGTTTGGACATTCCTGAGTGAATGGGAGTATAAGCTGTAAGGATAACTCTCTGCTTCTAAAATCAAAACGGAACCACCTAACAGAACGGTTTTCAATGTGTGCATTCAACTTACAGAGTTAAACTCTTGTGTTGAAGGGGAAGTCTGGAAACGCTTTCTGTGGAAAGATCTCAAAACAGCCCATTCCAGCAGTAATCCCGCATATAACAAAATAGCAGTAAAACTCTGCCTAAAACACAGAAGCAACGTATCATTCAATCTGCTCTGCTGTGCGTTTTTTCAGCTAAGTGAGTTAAATCTCCCTTTAGATTCAGGACTTAGAAACACATTTCTGGCAAGAGCTGCGTGTGGACATTCCTGAGTGAATTGGAGTATATGCTGTTAGAAGAAATCTCTGCTTCTAAAACCAAAACGGAGCATCCTAATAGATCAGTTGTCAATGTGTGCATTCCACTTAAAGTGTTAAACTCGTGTGTTGAAGGGGAAGTCTGAAAACACTTTCTGTGGAGAGATCTCAACACAGGCCTTTCCAGCAGTATTCCCGCATATAACGAAATACAGTAAATCTCTGCCTAAAACACAGAAGCAACGTATCCTTCTATCTTCTCTGCTGTGTGTTAGTTCAGCTAAGTGAGTTAAATCTCCCTTTAGATGCAGGAGTTAGAAACACGTTTCTGGCAAGATCGGCGTTTGGACATTCCTGAGTGAATGGAAGTAAATGCTGTAAAGAGAACTCTTTGCTTCTAAAACCGACACGGTGCTAACACAACGCTTGTCAATGTGTGCATTCAACTTACAGAGTTAAACTCGTGTGTTGAAGGGGAAGTCTGGAAACGCTTTCTGTGGAGAGATCTCAAAACAGGCCTTATAGCAGGATTCCCGCATATAACGAAATAGCAGTTCAACTCTGCCTAAAACACAGAAGCAACGTATCCTTCAATCTGCTCTTCTGTGCTAAGTGAGGAAAATCTCCCTTTAGATCCAGGAGTTAGAAACACGTTTCTGGCAATGGCTTCGTTTGGACATTCCTGAGTTTATTGGAGTATATACTGTTCGAAGACCTCTATACTTCTAAAACCAAAGCGAAGCTACCTAACAGAACGGTTGTCCATGTGTGCATTCAAGCTACAGAGTTAAACTCGTGTGTTGAAGGGGAAGTCTGGAAACATTTTCTGTGGAGAGATCTCAAAACAGGCATTTCCAGCAGTATTCCCGCATATAACGAAACACCAGTAAAACTCTTCCTTAAACACAGAAGCAACGTATCCTTCAAACTGCTCAGCTCGGCGTTTGTTCTGCTAAGTTAGTTAAATCTCCCTTTATATTCAGGAGTTAGAAAAACGTTTCTGGCAAGAGCTGGGTTTGGAAATTCAGGAGGGAATTGGAGTATATGCTGTTAGAAGAAATCTCTGCACTTAAAACCAAAACGGAGCAACCGAACAGAATGGTTGTAAATGTGTGCATTCAACTTAAGGAGTTCAACTCGTGTGTTGAAAGGCAAGTCTGGAAACACTTTCTGTGGAGAAATCTCAAAATAGGCCTTTCCAGCAGTATTCCCACATATAACGAAATAGCAGTAAAACTCTGCCTGAAACACAAAAGCAACCTATCTTTCAAACTGCTATGCTGTGCTAAGTGAGTAAAATCTCCCTTTAGATTCAGGAGTTAAATACACGTTTCTGGCAATGGCTGCGTTTGGACATTCCTGAGTGAATTGGTGTATATACTGTTAGAAGAACTCTCTACTTCTAAAACCAAAGCAGACCTACCTAACTGAACGGTTGTCCATGTGTGCATTCAACCTACAGAGTTAAATTCGTGTGTTGAAGGGGAAGTCCTAAAACGCTTTCTGTGGAGAGACCTCAAAACAGGCCTTACAGCAGTATTCCCGCATATAACGAAATAGCAGTAAAACTCTGCCTAAAACACAGAAACAATGTATCCCTCTATCTTCTCTCCTGTGCGTTTGTTCAGCTAAGGGAGTTAAATCTCCCTTTAGATTCAGGAGATAGAAGCACGTTTCTGGCAAGAGCTGCATTTGGACATTCTTGAATGAATGGGAATATATGCTGTAAGGAGAACTTTTTGCTTCTAAAACCAAAACGGAGCAACCTTACAGCATGGTTGTCAATGTGTGCATTCACCTTACAGATTTAAACTCGTGTTTTTAAAAGGAAATCTGGAAACGCTTTCTGTGGAGAGATCTCAAACAGGGATTTCCAGCAGTATTCCCGCATATACCGAAATAGCAGTAAAATTTTGCCTAAAACACAGAAGCAACGTATCCATCAATCTGCTCTGGTGTTCCTTTATTCAGCTAAATGAGTTAAATCTCCCTTTAGATTCAGGAGTTAGAAACACATTTCTGGCAAGGGCTGCGTTTGGACATTCCTGCGTTAATGGGAGTATATGCTGTAAGACAAAGTCTATGCTTCTAAAATCAAAACAAATCGACCTAATGGAACGGTTGTCAATATGTGCATTCAACTTACACAGATAAACTCGCGTGTTAAAGGGGATGTCTGGAAATGATTTCCGTGGAGAGATCTCAAAACAGGCCTTCCTAGCAGTATTCCCGCATATAACGATATAGCAGTAAAACTCTGCTTAAAACACAGAAGCAACGTATCCTTCAATCTTCTCTCCTGTGCGATTGTTCAGCTAAGTGAGTTAAATCTCCCTTTAGATTCAGGAGTTAAAAACACGTTTCTGGCAAGGTCGGCGTTTGGACATTCCTGAGTGAATGGAAGTAAATGCTGTAAGGAGAACTCTTTGCTTCTAAAACCGAAACGGTGCTACCTAACAGAACGGTTGTCAAAGTGTGCATTCAACTTACAGAGGTAAACTCGTGTGTTGAAAGGGAAGTCTGCAAATGCTTTCTGTGGGGAGATCTCAAAACAGTCCTTTCCAGCAGTATTCCAGCATATGACAAAATAGCAGTAAAACTCTGCCTTAAACACAGAAGCAACGCATATTTCAATCTGCTCTGCTGTGCGTTTGTTCTGCTAAGTGAGTTAAATCTCCCTTTATATTCAGGAGTTAGAAAAACGTTTCTGGCAAGAGGTGGGTTTGGAAATTCAGGAGGGAATTGGAGTATATGCTGTTAGAAGAAATCTCTGCAGTTAAAACCAAAACGGAGCAACCGAACAGAATGGTTGTAAATCTGTGCATTCAACTTAAGGAGTTCAACTCATGTGTTGAAAGGCAAGTCTGGAAACACTTTCTGTGGAGAAATCTCAAAATAGGCCTTTCCAGCAGTATTCCCACATATAACGAAATAGCAGTAAAACTCTGCCTAAAACACAAAAGCAACCTATCTTTCAATCTGCTCTGCTGTGCTAAGTGAGTAAAATCTCCCTTTAGATTCAGGAGTTAAAACACGTTTCTGGCAATGGCTGCATTTGGACATTCCTGAGTGAATTGGAGTATATACTGTTAGAAGAACTCTCTACTTCTAAAACCTAAACGGAGCTACCTAACAGAACGGTTGTCAATGTGTGCATTCAACTTACAGAGTTAAACTCTTTTGTTGAAGGGAAAATCTGGAAGCGCTTTCTGTGGAGAGATCTCAAAAGAGGCCTTTCCAGCAGTTTTCCCGCATATAACGAAATAGCAGAAAAACTCGGCCTAAAACACAGAAGAAACGTATCCTTCTATGTGCTCCGCTGTGCATTTGTTCAGCTTAGTGAGGTAAATCTCTTTTTAGAATCAGGTGTTAGAAACACGTTTTTGGCAACAGCTGCGTTTGGACATTCCTGAGTGAATGGGAGTATATGCTTTAAGGAGAACTCTCTGCTTCTAAAACCAAAACGGAGGTATCTAACACAATGGTTGTCAATGTGTGCATTCAACTTACAGAGTTAAACTCTTCTGTTGAAGGGAATATCTAAAAATGCTTTCTGTGCAGAGATCTCAAAAGAGGCCTTTCCAGCAGAATTCACCCATATAAAGAAATAGCAGTAAAACTCGGCCTAAAACACAGAA
The DNA here is from genome assembly GCA_031835075.1 of Saguinus oedipus. Classification (NCBI taxonomy): domain Eukaryota; kingdom Metazoa; phylum Chordata; class Mammalia; order Primates; family Cebidae; genus Saguinus; species Saguinus oedipus. Next base: position 20,515,427 of record CM063181.1, read on the forward strand.
GCAACGTATCATTCAATCTGCTCTGCTGTGCGTATGTTCAGCTAAGTGAGTAAAATCTCCGTTTAGATTCAGGAGTTAGAAACACGTTTCTGGCAAGAGCTGCATTTGGACATTCCGGAGTGAATGGGAGTATATGCTGTAAGCAGAACTTTCTGCTTCTAAAACCAAAACGGAGCTACCTAACAGAACGGTTCTCAATGTGTGCATTCAACTTACAGAGTTAAACTCTTGAGTTAAAAAGGAAGTCTGGAAACGCTTTCTGTGGAGAGATCTCAAAACAGGCCTTTCCAGCAGTATTCCCGCATATAACGAAAAGCAGTATAATTCTGCCTTAAACGCAGAAGCAACGTATCCTTCAATCTGCTCAGCTGTGCATTTGTTCTGCTAAGTTAGTTAAACCTCCCTTTAGATTCAGAAGTTAGAATCACGTTTCTAACCAGAGCTGCGTTTGGACATTCCTGAGTGAATGGGAGTATATGTTGTAAAAAGAACTCTCTGCTTCTAAAACCAAAACAGATCTACCTAACACAACGGTTGTCACTGTGTGCATTCAACTTACAGAGTTAAACTCTTCTGTTGAAGGGAAAATCTGGAAACGCTTTCTGTGGAGAGATCTCAAAACAGGCATTTCCAGCAGTATTCCCGCATATAACGAAATAGAAGTATAACTCTGCCGAAAACACAGAAGCAGCATATCATTCAATCTGTTCTGGTGTGCCTTTATTCAGCGAAGTGACTTAAATCTCCCTTTAGATTGAGGAGTTAGAAACACGTTTCTGGCAATGGCTGCGTTTGGACATTCCTGAGTGAATTGGAGTATATACTGTTAGAAGAACTCTCTACTTCTAAAACCAAAGCCGACCTACCTAACAGAACGGTTGTCAATGTGTGCATTCAACCTACAGAATTAAACTCGTGTTTTGAAGGGGAAGTCTGGAAACGCTTTCTGTGCAGAGATCACAAAATGGGCCTTTCCGGCAGTATTCCCGCATATAACGAAATAGCAGTAAAACTCTGCCTAAAACACAGAAGGAAGGTATCCTTCAATCTGCTCTGCTGTGCATTTCTTATGCTAAGTGTGTTAAATCTCCCTTTAGATTCAGGAGATAGAAACACGTTCCTGGCAAGTGCTGCGTTTGGACATTTCTGAGTGAATGGGATTATATTCTGTAAGGAGAACTCTCTGCTTCTAAAACCAAAATGGAGCTACCTAACAGAACAATTGTCAATGTGTGCATTCAACTTACACAGATAAACTCGTGTGTTGAAGGGGACCTCTGGAAACACTTTCTGTGGAGAGATCTCAAAACAGGCCTTTGTAGCAGTATTCCCGCATATAACGAAATAGCAGTAAAAGTCTGCTTATAACACAGAAGCAACGTATCCTTCAGTCTTCTCTCCTGTGCGATTGTTCAGCTAAGTGAGTAAAATTTCCCTTTAGATTCAGCAGTTAGAAAAACGTTTCTGGCAAGAGCAGGGTTTGGAAATTCAGGAGGGAATTGGAGTATATGCTGTTAGAAAAAATCTCTGCAGTTAAAACCAAAACGGAGCAACCGAACAGAATGCTTGTAAATGTGTGCATTCAACTTAAGGTGTTCAACTCGTGTGTTGAAAGGCAAGTCTGGAAACACTTTCTGTGGAGAAATCTCAAAATAGGCCTTTCCAGCAGTATTCCCACATATAACGAAATAGCAGTAAAACTCTGCCTGAAACACAAAAGCAACCTATCTTTCAAACTGCTCTGCAGTGCTAAGTGAGTAAAATCTCCCTTTAGATTCAGGAGTTAAAAACACGTTTCTGGCAATGGCTGCGTTTGGACATTCCTGAGTGAATTGGAGTATATACTGTTAGAAGAACTCTCTACTTCTAAAACAAAAGCCGACCTACCTAACAGAACGGTTGTCCATGTGTGCATTCAACCTACAGAGTTAAATTCGTGTGTTGAAGGGGAAGTCCTAAAACGCTTTCTGTGGAGAGACCTCAAAACAGGACTTACAGCAGTATTCCCGCATATAACGAAATAGCAGTAAAACTCTGCCTAAAACACAGAAACAACGTATCCTTCTATCTTCTCTCCTGTGCGTTTGTTCAGCTAAGGGAGTTAAATCTCCCTTTAGATTCAGGAGATAGAAGCACGTTTCTGGCAAGAGCTGCATTTGGACATTCCTGAATGAATGGGAATATATGCTGTAAGGAGAACTTTTTGCTTCTAGAACCAAAACGGAGCAACCTTACAGCATGGTTGTCAATGTGTGCATTCACCTTACAGATTTAAACTCGTGTTTTTAAAAGGAAATCTGGAAAAGCTTTCTGTGGAGAGATCTCAAACAGGCATTTCCAGCAGTATTCCCGCATATAACGAAATAGCAGTAAAACTCTGCTTAAAACACAGAAGGAACGTATCCTTCAATCTTCTCTCCTGTGCGATTGCTCAGCTAAGTGAGTTAAATCTCCCTTTAGATTCAGGAGTTAAAATCACGTTTCTGGCAAAGTCGGCGTTTGGACATTCCTGAGTGAATGGAAGTAAATGCTGTAAGGAGAACTCTTTGCTTCTTAAACCGAAACGGTGCTACCTAACAGAACGGTTGTCAAAGTGTGCATTCAACTTACAGAGGTAAACTCGTGTGTTGAAAGGGAAGTCTGCAAATGCTTTCTGTGGGGAGATCTCAAAACAGGCCTTTCCAGCAGTATTCCCGCATATGACAAAATAGCAGTAAAACTCTGCCTTAAACACAGAAGCAACGCATATTTCAATCTGCTCTGCTGTGCGTTTGTTCTGCTAAGTGAGTTAAATCTCCCTTTATATTCAGGAGTTAGAAAAACGTTTCTGGCAAGAGCTGGGTATGGAAATTCAGGAGGGAATTGGAGTATATGCTGTTAGAGGAAATATCTGCACTTAAAACCAAAACGCAGCAACAGAACAGAATGGTTGTAAATGTGTGCATTCAACTTAAGGAGTTCAACTCATGTGTTGAAAGGCAAGTCTGGAAACACTTTCTGTGGAGAAATCTCAAAATAGGCCTTTCCAGCAGTATTCCCACATATAATGAAATAGCAGTAAAACTCTGCCTAAAACACAAAAGCAACCTATCTTTCAATCTGCTCTGCAGTGCTAAGTGAGTAAAATCTCCCTTTAGATTCAGGAGTTAAAACACGTTTCTGCAATGGCTGCATTTGGACATTCCTGAGTGAATTGGAGTATATACTGTTAGAAGAACTCTCTACTTCTAAAACCTAAACGGAGCTACTAAACAGAACGGTTGTCAATGTGTGCATTCAACTTACAGAGTTAAACTCTTTTGTTGAAGGGAAAATCTGGAAGTGCTTTCTGTGGAGAGATCTCAAAAGAGGCCTTTCCAGCAGTATTCCCGCATATAACGAAATAGTAGAAAAACTCGGCCTAAAACACAGAAGACACGTATCCTTCTATGTGCTCCGCTGTGCATTTGTTCAGCTTAGTGAGGTAAATCTCTTTTTAGAATCAGGTGTTAGAAACACGTTTTTGGCAACAGCTGCGTTTGGACATTCCTGAGTGAATGGGAGTATATGCTGTAAGGAGAACTCTCTGCTTCTAAAACCAAAACGGAGGTATCTAACACAATGGTTGTCAATGTGTGCATTCAACTTACAGAGTTAAACTCTTCTGTTGAAGGGAAAATCTAAAAATGCTTTCTGTGCAGAGATCTCAAAAGAGGCCTTTCCAGCAGAATTCCCCCATATAACGAAATAGCAGTAAAACTCGGCCTAAAACACAGAAGCAACGTATCATTCAATCTGCTCTGCTGTCCGTATGTTCAGCTAAGTGAGTAAAATCTCCGTTTAGATTCAGCAGTTAGAAACACGTTTCTGGCAAGAGCTGCATTTGCACATTCCGGAGTGAATGGGTGTATATGCTGTAAGCAGAACTTTCTGCTTCTAAAACCAAAACGGAGCTACCTAACAGAACGGTTCTCAATGTGTGCATTCAACTTACAGAGTTAAACTCGTGAGTTAAAAAGGAAGTCTGGAAACGCTTTCTGTGGAGAGATCTCAAAACAGGCCTTTCCAGCAGTATTCCCGCATATAACGAAAAGCAGTATAATTCTGCCTTAAACGCAGAAGCAACGTATCTTTCAATCTGCTCAGCTGTTCCTTTGTTCTGCTAAGTTACTTAAATCTCCCTTTAGATTCAGAAGTTAGAATCACGTTTCTAACCAGAGCTGCGTTTGGACATTCCTGAGTGAATGGGAGTATATGCTGTAAAAAGAACTCTCTGCTTCTAAAACCAAAACAGATCTACCTAACACAACGGTTGTCACTGTGTGCATTCAACTTACAGAGTTAAATTCTTCTGTTGAAGGGAAAATCTGGAAACGCTTTCTGTGGAGAGATCTCAAAACAGGCATTTCCAGCAGTATTCCCGCATATAACGAAATAGAAGTATAACTCTGCCGAAAACACAGAAGCAGCGTATCATTCAATCTGTTCTGGTGTGCCTTTATTCAGCGAAGTGACTTAAATCCCCTTTAGATTGAGGAGTTAGAAACACGTTTCTGGCAATGGCTGCGTTTGGACATTCCTGAGTGAATTGGAGTATATACTGTTAGAATAACTCTCTACTTCTAAAACCAAAGCCGACCTACCTAACAGTATGGTTGTCAATGTGTGCATTCAACCTACAGAATTAAACTCGTGTTTTGAAGGGGAAGTCTGGAAACGCTTTCTGTGCAGAGATCACAAAATGGGCCTTTCCAGCAGTATTCCCGCATATAACGAAATAGCAGTATAACTCTGCCTAAAACACAGAAGGAAGGTATCCTTCAATCTGCTCTGCTGTGCATTTCTTATGCTAAGTGTGTTAAATCTCCCTTTAGATTCAGGAGATAGAAACACCTTCCTGGCAAGTGCTGCGTTTGGACATTCCTGAGTTTATTGGAGTATATACTGTTCGAAGACCTCTCTACTTCTAAAACCAAAGCGAAGCTACCTAACAGAACGGTTGTCCATGTGTGCATTCAAGCTACAGAGTTAAACTCGTGTGTTGAAGGGGAAGTCTGGAAACATTTTCTGTGGAGAGATCACAAAACAGGCCTTTCCAGCAGTATTCCCGCATATAACGAAACACCAGTAAAACTTAAACACAGAAGCAACGTATCCTTCAAATTGCTCAGCTCGGCGTTTGTTCTGCTAAGTTAGTTAAATCTCCCTTTATATTCAGGAGTTAGAAAAACGTTTCTGGCAAGAGCTGGGTTTGGAAATTCAGGAGGGAATTGGAGTATATGCTGTTAGAAGAAATCTCTGCACTTAAAACCAAAACGGAGCAACCGAACAGAATGGTTGTAAATGTGTGCATTCAACTTAAGGAGTTCAACTCGTGTGTTGAAAGGCAAGTCTGGAAACACTTTCTGTGGAGAAATCTCAAAATAGGCCTTTCCAGCAGTATTCCCACATATAACGAAATAGCAGTAAAACTCTGCCTGAAACACAAAAGCAACCTATCTTTCAAACTGCTATGCTGTGCTAAGTGAGTAAAATCTCCCTTTAGATTCAGGAGTTAAAAACACGTTTCTGGCAATGGCTGCGTTTGGACATTCCTGAGTGAATTGGTGTATATACTGTTAGAAGAACTCTCTACTTCTAAAACCAAAGCAGACCTACCTAACTGAACGGTTGTCCATGTGTGCATTCAACCTACAGAGTTAAATTCGTGTGTTGAAGGGGAAGTCCTAAAACGCTTTCTGTGGAGAGACCTCAAAACAGGCCTTACAGCAGTATTCCCGCATATAACGAAATAGCAGTAAAACTCTGCCTAAAACACAGAAACAATGTATCCCTCTATCTTCTCTCCTGTGCGTTTGTTCAGCTAAGGGAGTTAAATCTCCCTTTAGATTCAGGAGATAGAAGCACGTTTCTGGCAAGAGCTGCATTTGGACATTCTTGAATGAATGGGAATATATGCTGTAAGGAGAACTTTTTGCTTCTAAAACCAAAACGGAGCAACCTTACAGCATGGTTGTCAATGTGTGCATTCACCTTACAGATTTAAACTCGTGTTTTTAAAAGGAAATCTGGAAACGCTTTCTGTGGAGAGATCTCAAACAGGGATTTCCAGCAGTATTCCCGCATATACCGAAATAGCAGTAAAACTTTGCCTAAAACACAGAAGCAACGTATCCATCAATCTGCTCTGGTGTTCCTTTATTCAGCTAAATGAGTTAAATCTCCCTTTAGATTCAGGAGTTAGAAACACATTTCTGGCAAGGGCTGCGTTTGGACATTCCTGCGTTAATGGGAGTATATGCTGTAAGACAAAGTCTATGCTTCTAAAATCAAAACAAATCGACCTAATGGAACGGTTGTCAATATGTGCATTCAACTTACACAGATAAACTCGCGTGTTAAAGGGGATGTCTGGAAATGATTTCCGTGGAGAGATCTCAAAACAGGCCTTCCTAGCAGTATTCCCGCATATAACGATATAGCAGTAAAACTCTGCTTAAAACACAGAAGCAACGTATCCTTCAATCTTCTCTCCTGTGCGATTGTTCAGCTAAGTGAGTTAAATCTCCCTTTAGATTCAGGAGTTAAAAACACGTTTCTGGCAAGGTCGGCGTTTGGACATTCCTGAGTGAATGGAAGTAAATGCTGTAAGGAGAACTCTTTGCTTCTAAAACCGAAACGGTGCTACCTAACAGAACGGTTGTCAAAGTGTGCATTCAACTTACAGAGGTAAACTCGTGTGTTGAAAGGGAAGTCTGCAAATGCTTTCTGTGGGGAGATCTCAAAACAGTCCTTTCCAGCAGTATTCCAGCATATGACAAAATAGCAGTAAAACTCTGCCTTAAACACAGAAGCAACGCATATTTCAATCTGCTCTGCTGTGCGTTTGTTCTGCAAAGTGAGTTAAATCTCCCTTTATATTCAGGAGTTAGAAAAACGTTTCTGGCAAGAGGTGGGTTTGGAAATTCAGGAGGGAATTGGAGTATATGCTGTTAGAAGAAATCTCTGCAGTTAAAACCAAAACGGAGCAACCGAACAGAATGGTTGTAAATGTGTGCATTCAACTTAAGGAGTTCAACTCATGTGTTGAAAGGCAAGTCTGGAAACACTTTCTGTGGAGAAATCTCAAAATAGGCCTTTCCAGCAGTATTCCCACATATAACGAAATAGCAGTAAAACTCTGCCTAAAACACAAAAGCAACCTATCTTTCAATCTGCTCTGCTGTGCTAAGTGAGTAAAATCTCCCTTTAGATTCAGGAGTTAAAACACGTTTCTGGCAATGGCTGCATTTGGACATTCCTGAGTGAATTGGAGTATATACTGTTAGAAGAACTCTCTACTTCTAAAACCTAAACGGAGCTACCTAACAGAACGGTTGTCAATGTGTGCATTCAACTTACAGAGTTAAACTCTTTTGTTGAAGGGAAAATCTGGAAGCGCTTTCTGTGGAGAGATCTCAAAAGAGGCCTTTCCAGCAGTTTTCCCGCATATAACGAAATAGCAGAAAAACTCGGCCTAAAACACAGAAGAAACGTATCATTAAATCTGCTCTGCTGTGCGTGTTTTCAGCTAAGTGAGTTAAATCTCCCTTTAGATTCAGGACTTAGAAACACATTTCTGGCAAGAGCTGCATTTGGACATTCCTGAGTGAATTGGAGTATATGCTGTTAGAAGAAATCTCTGCTTCTAAAACCAAAACAGAGCATCCTAATAGATCAGTTGTCAATTTGTGCATTCCACTTAAAGTGTTAAACTTGTGTGTTGAAGGGGAAGTCTGAAAACACTTTCTGTGGAGAGATCTCAACACAGGCCTTTCCAGCAGTATTGCCGCATATAACGAAATACAGTAAATCTCTGCCTAAAACACAGAAGCAACGTATCCTTCAATCTGCTCTGCTGTGTGTTAGTTCAGCTAAGTGAGTTAAGTCTCCCTTTAGATTCAGGAGTTAGAAACACGTTTCTGGCAAGATCGGCATTTGGACATTCCTGAGTGAATGGAAGTAAATGCTGTAAAGAGAACACTTTGCTTCTAAAACCGACACGGTGCTAACTAACAGAACGGTTGTCAATGTGTGCATTCAACTTACAGAGTTAAACTCGTGTGTTGAAGGGGAAGTCTGGAAACGCTTTCTGTGGAGAGATGTCAAAACAGGCCTTACAGCAGTATTCCCGCATATAACGAAATAGCAGTTCAACTCTGCCTAAAACACAGAAGCAACGTATCCTTCAATCTGCTCTTCGGTGCTAAGTGAGGAAAGTCTCCCTTTAGATCCAGGAGTTAGGAACACGTTTCTGGCAATGGCTGCGTTTGGACATTCCTGAGTTTATTGGAGTATATACTGTTCGAAGACCTCTCTACTTCTAAAACCAAAGCGAAGCTACCTAACAGAACGGTTGTCCATGTGTGCATTCAACCTACAGAGTTAAACTCGTGTGTTGAAGGGGAAGTCTGGAAATATTTTCTGTGGAGAGATCTCAAAAGAGGCCTTTCCAGCAGTATTCCCGCATATAATGAAATAGGAGAAAAACTCGGCCTAAAACACAGAAGAAACGTATCCTTCTATGTGCTCCGCTGTGCATTTGTTCAGCTTAGTGAGGTAAATCTCTTTTTAGAATCAGGTGTTAGAAACACGTTTTTGGCAACAGCTGCGTTTGGACATTCCTGAGTGAATGGGATTATATGCTGTAAGGAGAACTCTCGGCTTCTAAAACCAAAACGGAGCTATCTAACACAATGGTTGTCAATGTGTGCATTCAACTTACAGAGTTAACCTCTTCTGTTGAAGGGAAAATCTAAAAATGCTTTCTGTGCAGAGATCTCAAAAGAGGCCTTTCCAGCAGAATTCCCCCATATAACGAAATAGCAGTAAAACTCGGCCTAAAACACAGAAGCAACGTATCATTCAATCTGCTCTGCTGTGCGTATGTTCAGCTAAGTGAGTAAAATCTCCGTTTAGATTCAGGAGTTAGAAACACGTCTCTGGCAAGAGCTGCATTTGGACATTCCAGAGTGAATGGGAGTATATGCTGTAAGCAGAACTTTCTGCTTCTAAAACCAAAACGGAGCTACCTAACAGAACGGTTCTCAATGTGTGCATTCAACTTACAGAGTTAAACTCGTGAGTTAAAAAGGAAGTCTGGAAACGCTTTCTGTGGAGAGATCTCAAAACAGGCCTTTCCAGCAGTATTCCCGCATATAACGAAAAGCAGTATAATTCTGCCTTAAACGCAGAAGCAACCTATCCTTCAATCTGCTCAGCTGTGCGTTTGTTCTGCTAAGTTAGTTAAATCTCCCTTTAGATTCAGAAGTTAGAATCACGTTTCTAACCAGAGCTGCATTTGGACATTCCTGAGTGAATGGAAGTATATGCTGTAAAAAGAACTCTCTGCTTCTAAAACCAAAACAGATCTACCTGACACAACGGTTGTCACTGTGTGCATTCAACTTACAGAGTTAAACTCTTCTGTTGAAGGGAAAATCTGGAAACGCTTTCTGTGGAGAGATCTCAAAACAGGCATTTCCAGCAGTATTCCCGCATATAACGAAATAGAAGTATAACTCTGCCGAAAACACAGAAGCAGCGTATCATTCAATCTGTTCTGGTGTGCCTTTATTCAGCGAAGTGACTTAAATCTCCCTTTAGATTGAGGAGTTAGAAACACGTTTCTGGCAATGGCTGCGTTTGGACATTCCTGAGTGAATTGGAGTATATACTGTTAGAAGAACTCTCTACTTCTAAAACCAAAGCCGACCTACCTAACAGAACGGTTGTCAATGTGTGCATTCAACCTACAGAATTAAACTCGTGTTTTGAAGGGGAAGTCTGGAAACGCTTTCTGTGCAGAGATCACAAAATGGGCCTTTCCAGCAGTATTCCCGCATATAACGAAATAGCAGTAAAACTCTGCCTAAAACACAGAAGGAAGGTATCCTTCAATCTGCTCTGCTGTGCATTTCTTATGCTAAGTGTGTTAAATCTCCCTTTAGATTCAGGAGATAGAAACACGTTCCTGGCAAGTGCTGCGTTTGGACATTTCTGAGTGAATGGGATTATAATCTGTAAGGAGAACTCTCTGCTTCTAAAACCAAAATGGAGCTACCTAACAGAACAATTGTCAATGTGTGCATTCAACTTACACAGATAAACTCGTGTGTTGAAGGGGACCTCTGGAAACGCTTTCTGTGGAGAGATCTCAAAACAGGCCTTTGTAGCAGTATTCCCGCATATAACGAAATAGCAGTAAAAGTCTGCTTAAAACACAGAAGCAACGTATCCTTCAGTCTTCTCTCCTGTGCGATTGTTCAGCTAAGTGAGTAAAATTTCCCTTTAGATTCAGCAGTTAGAAAAACGTTTCTGGCAAGAGCAGGGTTTGGAAATTCAGGAGGGAATTGGAGTATATGCTGTTAGAAGAAATCTCTGCAGTTAAAACCAAAACGGAGCAAGCGAAAAGAATGGTTGTAAATGTGTGCATTCAACTTAAGGAGTTCAACTCATGTGTTGAAAGGCAAGTCTGGAAACACTTTCTGTGGAGAAATCTCAAAATAGGCCTTTCCAGCAGTATTCCCTCATATAACGAAATAGCAGTAAAACTCTGCCTAAAACACAAAAGCAACCTATCTTTCAATCTGCACGGCTGTGCTAAGTGAGTAAAATCTCCCTTTAGATTCAGGAGTTAAAAACACGTTTCTGGCAATGGCTGCATTTGGACATTCCAGAGTGAATTGGAGTATATACTGTTAGACGAACTCTCTACTTCTAAAACGTAAACGGAGCTACCTAACAGAACGGTTGTCAATGTGTGCATTCAACTTACAGAGTTAAACTCTTCTGTTGAAGGGAAAATCTAAAAATGCTTTCTGTGCAGAGATCTCAAAAGAGGCCTTTCCAGCAGAATTCCCCCATATAACGAAATAGCAGTAAAACTCGGCCTAAAACACAGAAGCAACGTATCATTCAATCTGCTCTGCTGTGCGTATGTTCAGCTTAGTGAGTAAAATCTCCGTTTAGATTCAGGAGTTAGAAACACGTTTCTGGCAAGGGCTGCATTTGGACATTCCAGAGTGAATGGGAGTATATGCTGTAAGCAGAACATTCTGCTTCTAAAACCAAAACGGAGCTACCTAACAGAACGGTTCTCAATGTGTGCATTCAACTTACAGAGTTAAACTTTTGAGTTAAAAAGGAAGTCTGGAAACTCTTTCTGAGGAGAGATCTCAAAACAGGCCTTTCCAGCAGTATTCCCGCATACAACGAAAAGCAGTATAATTCTGCCTTAAACGCAGAAGCAACGTATCCTTCAATCTGCTCAGCTGTGCGTTTGCTCTGCTAAGTTAGTTAAATCTCCCTTTAGATTCAGAAGTTAGAATCACGTTTCTAACCAGAGCTGCGTTTCGACATTCCTGAGTGAATGGGAGTATATGCTGTAAAAAGAACTCTCTGCTTCTAAAACCAAAACAGATCTACCTGACACAACGGTTGTCAATGTGTGCATTCAACTTACAGAGTTAAACTCTTCTGTTGAAGGGAAATCTGGAAACGCTTTCCGTGGAGAGATCTCAAAACAGGCATTTCCAGCAGTATTCCCGCATATAACGAAATAGAAGTATAACTCTGCCGAAAACACAGAAGCAGCGTATCATTCAATCTGTTCTGGTGTGCCTTCATTCAGCGAAGTGACTTAAATCTCCCTTTAGATTGAGGAGTTAGAAACACGTTTCTGGCAATGGCTGCGTTTGGACATTCCTGAGTGAATGGGAGTATATACTGTTAGAAGAACTCTCTACTTCTAAAACCAAAGCCGACCTACCTAACAGAACGGTTGTCAATGTGTGCATTCAACCTACAGAATTAAACTCGTGTTTTGAAGGGGAAGTCTGGAAACGCTTTCTGTGCAGAGATCACAAAATGGGCCTTTCCAGCAGTATTCCCGCATATAACGAAATAGCAGTAAAACTCTGCCTAAAACACAGAAGGAAGGTATCCTTCAATCTGCTCTGCTGTGCATTTCTTATGCTAAGTGTGTTAAATCTCCCTTTAGATTCAGGAGATAGAAACACGTTCCTGGCAAGTGCTGCGTTTGGACATTTCTGAGTGAATGGGATTATAATCTGTAAGGAGAACTCTCTGCTTCTAAAACCAAAATGGAGCTACCTAACAGAACAATTGTCAATGTGTGCATTCAACTTACACAGATAAACTCGTGTGTTGAAGGGGACCTCTGGAAACGCTTTCTGTGGAGAGATCTCAAAACAGGCCTTTGTAGCAGTATTCCCGCATATAACGAAATAGCAGTAAAAGTCTGCTTAAAACACAGAAGCAACGTATCCTTCAGTCTTCTCTCCTGTGCGATTGTTCAGCTAAGTGAGTAAAATTTCCCTTTAGATTCAGCAGTTAGAAAAACGTTTCTGGCAAGAGCAGGGTTTGGAAATTCAGGAGGGAATTGGAGTATATGCTGTTAGAAGAAATCTCTGCAGTTAAAACCAAAACGGAGCAAGCGAAAAGAATGGTTGTAAATGTGTGCATTCAACTTAAGGAGTTCAACTCATGTGTTGAAAGGCAAGTCTGGAAACACTTTCTGTGGAGAAATCTCAAAATAGGCCTTTCCAGCAGTATTCCCTCATATAACGAAATAGCAGTAAAACTCTGCCTAAAACACAAAAGCAACCTATCTTTCAATCTGCACGGCTGTGCTAAGTGAGTAAAATCTCCCTTTAGATTCAGGAGTTAAAAACACGTTTCTGGCAATGGCTGCATTTGGACATTCCAGAGTGAATTGGAGTATATACTGTTAGACGAACTCTCTACTTCTAAAACGTAAACGGAGCTACCTAACAGAACGGTTGTCAATGTGTGCATTCAACTTACAGAGTTAAACTCTTCTGTTGAAGGGAAAATCTAAAAATGCTTTCTGTGCAGAGATCTCAAAAGAGGCCTTTCCAGCAGAATTCCCCCATATAACGAAATAGCAGTAAAACTCGGCCTAAAACACAGAAGCAACGTATCATTCAATCTGCTCTGCTGTGCGTATGTTCAGCTTAGTGAGTAAAATCTCCGTTTAGATTCAGGAGTTAGAAACACGTTTCTGGCAAGGGCTGCATTTGGACATTCCAGAGTGAATGGGAGTATATGCTGTAAGCAGAACATTCTGCTTCTAAAACCAAAACGGAGCTACCTAACAGAACGGTTCTCAATGTGTGCATTCAACTTACAGAGTTAAACTTTTGAGTTAAAAAGGAAGTCTGGAAACTCTTTCTGAGGAGAGATCTCAAAACAGGCCTTTCCAGCAGTATTCCCGCATATAACGAAAAGCAGTATAATTCTGCCTTAAACGCAGAAGCAACGTATCCTTCAATCTGCTCAGCTGTGCGTTTGCTCTGCTAAGTTAGTTAAATCTCCCTTTAGATTCAGAAGTTAGAATCACGTTTCTAACCAGAGCTGCGTTTCGACATTCCTGAGTGAATGGGAGTATATGCTGTAAAAAGAACTCTCTGCTTCTAAAACCAAAACAGATCTACCTGACACAACGGTTGTCAATGTGTGCATTCAACTTACAGAGTTAAACTCTTCTGTTGAAGGGAAATCTGGAAACGCTTTCCGTGGAGAGATCTCAAAACAGGCATTTCCAGCAGTATTCCCGCATATAACGAAATAGAAGTATAACTCTGCCGAAAACACAGAAGCAGCGTATCATTCAATCTGTTCTGGTGTGCCTTCATTCAGCGAAGTGACTTAAATCTCCCTTTAGATTGAGGAGTTAGAAACACGTTTCTGGCAATGGCTGCGTTTGGACATTCCTGAGTGAATGGGAGTATATACTGTTAGAAGAACTCTCTACTTCTAAAACCAAAGCCGACCTACCTAACAGAACGGTTGTCAATGTGTGCATTCAACCTACAGAATTAAACTCGTGTTTTGAAGGGGAAGTCTGGAAACGCTTTCTGTGCAGAGATCACAAAATGGGCCTTTCCAGCAGTATTCCCGCATATAACGAAATAGCAGTAAAACTCTGCCTAAAACACAGAAGGAAGGTATCCTTCAATCTGCTCTGCTGTGCATTTCTTATGCTAAGTGTGTTAAATCTCCCTTTAGATTCAGGAGATAGAAACACGTTCCTGGCAAGTGCTGCGTTTGGACATTTCTGAGTGAATGGGATTATAATCTGTAAGGAGAACTCTCTGCTTCTAAAACCAAAATGGAGCTACCTAACAGAACAATTGTCAATGTGTGCATTCAACTTACACAGATAAACTCGTGTGTTGAAGGGGACCTCTGGAAACGCTTTCTGTGGAGAGATCTCAAAACAGGCCTTTGTAGCAGTATTCCCGCATATAACGAAATAGCAGTAAAAGTCTGCTTAAAACACAGAAGCAACGTATCCTTCAGTCTTCTCTCCTGTGCGATTGTTCAGCTAAGTGAGTAAAATTTCCCTTTAGATTCAGCAGTTAGAAAAACGTTTCTGGCAAGAGCAGGGTTTGGAAATTCAGGAGGGAATTGGAGTATATGCTGTTAGAAGAAATCTCTGCAGTTAAAACCAAAAGGGAGCAAGCGAAAAGAATGGTTGTAAATGTGTGCATTCAACTTAAGGAGTTCAACTCATGTGTTGAAAGGCAAGTCTGGAAACACTTTCTGTGGAGAAATCTCAAAATAGGCCTTTCCAGCAGTATTCCCTCATATAACGAAATAGCAGTAAAACTCTGCCTAAAACACAAAAGCAACCTATCTTTCAATCTGCACGGCTGTGCTAAGTGAGTAAAATCTCCCTTTAGATTCAGGAGTTAAAAACACGTTTCTGGCAATGGCTGCATTTGGACATTCCAGAGTGAATTGGAGTATATACTGTTAGACGAACTCTCTACTTCTAAAACGTAAACGGAGCTACCTAACAGAACGGTTGTCAATGTGTGCATTCAACTTACAGAGTTAAACTCTTCTGTTGAAGGGAAAATCTAAAAATGCTTTCTGTGCAGAGATCTCAAAAGAGGCCTTTCCAGCAGAATTCCCCCATATAACGAAATAGCAGTAAAACTCGGCCTAAAACACAGAAGCAACGTATCATTCAATCTGCTCTGCTGTGCGTATGTTCAGCTTAGTGAGTAAAATCTCCGTTTAGATTCAGGAGTTAGAAACACGTTTCTGGCAAGGGCTGCATTTGGACATTCCAGAGTGAATGGGAGTATATGCTGTAAGCAGAACATTCTGCTTCTAAAACCAAAACGGAGCTACCTAACAGAACGGTTCTCAATGTGTGCATTCAACTTACAGAGTTAAACTTTTGAGTTAAAAAGGAAGTCTGGAAACTCTTTCTGAGGAGAGATCTCAAAACAGGCCTTTCCAGCAGTATTCCCGCATATAACGAAAAGCAGTATAATTCTGCCTTAAACGCAGAAGCAACGTATCCTTCAATCTGCTCAGCTGTGCGTTTGCTCTGCTAAGTTAGTTAAATCTCCCTTTAGATTCAGAAGTTAGAATCACGTTTCTAACCAGAGCTGCGTTTCGACATTCCTGAGTGAATGGGAGTATATGCTGTAAAAAGAACTCTCTGCTTCTAAAACCAAAACAGATCTACCTGACACAACGGTTGTCAATGTGTGCATTCAACTTACAGAGTTAAACTCTTCTGTTGAAGGGAAATCTGGAAACGCTTTCCGTGGAGAGATCTCAAAACAGGCATTTCCAGCAGTATTCCCGCATATAACGAAATAGAAGTATAACTCTGCCGAAAACACAGAAGCAGCGTATCATTCAATCTGTTCTGGTGTGCCTTCATTCAGCGAAGTGACTTAAATCTCCCTTTAGATTGAGGAGTTAGAAACACGTTTCTGGCAATGGCTGCGTTTGGACATTCCTGAGTGAATGGGAGTATATACTGTTAGAAGAACTCTCTACTTCTAAAACCAAAGCCGACCTACCTAACAGAACGGTTGTCAATGTGTGCATTCAACCTACAGAATTAAACTCGTGTTTTGAAGGGGAAGTCTGGAAACGCTTTCTGTGCAGAGATCACAAAATGGGCCTTTCCAGCAGTATTCCCGCATATAACGAAATAGCAGTAAAACTCTGCCTAAAACACAGAAGGAAGGTATCCTTCAATCTGCTCTGCTGTGCATTTCTTATGCTAAGTGTGTTAAATCTCCCTTTAGATTCAGGAGATAGAAACACGTTCCTGGCAAGTGCTGCGTTTGGACATTTCTGAGTGAATGGGATTATAATCTGTAAGGAGAACTCTCTGCTTCTAAAACCAAAATGGAGCTACCTAACAGAACAATTGTCAATGTGTGCATTCAACTTACACAGATAAACTCGTGTGTTGAAGGGGACCTCTGGAAACGCTTTCTGTGGAGAGATCTCAAAACAGGCCTTTGTAGCAGTATTCCCGCATATAACGAAATAGCAGTAAAAGTCTGCTTAAAACACAGAAGCAACGTATCCTTCAGTCTTCTCTCCTGTGCGATTGTTCAGCTAAGTGAGTAAAATTTCCCTTTAGATTCAGCAGTTAGAAAAACGTTTCTGGCAAGAGCAGGGTTTGGAAATTCAGGAGGGAATTGGAGTATATGCTGTTAGAAGAAATCTCTGCAGTTAAAACCAAAACGGAGCAAGCGAAAAGAATGGTTGTAAATGTGTGCATTCAACTTAAGGAGTTCAACTCATGTGTTGAAAGGCAAGTCTGGAAACACTTTCTGTGGAGAAATCTCAAAATAGGCCTTTCCAGCAGTATTCCCTCATATAACGAAATAGCAGTAAAACTCTGCCTAAAACACAAAAGCAACCTATCTTTCAATCTGCACGGCTGTGCTAAGTGAGTAAAATCTCCCTTTAGATTCAGGAGTTAAAAACACGTTTCTGGCAATGGCTGCATTTGGACATTCCAGAGTGAATTGGAGTATATACTGTTAGACGAACTCTCTACTTCTAAAACGTAAACGGAGCTACCTAACAGAACGGTTGTCAATGTGTGCATTCAACTTACAGAGTTAAACTCTTCTGTTGAAGGGAAAATCTAAAAATGCTTTCTGTGCAGAGATCTCAAAAGAGGCCTTTCCAGCAGAATTTCCCCATATAACGAAATAGCAGTAAAACTCGGCCTAAAACACAGAAGCAACGTATCATTCAATCTGCTCTGCTGTGCGTATGTTCAGCTTAGTGAGTAAAATCTCCGTTTAGATTCAGGAGTTAGAAACACGTTTCTGGCAAGGGCTGCATTTGGACATTCCAGAGTGAATGGGAGTATATGCTGTAAGCAGAACATTCTGCTTCTAAAACCAAAACGGAGCTACCTAACAGAACGGTTCTCAATGTGTGCATTCAACTTACAGAGTTAAACTTTTGAGTTAAAAAGGAAGTCTGGAAACTCTTTCTGAGGAGAGATCTCAAAACAGGCCTTTCCAGCAGTATTCCCGCATATAACGAAAAGCAGTATAATTCTGCCTTAAACGCAGAAGCAACGTATCCTTCAATCTGCTCAGCTGTGCGTTTGCTCTGCTAAGTTAGTTAAATCTCCCTTTAGATTCAGAAGTTAGAATCACGTTTCTAACCAGAGCTGCGTTTCGACATTCCTGAGTGAATGGGAGTATATGCTGTAAAAAGAACTCTCTGCTTCTAAAACCAAAACAGATCTACCTGACACAACGGTTGTCAATGTGTGCATTCAACTTACAGAGTTAAACTCTTCTGTTGAAGGGAAATCTGGAAACGCTTTCCGTGGAGAGATCTCAAAACAGGCATTTCCAGCAGTATTCCCGCATATAACGAAATAGAAGTATAACTCTGCCGAAAACGCAGAAGCAGCGTATCATTCAATCTGTTCTGGTGTGCCTTCATTCAGCGAAGTGACTTAAATCTCCCTTTAGATTGAGGAGTTAGAAACACGTTTCTGGCAATGGCTGCGTTTGGACATTCCTGAGTGAATGGGAGTATATACTGTTAGAAGAACTCTCTACTTCTAAAACCAAAGCCGACCTACCTAACAGAACGGTTGTCAATGTGTGCATTCAACCTACAGAATTAAACTCGTGTTTTGAAGGGGAAGTCTGGAAACGCTTTCTGTGCAGAGATCACAAAATGGGCCTTTCCAGCAGTATTCCCGCATATAACGAAATAGCAGTAAAACTCTGCCTAAAACACAGAAGGAAGGTATCCTTCAATCTGCTCTGCTGTGCATTTCTTATGCTAAGTGTGTTAAATCTCCCTTTAGATTCAGGAGATAGAAACACGTTCCTGGCAAGTGCTGCGTTTGGACATTTCTGAGTGAATGGGATTATAATCTGTAAGGAGAACTCTCTGCTTCTAAAACCAAAATGGAGCTACCTAACAGAACAATTGTCAATGTGTGCATTCAACTTACACAGATAAACTCGTGTGTTGAAGGGGACCTCTGGAAACGCTTTCTGTGGAGAGATCTCAAAACAGGCCTTTGTAGCAGTATTCCCGCATATAACGAAATAGCAGTAAAAGTCTGCTTAAAACACAGAAGCAACGTATCCTTCAGTCTTCTCTCCTGTGCGATTGTTCAGCTAAGTGAGTAAAATTTCCCTTTAGATTCAGCAGTTAGAAAAACGTTTCTGGCAAGAGCAGGGTTTGGAAATTCAGGAGGGAATTGGAGTATATGCTGTTAGAAGAAATCTCTGCAGTTAAAACCAAAACGGAGCAAGCGAAAAGAATGGTTGTAAATGTGTGCATTCAACTTAAGGAGTTCAACTCATGTGTTGAAAGGCAAGTCTGGAAACACTTTCTGTGGAGAAATCTCAAAATAGGCCTTTCCAGCAGTATTCCCTCATATAACGAAATAGCAGTAAAACTCTGCCTAAAACACAAAAGCAACCTATCTTTCAATCTGCACGGCTGTGCTAAGTGAGTAAAATCTCCCTTTAGATTCAGGAGTTAAAAACACGTTTCTGGCAATGGCTGCATTTGGACATTCCAGAGTGAATTGGAGTATATACTGTTAGACGAACTCTCTACTTCTAAAACGTAAACGGAGCTACCTAACAGAACGGTTGTCAATGTGTGCATTCAACTTACAGAGTTAAACTCTTCTGTTGAAGGGAAAATCTAAAAATGCTTTCTGTGCAGAGATCTCAAAAGAGGCCTTTCCAGCAGAATTCCCCCATATAACGAAATAGCAGTAAAACTCGGCCTAAAACACAGAAGCAACGTATCATTCAATCTGCTCTGCTGTGCGTATGTTCAGCTTAGTGAGTAAAATCTCCGTTTAGATTCAGGAGTTAGAAACACGTTTCTGGCAAGGGCTGCATTTGGACATTCCAGAGTGAATGGGAGTATATGCTGTAAGCAGAACATTCTGCTTCTAAAACCAAAACGGAGCTACCTAACAGAACGGTTCTCAATGTGTGCATTCAACTTACAGAGTTAAACTTTTGAGTTAAAAAGGAAGTCTGGAAACTCTTTCTGAGGAGAGATCTCAAAACAGGCCTTTCCAGCAGTATTCCCGCATATAACGAAAAGCAGTATAATTCTGCCTTAAACGCAGAAGCAACGTATCCTTCAATCTGCTCAGCTGTGCGTTTGCTCTGCTAAGTTAGTTAAATCTCCCTTTAGATTCAGAAGTTAGAATCACGTTTCTAACCAGAGCTGCGTTTCGACATTCCTGAGTGAATGGGAGTATATGCTGTAAAAAGAACTCTCTGCTTCTAAAACCAAAACAGATCTACCTGACACAACGGTTGTCAATGTGTGCATTCAACTTACAGAGTTAAACTCTTCTGTTGAAGGGAAATCTGGAAACGCTTTCCGTGGAGAGATCTCAAAACAGGCATTTCCAGCAGTATTCCCGCATATAACGAAATAGAAGTATAACTCTGCCGAAAACACAGAAGCAGCGTATCATTCAATCTGTTCTGGTGTGCCTTCATTCAGCGAAGTGACTTAAATCTCCCTTTAGATTGAGGAGTTAGAAACACGTTTCTGGCAATGGCTGCGTTTGGACATTCCTGAGTGAATGGGAGTATATACTGTTAGAAGAACTCTCTACTTCTAAAACCAAAGCCGACCTACCTAACAGAACGGTTGTCAATGTGTGCATTCAACCTACAGAATTAAACTCGTGTTTTGAAGGGGAAGTCTGGAAACGCTTTCTGTGCAGAGATCACAAAATGGGCCTTTCCAGCAGTATTCCCGCATATAACGAAATAGCAGTAAAACTCTGCCTAAAACACAGAAGGAAGGTATCCTTCAATCTGCTCTGCTGTGCATTTCTTATGCTAAGTGTGTTAAATCTCCCTTTAGATTCAGGAGATAGAAACACGTTCCTGGCAAGTGCTGCGTTTGGACATTTCTGAGTGAATGGGATTATAATCTGTAAGGAGAACTCTCTGCTTCTAAAACCAAAATGGAGCTACCTAACAGAACAATTGTCAATGTGTGCATTCAACTTACACAGATAAACTCGTGTGTTGAAGGGGACCTCTGGAAACGCTTTCTGTGGAGAGATCTCAAAACAGGCCTTTGTAGCAGTATTCCCGCATATAACGAAATAGCAGTAAAAGTCTGCTTAAAACACAGAAGCAACGTATCATTCAGTCTTCTCTCCTGTGCGATTGTTCAGCTAAGTGAGTAAAATTTCCCTTTAGATTCAGCAGTTAGAAAAACGTTTCTGGCAAGAGCAGGGTTTGGAAATTCAGGAGGGAATTGGAGTATATGCTGTTAGAAGAAATCTCTGCAGTTAAAACCAAAACGGAGCAAGCGAAAAGAATGGTTGTAAATGTGTGCATTCAACTTAAGGAGTTCAACTCATGTGTTGAAAGGCAAGTCTGGAAACACTTTCTGTGGAGAAATCTCAAAATAGGCCTTTCCAGCAGTATTCCCTCATATAACGAAATAGCAGTAAAACTCTGCCTAAAACACAAAAGCAACCTATCTTTCAATCTGCACGGCTGTGCTAAGTGAGTAAAATCTCCCTTTAGATTCAGGAGTTAAAAACACGTTTCTGGCAATGGCTGCATTTGGACATTCCAGAGTGAATTGGAGTATATACTGTTAGACGAACTCTCTACTTCTAAAACGTAAACGGAGCTACCTAACAGAACGGTTGTCAATGTGTGCATTCAACTTACAGAGTTAAACTCTTCTGTTGAAGGGAAAATCTAAAAATGCTTTCTGTGCAGAGATCTCAAAAGAGGCCTTTCCAGCAGAATTCCCCCATATAACGAAATAGCAGTAAAACTCGGCCTAAAACACAGAAGCAACGTATCATTCAATCTGCTCTGCTGTGCGTATGTTCAGCTTAGTGAGTAAAATCTCCGTTTAGATTCAGGAGTTAGAAACACGTTTCTGGCAAGGGCTGCATTTGGACATTCCAGAGTGAATGGGAGTATATGCTGTAAGCAGAACATTCTGCTTCTAAAACCAAAACGGAGCTACCTAACAGAACGGTTCTCAATGTGTGCATTCAACTTACAGAGTTAAACTTTTGAGTTAAAAAGGAAGTCTGGAAACTCTTTCTGAGGAGAGATCTCAAAACAGGCCTTTCCAGCAGTATTCCCGCATATAACGAAAAGCAGTATAATTCTGCCTTAAACGCAGAAGCAACGTATCCTTCAATCTGCTCAGCTGTGCGTTTGCTCTGCTAAGTTAGTTAAATCTCCCTTTAGATTCAGAAGTTAGAATCACGTTTCTAACCAGAGCTGCGTTTCGACATTCCTGAGTGAATGGGAGTATATGCTGTAAAAAGAACTCTCTGCTTCTAAAACCAAAACAGATCTACCTGACACAACGGTTGTCAATGTGTGCATTCAACTTACAGAGTTAAACTCTTCTGTTGAAGGGAAATCTGGAAACGCTTTCCGTGGAGAGATCTCAAAACAGGCATTTCCAGCAGTATTCCCGCATATAACGAAATAGAAGTATAACTCTGCCGAAAACACAGAAGCAGCGTATCATTCAATCTGTTCTGGTGTGCCTTCATTCAGCGAAGTGACTTAAATCTCCCTTTAGATTGAGGAGTTAGAAACACGTTTCTGGCAATGGCTGCGTTTGGACATTCCTGAGTGAATGGGAGTATATACTGTTAGAAGAACTCTCTACTTCTAAAACCAAAGCCGACCTACCTAACAGAACGGTTGTCAATGTGTGCATTCAACCTACAGAATTAAACTCGTGTTTTGAAGGGGAAGTCTGGAAACGCTTTCTGTGCAGAGATCACAAAATGGGCCTTTCCAGCAGTATTCCCGCATATAACGAAATAGCAGTAAAACTCTGCCTAAAACACAGAAGGAAGGTATCCTTCAATCTGCTCTGCTGTGCATTTCTTATGCTAAGTGTGTTAAATCTCCCTTTAGATTCAGGAGATAGAAACACGTTCCTGGCAAGTGCTGCGTTTGGACATTTCTGAGTGAATGGGATTATAATCTGTAAGGAGAACTCTCTGCTTCTAAAACCAAAATGGAGCTACCTAACAGAACAATTGTCAATGTGTGCATTCAACTTACACAGATAAACTCGTGTGTTGAAGGGGACCTCTGGAAACGCTTTCTGTGGAGAGATCTCAAAACAGGCCTTTGTAGCAGTATTCCCGCATATAACGAAATAGCAGTAAAAGTCTGCTTAAAACACAGAAGCAACGTATCCTTCAGTCTTCTCTCCTGTGCGATTGTTCAGCTAAGTGAGTAAAATTTCCCTTTAGATTCAGCAGTTAGAAAAACGTTTCTGGCAAGAGCAGGGTTTGGAAATTCAGGAGGGAATTGGAGTATATGCTGTTAGAAGAAATCTCTGCAGTTAAAACCAAAACGGAGCAAGCGAAAAGAATGGTTGTAAATGTGTGCATTCAACTTAAGGAGTTCAACTCATGTGTTGAAAGGCAAGTCTGGAAACACTTTCTGTGGAGAAATCTCAAAATAGGCCTTTCCAGCAGTATTCCCTCATATAACGAAATAGCAGTAAAACTCTGCCTAAAACACAAAAGCAACCTATCTTTCAATCTGCACGGCTGTGCTAAGTGAGTAAAATCTCCCTTTAGATTCAGGAGTTAAAAACACGTTTCTGGCAATGGCTGCATTTGGACATTCCAGAGTGAATTGGAGTATATACTGTTAGACGAACTCTCTACTTCTAAAACGTAAACGGAGCTACCTAACAGAACGGTTGTCAATGTGTGCATTCAACTTACAGAGTTAAACTCTTCTGTTGAAGGGAAAATCTAAAAATGCTTTCTGTGCAGAGATCTCAAAAGAGGCCTTTCCAGCAGAATTCCCCCATATAACGAAATAGCAGTAAAACTCGGCCTAAAACACAGAAGCAACGTATCATTCAATCTGCTCTGCTGTGCGTATGTTCAGCTTAGTGAGTAAAATCTCCGTTTAGATTCAGGAGTTAGAAACACGTTTCTGGCAAGGGCTGCATTTGGACATTCCAGAGTGAATGGGAGTATATGCTGTAAGCAGAACATTCTGCTTCTAAAACCAAAACGGAGCTACCTAACAGAACGGTTCTCAATGTGTGCATTCAACTTACAGAGTTAAACTTTTGAGTTAAAAAGGAAGTCTGGAAACTCTTTCTGAGGAGAGATCTCAAAACAGGCCTTTCCAGCAGTATTCCCGCATATAACGAAAAGCAGTATAATTCTGCCTTAAACGCAGAAGCAACGTATCCTTCAATCTGCTCAGCTGTGCGTTTGCTCTGCTAAGTTAGTTAAATCTCCCTTTAGATTCAGAAGTTAGAATCACGTTTCTAACCAGAGCTGCGTTTCGACATTCCTGAGTGAATGGGAGTATATGCTGTAAAAAGAACTCTCTGCTTCTAAAACCAAAACAGATCTACCTGACACAACGGTTGTCAATGTGTGCATTCAACTTACAGAGTTAAACTCTTCTGTTGAAGGGAAATCTGGAAACGCTTTCCGTGGAGAGATCTCAAAACAGGCATTTCCAGCAGTATTCCCGCATATAACGAAATAGAAGTATAACTCTGCCGAAAACACAGAAGCAGCGTATCATTCAATCTGTTCTGGTGTGCCTTCATTCAGCGAAGTGACTTAAATCTCCCTTTAGATTGAGGAGTTAGAAACACGTTTCTGGCAATGGCTGCGTTTGGACATTCCTGAGTGAATGGGAGTATATACTGTTAGAAGAACTCTCTACTTCTAAAACCAAAGCCGACCTACCTAACAGAACGGTTGTCAATGTGTGCATTCAACCTACAGAATTAAACTCGTGTTTTGAAGGGGAAGTCTGGAAACGCTTTCTGTGCAGAGATCACAAAATGGGCCTTTCCAGCAGTATTCCCGCATATAACGAAATAGCAGTAAAACTCTGCCTAAAACACAGAAGGAAGGTATCCTTCAATCTGCTCTGCTGTGCATTTCTTATGCTAAGTGTGTTAAATCTCCCTTTAGATTCAGGAGATAGAAACACGTTCCTGGCAAGTGCTGCGTTTGGACATTTCTGAGTGAATGGGATTATAATCTGTAAGGAGAACTCTCTGCTTCTAAAACCAAAATGGAGCTACCTAACAGAACAATTGTCAATGTGTGCATTCAACTTACACAGATAAACTCGTGTGTTGAAGGGGACCTCTGGAAACGCTTTCTGTGGAGAGATCTCAAAACAGGCCTTTGTAGCAGTATTCCCGCATATAACGAAATAGCAGTAAAAGTCTGCTTAAAACACAGAAGCAACGTATCCTTCAGTCTTCTCTCCTGTGCGATTGTTCAGCTAAGTGAGTAAAATTTCCCTTTAGATTCAGCAGTTAGAAAAACGTTTCTGGCAAGAGCAGGGTTTGGAAATTCAGGAGGGAATTGGAGTATATGCTGTTAGAAGAAATCTCTGCAGTTAAAACCAAAACGGAGCAAGCGAAAAGAATGGTTGTAAATGTGTGCATTCAACTTAAGGAGTTCAACTCATGTGTTGAAAGGCAAGTCTGGAAACACTTTCTGTGGAGAAATCTCAAAATAGGCCTTTCCAGCAGTATTCCCTCATATAACGAAATAGCAGTAAAACTCTGCCTAAAACACAAAAGCAACCTATCTTTCAATCTGCACGGCTGTGCTAAGTGAGTAAAATCTCCCTTTAGATTCAGGAGTTAAAAACACGTTTCTGGCAATGGCTGCATTTGGACATTCCAGAGTGAATTGGAGTATATACTGTTAGACGAACTCTCTACTTCTAAAACGTAAACGGAGCTACCTAACAGAACGGTTGTCAATGTGTGCATTCAACTTACAGAGTTAAACTCTTCTGTTGAAGGGAAAATCTAAAAATGCTTTCTGTGCAGAGATCTCAAAAGAGGCCTTTCCAGCAGAATTCCCCCATATAACGAAATAGCAGTAAAACTCGGCCTAAAACACAGAAGCAACGTATCATTCAATCTGCTCTGCTGTGCGTATGTTCAGCTTAGTGAGTAAAATCTCCGTTTAGATTCAGGAGTTAGAAACACGTTTCTGGCAAGGGCTGCATTTGGACATTCCAGAGTGAATGGGAGTATATGCTGTAAGCAGAACATTCTGCTTCTAAAACCAAAACGGAGCTACCTAACAGAACGGTTCTCAATGTGTGCATTCAACTTACAGAGTTAAACTTTTGAGTTAAAAAGGAAGTCTGGAAACTCTTTCTGAGGAGAGATCTCAAAACAGGCCTTTCCAGCAGTATTCCCGCATACAACGAAAAGCAGTATAATTCTGCCTTAAACGCAGAAGCAACGTATCCTTCAATCTGCTCAGCTGTGCGTTTGCTCTGCTAAGTTAGTTAAATCTCCCTTTAGATTCAGAAGTTAGAATCACGTTTCTAACCAGAGCTGCGTTTCGACATTCCTGAGTGAATGGGAGTATATGCTGTAAAAAGAACTCTCTGCTTCTAAAACCAAAACAGATCTACCTGACACAACGGTTGTCAATGTGTGCATTCAACTTACAGAGTTAAACTCTTCTGTTGAAGGGAAATCTGGAAACGCTTTCCGTGGAGAGATCTCAAAACAGGCATTTCCAGCAGTATTCCCGCATATAACGAAATAGAAGTATAACTCTGCCGAAAACACAGAAGCAGCGTATCATTCAATCTGTTCTGGTGTGCCTTCATTCAGCGAAGTGACTTAAATCTCCCTTTAGATTGAGGAGTTAGAAACACGTTTCTGGCAATGGCTGCGTTTGGACATTCCTGAGTGAATGGGAGTATATACTGTTAGAAGAACTCTCTACTTCTAAAACCAAAGCCGACCTACCTAACAGAACGGTTGTCAATGTGTGCATTCAACCTACAGAATTAAACTCGTGTTTTGAAGGGGAAGTCTGGAAACGCTTTCTGTGCAGAGATCACAAAATGGGCCTTTCCAGCAGTATTCCCGCATATAACGAAATAGCAGTAAAACTCTGCCTAAAACACAGAAGGAAGGTATCCTTCAATCTGCTCTGCTGTGCATTTCTTATGCTAAGTGTGTTAAATCTCCCTTTAGATTCAGGAGATAGAAACACGTTCCTGGCAAGTGCTGCGTTTGGACATTTCTGAGTGAATGGGATTATAATCTGTAAGGAGAACTCTCTGCTTCTAAAACCAAAATGGAGCTACCTAACAGAACAATTGTCAATGTGTGCATTCAACTTACACAGATAAACTCGTGTGTTGAAGGGGACCTCTGGAAACGCTTTCTGTGGAGAGATCTCAAAACAGGCCTTTGTAGCAGTATTCCCGCATATAACGAAATAGCAGTAAAAGTCTGCTTAAAACACAGAAGCAACGTATCCTTCAGTCTTCTCTCCTGTGCGATTGTTCAGCTAAGTGAGTAAAATTTCCCTTTAGATTCAGCAGTTAGAAAAACGTTTCTGGCAAGAGCAGGGTTTGGAAATTCAGGAGGGAATTGGAGTATATGCTGTTAGAAGAAATCTCTGCAGTTAAAACCAAAACGGAGCAAGCGAAAAGAATGGTTGTAAATGTGTGCATTCAACTTAAGGAGTTCAACTCATGTGTTGAAAGGCAAGTCTGGAAACACTTTCTGTGGAGAAATCTCAAAATAGGCCTTTCCAGCAGTATTCCCTCATATAACGAAATAGCAGTAAAACTCTGCCTAAAACACAAAAGCAACCTATCTTTCAATCTGCACGGCTGTGCTAAGTGAGTAAAATCTCCCTTTAGATTCAGGAGTTAAAAACACGTTTCTGGCAATGGCTGCATTTGGACATTCCAGAGTGAATTGGAGTATATACTGTTAGACGAACTCTCTACTTCTAAAACGTAAACGGAGCTACCTAACAGAACGGTTGTCAATGTGTGCATTCAACTTACAGAGTTAAACTCTTCTGTTGAAGGGAAAATCTAAAAATGCTTTCTGTGCAGAGATCTCAAAAGAGGCCTTTCCAGCAGAATTCCCCCATATAACGAAATAGCAGTAAAACTCGGCCTAAAACACAGAAGCAACGTATCATTCAATCTGCTCTGCTGTGCGTATGTTCAGCTTAGTGAGTAAAATCTCCGTTTAGATTCAGGAGTTAGAAACACGTTTCTGGCAAGGGCTGCATTTGGACATTCCAGAGTGAATGGGAGTATATGCTGTAAGCAGAACATTCTGCTTCTAAAACCAAAACGGAGCTACCTAACAGAACGGTTCTCAATGTGTGCATTCAACTTACAGAGTTAAACTTTTGAGTTAAAAAGGAAGTCTGGAAACTCTTTCTGAGGAGAGATCTCAAAACAGGCCTTTCCAGCAGTATTCCCGCATATAACGAAAAGCAGTATAATTCTGCCTTAAACGCAGAAGCAACGTATCCTTCAATCTGCTC
Source organism: Saguinus oedipus (assembly GCA_031835075.1). NCBI lineage: Eukaryota > Metazoa > Chordata > Mammalia > Primates > Cebidae > Saguinus > Saguinus oedipus. The sequence continues at coordinate 20,543,124 of CM063181.1, forward strand.
AGCTGTGCGTTTGCTCTGCTAAGTTAGTTAAATCTCCCTTTAGATTCAGAAGTTAGAATCACGTTTCTAACCAGAGCTGCGTTTCGACATTCCTGAGTGAATGGGAGTATATGCTGTAAAAAGAACTCTCTGCTTCTAAAACCAAAACAGATCTACCTGACACAACGGTTGTCAATGTGTGCATTCAACTTACAGAGTTAAACTCTTCTGTTGAAGGGAAATCTGGAAACGCTTTCCGTGGAGAGATCTCAAAACAGGCATTTCCAGCAGTATTCCCGCATATAACGAAATAGAAGTATAACTCTGCCGAAAACACAGAAGCAGCGTATCATTCAATCTGTTCTGGTGTGCCTTCATTCAGCGAAGTGACTTAAATCTCCCTTTAGATTGAGGAGTTAGAAACACGTTTCTGGCAATGGCTGCGTTTGGACATTCCTGAGTGAATGGGAGTATATACTGTTAGAAGAACTCTCTACTTCTAAAACCAAAGCCGACCTACCTAACAGAACGGTTGTCAATGTGTGCATTCAACCTACAGAATTAAACTCGTGTTTTGAAGGGGAAGTCTGGAAACGCTTTCTGTGCAGAGATCACAAAATGGGCCTTTCCAGCAGTATTCCCGCATATAACGAAATAGCAGTAAAACTCTGCCTAAAACACAGAAGGAAGGTATCCTTCAATCTGCTCTGCTGTGCATTTCTTATGCTAAGTGTGTTAAATCTCCCTTTAGATTCAGGAGATAGAAACACGTTCCTGGCAAGTGCTGCGTTTGGACATTTCTGAGTGAATGGGATTATAATCTGTAAGGAGAACTCTCTGCTTCTAAAACCAAAATGGAGCTACCTAACAGAACAATTGTCAATGTGTGCATTCAACTTACACAGATAAACTCGTGTGTTGAAGGGGACCTCTGGAAACGCTTTCTGTGGAGAGATCTCAAAACAGGCCTTTGTAGCAGTATTCCCGCATATAACGAAATAGCAGTAAAAGTCTGCTTAAAACACAGAAGCAACGTATCCTTCAGTCTTCTCTCCTGTGCGATTGTTCAGCTAAGTGAGTAAAATTTCCCTTTAGATTCAGCAGTTAGAAAAACGTTTCTGGCAAGAGCAGGGTTTGGAAATTCAGGAGGGAATTGGAGTATATGCTGTTAGAAGAAATCTCTGCAGTTAAAACCAAAACGGAGCAAGCGAAAAGAATGGTTGTAAATGTGTGCATTCAACTTAAGGAGTTCAACTCATGTGTTGAAAGGCAAGTCTGGAAACACTTTCTGTGGAGAAATCTCAAAATAGGCCTTTCCAGCAGTATTCCCTCATATAACGAAATAGCAGTAAAACTCTGCCTAAAACACAAAAGCAACCTATCTTTCAATCTGCACGGCTGTGCTAAGTGAGTAAAATCTCCCTTTAGATTCAGGAGTTAAAAACACGTTTCTGGCAATGGCTGCATTTGGACATTCCAGAGTGAATTGGAGTATATACTGTTAGACGAACTCTCTACTTCTAAAACGTAAACGGAGCTACCTAACAGAACGGTTGTCAATGTGTGCATTCAACTTACAGAGTTAAACTCTTCTGTTGAAGGGAAAATCTAAAAATGCTTTCTGTGCAGAGATCTCAAAAGAGGCCTTTCCAGCAGAATTCCCCCATATAACGAAATAGCAGTAAAACTCGGCCTAAAACACAGAAGCAACGTATCATTCAATCTGCTCTGCTGTGCGTATGTTCAGCTTAGTGAGTAAAATCTCCGTTTAGATTCAGGAGTTAGAAACACGTTTCTGGCAAGGGCTGCATTTGGACATTCCAGAGTGAATGGGAGTATATGCTGTAAGCAGAACATTCTGCTTCTAAAACCAAAACGGAGCTACCTAACAGAACGGTTCTCAATGTGTGCATTCAACTTACAGAGTTAAACTTTTGAGTTAAAAAGGAAGTCTGGAAACTCTTTCTGAGGAGAGATCTCAAAACAGGCCTTTCCAGCAGTATTCCCGCATATAACGAAAAGCAGTATAATTCTGCCTTAAACGCAGAAGCAACGTATCCTTCAATCTGCTCAGCTGTGCGTTTGCTCTGCTAAGTTAGTTAAATCTCCCTTTAGATTCAGAAGTTAGAATCACGTTTCTAACCAGAGCTGCGTTTCGACATTCCTGAGTGAATGGGAGTATATGCTGTAAAAAGAACTCTCTGCTTCTAAAACCAAAACAGATCTACCTGACACAACGGTTGTCAATGTGTGCATTCAACTTACAGAGTTAAACTCTTCTGTTGAAGGGAAATCTGGAAACGCTTTCCGTGGAGAGATCTCAAAACAGGCATTTCCAGCAGTATTCCCGCATATAACGAAATAGAAGTATAACTCTGCCGAAAACACAGAAGCAGCGTATCATTCAATCTGTTCTGGTGTGCCTTCATTCAGCGAAGTGACTTAAATCTCCCTTTAGATTGAGGAGTTAGAAACACGTTTCTGGCAATGGCTGCGTTTGGACATTCCTGAGTGAATGGGAGTATATACTGTTAGAAGAACTCTCTACTTCTAAAACCAAAGCCGACCTACCTAACAGAACGGTTGTCAATGTGTGCATTCAACCTACAGAATTAAACTCGTGTTTTGAAGGGGAAGTCTGGAAACGCTTTCTGTGCAGAGATCACAAAATGGGCCTTTCCAGCAGTATTCCCGCATATAACGAAATAGCAGTAAAACTCTGCCTAAAACACAGAAGGAAGGTATCCTTCAATCTGCTCTGCTGTGCATTTCTTATGCTAAGTGTGTTAAATCTCCCTTTAGATTCAGGAGATAGAAACACGTTCCTGGCAAGTGCTGCGTTTGGACATTTCTGAGTGAATGGGATTATAATCTGTAAGGAGAACTCTCTGCTTCTAAAACCAAAATGGAGCTACCTAACAGAACAATTGTCAATGTGTGCATTCAACTTACACAGATAAACTCGTGTGTTGAAGGGGACCTCTGGAAACGCTTTCTGTGGAGAGATCTCAAAACAGGCCTTTGTAGCAGTATTCCCGCATATAACGAAATAGCAGTAAAAGTCTGCTTAAAACACAGAAGCAACGTATCCTTCAGTCTTCTCTCCTGTGCGATTGTTCAGCTAAGTGAGTAAAATTTCCCTTTAGATTCAGCAGTTAGAAAAACGTTTCTGGCAAGAGCAGGGTTTGGAAATTCAGGAGGGAATTGGAGTATATGCTGTTAGAAGAAATCTCTGCAGTTAAAACCAAAACGGAGCAAGCGAAAAGAATGGTTGTAAATGTGTGCATTCAACTTAAGGAGTTCAACTCATGTGTTGAAAGGCAAGTCTGGAAACACTTTCTGTGGAGAAATCTCAAAATAGGCCTTTCCAGCAGTATTCCCTCATATAACGAAATAGCAGTAAAACTCTGCCTAAAACACAAAAGCAACCTATCTTTCAATCTGCACGGCTGTGCTAAGTGAGTAAAATCTCCCTTTAGATTCAGGAGTTAAAAACACGTTTCTGGCAATGGCTGCATTTGGACATTCCAGAGTGAATTGGAGTATATACTGTTAGACGAACTCTCTACTTCTAAAACGTAAACGGAGCTACCTAACAGAACGGTTGTCAATGTGTGCATTCAACTTACAGAGTTAAACTCTTCTGTTGAAGGGAAAATCTAAAAATGCTTTCTGTGCAGAGATCTCAAAAGAGGCCTTTCCAGCAGAATTCCCCCATATAACGAAATAGCAGTAAAACTCGGCCTAAAACACAGAAGCAACGTATCATTCAATCTGCTCTGCTGTGCGTATGTTCAGCTTAGTGAGTAAAATCTCCGTTTAGATTCAGGAGTTAGAAACACGTTTCTGGCAAGGGCTGCATTTGGACATTCCAGAGTGAATGGGAGTATATGCTGTAAGCAGAACATTCTGCTTCTAAAACCAAAACGGAGCTACCTAACAGAACGGTTCTCAATGTGTGCATTCAACTTACAGAGTTAAACTTTTGAGTTAAAAAGGAAGTCTGGAAACTCTTTCTGAGGAGAGATCTCAAAACAGGCCTTTCCAGCAGTATTCCCGCATATAACGAAAAGCAGTATAATTCTGCCTTAAACGCAGAAGCAACGTATCCTTCAATCTGCTCAGCTGTGCGTTTGCTCTGCTAAGTTAGTTAAATCTCCCTTTAGATTCAGAAGTTAGAATCACGTTTCTAACCAGAGCTGCGTTTCGACATTCCTGAGTGAATGGGAGTATATGCTGTAAAAAGAACTCTCTGCTTCTAAAACCAAAACAGATCTACCTGACACAACGGTTGTCAATGTGTGCATTCAACTTACAGAGTTAAACTCTTCTGTTGAAGGGAAATCTGGAAACGCTTTCCGTGGAGAGATCTCAAAACAGGCATTTCCAGCAGTATTCCCGCATATAACGAAATAGAAGTATAACTCTGCCGAAAACGCAGAAGCAGCGTATCATTCAATCTGTTCTGGTGTGCCTTCATTCAGCGAAGTGACTTAAATCTCCCTTTAGATTGAGGAGTTAGAAACACGTTTCTGGCAATGGCTGCGTTTGGACATTCCTGAGTGAATGGGAGTATATACTGTTAGAAGAACTCTCTACTTCTAAAACCAAAGCCGACCTACCTAACAGAACGGTTGTCAATGTGTGCATTCAACCTACAGAATTAAACTCGTGTTTTGAAGGGGAAGTCTGGAAACGCTTTCTGTGCAGAGATCACAAAATGGGCCTTTCCAGCAGTATTCCCGCATATAACGAAATAGCAGTAAAACTCTGCCTAAAACACAGAAGGAAGGTATCCTTCAATCTGCTCTGCTGTGCATTTCTTATGCTAAGTGTGTTAAATCTCCCTTTAGATTCAGGAGATAGAAACACGTTCCTGGCAAGTGCTGCGTTTGGACATTTCTGAGTGAATGGGATTATAATCTGTAAGGAGAACTCTCTGCTTCTAAAACCAAAATGGAGCTACCTAACAGAACAATTGTCAATGTGTGCATTCAACTTACACAGATAAACTCGTGTGTTGAAGGGGACCTCTGGAAACGCTTTCTGTGGAGAGATCTCAAAACAGGCCTTTGTAGCAGTATTCCCGCATATAACGAAATAGCAGTAAAAGTCTGCTTAAAACACAGAAGCAACGTATCCTTCAGTCTTCTCTCCTGTGCGATTGTTCAGCTAAGTGAGTAAAATTTCCCTTTAGATTCAGCAGTTAGAAAAACGTTTCTGGCAAGAGCAGGGTTTGGAAATTCAGGAGGGAATTGGAGTATATGCTGTTAGAAGAAATCTCTGCAGTTAAAACCAAAACGGAGCAAGCGAAAAGAATGGTTGTAAATGTGTGCATTCAACTTAAGGAGTTCAACTCATGTGTTGAAAGGCAAGTCTGGAAACACTTTCTGTGGAGAAATCTCAAAATAGGCCTTTCCAGCAGTATTCCCTCATATAACGAAATAGCAGTAAAACTCTGCCTAAAACACAAAAGCAACCTATCTTTCAATCTGCACGGCTGTGCTAAGTGAGTAAAATCTCCCTTTAGATTCAGGAGTTAAAAACACGTTTCTGGCAATGGCTGCATTTGGACATTCCAGAGTGAATTGGAGTATATACTGTTAGACGAACTCTCTACTTCTAAAACGTAAACGGAGCTACCTAACAGAACGGTTGTCAATGTGTGCATTCAACTTACAGAGTTAAACTCTTCTGTTGAAGGGAAAATCTAAAAATGCTTTCTGTGCAGAGATCTCAAAAGAGGCCTTTCCAGCAGAATTCCCCCATATAACGAAATAGCAGTAAAACTCGGCCTAAAACACAGAAGCAACGTATCATTCAATCTGCTCTGCTGTGCGTATGTTCAGCTTAGTGAGTAAAATCTCCGTTTAGATTCAGGAGTTAGAAACACGTTTCTGGCAAGGGCTGCATTTGGACATTCCAGAGTGAATGGGAGTATATGCTGTAAGCAGAACATTCTGCTTCTAAAACCAAAACGGAGCTACCTAACAGAACGGTTCTCAATGTGTGCATTCAACTTACAGAGTTAAACTTTTGAGTTAAAAAGGAAGTCTGGAAACTCTTTCTGAGGAGAGATCTCAAAACAGGCCTTTCCAGCAGTATTCCCGCATATAACGAAAAGCAGTATAATTCTGCCTTAAACGCAGAAGCAACGTATCCTTCAATCTGCTCAGCTGTGCGTTTGCTCTGCTAAGTTAGTTAAATCTCCCTTTAGATTCAGAAGTTAGAATCACGTTTCTAACCAGAGCTGCGTTTCGACATTCCTGAGTGAATGGGAGTATATGCTGTAAAAAGAACTCTCTGCTTCTAAAACCAAAACAGATCTACCTGACACAACGGTTGTCAATGTGTGCATTCAACTTACAGAGTTAAACTCTTCTGTTGAAGGGAAATCTGGAAACGCTTTCCGTGGAGAGATCTCAAAACAGGCATTTCCAGCAGTATTCCCGCATATAACGAAATAGAAGTATAACTCTGCCGAAAACGCAGAAGCAGCGTATCATTCAATCTGTTCTGGTGTGCCTTCATTCAGCGAAGTGACTTAAATCTCCCTTTAGATTGAGGAGTTAGAAACACGTTTCTGGCAATGGCTGCGTTTGGACATTCCTGAGTGAATGGGAGTATATACTGTTAGAAGAACTCTCTACTTCTAAAACCAAAGCCGACCTACCTAACAGAACGGTTGTCAATGTGTGCATTCAACCTACAGAATTAAACTCGTGTTTTGAAGGGGAAGTCTGGAAACGCTTTCTGTGCAGAGATCACAAAATGGGCCTTTCCAGCAGTATTCCCGCATATAACGAAATAGCAGTAAAACTCTGCCTAAAACACAGAAGGAAGGTATCCTTCAATCTGCTCTGCTGTGCATTTCTTATGCTAAGTGTGTTAAATCTCCCTTTAGATTCAGGAGATAGAAACACGTTCCTGGCAAGTGCTGCGTTTGGACATTTCTGAGTGAATGGGATTATAATCTGTAAGGAGAACTCTCTGCTTCTAAAACCAAAATGGAGCTACCTAACAGAACAATTGTCAATGTGTGCATTCAACTTACACAGATAAACTCGTGTGTTGAAGGGGACCTCTGGAAACGCTTTCTGTGGAGAGATCTCAAAACAGGCCTTTGTAGCAGTATTCCCGCATATAACGAAATAGCAGTAAAAGTCTGCTTAAAACACAGAAGCAACGTATCCTTCAGTCTTCTCTCCTGTGCGATTGTTCAGCTAAGTGAGTAAAATTTCCCTTTAGATTCAGCAGTTAGAAAAACGTTTCTGGCAAGAGCAGGGTTTGGAAATTCAGGAGGGAATTGGAGTATATGCTGTTAGAAGAAATCTCTGCAGTTAAAACCAAAACGGAGCAAGCGAAAAGAATGGTTGTAAATGTGTGCATTCAACTTAAGGAGTTCAACTCATGTGTTGAAAGGCAAGTCTGGAAACACTTTCTGTGGAGAAATCTCAAAATAGGCCTTTCCAGCAGTATTCCCTCATATAACGAAATAGCAGTAAAACTCTGCCTAAAACACAAAAGCAACCTATCTTTCAATCTGCACGGCTGTGCTAAGTGAGTAAAATCTCCCTTTAGATTCAGGAGTTAAAAACACGTTTCTGGCAATGGCTGCATTTGGACATTCCAGAGTGAATTGGAGTATATACTGTTAGACGAACTCTCTACTTCTAAAACGTAAACGGAGCTACCTAACAGAACGGTTGTCAATGTGTGCATTCAACTTACAGAGTTAAACTCTTCTGTTGAAGGGAAAATCTAAAAATGCTTTCTGTGCAGAGATCACAAAAGAGGCCTTTCCAGCAGAATTCCCCCATATAACGAAATAGCAGTAAAACTCGGCCTAAAACACAGAAGCAACGTATCATTCAATCTGCTCTGCTGTGCGTATGTTCAGCTTAGTGAGTAAAATCTCCGTTTAGATTCAGGAGTTAGAAACACGTTTCTGGCAAGGGCTGCATTTGGACATTCCAGAGTGAATGGGAGTATATGCTGTAAGCAGAACATTCTGCTTCTAAAACCAAAACGGAGCTACCTAACAGAACGGTTCTCAATGTGTGCATTCAACTTACAGAGTTAAACTTTTGAGTTAAAAAGGAAGTCTGGAAACTCTTTCTGAGGAGAGATCTCAAAACAGGCCTTTCCAGCAGTATTCCCGCATATAACGAAAAGCAGTATAATTCTGCCTTAAACGCAGAAGCAACGTATCCTTCAATCTGCTCAGCTGTGCGTTTGCTCTGCTAAGTTAGTTAAATCTCCCTTTAGATTCAGAAGTTAGAATCACGTTTCTAACCAGAGCTGCGTTTCGACATTCCTGAGTGAATGGGAGTATATGCTGTAAAAAGAACTCTCTGCTTCTAAAACCAAAACAGATCTACCTGACACAACGGTTGTCAATGTGTGCATTCAACTTACAGAGTTAAACTCTTCTGTTGAAGGGAAATCTGGAAACGCTTTCCGTGGAGAGATCTCAAAACAGGCATTTCCAGCAGTATTCCCGCATATAACGAAATAGAAGTATAACTCTGCCGAAAACACAGAAGCAGCGTATCATTCAATCTGTTCTGGTGTGCCTTCATTCAGCGAAGTGACTTAAATCTCCCTTTAGATTGAGGAGTTAGAAACACGTTTCTGGCAATGGCTGCGTTTGGACATTCCTGAGTGAATGGGAGTATATACTGTTAGAAGAACTCTCTACTTCTAAAACCAAAGCCGACCTACCTAACAGAACGGTTGTCAATGTGTGCATTCAACCTACAGAATTAAACTCGTGTTTTGAAGGGGAAGTCTGGAAACGCTTTCTGTGCAGAGATCACAAAATGGGCCTTTCCAGCAGTATTCCCGCATATAACGAAATAGCAGTAAAACTCTGCCTAAAACACAGAAGGAAGGTATCCTTCAATCTGCTCTGCTGTGCATTTCTTATGCTAAGTGTGTTAAATCTCCCTTTAGATTCAGGAGATAGAAACACGTTCCTGGCAAGTGCTGCGTTTGGACATTTCTGAGTGAATGGGATTATAATCTGTAAGGAGAACTCTCTGCTTCTAAAACCAAAATGGAGCTACCTAACAGAACAATTGTCAATGTGTGCATTCAACTTACACAGATAAACTCGTGTGTTGAAGGGGACCTCTGGAAACGCTTTCTGTGGAGAGATCTCAAAACAGGCCTTTGTAGCAGTATTCCCGCATATAACGAAATAGCAGTAAAAGTCTGCTTAAAACACAGAAGCAACGTATCCTTCAGTCTTCTCTCCTGTGCGATTGTTCAGCTAAGTGAGTAAAATTTCCCTTTAGATTCAGCAGTTAGAAAAACGTTTCTGGCAAGAGCAGGGTTTGGAAATTCAGGAGGGAATTGGAGTATATGCTGTTAGAAGAAATCTCTGCAGTTAAAACCAAAACGGAGCAAGCGAAAAGAATGGTTGTAAATGTGTGCATTCAACTTAAGGAGTTCAACTCATGTGTTGAAAGGCAAGTCTGGAAACACTTTCTGTGGAGAAATCTCAAAATAGGCCTTTCCAGCAGTATTCCCTCATATAACGAAATAGCAGTAAAACTCTGCCTAAAACACAAAAGCAACCTATCTTTCAATCTGCACGGCTGTGCTAAGTGAGTAAAATCTCCCTTTAGATTCAGGAGTTAAAAACACGTTTCTGGCAATGGCTGCATTTGGACATTCCAGAGTGAATTGGAGTATATACTGTTAGACGAACTCTCTACTTCTAAAACGTAAACGGAGCTACCTAACAGAACGGTTGTCAATGTGTGCATTCAACTTACAGAGTTAAACTCTTCTGTTGAAGGGAAAATCTAAAAATGCTTTCTGTGCAGAGATCTCAAAAGAGGCCTTTCCAGCAGAATTCCCCCATATAACGAAATAGCAGTAAAACTCGGCCTAAAACACAGAAGCAACGTATCATTCAATCTGCTCTGCTGTGCGTATGTTCAGCTTAGTGAGTAAAATCTCCGTTTAGATTCAGGAGTTAGAAACACGTTTCTGGCAAGGGCTGCATTTGGACATTCCAGAGTGAATGGGAGTATATGCTGTAAGCAGAACATTCTGCTTCTAAAACCAAAACGGAGCTACCTAACAGAACGGTTCTCAATGTGTGCATTCAACTTACAGAGTTAAACTTTTGAGTTAAAAAGGAAGTCTGGAAACTCTTTCTGAGGAGAGATCTCAAAACAGGCCTTTCCAGCAGTATTCCCGCATATAACGAAAAGCAGTATAATTCTGCCTTAAACGCAGAAGCAACGTATCCTTCAATCTGCTCAGCTGTGCGTTTGCTCTGCTAAGTTAGTTAAATCTCCCTTTAGATTCAGAAGTTAGAATCACGTTTCTAACCAGAGCTGCGTTTCGACATTCCTGAGTGAATGGGAGTATATGCTGTAAAAAGAACTCTCTGCTTCTAAAACCAAAACAGATCTACCTGACACAACGGTTGTCAATGTGTGCATTCAACTTACAGAGTTAAACTCTTCTGTTGAAGGGAAATCTGGAAACGCTTTCCGTGGAGAGATCTCAAAACAGGCATTTCCAGCAGTATTCCCGCATATAACGAAATAGAAGTATAACTCTGCCGAAAACACAGAAGCAGTGTATCATTCAATCTGTTCTGGTGTGCCTTCATTCAGCGAAGTGACTTAAATCTCCCTTTAGATTGAGGAGTTAGAAACACGTTTCTGGCAATGGCTGCGTTTGGACATTCCTGAGTGAATGGGAGTATATACTGTTAGAAGAACTCTCTACTTCTAAAACCAAAGCCGACCTACCTAACAGAGCGGTTGTCAATGTGTGCATTCAACCTACAGAATTAAACTCGTGTTTTGAAGGGGAAGTCTGGAAACGCTTTCTGTGCAGAGATCACAAAAGGGGCCTTTCCAGCAGTATTCCCGCATATAACGATATAGCAGTAAAACTCTGCCTAAAACACAGAAGGAAGGTATCCTTCAATCTGCTCTGCTGTGCATTTCTTATGCTAAGTGTGTTAAATCTCCCTTTAGATTCAGGAGATAGAAACACGTTCCTGGCAAGTGCTGCGTTTGGACATTTCTGAGTGAATGGGAATATATTCTGTAAGGAGAACTCTGTGCTTCTAAAACCAAAATGGAGCTACCTAACAGAACAATTGTCAATGTGTGCATTCAACTTACACAGATAAACTCGTGTGTTGAAGGGGACCTCTGGAAACGCTTTCTGTGGAGAGATCTCAAAACAGGCCTTTGTAGCAGTATTCCCGCATATAACGAAATAGCAGTAAAAGTCTGCTTAAAACACAGAAGCAACGTATCCTTCAGTCTTCCCTCCTGTGCGATTGTTCAGCTAAGTGAGTAAAATTTCCCTTTAGATTCAGCAGTTAGAAACACGTTTCTGGCAAGAGCTATGTTTGGACATTCCTGAGTGAATGGGAGTATAAGCTGTAAGGATAACTCTCTGCTTCTAAAATCAAAACGGAACCACCTAACAGAACGGTTTTCAATGTGTGCATTCAACTTACAGAGTTAAACTCTTGTGTTGAAGGGGAAGTCTGGAAACGCTTTCTGTGGAGAGATCTCAAAACAGCCCATTCCAGCAGTAATCCCGCATATAACAAAATAGCAGTAAAACTCTGCCTAAAACAGAGAAGCAACGTATCATTCAATCTGCTCTGCTGTGCGTCTTTTCAGCTAAGTGAGTTAAATCTCCCTTTAGATTCAGGACTTAGAAACACATTTCTGGCAAGAGCTGCGTGTGGACATTCCTGAGTGAATTGGAGTATATGCTGTTAGAAGAAATCTCTGCTTCTAAAACCAAAACGGAGCATCCTAATAGATCAGTTGTCAATGTGTGCATTCCACTTAAAGTGTTATTCTCGTGTGTTGAAGGGGAAGTCTGAAAACACTTTCTGTGGAGAGATCTCAACACAGGCCTTTCCAGCAGTATTCCCGCATATAACGAAATACAGTAAATCTCTGCCTAAAACACAGAAGAAACGTATCCTTCAATCTTCTCTGCTGTGTGTTAGTTCAGCTAAGTGAGTTAAATCTCCCTTTAGATTCAGGAGTTAGAAACACGTTTCTGGCAAGATCGGCGTTTGGACATTCCTGAGTGAATGGAAGTAAATGCTGTAAAGAGAACTCTTTGCTTCTAAAACCGACACGGTGCTAACAGAACGCTTGTCAATGTGTGCATTCAACTTAGAGAGTTAAACTCGTGTGTTGAAGGGGAAGTCTGGAAACGCTTTCTGTGGAGAGATCTCAAAACAGGCCTTATAGCAGTATTCCCGCATATAACGAAATAGCAGTTCAACTCTGCCTAAAACACAGAAGCAACGTATCCTTCAATCTGCTCTGCTGTGCTAAGTGAGGAAAATCTCCCTTTAGATCCAGGAGTTAGAAACACGTTTCTGGCAATGGCTGCGTTTGGACATTCCTGAGTTTATTGGAGTATATACTGTTCGAAGACCTCTATACTTCTAAAACCAAAGCGAAGCTACCTAACAGAACGGTTGTCCATGTGTGCATTCAAGCTACAGAGTTAAACTCGTGTGTTGAAGGGGAAGTCTGGAAACATTTTCTGTGGAGAGATCTCAAAACAGGCATTTCCAGCAGTATTCCCGCATATAACGAAACACCAGTAAAACTCTTCCTTAAACACAGAAGCAACGTATCCTTCAAACTGCTCAGCTCGGCGTTTGTTCTGCTAAGTTAGTTAAATCTCCCTTTATATTCAGGAGTTAGAAAAACGTTTCTGGCAAGAGCTGGGTTTGGAAATTCAGGAGGGAACTGGAGTATATGCTGTTAGAAGAAATCTCTGCAGTTAAAACCAAAACGGAGCAACCGAACAGAATGGTTGTAAATGTGTGCATTCAACTTAAGGAGTTCAACTCGTGTGTTGAAAGGCAAGTCTGGAAACACTTTCTGTGGAGAAATCTCAAAATAGGCCTTTCCAGCAGTATTCCAACATATAAAGAAATAGCAGTAAAACTCTGCCTAAAACAGAAAAGCAACCTATCTTTCAACCTGCTCTGCTGTGCTAAGTGAGTAAAATCTCCCTTTAGATTCAGGAGTTAAAAACACGTTTCTGGCAATGGCTGCGTTTGGACATTCCTGAGTGAATTGGTGTATATACTGTTAGAAGAACTCTCTACTTCTAAAACCAAAGCCGACCTACCTAACAGAACGGTTGTCCATGTGTGCATTCAACCTACAGAGTTAAATTCGTGTGTTGAAGGGGAAGTCCTAAAACGCTTTCTGTGGAGAGACCTCAAAACAGGCCTTACAGCAGTATTCCCGCATATAACGAAATAGCAGTAAAACTCTGCCTAAAACACAGAAACAATGTATCCTTCTATCTTCTCTCCTGTGCGTTCGTTCAGCTAAGGGAGTTAAATCTCCCTTTAGATTCAGGAGATAGAACCACGTTTCTGGCAAGAGCTGCATTTGGACATTCTTGAATGAATGGGAATATATGCTGTAAGGAGAACTTTTTGCTTCTAAAACCAAAACGGAGCAACCTTACAGCATGATTGTCAATGTGTGCATTCACCTTACAGATTTAAACTCGTGTTTTTAAAAGGAAATCTGGAAACGCTTTCTGTGGAGAGATCTCAAACAGGGATTTCCAGCAGTATTCCCGCATATACCGAAATAGCAGTAAAACTTTGCCTAAAACAGAGAAGCAACGTATCCATCAATCTGCTCTGGTGTTCCTTTATTCAGCTAAATGAGTTAAATCTCCCTTTAGATTCAGGAGTTAGAAACACATTTCTGGCAAGGGCTGCGTTTGGACATTCCTGCGTTAATGGGAGTATATGCTGTAAGACAAAGTCTATGCTTCTAAAACCAAAACAAATCGACCTAATGGAACGGTTGTCAATATGTGCATTCAACTTACACAGATAAACTCGCGTGTTAAAGGGGATGTCTGGAAATGATTTCCGTGGAGAGATCTCAAAACAGGCCTTCCTAGCAGTATTCCCGCATATAACGATATAGCAGTAATACTCTGCTTAAAACACAGAAGCAACGTATCCTTCAATCTTCTCTCCTGTGCGATTGTTCAGCTAAGTGAGTTAAATCTCCCTTTAGATTCAGGAGTTAAAAACACGTTTCTGGCAAGGTCGGCGTTTGGACATTCCTGAGTGAATGGAAGTAAATGCTGTAAAGAGAACTCTTTGCTTCTAAAACCGACACGGTGGTACCTAACAGAACGGTTGTCAAAGTGTGCATTCAACCTACAGAGGTAAACTCGTGTGTTGAAAGGGAAGTCTGCAAATGCTTTCTGTGGGGAGATCTCAAAACAGTCCTTTCCAGCAGTATTCCAGCATATGACAAAATAGCAGTAAAACTCTGCCTTAAACACAGAAGCAACGCATATTTCAATCTGCCCTGCTGTGCGTATGTTCTTCTATGTGAGTTAAATCTCCCTTTATATTCAGGAGTTAGAAAAACGTTTCTGGCAAGAGGTGGGTTTGGAAATTCAGGAGGGAATCGGAGTATATGCTGTTAGAAGAAATCTCTGCAGTTAAAACCAAAACGGAGCAACCGAACAGAATGGTTGTAAATGTGTGCATTCAACTTAAGGAGTTCAACTCGTGTGTTGAAAGGCAAGTCTTGAAACACTTTCTGTGGAGAAATCTCAAAATAGGCCTTTCCAGCAGTATTCCCACATATAACGAAATAGCAGTAAAACTCTGCCTAAAACACAAAAGGAACCTATCTTTCAAACTGCTCTGCTGTGCTAAGTGAGTAAAATCTCCCTTTAGATTCAGGAGTTAAAAACACGTTTCTGGCAATGGCTGCGTTTGGACATTCCTGAGTGAATTGGAGTATATACTGTTAGAAGAACTCTCTACTTCTAAAACCAAAGCCGACCTACCTAACTGAACGGTTGTCCATGTGTGCATTCAACCTACAGAGTTAAATTCGTGTGTTGAAGGGGAAGTCCTAAAACGCTTTCTGTGGAGAGACCTCAAAACAGGCCTTACAGCAGTATTCCCGCATATAACGAAATAGCAGTAAAACTCTGCCTAAAACACAGAAACAACGTATCCTTCTATCTTCTCTCCTGTGCGTTTGTTCAGCTAAGGGACTTAAATCTCCCTTTAGATTCAGGAGATAGAAGCACGTTTCTGGCAAGAGCTGCATTTGGACATTCCTGAATGAATGGGAATATATGCTGTAAGGAGAACTTTTTGCTTCTAAAACCAAAACGGAGCAACCTTACAGCATGGTTGTCAATGTGTGCATTCACCTTACAGATTTAAACTCGTGTTTTTAAAAGGAAATCTGGAAACGCTTTCTGTGGAGAGATCTCAAACAGGCATTTCCAGCAGTATTCCTGCATATAACGAAATAGCAGTAAAACTTTGCCTAAAACACAGAAGCAAGGTATCCATCAATCTGCTGTGGTGTTCCTTTATTCAGCTAAATGAGTTATATCTCCCTTTAGATTCAGGAGTTAGAAACACATTTCTGGCAAGGGCTGCGTTTGGACATTCCTGCGTTAATGGGAGTATATGCTGTAAGACAAAGTCTATGCTTCTAAAACCAAAACAAATCGACCTAATGGAACGGTTGTCAATATGTGCATTCAACTTACACAGATAAACTCGTGTGTTAAAGGGGATGTCTGGAAATGATTTCCGTGGAGATATCTCAAAACAGGCCTTCCTAGCAGTATTCCCGCATATAACGATATAGCAGTAATACTCTGCTTAAAACACAGAAGCAACGTATCCTTCAATCTTCTCTCCTGTGCGATTGTTCAGCTAAGTGAGTTAAATCTCCCTTTAGATTCAGGAGTTCAAAACACGTTTCTGGCAAGGTCGGCGTTTGGACATTCCTGAGTGAATGGAAGTAAATGCTGTAAGGAGAACTCTTTGCTTCTAAAACCGAAACGGTGCTACCTAACAGAACGGTTGTCAAAGTGTGCATTCAACTTACAGAGGTAAACTCGTGTGTTGAAAGGGAAGTCTGCAAATGCTTTCTGTGGGGAGATCTCAAAACAGGCCTTTCCAGCAGTATTCCCGCATATGACAATATAGCAGTAAAACTCTGCCTTAAACACAGAAGAAACGCATATTTCAATCTGCTCTGCTGTGCGTTTGTTCTGCTAAGAGAGTTAAATCTCCCTTTATATTCAGGAGTTAGAAAAACGTTTCTGGCAACAGCTGGGTTTGGAAATTCAGGAGGGAATTGGAGTATATGCTGTTAGAAGAAATCTCTGCAGTTAAAACCAAAACGGAGCAACCGAACAGAATGGTTGTAAATGTGTGCATTCAACTTAAGGATTCAACTCATGTGCTGAAAGGCAAGTCTGGAAACACTTTCTGTGGAGAAATCTCAAAATGGGCCTTTCCAGCAGTATTCCCACATATAACGAAATAGCAGTAAAACTCTGCCTAAAACACAAAAGCAACCTATCTTTCAATCTGCTCTGCTGTGCTAAGTGAGTAAAATCTCCCTTTAGATTCAGGAGTTAAAACCCGTTTCTGGCAATGGCTGCATTTGGACATTCCTGAGTGAATTGGAGTATATACTGTTAGAAGAACTCTCTACTTCTAAAACCTAAACGGAGCTACCTAACAGAACGGTTGTCAATGTGTGCATTCAACTTACAGAGTTAAACTCTTTTGTTGAAGGGAAAATCTGGAAGCGCTTTCTGTGGAGAGATCTCAAAAGAGGCCTTTCCAGCAGTTTTCCCGCATATAACGAAATAGCAGAAAAACTCGGCCTAAAACACAGAAGAAACGTATCCTTCTATGTGCTCCGCTGTGCATTTGTTCAGCTTAGTGAGGTAAATCTCTTTTTAGAATCAGGTGTTAGAAACACGTTTTTGGCAACAGCTGCCTTTGGACATTCCTGAGTGAATGGGAGTATATGCTGTAAGGAGAACTCTCTGCTTCTAAAACCAAAACGGAGGTATCTAACACAATGGTTGTCAATGTGTGCATTCAGCTTACAGAGTTAAACTCTTCTGTTGAAGGGAAAATCTAAAAATGCTTTCTGTGCAGAGATCTCAAAAGAGGCCTTTCCAGCAGAATTCCCCCATATAACGAAATAGCAGTAAATCTCGGCCTAAAACACAGAAGCAACGTATCATTCAATCTGCTCTGCTGTGCGTATGTTCAGCTAAGTGAGTAAAATCTCCCTTTAGATTCAGGAGTTAGAAACACGTTTCTGGCAAGAGCTGCATTTGGACATTCCGGAGTGAATGGGAGTATATGCTGTAAGCAGAACTTTCTGCTTCTAAAACCAAAACGGAGCTACCTAACAGAACGGTTCTCAATGTGTGCATTCAACTTACAGAGTTAAACTCGTGAGTTAAAAAGGAAGTCTGGAAACGCTTTCTGTGGAGAGATCTCAAAACAGGCCTTTCCAGCAGTATTACCGCATATAACGAAAAGCAGTATAATTCTGCCTTAAACGCAGAAGCAACGTATCCTTCAATCTGCTCAGCTGTGCGTTTGTTCTGCTAAGTTAGTTAAATCTCCCTTTAGATTCAGAAGTTAGAATCACCTTTCTAACCAGAGCTGCGTTTGGACATTCCTGAGTGAATGGGAGTATATGCTGTAAAAAGAACTCTCTGCTTCTAAAACCAAAACAGATCTACCTAACACAACGGTTGTCACTGTGTGCATTCAACTTACAGAGTTAAACTCTTCTGTTGAAGGGAAAATCTGGAAACGCTTTCTGTGGAGAGATCTCAAAACAGGCATTTCCAGCAGTATTCCCGCATATAACGAAATAGAAGTATAACTCTGCCGAAAACACAGAAGCAGCATATCATTCAATCTGTTCTGGTGTGCCTTTATTCAGCGAAGTGACTTAAATCTCCCTTTAGATTGAGGAGTTAGAAACACGTTTCTGGCAATGGCTGCGTTTGGACATTCCTGAGTGAATTGGAGTATATACTGTTAGAAGAACACTCTACTTCTAAAACCAAAGCCGACCTACCTAACAGAACGGTTGTCAATGTGTGCATTCAACCTACAGAATTAAACTCGTGTTTTGAAGGGGAAGTCTGGAAACGCTTTCTGTGCAGAGATCACAAAATGGGCCTTTCCGGCAGTATTCCCGCATATAACGAAATAGCAGTGAAACTCTGCCTAAAACACAGAAGGAAGGTATCCTTCAATCTGCTCTGCTGTGCATTTCTTATGCTAAGTGTGTTAAATCTCCCTTTAGATTCAGCAGATAGAAACACGTTCCTGGCAAGTGCTGCGTTTGGACATTTCTGAGTGAATGGGGTTATATTCTGTAAGGAGAACTCTCTGCTTCTAAAACCAAAATGGAGCTACCTAACAGAACAATTGTCAATGTGTGCATTCAACTTACACAGATAAACTCGTGTGTTGAAGGGGACCTCTGGAAACGCTTTCTGTGGAGAGATCTCAAAACAGGCCTTTGTAGCAGTATTCCCGCATATAACGAAATAGCAGTAAAAGTCTGCTTAAAACACAGAAGCAACGTATCCTTCAGTCTTCTCTCCTGTGCGATTGTTCAGCTAAGTGAGTAAAATTTCCCTTTAGATTCAGCAGTTAGAAAAACGTTTCTGGCAAGAGCAGGGTTTGGAAATTCAGGAGGGAATTGGAGTATATGCTGTTAGAAGAAATCTCTGCAGTTAAAACCAAAACGGAGCAACCGAACAGAATGGTTGTAAATGTGTGCATTCAACTTAAGGAGTTCAACTCGTGTGTTGAAAGGCAAGTCTGGAAACACTTTCTGTGGAGAAATCTCAAAATAGGCCTTTCCAGCAGTATTCCCACATATAACGAAATAGCAGTAAAACTCTGCCTGAAACACAAAAGCAACCTATCTTTCAAACTGCTATGCTGTGCTAAGTGAGTAAAATCTCCCTTTAGATTCAGGAGTTAAAAACCCGTTTCTGGCAATGGCTGCGTTTGGACATTCCTGAGTGAATTGGAGTATATACTGTTAGAAGAACTCTCTACTTCTAAAACCAAAGCCGACCTACCTAACTGAACGGTTGTCCATGTGTGCATTCAACCTACAGAGTTAAATTCGTGTGTTGAAGGGGAAGTCCTAAAACGCTTTCTGTGGAGAGACCTCAAAACAGGCCTTACAGCAGTATTCCCGCATATAACGAAATAGCAGTAAAACTCTGCCTAAAATACAGAAACAACCTATCCTTCTATCTTCTCTCCTGTGCGTTTGTTCAGCTAAGGGAGTTAAATCTCCCTTTCGATTCAGGAGATAGAAGCACGTTTCTGGCAAGAGCTGCATTTGGACATTCCTGAATGAATGGGAATATATGCTGTAAGGAGAACTTTTTGCTTCTAAAACAAAAACGGAGCAACCTTACAGCATGGTTGTCAATGTGTGCATTCACCTTACAGATTTAAACTCGTGTTTTGAAAAGGAAATCTAGAAACGCTTTCTGTGGAGTGATGTCAAACAGGCATTTCCAGCAGTATTCCCGCATATAACGAAATAGCAGTAAATTTTTGCCTAAAACACAGAAGCAACGTATCCATAAATCTGCTCTGGTGTTCCTTTATTCAGCTAAATGAGTTAAATCTCCCTTTAGATTCAGGAGTTAGAAACACATTTCTGGCAAGGGCTGCGTTTGGACATTCCTGCGTTAATGGGAGTATATGCTGTAAGACAAAGTCTATGCTTCTAAAACCAAAACAAATCGACCTAATGGAACGGTTGTCAATATGTGCATTCAACTTACACAGATAAACTCGTGTGTTAAAGGGGATGTCTGGAAATGATTTCCGTGGAGAGATCTCAAAACAGGCCTTCCTAGCAGTATTCCCGCATATAACGAAATAGCAGTAAAAGTCTGCTTAAAACACAGAAGCAACGTATCCTTCAGTCTTCTCTCCTGTGCGATTGTTCAGCTAAGTGAGTAAAATTTCCCTTTAGATTCAGCAGTTAGAAAAACGTTTCTGGCAAGAGCAGGGTTTGGAAATTCAGGAGGGAATTGGAGTATATGCTGTTAGAAGAAATCTCTGCAGTTAAAACCAAAACGGAGCAACCGAACAGAATGGTTGTAAATGTGTGCATTCAACTTAAGGAGTTCAACTCGTGTGTTGAAAGGCAAGTCTGGAAACACTTTCTGTGGAGAAATCTCAAAATAGGCCTTTCCAGCAGTATTCCCACATATAACGAAATAGCAGTAAAACTCTGCCTGAAACACAAAAGCAACCTATCTTTCAAACTGCTCTGCTGTGCTAAGTGAGTAAAATCTCCCTTTAGATTCAGGAGTTAAAAACACGTTTCTGGCAATGGCTGCGTTTGGACATTCCTGAGTGAATTAAAGTATATACTGTTAGAAGAACTCTCTACTTCGAAAACCAAAGCCGACCTACATAACAGAACGGTTGTCCATGTGTGCATTCAACCTACAGGGTTAAATTCGTGTGTTGAAGGGGAAGTCCTAAAACGCTTTCTGTGGAGAGACCTCAAAACAGGCCTTACAGCAGTATTCCCGCATATAACGAAATAGCAGTAAAACTCTGCCTAAAATACAGAAACAACCTATCCTTCTATCTTCTCTCCTGTGCGTTTGTTCAGCTAAGGGAGTTAAATCTCCCTTTCGATTCAGGAGATAGAAGCACGTTTCTGGCAAGAGCTGCATTTGGACATTCCTGAATGAATGGGAATATATGCTGTAAGGAGAACTTTTTGCTTCTAAAACAAAAACGGAGCAACCTTACAGCATGGTTGTCAATGTGTGCATTCACCTTACAGATTTAAACTCGTGTTTTGAAAAGGAAATCTAGAAACGCTTTCTGTGGAGTGATGTCAAACAGGCATTTCCAGCAGTATTCCCGCATATAACGAAATAGCAGTAAATCTTTGCCTAAAACACAGAAGCAACGTATCCATAAATCTGCTCTGGTGTTCCTTTATTCAGCTAAATGAGTTAAATCTCCCTTTAGATTCAGGAGTTAGAAACACATTTCTGGCAAGGGCTGCATTTGGACATTCCTGCGTTAATGGGAGTATATGCTGTAAGACAAAGTCTATGCTTCTAAAACCAAAACAAATCGACCTAATGGAACGGTTGTCAATATGTGCATTCAACTTACACAGATAAACTCGTGTGTTAAAGGGGATGTCTGGAAATGATTTCCGTGGAGAGATCTCAAAACAGGCCTTCCTAGCAGTATTCCCGCATATAACGATATAGCAGTAAAACTCTGCTTAAAACACAGAAGCAACGTATCCTTCAATCTTCTCTCCTGTGCGATTTTCAGCTAAGTGAGTTAAATCTCCCTTTAGATTCAGGAGTTAAAAACACGTTTCTGGCAAGGTCGGCATTTGGACATTCCTGAGTGAATGGAAGTAAATGCTGTAAGGAGAACCCTTTGATTCTAAAACCGAAACGGTGCTACCTAACAGAACGGTTGTCAAAGTGTGCATTCAGCTTACAGAGGTAAACTCGTGTGTTGAAAGGGAAGTCTGCAAATGCTTTCTGTGGGGAGATCTCAAAACAGGCCTTTCCAGCAGTATTCCCGAATATGACAAAATAGCAGTAAAACTCTGCCTTAAACACAGAAGCAACGCATATTTCAATCTGCTCTACTGTGCGTTTGTTCTGCTAAGTGAGTTAAATCTCCCTTTATATTCAGGAGTTAGAAAAACGTTTCTGGCAAGAGCTGGGTTTGGAAATTCAGGAGGGAATTGGAGTATATGCTGTTAGAAGAAATCTCTGCAGTTAAAACCAAAACGGAGCAAGCGAAAAGAATGGTTGTAAATGTGTGCATTCAACTTAAGGATTTCAACTCATGTGTTGAAAGGCAAGTCTGGAAACACTTTCTGTGGAGAAATCTCAAAATAGGCCTTTCCAGCAGTATTCCCTCATATAACGAAATAGCAGTAAAACTCTGCCTAAAACACAAAAGCAACCTATCTTTCAATCTGCACGGCTGTGCTAAGTGAGTAAAATCTCCCTTTAGATTCAGGAGTTAAAAACACGTTTCTGGCAATGGCTGCATTTGGACATTCCAGAGTGAATTGGAATATATACTGTTAGACGAACTCTCTACTTCTAAAACGTAAACGGAGCTACCTAACAGAACGGTTGTCAATGTGTGCATTCAAATTACAGAGTTAAACTCTTTTGTTGAAGGGAAAATCTGGAAGCGCTTTCTGTGGAGAGATCTCAAAAGAGGCCTTTCCAGGATTATTCCCGCATATAACGAAATAGCAGAAAAACTCGGCCTAAAACACAGAAGAAACGTATCATTCAATCTGCTCTGCTGTGCGTGTTTTCAGCTAAGTGAGTTAAATCTCCCTTTAGATTCAGGACTTAGAAACACATTTCTGGCAAGAGCTGCATTTGGACATTCCTGAGTGAATTGGGGTATATGCTGTTAGAAGAAATCTCTGCTTCTAAAACCAAAACAGAGCATCCTAATAGATCAGTTTTCAATGTGTGCATTCCACTTAAAGTGTTAAACTCGTGTGTTGAAGGGGAAGTCTGAAAACATTTTCTGTGGAGAGATCTCAACACAGGCCTTTCCAGCAGTATTCCCGCATATAACGAAATACAGTAAATCTCTGCCTAAAACACAGAAGCAACGTATCCTTCAATCTGCTCTGCTGTGTGTTAGTTCAGCTAGGTGAGTTAAATCTCCCTTTAGATTCAGGAGTTAGAAACCCGTTTCTGGCAAGATCGGCGTTTGGACATTCCTGAGTGAATGGAAGTAAATGCTGTAAAGAGAACCCTTTGCTTCTAAAACCGACACGGTGCTAACTAACCGAACGGTTGTCAATGTGTGCATTCATCTTACAGCGTTAAACTCGTGTGTTGAAGGGGAAGTCTGGAAACGCTTTCTGTGGAGAGATCTCAAATCAAGCCTTACAGCAGTATTCCCGCATATAACGAAATAGCAGTTCAACTCTGCCTAAAACACAGAAGCAACGTATCCTTCAATCTGCTCTTCTGTGCTAAGTGAGGAAAGTCTCCCTTTAGATCCAGGAGTTAGAAACACGTTTCTGGCAATGGCTGCGTTTGGACATTCCTGAGTTTATTGGAGTATATACTGTTCGAAAACCTCTCTACTTCTAAAACCAAAGTGAAGCTACCTAACAGAACAGTTGTCCATGTGTGCATTCAACCTACAGAGTTAAACTCGTGTGTTGAAGGGGAAGTCTGGAAATATTTTCTGTGGAGAGATCTCAAAAGAGGCCTTTCCAGCAGTATTCCCGCATATAACGAAATAGGAGAAAAACTCGGCCTAAAACACAGAAGAAACGTATCCTTCTATGTGCTCCGCTGTGCATCTGTTCAGCTTAGTGAGGTAAATCTCTTTTTAGAATCAGGTGTTAGGAACACATTTTTGGCAACAGCTGCATTTGGACATTCCTGAGTGAATGGGAGTATATGCTGTAAGGAGAACTCTCTGCTTCTAAAAGCAAAACGGAGCAATCTAACACAATGGTTGTCAATGTGTGCATTCAGCTTACAGAGTTAAACTCTTCTGTTGAAGGGAAAATCTAAAAATGCTTTCTGTGCAGAGATCTCAAAAGAGGCCTTTCCAGCAGAATTCCCCCATATAACGAAATAGCAGTAAAACTCGGCCTAAAACACAGAAGCAACGTATCATTCAATCTGCTCTGCTGTGCGTATGTTCAGCTAAGTGAGTAAAATCTCCGTTTAGATTCAGGAGTTAGAAACACGTCTCTGGCAAGAGCTGCATTTGGACATTCTGGAGGGAATGGGAGTATATGCTGTAAGCAGAACTTTCTGCTTCTAAAACCAAAACGGAGCTACCTAACAGAACGGTTCTCAATGTGTGCATTCAACTTACAGAGTTAAACTCGTGAGTTAAAAAGGAAGTCTGGAAACGCTTTCTGTGGAGAGATCTCAAAACAGGCCTTTCCAGCAGTATTCCCGCATATAACGAAAAGCAGTATAATTCTGCCTTAAACGCAGAAGCAACGTATCCTTCAATCTGCTCAGCTGTGCTTTTGTTCTGCTAAGTTACTTAAATCTCCCTTTAGATTCAGAAGTTAGAATCACGTTTCTAACCAGAGCTGCGTTTGCACATTCCTGAGTGAATGGGAGTATATGCTGTAAAAAGAACTCTCTGCTTCTAAAACCAAAACAGATCTACCTAACACAACGGTTGTCACTGTGTGCATTCAACTTACAGAGTTAAATTCTTCTGTTGAAGGGAAAATCTGGAAACGCTTTCTGTGGAGAGATCTCAAAACAGGCATTTCCAGCAGTATTCCCGCATATAACGAAATAGAAGTATAACTCTGCCGAAAACACAGAAGCAGCGTATCATTCAATCTGTTCTGGTGTGCCTTTATTCAGCGAAGTGACTTAAATCTCCCTTTAGATTGAGGAGTTAGAAACACGTTTCTGGCAATGGCTGCGTTTGGACATTCCTGAGTGAATTGGAGTATATACTGTTAGAATAACTCTCTACTTCTAAAACCAAAGCCGACCTACCTAACAGTATGGTTGTCAATGTGTGCATTCAACCTACAGAATTAAACTCGTGTTTTGAAGGGGAAGTCTGGAAACGCTTTCTGTGCAGAGATCACAAAATGGGCCTTTCCAGCAGTATTCCCGCATATAACGAAATAGCAGTATAACTCTGCCTAAAACACAGAAGGAAGGTATCCTTCAATCTGCTCTGCTGTGCATTTCTTATGCTAAGTGTGTTAAATCTCCCTTTAGATTCAGGAGATAGAAACACCTTCCTGGCAAGTGCTGCGTTTGGACATTCCTGAGTTTATTGGAGTATATACTGTTCGAAGACCTCTCTACTTCTAAAACCAAAGCGAAGCTACCTAACAGAACGGTTGTCCATGTGTGCATTCAAGCTACAAAGTTAAACTCGTGTGTTGAAGGGGAAGTCTAGAAACATTTTCTGTGGAGAGATCACAAAACAGGCCTTTCCAGCAGTATTCCCGCATATAACGAAACACCAGTAAAACTCTTCCTTAAACACAGAAGCAACGTATCCTTCAAACTGCTCAGCTCAGCGTTTGTTCTGCTAAGTTAGTTAAATCTCCCTTTATATTCAGGAGTTAGAAAAACGTTTCTGGCAAGAGCTGGGTTTGGAAATTCAGGAGGGAATTGGAGTATATGCTGTTAGAAGAAATCTCTGCACTTAAAACCAAAACGGAGCAACCGAACAGAATGGTTGTAAATGTGTGCATTCAACTTAAGGAGTTCAACTCGTGTGTTGAAAGGCAAGTCTGGAAACACTTTCTGTGGAGAAATCTCAAAATAGGCCTTTCCAGGAGTATTCCCACATATAACAAAATAGCAGTAAATCTCTGCCTGAAACACAAAAGCAACCTATCTTTCAAACTGCTCTGCTGTGCTAAGTGAGTAAAATCTCCCTTTAGATTCAGGAGTTAAAAACACGTTTCTGGCAATGGCTGCGTTTGGACATTCCTGAGTGAATTGGAGTATATACTGTTAGAAGAACTCTCTACTTCTAAAACCAAAGCCGACCTACCTAACTGAACGGTTGTCCATGTGTGCATTCAACCTACAGAGTTAAATTCGTGTGTTGAAGGGGAAGTCCTAAAACGCTTTCTGTGGAGAGACCTCAAAACAGGCCTTACAGCAGTATTCCCGCATATAACGAAATAGCAGTAAAACTCTGCCTAAAACACAGAAACAATGTATCCCTCTATCTTCTCTCCTGTGCGTTCGTTCAGCTAAGGGAGTTAAATCTCCCTTTAGATTCAGGAGATAGAAGCACGTTTCTGGCAAGAGCTGCATTTGGACATTCTTGAATGAATGGGAATATATGCTGTAAGGAGAACTTTTTGCTTCTAAAACCAAAACGGAGTAACCTTACAGCATGGTTGTTAATGTGTGCATTCACCTTACAGATTTAAACTCGTGTTTTTAAAAGGAAATCTGGAAACGCTTTCTGTGGAGAGATCTCAAACAGGGATTTCCAGCAGTATTCCCCCATATACCGAAATAGCAGTAAAACTTTGCCTAAAACACAGAAGCAACGTATCCATCAATCTGCTCTGGTGTTCCTTTATTCAGCTAAATGAGTTAAATCTCCCTTTAGATTCAGGAGTTAGAAACACATTTCTGGCAAGGGCTGCGTTTGGACATTCCTGCGTTAATGGGAGTATATGCTGTAAGACAAAGTCTATGCTTCTAAAATCAAAACAAATCGACCTAATGGAACGGTTGTCAATATGTGCATTCAACTTACACAGATAAACTCGCGTGTTAAAGGGGATGTCTGGAAATGATTTCCGTGGAGAGATCTCAAAACAGGCCTTCCTAGCAGTATTCCCGCATATAACGATATAGCAGTAATACTCTGCTTAAAACACAGAAGCAACGTATCCTTCAATCTTCTCTCCTGTGCGATTGTTCAGCTAAGTGAGTTAAATCTCCCTTTAGATTCAGGAGTTAAAAACACGTTTCTGGCAAGGTCGGCGTTTGGACATTCCTGAGTGAATGGAAGTAAATGCTGTAAGGAGAACACTTTGCTTCTAAAACCGAAACGGTGCTACCTAACAGAACGGTTGTCAAAGTGTGCATTCAACTTACAGAGGTAAACTCGTGTGTTGAAAGGGAAGTCTGCAAATGCTTTCTGTGGGGAGATCTCAAAACAGTCCTTTCCAGCAGTATTCCAGCATATGACAAAATGGCAGTAAAACTCTGCCTTAAACACAGAAGCAACGCATATTTCAATCTGCTCTGCTGTGCGTATGTTCTGCTAAGTGAGTTAAATCTCCCTTTATATTCAGGAGTTAGAAAAACGTTTCTGGCAAGAGGTGGGTTTGGAAATTCAGGAGGGAATTGGAGTATATGCTGTTAGAAGAAATCTCTGCAGTTAAAACCAAAACGGAGAAACCGAACAGAATGGTTGTAAATGTGTGCATTCAACTCACGGAGTTCAACTCATGTGTGGAAAGGCAAGTCTGGAAACACATTCTGTGGAGAAATCTCAAAATAGGCCTTTCCAGCAGTATTCCCACATATAACGAAATAGCAGTAAAACTCTGCCTAAAACACAAAAGCAACCTATCTTTCAATCTGCTCTGCTGTGCTAAGTGAGTAAAATCTCCCTTTAGATTCAGGAGTTAAAACACGTTTCTGGCAATGGCTGCATTTGGACATTCCTGAGTGAATTGGAGTATATACTGTTAGAAGAACTCTCTACTTCTAAAACCTAAACGGAGCTACCTAACAGAATGGTTGTCAATGTGTGCATTCAACTTACACTGTTAAACTCTTTTGTTGAAGGGAAAATCTGGAAGCGCTTTCTGTGGAGAGATCTCAAAAGAGGCCTTTCCAGCAGTTTTCCCGCATATAACGAAATAGCAGAAAAACTCGGCCTAAAACACAGAAGAAACGTATCCTTCTATGTGCTCCGCTGTGCATTTGTTCAGCTTAGTGAGGTAAATCTCTTTTTAGAATCAGGTGTTAGAAACACGTTTTTGGCAACAGCTGCGTTTGGACATTCCTGATTGAATGGGAGTATATGCTGTAAGGAGAACTCTCTGCTTCTAAAACCAAAACAGAGGTATCTAACACAATGGTTGTCAATGTGTGCATTCAACTTACAGAGTTAAACTCTTCTGTTGAAGGGAATATCTAAAAATGCTTTCTGTGCAGAGATCTCATAAGAGGCCTTTCCAGCAGAATTCCCCCATATAACGAAATAGCAGTAAAACTCGGCCTAAAACACAGAAGCAACGTATCATTCAATCTGCTCTGCTGTGCGTATGTTCAGCTAAGTGAGTAAAATCTCCGTTTAGATTCAGGAGTTAGAAACACGTTTCTGGCAAGAGCTGCATTTGGACATTCAGGAGTGAATGGGAGTATATGCTGTAAGCAGAACTTTCTGCTTCTAAAACTAAAACGGAGCTACCTAACAGAACGGTTCTCAATGTGTGCATTCAACTTACAGAGTTAAACTCGTGAGTTAAAAAGGAAGTCTGGAAACGCTTTCTGTGGAAAGATCTCAAAACAGGCCTTTCCAACAGTATTCCCGCATATAACGAAAAGCAGTATAATTCTGCCTTAAACGCAGAAGCAACGTATCCTTCAATCTGCTCAGCTGTGCGTTTGTTCTGCTAAGTTAGTTAAATCTCCCTTTAGATTCAGAAGTTAGAATCAGGTTTCTAACCAGAGCTGCGTTTGGACATTCCTGAGTGAATGGGAGTATATGCTGTAAAAAGAACTCTCTGCTTCTAAAACCAAAACAGAGGTACCTAACACAACGGTTGTCAATGTGTGCATTCACCTTACAGAGTTAAACTCTTCTGTTGAAGGGAAAATCTGGAAACGCTTTCTGTGGAGAGATCTAAAAACAGGCATTTCCAGCAGTATTCCCGCATATAACGAAATAGAAGTATAACTCTGCCGAAAACACAGAAGCAGCGTATCATTCAATCTGTTCTGGTGTGCCTTTATTCAGCGAAGTGACTTAAATCTCCCTTTAGATTGAGGAGTTAGAAACACGTTTCTGGCAATGGCTGCGTTTGGACATTCCTGAGTGAATTGGAGTATATACTGTTAGAATAACTCTCTACTTCTAAAACCAAAGCCGACCTACCTAACAGTATGGTTGTCAATGTGTGCATTCAACCTACAGAATTAAACTCGTGTTTTGAAGGGGAAGTCTGAAAAGGCTTTCTGTGCAGAGATCACAAAATGGGCCTTTCCAGCAGTATTCCCGCATATAACGAAATAGCAGTATAACTCTGCCTAAAACACAGAAGGAAGGTATCCTTCAATCTGCTCTGCTGTGCATTTCTTATGCTAAGTGTGTTAAATCTCCCTTTAGATTCAGGAGATAGAAACACGTTCCTGGCAAGTGCTGCGTTTGGACATTCCTGAGTTTATTGGAGTATATACTGTTCGAAGACTTCTCTACTTCTAAAACCAAAGCGAAGCTACCTAACAGAACGGTTGTCCATGTGTGAATTCAAGCTACAGAGTTAAACTCGTGTGTTGAAGGGGAAGTCTGGAAGCATTTTCTGTGGAGAGATCTCAAAACAGGCCTTTCCAGCAGTATTCCCGCATATAACGAAACACCAGTAAAACTCTTCCTTAAACACAGAAGCAACGTATCCTTCAAACTGCTCAGCTCGGCGTTTGTTCTGCTAAGTTAGTTAAATCTCCCTTTATATTCAGGAGTTAGAATAACGTTTCTGGCAAGAGCTGGGTTTGGAAATTCAGGAGGGAATTGGAGTATATGCTGTTAGAAGAAATCTCTGCAGTTAAAACCAAAACGGAGAAACCGAACAGAATGGTTGTAAATGTGTGCATTCAACTTAAGGAGTTCAACTCGTGTGTTGAAAGGCAAGTCTGGAAACACTTTCTGTGGAGAAATCTCAAAATAGGCCGTTCCAGCAGTATTCCCACATATAACGAAATAGCAGTAAAACTCTGCCTAAAACACAAAAGGAACCTATCTTTCAAACTGCTCTGCTGTGCTAAGTGAGTAAAATCTCCCTTTAGATTCAGGAGTTAAAAACACGTTTCTGGCAATGGCTGCGTTTGGACATTCCTGAGTGAATTGGAGTATATACTGTTAGAAGAACTCTCTACTTCTAAAACCAAAGCCGACCTACCTAACTGAACGGTTGTCCATGTGTGCATTCAACCTACAGAGTTAAATTCGTGTGTTGAAGGGGAAGTCCTAAAACGCTTTCTGTGGAGAGACCTCAAAACAGGCCTTACAGCAGTATTCCCGCATATAACGAAATAGCAGTAAAACTCTGCCTAAAACACAGAAACAACGTATCCTTCTATCTTCTCTCCTGTGCGTTTGTTCAGCTAAGGGACTTAAATCTCCCTTTAGATTCAGGAGATAGAAGCACGTTTCTGGCAAGAGCTGCATTTGGACATTCCTGAATGAATGGGAATATATGCTGTAAGGAGAACTTTTTGCTTCTAAAACCAAAACGGAGCAACCTTACAGCATGGTTGTCAATGTGTGCATTCACCTTACAGATTTAATCTCGTGTTTTTAAAAGGAAATCTGGAAACGCTTTCTGTGGAGAGATCTCAAACAGGCATTTCCAGCAGTATTCCCGCATATAACGAAATAGCAGTAAAACTTTGCCTAAAACACAGAAGCAAGGTATCCATCAATCTGCTGTGGTGTTCCTTTATTCAGCTAAATGAGTTATATCTCCCTTTAGATTCAGGAGTTAGAAACACATTTCTGGCAAGGGCTGCGTTTGGACATTCCTGCGTTAATGGGAGTATATGCTGTAAGACAAAGTCTATGCTTCTAAAACCAAAACAAATCGACCTAATGGAACGGTTGTCAATATGTGCATTCAACTTACACAGATAAACTCGTGTGTTAAAGGGGATGTCTGGAAATGATTTCCGTGGAGATATCTCAAAACAGGCCTTCCTAGCAGTATTCCCGCATATAACGATATAGCAGTAAAACTCTGCTTAAAACACAGAAGCAACGTATCCTTCAATCTTCTCTCCTGTGCGATTGTTCAGCTAAGTGAGTTAAATCTCCCTTTAGATTCAGGAGTTCAAAACACGTTTCTGGCAAGGTCGGCGTTTGGACATTCCTGAGTGAATGGAAGTAAATGCTGTAAGGAGAACTCTTTGCTTCTAAAACCGAAACGGTGCTACCTAACAGAACGGTTGTCAAAGTGTGCATTCAACTTACAGAGGTAAACTCGTGTGTTGAAAGGGAAGTCTGCAAATGCTTTCTGTGGGGAGATCTCAAAACAGGCCTTTCCAGCAGTATTCCCGCATATGACAATATAGCAGTAAAACTCTGCCTTAAACACAGAAGAAACGCATATTTCAATCTGCTCTGCTGTGCGTTTGTTCTGCTAAGTGAGTTAAATCTCCCTTTATATTCAGGAGTTAGAAAAACGTTTCTGGCAACAGCTGGGTTTGGAAATTCAGGAGGGAATTGGAGTATATGCTGTTAGAAGAAATCTCTGCAGTTAAAACCAAAACGGAGCAACCTTACTGCATGGTTGTCAATGTGTGCATTCACCTTACGGATTTAAACTCGTGTTTTTAAAAGGAAATCTGGAAACGCTTTCTGTGGAGAGATCTCAAACAGGGATTTCCAGCAGTATTCCCGCATATACCGAAATAGCAGTAAAACTTTGCCTAAAACACAGAAGCAACGTATCCATCAATCTGCTCTGGTGTTCCTTTATTCAGCTAAATGAGTTAAATCTCCCTTTAGATTCAGGAGTTAGAAACACATTTCTGGCAAGGGCTGCGTTTGGACATTCCTGCGTTAATGGGAGTATATGCTGTAAGACAAAGTCTATGCTTCTAAAATCAAAACAAATCGACCTAATGGAACGGTTGTCAATATGTGCATTCAACTTACACAGATAAACTCGCGTGTTAAAGGGGATGTCTGGAAATGATTTCCGTGGAGAGATCTCAAAACAGGCCTTCCTAGCAGTATTCCCGCATATAACGACATAGCAGTAAAACTCTGCTTAAAACACAGAAGCAACGTATCCTTCAATCTTCTCTCCTGTGCGATTGTTCAGCTAAGTGAGTTAAATCTCCCTTTAGATTCAGGAGTTAAAAACACGTTTCTGGCAAGGTCGGCGTTTGGACATT
The DNA here is from genome assembly GCA_031835075.1 of Saguinus oedipus. Taxonomy (NCBI): domain Eukaryota; kingdom Metazoa; phylum Chordata; class Mammalia; order Primates; family Cebidae; genus Saguinus; species Saguinus oedipus. The sequence continues at coordinate 20,574,648 of CM063181.1, forward strand.
CCTGAGTGAATGGAAGTAAATGCTGTAAGGAGAACTCTTTGCTTCTAAAACCGAAACGGTGCTACCTAACAGAACGGTTGTCAAAGTGTGCATTCAACTTACAGAGGTAAACTCGTCTGTTGAAAGGGAAGTCTGCAAATGCTTTCTGTGGGGAGATCTCAAAACAGTCCTTTCCAGCAGTATTCCAGCATATGACAAAATAGCAGTAAAACTCTGCCTTAAACACAGAAGCAACGCATATTTCAATCTGCTCTGCTGTGCGTTTGTTCTGCTAAGTGAGTTAAATCTCCCTTTATATTCAGGAGTTAGAAAAACGTTTCTGGCAAGAGGTGGGTTTGGAAATTCAGGAGGGAATTGGAGTACATGCTGTTAGAAGAAATCTCTGCAGTTAAAACCAAAACGGAGCAACCGAACAGAATGGTTGTAAATGTGTGCATTCAACTTAAGGAGTTCAACTCATGTGTTGAAAGGCAAGTCTGGAAACACTTTCTGTGGAGAAATCTCAAAATAGGCCTTTCCAGCAGTATTCCCACATATAACGAAATAGCAGTAAAACTCTGCCTAAAACACAAAAGCAACCTATCTTTCAATCTGCTCTGCTGTGCTAAGTGAGTAAAATCTCCCTTTAGATTCAGGAGTTAAAACACGTTTCTGGCAATGGCTGCATTTGGACATTCCTGAGTGAATTGGAGTATATACTGTTAGAAGAACTCTCTACTTCTAAAACCTAAACGGAGCTACCTAACAGAACGGTTGTCAATGTGTGCATTCAACTTACAGAGTTAAACTCTTTTGTTGAAGGGAAAATCTGGAAGCGCTTTCTGTGGAGAGATCTCATAAGAGGCCTTTCCAGCAGTTTTCCCGCATATAACGAAATAGCAGAAAAACTCGGCCTAAAACACAGAAGAAACGTATCCTTCTATGTGCTCCGCTGTGCATTTGTTCAGCTTAGTGAGGTAAATCTCTTTTTAGAATCAGGTGTTAGAAACACGTTTTTGGCAACAGCTGCGTTTGGACATTCCTGAGTGAATGGGAGTATATGCTGTAAGGAGAACTCTCTGCTTCTAAAACCAAAACGGAGGTATCTAACACAATGGTTGTCAATGTGTGCATTCAACTTACAGAGTTAAACTCTTCTGTTGAAGGGAATGTCTAAAAATGCTTTCTGTGCAGAGATCTCAAAAGAGGCCTTTCCAGCAGAATTCCCCCATATAACGAAATAGCAGTAAAACTCGGCCTAAAACACAGAAGCAACGTATCATTCAATCTGCTCTGCTGTGCGTATGTTCAGCTAAGTGAGTAAAATCTCCGTTTAGATTCAGGAGTTAGAAACACGTTTCTGGCAAGAGCTGCATTTGGACATTCCGGAGTGAATGGGAGTATATGCTGTAAGCAGAACTTTCTGCTTCTAAAACCAAAACGGAGCTACCTAACAGAACGGTTCTCAATGTGTGCATTCAACTTACAGAGTTAAACTCTTGAGTTAAAAAGGAAGTCTGGAAACGCTTTCTGTGGAGAGATCTCAAAACAGGCCTTTCCATCAGTATTCCCGCATTTAACGAAAAGCAGTATAATTCTGCCTTAAACGCAGAAGCAACGTATCCTTCAATCTGCTCAGCTGTGCATTTGTTCTGCTAAGTTAGTTAAATCTCCCTTTAGATTCAGAAGTTAGAATCACGTTTCTAACCAGAGCTGCGTTTGGACATTCCTGAGTGAATGGGAGTATATGCTGTAAAAAGAACTCTCTGCTTCTAAAACCAAAACAGATCTACCTAACACAACGGTTGTCACTGTGTGCATTCAACTTACAGAGTTAAACTCTTCTGTTGAAGGGAAAATCTGGAAACGCTTTCTGTGGAGAGATCTCAAAACAGGCATTTCCAGCAGTATTCCCGCATATAACGAAATAGAAGTATAACTCTGCCGAAAACACAGAAGCAGCATATCATTCAATCTGTTCTGGTGTGCCTTTATTCAGCGAAGTGACTTAAATCTCCCTTTAGATTGAGGAGTTAGAAACACGTTTCTGGCAATGGCGGCGTTTGGACATTCCTGAGTGAATTGGAGTATATACTGTTAGAAGAACTCTCTACTTCTAAAACCAAAGCCGACCTACCTAACAGAACGGTTGTCAATGTGTGCATTCAACCTACAGAATTAAACTCGTGTTTTGAAGGGGAAGTCTGGAAACGCTTTCTGTGCAGAGATCACAAAATGGGCCTTTCCGGCAGTATTCCCGCATATAACGAAATAGCAGTAAAACTCTGCCTAAAACACAGAAGGAAGGTATCCTTCAATCTGCTCTGCTGTGCATTTCTTATGCTAAGTGTGTTAAATCTCCCTTTAGATTCAGGAGATAGAAACACGTTCCTGGCAAGTGCTGCGTTTGGACATTTCTGAGTGAATGGGATTATATTCTGTAAGGAGAACTCTCTGCTTCTAAAACCAAAATGGAGCTACCTAACAGAACAATTGTCAATGTGTGCATTCAACTTACACAGATAAACTCGTGTGTTGAAGGGGACCTCTGGAAACGCTTTCTGTGGAGAGATCTCAAAACAGGCCTTTGTAGCAGTATTCCCGCATATAACGAAATAGCAGTAAAAGTCTGCTTAAAACACAGAAGCAACGTATCCTTCAGTCTTCTCTCCTGTGCGATTGTTCAGCTAAGTGAGTAAAATTTCCCTTTAGATTCAGCACTTAGAAAAACGTTTCTGGCAAGAGCAGGGTTTGGAAATTCAGGAGGGAATTGGAGTATATGCTGTTAGAAGAAATCTCTGCAGTTAAAACCAAAACGGAGCAAGCGAACAGAATGGTTGTAAATGTGTGCATTCAACTTAAGGAGTTCAACTCGTGTGCTGCAAGGCAAGTCTGGAAACACTTTCTGTGGAAAAATCTCAAAATAGGCCTTTCCAGCAGTATTCCCACATATAACGAAATAGCAGTAAAACTCTGCCTAAAACACAAAAGCAACCTATCTTTCAATCTGCACGGCTGTGCTAAGTGAGTAAAATCTCCCTTTAGATTCAGGAGTTAAAAACACGTTTCTGGCAATGGCTGCATTTGGACATTCCAGAGTGAATTGGAATATATACTGTTAGATGAACTCTCTACTTCTAAAACGTAAACGGAGCTACCTAACAGAACGGTTGTCAATGTGTGCATTCAAATTACAGAGTTAAACTCTTTTGTTGAAGGGAAAATCTGGAAGCGCTTTCTGTGGAGAGATCTCAAAAGAGGCCTTTCCAGGAGTATTCCCGCATATAACGAAATAGCAGAAAAACTCGGCCTAAAACACAGAAGAAACGTATCATTCAATCTGCTCTGCTGTGCGTGCTTTCAGCTAAGTGAGTTAAATCTCCCTTTAGATTCAGGACTTAGAAACACATTTCTGGCAAGAGCTGCATTTGGAAATTCCTGAGTGAATTGGGGTATACGCTGTTAGAAGAAATCTCTGCTTCTAAAACCAAAACAGAGCATCCTAATAGATCAGTTGTCAATGTGTGCATTCCACTTAAAGTGTTAAACTCGTGTGTTGAAGGGGAAGTCTGAAAACATTTTCTGTGGAGAGATCTCAACACAGGCCTTTCCAGCAGTATTCCCGCATATAACGAAATACAGTAAATCTCTGCCTAAAACACAGAAGCAACGTATCCTTCAATCTGCTCTGCTGTGTGTTAGTTCAGCTAGGTGAGTTAAATCTCCCTTTAGATTCAGGAGTTAGAAACCCGTTTCTGGCAAGATCGGCGTTTGGACATTCCTGAGTGAATGGAAGTAAATGCTGTAAAGAGAACTCTTTGCTTCTAAAACCGACACGGTGCTAACTAACAGAACGGTTGTCAATGTGTGCATTCAACTTACAGAGTTAAACTCGTGTGTTGAAGGGGAAGTCTGGAAACGCTTTCTGTGGAGAGATCTCAAAACAGGCCTTACAGCAGTATTCCCGCATATAACGAAATAGCAGTTCAACTCTGCCTAAAACACAGAAGCAACGTATCCTTCAATCTGCTCTTCTGTGCTAAGTGAGGAAAGTCTCCCTTTAGATCCAGGAGTTAGAAACACGTTTCTCGCAATGGCTGCGTTTGGACATTCCTGAGTTTATTGGAGTATATACTGTTCGAAGACCTCTCTACTTCTAAAACCAAAGTGAAGCTACCTAACAGAACTGTTGTCCATGTGTGCATTCAACCTACAGAATTAAACTCGTGTGTTGAAGGGGAAGTCTGGAAATATTTTCTGTGGAGAGATCTCAAAAGAGGCCTTTCCAGCAGTATTCCCGCATATAACGAAATAGGAGAAAAACTAGGCCTAAAACACAGAAGAAACGTATCCTTCTATGTGCTCCGCTGTGCATTTGTTCAGCTTAGTGAGGTAAATCTCTTTTTAGAATCAGGTGTTAGGAACACATTTTTGGCAACAGCTGCATTTGGACATTCCTGAGTGAATGGGAGTATATGCTGTAAGGAGAACTCTCTGCTTCTAAAAGCAAAACGGAGCAATCTAACACAATGGTTGTCAATGTGTGCATTCAGCTTACAGAGTTAAACTCTTCTGTTGAAGAAAAAATCTAAAAATGCTTTCTGTGCAGAGATCTCAAAAGAGGCCTTTCCAGCAGAATTCCCCCATATAAGGGAATAGCAGTAAAACTCGGCCTAAAACACAGAAGCAACGTATCATTCAATCTGCTCTGCTGTGCGTATGTTCAGCTAAGTGAGTAAAATCTCCGTTTAGATTCAGGAGTTAGAAACACGTCTCTGGCAAGAGCTGCATTTGGACAATCCGGAGGGAATGGGATTATATGCTGTAAGCAGAACTTTCTGCTTCTAAAACCAAAACGGAGCTACCTAACAGAACGGTTCTCAATGTGTGCATTCAACTTACAGAGTTAAACTCGTGACTTAAAAAGGAAGTCTGGAAACGCTTTCTGTGGAGAGATCTCAAAACAGGCCTTTCCAGCAGTATTCCCGCATATAACGAAAAGCAGTATAATTCTGCCTTAAACGCAGAAGCAACGTATCCTTCAATCTGCTCAGCTGTGCCTTTGTTCTGCTAAGTTACTTAAATCTCCCTTTAGATTCAGAAGTTAGAATCACGTTTCTAACCAGAGCTGCGTTTGGACATTCCTGAGTGAATGGGAGTATATGCTGTAAAAAGAATTCTCTGCTTCTAAAACCAAAACAGATCTACCTAACACAACGGTTGTCACTGTGTGCATTCAACTTACAGAGTTAAATTCTTCTGTTGAAGGGAAAATCTGGAAACGCTTTCTGTGGAGAGATCTCAAAACAGGCATTTCCAGCAGTATTCCCGCATATAACGAAATAGAAGTATAACTCTGCCGAAAACACAGAAGCAGCGTATCATTCAATCTGTTCTGGTGTGCCTTCATTCAGCGAAGTGACTTAAATCTCCCTTTAGATTGAGGAGTTAGAAACACGTTTCTGGCAATGGCTGCGTTTGGACATTCCTGAGTGAATTGGAGTATATACTGTTAGAAGAACTCTCTACTTCTAAAACCAAAGCCGACCTACCTAACAGTATGGTTGTCAATGTGTGCATTCAACCTACAGAATTAAACTCGTGTTTTGAAGGGGAAGTCTGGAAACGCTTTCTGTGCAGAGATCACAAAATGGGCCTTTCCAGCAGTATTCCCGCATATAACGAAATAGCAGTATAACTCTGCCTAAAACACAGAAGGAAGGTATCCTTCAATCTGCTCTGCTGTGCATTTCTTATGCTAAGTGTGTGAAATCTCCCTTTAGATTCAGGAGATAGAAACACCTTCCTGGCAAGTGCTGCGTTTGGACATTCCTGAGTTTATTGGAGTATATACTGTTCGAAGACCTCTCTACTTCTAAAACCAAAGCGAAGCTACCTAACAGAACGGTTGTCCATGTGTGCATTCAAGCTACAGAGTTAAACTCGTGTGTTGAAGGGGAAGTCTGGAAACATTTTCTGTGGAGAGATCACAAAACAGGCCTTTCCAGCAGTATTCCCGCATATAACGAAACACCAGTAAAACTTAAACACAGAAGCAACGTATCCTTCAAACTGCTCAGCTCGGCGTTTGTGCTGCTAAGTTAGTAAAATCTCCCTTTATATTCAGGAGTTAGAAAAACGTTTCTGGCAAGAGCTGGGTTTGGAAATTCAGGATGGAATTGGAGTATATGCTGTTAGAAGAAATCTCTGCAGTTAAAACCAAAACGGAGCAACCGAACAGAATGGTTGTAAATGTGTGCATTCAACTTAAGGAGTTCAACTCGTGTGTTGAAAGGCAAGTCTGGAAACACTTTCTGTGGAGAAATCTCAAAATAGGCCTTTCCAGCAGTATTCCAACATATAACGAAATAGCAGTAAAACTCTGCCTAAAACACAGAAACAAGGTATCCTTCTATCTTCTCTCCTGTGCGTTTGTTCAGCTAAGGGAGTTAAATCTCCCTTTAGATTCAGGAGATAGAAGCAAGTTTCTGGCAAGAGCTGCATTTGGACATTCTTGAATGAATGGGAATATATGCTGTAAGGAGAACTCTTTGCTTCTAAAACCAAAACGGAGCAACCTTACAGCATGGTTGTCAATGTGTGCATTCACCTTACAGATTTAAACTCGTGTTTTTAAAAGGAAATCTGGAAACGCTTTCTGTGGAGAGATCTCAAACAGGGATTTCCAGCAGTATTCCCGCATATACCGAAATAGCAGTAAAACTTTGCCTGAAACAGAGAAGCAACGTATCCATCAATCTGCTCTGGTGTTCCTTTATTCAGCTAAATGAGTTAAATCTCCCTTTAGATTCAGGAGTTAGAAACACATTTCTGGCCAGGGCTGCGTTTGGACATTCCTGCGTTAATGGGTGTATATGCTGTAAGACAAAGTCTATGCTTCTAAAACCAAAACAAATCGACCTAATGGAACGGTTGTCAATATGTGCATTCAACTTACACAGATAAACTCGCGTGTTAAAGGGGATGTCTGGAAATGATTTCCGTGGAGAGATCTCAAAACAGGCCTTCCTAGCAGTATTCCCGCATATAACGATATAGCAGTAATACTCTGCTTAAAACACAGAAGCAACGTATCCTTCAATCTTCTCTCCTGTGCGATTGTTCAGCTAAGTGAGTTAAATCTCCCTTTAGATTCAGGAGTTAAAAACACGTTTCTGGCAAGGTCGGCGTTTGGACATTCCTGAGTGAATGGAAGTAAATGCTGTAAGGAGAACACTTTGCTTCTAAAACCGAAACGGTGCTACCTAACAGAACGGTTGTCAAAGTGTGCATTCAACTTACAGAGGTAAACTCGTGTGTTGAAAGGGAAGTCTGCAAATGCTTTCTGTGGGGAGATCTCAAAACAGTCCTTTCCAGCAGTATTCCAGCATATGACAAAATAGCAGTAAAACTCTGCCTTAAACACAGAAGCAACGCATATTTCAATCTGCTCTGCTGTGCGTATGTTCTGCTAATGAGTTAAATCTCCCTTTATATTCAGGAGTTAGAAAAACGTTTCTGGCAAGAGGTGGGTTTGGAAATTCAGGAGGGAATTGGAGTATATGCTGTTAGAAGAAATCTCTGCAGTTAAAACCAAAACGGAGCAACCGAACAGAATGGTTGTAAATGTGTGCATTCAACGTACGGAGTTCAACTCATGTGTGGAAAGGCAAGTCTGGAAACACTTTCTGTGGAGAAATCTCAAAATAGGCCTTTCCAGCAGTATTCCCACATATAACGAAATAGCAGTAAAACTCTGCCTAAAACACAAAAGCAACCTATCTTTCAATCTGCTCTGCTGTGCTAAGTGAGTAAAATCTCCCTTTAGATTCAGGAGTTAAAACACGTTTCTGGCAATGGCTGCATTTGGACATTCCTGAGTGAATTGGAGTATATACTGTTAGAAGAACTCTCTACTTCTAAAACCTAAACGGAGCTACCTAACAGAACGGTTGTCAATGTGTGCATTCAACTTACAGAGTTAAACTCTTTTGTTGAAGGGAAAATCTGGAAGCGCTTTCTGTGGAGAGATCTCAAAAGAGGCCTTTCCAGCAGTTTTCCCGCATATAACGAAATAGCAGAAAAACTCGGCCTAAAACACAGAAGAAACGTATCCTTCTATGTGCTCCGCTGTGCATTTGTTCAGCTTAGTGAGGTAAATCTCTTTTTAGAATCAGGTGTTAGAAACACGTTTTTGGCAACAGCTGCGTTTGGACATTCCTGAGTGAATGGGAGTCTATGCTGTAAGGAGAACTCTCTGCTTCTAAAACCAAAACAGAGGTATCTAACACAATGGTTGTCAATGTGTGCATTCAACTTACAGAGTTAAACTCTTCTGTTGAAGGGAATATCTAAAAATGCTTTCTGTGCAGAGATCTCAAAAGAGGCCTTTCCAGCAGAATTCCCCCATATAACGAAATAGCAGTAAAACTCGGCCTAAAACACAGAAGCAACGTATCATTCAATCTGCTCTGCTGTGCGTATGTTCAGCTAAGTGAGTAAAATCTCCGTTTAGATTCAGGAGTTAGAAACACGTTTCTGGCAAGAGCTGCATTTGGACATTCCGGAGGGAATGGGAGTATATGCTGTAAGCAGAACTTTCTGCTTCTAAAACCAAAACGGAGCTACCTAACAGAACGGTTCTCAATGTGTGCATTCAACTTACAGAGTTAAACTCGTGAGTTAAAAAGGAAGTCTGGAAACGCTTTCTGTGGAGAGATCTCAAAACAGGCCTTTCCAGCAGTATTCCCGCATATAACGAAAAGCAGTATAATTCTGCCTTAAACGCAGAAGCAACGTATCCTTCAATCTGCTCAGCTGTGCGTTTGTTCTGCTAAGTTAGTTAAATCTCCCTTTAGATTCAGAAGTTAGAATCACGTTTCTAACCAGAGCTGCGTTTGGACATTCCTGAGTGAATGGGAGTATATGCTGTAAAAAGAACTCTCTGCTTCTAAAACCAAAACAGATGTACCTAACACAACGGTTGTCAATGTGTGCATTCAACTTACAGAGTTAAACTCTTCTGTTGAAGGGAAAATCTGGAAACGCTTTCTGTGGAGAGATCTCAAAACAGGCATTTCCAGCAGTATTCCCGCATATAACGAAATAGAAGTATAACTCTGCCAAAAACACAGAAGCAGCGTATCATTCAATCTGTTCTGGTGTGCCTTTATTCAGCGAAGTGACTTAAATCTCCCTTTAGATTGAGGAGTCAGAAACACGTTTCTGGCAATGGCTGCGTTTGGACATTCCTGAGTGAATTGTAGTATATACTGTTAGAATAACTCTCTACTTCTAAAACCAAAGCCGACCTACCTAACAGTATGGTTGTCAATGTGTGCATTCAACCTACAGAATTAAACTCGTGTTTTGAAGGGGAAGTCTGAAAAGGCTTTCTGTGCAGAGATCACAAAAGGGGCCTTTCCAGCAGTATTCCCGCATATAACGAAATAGCAGTATAACTCTGCCTAAAACACAGAAGGAAGGTATCCTTCAATCTGCTCTGCTGTGCATTTCTTATGCTAAGTGTGTTAAATCTCCCTTTCGATTCAGGAGATAGAAACACCTTCCTGGCAAGTGCTGCGTTTGGACATTCCTGAGTTTATTGGAGTATATACTGTTCGAAGACTTCTCTACTTCTAAAACCAAAGCGAAGCTACCTAACAGAACGGTTGTCCATGTGTGAATTCAAGCTACAGAGTTAAACTCGTGTGTTGAAGGGGAAGTCTGGAAGCATTTTCTGTGGAGAGATCTCAAAACAGGCCTTTCCAGCAGTATTCCCGCATATAACGAAACACCAGTAAAACTCTTCCTTAAACACAGAAGCAACGTATCCTTCAAACTGCTCAGCTCGGCGTTTGTTCTGCTAAGTTAGTTAAATCTCCCTTTATATTCAGGAGTTAGAAAAACGTTTCTGGCAAGAGCTGGGTTTGGAAATTCAGGAGGGAATTGGAGTATATGCTGTTAGAAGAAATCTCTGCAGTTAAAACCAAAACGGAGAAACCGAACAGAATGGTTGTAAATGTGTGCATTCAACTTAAGGAGTTCAACTCGTGTGTTGAAAGGCAAGTCTGGAAACACTTTCTGTGGAGAAATCTCAAAATAGGCCTTTCCAGCAGTATTCCCACATATAACGAAATAGCAGTAAAACTCTGCCTAAAACACAAAAGGAACCTATCTTTCAAACTGCTCTGCTGTGCTAAGTGAGTAAAATCTCCCTTTAGATTCAGGAGTTAAAAACACGTTTCTGGCAATGGCTGCGTTTGGACATTCCTGAGTGAATTGGAGTATATACTGTTAGAAGAACTCTCTACTTCTAAAACCAAAGCCGACCTACCTAACTGAACGGTTGTCCATGTGTGCATTCAACCTACAGAGTTAAATTCGTGTGTTGAAGGGGAAGTCCTAAAACGCTTTCTGTGGAGAGACCTCAAAACAGGCCTTACAGCAGTATTCCCGCATATAACGAAATAGCAGTAAAACTCTGCCTAAAACACAGAAACAACGTATCCTTCTATCTTCTCTCCTGTGCGTTTGTTCAGCTAAGGGAGTTAAATCTCCCTTTAGATTCAGGAGATAGAACCACGTTTCTGGCAAGAGCTGCATTTGGACATTCCTGAGTGAATGGGAATATATGCTGTAAGGAGACCTTTTTGCTTCTAAAACCAAAACGGAGCAACCTTACAGCATGGTTGTCAATGTGTGCATTCACCTTACAGATTTAAACTCGTGTTTTTAAAAGGAAATCTGGAAACGCTTTCTGTGGAGAGATCTCAAACTGGCATTTCCAGCAGTATTCCCGCATATAACGAAATAGCAGTAAAACTTTGCCTAAAACACAGAAGCAAGGTATCCATCAATCTGCTGTGGTGTTCCTTTATTCAGCTAAATGAGTTATATCTCCCTTTAGATTCAGGAGTTAGAAACACATTTCTGGCAAGGGCTGCGTTTGGACATTCCTGCGTTAATGGGATTATATGCTGTAAGACAAAGTCTATGCTTCTAAAACCAAAACAAATCGACCTAATGGAACGGTTGTCAATATGTGCATTCAACTTACACAGATAAACTCGTGTGTTAAAGGGGATGTCTGGAAATGATTTCCGTGGAGAGATCTCAAAACAGGCCTTCCTAGCAGTATTCCCGCATATAACGATATACCAGTAAAACTCTGCTTAAAACACAGAAGCAACGTATCCTTCAATCTTCTCTCCTGTGCGATTGTTCAGCTAAGTGAGTTAAATCTCCCTTTAGATTCAGGAGTTCAAAACACGTTTCTGGCAAGGTCGGCGTTTGGACATTCCTGAGTGAATGGAAGTAAATGCTGTAAGGAGAACCCTTTGCTTCTAAAACCGAAACGGTGCTACCTAACAGAACGGTTGTCAAAGTGTGCATTCAACTTACAGAGGTAAACTCGTGTGTTGAAAGGGAAGTCTGCAAATGCTTTCTGTGGGGAGATCTCAAAACAGGCCTTTCCAGCAGTATTCCCGCATATGACAATATAGCAGTAAAACTCTGCCTTAAACACAGAAGAAACGCATATTTCAATCTGCTCTGCTGTGCGTTTGTTCTGCTAAGTGAGTTAAATCTCCCTTTATATTCAGGAGTTAGAAAAACGTTTCTGGCAACAGCTGGGTTTAGAAATTCAGGAGGGAATTGGAGTATATGCTGTTAGAAGAAATCTCTGCAGTTAAAACCAAAACGGAGCAACCGAACAGAATGGTTGTAAATGTGTGCATTCAACTTAAGGAGTTCAACTCATGTGCTGAAAGGCAAGTCTGGAAACACTTTCTGTGGAGAAATCTCAAAATGGGCCTTTCCAGCAGTATTCCCACATATAACAAAATAGCAGTAAAACTCTGCCTAAAACACAAAAGCAACCTATCTTTCAATCTGCTCTGCTGTGCTAAGTGAGTAAAATCTCCCTTTAGATTCAGGAGTTAAAACCCGTTTCTGGCAATGGCTGCATTTGGACATTCCTGAGTGAATTGGAGTATATACTGTTAGAAGAACTCTCTACTTCTAAAACCTAAACGGAGCTACCTAACAGAACGGTTGTCAATGTGTGCATTCAACTTACAGAGTTAAACTCTTTTGTTGAAGGGAAAATCTGGAAGCGTTTTCTGTGGAGAGATCTCAAAAGAGGCCTTTCCAGGAGTATTCCCGCATATAACGAAATAGCAGAAAAACTCAGCCTAAAACACAGAAGAAACGTATCCTTCTATGTGCTCCGCTGTGCATTTGTTCAGCTTAGTGAGGTAAATCTCTTTTTAGAATCAGGTGTTAGAAACAAGTTTTTGGCAACAGCTGCGTTTGGACATTCCTGAGTGAATGGGAGTATATGCTGTAAGGAGAACTCTCTGCTTCTAAAACCAAAACGGAGCTATCTAACACAATGGTTGTCAATGTGTGCATTCAACTTACAGAGTTAAACTCTTCTGTTGAAGGGAAAATCTAAAAATGCTTTCTGTGCAGGGATCTCAAAAGAGGCCTTTCCAGCAGAATTCCCCCATATAACGAAATAGCAGTAAAACTCGGCCTAAAACACAGAAGCAACGTATCATTCAATCTGCTCTGCTGTCCGTATGTTCAGCTAAGTGAGTAAAATCTCCGTTTAGATTCAGGAGTTAGAAACACGTTTCTGGCAAGAGCTGCATTTGCACATTCCGTAGTGAATGGGTGTATATGCTGTAAGCAGAACTTTCTGCTTCTAAAACCAAAACGGATCTACCTAACAGAACGGTTCTCAATGTGTGCATTCAACTTACAGAGTTAAACTCGTGAGTTAAAAAGGAAGTCTGGAAACGCTTTCTGTGGAGAGATCTCAAAACAGGCCTTTCCAGCAGTATTCCCGCATATAACGAAAAGCAGTATAATTCTGCCTTAAACGCAGAAGCAACGTATCCTTCAATCTGCTCAGCTGTGCGTTTGTTCTGCTAAGTTAGTTAAATCTCCCTTTAGATTCAGAAGTTAGAATCACGTTTGTAACCAGAGCTCCGTTTGGACATTCCTGAGTGAATGGGATTCTATGCTGTAAAAAGAACTCTCTGCTTCTAAAACCAAAAGAGATCTACCTAACACAACGGTTGTAAATGTGTGCATTCAACTTACAGAGTTAAACTCTTCTGTTGAAGGGAAAATCTGGAAACGCTTTCTGTGGAGAGATCTAAAAACAGGCATTTCCAGCAGTATTCCCGCATATAACGAAATAGAAGTATAACTCTGCCGAAAACACAGAAGCAGCGTATCATTCAATCTGTTCTGGTGTGCCTTTATTCAGCGAAGTGACTTAAATCTCCCTTTAGATTGAGGAGTTAGAAACACGTTTCTGGCAATGGCTGCGTTTGGACATTCCTGAGTGAATTGGAGTATATACTGTTAGAATAACTCTCTACTTCTAAAACCAAAGCCGACCTACCTAACAGTATGGTTGTCAATGTGTGCATTCAACCTACAGAATTAAACTCGTGTTTTGAAGGGGAAGTCTGGAAAGGCTTTCTGTGCAGAGATCACAAAAGGGGCCTTTCCAGCAGTATTCCCGCATATAACGAAATAGCAGTATAACTCTGCCTAAAACACAGAAGGAAGGTATCCTTCAATCTGCTCTGCTGTGCATTTCTTATGCTAAGTGTGTTAAATCTCCCTTTAGATTCAGGAGATAGAAACACGTTCCTGGCAAGTGCTGCGTTTGGACATTCCTGAGTTTATTGGAGTATATACTGTTCGAAGACCTCTATACTTCTAAAACCAAAGCAAAGCTACCTAACAGAACGGTTGTCCATGTGTGAATTCAAGCTACAGAGTTAAACTCGTGTGTTGAAGGGGAAGTCTGGAAGCATTTTCTGTGGAGAGATCTCAAAACAGGCCTTTCCAGCAGTATTCCCGCATATAACGAAACACCAGTAAAACTCTTCCTTAAACACAGAAGCAACGTATCCTTCAAACTGCTCAGCTCGGCGTTTGTTCTGCTAAGTGAGTTAAATCTCCCTTTATATTCAGGAGTTAGAAAAACGTTTCTGGCAAGAGCTGGGTTTGGAAATTCAGGAGGGAATTGGAGTATATGCTGTTAGAAGAAATCTCTGCAGTTAAAACCAAAACGGAGAAACCGAACAGAATGGTTGTAAATGTGTGCATTCAACTTAAGGAGTTCAACTCGTGTGTTGAAAGGCAAGTCTGGAAACACTCTCTGTGGAGAAATCTCAAAATAGGCCTTTCCAGCAGTATTCCCACATATAACGAAATAGCAGTAAAACTCTGCCTAAAACACAAAAGGAACCTATCTTTCAAACTGCTCTGCTGTGCTAAGTGAGTAAAATCTCCCTTTAGATTCAGGAGTTAAAAACACGTTTCTGGCAATGGCTGCGTTTGGACATTCCTGAGTGAATTGGAGTATATACTGTTAGAAGAACTCTCTACTTCTAAAACCAAAGCCGACCTACCTAACTGAACGGTTGTCCATGTGTGCATTCAACCTACAGAGTTAAATTCGTGTGTTGAAGGGGAAGTCCTAAAACGCTTTCTGTGGAGAGACCTCAAAACAGGCCTTACAGCAGTATTCCCGCATATAACGAAATAGCAGTAAAACTCTGCCTAAAACACAGAAACAACGTATCCGTCTATCTTCTCTCCTGTGCGTTTGTTCAGCTAAGGGAGTTAAATCTCCCTTTAGATTCAGGAGATAGAAGCACGTTTCTGGCAAGAGCTGCATTTGGACATTCCTGAATGAATGGGAATATATGCTGTAAGGAGAACTTTTTGCTTCTAAAACCAAAACGGAGCAACCTTACAGCATGGTTGTCAATGTGTGCATTCACCTTACAGATTTAAACTCGTGTTTTTAAAAGGAAATCTGGAAACGCTTTCTGTGGAGAGATCTCAAACAGGCATTTCCAGCAGTATTCCTGCATATAACGAAATAGCAGTAAAACTTTGCCTAAAACACAGAAGCAAGGTATCCATCAATCTGCTCTGGTGTTCCTTTATTCAGCTAAATGAGTTATATCTCCCTTTAGATTCAGGAGTTAGAAACACATTTCTGGCAAGGGCTGGGTTTGGACATTCCTGCGTTAATGGGAGTATATGCTGTAAGACAAAGTCTATGCTTCTAAACCCAAAACAAATCGACCTAATGCAACGGTTGCCAATATGTGCATTCAACTTACACAGATAAACTCGTGTGTTAAAGGGGATGTCTGGAAATGATTTCCGTGGACAGATCTCAAAACAGGCCTTCCTAGCAGTATTCCCGCATATAACGATATACCAGTAAAACTCTGCTTAAAACACAGAAGCAACGTATCCTTCAATCTTCACTCCTGTGCGATTGTTCAGCTAAGTGAGTTAAATCTCCCTTTAGATTCAGGAGTTCAAAACACGTTTCTGGCAAGGTCGGCGTTTGGACATTCCTGAGTGAATGGAAGTAAATGCTGTAAGGAGAACTCTTTGCTTCTAAAACCGAAACGGTGCTACCTAACAGAACGGTTGTCAAAGTGTGCATTCAACTTACAGAGGTAAACTCGTGTGTTGAAAGGGAAGTCTGCAAATGCTTTCTGTGGGGAGATCTCAAAACAGGCCTTTCCAGCAGTATTCCCGCATATGACAAAATAGCAGTAAAACTCTGCCTTAAACACAGAAGCAACGCATATTTCAATATGCTCTGCTGTGCGTTTGTTCTGCTAAGTGAGTTAAATCTCCCTTTATATTCAGGAGTTAGAAAAACGTTTCTGGCAAGAGCTGGGTATGGAAAATCAGGAGGGAATTGGAGTATATGCTGTTAGAAGAAATATCTGCACTTAAAACCAAAACGCAGCAACAGAACAGAATGGTTGTAAATGTGTGCATTCAACTTAAGGAGTTCAACTCATGTGCTGAAAGGCAAGTCTGGAAACACTTTCTGTGGAGAAATCTCAAAATGGGCCTTTCCAGCAGTATTCCCACATATAACGAAATAGCAGTAAAACTCTGCCTAAAACACAAAAGCAACCTATCTTTCAATCTGCTCTGCTGTGCTAAGTGAGTAAAATCTCCCTTTAGATTCAGGAGTTAAAACCCGTTTCTGGCAATGGCTGCATTTGGACATTCCTGAGTGAATTGGAGTATATACTGTTAGAAGAACTCTCTACTTCTAAAACCTAAACGGAGCTACCTAACAGAACGGTTGTCAATGTGTGCATTCAACTTACAGAGTTAAACTCTTTTGTTGAAGGGAAAATCTGGAAGCGCTTTCTGTGGAGAGATCTCAAAAGAGGCCTTTCCAGGAGTATTCCCGCATATAACGAAATAGCAGAAAAATTCAGCCTAAAACACAGAAGAAACGTATCCTTCTTTGTGCTCCGCTGTGCATTTGTTCAGCTTAGTGAGGTAAATCTCTTTTTAGAATCAGGTGTTAGAAACACGTTTTTGGCAACAGCTGCGTTTGGACATTCCTGAGTGAATGGGAGTATATGCTGTAAGGAGAACTCTCTGCTTCTAAAACCAAAACGGAGCTATCTAACACAATGGTTGTCAATGTGTGCATTCAACTTACAGAGTTAAACTCTTCTGTTGAAGGGAAAATCTAAAAATGCTTTCTGTGCAGGGGTCTCAAAAGAGGCCTTTCCAGCAGAATTCCCCCATATAACGAAATAGCAGTAAAACTCGGCCTAAAACACAGAAGCAACGTATCATTCAATCTGCTCTGCTGTCCGTATGTTCAGCTAAGTGAGTAAAATCTCCGTTTAGATTCAGGAGTTAGAAACACGTTTCTGGCAAGAGCTGCATTTGCACATTCCGGAGTGAATGGGTTTATATGCTGTAAGCAGAACTTTCTGCTTCTAAAACCAAAACGGAGCTACCTAACAGAACGGTTCTCAATGTGTGCATTCAACTTACAGAGTTAAACTCGTGAGTTAAAAAGGAAGTCTGGAAACGCTTTCTGTGGAGAGATCTCAAAACAGGCCTTTCCAGCAGTATTCCCGCATATAACGAAAAGCAGTATAATTCTGCCTTAAACGCAGAAGCAACGTATCCTTCAATCTGCTCAGCTGTTCCTTTGTTCTGCTAAGTTACTTAAATCTCCCTTTAGATTCAGAAGTTAGAATCACGTTTCTAACCAGAGCTGCGTTTGGACATTCCTGAGTGAATGGGAGTATATGCTGTAATAAAACTCTCTGCTTCTAAAACCAAAACAGATCTACTTAACACAACGGTTGTCACTGTGTGCATTCAACTTACAGAGTTAAACTCTTATGTTGAAGGGAAAATCTGGAAACGCTTTCTGTGGAGAGATCTCAAAACAGGCATTTCCAGCAGTATTCCCGCATATAACGAAATAGAAGTATAACTCTGCCGAAAACACAGAAGCAGCATATCATTCAATCTGTTCTGGTGTGCCTTTATTCAGCGAAGTGACTTAAATCTCCCTTTAGATTGAGGAGTTAGAAACACGTTTCTGGCAATGGCTGCGTTTGGACATTCCTGAGTGAATTGGAGTATATACTGTTAGAAGAACTCTCTACTTCTAAAACCAAAGCCGACCTACCTAACAGAACGGTTGTCAATGTGTGCATTCAACCTACAGAATTAAACTCGTGTTTTGAAGGGGAAGTCTGGAAAGGCTTTCTGTGCAGAGATCACAAAATGGGCCTTTCCGGCAGTATTCCCGCATATAAGGAAATAGCAGTAAAACTCTGCCTAAAACACAGAAGGAAGGTATCCTTCAATCTGCTCTGCTGTGCATTTCTTATGCTAAGTGTGTTAAATCTCCCTTTAGATTCAGGAGATAGAAACACGTTCCTGGCAAGTGCTGCGTTTGGACATTCCTGAGTTTATTGGAGTATATACTGTTCGAAGACCTCTCTACTTCTAAAACCAAAGCGAAGCTACCTAACAGAACGGTTGTCCATGTGTGCATTCAAGCTACAGAGTTAAACTCGTGTGTTGAAGGGGAAGTCTGGAAACATTTTCTGTGGAGAGATCTCAAAACTGGCCTTTCCAGCAGTATTCCCGCATATAACGAAACACCAGTAAAACTCTTCCTTAAACACAGAAGCAACGTATCCTTCAAACTGCTCAGCTCGGCGTTTGTTCTGCTAAGTTAGTTAAATCCCCCTTAATATTCAGGAGTTAGAAAAACGTTTCTGGCAAGAGCTGGGTTTGGAAATTCAGGAGGGAATTGGAGTATTTGCTGTTAGAAGAAATCTCTGCAGTTAAAACCAAAACGGAGCAACCGAACAGAATGCTTGTAAATGTGTGCATTCAACTTAAGGTGTTCAACACGTGTATTGAAAGGCAAGTCTGGAAACACTTTCTGTGGAGAAATCTCAAAATAGGCCTTTCCAGCAGTATTCCCACATATAACGAAATAGCAGTAAAACTCTGCCTGAAACACAAAAGCAACCTATCTTTCAAACTGCTCTGCAGTGCTAAGTGAGTAAAATCTCCCTTTAGATTCAGGAGTTAAAAACACGTTTCTGGCAATGGCTGCGTTTGGACATTCCTGAGTGAATTGGAGTATATACTGTTAGAAGAACTCTCTACTTCTAAAACAAAAGCCGACCTACCTAACAGAACGGTTGTCCATGTGTGCATTCAACCTACAGAGTTAAATTCGTGTGTTGAAGGGGAAGTCCTAAAACGCTTTCTGTGGAGAGACCTCAAAACAGGACTTACAGCAGTATTCCCGCATATAACGAAATAGCAGTAAAACTCTGCCTAAAACACAGAAACAACGTATCCTTCTATCTTCTCTCCTGTGCGTTTGTTCAGCTAAGGGAGTTAAATCTCCCTTTAGATTCAGGAGATAGAAGCACGTTTCTGGCAAGAGCTGCATTTGGACATTCCTGAATGAATGGGAATATACGCTGTAAGGAGAACTTTTTGCTTCTAGAACCAAAACGGAGCAACCTTACAGCATGGTTGTCAATGTGTGCATTCACCTTACAGATTTAAACTCGTGTTTTTAAAAGGAAATCTGGAAACGCTTTCTGTGGAGAGATCTCAAACAGGCATTTCCAGCAGTATTCCCGCATATAACGAAATAGCAGTAAAACTCTGCTTAAAACACAGAAGGAACGTATCCTTCAATCTTCTCTCCAGTGCGATTGCTCAGCTAAGTGAGTTAAATCTCCCTTTAGATTCAGGAGATAGAAACACGTTCCTGGCAAGTGCTGCGTTTGGACATTCCTGAGTTTATTGGAGTATATACTGTTCGAAGACTTCTCTACTTCTAAAACCAAAGCGAAGCTACCTAACAGAACGGTTATCCATGTGTGAATTCAAGCTACAGAGTTAAACTCGTGTGTTGAAGGGGAAGTCTGCAAATGCTTTCTGTGGGGAGATCTCAAAACAGGCCTTTCCAGCAGTATTCCCGCATATGACAAAATAGCAGTAAAACTCTGCCTTAAACACCGAAGCAACGCATATTTCAATCTGCTCTGCTGTGCGTTTGTTCTGCTAAGTGAGTTAAATCTCCCTTTATATTCAGGAGTTAGAAAAACGTTTCTGGCAAGAGCTGGGTTTGGAAATTCAGGAGGGAATTGGAGTATATGCTGTTAGAAGAAATCTCTGCAGTTAAAACCAAAACGGAGAAACCGAACAGAATGGTTGTAAATGTGTGCATTCAACTTAAGGAGTTCAACTCGTGTGTTGAAAGGCAAGTCTGGAAACACTTTCTGTGGAGAAATCTCAAAATAGGCCTTTCCAGCAGTATTCCCACATATAACGAAATAGCAGTAAAACTCTGCCTAAAACACAAAAGGAACCTATCTTTCAAACTGCTCTGCTGTGCTAAGTGAGTAAAATCTCCCTTTAGATTCAGGAGTTAAAAACACGTTTCTGGCAATGGCTGCGTTTGGACATTCCTGAGTGAATTGGAGTATATACTGTTAGAAGAACTCTCTACTTCTAAAACCAAAGCCGACCTACCTAACTGAACGGTTGTCCATGTGTGCATTCAACCTACAGAGTTAAATTCGTGTGTTGAAGGGGAAGTCCTAAAACGCTTTCTGTGGAGAGACCTCAAAACAGGCCTTACAGCAGTATTCCCGCATATAACGAAATAGCAGTAAAACTCTGCCTAAAACACAGAAACAACGTATCCTTCTAGCTTCTCTCCTGTGCGTTTGTTCAGCTAAGGGACTTAAATCTCCCTTTAGATTCAGGAGATAGAAGCACGTTTCTGGCAAGAGCTGCATTTGGACATTCCTGAATGAATGGGAATATATGCTGTAAGGAGAACTTTTTGCTTCTAAAACCAAAACGGAGCAACCTTACAGCATGGTTGTCAATGTGTGCATTCACCTTACAGATTTAAACTCGTGTTTTTAAAAGGAAATCTGGAAACGCTTTCTGTGGAGAGATCTCAAACAGGCATTTCCAGCAGTATTCCCGCATATAACGAAATAGCAGTAAAACTTTGCCTAAAACACAGAAGCAAGGTATCCATCAATCTGCTGTGGTGTTCCTTTATTCAGCTAAATGAGTTATATCTCCCTTTAGATTCAGGAGTTAGAAACACATTTCTGGCAAGGGCTGCGTTTGGACATTCCTGCGTTAATGGGAGTATATGCTGTAAGACAAAGTCTATGCTTCTAAAACCAAAACAAATCGACCTAATGGAACGGTTGTCAATATGTGCATTCAACTTACACAGATAAACTCGTGTGTTAAAGGGGATGTCTGGAAATGATTTCCGTGGAGATATCTCAAAACAGGCCTTCCTAGCAGTATTCCCGCATATAACGATATAGCAGTAAAACTCTGCTTAAAACACAGAAGCAACGTATCCTTCAATCTTCTCTCCTGTGCGATTGTTCAGTTAAGTGAGTTAAATCTCCCTTTAGATTCAGGAGTTCAAAACACGTTTCTGGCAAGTTCGGCGTTTGGACATTCCTGAGTGAATGGAAGTAAATGCTGTAAGGAGAACTCTTTGCTCTAAAACCGAAACGGTGCTACCTAACAGAACGGTTGTCAAAGTGTGCATTCAACTTACAGAGGTAAACTCGTGTGTTGAAAGGGATGTCTGCAAATGCTTTCTGTGGGGAGATCTCAAAACAGGCCTTTCCAGCAGTATTCCCGCATATGACAATATAGCAGTAAAACTCTGCCTTAAACACAGAAGAAACGCATATTTCAATCTGCTCTGCTGTGCGTTTGTTCTGCTAACTGAGTTAAATCTCCCTTTATATTCAGGAGTTAGAAAAACGTTTCTGGCAACAGCTGCGTTTGGAAATTCAGGAGGGAATTGGAGTATATGCTGTTAGAAGAAATCTCTGCAGTTAAAACCAAAACGGAGCAACCGAACAGAATGGTTGTAAATGTGTGCATTCAACTTAAGGAGTTCAACTCATGTGCTGAAAGGCAAGTCTGGAAACACTTTCTGTGGAGAAATCTCAAAATGGGCCTTTCCAGCAGTATTCCCACATATAACGAAATAGCAGTAAAACTCTGCCTAAAACACAAAAGCAACCTATCTTTCAATCTGCTCTGCTGTGCTAAGTGAGTAAAATCTCCCTTTAGATTCAGGAGTTAAAACCCGTTTCTGGCAATGGCTGCATTTGGACATTCCTGAGTGAATTGGAGTATATACTGTTAGAAGAACTCTCTACTTCTAAAACCTAAACGGAGCTACCTAACAGAACGGTTGTCAATGTGTGCATTCAACCTACAGAGTTAAACTCTTTTGTTGAAGGGAAAATCTGGAAGCGCTTTCTGTGGAGAGATCTCAAAAGAGGCCTTTCCAGCAGTTTTCCCGCATATAACGAAATAGCAGAAAAACTCGGCCTAAAACACAGAAGAAACGTATCCTTCTATGTGCTCCGCTGTGCATTTGTTCAGCTTAGTGAGGTAAATCTCTTTTTAGAATCAGGTGTTAGAAACACGTTTTTGGCAACAGCTGCGTTTGGACATTCCTGAGTGAATGGGAGTCTATGCTGTAAGGAGAACTCTCTGCTTCTAAAACCAAAACGGAGCTATCTAACACAATGGTTGTCAATGTGTGCATTCAACTTACAGAGTTAAACTCTTCTGTTGAAGGGAATATCTAAAAATGCTTTCTGTGCAGAGATCTCAAAAGAGGCCTTTCCAGCAGAATTCCCCCATATAACGAAATAGCAGTAAAACTCGGCCTAAAACACAGAAGCAACGTATCATTCAATCTGCTCTGCTGTGCGTATGTTCAGCTAAGTGAGTAAAATCTCCGTTTAGATTCAGGAGTTAGAAACACGTTTCTGGCAAGAGCTGCATTTGGACATTCCGGAGTGAATGGGAGTATATGCTGTAAGCAGAACTTTCTGCTTCTAAAACCAAAACGGAGCTACCTAACAGAACGGTTCTCAATGTGTTCATTCAACTTACAGAGTTAAACTCGTGAGTTAAAAAGGAAGTGTGGAAACGCTTTCTGTGGAGAGATCTCAAAACAGGCCTTTCCAGCAGTATTCCCGCATATAACGAAAAGCAGTATAATTCTGCCTTAAACGCAGAAGCAACGTATCCTTCAATCTGCTCAGCTGTGCGTTTGTTCTGCTAAGTTAGTTAAATCTCCCTTTAGATTCAGAAGTTAGAATCACGTTTCTAACCAGAGCTGCGTTTGGACATTCCTGAGTGAATGGGAGTATATGCTGTAAAAAGAACTCTCTGCTTCTAAAACCAAAACAGATGTACCTAACACAACGGTTGTCAATGTGTGCATTCAACTTACAGAGTTAAACTCTTCTGTTGAAGGGAAAATCTGGAAACGCTTTCTGTGGAGAGATCTAAAAACAGGCATTTCCAGCAGTATTCCCGCATATAACGAAATAGAAGTATAACTCTGCCGACAACACAGAAGCAGCGTATCATTCAATCTGTTCTGGTGTGCCTTTATTCAGCGAAGTGACTTAAATCTCCCTTTAGATTGAGGAGTTAGAAACACGTTTCTGGCAATGGCTGCGTTTGGACATTCCTGAGTGAATTGGAGTATATACTGTTAGAATAACTCTCTACTTCTAAAACCAAAGCCGACCTACCTAACAGTATGGTTGTCAATGTGTGCATTCAACCTACAGAATTAAACTCGTGTTTTGAAGGGGAAGTCTGAAAAGGCTTTCTGTGCAGAGATCACAAAAGGGGCCTTTCCAGCAGTATTCCCGCATATAACGAAATAGCAGTATAACTCTGCATAAAACACAGAAGGAAGGTATCCTTCAATCTGCTCTGCTGTGCATTTCTTATGCTAAGTGTGTTAAATCTCCCTTTAGATTCAGGAGATAGAAACACGTTCCTGGCAAGTGCTGCGTTTGGACATTCCTGAGTTTATTGGAGTATATACTGTTCGAAGACTTCTCTACTTCTAAAACCAAAGCGAAGCTACCTAACAGAACGGTTGTCCATGTGTGAATTCAAGCTACAGAGTTAAACTCGTGTGTTGAAGGGGAAGTCTGGAAGCATTTTCTGTGGAGAGATCTCAAAACAGGCCTTTCCAGCAGTATTCCCGCATATAACGAAACACCAGTAAAACTCTTCCTTAAACACAGAAGCAACGTATCCTTCAAACTGCTCAGCTCGGCGTTTGTTCTGCTAAGTTAGTTAAATCTCCCTTTATATTCAGGAGTTAGAAAAACGTTTCTGGCAAGAGCTGGGTTTGGAAATTCAGGAGGGAATTGGAGTATATGCTGTTAGAAGAAATCTCTGCAGTTAAAACCAAAACGGAGAAACCGAACAGAATGGTTGTAAATGTGTGCATTCAACTTAAGGAGTTCAACTCGTGTTTTGAAAGGCAAGTCTGGAAACACTTTCTGTGGAGAAATCTCAAAATAGGCCTTTCCAGCAGTATTCCCACATATAACGAAATAGCAGTAAAACTCTGCCTAAAACACAAAAGGAACCTATCTTTCAAACTGCTCTGCTGTGCTAAGTGAGTAAAATCTCCCTTTAGATTCAGGAGTTAAAAACACGTTTCTGGCAATGGCTGCGTTTGGACATTCCTGAGTGAATTGGAGTATATACTGTTAGAAGAACTCTCTACTTCTAAAACCAAAGCCGACCTACCTAACTGAACGGTTGTCCATGTGTGCATTCAACCTACAGAGTTAAATTCGTGTGTTGAAGGGGAAGTCCTAAAACGCTTTCTGTGGAGAGACCTCAAAACAGGCCTTACAGCAGTATTCCCGCATATAACGAAATAGCAGTAAAACTCTGCCTAAAACACAGAAACAACGTATCCTTCTATCTTCTCTCCTGTGCGTTTGTTCAGCTAAGGGACTTAAATCTCCCATTAGATTCAGGAGATAGAAGCACGTTTCTGGCAAGAGCTGCATTTGGACATTCGTGAATGAATGGGAATATATGCTGTAAGGAGAACTTTTTGCTTCTAAAACCAAAACGGAGCAACCTTACAGCATGGTTGTCAATGTGTGCATTCACCTTACAGATTTAAACTCGTGTTTTTAAAAGGAAATCTGGAAACGCTTTCTGTGGAGAGATCTCAAACAGGCATTTCCAGCAGTATTCCCGCATATACCGAAATAGCAGTAAAACTTTGCCTAAAACACAGAAGCAACGTATCCATCAATCT
This sequence comes from Saguinus oedipus, assembly GCA_031835075.1. Classification (NCBI taxonomy): domain Eukaryota; kingdom Metazoa; phylum Chordata; class Mammalia; order Primates; family Cebidae; genus Saguinus; species Saguinus oedipus. The sequence continues at coordinate 20,599,156 of CM063181.1, forward strand.
GCTCTGGTGTTCCTTTATTCAGCTAAATGAGTTAAATCTCCCTTTAGATTCAGGAGTTAGAAACACATTTCTGGCAAGGGCTGCGTTTGGACATTCCTGCGTTAATGGGAGTATATGCTGTAAGACAAAGTCTATGCTTCTAAAATCAAAACAAATCGACCTAATGGAACGGTTGTCAATATGTGCATTCAACTTACACAGATAAACTCGCGTGTTAAAGGGGATGTCTGGAAATGATTTCCGTGGAGAGATCTCAAAACAGGCCTTCCTAGCAGTATTCCCGCATATAACGACATAGCAGTAAAACTCTGCTTAAAACACAGAAGCAACGTATCCTTCAATCTTCTCTCCTGTGCGATTGTTCAGCTAAGTGAGTTAAATCTCCCTTTAGATTCAGGAGTTAAAAACACGTTTCTGGCAAGGTCGGCGTTTGGACATTCCTGAGTGAATGGAAGTAAATGCTGTAAGGAGAACTCTTTGCTTCTAAAACCGAAACGGTGCTACCTAACAGAACGGTTGTCAAAGTGTGCATTCAACTTACAGAGGTAAACTCGTGTGTTGAAAGGGAAGTCTGCAAATGCTTTCTGTGGGGAGATCTCAAAACAGTCCTTTCCAGCAGTATTCCAGCATATGACAAAATAGCAGTAAAACTCAGCCTTAAACACAGAAGCAACGCATATTTCAATCTGCTCTGCTGTGCGTTTGTTCTGCTAAGTGAGTTAAATCTCCCTTTATACTCAGGAGTTAGAAAAACGTTTCTGGCAAGAGGTGGGTTTGGAAATTCCGGAGGGAATTGGAGTATATGCTGTTAGAAGAAATCTCTGCAGTTAAAACCAAAACGGAGCAACCGAACAGAATGGTTGTAAATGTGTGCATTCAACTTAAGGAGTTCAACTCATGTGTTGAAAGGCAAGTCTGGAAACACTTTCTGTGGAGAAATCTCAAAATAGGCCTTTCCAGCAGTATTCCCACATATAACGAAATAGCAGTAAAACTCTGCCTAAAACACAAAAGCAACCTATCTTTCAATCTGCTCTGCTGTGCTAAGTGAGTAAAATCTCCCTTTAGATTCAGGAGTTAATACACGTTTCTGGCAATGGCTGCATTTGGACATTCCTGAGTGAATTGGAGTATATACTGTTAGAAGAACTCTCTACTTCTAAAACCTAAACGGAGCTACCTAACAGAACGGTTGTCAATGTGTGCATTCAACTTACAGAGTTAAACTCTTTTGTTGAAGGGAAAATCTGGAAGCGCTTTCTGTGGAGAGATCTCAAAAGAGGCCTTTCCAGCAGTTTTCCCGCATATAACGAAATAGCAGAAAAACTCGGCCTAAAACACAGAAGAGACGTATCCTTCTATGTGCTCCGCTGTGCATTTGTTCAGCTTAGTGAGGTAAATCTCTTTTTAGAATCAGGTGTTAGAAACACGTTTTTGGCAACAGCTGCATTTGGACATTCCTGAGTGAATGGGAGTATATGCTGTAAGGAGAACTCTCTGCTTCTAAAACCAAAACGGAGGTATCTAACACAATGGTTGTCAATGTGTGCATTCAACTTACAGAGTTAAACTCTTCTGTTGAAGGGAATATCTAAAAGTGCTTTCTGTGCAGAGATCTCAAAAGAGGCCTTTCCAGCAGAATTCCCCCATATAACGAAATAGCAGTAAAACTCGGCCTAAAACACAGAAGCAACGTATCATTCAATCTGCTCTGCTGTGCGTATGTTCAGCTAAGTGAGTAAAATCTCCGTTTAGATTCAGGAGGTAGAAACACGTTTCTGGCAAGAGCTGCATTTGGACATTCCGGAGTGAATGGGAGTATATGCTGTAAGCAGAACTTTCTGCTTCTAAAACCAAAACGGAGCTACCTAACAGAACGGTTCTCAATGTGTGCATTCAACTTACAGAGTTAAACTCTTGACTTAAAAAGGAAGTCTGGAAACGCTTTCTGTGGAGAGATCTCAAAACAGGCCTTTCCAGCAGTATTCCCGCATTTAACGAAAAGCAGTATAATTCTGCCTTAAACGCAGAAGCAACGTATCCTTCAATCTGCTCAGCTGTGCATTTGTTCTGCTAAGTTAGTTAAATCTCCCTTTAGATTCAGAAGTTAGAATCACGTTTCTAACCAGAGCTGCGTTTGGACATTCCTGAGTGAATGGGAGTATATGCTGTAAAAAGAACTCTCTGCTTCTAAAACCAAAACAGATCTACCTAACACAACGGTTGTCACTGTGTGCATTCAACTTACAGAGTTAAACTCTTCTGTTGAAGGGAAAATCTGGAAACGCTTTCTGTGGAGAGATCTAAAAACAGGCATTTCCAGCAGTATTCCCGCATATAACGAAATAGAAGTATAACTCTGCCGAAAACACAGAAGCAGCATATCATTCAATCTGTTCTGGTGTGCCTTTATTCAGCGAAGTGACTTAAATCTCCCTTTAGATTGAGGAGTTAGAAACACGTTTCTGGCAATGGCGGCGTTTGGACATTCCTGAGTGAATTGGAGTATATACTGTTAGAAGAACTCTCTACTTCTAAAACCAAAGCCGACCTACCTAACAGAACGGTTGTCAATGTGTGCATTCAACCTACAGAATTAAACTCGTGTTTTGAAGGGGAAGTCTGGAAACGCTTTCTGTGCAGAGATCACAAAATGGGCCTTTCCGGCAGTATTCCCGCATATAACGAAATAGCAGTAAAACTCTGCCTAAAACACAGAAGGAAGGTATCCTTCAATCTGCTCTGCTGTGCATTTCTTATGCTAAGTGTGTTAAATCTCCCTTTAGATTCAGGAGATAGAAACACGTTCCTGGCAAGTGCTGCGTTTGGACATTTCTGAGTGAATGGGATTATATTCTGTAAGGAGAATTCTCTGCTTCTACAACCAAAATGGAGCTACCTAACAGAACAATTGTCAATGTGTGCATTCAACTTACACAGATAAACTCGTGTGTTGAAGGGGACCTCTGGAAACGCTTTCTGTGGAGAGATCTCAAAACAGGCCTTTGTAGCAGTATTCCCGCATATAACGAAATAGCAGTAAAAGTCTGCTTAAAACACAGAAGCAACGTATCCTTCAGTCTTCTCTCCTGTGCGATTGTTCAGCTAAGTGAGTAAAATTTCCCTTTAGATTCAGCAGTTAGAAAAACGTTTCTGGCAAGAGCAGGGTTTGGAAATTCAGGAGGGAATTGGAGTATATGCTGTTAGAAGAAATCTCTGCAGTTAAAACCAAAACGGAGCAAGCGAACAGAATGGTTGTAAATGTGTGCATTCAACTTAAGGAGTTCAACTCGTGTGCTGAAAGGCAAGTCTGGAAACACTTTCTGTGGAGAAATCTCAAAATAGGCCTTTCCAGCAGTATTCCCACATATAACGAAATAGCAGTAAAACTCTGCCTGAAACACAAAAGCAACCTATCTTTCAAACTGCTCTGCTGTGCTAAGTGAGTAAAATCTCCCTTTAGATTCAGGAGTTAAAAACACGTTTCTGGCAATGGCTGCGTTTGGACATTCCTGAGTGAATTGGAGTATATACTGTTAGAAGAACTCTCTACTTCTAAAACCAAAGCCGACCTACATAACAGAACGGTTGTCCATGTGTGCATTCAACCTACAGTGTTAAATTCGTGTGTTGAAGGGGAAGTCCTAAAACGCTTTCTGTGGAGAGACCTCAAAACAGGCCTTACAGCAGTATTCCCGCATATAACGAAATAGCAGTAAAACTCTGCCTAAAACACAGAAACAAGGTATCCTTCTATCTTCTCTCCTGTGCGTTTGTTCAGCTAAGGGAGTTAAATCTCCCTTTCGATTCAGGAGATAGAAGCACGTTTCTGGCAAGAGCTGCATTTGGACATTCCTGAATGAATGGGAATATATGCTGTAAGAAGAACTTTTTGCTTCTAAAACAAAAACGGAGCAACCTTACAGCATGGTTGTCAATGTGTGCATTCACCTTACAGATTTAAACTCGTGTTTTGAAAAGGAAATCTAGAAACGCTTTCTGTGGAGTGATGTCAAACAGGCATTTCCAGCAGTATTCCCGCATATAACGAAATAGCAGTAAAACTTTGCCTAAAACACAGAAGCAACGTATCCATAAATCTGCTCTGGTGTTCCTTTATTCAGCTAAATGAGTTAAATCTCCCTTTAGATTCAGGAGTTAGAAACACATTTCTGGCAAGGGCTGCGTTTGGACATTCCTGCGTTAATGGGAGTATATGCTGTAAGACAAAGTCTATGCTTCTAAAACCAAAACAAATCGACCTAATGGAACGGTTGTCAATATGTGCATTCAACTTACACAGATAAACTCGTGTGTTAAAGGGGATGTCTGGAAATGATTTCCGTGGAGAGATCTCAAAACAGGCCTTCCTAGCAGTATTCCCGCATATAACGATATAGCAGTAAAACTCTGCTTAAAACACAGAAGCAACGTATCCTTCAATCTTCTCTCCTGTGCGATTTTCAGCTAAGTGAGTTAAATCTCCCTTTAGATTCAGGAGTTAAAAACACGTTTCTGGCAAGGTCGGCGTTTGGACATTCCTGAGTGAATGGAAGTAAATGCTGTAAGGAGAACCCTTTGATTCTAAAACCGAAACGGTGCTACCTAACAGAACGGTTGTCAAAGTGTGCATTCAGCTTACAGAGGTAAACTCGTGTGTTGAAAGGGAAGTCTGCAAATGCTTTCTGTGGGGAGATCTCAAAACAGGCCTTTCCAGCAGTATTCCCGCATATGACAAAATAGCAGTAAAACTCTGCCTTAAACACAGAAGCAACGCATATTTCAATCTGCTCTGCTGTGCGTTTGTTCTGCTAAGTGAGTTAAATCTCCCTTTATATTCAGGAGTTAGAAAAACGTTTCTGGCAAGAGGTGGGTTTGGAAATTCAGGAGGGAATTGGAGTACATGCTGTTAGAAGAAATCTCTGCAGTTAAAACCAAAACGGAGCAACCAAACAGAATGGTTGTAAATGTGTGCATTCAACTTAAGGAGTTCAACTCATGTGTTGAAAGGCAAGTCTGGAAACACTTTCTGTGGAGAAATCTCAAAATAGGCCTTTCCAGCAGTATTCCCACATATAACGAAATAGCAGTAAAACTCTGCCTAAAACACAAAAGCAACCTATCTTTCAATCTGCTCTGCTGTGCTAAGTGAGTAAAATCTCCCTTTAGATTCAGGAGTTAAAACACGTTTCTGGCAATGGCTGCATTTGGACATTCCTGAGTGAATTGGAGTATATACTGTTAGAAGAACTCTCTACTTCTAAAACCTAAACGGAGCTACCTAACAGAACGGTTGTCAATGTGTGCATTCAACTTACAGAGTTAAACTCTTTTGTTGAAGGGAAAATCTGGAAGCGCTTTCTGTGGAGAGATCTCAAAAGAGGCCTTTCCAGCAGTTTTCCCGCATATAACGAAATAGCAGAAAAACTCGGCCTAAAACACAGAAGAAACGTATCCTTCTATGTGCTCCGCTGTGCATTTGTTCAGCTTAGTGAGGTAAATCTCTTTTTAGAATCAGGTGTTAGAAACACGTTTTTGGCAACAGCTGCGTTTGGACATTCCTGAGTGAATGGGAGTATATGCTGTAAGGAGAACTCTCTGCTTCTAAAACCAAAACGGAGGTATCTAACACAATGGTTGTCAATGTGTGCATTCAACTTACAGAGTTAAACTCTTCTGTTGAAGGGAATATCTAAAAATGCTTTCTGTGCAGAGATCTCAAAAGAGGCCTTTCCAGCAGAATTCCCCCATATAACGAAATAGCAGTAAAACTCGGCCTAAAACACAGAAGCAACGTATCATTCAATCTGCTCTGCTGTGCGTATGTTCAGCTAAGTGAGTAAAATCTCCGTTTAGATTCAGGAGTTAGAAACACGTTTCTGGCAAGAGCTGCATTTGGACATTCCGGAGTGAATGGGAGTATATGCTGTAAGCAGAACTTTCTGCTTCTAAAACCAAAACGGAGCTACCTAACAGAACGGTTCTCAATGTGTGCATTCAACTTACAGAGTTAAACTCTTGAGTTAAAAAGGAAGTCTGGAAACGCTTTCTGTGGAGAGATCTCAAAACAGGCCTTTCCAGCAGTATTCCCGCATTTAACGAAAAGCAGTATAATTCTGCCTTAAACGCAGAAGCAACGTATCCTTCAATCTGCTCAGCTGTGCATTTGTTCTGCTAAGTTAGTTAAATCTCCCTTTAGATTCAGAAGTTAGAATCACGTTTCTAACCAGAGCTGCGTTTGGACATTCCTGAGTGAATGGGAGTATATGCTGTAAAAAGAACTCTCTGCTTCTAAAACCAAAACAGATCTACCTAACACAACGGTTGTCACTGTGTGCATTCAACTTACAGAGTTAAACTCTTCTGTTGAAGGGAAAATCTGGAAACGCTTTCTGTGGAGAGATCTCAAAACAGGCATTTCCAGCAGTATTCCCGCATATAACGAAATAGAAGTATAACTCTGCCGAAAACACAGAAGCAGCATATCATTCAATCTGTTCTGGTGTGCCTTTATTCAGCGAAGTGACTTAAATCTCCCTTTAGATTGAGGAGTTAGAAACACGTTTCTGGCAATGGCGGCGTTTGGACATTCCTGAGTGAATTGGAGTATATACTTTTAGAAGAACTCTCTACTTCTAAAACCAAAGCCGACCTACCTAACAGAACGGTTGTCAATGTGTGCATTCAACCTACAGAATTAAACTCGTGTTTTGAAGGGGAAGTCTGGAAACGCTTTCTGTGCAGAGATCAAAAAATGGGCCTTTCCGGCAGTATTCCCGCATATAACGAAATAGCAGTAAAACTCTGCCTAAAACACAGAAGGAAGGTATCCTTCAATCTGCTCTGCTGTGCATTTCTTATGCTAAGTGTGTTAAATCTCCCTTTAGATTCAGGAGATAGAAACACGTTCCTGGCAAGTGCTGCGTTTGGACATTTCTGAGTGAATGGGATTATATTCTGTAAGGAGAATTCTCTGCTTCTAAAACCAAAATGGAGCTACCTAACAGAACAATTGTCAATGTGTGCATTCAACTTACACAGATAAACTCGTGTGTTGAAGGGGACCTCTGGAAACGCTTTCTGTGGAGAGATCTCAAAACAGGCCTTTGTAGCAGTATTCCCGCATATAACGAAATAGCAGTAAAAGTCTGCTTAAAACACAGAAGCAACGTATCCTTCAGTCTTCTCTCCTGTGCGATTGTTCAGCTAAGTGAGTAAAATTTCCCTTTAGATTCAGCAGTTAGAAAAACGTTTCTGGCAAGAGCAGGGTTTGGAAATTCAGGAGGGAATTGGAGTATATGCTGTTAGAAGAAATCTCTGCAGTTAAAACCAAAACGGAGCAAGCGAACAGAATGGTTGTAAATGTGTGCATTCAACTTAAGGAGTTCAACTCGTGTGCTGAAAGGCAAGTCTGGAAACACTTTCTGTGGAGAAATCTCAAAATAGGCCTTTCCAGCAGTATTCCCACATATAACGAAATAGCAGTAAAACTCTGCCTGAAACACAAAAGCAACCTATCTTTCAAACTGCTCTGCTGTGCTAAGTGAGTAAAATCTCCCTTTAGATTCAGGAGTTAAAAACACGTTTCTGGCAATGGCTGCGTTTGGACATTCCTGAGTGAATTGGAGTATATACTGTTAGAAGAACTCTCTACTTCTAAAACCAAAGCCGACCTACATAACAGAACGGTTGTCCATGTGTGCATTCAACCTACAGAGTTAAATTCGTGTGTTGAAGGGGAAGTCCTAAAACGCTTTCTGTGGAGAGACCTCAAAACAGGCCTTACAGCAGTATTCCCGCATATAACGAAATAGCAGTAAAACTCTGCCTAAAACACAGAAACAAGGTATCCTTCTATCTTCTCTCCTGTGCGTTTGTTCAGCTAAGGGAGTTAAATCTCCCTTTCGATTCAGGAGATAGAAGCACGTTTCTGGCAAGAGCTGCATTTGGACATTCCTGAATGAATGGGAATATATGCTGTAAGGAGAACTTTTTGCTTCTAAAACAAAAACGGAGCAACCTTACAGCATGGTTGTCAATGTGTGCATTCACCTTACAGATTTAAACTCGTGTTTTGAAAAGGAAATCTAGAAACGCTTTCTGTGGAGTGATGTCAAACAGGCATTTCCAGCAGTATTCCCGCATATAACGAAATAGCAGTAAAACTTTGCCTAAAACACAGAAGCAACGTATCCATCAATCTGCTCTGGTGTTCCTTTATTCAGCTAAATGAGTTAAATCTCCCTTTAGATTCAGGAGTTAGAAACACATTTCTGGCAAGGGCTGCATTTGGACATTCCTGCGTTAATGGGAGTATATGCTGTAAGACAAAGTCTATGCTTCTAAAACCAAAACAAATCGACCTAATGGAACGGTTGTCAATATGTGCATTCAACTTACACAGATAAACTCGTGTGTTAAAGGGGATGTCTGGAAATGATTTCCGTGGAGAGATCTCAAAACAGGCCTTCCTAGCAGTATTCCCGCATATAACGATATAGCAGTAAAACTCTGCTTAAAACACAGAAGCAACGTATCCTTCAATCTTCTCTCCTGTGCGATTTTCAGCTAAGTGAGTTAAATCTCCCTTTAGATTCAGGAGTTAAAAACACGTTTCTGGCAAGGTCGGCGTTTGGACATTCCTGAGTGAATGGAAGTAAATGCTGTAAGGAGAACCCTTTGATTCTAAAACCGAAACGGTGCTACCTAACAGAACGGTTGTCAAAGTGTGCATTCAGCTTACAGAGGTAAACTCGTGTGTTGAAAGGGAAGTCTGCAAATGCTTTCTGTGGGGAGATCTCAAAACAGGCCTTTCCAGCAGTATTCCCGCATATGACAAAATAGCAGTAAAACTCTGCCTTAAACACAGAAGCAACGCATATTTCAATCTGCTCTGCTGTGCGTTTGTTCTGCTAAGTGAGTTAAATCTCCCTTTATATTCAGGAGTTAGAAAAACGTTTCTGGCAAGAGCTGGGTTTGGAAATTCAGGAGGGAATTGGAGTATATGCTGTTAGAAGAAATCTCTGCAGTTAAAACCAAAATGGAGCAAGCGAAAAGAATGGTTGTAAATGTGTGCATTCAACTTAAGGAGTTCAACTCATGTGTTGAAAGGCAAGTCTGGAAACACTTTCTGTGGAGAAATCTCAAAATAGGCCTTTCCAGCAGTATTCCCACATATAACGAAATAGCAGTAAAACTCTGCCTGAAACACAAAAGCAACCTATCTTTCAAACTGCTCTGCTGTGCTAAGTGAGTAAAATCTCCCTTTAGATTCAGGAGTTAAAAACACGTTTCTGGCAATGGCTGCGTTTGGACATTCCTGAGTGAATTGGAGTATATACTGTTAGAAGAACTCTCTACTTCTAAAACCAAAGCCGACCTACATAACAGAACGGTTGTCCATGTGTGCATTCAACCTACAGTGTTAAATTCGTGTGTTGAAGGGGAAGTCCTAAAACGCTTTCTGTGGAGAGACCTCAAAACAGGCCTTACAGCAGTATTCCCGCATATAACGAAATAGCAGTAAAACTCTGCCTAAAACACAGAAACAAGGTATCCTTCTATCTTCTCTCCTGTGCGTTTGTTCAGCTAAGGGAGTTAAATCTCCCTTTCGATTCAGGAGATAGAAGCACGTTTCTGGCAAGAGCTGCATTTGGACATTCCTGAATGAATGGGAATATATGCTGTAAGAAGAACTTTTTGCTTCTAAAACAAAAACGGAGCAACCTTACAGCATGGTTGTCAATGTGTGCATTCACCTTACAGATTTAAACTCGTGTTTTGAAAAGGAAATCTAGAAACGCTTTCTGTGGAGTGATGTCAAACAGGCATTTCCAGCAGTATTCCCGCATATAACGAAATAGCAGTAAAACTTTGCCTAAAACACAGAAGCAACGTATCATTCAATCTGCTCTGCTGTGCGTTTTTTCAGCTAAGTGAGTTAAATCTCCCTTTAGATTCAGGACTTAGAAACACATTTCTGGCAAGAGCTGCGTGTGGACATTCCTGAGTGAATTGGAGTATATGCTGTTAGAAGAAATCTCTGCTTCTAAAACCAAAACGGAGCATCCTAATGGATCAGTTGTCAATGTGTGCATTCCACTTAAAGTGTTAAACTCGTGTGTTGAAGGGGAAGTCTGAAAACACTTTCTGTGGAGAGATCTCAACACAGGCCTTTCCAGCAGTATTCCCGCATATAACGAAATACAGTAAATCTCTGCCTAAAACACAGAAGCAACGTATCCTTCAATCTGCTCTCCTGTGTGTTAGTTCAGCTAAGTGAGTTAAATCTCCCTTTAGATTCAGGAGTTAGAAACACGTTTCTGGCAAGATCGGCATTTGGACATTCCTGAGTGAATGGAAGTAAATGCTGTAAAGAGAACTCTTTGCTTCTAAAACCGACACGGTGCTAACTAACAGAACGCATGTCAATGTGTGCATTCAACTTACAGAGTTAAACTCCTGTGTTGAAGGGGAAGTCTGGAAACGCTTTCTGTGGAGAGACCTCAAAACAGGCCTTACAGCAGTATTCCCGCATATAACGAAATAGCAGTAAAACTCTGCCTAAAACACAGAAACTACGTATCCTTCTATCTTCTCTCCTGTGCGTTTGTTCAGCTAAGGGAGTTAAATCTCCCTTTAGATTCAGGAGATAGAAGCACGTTTCTGGCAAGTGCTGCATTTGGACATTCCTGAATGAATGGGAATATATGCTGTAAGGAGAACATTTTGCTTCTAAAACCAAAACGGAGCAACCTTACAGCATGGTTGTCAATGTGTGCATTCACCTTACAGATTTAAACTCGTATTTTGAAAAGGAAATCTGGAAACGCTTTCTGTGGAGAGATCTCAAACAGGCATTTCCAACAGTATTCCCGCATATGACAAAATAGCAGTAAAACTCTGCCTAAAACACAGAAGCAACGTATCCTTCAATCTGCTCTGCTGTGCTAAGTGAGGAAAATCTCCCTTTGGATAAAGGAGTTAGAAACACGTTTCTGGCAATGGCTGCATTTGGACATTCCTGAGTTTATTGGAGTATATACTGTTCGAAGACCTCTCTGCTTCTAAAACCAAAGCGAAGCTACCTAACAGAAAGGTTGTCCATGTGTGCATTCAAGCTACAGAGTTAAACTCGTGTGTTGAAGGGGAAGTCTGGAAACAGTTTCTGTGGAGAGATCTCAAAACAGGCCCTTTCAGCAGTATTCCCGCATATAACGAGACACCAGTAAAACTCTTCCTTAAACACAGAAGCAACGTATCCTTCAAACTGCTCAGCTGGGCGTTTGTTCTGCTAAGTTAGTTAAATCTCCCTTTATATACAGGAGTTAGAAAAACGTTTCTGGCAAGAGCTGGGTTTGGAAATTCAGGAGGGAATTGGAGTATATGCTGTTAGAAGAAAACTCTGCTGTTAAAACCAAAACGGAGCAACCGAACAGAACAGTTGTCAATGTGTGCATTCAACTTACAGAGTTAAACTCGTGTGTTGAAGGGGAAGTCTGGAAACGCTTTCTGTGGAGAGACCTCAAAACAGGCCTTACAGCAGTATTCCCGCATATAACGAAATAGCAGTAAAACTCTGCCTAAAACACAGAAACAACGTATCCTTCTATCTTCTCTCCTGTGCGTTTGTTCAGCTAAGTGAGTTAAATCTCCCTTTAGATTCAGGAGATAGAAGCACGTTTCTGGCAAGAGCTGCATTTGGAGATTCCTGAATGAATGGGAATATATGTTGTAAGGAGAACTTTTTGCTTCTAAAACCAAATAGGAGCAACCTTACAGCATTGTTATCAATGTGTGCATACACCTTACAGATTTAAACTCGTGTTTTGAAAAGGAAATCTGGAAACGCTTTCTGTGGAGAGATCTCAAACAGGCATTTCCAGCAGTATTCCCGCATATAACGAAATAGCAGTAAAACTTTGCCTAAAACACAGAAGCAACGTATCCATCAATCTGCTCTGGTGTTCCTTTATTCAGCTAAATGAGTTAAATCTCCCTTTAGATTCAGGAGTTAGAAACACATTTCTGGCAAGGGCTGCGTTTGGACATTCCTGCGTTAATGGGAGTATATGGTGTAAGACAAAGTCTATGCTTCTAAAACCAAAACAAATCGACCTAATGGAACGGTTGTCAATATGTGCATTCAACTTACACAGATAAACTCGTGTGTTAAAGGGGATGTCTGGAAATGATTTCCGTGGAGAGATCTTAAAACAGGCCTTCCTAGCAGTATTCCCGCATATAACGATATAGCAGTAAAACTCTGCTTAAAACACAGAAGCAACGTATCCTTCAATCTTCTCTCCTGTGCGATTGTTGAGCTAAGTGAGTTAAATCTCCCTTTAGATTCAGGAGTTAAAAACACGTTTCTGGCAAGGTCGGCGTTTGGACATTCCTGAGTGAATGGAAGTAAATGCTGTAAGGAGAACTCTTTGCTTCTAATACCGAAACGGTGCTACCTAACAGAACGGTTGTCAAAGTGTGCATTCAACTTGCAGAGGTAAACTCGTGTGTTGAAAGGGAAGTCTGCAAATGCTTTCTGTGGGGAGATCTCAAAACAGGCCTTTCCAGCAGTATTCCCGCATATGACAAAATAACAGTACAACTCTGCCTTAAACACAGAAGCAACGAATATTTCAATCTGCTCTGCTGTGCGTTTGTTCTGCTAAGTGAGTTAAATCTCCCTTTATATTCAGGAGTTAGAAAAACGTTTCTGGCAAGAGCTCGGTTTTGAAATTCAGGAGGGAATTGGAGTATATGCTGTTAGAAGAAATCTCTGCAGTTAAAACCAAAACGGAGCAAGCGAAAAGAATGGTTGTAAATGTGTGCATTCAACTTAAGGAGTTCAACTCATGTGTTGAAAGGCAAGTCTGGAAACACTTTCTGTGGAGAAATCTCAAAATAGGCCTTTCCAGCAGTATTCCCACATATAACGAAATAGCAGTAAAACTCTGCCTAAAACACAAAAGCAACCTATCTTTCAATCTGCTCGGCTGTGCTAAGTGAGTAAAATCTCCCTTTAGATTCAGGAGTTAAAAACACGTTTCTGGCAATGGCTGCATTTGGACATTCCACAGTGAATTGTAATATATACTGTTAAACGAACTCTCTACTTCTAAAATGTAAACGGAGCTACCTAACAGAACGGTTGTCAATGTGTGCATTCAAATTACAGTGTTAAACTCTTTTGTTGAAGGGAAAATCTGGAAGCGCTTTCTGTGGAGAGATCTCAAAAGAGGCCTTTCCAGCAGTATTCCCGCATATAACGAAATAGCAGAAAAACTCGGCCTAAAACACAGAAGAAACGTATCATTCAATCTGCTCTGCTGTGCGTGTTTTCAGCTAAGTGAGTTAAATCTCCCTTTAGATTCAGGACTTAGAAACACATTTCTGGCAAGGGCTGCATTTGGACATTCCTGAGTGAATTGAAGTATATGCTGTTAGAAGAAATCTCTGCTTCTAAAACCAAAACAGAGCATCCTAATAGATCAGTTGTCAATGTGTGCATTCCACTTAAAGTGTTAAACTCGTGTGTTGAAGGGGAAGTCTGAAAACACTTTCTGTGGAGAGATCTCAACACAGGCTTTCCAGCAGTATTCCCGCATATAACGAAATACAGTAAATCTCTGCCTAAAACACAGAAGCAACGTATCCTTCAATCTGCTCTGCTGTGTGTTAGTTCAGCTAAGTGAGTTAAATCTCCCTTTAGATTCAGGAGTTAGAAACCCGTTTCTGGCAAGATCGGCGTTTGGACATTCCTGAGTGAATGGAAGTAAATGCTGTAAAGAGAACTCTTTGCTTCTAAAACCGACACGGTGCTAACTAACAGAACGGTTGTCAATGTGTGCATTCAACGTACAGAGTTAAACTCGTGTGTTGAAGGGGAAGTCTGGAAACGCTTTCTGTGGAGAGATCTCTAAACAGGCCTTACAGCAGTATTCCCGCATATAACGAAATAGCAGTTCAACTCTGCCTAAAACACAGAAGCAACGTATGCTTCAATCTGCTCTTCTGTGCTAAGTGAGGAAAGTCTCCCTTTAGATCCAGGAGTTAGAAACACGTTTCTGGCAATGGCTGCGTTTGGACATTCCTGAGTTTATTGGAGTATATACTGTTCGAAGACCTCTGTACTTCTAAAACCAAAGCGAAGCTACCTAACAGAACGGTTGTCCATGTTTGCATTCAACCTACAGAGTTAAACTCGTGTGTTGAAGGGAAAGTCTGGAAATATTTTCTGTGGAGAGATCTCAAAAGAGGCCTTTCCAGCAGTATTCCCGCATATAAAGAAATAGGAGAAAAACTCGGCCTAAAACACAGAAGAAACGTATCCTTCTATGTGCTCCGCTGTGCATTTGTTCAGCTTAGTGAGGTAAATCTCTTTTTAGAATCAGGTGTTAGAAACACGTTTTTGGCAACAGCTACGTTTGGACATTCCTGAGTGAATGGGAGTATATGCTGTAAGGAGAACTCTCTGCTTCTAAAACCAAAACGGAGCTATCTAACACAATGGTTGTCAATGTGTGCATTCAACTTACAGAGTTAAACTCTTCTGTTGAAGGGAAAATCTAAAAATGCTTTCTGTGCAGAGATCTCAAAAGAGGCCTTTCCAGCAGAATTCCCCCATATAACGAAATAGCAGTAAAACTCGGCCTAAAACACAGAAGCAAAGTATCATTCAATCTGCTCTGCTGTGCGTATGTTCAGCTAAGTGAGTAAAATCTCCGTTTAGATTCAGGAGTTAGAAACACGTCTCTGGCAAGAGCTGCATTTGGACATTCCGGAGTGAATGGGAGTATATGCTGTAAGCAGAACTTTCTGCTTCTAAAACCAAAACGGAGGTACCTAACAGAACGGTTCTCAATGTGTGCATTCAACTTACAGAGTTAAACTCATGAGTTAAAAAGGAAGTCTGGAAACGCTTTCTGTGGAGAGATCTCAAAACAGGCCTTTCCAGCAGTATTCCCGCATATAACGAAAAGCAGTATAATTCTGCCTTAAACGCAGAAGCAACGTATCCTTCAATCTGCTCAGCTGTGCGTTTGTTCTGCTAAGTTACTTAAATCTCCCTTTAGGTTCAGAAGTTAGAATCACGTTTCTAACCAGAGCTGCGTTTGGACATTCCTGAGTGAATGGGAGTATATGCTGTAAAAAGAAGTCTCTGCTTCTAAAACCAAAACCGATCTACCTAACACAACGGTTGTCAATGTGTGCATTCAACTTACAGAGTTAAACTCTTCTGTTGAAGGGAAAATCTGGAAACGCTTTCTGAGGAGAGATCTCAAAACAGGCATTTCCAGCAGTATTCCCGCATATAACGAAAGAGAAGTATAACTCTGCCGAAAACACAGAAGCAGCATATCATTCAATCTGTTCTGGTGTGCCTTTATTCAGCGAAGTGACTTAAATCTCCCTTTAGATTGAGGAGTTAGAAACACGTTTCTGGCAATGGCTGCGTTTGGACATTCCTGAGTGAATTGGAGTATATACTGTTAGAAGAACTCTCTACTTCTAAAACCAAAGCCGACCTACCTAACAGAACGGTTGTCAATGTGTGCATTCAACCTACAGAATTAAACTCGTGTTTTGAAGGGGAAGTCTGGAAATGCTTTCTGTGCAGAGATCACAAAAGGGGCCTTTCCAGCAGTATTCCCGCATATAACGAAATAGCAGTAAAACTCTGCCTAAAACACAGAAGGAAGGTATCCTTCAATCTGCTCTGCTGTGCATTTCTTATGCTAAGTGTGTTAAATCTCCCTTTAGATTCAGGAGATAGAAACACGTTCCTGGCAAGTGCTGCGTTTGGACATTTCTGAGTGAATGGGAATATATTCTGTAAGGAGAACTCTCTGCTTCTAAAACCAAAATGGAGCTACCTAACAGAACAATTGTCAATGTGTGCATTCAACTTACACAGATAAACTCGTGTGTTGAAGGGGACCTCTGGAAACGCTTTCTGTGGAGAGATCTCAAAACAGGCCTTTGTAGCAGTATTCCCGCATATAACGAAATAGCAGTAAAAGTCTGCTTAAAACACAGAAGCAACGTATCCTTCAGTCTTCTCTCCTGTGCTATTGTTCAGCTAAGTGAGTAAAATTTCCCTTTAGATTGAGCAGTTAGAAACAAGTTTCTGGCAAGAGATATGTTTGGACATTTCTGAGTGAATGGGAGTATAAGCTGTAAGGATAACTCTCTGCTTCTAAAATCAAAACGGAACCACCTAACAGAACGGTTTTCAATGTGTGCATTCAACTTACAGAGTTAAACTCTTGTGTTGAAGGGGAAGTCTGGAAACGCTTTCTGTGGAGAGATCTCAACACAGGCCTTTCCAGCAGTATTCCCGCATATAACGAAATAGAGTAAATCTCTGCCTAAAACACAGAAGCAACGTATCCTTCAATCTGCTCTGCTGTGTTAGTTCAGCTAAGTGAGTTAAATCTCCGTTTAGATTCAGGAGTTTGAATCACGTTTCTGGCAAGATCGGCGTTTGGACATTCCTGAGTGAATGGAAGTAAATGCTGTAAAGAGAACTCTTTGCTTCTAAAACCGACACGGTACTAACTAACAGAACGCTTGTCAATGTGTGCATTCAACTTACAGATTTAAACTCGTGTGTTGAAGGGGAACTCTGGAAACGCTTTCTGTGGAGAGATCTCAAAACAGGCCTTACAGCAGTATTCCCGCATATAACGAAATAGCAGTTCAACCCTGCTTAAAACACAGAAGCAACGTATCCTTCAATCTGCTCTTCTGTGCTAAGTGAGGAAAATCTCCCTTTAGATCCAGGAGTTAGAAACACGTTTCTGGCAATGGCTGCGTTTGGACATTCCTGAATTTATTGGAGTATATACTGTTCGAAGACCTCTCTACTTCTAAAACCAAAGCGACGCTAACAGAACGGTTATCCATGTGTGCATTCAACCTACAGAGTTAAACTCGTGTGTTGAAGGGGAAGTCTGGAAATATTTTCTGTGGAGAGATCTCAAAAGAGGCCTTTCCAGCAGTATTCCCGCATATAACGAAATAGGAGAAAAACTCGGCCTAAAACACAGAAGATACGTATCCTTCTATGTGCTCTGTTGTGCATTTGTTCAGCTTAGTGAGGTAAATCTCTTTTTAGAATCAGGTGTTAGAAACACGTTTTTGGCAACAGCTGCGTTTGGACATTCCTGAGTGAATGGGAGTATATGCTGTAAGGAGAACTCTCTGCTTCTAAAACCAAAACGGAGCTATCTAACACAATGGTTGTCAATGTGTGCATTCAACTTACAGAGTTAAACTCTTCTGTTGAAGGGAAAATCTAAAAATGCTTTCTGTGCAGAGATCTCAAAAGAGGCCTTTCCAGCAGAATTCCCCCATATAACGAAATAGCAGTAAAACTCGGCCTAAAACACAGAAGCAACGTATCATTCAATCTGCTCTGCTGTGCGTATGTTCACCTAAGTGAGTAAAATCTCCGTTTAGATTCAGGAGATAGAAACACGTTCCTGGCAATTGCTGCGTTTGGACATTTCTGAGTGAATGGGAATATATTCTGTAAGGAGAACTCTCTGCTTCTAAAACCAAAATGGAGATACCTAACAGAACAATTGTCAATGTGTGCATTCAACTTACACAGATAAACTCGTGTGTTGAAGGGGACCTCTGGAAACGCTTTCTGTGGAGAGATCTCAAAACAGGCCTTTCCAGCAGTATTCCCGCAGCATGGTTGTCAATGTGTGAATTCACCTTACAGATTTAAACACGTGTTTTGAAAAGGAAATCTGGAAACGCTTTCTGTGGAGAGATCTCAAAACAGCCCATTCCAGCAGTAATCCCGCATATAACAAAATAGCAGTAAAACTCTGCCTAAAACACAGAAGCAACGTATCATTCAATCTTCTCTGCTGTGCGTTTTTTCAGCTAAGTGAGTTAAATCTCCCTTTAGATTCAGGACTTAGAAACACATTTCTGGCAAGAGCTGCGTGTGGACATTCCTGAGTGAATTGGAGTATATGCTGTTAGAAGAAATCTCTGCTTCTAAAACCAAAAGGGAGCATCCGAATAGATCAGTTGTCAATGTGTGCATTCCACTTAAAGTGTTAAACTCGTGTGTTGAAGGGGAAGTCTGAAAACACTTTCTGTGGAGAGATCTCAACACAGGCCTTTCCAGCAGTATTCCCGCATATAACGAAATACAGTAAATCTCTGCCTAAAACACAGAAGCAACGTATCCTTCAATCTGCTCTGCTGTGTGTTAGTTCAGCTAAGTGAGTTAAATCTCCCTTTAGATTCAGGAGTTAGAAACCCGTTTCTGGCAAGATCGGCGTTTGGACATTCATGAGTGAATGGAAGTAAATGCTGTAAAGAGAACTCTTTGCTTCTAAAACCGACACGGTGCTAACTAACAGAACGCTTGTCAATGTGTGCATTCAACTTACAGAGTTAAACTCGTGTGTTGAAGGGGAAGTCTGGAAACGCTTTCTGTGGAGAGATCTCAAAACTGGCCTTACAGCAGTATTCCCGCATATAACGAAATAGCAGTTCAACTCTGCCTAAAACACAGAAGCAACGTATCCTTCAATCTGCTCTGCTGTGCTAAGTGAGGAAAATCTCCCTTTAGATCCAGGAGTTAGAAACACGTTTCTGGCAATGGCTGCGTTTGGACATTCCTGAGTTTATTGGAGTATATACTGTTCGAAGACCTCTCTACTTCTAAAACCAAAGCGAAGCTACCTAACAGAACGGTTGTCCATGTGTGAATTCAAGCTACAGAATTAAACTCGTGTGTTGAAGGGGAAGTCTGGAAACATTTTCTGTGGAGAGATCTCAAAACAGGCCTTTCCAGCAGTATTCCCGCATATAACGAAACACCAGTAAAACTCTTCCTTAAACACAGAAGCAACGTATCCTTCAAACTGCTCAGCTCGGCGTTTGTTCTGCTATGTTAGTTAAATCTCCCTTTATATTCAGGAGTTAGAAAAACATTTCTGGCAAGAGCTGGGTTTGGAAATTCAGGAGGGAATTGGAGTATATAATGTTAGAAGAAATCTCTGCAGTTAAAACCAAAACGGGGCATCCGAACAGAATGGTTGTAAATGTGTGCATTCAACTTAAGGAGTTCAACTCGTGTGTTGAAAGGCAAGTCTGGAAACACTTTGTGTGGAGAAATCTCAAAATAGGCCTTTCCAACAGTATTCCCACATATAACGAAATAGCAGTAAAACTCTGCCTGAAACACAAAAGCAACCTATCTTTCAAACTGCTCTGCTGTGCTAAGTGAGTAAAATCTCCCTTTAGTTTCAGGAGTTAAAAACACGTTTCTGGCAACGGCTGCGTTTGGACATTCCTGAGTGAATTGGAGTATATACTGTTAGAAGAACTCTCTACTTCTAAAACCAAAGCCGACCTACCTAACAGAACGGTTGTCCATGTGTGCATTCAACCTACAGAGTTAAATTCGTGTGTTGAAGGGGAAGTCCTAAAACGCTTTCTGTGCAGAGATCACAAAAGGGGCCTTTCCAGCAGTATTCCCGCATATAACGAAATAGCAGTAAAACTCTGCCTAAAACACAGAAGGAAGGTATCCTTCAATCTGCTCTGCTGTGCATTTCTTATGCTAAGTGTGTTAAATCTCCCTTTAGATTCGGGAGATAGAAAAACGTTCCTGGCAAGTGCTGCGTTTCGACATTTCTGAGTGAATGGGAATATATTCTGTAAGGAGAACTCTCTGCTTCTAAAACCAAAATGGAGCTACCTAACAGAACAATTGTCAATGTGTGCATTCAACTTACACAGATAAACTCGTGTGTTGAAGGGGACCTCTGGAAACGCTTTCTGTGGAGAGATCTCAAAACAGGCCTTTGTAGCAGTATTCCCGCATATAACGAAATAGCAGTAAAAGTCTGCTTAAAACACAGAAGCAACGTATCCTTCAGTCTTCTCTCCTGTGCGATTGTTCAGCTAAGTGAGTAAAATTTCCCTTTACATTCAGCAGTTAGAAACACGTTTCTGGCAAGAGCTATGTTTGGACATTCCTGAGTGAATGGGAGTATAAGCTGTAAGGATAACTCTCTGCTTCTAAAATCAAAACGGAACCACCTAACAGAACAGTTTTCAATGTGTGCATTCAACTTACAGAGTTAAACTCTTGTGTTGAACGGGAAGTCTGGAAACGCTTTCTGTGGAGAGATCTCAAAACAGCCCATTCCAGCAGTAATCCCGCATATAACAAAATAGCAGTAAAACTCTGCCTAAAACACAGAAGCAACGTATCATTAAATCTGCTCTGCTGTGCGTTTTTTCAGCTAAGTGAGTTAAATCTCCCTTTAGATTCAGGACTTAGAAACACATTTCTGGCAAGAGCTGCGTGTGGACATTCCTGAGTGAATTGGAGTATATGCTGTTAGAAGAAATCTCTGCTTCTAAAACCAAAACGGAGCATCCTAATAGATCAGTTGTCAATGTGTGCATTCCACTTAAAGTGTTAAACTCGTGTGTTGAAGGGAAAGTCTGAAAACACTTTCTGTGGAGAGATCTCAACACAGGCCTTTCCAGCAGTATTCCCGCATATAACGAAATACAGTAAATCTCTGCCTAAAACACAGAAGCAACGTATCCTTCAATCTGCTCTGCTGTGTGTTAGTTCAGCTAAGTGAGTTAAATCTCCCTTTAGATTCAGGAGTTAGAAACCCGTTTCTGGCAAGATCGGCGTTTGGACATTCCTGAGTGAATGGAAGTAAATGCTGTAAAGAGAATTCTTTGCTTCTAAAACCGACACGGTGCTAACTAACAGAACGGTTGCCAATGTGTGCATTCAACTTACAGAGTTAAACTCGTGTGTTGAAGGGGAAGTCTGGAAACGCTTTCTGTGGAGAGATCTCAAAACAGGCCTTACAGCAGTATTCCCGCATATAACGAAATAGCAGTTCAACTCTGACTAAAACACAGAAGCAACGTATCCGTCAATCTCCTCTTCTATGCTAAGTGAGGAAAGTCTCCCTTTAGATCCAGGAGTTAGAAACACGTTTCTGGCAATGGCTGCGTTTGGACATTCCTGAGTTTATTGGAGTATATACTGTTCGAAGACCTCTCTACTTCTAAAACCAAAGCGAAGCTACCTAACAGAACGGTTGTCCATGTGTGCATTCAACCTACAGATTTAAACTCGTGTGTTGAAGGGGAAGTCTGGAAATATTTTCTGTGGAGAGATCTCAAAAGAGGCCTTTCCAGCAGTATTCCCGCATATAAAGAAATAGGAGAAAAACTCGGCCTAAAACACAGAAGTAACGTATCCTTCTATGTGCTCCGCTGTGCATTTGTTCAGCTTAGTGAGGTAAATCTCTTTTTAGAATCAGGTGTTAGAAACACGTTTTTGGCAACACCTGCGCTGGGACATTCCTGAGTGAATGGGAGTATATGCTGTAAGGAGAACTCTCTGCTTCTAAAACGAAAACGGAGCTATCTAACACAATGGTTGTCAATGTGTGCATTCAACTTACGGAGTTAAACTCTTCTGTTGAAGGGAAAATCTAAAAATGCTTTCTGTGCAGAGATCTCAAAAGAGGCCTTTCCAGCAGAATTCCCCCATATAACGAAATAGCAGTAAAACTCGGCCTAAAACACAGAAGCAACGTATCATTCAATCTGCTCTGCTGTGCGTATGTTCAGCTAAGTGAGTAAAATCTCCGTTTAGATTCAGGAGTTAGAAACACGTCTCTGGCAAGAGCTGCATTTGGACATTCCGGAGTGAATGGGAGTATATGCTGTAAGCAGAACTTTCTGCTTCTAAAACCAAAACGGAGCTACCTAACAGAACGGTTCTCAATGTGTGCATTCAACTTACAGAGTTAAACTCGTGAGTTAAAAAGGAAGTCTGGAAACGCTTTCTGTGGAGAGATCTCAAAACAGGCCGTTCCAGCAGTATTCCCGCATATAACGAAAAGCAGTATAATTCTGCCTTAAACACAGAAGCAACATATCCTTCAATCTGCTCAGCTGTGCGTTTGTTCTGCTAAGTTAGTTAAATCTCCCTTTAGATTCAGAAGTTAGAATCACGTTTCTAACCAGAGCTGCGTTTGGACATTCCTGAGTGAATGGGAGTATATGCTGTAAAAAGAACTCTCTGCTTCTAAAACCAAAGCAGATCTACCTAACACAACGGTTGTCAATGTGTGCATTCAACTTACAGAGTTAAACTCTTCTGTTGAAGGGAAAATCTGGAAACGCTTTCTGTGGAGAGATCACCAAACAGGCATTTCCAGCAGTATTCCCGCATATAAAGAAATAGAAGTATAACTCTGCCGAAAACACAGAAGCAGCGTATCATTCAATCTGTTCTGGTGTGCCTTTATTCAGCGAAGTGACTTAAATCTCCCTTTAGATTGAGGAGTTAGAAACACGTTTCTGGCAATGGCTGCGTTTGGACATTCCTGAGTGAATTGGAGTATATACTGTTAGAAGAACTCTCTACTTCTAAAACCAAAGCCGACCTACCTAACAGAACGGTTGTCAATGTGTGCATTCAACCTACAGGATTAAACTCGTGTTTTGAAGGGGAAGTCTGGAAACGCTTTCTGTGCAGAGATCACAAAAGGGGCCTTTCCAGCAGTATTCCCGCATATAACGAAATAGCAGTAAAACTCTGCCTAAAACACAGAAGGAAGGTATCCTTCAATCCGCTCTGCTGTGCATTTCTTATGCTAAGTGTGTTAAATCTCCCTTTAGATTCAGGAGATAGAAACACGTTCCTGGCAAGGGCTGCGTTTGGACATTTCTGAGTGAATGGGAATATATTCTGTAAGGAGAACTCTCTGCTTCTAAAACCAAAATGGAGCTACCTAACAGAACAATTGTCAATGTGTGCATTCAACTTACACAGATAAACTCGTGTGTTGAAGGGGACCTCTGGAAACGCTTTCTGTGGAGAGATCTCAAAACAGGCCTTTGTAGCAGTATTCCCGCATATAACGAAATAGCATTAAAAGTCTGCTTAAAACACAGAAGCAACGTATCCTTCAGTCTTGTCTCCTGTGCGATTGTTCAGCTAAGTGAGTAAAATTTCCCTTTAGATTCGGCACTTAGAAACACGTCTCTGGCAAGAGCTATGTTTGGACATTCCTGAGTGAATGGGAGTATAAGCTGTAAGGATAACTCTCTGCTTCTAAAATCAAAACGGAACCACCTAACAGAACGGTTTTCAATGTGTGCATTCAACTTACAGAGATAAACTCTTGTGTTGAAGGGGAAGTCTGGAAACGTTTTCTGTGGAGAGATTTCAAAACAGCCCATTCCAGCAGTAATCCCGCATATAACAAAATAGCAGTAAAACTCTGCCTAAAACACAGAAGCAACGTATCATTCAATTTGCTCTGCTGTGCGTTTTTTCAGCTAAGTGAGTTAAAACTCCCTTTAGATTCAGGACTTAGAAACACATTTCTGGCAAGAGCTGCGTGTGGACATTCTTGAGTGAATTGGAGTATATGCTGTTAGAAGAAATCTCTGCTTCTAAAACCAAAACGGAGCATCCTAATAGATCAGTTGTCAATGTGTGCATTCCACTTAAAGTGATAAACTCGTGTGTTGAAGGGGAAGTCTGGAAACATTTTCTGTGGAGAGATCTCAAAACAGGCCTTTCCAGCAGTATTCCCGCATATAACGAAACACCAGTAAAAGTCTTCCTTAAACACAGAAGCAACGTATCCTTCAAACTGCTCAGCTCGGCGTTTGTTCTGCTAAGTTAGTTAAATCTCCCTTTATATTCAGGAGTTAGACAAACGTTTCTGGCAAGGAGCTGGGTTTGGAAATTCAGGAGGGTATTGGAGTATATGCTGTTAGAAGAAATCTCTGCAGTTAAAACCAAAACGGAGCAACCGAACAGAATGGTTGTAAATGTGTGCATTCAACTTAAGGATTTCAACTCGTGTGTTGAAAGGCAAGTCTGGAAACACTTTCTGTGGAGAAATCTCAAAATAGGCCTTTCCATCAATATTCCCACATATAACGAAATTGCAGTAAAACTCTGCCTAAAACACAAAAGCAACCTATCTTTCAAACTGCTCTGCTGTGCTAAGTGAGTAAAATCTCCCTTTAGATTCAGGAGTTAAAACACGTTTCTGGCAATGGCTGCGTTTGGACATTCCTGAGTGAATTGGAGTATATACTGTTAGAAGAACTCTCTACTTCTAAAACCTAAACGGAGCTACCTAACAGAACGGTTGTCAATGTGTGCATTCAACTTACAGAGTTAAACTCTTTTGTTGAAGGGAATATCTGGAAGGGCTTTCTGTGGAGAGATCTCAAAAGAGGCCTTTCCAGCAGTTTTCCCGCATATAACGAAATAGCAGAAAAACTCGCCCTAAAACACAGAAGAAACGTATCCTTCTATGTGCTCCGCTGTGCATTTGTTCAGCTTAGTGATGTAAATCTCTTTTTAGAATCAGGTGTTAGAAACACGTTTTTGGCAACAGCTGCGTTTGGACATTCCTGAGTGAATGGGAGTATATGCTGTGAGGAGAACTCTCTGCTTCTAAAACCAAAACGGAGGTATCTAACACAATGGTTGTCAATGTGTGCATTCAACTTACGGAGTTAAACTCTTCTGTTGAAGGGAAAATCTAAAAATGCTTTCTGTGCAGAGATCTCAAAGAGGCCTTTCCAGCAGAATTCCCCCATATAACGAAATAGCAGTAAAACTCGGCCTAAAACACAGAAGTAACGTATCATTCAATCTGCTCTGCTGTGCGTATGTTCAGCTAAGTGAGTAAAATCTCCGTTTAGATTCTGGAGTTAGAAACACGTTTCTGGCAAGAGCTGCATTTGGACATTCCGGAGTGAATGGGAGTATATGCTGTAAGCAGAACTTTCTGCTTCTAAAACCAAAACGGAGCTACCTAACAGAACGGTTCTCAATGTGTGCATTCAACTTACAGAGTTAAACTCGTGAGTTAAAAAGGAAGTCTGGAAACGCTTTCTGTGGAGAGATCTCAAAACAGGCCTTTCCAGCGGTATTCCCGCATATAACGAAAAGCAGTATAATTCTGCCTTAAACACAGAAGCAACGTATCCTTCAATCTGCTCAGCTGTGCGTTTGTTCTGCTAAGTTAGTTAAATCTCCCTTTAGATTCAGAAGTTAGAATCACGTTTCTAACCAGAGCTGCGTTCGGACATTCCTGAGTGAATGGGAGTATATGCTGTAAAAAGAACTCTCTGCTTCTAAAACCAAAACAGATCTACCTAACACAACGGTTGTCAATGTGTGCATTCAACTTACAGAGTTAAACTCTTCTGTTGAAGAGAAAGTCTGGAAACGCTTTCTGTGGAGAGATCACCAAACAGGCATTTCCAGCAGTATTCCCGCATATAAAGAAATAGAAGTATAACTCTGCCGAAAACACAGAAGCAGCGTATCATTCAATCGGTTCTGGTGTGCCTTTATTCAGCGAAGTGACTTAAATCTCCCTTTAGATTGAGGAGTTAGAAACACGTTTCTGGCAATGGCTGCGTTTGGACATTCCTGAGTGAATTGGAGTATATACTGTTAGAAGAACTCTCTACTTCTAAAACCAAAGCCGACCTACCTAACAGAACGGTTGTCAATGTGTGCATTCAACCTACAGAATTAAACTCGTGTTTTGAAGGGGAAGTCTGGAAACGCTTTCTGTGCAGAGATCACAAAAGGGGCCTTTCCAGCAGTATTCCCGCATATAACGAAATAGCAGTAAAACTCTGCCTAAAACACAGAAGGAAGGTATCCTTCAATCCGCTCTGCTGTGCATTTCTTATGCTAAGTGTGTTAAATCTCCCTTTAGATTCAGGAGATAGAAACACGTTCCTGGCAAGGGCTGCGTTTGGACATTTCTGAGTGAATGGGAATATATTCTGTAAGGAGAACTCTCTGCTTCTAAAACCAAAATGGAGCTACCTAACAGAACAATTGTCAATGTGTGCATTCAACTTACACAGATAAACTCGTGTGTTGAAGGGGACCTCTGGAAACGCTTTCTGTGGAGAGATCACAAAACAGGCCTTTGTAGCAGTATTCCCGCATATAACGAAATAGCAGTAAAAGTCTGCTTAAAACACAGAAGCAACGTATCCTTCAGTCTTCTCTCCTGTGCGATTGTTCAGCTAAGTGAGTAAAATTTCCCTTTAGATTCGGCACTTAGAAACACGTCTCTGGCAAGAGCTATGTTTGGACATTCCTGAGTGAATGGGAGTATAAGCTGTAAGGATAACTCTCTGCTTCTAAAATCAAAACGGAACCTCCTAACAGAACGGTTTTCAATGTGTGCATTCAACTTACAGAGTTAAACTCTTGTGTTGAAGGGGAAGTCTGGAAACGTTTTCTGTGGAGACATCTCAAAACAGCCCATTCCAGCAGTAATCCCGCATATAACAAAATAGCAGTAAAACTCTGCCTAAAACACAGAAGCAACATATCATTCAATCTGCTCTGCTGTGCGTTTTTTCAGCTAAGTGAGTTAAAACTCCCTTTAGATTCAGGACTTAGAAACACATTTCTGGCAAGAGCTGCGTGTGGACATTCTTGAGTGAATTGGAGTATATGCTGTTAGAAGAAATCACTGCTTCTAAAACCAAAACGGAGCATCCTAATAGATCAGTTGTCAATGTGTGCATTCCACTTAAAGTGTTAAACTCGTGTGTTGAAGGGGAAGTCTGGAAACATTTTCTGTGGAGAGATCTCAAAACAGGCCTTTCCAGCAGTATTCCCGCATATAACGAAACACCAGTAAAACTCTTCCTTAAACACAGAAGCAACGTATCCTTCAAACTTCTCAGCTCGGCGTTTGTTCTGCTAAGTTAGTTAAATCTCCCTTTATATTCAGGAGTTAGACAAACGTTTCTGGCAAGGAGCTGGGTTTGGAAATTCAGGAGGGAATTGGAGTACATGCTGTTAGAAGAAATCTCTGCAGTTAAAACCAAAACGGAGCAACCGAACAGAATGGTTGTAAATGTGTGCATTCAACTTAAGGAGTTCAACTCGTGTGTTGAAAGGCAAGTCTGGAAACACTTTCTGTGGAGAAATCTCAAAATAGGCCTTTCCATCAGTATTCCCACATATAACGAAATAGCAGTAAAACTCTGCCTAAAACACAAAAGCAACCTATCTTTCAAACTGCTCTGCTGTGCTAAGTGAGTAAAATCTCCCTTTAGATTCAGGAGTTAAAACACGTTTCTGGCAATGGCTGCGTTTGGACATTCCTGAGTGAATTGGAGTATATACTGTTAGAAGAACTCTCTACTTCTAAAACCTAAACGGAGCTACCTAACAGAACGGTTGTCAATGTGTGCATTCAACTTACAGAGTTAAACTCTTTTGTTGAAGGGAATATCTGGAAGGGCTTTCTGTGGAGAGATCTCAAAAGAGACCTTTCCAGCAGTTTTCGCGCATATAACGAAATAGTAGAAAAACTCGGCCTAAAACACAGAAGAAACGTATCCTTCTATGTGCTCCGCTGTGCATTTGTTCAGCTTAGTGTGGTAAATCTCTTTTTAGAATCAGGTGTTAGAAACACGTTTTTGGCAACAGCTGCGTTTGGACATTCCTGAGTGAATGGGAGTATATGCTGTAAGTAGAACTCTCTGCTTCTAAAACCAAAACGGAGGTATCTAACAAAATGGTTGTCAATGTGTGCATTCAACTTACAGAGTTAAACTCTTCTGTTGAAGGGAATATCTAAAAATGCTTTCTGTGCAGAGATCTCAAAAGAGGCCTTTCCAGCAGAATTCCCCCATATAACGAAATAGCAGTAAAACTCGGCCTAAAACACAGAAGCAACGTATCATTCAATCTGCTCTGCTGTGCGTATGTTCAGCTAAGTGAGTAAAATCTCCGTTTAGATTCAGGAGTTAGAAACACGTTTCTGGCAAGGGCTGCATTTGGACATTCCGGAGTGAATGGGAGTATATGCTGTAAGCAGAACTTTCTGCTTCTAAAACCAAAACGGAGCTACCTAACAGAACGGTTCTCAATGTGTGCATTCAACTTACAGAGTTAAACTCGTGAGTTAAAAAGGAAGTCTGGAAACGCTTTCTGTGGAGAGATCTCAAAACAGGCCTTTCCAGCAGTATTCCCGCATATAACGAAAAGCAGTATAATTCTGCCTTAAACACAGAAGCAACGTATCCTTCAATCTGCTCAGCTGTGCGTTTGTTCTGCTAAGTTAGTTAAATCTCCCTTTAGATTCAGAAGTTAGAATCACGTTTCTAACCAGAGCTGCGTTCGGATATTCCTGAGTGAATGGGAGTATATGCTGTAAAAAGAACTCTCTGCTTCTAAAACCAAAACAGATCTACCTAACACAACGGTTGTCAATGTGTGCATTCAACTTAGAGAGTTAAACTCTTCTGTTGAAGGGAAAATCTGGAAACGCTTTCTGTGGAGAGATCTCAAAACAGGCATTTCCAGCAGTATTCCCGCATATAACGAAATAGAAGTATAACTCTGCCGAAAACACAGAAGCAGCGTATCATTCAATCTGTTCTGGTGTGCCTTTATTCAGCGAAGGGACTTAAATCTCCCTTTAGATTGAGGAGTTAGAAACATGTTTCTGGCAATGGCTGCGTTTGGACATTCCTGAGTGAATTGGAGTATATGCTGTTAGAAGAACTCTCTACTTCTAAAACCAAAGACGACCTACCTAACAGAACGGTTGTCAATGTGTGCATTCAACCTACAGAATTAAACTCGTGTTTTGAAGGGGAAGTCTGGAAAGGCTTTATGTGCAGAGATCACAAAAGGGGCCTTTCCAGCAGTATTCCCGCATATAACGAAATAGCAGTAAAACTCTGCCTAAAACACAGAAGGAAGGTATCCTTCAATCTGCTCTGCTGTGCATTTCTTATGCTAAGTGTGTTAAATCTCCCTTTAGATTCAGGAGATAGAAACACGTTCCTGGCAAGTGCTGCGTTTGGACATTTCTGAGTGAATGGGATTATATTCTGTAAGGAGAACTCTCTGCTTCTAAAACCAAAATGGTGCTACCTAACAGAACAATTGTCAATGTGTGCATTCAACTTACACAGATAAACTCGTGTGTTGAAGGGGACCTCTGGAAACGCTTTCTGTGGAGAGATCTCAAAACAGGCCTTTGTAGCAGTATTCCCGCATATAACGAAATAGCAGTAAAAGTCTGCTTAAAACACAGAAGCAACGTATCTTTCAGTCT
Source organism: Saguinus oedipus (assembly GCA_031835075.1). Taxonomy (NCBI): domain Eukaryota; kingdom Metazoa; phylum Chordata; class Mammalia; order Primates; family Cebidae; genus Saguinus; species Saguinus oedipus. Next base: position 20,628,324 of record CM063181.1, read on the forward strand.
TCTCTCCTGTGCGATTGTTCAGCTAAGTGAGTAAAATTTCCCTTTAGATTCAGCAGTTAGAAACACGTTTCTGGCAAGAGCTATGTTTGGACATTCCTGAGTGAATGGGAGTATAAGCTGTAAGGATAACTCTCTGCTTCTAAAATCAAAATGGAACCACCTAACAGAACGGTTTTCAATGTGTGCATTCAACTTACAGAGTTAAACTCTTGTGTTGAAGGGGAAGTCTGGAAACGCTTTCTGTGGAGAGATCTCAAAACAGCCCATTCCAGCAGTAATACCGCATATAACAAAATAGCAGTAAAACTCTGCCTAAAACACAGAAGCAACGTATCATTCAATCTGCTCTGCTGTGCGTTTTTTCAGCTAAGTGAGTTAAATCTCCCTTTAGATTCAGGACTTAGAAACACATTTCTGGCAAGAGCTGCGTGTGGACATTCCTGAGTGAATTGGAGTATATGCTGTTAGAAGAAATCTCTGCTTCTAAAACCAAAATGGAGCATCCTAATAGATTAGTTGTCAATGTGTGCATTCCACTTAAAGTGTTAAACTCGTGTGTTGAAGGGGAAGTCTGAAAACAATTTCTGTGGAGAGATCTCAACACAGGCCTTTCCAGCAGTATTCCCGCATATAACGAAATACAGTAAATCTCTGCCTAAAACACAGAAGCAACGTATCCTTCAATCTGCTCTGCTGTGTGTTAGTTCAGCTAAGTGAGTTAAATCTCCCTTTAGATTCAGGAGTTAGAAACCCGTTTCTGGCAAGATCGGCGTTTGGACATTCCTGAGTGAATGGAAGTAAATGCTGTAAAGAGAACTCTTTGCTTCTAAAACTGACACGGTGCTAACTAACAGAACGGTTGTCAATGTGTGCATTCAACTTACAGAGTTAAACTCGTGTGTTGAAGGGGAAGTCTGGAAACGCTTTCTGTGGAGAGATCTCAAAACAGGCCTTACAGCAGTATTCCCACATATAACGAAATAGCAGTAAAACTCTGCCTAAAACACAGAAGCAACGTATCCTTCAATCTGCTCTTCTGTGCTAAGTGAGGAAAGTCTCCCTTTAGATCCAGGAGTTAGAAACACGTTTCTGGCAATGGCTGCGTTTGGACATTCCTGAGTTTATTGGAGTATATACTGTTCGAAGACCTCTCTACTTCTAAAACCAAAGTGAAGCTACCTAACAGAACGGTTGTCCATGTGTGCATTCAACCTACAGAGTTAAACTCGTGTGTTGAAGGGGAACTCTGGAAATATTTTCTGTGGAGAGATCTCAAAAGAGGCCTTTCCAGCAGTATTCCCGCATATAACGAAATAGGAGAAAAACTCGGCCTAAAACACAGAAGAAACGTATCCTTCTATGTGCTCCGCTGTGCATTTGTTCAGCTTAGTGAGGTAAATCTCTTTTTAGAATCAGGTGTTAGAAACACATTTTTGGCAACAGCTGCCTTTGGACATTCCTGAGTGAATGGGAGTATATGTTGTAAGGAGAACTCTCTGCTTCTAAAACCAAAACGGAGCTATCTAACACAATGGTTGTCAATGTGTGCATTCAACTTACAGAGTTAAACTCTTCTGTTGAAGGGAAAATCTAAAAATGCTTTCTGTGCAGAGATCTCAAAAGAGGCCTTTCCAGCAGAATTCCCCCATATAACGAAATAGCAGTAAAACTCGGCCTAAAACACAGAAGCAACGTATCATTCAATCTGCTCTGCTGTGCGTATGTTCAGCTAAGTGAGTAAAATCTCCGTTTAGATTCAGGAGTTAGAAACACGTCTCTGGCAAGAGCTGCATTTGGACATTCCGTAGGGAATGGGAGTATATGCTGTAAGCAGAACTTTCTGCTTCTAAAACCAAAACGGAGCTACCTAACAGAACGGTTCTCAATGTGTGCATTCAACTTACAGAGTTAAACTCGTGAGTTAAAAAGGAAGTCTGGAAACGCTTTCTGTGGAGAGATCTCAAAACAGGCCTTTCCAGCAGTATTCCCGCATATAACGAAAAGCAGTATAATTCTGCCTTAAACGCAGAAGCAACGTATCCTTCAATCTGCTCAGCTGTGCGTTTGTTCTGCTAAGTTAGTTAAATCTCCCTTTAGATTCAGAAGTTAGAATCACGTTTCTAACCAGAGCTGCGTTTGGACATTCCTGAGTGAATGGGAGTATATGCTGTAAAAAGAACTCTCTGCTTCTAAAACCAAAACAGATCTACCTAACACAACGGTTGTCAATGTGTGCATTCAACTTACAGAGTTAAACTCTTCTGTTGAAGGGAAAATCTGGAAACGCTTTCTGTGGAGAGATCTCAAAACAGGCATTTCCAGCAGTATTCCCGCATATAACGAAATAGAAGTATAACTCTGCCGAAAACACAGAAGCAGCGTATCATTCAATCTGTTCTGGTGTGCCTTTATTCAGCGAAGGGACTTAAATCTCCCTTTAGATTGAGGAGTTAGAAACATGTTTCTGGCAATGGCTGCGTTTGGACATTCCTGAGTGAATTGGAGTATATGCTGTTAGAAGAACTCTCTACTTCTAAAACCAAAGACGACCTACCTAACAGAACGGTTGTCAATGTGTGCATTCAACCTACAGAATTAAACTCGTGTTTTGAAGGGGAAGTCTGGAAAGGCTTTATGTGCAGAGATCACAAAAGGGGCCTTTCCAGCAGTATTCCCGCATATAACGAAATAGCAGTAAAACTCTGCCTAAAACACAGAAGGAAGGTATCCTTCAATCTGCTCTGCTGTGCATTTCTTATGCTAAGTGTGTTAAATCTCCCTTTAGATTCAGGAGATAGAAACACGTTCCTGGCAAGTGCTGCGTTTGGACATTTCTGAGTGAATGGGATTATATTCTGTAAGGAGAACTCTCTCCTTCTAAAACCAAAATGGAGCTACCTAACAGAACAATTGTCAATGTGTGCATTCAACTTACACAGATAAACTCGTGTGTTGAAGGGGACCTCTGGAAACGCTTTCTGTGGAGAGATCTCAAAACAGGCCTTTGTAGCAGTATTCCCGCATATAACGAAATAGCAGTAAAAGTCTGCTTAAAACACAGAAGCAACGTATCTTTCAGTCTTCTCTCCTGTGCGATTGTTCAGCTAATTGAGTAAAATTTCCCTTTAGATTCAGCAGTTAGAAACACGTTTCTGGCAAGAGCTATGTTTGGACATTCCTGAGTGAATGGGAGTATAAGCTGTAAGGATAACTCTCTGCTTCTAAAATCAAAATGGAACCACCTAACAGAACGGTTTTCAATGTGTGCATTCAACTTACAGAGTTAAACTCTTGTGTTGAAGGGGAAGTCTGGAAACGCTTTCTGTGGAGAGATCTCAAAACAGCCCATTCCAGCAGTAATCCCGCATATAACAAAATAGCAGTAAAACTCTGCCTAAAACACAGAAGCAACGTATCATTCAATCTGCTCTGCTGTGCGTTTTTTCAGCTAAGTGAGTTAAATCTCCCTTTAGATTCAGGACTTAGAAACACATTTCTGGCAAGAGCTGCGTGTGGACATTCCTGAGTGAATTGGAGTATATGCTGTTAGAAGAAATCTCTGCTTCTAAAACCAAAATGGAGCATCCTAATAGATCAGTTGTCAATGTGTGCATTCCACTTAAAGTGTTAAACTCGTGTGTTGAAGGGGAAGTCTGAAAACACTTTCTGTGGAGAGATCTCAACACAGGCCTTTCCAGCAGTATTCCCGCATATAACGAAATACAGTAAATCTCTGCCTAAAACACAGAAGCAACGTATCCTTCAATCTGCTCTGCTGTGTGTTAGTTCAGCTAAGTGAGTTAAATCTCCCTTTAGATTCAGGAGTTAGAAACACGTTTCTGGCAAGATCGGCGTTTGGACATTCCTGCGTGAAAGGAAGTAAATGCCTTAAAGAGAACCCTTTGCTTCTAAAACCGACACGGTGCTAACTAACAGAACGGTTGTCAATGTGTGCATTCAACTTACAGAGTTAAACTCGTGTGTTGAAGGGGAAGTCTGGAAACGCTTTCTGTGGAGAGATCCCAAAACAGGCCTTACAGCAGTATTCCCGCATATAACGAAATAGCAGTTCAACTCTGCCTAAAACACAGAAGCAACGTATCCTTCAATCTGCTCAGCTGTGCGTTTGTTCTGCTAAGTTAGTTAAATCTCCCTTAAGATTCAGAAGTTAGAATCACGTTTCTAACCAGAGCTGCGTTTGGACATTCCTGAGTGAATGGGAGTATATGCTGTAAAAAGAACTCTCTGCTTCTAAAACCAAAACAGATCTACCTAACACAACGGTTGTCAATGTGTGCATTCAACTTACAGAGTTAAACTCTTCTGTTGAAGGGAAAATCTGGAAACGCTTTCTGTGGAGAGATCTCAAAACAGGCATTTCCAGCAGTATTCCCGCATATAACGAAATAGAAGTATAACTCTGCCGAAAACACAGAAGCAGCGTATCATTCAATCTGTTCTGGTGTGCCTTTATTCAGCGAAGTGACTTAAATCTCCCTTTAGATTGAGGAGTTAGAAACACGTTTCTGGCAATGGCTGCGTTTGGACATTCCTGAGTGAATTGGAGTATATACTGTTAGAAGAACTCTCTACTTCTAAAACCAAAGCCGACCTACCTAACAGAATGGTTGTCAATGTGTGCATTGAACCTACAGAATTAAACTCGTGTTTTGAAGGGGAAGTCTTGAAAGGCTTTCTGTGCAGAGATCACAAAAGGGGCCTTTCCAGCAGTAATCCCGCATATAACAAAATAGCAGTAAAACTCTGCCTAAAACACAGAAGCAACGTATCATTCAATCTGCTCTGCTGTGCGTTTTTTCAGGTAAGTGAGTTAAATCTCCCCTTAGTTTCAGGACTTAGAAACACATTTCTGGCAAGAGCTGCGTGTGGACATTCCTGAGTGAATTGGAGTAAATGCTGTTAGAAGAAATCTCTGCTTCTAAAACCAAAACGGAGCATCCTAATAGATCAGTTGTCAATGTGTGCATTCCACTTAAAGTGTTAAACTCGTGTGTTGAAGGGGAAGTCTGAAAACACTTTCTGTGGAGAGATCTCAACACAGGCCTTTCCAGCAGTATTCCCGCATATAACGAAATACAGTAAATCTCTGCCTAAAACACAGAAGCAACGAATCCTTCAATCTGCTCTGCTGAGTGTTAGTTCAGCTAAGTGAGTTAAATCTCCCTTTAGATTCAGGAGTTAGAAACACGTTTCTGGCAAGATCGGCGTTTGGACATTCCTGAGTGAATGGAAGTAAATGCTGTAAAGAGAACCCTTTGCTTCTAAAACCGACACGGTGCTAACTAACAGAAGGCTTGTCAATGTGTGCATTCAACTTACAGAGTGAAACTCGTGTGTTGAAGGGGAAGTCTGGAAATGCTTTCTGTGGAGAGATCTCAAAACAGGCCTTACAGCAGTATTCCCGCATATAACGAAATAGCAGTTCAACTCTGCCTAAAACACAGAAGCAACGTATCCTTCAATCTGCTCTGCTGTGCTAAGTGAGGAAAATCTCCCTTTGGATACAGGAGTTAGAAACACGTTTCTGGCAATGGCTGCGTTTGGACATTCCTGAGTTTATTGGAGTATATACTGTTCGAAGACCTCTCTACTTCTAAAACCAAAGCGAAGCTACCTAACAGAACGGTTGTCCATGTGTGCATTCAAGCTACAGAGTTAAACTCGTGTGTTGAAGGGGAAGTCTGGAAACACTTTCTGTGGAGAGATCTCAAAACAGGCCCTTCCAGCAGTATTCCCGCATATAACAAAACACCAGTAAAACTCTTCCTTAAACACAGAAGCAACGTATCCTTCAAACTGCTCAGCTCGGCATTTGTTCTGCTAAGTTAGTTAAATCTCCCATTATGTTCAGGAGTTAGAAAAACGTTTCTGGCAAGAGCTGGGTTTGGAAATTCAGGAGGGAATTGGAGTATATGCTGTTAGAAGAAATCTCTGCAGTTAAAACCAAAACGGAGCAACCGAACAGAATGGTTGTAAATATGTGCATTCAACTTAAGGAGTTCAACTCGTGTGTTGAAAGGCAAGTCTGGAAACACTTTCTGTGGAGAAATCTCACAAGAGGCCTTTCCAGCAGTATTCCCACATATAACGAAATAGCAGTAAAACTCTGCCTAAAACACAAAAGCAACCTATCTTTCAAATTGCTCTGCTGTGCTAAGTGAGTAAAATCTCCATTTAGATTCAGGAGTTAAAAACACGTTTCTGGCAATGGCTGCGTTTGGACATTCCTGAGTGAATGGGAGTATATACTGTTAGAAGAACTCTCTACTTCTAAAACCAAAGCCGACCTACCTAACAGAATGGTTGTCAATGTGTGCATTCAACCTAGAGAATTAAACTCGTGTTTTGAACGGGAAGTCTGGAAAGGCTTTCTGTGCAGAGATCACAAAATGGGCCTTTCCAGCAGTATTCCCGCATATAACGAAATAGCAGTAAAACTCTGCCTAAAACACAGAAGGAAGGTATCCTTCAATCTGATCTGCTGTGCATTTCTTATGCTAAGGGTGTTAAATCTCCCTTTAGATTCAGGAGATAGAAACACGATCCTGGCAAGTGCTGCGTTTGGACATTTCTGAGTGAATGGGAATATATTCTGTAAGGAGAACTCTCTGCTTCTAAAACCAAAATGGAGCTACCTAACAGAACAATTGTCAATGTGTGCATTCAACTTACACAGATAAACTCGTGTGTTGAAGGGGACCTCTGGAAACGCTTTCTGTGGAGAGATCTCAAAACAGGCCTTTGTAGCAGTATTCCCGCATATAACGAAATAGCAGTAAAAGTCTGCTTAAAACACAGAAGCAACGTATCCTTCAGTCTTCTCTCCTGTGCGATTGTTCTGCTAAGTGAGTAAAATTTCCCTTTAGATTAAGCAGTTAGAAACACGTTTCTGGCAAGAGCTATGTTTGGACATTCCTGAGTGAATGGGAGTATAAGCTGTAAGGATAACTCTCTGCTTCTAAAATCAAAACGGAACCACCTAACAGAACGGTTTTCAATGTGTGCATTCAACTTACAGGGTTAAACTCTTGTGTTGAAGGGGAAGTCTGGAAACGCTTTCTGTGGAGAGATCTCAAAACAGCCCATTCCAGCAGTAATCCCGCATATAAGAAAATAGCAGTAAAACTCTGCCTAAGACACAGAAGCAACGTATCATTCAATCTGCTCTGCTGTGCGTTTTTTCAGCTAAGTGAGTTAAATCTCCCTTTAGATTCAGGACTTAGAAACACATTTCTGGCAAGAGCTGCGTGTGGACATTACTGAGTGAATTGGAGTATATGCTGTTAGAAGAAATCTCTGCTTCTAAAACCAAAACGGAGCATCCTAATAGATCAGTTGTCAATGTGTGCATTCCACTTAAAGTGTTAAACTCGTGTGTTGAAGGGGAAGTCTGAAAACACTTTCTGTGGAGAGATCGCAACACAGGCCTTTCCAGCAGTATTCCCGCATATAACGAAATACAGTAAATCTCTGCCTAAAACACAGAAGCAACGAATCCTTCAATCTGCTCTGCTGTGTGTTAGTTCAGCTAAGTGAGTTAAATCTCCCTTTATATTCAGGAGTTAGAAACACGTTTCTGGCAAGATCGGCGTTTGGACATTCCTGAGTGAATGGAAGTAAATGCTGTAAAGAGAACCCTTTGCTTCTAAAACCGACACGGTGCTAACTAACAGAACGGTTGTCAATGTGTGCATTCAACTTACAGAGTGAAACTCGTGTGTTGAAGGGGAAGTCTGGAAACGCTTTCTGTGGAGAGATCTCAACACAGGCCTTACAGCAGTATTCCCGCATATAACGAAATAGCAGTTCAACTCTGCCTAAAACACAGAAGCAACGTATCCTTCAATCTGCTCTGCTGTGCTAAGTGAGGAAAATCTCCCTTTAGATCCAGGAGTTAGAAACACGTTTCTGGCAATGGCTGCGTTTGGACATTCCTGAGTTTATTGGAATATATACTGTTCGAACACCTCTCTACTTCTAAAACCAAAGCGAAGCTACCTAACAGAACGGTTGTCCATGTGTGCATTCAAGCTACAGAGTTAAACTCGTGTGTTGAAGGGGAAGTCTGGAAACATTTTCTGTGGAGAGATCTCAAAACAGGCCTTTCCAGCAGTATTCCCGCATATAACGAAACACCAGTAAAACTCTTCCTTAAACACAGAAGCAACGTATCCTTCAAACTGCTCAGCTCGGCGTTTGTTCTGCTAAGTTAGTTAAATCTCCCTTTATATTCAGGAGTTAGAAAAACGTTTCTGGCAAGGAGCTGGGTTTGGAATTTCAGGACGGAATTGGAGTATATGCTGTTAGAAGAAATCTCTGCAGTTAAAACCAAAACGGAGCAACCGAACAGAATGGTTGTAAATGTGTGCATTCAACTTAAGGAGTTCAACTCGTGTGTTGAAAGGCAAGTCTGGAAACACTTTCTGTGGAGAAATCTCAAAATAGGCCTTTCCAGCGGTATTCCCACATATAACGAAATAGCAGTAAAACTCTGCCTAAAACACAAAAGCAACCTATCTTTCAAACTGCTCTGCTATGCTAAGTGAGTAAAATCTCCCTTTAGATTCAGGAGTTAAAAACACGTTTCTGGCAATGGCTGCGTTTGGACATTCCTGAGTGAATTGGAGTATATACTGTTAGAAGAACTCTCTACTTCTAAAACCAAAGCCGACCTACCTAACAGAACGGTTTTCCATGTGTGCATTCAACCTACAGAGTTAAATTCGTGTGTTGAAGGGGAAGTCCTAAAACGCTTTCTGTGGAGAGACCTCAAAACAGGCCTTACAGCAGTATTCCCGCATATAACGAAATAGCAGTAAAACTCTGCCTAAAACACAGAAACAACGTATCCTTCTATCTTCTCTCCTGTGCGTTTGTTCAGCTAAGGGAGTTAAATCTCCCTTTAGATTCAGGAGATAGAAGCACGTTTCTGGCAAGAGCTGCATTTGGACATTCCTGAATGAATGGGAATATATGCTGTAAGGAGAACTTTTTGCTTCTAAAACCAAAACGGAGAAACCTTACAGCATGGTTGTCAATGTGTGCATTCACCTTACAGATTTAAACTCGTGTTTTGAAAAGGAAATCTGGAAACGCTTTCTGTGGAGAGATGTCAAACAGGCATTTCCAGCAGTATTCCCGCATATAACGAAATAGCAGTAAAACTTTGCCTAAAACACAGAAGCAACGTATCCATCAATCTGCTCTGGTGTTCCTTTATTCAGCTAAATGAGTTAAATCTCCCTTTAGATTCAGGAGTTAGAAACACATTTCTGGCAAGGGCTTCGTTTGGACATTCCTGCGTTAATGGGAGTATATGCTGTAAGAAAAAGTCGATGCTTCTAAAACCAAAAGAAATCGACCTAATGGAACGGTTGTCAATATGTGCATTCAACTTACACAGATAAACTCGTGTGTTAAAGGGGATGTCTGGAAATGATTTCCGTGGAGAGATCTCAAAACAGGCCTTCCTAGCAATATTCCCGCATATAACGATATAGCAGTAAAACTCTGCTTAAAACACAGAAGGAACGTATCCTTCAATCTTCTCTCCTGTGCGATTGTTCAGCTAAGTGAGTTAAATCTCCCTTTAGATTCAGGAGTTAAAAACACGTTTCTGGCAAGGTCGGCGTTTGGACATTCCTGAGTGAATGGAAGTAAATGCTGTAAGGAGAACTCTTTGCTTCTAAAACCGAAACGGTGCTACCTAACAGAACGGTTGTCAAAGTGTGCATTCAACTTACAGAGGTAAACTCGTGTGTTGAAAGGGAAGTCTGCAAATGCTTTCTGTGGGGAGATCTCAAAACAGGCCTTTCCAGCAGTATTCCCGCATATGACAAAATAGCAGTAAAACTCTGGCTTAAACACAGAAGCAACGCATATTTCAATCTGCTCTGCTGTGCGTTTGTTCTGCTAAGTGAGTTAAATCTCCCTTTATATTCAGGAGTTAGAAAAACGTTTCTGGCAAGAGCTGGGTTTGGAAATTCAGGAGGGATTTGGAGTATATGCTGTTAGAAGAAATCTCTGCAGTTAAAATCAAAACGGAGCAAGCGAACAGAATGGTTGTAAATGTGTGCATTCAACTTAAGGAGTTCAACTCATGTGTTGAAAGGCAAGTCTGGAAACACTATCTGTGGAGAAATCTCAAAATAGGCCTTTCCAGCAGTATTCCCACATATAACGAAATAGCAGTAAAACTCTGCCTAAAACACAAAAGCAACCTATCTTTCAATCTGCTCTGCTGTGCTAAGTGAGTAAAATCTCCCTTTAGATTCAGGAGTTAAAACACGTTTCTGGCAATGGCTGCATTTGGACATTCGTGAGTGAATTGGAGTATATACTGTTAGAAGAACTCTCTACTTCTAAAACCTAAACGGAGCTACCTAACGGAACAGTTGTCAATGTGTGCATTCAACTTACAGTGTTAAACTCTTTTGTTGAAGGGAAAATCTGGAAGCGCTTTCTGTGGAGAGACCTCAAAAGAGGCCTTTCCAGCAGTTTTCCCGCATATAACGAAATAGCAGAAAAACTCGGCCTAAAACACAGAAGAAACGTATCCTTCTATGTGCTCCGCTGTGCATTTGTTCAGCTTAGTGAGGTAAATCTCTTTTTAGAATCAGGGGTTAGAAACACGTTTTTGGCAACAGCTGCGTTTGGACATTCCTGAGTGAATGGGAGTATATGCTGTAAGGAGAACTCTCTGCTTCTAAAACCAAAACGGAGGTATCCAACACAATGGTTGTCAATGTGTGCATTCAACTTACAGAGTCAAACTCTTCTGTTGAAGGGAAAATCTAAAAATGCTTTCAGTGCAGAGATCTCAAAAGAGGCCTTTCCAGCAGAATTCCCCCATATAAAGAAATAGCAGTAAAACTCGGCCTAAAACACAGAAGCAACGTATCATTCAATCTGCTCTTCTGTGCGTATGTTCAGCTAAGTGAGTAAAATCTCCGTTTAGATTCAGGAGTTAGAAACACGTTTCTGGCAAGAGCTGCATTTGGACATTCCGGAGTGAATGGGAGTATATGCTGTAAGCAGAACTTTCTGCTTCTAAAACCAAAACGGAGCTACCTAACAGAACGGTTCTCAATGTGTGCATTCAACTTACAGAGTTAAACTCGTGAGTTAAAAAGGAAGTCTGGAAACGCTTTCTGTGGAGAGATCTCAAAACAGACCTTTCCAGCAGTATTCCCGCATATAACGAAAAGCAGTATAATTCTGCCTTAAACACAGAAGCAACGTATCCTTCAATCTGCTCAGCTGTGCGTTTGTTCTGCTAAGTTAGTTAAATCTCCCTTTAGATTCAGAAGTTAGAATCACGTTTCTAACCAGAGCTGCGTTTGGACATTCCTGAGTGAATGGGAGTATACGCTGTAAAAAGAACTCTCTGCTTCTAAAACCAAAACAGATCTACCTAACACAACGGTTGTCAATGTGTGCATTCAACTTACAGAGTTAAACTCTTCTGTTGAAGGGAAAATCTGGAAACGCTTTCTGTGGAGAGATCTCAAAACAGGCATTTCCAGCAGTATTCCCGCATATAACGAAATAGAAGTATAACTCTGCCGAAAACACAGAAGCAGGGTATCATTCAATCTGTTCTGGTGTGCCTTTATTCAGCGAAGTGACTTAAATCTCCCTTTAGATTGAGGAGTTAGAAACACGTTTCTGGCAATGGCTGCGTTTGGACATTCCTGAGTGAATTGGAGTATATACTGTTAGAAGAACTCTCTACTTCTAAAACCAAAGCCGACCTACCTAACAGAACGGTTGTCAATGTGTGCATTCAACCTACAGAATTAAACTCGTGTTTTGAAGGGGAAGTCTGGAAACGCTTTCTGTGCAGAGATCACAAAAGGGGCATTTCCAGCAGTATTCCCGCATATAACGAAATAGCAGTAAAACTCTGCCTAAAACACAGAAGGAAGGTATCCTTCAATCTGCTCTGCTGTGCATTTCTTATGCTAAGGGTGTTAAATCTCCCTTTAGATTCAGGAGATAGAACCCCGTTCCTGGCAAGTGCTGCGTTTGGACATTTCTGAGTGAATGGGAATATATTCTGTAAGGAGAACTCTCTGCTTCTAAAACCAAAATGGAGCTACCTAACAGAACAATTGTCAATGTGTGCATTCAACTTACACAGATAAACTCGTGTGTTGAAGGGGACCTCTGGAAACGCTTTCTGTGGAGAGATCTCAAAACAGGCCTTTGTAGCAGTATTCCCGCATATAACGAAATAGCAGTAAAAGTCTGCTTAAAACACAGAAGCAACGTATCCTTCAGTCTTCTCTCCTGTGCGATTGTTCAGCTAAGTGAGTAAAATTTCCCTTTAGATTCAGCAGTTAGAAACACGTTTCTGGCAAGAGCTATGTTTGGACATTCCTGAGTGAATGGGAGTATAAGGTGTAAGGATAACTCTCTGCTTCTAAAATCAAAACGGAACCACCTAACAGAACGGTTTTCAATGTGTGCATTCAACTTACAGAGTTAAACTCTTGTGTTGAAGGGGAAGTCTGGAAACGCTTTCTGTGGAGAGATCTCAAAACAGCCCATTCCAGCAGTAATCCCACATATAACAAAATAGCAGTAAAACTCTGCCTAAAACACAGAAGCAACGTATCATTCAATCTGCTCTGCTGTGTGTTTTTTCAGCTAAGTGAGTTAAATCTCCCTTTAGATTCAGGACTTAGAAACACATTTCTGGCAAGAGCTGCGTGTGGACATTCCTGAGTGAATTGTAGTATATGCTGTTAGAAGAAATCTCTGCTTCTAAAACCAAAACGGAGCATCCTAATAGATCAGTTGTCAATGTGTGCATTCCACTTAAAGTGTTAAACTCGTGTGTTGAAGGGGAAGTTTGAAAACACTTTCTGTGGAGAGATCTCAACACAGGCCTTTCCAGCAGTATTCCCGCATATAACGAAATACATTAAATCTCTGCCTAAAACACAGAAGCAACGTATCCTTCAATCTGCTCTGCTGTGTGTTAGTTCAGCTAAGTGAGTTAAATCTCCCTTTAGATTCAGGAGTTAGAAACACGTTTCTGGCAAGATCGGCGTTTGGACATTCCTGAGTGAATGGAAGTAAATGCTGTAAAGAGAACACTTTGCTTGTAAAACCGACACGGTGCTAACTAACATAACGCTTGTCAATGTGTGCATTCAACTTACAGAGTTAAACTCGTGTGTTGAAGGGGAAGTCTGGAAACGCTTTCTGTTGAGAGATCTCAAAACAGGCCTTACAGCAGTATTCCCGCATATAACGAAATAGAAGTTCAACTCTACCTAAAACACAGAAGCAACGTATCCTTCAATCTGCTCTGCTGTGCTAAGTGAGGAAAATCTCCCTTTAGATCCAGGAGTTAGAAACACGTTTCTGGCAATGGCTGCGTTTGGACATTCCTGACTTTATTGCAGTATATACTGTTCGAAGACCTCTCTACTTCTAAAACCAAAGCGAAGCTACCTAACAGAACGGTTGTCCATGTGTGAATTCAAGCTACAGAGTTAAACTCGTGTGTTGAAGGGGAAGTCTGGAAACATTTTCTGTGGAGAGATCTCAAAACAGGCCTTTCCAGCAGTATTCCCGCATATAACGAAACACCAGTAAAACTCTTCCTTAAACACAGAAGCAACGTATCCTTCAAACTGCTCAGCTCGGCGTTTGTTCTGCTAAGTTAGTTAAATCGCCCTTTATATTCAGGAGTTAGAAAAACGTTTCTGGCAAGAGCTGGGTTTGGAAATTCAGGAGGGAATTGGATTATATGCTCTTAGAAGAAATCTCTGCAGTTAAAACCAAAACGGAGAAACCGAACAGAATGGTTGTAAATGTGTGCATTCAACTTAAGGAGTTCAACTCGTGTGTTGAAAGGCAAGTCTGGAAACACTTTCTGTGGAGAAATCTCAAAATAGGTCTTTCCAGCAGTATTCCCACATATAACGAAATAGCAGTAAAACTCTGCCTGAAACACAAAAGCAACCTATCTTTCAAACTGCTCTGCTGTGCTAAGTGAGTAAAATCTCCCTTTAGAGTCAGGAGTTAAAAACAGGTTTCTGGCAATGGCTGCGTTTGGACATTCCTGAGTGAATTGGAGTATATACTGTTAGAAGAACTCTCTACTTCTAAAACCAAAGCCGACCTACCTAACAGAACGGTTCTCCATGTGTGCATTCAACCTACAGAGTTAAATTTGTGTGTTGAAGGGGAAGTCCTAAAACGCTTTCTGTTGAGAGACCTCAAAACAGGCCTTACAGCAGTATTCCCGCATATAACGAAATAGCAGTAAAACTGTGCCTAAAACACAGAAACAACGTATCCTTCTATCTTCTCTCCTGTGCGTTTGTTCAGCTAAGGGAGTTAAATCTCCCTGTAGATTCAGGAGATAGAAGCACGTTTCTGGCAAGAGCTGCATTTGGACATTCCTGAATGAATGGGAATATATGCTGTAAGGAGAACTTTTTGCTTCTAAAACCAAAACGGAGCAACCTTACAGCATGGTTGTCAATGTGTGCATTCACCTTACAGATTTAAACTCGTGTTTTGAAAAGGAAATCTGGAAACGCTTTCTGTGGAGAGATCTCAAAACAGGCATTTCCAGCAGTATTCCCGCATATAACGAAATAGCAGTAAAACTTTGCCTAAAACACAGAAGCAACGTATCCATCAATCTGCTCTGGTGTTCCTTTATTCAGCTAAATGAGTTAAATCTCCCTTTAGATTCAGGAGTTAGAACCACATTTCTGGCAAGGGCTGCGTTTGGACATTCCTGCGTTAATGGGGGTATATGCTGTAAGAAAAAGTCTATGCTTCGAAAACCAAAACAAATCGACCTAATGGAACGGTTGTCAATATGTGCATTCAACTTACACAGATAAACTCGTGTGTTAAAGGGGATGTCTGGAAATGATTTCCGTGGAGAGATCTCAAAACAGGCCTTCCTAGCAGTATTCCCGCATATAACGATATAGCAGTAAAACTCTGCTTAAAACACAGAAGGAACGTATCCTTCAATCTTCTCTCCTGTGCGATTGCTCAGCTAAGTGAGTTAAATCTCCCTTTAGATTCAGGAGTTAAAAACACGTTTCTGGCAAGGTCGGCGTTTGGACATTCCTGAGTGAATGGAAGTAAATGCTGTAAGGAGAACTCTTTGCTTCTAAAACCGAAACGGTGCTAACTAACAGAACGGTTGTCAAAGTGTGCATTCAACTTACAGAGGTAAACTCGTGTGTTGAAAGGGAAGTCTGCAAATGCTTTCTGTGGGGAGATCTCAAAACAGGCCTTTCCAGCAGTATTCCCGCATATGGCAAAATAGCAGTAAAACTCTGCCTTAAACATAGAAGCAACGCATATTTCAATCTGCTCTGCTGTGCGTTTGTTCTGCTAAGTGAGTTAAATCTCCCTTTATATTCAGGAGTTAGAAAAACGTTTCTGGCAAGATCGGCCTTTGGACATTCCTGAGTGAATGGAAGTAAATGCTGTAAAGAGAACTCTTTGCTTCTAAAAGAGACACGGTGCTAACTAACAAAACGCATGTCAATGTGTGCATTCAACTTACAGAGTTAAACTCGTGTGTAGAAGGGGAAGTCTGGAAACATTTTCTGTGGAGAGATCTCAAAACAGGCCTTTCCAGCAGTATTCCCGCATATAACGAAACACCAGTAAAACTCTTCCTTAAACACAGAAGCAACGTATCCTTCAAACTGCTCAGCTCGGCGTTTGTTCTGCTAAGTTAGTTAAATCTCCCTTTATATTCAGGAGTTAGAAAAACGTTTCTGGCAAGAGCTGGGTTTGGAAATTCAGGAGGGAATTGGAGTATATGCTGTTAGAAGAAATCTCTGGAGTTAAAACCAAAACGGAGCAACCGAACAGAATGGTTGTAAATGTGTGCATTCAACTTAAGGAGTTCAACTCGTGTGTTGAAAGGCAAGTCTGGAAACACTTTTTGTGGAGAAATCTCAAAATAGGCCTTTCCAGCAGTATTCCCACATATAACGAAATAGCAGTAAAACTCTGCCTAAAACACAAAAGCAACCTATCTTTCAATCTGCTCTGCTGTGCTAAGTGAGTAAAATCTCCCTTTAGATTCAGGAGTTAAAACATATTACTGGCAATGGCTGCATTTGGACATTCCTGAGTGAATTGGATTATATACTGTTCGAAGAACTCTCTACTTCTATAACCTAAATGGAGCTACCTAACAGAACGGTTGTCAATGTGTGCATTCAACTTACAGAGTTAAACTCTTTTGTTGAAGGGAAAATCTGGAAGCGCTTTCTGTGGAGAGATCTCAAAAGAGGCCTTTCCAGCAGTTTTCCCGCATATAACGAAATAGCAGAAAAACTCGGCCTAAAACACAGAAGAAACGTATCTTTCTATGTGCTCCGCTGTGCATTTGTTCAGCTTAGTGAGGTCAATCTCTTTTTAGAATCAGGTGTTAGAAACAAGTTTTTGGCAACTGCTGCGTTTGGACATTCCTGAGTGAATGGGAGTATATGCTGTAAGGAGAACTCGCTGCTTCTAAAACCAAAACGGAGCTATCTAACACAATGGTTGTCAATGTGTGCATTCAACTTACAGAGTTAAACTCTTCTGTTGAAGGGAATATCTAAAAATGCTTTCTGTGCAGAGATCTCAAAAGAGGCCTTTCCAGCAGAATTCCCCCATATAACGAAATAGCAGTAAAACTCGGCCTAAAACACAGAAGGCAACGTATCATTCAATCTGCTCTGCTGTGCGTATGTTCAGCTAAGTGAGTAAAATCTCCGTTTAGATTCAGGAGTTAGAAACACGTTTCTGGCAAGAGCTGCATTTGGACATTCCGGAGTGAATGGGAGTATATGCTGTAAGCAGAACTTTCTGCTTCTAAAACCAAAACGGAGCTACCTAACAGAACGGTTCTCAATGTGTGCATTCAACTTACAGAGTTAAACTCGTGAGTTAAAAAGGAAGTCTGGAAAGGCTTTCTGTGGAGAGATCTCAAAACAGGCCTTTCCAGCAGTATTCCCGCATATAACGAAAAGCAGTATAATTCTGCCTTAAACGCAGAAGCAACGTATCCTTCAATCTGCTCAGCTGTGCGTTTGTTCTGCTAAGTTAGTTAAATCTCCCTTTAGATTCAGAAGTTAGAATCACGTTTCTAACCAGAGCTGCGTTTGGACATTCCTGAGTGAATGGGAGTATATGCTGTAAAAAGAACTCTCTGCTTCTAAAACCAAAACAGATCTACCTAACACAACGGTTGTCAATGTGTGCATTCAACTTACAGAGTTAAACTCTTCTGTTGAAGGGAAAATCTGGAAACGCTTTCTGTGGAGAGATCTCAAAACAGGCATTTCCAGCAGTATTCCCGCATATAAAGAAATAGAAGTATAACTCTGCCGAAAACACAGAAGCAGCGTATCATTCAATCTGTTCTGGTGTGCCTTTATTCAGCGAAGTGACTTAAATCTCCCTTTAGATTGAGGAGTTAGAAACACGTTTCTGGCAATGGCTGCGTTTGGACATTCCTGAGTGAATTGGAGTATATACTGTTAGAAGAACTCTCTACTTCTAAAACCAAAGCCGACCTACCTAACAGAACGGTTGTCAATGTGTGCATTCAACCTACAGAATTAAACTCGTGTTTTGAAGGGGAAGTCTGGAAACGCTTTCTGTGCAGAGATCACAAAAGGGGCCTTTCCAGCAGTATTCCCGCATATAACGAAATAGCAGTAAAACTCTGCCTAAAACACAGAAGGAAGGTGTCCTTCAATCTGCTCTGCTGTGCATTTCTTATGCTAAGTGTGTTAAATCTCCCTTTAGATTCAGGAGATAGAAGCACGTTTCTGGCAAGAGCTGCATTTGGACATTCCTGAATGAATGGGAATATATGCTGTAAGGAGAACTTTTTGCTTCTAAAACCAAAACGGAGCAACCTTACAGCATGGTTGTCAATGTGTGCATTCACCTTACAGATTTAAACTCGTGTTTTGAAAAGGAAATCTGGAAACGCTTTCTGTGGAGAGATCTCAAACAGGCATTTCCAGCAGTATTCCCACATATAATGAAATAGCAGTAAAACTCTGCCTAAAACACAAAAGCAACCTATCTTTCAATCTGCTCTGCTGTGCTAAGTGAGTAAAATCTCCCTTTAGATTCAGGAGTTAAAACACATTTCTGGCGGTGGCTGCATTTGGACATTCTTGAGTGAATTGGAGTATATACTGTTAGAAGAACTCTCTACTTCTAAAACCTAAACGGAGCTACCTAACGGAACGGTTGTCAATGTGTGCATTCAACTTACAGAGTTAAACTCTTTTGTTGAAGGGAAAATCTGGAAGCGCTTTCTGTGGAGAGATCTCAAAAGAGGCTTTTCCAGCAGTTTTCCCGCATATAACGAAATAGCCGAAAAACTCGGCCTAAAACACAGAAGAAACGTATCCTTCTATGTGCTCCGCTGTGCATTTGTTCAGCTTAGTGAGGTAAATCTCTTTTTAGAATCAGGTGTTAGAAACACGTTTTTGGCAACAGCTGCGTTTGGACATTCCTGAGTGAATGGGAGTATATGCTGTAAGGAGAACTCTCTGCTTCTAAAACCAAAACGGATCTATCTAACACAATGGTTGTCAATGTGTGCATTGAACTTACAGAGTTAAATTCTTCTGTTGAAGGGAATATCTAAAAATGCTTTCTGTGCAGAGATCTCAAAAGAGGCCTTTCCAGCAGAATTCCCCCATATAACGAAATAGCAGTAAAACTCGGCCTAAAACACAGAAGCAACGTATCATTCAATCTGCTCTGCTGTGCGTATGTTCAGCTAAGTGAGTAAAATCTCCGTTTAGATTCAGGAGTTAGAAACACGTTTCTGGCAAGAGCTGCATTTGGACATTCCGGAGTGAATGGGAGTATATGCTGTAAGAAGAACTTTCTGCTTCTAAACAAAACGGAGCTACCTAACAGAACGGTTCTCAATGTGTGCATTCAACTTACAGAGTTAAACTCGTGAGTTAAAAAGGAAGTCTGGAAACGCTTTCTGTGGAGAGATCTCAAAACAGGCCTTTCCAGCAGTATTCCCGCATATAACGAAATAGCAGTAAAACTCTGCCTAAAACACAGAAGGAAGGTATCCTTCAATATGCTCTGCTGTGCATTTCTTATGCTAAGTGTGTTAAATCTCCCTTTAGATTCAGGAGATAGAAACACGTTCCTGCCAAGTGCTGCGTTTGGACATTTCTGAGTGAATGGGAATATATTCTGTAAGGAGAACTCTCTGCTTCTAAAACCAAAATGGAGCTACCTAACAGAACAATTGTCAATGTGTGCATTCAACTTACACAGATAAACTCGTGTGTTGAAGGGGACCTCTGGAAACGCTTTCTGTGGAGAGATCTCAAAACAGGCCTTTGTAGCAGTATTCCCGCATATAACGAAATAGCAGTAAAAGTCTGCTTAAAACACAGAAGCAACGTATCCTTCAGTCTTCTCTCCTGTGCGATTGTTCAGCTAAGTGAGTAAAATTTCCCTTTAGATTCAGCAGTTAGAAACACGTTTCTGGCAAGAGCTATGTTTGGACATTCCTGAGTGAATGGGAGTATAAGCTGTAAGGATAACTCTCTGCTTCTAAAATCAAAACGGAACCACCTAACAGAACGGTTTTCAATGTGTGCATTCAACTTACAGAGTTAAACTCTTGTGTTGAAGGGGAAGTCTGGAAACGCTTTCTGTGGAGAGATCTCAAAACAGCCCATTCCAGCAGTAATCCCGCATATAACAAAATAGCAGAAAAACTCTGCCTAAAACACAGAAGCAACGTATCATTCAATCTGCTCTGCTGTGCGTTTTTTCAGCTAAGTGAGTTAAATCTCCCTTTAGATTCAGGACTTAGAAACGCATTTCTGGCAAGAGCTGCGTGTGGACATTCCTGAGTGAATTGGAGTATATGCTGTTAGAAGAAATCTCTGCTTCTAAAATCAAAACGGAGCATCCTAATAGATCAGTTGTCAATGTGTGCATTCCACTTAAAGTGTTAAACTCGTGTGTTGAAGGGGAAGTGTGAAAACACTTTCTGTGGAGAGATCTCAACACAGGCCTTTCCAGCAGTATTCCCGCATATAACGAAATAGCAGTAAACCTTTGCCTAAAACACAGAAGCAACGTATCCATCAATCTGCTCTGGTGTTCCTTTATTCAGCTAAATGAGTTAAATCTCCCTTTAGATTCAGGAGTTAGAAACACATTTCTGGCAAGGGCTGAGTTTGGACATATCTGCGTTAATGGGAGTATATGCTGTAAGAAAAAGTCTATGCTTCGAAAACCAAAACAAATCGACCTAATGGAACGGTTGTCAATATGTGCATTCAACTTACACAGATAAACTCGTGTGTTAAAGGGGATGTCTGGAAATGATTTCCGTGGAGAGATCTCAAAACAGGCCTTCCTAGCAGTATTCCCGCATATAACGATATAGCAGTAAAACTCTGCTTAAAACACAGAAGGAACGTATCCTTCAATCTTCTCTCCTGTGCGATTGCTCAGCTACGTGAGTTAAATCTCCCTTTAGATTCAGGAGTTAAAAACACGTTTCTGGCAAGGTCGGCGTTTGGACATTCCTGAGTGAATGGAAGTAAATGCTGTAAGGAGAACTCTTTGCTTCTTAAACCGAAACGGTGCTACCTAACAGAACGGTTGTCAAAGTGTGCATTCAACTTACAGAGGTAAACTCGTGTGTTGAAAGGAAAGTCTGCAAATGCTTTCTGTGGGGAGATCTCAAAACAGGCCTTTCCACCAGTATTCCCGCATATGAGAAAATAGCAGTAAAACTCTGCCTTAAACACAGAAGCAACGCATATTTCAATCTGCTCTGCTGTGCGTTTGTTCTGCTAAGTGAGTTAAATCTCCCTTTATATTCAGGAGTTAGAAAAACTTTTCTGGCAAGGGCTGGGTTTGGAAATTCAGGAGGGAATTGGAGTATATGCTGTTAGAAGAAATCTCTGCAGTTAAAACCAAAACGGAGCAACCGAACAGAATGGTTGTAAATGTGTGCATTCAACTTAAGGAGTTCAACTCGTGTGTTGAAAGGCAAGTCTGGAAACACTTTCTGTGGAGAAATCTCAAAATAGGCCTTTCCAGCAGTATTCCCACATATAACGAAATAGCAGTAAAACTCTGCCTAAAACACAAAAGCAACCTATCTTTCAATCTGCTCTGCTGTGCTAAGTGAGTAAAATCTCCCTTTAGATTCAGGAGTTAAAACATATTACTGGCAATGGCTGCATTTGGACATTCCTGAGTGAATTGGATTATATACTGTTCGAAGAACTCTCTACTTCTATAACCTAAATGGAGCTACCTAACAGAACGGTTGTCAATGTGTGCATTCAACTTACAGAGTTAAACTCTTTTGTTGAAGGGAAAATCTGGAAGCGCTTTCTGTGGAGAGATCTCAAAAGAGGCCTTTCCAGCAGTTTTCCCGCATATAACGAAATAGCAGAAAAACTCGGCCTAAAACACAGAAGAAACGTATCTTTCTATGTGCTCCGCTGTGCATTTGTTCAGCTTAGTGAGGTCAATCTCTTTTTAGAATCAGGTGTTAGAAACAAGTTTTTGGCAACTGCTGCGTTTGGACATTCCTGAGTGAATGGGAGTATATGCTGTAAGGAGAACTCTCTGCTTCTAAAACCAAAACGGAGCTATCTAACACAATGGTTGTCAATGTGTGCATTCAACTTACAGAGTTAAACTCTTCTGTTGAAGGGAATATCTAAAAATGCTTTCTGTGCAGAGATCTCAAAAGAGGCCTTTCCAGCAGAATTCCCCCATATAACGAAATAGCAGTAAAACTCGGCCTAAAACACAGAAGGCAACGTATCATTCAATCTGCTCTGCTGTGCGTATGTTCAGCTAAGTGAGTAAAATCTCCCTTTAGATTCAGGAGTTAAAAACACGTTTCTGGCAATGGCTGCGTTTGGACATTCCTGAGTGAATTGGAGTATATACTCTTAGAAGAACTCTCTACTTCTAAAACCAAAGCCGACCTAGCTAACAGAACGGTTGTCCATGTGTGCATTCAACCTACAGAGTTAAATTCGTGTGTTGAAGGGGAAGTCCTAAAACGCTTTCTGTGGAGAGACCTCAAAACAGGCCTTACAGCAGTATTCCCGCATATAACGAAATAGCAGTAAAACTCTGCCTAAAACACAGAAACACCGTATCCTTCTATCTTCTCTCCTGTGCGTTTGTACAGCTAAGTGAGATAAATCTCCCTTTAGATTCAGGAGATAGAAGCACGTTTCTGGCAAGAGCTGCATTTGGACATTCCTGAATGAATGGGAATATATGCTGTAAGGAGAACTTTTTGCTTCTAAAACCAAAACGGAGCAACCTTACAGCATGGTTGTCAATGTGTGCATTCACCTTACAGATTTAAACTCGTGTTTTGAAAAGGAAATCTGGAAACGCTTTCTGTGGAGAGATCTCAAACAGGCATTTCCAGCAGTATTCCCACATATAATGAAATAGCAGTAAAACTCTGCCTAAAACACAAAAGCAACCTATCTTTCAATCTGCTCTGCTGTGCTAAGTGAGTAAAATCTCCCTTTAGATTCAGGAGTTAAAACACATTTCTGGCGGTGGCTGCATTTGGACATTCTTGAGTGAATTGGAGTATATACTGTTAGAAGAACTCTCTACTTCTAAAACCTAAACGGAGCTACCTAACGGAACGGTTGTCAATGTGTGCATTCAACTTACAGAGTTAAACTCTTTTGTTGAAGGGAAAATCTGGAAGCGCTTTCTGTGGAGAGATCTCAAAAGAGGCTTTTCCAGCAGTTTTCCCGCATATAACGAAATAGCCGAAAAACTCGGCCTAAAACACAGAAGAAACGTATCCTTCTATGTGCTCCGCTGTGCATTTGTTCAGCTTAGTGAGGTAAATCTCTTTTTAGAATCAGGTGTTAGAAACACGTTTTTGGCAACAGCTGCGTTTGGACATTCCTGAGTGAATGGGAGTATATGCTGTAAGGAGAACTCTCTGCTTCTAAAACCAAAACGGATCTATCTAACACAATGGTTGTCAATGTGTGCATTCAACTTACAGAGTTAAACTCTTCTGTTGAAGGGAATATCTAAAAATGCTTTCTGTGCAGAGATCTCAAAAGAGGCCTTTCCAGCAGAATTCCCCCATATAACGAAATAGCAGTAAAACTCGGCCTAAAACACAGAAGCAACGTATCATTCAATCTGCTCTGCTGTGCGTATGTTCAGCTAAGTGAGTAAAATCTCCGTTTAGATTCAGGAGTTAGAAACACGTTTCTGGCAAGAGCTGCATTTGGACATTCCGGAGTGAATGGGAGTATATGCTGTAAGCAGAACTTTCTGCTTCTAAAACCAAAACGGAGCTACCTAACAGAACGGCTCTCAATGTGTGCATTCAACTTACAGAGTTAAACTCGTGAGTTAAAAAGGAAGTCTGGAAACGCTTTCTGTGGAGAGATCTCAAAACAGGCCTTTCCAGCAGTATTCCCGCATATAACGAAAAGCAGTATAATTCTGCCTTAAACACAGAAGCAACGTATCCTTCAATCTGCTCAGCTGTGCGTTTGTTCTGCTAAGTTAGTTAAATCTCCCTTTAGATTCAGAAGTTAGAATCACGTTTCTAACCAGAGCTGCGTTTGGACATTCCTGAGTGAATGGGAGTATATGCTGTAAAAAGAACTCTCTGCTTCTAAAACCAAAACAGATCTACCTAACACAACGGTTGTCAATGTGTGCATTCAACTTACAGAGTTAAACTCTTCTGTTGAAGGGAAAATGTGGAAACGCTTTCTGTGGAGAGATCTCAAAACAGGCATTTCCAGCAGTATTCCCGCATATAACGAAATAGAAGTATAACTCTGCCGAAAACACAGAAGCAGCGTATCATTCAATCGGTTCTGGTGTGCCTTTATTCAGTGAAGTGACTTAAATCTCCCTTTAGATTCAGGAGATAGAAGCACGTTTCTGGCAAGAGCTGCATTTGGACATTCCTGAATGAATGGGAATATATGCTGTAAGGAGAACTTTTTGCTTCTAAAACCAAAACGGAGCAACCTTACAGCATGGTTGTCAATGGGTGCATTCACCTTACAGATTTAAACTCGTGTTTTGAAAAGGAAATCTGGAAACGCTTTCTGTGGAGAGATCTCAAACAGGAATTTCCAGCAGTATTCCCGCATATAACGAAATAGCAGTAAAACTTTGCCTAAAACACAGAAGCAACGTATCCATCAATCTGCTCTGGTGTTCCTTTATTCAGCTAAATGAGTTAAATCTCCCTTTAGATTCAGGAGTTAGAAACACATTTCTGGCAAGGGCTGCGTTTGGACATTCCTGCGTTAATGGGAGTATATGCTGTAAGAAAAAGACTATGCTTCGAAAACCAAAACAAATCGACCTAATGGAACGGTTGTCAATATGTGCATTCAACTTACACAGATAAACTCGTGTGTTAAAGGGGATGTCTGGAAATGATTTCCGTGGAGAGATCTCAAAACAGGCCTTCCTAGCAGTATTCCCGCATATAACGATATAGCAGTAAAACTCTGCTTAAAACACAGAACGAACCTATCCTTCAATCTTCTCTCCTGTGCGATTGCTCAGCTAAGTGAGTTAAATCTCCCTTTAGATTCAGGAGTTAAAAACACGTTTCTGGCAAGGTCGGCGTTTGGACATTCCTGAGTGAATGGAAGTAAATGCTGTAAGGACAACCCTTTGCTTCTAAAACCGAAACGGTGCTACCTAACAGAACGGTTGTCAAAGTGTGCATTCAACTTACAGAGGTAAACTCGTGTGTTGAAACGGAAGTCTGCAAATGCTTTCTGTGGGGAGATCTCAAAACAGGCCTTTCCAGCAGTATTCCCGCATATGACAAAATAGCAGTAAAACTCTGCCTTAAACACAGAAGCAACGCATATTTCAATCTGCTCTGCTGTGCGTTTGTTCGGCTAAGTGAGTTAAATCTCCCTTTATATTCAGGAGTTAGAAAAACGTTTCTGGCAAGAGCTGGGTTTGGAAATTCAGGAGGGAATTGGATTATATGCTGTTAGAAGAAATCTCTGCAGTTAAAACCAAAACGGAGCAAGCGAACGGAATGGTTGTAAATGTGTGCATTCAACTTCAGGAGTTCAACTCATGTGTTGAAAGGCAAGTCTGGAAACACTTTCTGTGGAGAAATCTCAAAATAGGCCTTTCCAGCAGTATTCCCACATATAACGAAATAGCAGTAAAACTCTGCCTAAAACACAAAAGCAACCTATCTTTCAATCTGCTCTGCTGTGCTAAGTGAGTAAAATCTCCCTTTAGATTCAGGAGTTAAAACACCTTTTTGGCAATGGCTGCATTTTGACATTCCTGAGTGAATTGGAGTATATACTGTTAGAAGAACTCTCTACTTCTAAAACCTAAACGGAGCTATGTAACAGAACGGTTGTCAATGTGGGCATTCAACTTACAGAGTTAAACTCTTTTGTTGAAGGGAAAATCTGGAAGCGCTTTCTGTGGAGAGATCTCAAAAGAGGCCTTTCCAGCAGTTTTCCCGCATATAATGAAAGAGCAGAAAAACTCGGCCTAAAACACAGAAGAAACTTATCCTTCTATGTGCTCCGCTGTGCATTTGTTCAGCTTAGTGAGGTAAATCTCTTTTTAGAATCAGGGGTTAGAAACACGTTTTTGGCAACAGCTGCGTTTGGAGATTCCTGAGTGAATGGGAGTATATGCTGTAAGGAGAACTCACTGCTTCTAAAACCAAAACGGAGGTATCCAACACAATGGTTGTCAATGTGTGCATTCAACTTACAGAGTTAAACTCTTCTGTTTAAGGGAAAATCTAAAAATGCTTTCTGTGCAGAGATCTCAAAAGAGGCCTTTCCAGCAGAATTCCCCCATATAACGAAATAGCAGTAAAACTCGGCCTAAAACACAGAAGCAACGTATCATTCAATCTGCTCTGCTGTGCGTATGTTCAGCTAAGTGAGTAAAATCTCCGTTTAGATTCAGGAGTTAGAAACACGTTTCTGGCAAGAGCTGCATTTGGACATTCCGGAGTGA
The DNA here is from genome assembly GCA_031835075.1 of Saguinus oedipus. NCBI lineage: Eukaryota > Metazoa > Chordata > Mammalia > Primates > Cebidae > Saguinus > Saguinus oedipus. The sequence goes on from CM063181.1 coordinate 20,654,403, forward strand.
ATGGGAGTATATGCTGTAAGCAGAACTTTCTGCTTCTAAAACCAAAACGGAGCTACCTAACAGAACGGTTCTCAATGTGTGCATTCAACTTACAGAGTTAAACTCGTGAGTTAAAAAGGAAGTCTGGAAACGCTTTCTGTGGAGAGATCTCAAAACAGGCCTTTTCAGCAGTATTCCCGCATTAACGAAAAGCAGTAAATTCTACCTTAAACACAGAAGCAACGTATCCTTCAATCTGCTCAGCTGTGCGTTTGTTCTGCTAAGTTAGTTAAATCTCCCTTTAGATTCAGAAGTTAGAATCACGTTTCTAACCAGAGCTGCGTTTGGACATTCCTGAGTGAATGGGAGTATACGCTGTAAAAAGAACTCTCTGCTTCTAAAACCAAAACAGATCTACCTAACACAACGGTTGTCAATGTGTGCATTCAACTTACAGAGTTAAACTCTTCTGTTGAAGGGAAAATCTGGAAACGCTTTCTGTGGAGAGATCTCAAAACAGGCATTTCCAGCAGTATTCCCGCATATAAAGAAATAGAAGTATAACTCTGCCGAAAACACAGAAGCAGCGTATCATTCAATCTGTTCTGGTGTGCCTTTATTCAGCGAAATGACTTAAATCTCCCTTTAGATTGAGGAGTTAGAAACACGTTTCTGGCAATGGCTGTGTTTGGACATTCCTGAGTGAATTGGAGTATATACTGTTAGAAGAACTCTCTACTTCTAAAACCAAAGCCGACCTACATAACAGAACGGTTGTCAATGTGTGCATTCAACCTACAGAATTAAACTCGTGTTTTGAAGGGGAAGTCTGGAAAGGCTTTCTGTGCAGAGATCACAAAAGGGGCCTTTCCAGCAGTATTCCCGCATATAACGAAATAGCAGTAAAACTCTGCCTAAAACACAGAAGGAAGGTATCCTTCAATCTGCTCTGCTGTGCATTTCTTATGCTAAGTGTGTTAAATCTCCCTTTAGATTCAGGAGATAGAAACACGTTCCTGCCAAGTGCTGCGTTTGGATATTTCTGAGTGAATGGGAATATATTCTGTAAGGAGAACTCTCTGCTTCTAAAACCAAAATGGAGCTACCTAACAGAACAATTGTCAATGTGTGCATTCAACTTACACATATAAACTCGTGTGTTGAAGGGGACCTCTGGAAACGCTTTCTGTGGAGAGATCTCAAAACAGGCCTTTGTAGCAGTATTCCCGCATATAACGAAATAGCAGTAAAAGTCTGCTTAAAACACAGAAGCAACGTATCCTTCAGTCTTCTCTCCTGTGCGATTGTTCAGCTAAGTGAGTAAAATTTCCCTTTAGATTCAGCAGTTAGAAACACGTTTCTGGCAAGAGCTATGTTTGGACATTCCTGAGTGAATGGGAGTATAAGGTGTAAGGATAACTCTCTGCTTCTAAAATCAAAACGGAACCACCTAACAGAACGGTTTTCAATGTGTGCATTCAACTTACAGAGTTAAACTCTTGTGTTGAAGGGGAAGTCTGGAAACGCTTTCTGTGGAGAGATCTCAAAACAGCCCATTCCAGCAGTAATCCCGCATATAACAAAATAGCAGTAAAACTCTGCCTAAAACACAGAAGCAACGTATCATTCAATCTGCTCTGCTGTGCGTTTTTTCAGCTAAGTGAGTTAAATCTCCCTTTAGATTCAGGACTTAGAAACACATTTCTGGCAAGAGCTGCGTGTGGACATTCCTGAGTGAATTGTAGTATATGCTGTTAGAAGAAATCTCTGCTTCTAAAACCAAAACGGAGCATCCTAATAGATCAGTTGTCAATGTGTGCATTCCACTTAAAGTGTTAAACTCGTGTGTTGAAGGGGAAGTCTGAAAACACTTTCTGTGGAGAGATCTCAACACAGGCCTTTCCAGCAGTATTCACGCATATAACGAAATACAGTAAATCTCTGCCTAAAACACAGAAGCAACGTATCCTTCAATCTGCTCTGCTGTGTGTTAGTTCAGCTAAGTGAGTTAAATCTCCCTTTAGATTCAGGAGTTAGAAACCCGTTTCTGGAAAGATCGGCGTTTGGACATTCCTGAGTGAACGGAAGTAAATGCTGTAAAGAGAACTCTTTGCTTCTAAAACCGACACGGTGCTAACTAACAGAACGCTTGTCAATGTGTGCATTCAACTTACAGAGTTAAACTCGTGTGTTGAAGGGGAAGTCTGGAAACGCTTTCTGTGGAGAGATCTCAAAACAGGCCTTACAGCAGTATTCCCGCGTATAACGAAATAGCAGTTCAACTCTGCCTAAAACACAGAAGCAACGTATCCTTCAATCTGCTCTGCTGTGCTAAGTGAGGAAAATCTCCCTTTAGATCCAGGAGTTAGAAACACATTTCTGGCAAGGGCTGCGTTTGGACATATCTGCGTTAATGGGAGTATATGCTGTAAGAAAAAGTCTATGCTTCGAAAACCAAAACAAATCGACCTAATGGAACGGTTGTCAATATGTGCATTCAACTTACACAGATAAACTCGTGTGTTAAAGGGGATGTCTGGAAATGATTTCCGTGGAGAGATCTCAAAACAGGCCTTCCTAGCAGTATTCCCGCATATAACGATATAGCAGTAAAACTCTGCTTAAAACACAGAAAGAACGTATCCTTCAATCTTCTCTCCTGTGCGATTGCTCAGCTAAGTGAGTTAAATCTCCCTTTAGATTCAGGAGTTAAAAACACGTTTCTGGCAAGGTCGGCGTTTGGACATTCCTGAGTGAATGGAAGTAAATGCTGTAAGGAGAACTCTTTGCTTCTAAAACCGAAACGGTGCTAACTAACAGAACGGTTGTCAAAGTGTGCATTCAACTTACAGAGGTAAACTCGTGTGTTGAAAGGGAAGTCTGCAAATGCTTTCTGTGGGGAGATCTCAAAACAGGCCTTTCCAGCAGTATTCCCGCATATGGCAAAATAGCAGTAAAACTCTGCCTTAAACATAGAAGCAACGCATATTTCAATCTGCTCTGCTGTGCGTTTGTTCTGCTAAGTGAGTTAAATCTCCCTTTATATTCAGGAGTTAGAAAAACGTTTCTGGCAAGATCGGCCTTTGGACATTCCTGAGTGAATGGAAGTAAATGCTGTAAAGAGAACTCTTTGCTTCTAAAAGAGACACGGTGCTAACTAACAAAACGCATGTCAATGTGTGCATTCAACTTACAGAGTTAAACTCGTGTGTTGAAGGGGAAGTCTGGAAACATTTTCTGTGGAGAGATCTCAAAACAGGCCTTTCCAGCAGTATTCCCGCATATAACGAAACACCAGTAAAACTCTTCCTTAAACACAGAAGCAACGTCTCCTTCAAACTGCTCAGCTCGGCGTTTGTTCTGCTAAGTTAGTTAAATCTCCCTTTATATTCAGGAGTTAGAAAAACGTTTCTGGCAAGAGCTGGGTTTGGAAATTCAGGAGGGAATTGGAGTATATGCTGTTAGAAGAAATCTCTGGAGTTAAAACCAAAACGGAGCAACCGAACAGAATGGTTGTAAATGTGTGCATTCAACTTAAGGAGTTCAACTCGTGTGTTGAAAGGCAAGTCTGGAAACACTTTCTGTGGAGAAATCTCAAAATAGGCCTTTCCAGCAGTATTCCCACATATAACGAAATAGCAGTAAAACTCTGCCTAAAACACAAAAGCAACCTATCTTTCAATCTGCTCTGCTGTGCTAAGTGAGTAAAATCTCCCTTTAGATTCAGGAGTTAAAACATATTACTGGCAATGGCTGCATTTGGACATTCCTGAGTGAATTGGATTATATACTGTTCGAAGAACTCTCTACTTCTATAACCTAAATGGAGCTACCTAACAGAACGGTTGTCAATGTGTGCATTCAACTTACAGAGTTAAACTCTTTTGTTGAAGGGAAAATCTGGAAGCGCTTTCTGTGGAGAGATCTCAAAAGAGGCCTTTCCAGCAGTTTTCCCGCATATAACGAAATAGCAGAAAAACTCGGCCTAAAACACAGAAGAAACGTATCTTTCTATGTGCTCCGCTGTGCATTTGTTCAGCTTAGTGAGGTCAATCTCTTTTTAGAATCAGGTGTTAGAAACAAGTTTTTGGCAACTGCTGCGTTTGGACATTCCTGAGTGAATGGGAGTATATGCTGTAAGGAGAACTCTCTGCTTCTAAAACCAAAACGGAGCTATCTAACACAATGGTTGTCAATGTGTGCATTCAACTTACAGAGTTAAACTCTTCTGTTGAAGGGAAAATCTAAAAATGCTTTCTGTGCAGAGATCTCAAAAGAGGCCTTTCCAGCAGAATTCCCCCATATAACGAAATAGCAGTAAAACTCGGCCTAAAACACAGAAGGCAATGTATCATTCAATCTGCTCTGCTGTGCGTATGTTCAGCTAAGTGAGTAAAATCTCCGTTTAGATTCAGGAGTTAGAAACACGTTTCTGGCAAGAGCTGCATTTGGACATTCCGGAGTGAATGGGAGTATATGCTGTAAGCAGAACTTTCTGCTTCTAAAACCAAAACGGAGCTACCTAACAGAACGGTTCTCAATGTGTGCATTCAACTTACAGAGTTAAACTCGTGAGTTAAAAAGGAAGTCTGGAAAGGCTTTCTGTGGAGAGATCTCAAAACAGGCCTTTCCAGCAGTATTCCCGCATATAACGAAAAGCAGTATAATTCTGCCTTAAACGCAGAAGCAACGTATCCTTCAATCTGCTCAGCTGTGCGTTTGTTCTGCTAAGTTAGTTAAATCTCCCTTTAGATTCAGAAGTTAGAATCACGTTTCTAACCAGAGCTGCGTTTGGACATTCCTGAGTGAATGGGAGTATATGCTGTAAAAAGAACTCTCTGCTTCTAAAACCAAAACAGATCTACCTAACACAACGGTTGTCAATGTGTGCATTCAACTTACAGAGTTAAACTCTTCTGTTGAAGGGAAAATCTGGAAACGCTTTCTGTGGAGAGATCTCAAAACAGGCATTTCCAGCAGTATTCCCGCATATAAAGAAATAGAAGTATAACTCTGCCGAAAACACAGAAGCAGCGTATCATTCAATCTGTTCTGGTGTGCCTTTATTCAGCGAAGTGACTTAAATCTCCCTTTAGATTGAGGAGTTAGAAACACGTTTCTGGCAATGGCTGCGTTTGGACATTCCTGAGTGAATTGGAGTATATACTGTTAGAAGAACTCTCTACTTCTAAAACCAAAGCCGACCTACCTAACAGAACGGTTGTCAATGTGTGCATTCAACCTACAGAATTAAACTCGTGTTTTGAAGGGGAAGTCTGGAAACGCTTTCTGTGCAGAGATCACAAAAGGGGCCTTTCCAGCAGTATTCCCGCATATAACGAAATAGCAGTAAAACTCTGCCTAAAACACAGAAGGAAGGTGTCCTTCAATCTGCTCTGCTGTGCATTTCTTATGCTAAGTGTGTTAAATCTCCCTTTAGATTCAGGAGATAGAAGCACGTTTCTGGCAAGAGCTGCATTTGGACATTCCTGAATGAATGGGAATATATGCTGTAAGGAGAAATTTTTGCTTCTAAAACCAAAACGGAGCAACCTTACAGCATGGTTGTCAATGTGTGCATTCACCTTACAGATTTAAACTCGTGTTTTGAAAAGGAAATCTGGAAACGCTTTCTGTGGAGAGATCTCAAACAGGCATTTCCAGCAGTATTCCCACATATAATGAAATAGCAGTAAAACTCTGCCTAAAACACAAAAGCAACCTATCTTTCAATCTGCTCTGCTGTGCTAAGTGAGTAAAATCTCCCTTTAGATTCAGGAGATAAAACACATTTCTGGCGGTGGCTGCATTTGGACATTCTTGAGTGAATTGGAGTATATACTGTTAGAAGAACTCTCTACTTCTAAAACCTAAACGGAGCTACCTAACGGAATGGTTGTCAATGTGTGCATTCAACTTACAGAGTTAAACTCTTTTGTTGAAGGGAAAATCTGGAAGCGCTTTCTGTGGAGAGATCTCAAAAGAGGCTTTTCCAGCAGTTTTCCCGCATATAACGAAATAGCCGAAAAACTCGGCCTAAAACACAGAAGAAACGTATCCTTCTATGTGCTCCGCTGTGCATTTGTTCAGCTTAGTGAGGTAAATCTCTTTTTAGAATCAGGTGTTAGAAACACGTTTTTGGCAACAGCTGCGTTTGGACATTCCTGAGTGAATGGGAGTATATGCTGTAAGGAGAACTCTCTGCTTCTAAAACCAAAACGGATCTATCTAACACAATGGTTGTCAATGTGTGCATTGAACTTACAGAGTTAAACTCTTCTGTTGAAGGGAATATCTAAAAATGCTTTCTGTGCAGAGATCTCAAAAGAGGCCTTTCCAGCAGAATTCCCCCATATAACGAAATAGCAGTAAAACTCGGCCTAAAACACAGAACCAACGTATCATTCAATCTGCTCTGCTGTGCGTATGTTCAGCTAAGTGAGTAAAATCTCCGTTTAGATTCAGGAGTTAGAAACACGTTTCTGGCAAGAGCTGCATTTGGACATTCCGGAGTGAATGGGAGTATATGCTGTAAGAAGAACTTTCTGCTTCTAAACAAAACGGAGCTACCTAACAGAACGGTTCTCAATGTGTGCATTCAACTTACAGAGTTAAACTCGTGAGTTAAAAAGGAAGTCTGGAAACGCTTTCTGTGGAGAGATCTCAAAACAGGCCTTTCCAGCAGTATTCCCGCATATAACGAAATAGCAGTAAAACTCTGCCTAAAACACAGAAGGAAGGTATCCTTCAATCTGCTCTGCTGTGCATTTCTTATGCTAAGTGTGTTAAATCTCCCTTTAGATTCAGGAGATAGAAACACGTTCCTGCCAAGTGCTGCGTTTGGACATTTCTGAGTGAATGGGAATATATTCTGTAAGGAGAACTCTCTGCTTCTAAAACCAAAATGGAGCTACCTAACAGAACAATTGTCAATGTGTGCATTCAACTTACACAGATAAACTCGTGTGTTGAAGGGGACCTCTGGAAACGCTTTCTGTGGAGAGATCTCAAAACAGGCCTTTGTAGCAGTATTCCCGCATATAACGAAATAGCAGTAAAAGTCTGCTTAAAACACAGAAGCAACGTATCCTTCAGTCTTCTCTCCTGTGCGATTGTTCAGCTAAGTGAGTAAAATTTCCCTTTAGATTCAGCAGTTAGAAACACGTTTCTGGCAAGAGCTATGTTTGGACATTCCTGAGTGAATGGGAGTATAAGCTGTAAGGATAACTCTCTGCTTCTAAAATCAAAACGGAACCACCTAACAGAACGGTTTTCAATGTGTGCATTCAACTTACAGAGTTAAACTCTTGTGTTGAAGGGGAAGTCTGGAAACGCTTTCTGTGGAGAGATCTCAAAACAGCCCATTCCAGCAGTAATCCCGCATATAACAAAATAGCAGTAAAACTCTGCCTAAAACACAGAAGCAACGTATCATTCAATCTGCTCTGCTGTGCGTTTTTTCAGCTAAGTGAGTTAAATCTCCCTTTAGATTCAGGACTTAGAAACACATTTCTGGCAAGAGCTGCGTGTGGACATTCCTGAGTGAATTGGAGTATATGCTGTTAGAAGAAATCTCTGCTTCTAAAACCAAAACGGAGCATCCTAATAGATCAGTTGTCAATGTGTGCATTCCACTTAAAGTGTTAAACTCGTGTGTTGAAGGGGAAGTCTGAAAACACTTTCTGTGGAGAGATCTCAACACAGGCCTTTCCAGCAGTATTCCCGCATATAACGAAATAGCAGTAAACCTTTGCCTAAAACACAGAAGCAACGTATCCATAAATCTGCTCTGCTGAGTGTTAGTTCAGCTAAGTGAGTTAAATCTCCCTTTAGATTCAGGAGTTAGAAACCCGTTTCTGGAAAGATCGGCGTTTGGACATTCCTGAGTGAATGGAAGTAAATGCTGTAAAGAGAACTCTTTGCTTCTAAAACCGACACGGTGCTAACTAACAGAACGCTTGTCAATGTGTGCATTCAACTTACAGAGTTAAACTCGTGTGTTGAAGGGGAAGTCTGGAAACGCTTTCTGTGGAGAGATCTCAAAACAGGCCTTACAGCAGTATTCCCGCATATAACGAAATAGCAGTTCAACTCTGCCTAAAACACAGAAGCAACGTATCCTTCAATCTGCTCTGCTGTGCTAAGTGAGGAAAATCTCCCTTTAGATCCAGGAGTTAGAAACACGTTTCTGGCAATGGCTGCGTTTGGACATTCCTGAGTTTATTGGAGTATATACTGTTCGAAGACCTCTCTACTTCTAAAACCAAAGCGAAGCTACCTAACAGAACGGTTGTCCATGTGTGCATTCAAGCTACAGACTTAAACTCGTGTGTTGAAGGGGAAAACTGGAAACATTTTCTGTGGAGAGATCTCAAAACAGGCCTTTCCAGCAGTATTCCCGCATATAACGAAACACCAGTAAAACTCTTCCTTAAACACAGAAGCAACGTATCCTTCAAACTGCTCAGCTCGGCGTTTGTTCTGCTAAGTTAGTTAAATCTCCCTTTATATTCAGGAGTTAGAAAAACGTTTCTGGCAAGAGCTGGGTTTGGAAATTCAGGAGGGAATTGGAGTATATGCTGTTAGAAGAAATTTCTGCAGTTAAAACCAAAACGGAGCATCCGAACAGAATGGTTGTAAATGTGTGCATTCAACTTAAGGAGTTCAACTCGTGTGTTGAAAGGCAAGTCTGGAAACACTTTCTGTGGAGAAATCTCAAAATAGGCCTTTCCAGCAGTATTCCCACATATAACGAAATAGCAGTAAAACTCTGCCTGAAACACAAAAGCAACCTATGTTTCAAACTGCTCTGCTGTGCTAAGTGAGTAAAATCTCCCTTTAGATTCCGGAGTTAAAAACACGTTTCTGGCAATGGCTGCGTTTGGACATTCCTGAGTGAATTGGAGTATATACTGTTAGAAGAACTCTCTACTTCTAAAACCATAGCCGACCTACCTAACAGAACGGTTGTCCATGTGTGCATTCAACCTACAGAGTTAAATTCGTGTGTTGAAAGGGAAGTCCTAAAACGCTTTCTGTGGAGAGACCTCAAAACAGGCCTTACAGCAGTATTCCCGCATATAACGAAATAGCAGTAAAACTCTGCCTAAAACACAGAAACAACGTATCCTTCTATCTTCTCTCCTGTGCGTTTGTACAGCTAAGGGAGATAAATCTCCCTTTAGATTCAGGAGACAGAAGCACGTTTCGGCAAGAGCTGCATTTGGACATTCCTGAATGAATGGGAATATATGCTGTAAGGAGAACTTTTTGCTTCTAAAACCAAAACGGAGCAACCTTACAGCATGGTTGTCAATGTGTGCATTCACCTTACAGATTTAAACTCGTGTTTTGAAAAGGAAATCTGGAAACGCTTTCTGTGGAGAGATCTCAAACAGGCATTTCCAGCAGTATTCCCGCATATAACGAAATAGCAGTAAAACTTTGCCTAAAACACAGAAGCAACGTATCCATCAATCTGCTCTGGTGTTCCTTCATTCAGCTAAATGAGTTATATCTCCCTTTAGATTCAGGAGTTAGAAACACATTTCTGGCAAGGGCTGCGTTTGGACATTCCTGCGTTAATGGGAGTATATGCTGTAAGAAAAAGGCTATGCTTCGAAAACCAAAACAAATCGACCTAATGGAACGGTTGTCAATATGTGCATTCAACTTACACAGATAAACTCGTGTGTTAAAGGGGATGTCTGGAAATGATTTCCGTGGAGAGATCTCAAAACAGTCCTTCCTAGCAGTATTCCCGCATATAACGATATAGCAGTAAAACTCTGCTTAAAACACAGAAGGAACGTATCCTTCAATATTCACTGCTGTGCGATTGCTCAGCTAAGTGAGTTAAATCTCCCTTTAGATTCAGGAGTTAAAAACACGTTTCTGGCAAGGTCGGCGTTTGGACATTCCTGAGTGAATTGAAGTAAATGCTGTAAGGAGAACTCTTTGCTTCTAAAACCGAAACGGTGCTACCTAACAGAACGGTTGTCAAAGTGTGCATTCAACTAAGAGAGGTAAACTCGTGTGTTGAAAGGGAAGTCTGCAAATGCTTTCTGTGGGGAGATCTCAAAACAGGCCTTTCCAGCAGTATTCCCGCATATGACAAAATAGCAGTAAAACTCTGCCTTAAACACAGAAGCAACGCATATTTCAATCTGCTCTGCTGTGCGTTTGTTCTGCTAAGTGAGTTAAATCTCCCTTTATATTCAGGAGTTAGAAAAACGTTTCTGGCAAGAGCTGGGTTTGGAAATTCAGGAGGGAATTGGAGTATAAGCTGTTAGAAGAAATCTCTGCAGTTAAAACCAAAACGGAGCAACCGAACAGAATGGTTGTAAATGTGTGCATTCAACTTAAGGAGTTCAACTCATGTGTTGAAAGGCAAGTCTGGAAACACTTTCTGTGGAGAAATCTCAAAATCGGCCTTTCCAGCAGTTTTCCCACATATAACGAAATAGCAGTAAAACTCTGCCTAAAACACAAAAGCAACCTATCTTTCAATCTGCTCTGCTGTGCTAAGTGAGTAAAATCTCCCTTTAGATTCAGGAGTTAAAACACATTTCTGGCGATGGCTTCATTTGGACATTCTTGAGTGAATTGGAGTATATACTGTTAGAAGAACTCTCTACTTCTAAAACGTAAACGGAGCTACCTAACGGAACGGTTGTCAATGTGTGCATTCAACTTACAGAGTTAAACTCTTTTGTTGAATTGAAAATCTGGAAGCGCTTTCTGTGGAGAGATCTCAAAAGAGGCCTTTCCAGCAGTTTTCCCGCATATAACGAAATAGCAGAAAAACTCGGCCTACAACACAGAAGAAACGTATCCTTCTATGTGCTCCGCTGTGCATTTGTTCAGCTTAGTGAGGTAAATCTCTTTTTAGAATCAGGTGTTAGAAACACGTTTTTGGCAACAGCTGCGTTTGGACATTCCAGAGTGAATGGGAGTATATGCTGTAAGGAGAACTCTCTGCTTCTAAAACCAAAACGGATCTATCTAACACAATGGTTGTCAATGTGTGCATTCAACTTACAGAGTTAAACACTTCTGTTGAAGGGAATATCTAAAAATGCTTTCTGTGCAGAGATCTCAAAAGAGGCCTTTCCAGCAGAATTCCCCCATATAAAGAAATAGCAGTAAAACGCGGCCTAAAACAGAGAAGCAACGTATCATTCAATCTGCTCTGCTGTGCGTATGTTCAGCTAAGTGAGTAAAATCTCCGTTTAGATTCAGGAGTTAGAAACACGTCTCTGGCAAGAGCTGCATTTGGACATTCCGGAGTGAATGGGAGTATATGCTGTAAGCAGAACTTTCTGCTTCTAAAACCAAAACGGAGCTACCTAACAGAACGGTTCTCAATGTGTGCATTCATCTTACAGAGTTAAACTCGTGAGTTAAAAAGGAAGTCTGGGAACGCTTTCTGTGGAGAGATCTCAAAACAGGCCTTTCCAGCAGTATTCCCGCATATAACGAAAAGCAGTATAATTCTGCCTTAAACGCAGAAGCAACGTATCCTTCAATCTGCTCAGCTGTGCGTTTGTTCTGCTAAGTTAGTTAAATCTCCCTTTAGATTCAGAAGTTAGAATCACGTTTCTAACCAGAGCTGCGTTTGGACATTCCTGAGTGAATTGGAGTATATGCTGTAAAAAGAACGCTCTGCTTCTAAAACCAAAACAGATCTACCTAACACAACGGTTGTCAATGTGTGCATTCAACTTACAGAGTTAAACTCTTCTGTTGAAGGGAAAATCTGGAAACGCTTTCTGTGGAGAGATCTCAAAACAGGCATTTCCAGCAGTATTCCCGCATATAACGAAATAGAAGTATAACTCTGAAGAAAACACAGAAGCAGCGTATCATTCAATCTGTTCTGGTGTGCCTTTATTCAGTGAAGTGACTTAAATCTCCCTTTAGATTGAGGAGTTAGAAACACGTTTCTGGCAATGGCTGCGTTTGGACATTCCTGAGTGAATTGGAGTATATACTGTTAGAAGAACCCTCTACTTCTAAAACCAAAGCCGACCTGCCTAACAGAACGGTTGTCAATGTGTGCATTCAACCTACAGAATTAAACTCGTGTTTTGAAGGGGAAGTCTGGAAAGGCTTTCTGTGCAGAGATCACAAAAGGGGCCTTTCCAGCAGTATTCCCGCATATAACGAAATAGCAGTAAAACTCTGCCTAAAACACAGAAGGAAGGTATCCTTCAATCTTCTCTGCTGTGCCATTGCTCAGCTAAGTGAGTTAAATCTCCCTTTAGATTCAGGAGTTAAAAACACGTTTCTGGCAAGGTCGGCGTTTGGACATTCCTGAGTGAATGGAAGTGAATGCTGTAAGGAAAACTCTTTGTTTCTAAAACCGAAACGGTGCTACCTAACAGAACGGTTGTCAAAGTGTGCATTCAACTAAGAGAGGTAAACTTGTGTGTTGAAAGGGAAGTCTGAAAATGCTTTCGGTGGAGAGATCTCAAAACAGGCCCTTCCAGCAGTATTCCCGCATATAACGAAACACCAGTAAAACTCTTCCTTAAACACAGAAGCAACGTATCCTTCAAACTGCTCAGCTCGGCGTTTGTTCTGCTAAGTTAGTTAAATCTCCCTTTATATTCAGGAGTTAGAAAAACGTTTCTGGCAAGAGCTGGGTTTGGAAATTCAGGAGGGAATTGGATTATATACTGTTAGAAGAAATCTCTGCAGTTAAAACCAAAACGGAGCAACCGAACAGAATGGTTGTAAATGTGTGCATTCAACTTAAGGAGTTCAACTCGTGTGTTGAAAGGCAAGTCTGGAAACACTTTCTGTGGAGAAATCTCAAAATAGGCCTTTCCATCAGAATTCCCACATATAACGAAATGGCAGTAAAACTCTGCCTGAAACACAAAAGCAACCTATATTTCAAACTGCTCTGCTGTGCTAAGTGAGTAAAATCTCCCTTTAGATTCATGAGTTAAAAACACGTTTCTGGCAATGGCTGCGTTTGGACATTCCTGAGTGAATTGGAGTATATACTGTTAGAAGAACTCTCTACTTCTAAAACCAAAGCCGACCTAGCTAACAGAACGGTTGTCCATGTGTGCATTCAACCTACAGAGTTAAATTTGTGTGTTGAAGGGGAAGTCCTAAAACGCTTTCTGTGGAGAGACCTCAAAACAGGCCTTACAGCAGTATTCCCGCATATAACGAAATAGCAGTAAAACTCTGCCTAAAACACAGAAACAACGTATCCTTCTATCTTCTCTCGTGTGCGATTGTTCAGCTAAGTGAGTTAAATCTCCCTGTAGATTCAGGAGATAGAAGCACGTTTCTGGCAAGAGCTGCATTTGGACATTCCTGAATGAATGGGAATATATGCTGTAAGGAGAACTTTTTGCTTCTAAAACCAAAACGGAGCAACCTTACAGCATGGTTGTCAATGTGTGCATTCACCTTACAGATTTAAACTCGTGTTTTGAAAAGGAAATCTGGAAACGCTTTCTGTGGAGAGATCTCAAACAGGCATTTCCAGCAGTATTCCCGCATATAACGAAATAGCAGTAAAAGTTTGCCTAAAACACAGAAGCAACGTATCCATCAATCTGCTCTGGTGTTCCTTTATTCAGCTAAATGAGTTAAATCTCCCTTTAGATTCAGGAGTTAGAAACACATTTCTGGCAAGGGCTGCGTTTGGACATTCCTGCGTTAATGGGAGTATATGCTGTAAGAAAAAGTCTATGCTTCGAAAACCAAAACAAATCGACCTAATGGAACGGTTGTCAATATGTGCATTCAACTTACACAGATAAGCTCGTGTGTTAAAGGGGATGTCTGGAAATGATTTCCGTGGAGAGATCTCAAAACAGGCCTTCCTAGCAGTATTCCCGCATATAACGATATAGCAGTAAAACTCTGCTTAAAACACAGAACGAACCTATCCTTCAATCTTCTCTCCTGTGCGATTGCTCAGCTAAGTGAGTTAAATCTCCCTTTAGATTCAGGAGTTAAAAACACGTTTCTGGCAAGGTCGGCGTTTGGACATTCCTGAGTGAATGGAAGTAAATGCTGTAAGGAGAACTCTTTGCTTCTAAAACCGAAACGGTGCTAACTAACAGAACGGTTGTCAAAGTGTGCATTCAACTTACAGAGGTAAACTCGTGTGTTGAAAGGGAAGTCTGCAAATGCTTTCTGTGGGGAGATCTCAAAACAGGCCTTTCCAGCAGTATTCCCGCATATGGCAAAATAGCAGTAAAACTCTGCCTTAAACATAGAAGCAACGCATATTTCAATCTGCTCTGCTGTGCGTTTGTTCTGCTAAGTGAGTTAAATCTCCCTTTATATTCAGGAGTTAGAAAAACGTTTCTGGCAAGATCGGCCTTTGGACATTCCTGAGTGAATGGAAGTAAATGCTGTAAAGAGAACTCTTTGCTTCTAAAAGAGACACGGTGCTAACTAACAAAACGCATGTCAATGTGTGCATTCAACTTACAGAGTTAAACTCGTGTGTAGAAGGGGAAGTCTGGAAACATTTTCTGTGGAGAGATCTCAAAACAGGCCTTTCCAGCAGTATTCCCGCATATAACGAAACACCAGTAAAACTCTTCCTTAAACACAGAAGCAACGTATCCTTCAAACTGCTCAGCTCGGCGTTTGTTCTGCTAAGTTAGTTAAATCTCCCTTTATATTCAAGAGTTAGAAAAACGTTTCTGGCAAGAGCTGGGTTTGGAAATTCAGGAGGGAATTGGAGTATATGCTGTTAGAAGAAATCTCTGGAGTTAAAACCAAAACGGAGCAACCGAACAGAATGGTTGTAAATGTGTGCATTCAACTTAAGGAGTTCAACTCGTGTGTTGAAAGGCAAGTCTGGAAACACTTTCTGTGGAGAAATCTCAAAATAGGCCTTTCCAGCAGTATTCCCACATATAACGAAATAGCAGTAAAACTCTGCCTAAAACACAAAAGCAACCTATCTTTCAATCTGCTCTGCTGTGCTAAGTGAGTAAAATCTCCCTTTAGATTCAGGAGTTAAAACATATTACTGGCAATGGCTGCATTTGGACATTCCTGAGTGAATTGGATTATATACTGTTCGAAGAACTCTCTACTTCTATAACCTAAATGGAGCTACCTAACAGAACGGTTGTCAATGTGTGCATTCAACTTACAGAGTTAAACTCTTTTGTTGAAGGGAAAATCTGGAAGCGCTTTCTGTGGAGAGATCTCAAAAGAGGCCTTTCCAGCAGTTTTCCCGCATATAACGAAATAGCAGAAAAACTCGGCCTAAAACACAGAAGAAACGTATCTTTCTATGTGCTCCGCTGTGCATTTGTTCAGCTTAGTGAGGTCAATCTCTTTTTAGAATCAGGTGTTAGAAACAAGTTTTTGGCAACTGCTGCGTTTGGACATTCCTGAGTGAATGGGAGTATATGCTGTAAGGAGAACTCTCTGCTTCTAAAACCAAAACGGAGCTATCTAACACAATGGTTGTCAATGTGTGCATTCAACTTACAGAGTTAAACTCTTCTGTTGAAGGGAATATCTAAAAATTCTTTCTGTGCAGAGATCTCAAAAGAGGCCTTTCCAGCAGAATTCCCCCATATAACGAAATAGCAGTAAAACTCGGCCTAAAACACAGAAGGCAACGTATCATTCAATCTGCTCTGCTGTGCGTATGTTCAGCTAAGTGAGTAAAATCTCCGTTTAGATTCAGGAGTTAGAAACACGTTTCTGGCAAGAGCTGCATTTGGACATTCCGGAGTGAATGGGAGTATATGCTGTAAGCAGAACTTTCTGCTTCTAAAACCAAAACGGAGCTACCTAACAGAACGGTTCTCAATGTGTGCATTCAACTTACAGAGTTAAACTCGTGAGTTAAAAAGGAAGTCTGGAAAGGCTTTCTGTGGAGAGATCTCAAAAGAGGCCTTTCCAGCAGTATTCCCGCATATAACGAAAAGCAGTATAATTCTGCCTTAAACGCAGAAGCAACGTATCCTTCAATCTGCTCAGCTGTGCGTTTGTTCTGCTAAGTTAGTTAAATCTCCCTTTAGATTCAGAAGTTAGAATCACGTTTCTAACCAGAGCTGCGTTTGGACATTCCTGAGTGAATGGGAGTATATGCTGTAAAAAGAACTCTCTGCTTCTAAAACCAAAACAGATCTACCTAACACAACGGTTGTCAATGTGTGCATTCAACTTACAGTGTTAAACTCTTCTGTTGAAGGGAAAATCTGGAAACGCTTTCTGTGGAGAGATCTCAAAACAGGCATTTCCAGCAGTATTCCCGCATATAAAGAAATAGAAGTATAACTCTGCTGAAAACACAGAAGCAGCGTATCATTCAATCTGTTCTGGTGTGCCTTTATTCAGCGAAGTGACTTAAATCTCCCTTTAGATTGAGGAGTTAGAAACACGTTTCTGGCAATGGCTGCGTTTGGACATTCCTGAGTGAATTGGAGTATATACTGTTAGAAGAACTCTCTACTTCTAAAACCAAAGCCGACCTACCTAACAGAACGGTTGTCAATGTGTGCATTCAACCTACAGAATTAAACTCGTGTTTTGAAGGGGAAGTCTGGAAACGCTTTCTGTGCAGAGATCACAAAAGGGGCCTTTCCAGCAGTATTCCCGCATATAACGAAATAGCAGTAAAACTCTGCCTAAAACACAGAAGGAAGGTGTCCTTCAATCTGCTCTGCTGTGCATTTCTTATGCTAAGTGTGTTAAATCTCCCTTTAGATTCAGGAGATAGAAACACGTTCCTGGCAAGTGCTGAGTTTGGACATTTCTGAGTGAATGGGAATATATTCTGTAAGGAGAACTCTCTGCTTCTAAAACCAAAATGGAGCTACCTAACAGAACAATTGTCAATGTGTGCATTCAACTTACACAGATAAACTCGTGTGTTGAAGGGGACCTCTGGAAACGCTTTCTGTGGAGAGATCTCAAAACAGGCCTTTGTAACAGTATTCCCGCATATAACGAAATATCAGTAAAAGTCTGCTTAAAACACAGAAGCAACGTATCCTTCAGTCTCCTCTCCTGTGCGATTGTTCAGTTAAGTGAGTAAAATTTCCCTTTAGATTCAGCAGTTAGAAACACGTTTCTGGCAAGAGCTATGTTTGGACATTCCTGAGTGAATGGGAGTATAAGCTGTAAGGATAACTCTCTGCTTCTAAAATCAAAACGGAACCACCTAACAGAACGGTTTTCAATGTGTGCATTCAACTTACAGAGTTAAACTCTTGTGTTGAAGGGGAAGTCTGGAAACGCTTTCTGTGGAGAGATCTCAAAACAGCCCATTCCAGCAGTAATCCCGCATATAACAAAATAGCAGTAAAACTCTGCCTAAAACACAGAAGCAACGTATCATTCAATCTGCTCTGCTGTGCGATTTTTCAGCTATGTGAGTTAAATCTCCCTTTAGATTCAGGACTTAGAAACACATTTCTGGCAAGAGCTGCGTGTGGACATTCCTGAGTGAATTGGAGTATATGCTGTTAGAAGAAATCTCTGCTTCTAAAACCAAAACGGAGCATCCTAATAGATCAGTTGTCAATGTGTGCATTCCACTTAAAGTGTTAAACTCGTGTTTTGAAGGGGAAGTCTGGAAAGGCTTTCTGTGCAGAGATCACAAAAGGGGCCTTTCCAGCAGTATTCCCGCATATAACGAAATAGCAGTAAAACTCTGCCTAAAACACAGAAGGAAGGTATCCTTCAATCTTCTCTGCTGTGCCATTGCTCAGCTACATGAGTTAAATCTCCCTTTAGATTCAGGAGTTAAAAACACGTTTCTGGCAAGGTCGGCGTTTGGACATTCCTGAGTGAATGGAAGTAAATGCTGTAAGGAGAACTCTTTGCTTCTAAAACCGAAACGGTGCTACCTAACAGAACGGTTGTCAAAGTGTGCATTCAACTAAGAGAGGTAAACTTGTGTGTTGAAAGGGAAGTCTGCAAATGTTTTCGGTGGAGAGATCTCAAAACAGGCCCTTCCAGCAGTATTCCCGCATATAACGAAACACCAGTAAAACTCTTCCTTAAACACAAAAGCAACGTATCCTTCAAACTGCTCAGCTCGGCGTTTGTTCTGCTAAGTTAGTTAAATCTCCCTTTATATTCAGGAGTTAGAAAAACGTTTCTGGCAAGAGCTGGGTTTGGAAATTCAGGAGGGAATTGGATTATATGCTGTTAGAAGAAATCTCTGCAGTTAAAACCAAAACGGAGCAACCGAACAGAATGGTTGTAAATGTGTGCATTCAACTTAAGGAGTTCAACTCGTGTGTTGAAAGGCAAGTCTGGAAACACTTTCTGTGGAGAAATCTCAAAATAGGCCTTTCCATCAGAATTCCCACATATAACGAAATAGCAGTAAAACTCTGCCTGAAACACAAAAGCAACCTATCTTTCAAACTGCTCTGCTGTGCTAAGTGAGTAAAATCTCCCTTTAGATTCAGGAGTTAAAAACACGTTTCTGGCAATGGCTGCGTTTGGACATTCCTGAGTGAATTGGAGTATATACTCTTAGAAGAACTCTCTACTTCTAAAACCAAAGCCGACCTAGCTAACAGAACGGTTGTCCATGTGTGCATTCAACCTACAGAGTTAAATTTGTGTGTTGAAGGGGAAGTCCTAAAACGCTTTCTGTGGAGAGACCTCAAAACAGGCCTTACAGCAGTATTCCCGCATATAACGAAATAGCAGTAAAACTCTGCCTAAAACACAGAAACAACGTATCCTTCTATCTTCTCTCGTGTGCGATTGTTCAGCTAAGTGAGTTAAATCTCCCTGTAGATTCAGGAGATAGAAGCACGTTTCTGGCAAGAGCTGCATTTGGACATTCCTGAATGAATGGGAATATATGCTGTAAGGAGAACTTTTTGCTTCTAAAACCAAAACGGAGCAACCTTACAGCATGGTTGTCAATGTGTGCATTCACCTTACAGATTTAAACTCGTGTTTTGAAAAGGAAATCTGGAAACGCTTTCTGTGGAGAGATCTCAAACAGGCATTTCCAGCAGTATTCCCGCATATAACGAAATAGCAGTAAAAGTTTGCCTAAAACACAGAAGCAACGTATCCATCAATCTGCTCTGGTGTTCCTTTATTCAGCTAAATGAGTTAAATCTCCCTTTAGATTCAGGAGTTAGAAACACATTTCTGGCAAGGGCTGCGTTTGGACATTCCTGCGTTAATGGGAGTATATGCTGTAAGAAAAAGTCTATGCTTCGAAAACCAAAACAAATCGACCTAATGGAACGGTTGTCAATATGTGCATTCAACTTACACAGATAAGCTCGTGTGTTAAAGGGGATGTCTGGAAATGATTTCCGTGGAGAGATCTCAAAACAGGCCTTCCTAGCAGTATTCCCGCATATAACGATATAGCAGTAAAACTCTGCTTAAAACACAGAACGAACCTATCCTTCAATCTTCTCTCCTGTGCGATTGCTCAGCTAAGTGAGTTAAATCTCCCTTTAGATTCAGGAGTTCAAAACACGTTTCTGGCAAGGTCGGCGTTTGGACATTCCTGAGTGAATGGAAGTAAATGCTGTAAGGACAACCCTTTGCTTCTAAAACCGAAACGGTGCTACCTAACAGAACGGTTGTCAAAGTGTGCATTCAACTTACAGAGGTAAACTCGTGTGTTGAAAGGGAAGTCTGCAAATGCTTTCTGTGGGGAGATCTCAAAACAGGCCTTTCCAGCAGTATTCCCGCATATGACAAAATAGCAGTAAAACTCTGCCTTAAACACAGAAGCAACGCATATTTCAATCTGCTCTGCTGTGCGTTTGTTCTGCTAAGTGAGTTAAATCTCCCTTTATATTCAGGAGTTAGAAAAACGTTTCTGGCAAGAGCTGGGTTTGGAAATTCAGGAGGGAATTGGAGTATATGCTGTTAGAAGAAATCTCTGCAGTTAAAACCAAAACGGAGCAACCGAACAGAATGGTTGTAAATGTGTGCATTCAACTTAAGGAGTTCAACTCATGTGTTGAAAGGCAAGTCTGGAAACACTTTCTGTGGAGAAATCTCAAAATAGGCCTTTCCAGCAGTATTCCCACATATAACAAAATAGCAGTAAAACTCTGCCTAAAACACAAAAGCAACCTATCTTTCAATCTGCTCTGCTGTGCTAAGTGAGTAAAGTCTCCCTTTACATTCAGGAGTTAAAACACATTTCTGGCGATGGCTGCATTTGGACATTCTTGAGTGAATTGGAGTATATACTGTTAGAAGAACTCTCTACTTCTAAAACCTAAACGGAGCTACCTAACGGAACAGTTGTCAATGTGTGCATTCAACTTACAGTGTTAAACTCTTTTGTTGAAGGGAAAATCTGGAAGCGCTTTCTGTGGAGAGACCTCAAAAGAGGCCTTTCCAGCAGTTTTCCCGCATATAACGAAATAGCAGAAAAACTCGGCCTAAAACACAGAAGAAACGTATCCTTCTATGTGCTCCGCTGTGCATTTGTTCAGCTTAGTGAGGTAAATCTCTTTTTAGAATCAGGGGTTAGAAACACGTTTTTGGCAACAGCTGCGTTTGGACATTCCTGAGTGAATGGGAGTATATGCTGTAAGGAGAACTCTCTGCTTCTAAAACCAAAACGGAGGTATCCAACACAATGGTTGTCAATGTGTGCATTCAACTTACAGAGTCAAACTCTTCTGTTGAAGGGAAAATCTAAAAATGCTTTCAGTGCAGAGATCTCAAAAGAGGCCTTTCCAGCAGAATTCCCCCATATAAAGAAATAGCAGTAAAACTCGGCCTAAAACACAGAAGCAACGTATCATTCAATCTGCTCTTCTGTGCGTATGTTCAGCTAAGTGAGTAAAATCTCCGTTTAGATTCAGGAGTTAGAAACACGTTTCTGGCAAGAGCTGCATTTGGACATTCCGGAGTGAATGGGAGTATATGCTGTAAGCAGAACTTTCTGCTTCTAAAACCAAAACGGAGCTACCTAACAGAACGGTTCTCAATGTGTGCATTCAACTTACAGAGTTAAACTCGTGAGTTAAAAAGGAAGTCTGGAAACGCTTTCTGTGGAGAGATCTCAAAACAGGCCTTTCCAGCAGTATTCCCGCATATAACGAAAAGCAGTATAATTCTGCCTTAAACACAGAAGCAACGTATCCTTCAATCTGCTCAGGTGTGCGTTTGTTCTGCTAAGTTAGTTAAATCTCCCTTTAGATTCAGAAGTTAGAATCACGTTTCTAACCAGAGCTGCGTTTGGACATTCCTGAGTGAATGGGAGTATACGCTGTAAAAAGAACTCTCTGCTTCTAAAACCAAAACAGATCTACCTAACACAACGGTTGTCAATGTGTGCATTCAACTTACAGAGTTAAACTCTTCTGTTGAAGGGAAAATCTGGAAACGCTTTCTGTGGAGAGATCTCAAAACAGGCATTTCCAGCAGTATTCCCGCATATAACGAAATAGAAGTATAACTCTGCCGAAAACACAGAAGCAGGGTATCATTCAATCTGTTCTGGTGTGCCTTTATTCAGCGAAGTGACTTAAATCTCCCTTTAGATTGAGGAGTTAGAAACACGTTTCTGGCAATGGCTGCGTTTGGACATTCCTGAGTGAATTGGAGTATATACTGTTAGAAGAACTCTCTACTTCTAAAACCAAAGCCGACCTACCTAACAGAACGGTTGTCAATGTGTGCATTCAACCTACAGAATTAAACTCGTGTTTTGAAGGGGAAGTCTGGAAACGCTTTCTGTGCAGAGATCACAAAAGGGGCCTTTCCAGCAGTATTCCCGCATATAATGAAATAGCAGTAAAACTCTGCCTAAAACACAGAAGGAAGGTATCCTTCAATCTGCTCTGCTGTGCATTTCTTATGCTAAGGGTGTTAAATCTCCCTTTAGATTCAGGAGATAGAACCCCGTTCCTGGCAAGTGCTGCGTTTGGACATTTCTGAGTGAATGGGAATATATTCTGTAAGGAGAACTCTCTGCTTCTAAAACCAAAATGGAGCTACCTAACAGAACAATTGTCAATGTGTGCATTCAACTTACACAGATAAACTCGTGTGTTGAAGGGGACCTCTGGAAACGCTTTCTGTGGAGAGATCTCAAAACAGGCCTTTGTAGCAGTATTCCCGCATATAACGAAATAGCAGTAAAAGTCTGCTTAAAACACAGAAGCAACGTATCCTTCAGTCTTCTCTCCTGTGCGATTGTTCAGCTAAGTGAGTAAAATTTCCCTTTAGATTCAGCAGTTAGAAACACGTTTCTGGCAAGAGCTATGTTTGGACATTCCTGAGTGAATGGGAGTATAAGCTGTAAGGATAACTCTCTGCTTCTAAAATCAAAATGGAACCACCTAACAGAACGGTTTTCAATGTGTGCATTCAACTTACAGAGTTAAACTCTTGTGTTGAAGGGGAAGTCTGGAAACGCTTTCTGTGGAGAGATCTCAAAACAGCCCATTCCAGCAGTAATCCCACATATAACAAAATAGCAGTAAAACTCTGCCTAAAACACAGAAGCAACGTATCATTCAATCTGCTCTGCTGTGCGTTTTTTCAGCTAAGTGAGTTAAATCTCCCTTTAGATTCAGGACTTAGAAACACATTTCTGGCAAGAGCTGCGTGTGGACATTCCTGAGTGAATTGGAGTATATGCTGTTAGAAGAAATCTCTGCTTCTAAAACCAAAACGGAGCATCCTAATAGATCAGTTGTCAATGTGTGCATTCCACTTAAAGTGTTAAACTCGTGTGTTGAAGGGGAAGTTTGAAAACACTTTCTGTGGAGAGATCTCAACACAGGCCTTTCCAGCAGTATTCCCGCATATAACGAAATACATTAAATCTCTGCCTAAAACACAGAAGCAACGTATCCTTCAATCTGCTCTGCTGTGTGTTAGTTCAGCTAAGTGAGTTAAATCTCCCTTTAGATTCAGGAGTTAGAAACACGTTTCTGGCAAGATCGGCGTTTGGACATTCCTGAGTGAATGGAAGTAAATGCTGTAAAGAGAACACTTTGCTTGTAAAACCGACACGGTGCTAACTAACATAACGCTTGTCAATGTGTGCATTCAACTTACAGAGTTAAACTCGTGTGTTGAAGGGGAAGTCTGGAAACGCTTTCTGTGGAGAGATCTCAAAACAGGCCTTACAGCAGTATTCCCGCATATAACGAAATAGAAGTTCAACTCTACCTAAAACACAGAAGCAACGTATCCTTCAATCTGCTCTGCTGTGCTAAGTGAGGAAAATCTCCCTTTAGATCCAGGAGTTAGAAACACGTTTCTGGCAATGGCTGCGTTTGGACATTCCTGACTTTATTGCAGTATATACTGTTCGAAGACCTCTCTACTTCTAAAACCAAAGCGAAGCTACCTAACAGAACGGTTGTCCATGTGTGAATTCAAGCTACAGAGTTAAACTCGTGTGTTGAAGGGGAAGTCTGGAAACATTTTCTGTGGAGAGATCTCAAAACAGGGCTTTCCAGCAGTATTCCCGCATATAACGAAACACCAGTAAAACTCTTCCTTAAACACAGAAGCAACGTATCCTTCAAACTGCTCAGCTCGGCGTTTGTTCTGCTAAGTTAGTTAAATCGCCCTTTATATTCAGGAGTTAGAAAAACGTTTCTGGCAAGAGCTGGGTTTGGAAATTCAGGAGGGAATTGGATTATATGCTCTTAGAAGAAATCTCTGTAGTTAAAACCAAAACGGAGAAACCGAACAGAATGGTTGTAAATGTGTGCATTCAACTTAAGGAGTTCAACTCGTGTGTTGAAAGGCAAGTCTGGAAACACTTTCTGTGGAGAAATCTCAAAATAGGTCTTTCCAGCAGTATTCCCACATATAACGAAATAGCAGTAAAACTCTGCCTGAAACACAAAAGCAACCTATCTTTCAAACTGCTCTGCTGTGCTAAGTGAGTAAAATCTCCCTTTAGAGTCAGGAGTTAAAAACAGGTTTCTGGTAATGGCTGCGTTTGGACATTCCTGAGTGAATTGGAGTATATACTGTTAGAAGAACTCTCTACTTCTAAAACCAAAGCCGACCTACCTAACAGAACGGTTCTCCATGTGTGCATTCAACCTACAGAGTTAAATTTGTGTGTTGAAGGGGAAGTCCTAAAACGCTTTCTGTTGAGAGACCTCAAAACAGGCCTTACAGCAGTATTCCCGCATATAACGAAATAGCAGTAAAACTGTGCCTAAAACACAGAAACAACGTATCCTTCTATCTTCTCTCCTGTGCGTTTGTTCAGCTAAGGGAGTTAAATCTCCCTGTAGATTCAGGAGATAGAAGCACGTTTCTGGCAAGAGCTGCATTTGGACATTCCTGAATGAATGGGAATATATGCTGTAAGGAGAACTTTTTGCTTCTAAAACCAAAACGGAGCAACCTTACAGCATGGTTGTCAATGTGTGCATTCACCTTACAGATTTAAACTCGTGTTTTGAAAAGGAAATCTGGAAACGCTTTCTGTGGAGAGATCTCAAAACAGGCATTTCCAGCAGTATTCCCGCATATAACGAAATAGCAGTAAAACTTTGCCTAAAACACAGAAGCAACGTATCCATCAATCTGCTCTGGTGTTCCTTTATTCAGCTAAATGAGTTAAATCTCCCTTTAGATTCAGGAGTTAGAAACACATTTCTGGCAAGGGCTGCGTTTGGACATTCCTGCGTTAATGGGAGTATATGCTGTAAGAAAGTCTATGCTTCGAAAACCAAAACAAATCGACCTAATGGAACGGTTGTCAATATGTGCATTCAACTTACACAGATAAACTCGTGTGTTAAAGGGGATGTCTGGAAATGATTTCCGTGGAGAGATCTCAAAACAGGCCTTCCTAGCAGTATTCCCGCATATAACGATATAGCAGTAAAACTCTGCTTAAAACACAGAAGGAACGTATCCTTCAATCTTCTCTCCTGTGCGATTGCTCAGCTAAGTGAGTTAAATCTCCCTTTAGATTCAGGAGTTAAAAACACGTTTCTGGCAAGGTCGGCGTTTGGACATTCCTGAGTGAATGGAAGTAAATGCTGTAAGGAGAACTCTTTGCTTCTAAAACCGAAACGGTGCTAACTAACAGAACGGTTGTCAAAGTGTGCATTCAACTTACAGAGGTAAACTCGTGTGTTGAAAGGGAAGTCTGCAAATGCTTTCTGTGGGGAGATCTCAAAACAGGCCTTTCCAGCAGTATTCCCGCATATGGCAAAATAGCAGTAAAACTCTGCCTTAAACATAGAAGCAACGCATATTTCAATCTGCTCTGCTGTGCGTTTGTTCTGCTAAGTGAGTTAAATCTCCCTTTATATTCAGGAGTTAGAAAAACGTTTCTGGCAAGATCGGCCTTTGGACATTCCTGAGTGAATGGAAGTAAATGCTGTAAAGAGAACTCTTTGCTTCTAAAAGAGACACGGTGCTAACTAACAAAACGCATGTCAATGTGTGCATTCAACTTACAGAGTTAAACTCGTGTGTAGAAGGGGAAGTCTGGAAACATTTTCTGTGGAGAGATCTCAAAACAGGCCTTTCCAGCAGTATTCCCGCATATAACGAAACACCAGTAAAACTCTTCCTTAAACACAGAAGCAACGTATCCTTCAAACTGCTCAGCTCGGCGTTTGTTCTGCTAAGTTAGTTAAATCTCCCTTTATATTCAAGAGTTAGAAAAACGTTTCTGGCAAGAGCTGGGTTTGGAAATTCAGGAGGGAATTGGAGTATATGCTGTTAGAAGAAATCTCTGGAGTTAAAACCAAAACGGAGCAACCGAACAGAATGGTTGTAAATGTGTGCATTCAACTTAAGGAGTTCAACTCGTGTGTTGAAAGGCAAGTCTGGAAACACTTTCTGTGGAGAAATCTCAAAATAGGCCTTTCCAGCAGTATTCCCACATATAACGAAATAGCAGTAAAACTCTGCCTAAAACACAAAAGCAACCTATCTTTCAATCTGCTCTGCTGTGCTAAGTGAGTAAAATCTCCCTTTAGATTCAGGAGTTAAAACATATTACTGGCAATGGCTGCATTTGGACATTCCTGAGTGAATTGGATTATATACTGTTCGAAGAACTCTCTACTTCTATAACCTAAATGGAGCTACCTAACAGAACGGTTGTCAATGTGTGCATTCAACTTACAGAGTTAAACTCTTTTGTTGAAGGGAAAATCTGGAAGCGCTTTCTGTGGAGAGATCTCAAAAGAGGCCTTTCCAGCAGTTTTCCCGCATATAACGAAATAGCAGAAAAACTCGGCCTAAAACACAGAAGAAACGTATCTTTCTATGTGCTCCGCTGTGCATTTGTTCAGCTTAGTGAGGTCAATCTCTTTTTAGAATCAGGTGTTAGAAACAAGTTTTTGGCAACTGCTGCGTTTGGACATTCCTGAGTGAATGGGAGTATATGCTGTAAGGAGAACTCTCTGCTTCTAAAACCAAAACGGAGCTATCTAACACAATGGTTGTCAATGTGTGCATTCAACTTACAGAGTTAAACTCTTCTGTTGAAGGGAATATCTAAAAATTCTTTCTGTGCAGAGATCTCAAAAGAGGCCTTTCCAGCAGAATTCCCCCATATAACGAAATAGCAGTAAAACTCGGCCTAAAACACAGAAGGCAACGTATCATTCAATCTGCTCTGCTGTGCGTATGTTCAGCTAAGTGAGTAAAATCTCCGTTTAGATTCAGGAGTTAGAAACACGTTTCTGGCAAGAGCTGCATTTGGACATTCCGGAGTGAATGGGAGTATATGCTGTAAGCAGAACTTTCTGCTTCTAAAACCAAAACGGAGCTACCTAACAGAACGGTTCTCAATGTGTGCATTCAACTTACAGAGTTAAACTCGTGAGTTAAAAAGGAAGTCTGGAAAGGCTTTCTGTGGAGAGATCTCAAAACAGGCCTTTCCAGCAGTATTCCCGCATATAACGAAAAGCAGTATAATTCTGCCTTAAACGCAGAAGCAACGTATCCTTCAATCTGCTCAGCTGTGCGTTTGTTCTGCTAAGTTAGTTAAATCTCCCTTTAGATTCAGAAGTTAGAATCACATTTCTAACCAGAGCTGCGTTTGGACATTCCTGAGTGAATGGGAGTATATGCTGTAAAAAGAACTCTCTGCTTCTAAAACCAAAACAGATCTACCTAACACAACGGTTGTCAATGTGTGCATTCAACTTACAGAGTTAAACTCTTCTGTTGAAGGGAAAATCTGGAAACGCTTTCTGTGGAGAGATTTCAAAACAGGCATTTCCAGCAGTATTCCCGCATATAAAGAAATAGAAGTATAACTCTGCCGAAAACACAGAAGCAGCGTATCATTCAATCTGTTCTGGTGTGCCTTTATTCAGCGAAGTGACTTAAATCTCCCTTTAGATTGAGGAGTTAGAAACACGTTTCTGGCAATGGCTGCGTTTGGACATTCCTGAGTGAATTGGAGTATATACTGTTAGAAGAACTCTCTACTTCTAAAACCAAAGCCGACCTACCTAACAGAACGGTTGTCAATGTGTGCATTCAACCTACAGAATTAAACTCGTGTTTTGAAGGGGAAGTCTGGAAACGCTTTCTGTGCAGAGATCACAAAAGGGGCCTTTCCAGCAGTATTCCCGCATATAACGAAATAGCAGTAAAACTCTGCCTAAAACACAGAAGGAAGGTGTCCTTCAATCTGCTCTGCTGTGCATTTCTTATGCTAAGTGTGTTAAATCTCCCTTTAGATTCAGGAGATAGAAACACGTTCCTGGCAAGTGCTGAGTTTGGACATTTCTGAGTGAATGGGAATATATTCTGTAAGGAGAACTCTCTGCTTCTAAAACCAAAATGGAGCTACCTAACAGAACAATTGTCAATGTGTGCATTCAACTTACACAGATAAACTCGTGTGTTGAAGGGGACCTCTGGAAACGCTTTCTGTGGAGAGATCTCAAAACAGGCCTTTGTAACAGTATTCCCGCATATAACGAAATAGCAGTAAAAGTCTGCTTAAAACACAGAAGCAACGTATCCTTCAGTCTCCTCTCCTGTGCGATTGTTCAGTTAAGTGAGTAAAATTTCCCTTTAGATTCAGCAGTTAGAAACACGTTTCTGGCAAGAGCTATGTTTGGACATTCCTGAGTGAATGGGAGTATAAGCTGTAAGGATAACTCTCTGCTTCTAAAATCAAAACGGAACCACCTAACAGAACGGTTTTCAATGTGTGCATTCAACTTACAGAGTTAAACTCTTGTGTTGAAGGGGAAGTCTGGAAACGCTTTCTGTGGAGAGATCTCAAAACAGCCCATTCCAGCAGTAATCCCGCATATAACAAAATAGCAGTAAAACTTAAACACAGAAGCAACGTATCATTCAATCTGCTCTGCTGTGCGATTTTTCAGCTATGTGAGTTAAATCTCCCTTTAGATTCAGGACTTAGAAACACATTTCTGGCAAGAGCTGCGTGTGGACATTCCTGAGTGAATTGGAGTATATGCTGTTAGAAGAAATCTCTGCTTCTAAAACCAAAACGGAGCATCCTAATAGATCAGTTGTCAATGTGTGCATTCCACTTAAAGTGTTAAACTCGTGTTTTGAAGGGGAAGTCTGGAAAGGCTTTCTGTGCAGAGATCACAAAAGGGGCCTTTCCAGCAGTATTCCCGCATATAACGAAATAGCAGTAAAACTCTGCCTAAAACACAGAAGGAAGGTATCCTTCAATCTTCTCTGCTGTGCCATTGCTCAGCTACATGAGTTAAATCTCCCTTTAGATTCAGGAGTTAAAAACACGTTTCTGGCAAGGTCGGCGTTTGGACATTCCTGAGTGAATGGAAGTAAATGCTGTAAGGAGAACTCTTTGCTTCTAAAACCGAAACGGTGCTACCTAACAGAACGGTTGTCAAAGTGTGCATTCAACTAAGAGAGGTAAACTTGTGTGTTGAAAGGGAAGTCTGCAAATGTTTTCGGTGGAGAGATCTCAAAACAGGCCCTTCCAGCAGTATTCCCGCATATAACGAAACACCAGTAAAACTCTTCCTTAAACACAGAAGCAACGTATCCTTCAAACTGCTCAGCTCGGCGTTTGTTCTGCTAAGTTAGTTAAATCTCCCTTTATATTCAGGAGTTAGAAAAACGTTTCTGGCAAGAGCTGGGTTTGGAAATTCAGGAGGGAATTGGATTATATGCTGTTAGAAGAAATCTCTGCAGTTAAAACCAAAACGGAGCAACCGAACAGAATGGTTGTAAATGTGTGCATTCAACTTAAGGAGTTCAACTCGTGTGTTGAAAGGCAAGTCTGGAAACACTTTCTGTGGAGAAATCTCAAAATAGGTCTTTCCATCAGAATTCCCACATATAACGAAATAGCAGTAAAACTCTGCCTGAAACACAAAAGCAACCTATCTTTCAAACTGCTCTGCTGTGCTAAGTGAGTAAAATCTCCCTTTAGATTCAGGAGTTAAAAACACGTTTCTGGCAATGGCTGCGTTTGGACATTCCTGAGTGAATTGGAGTATATACTCTTAGAAGAACTCTCTACTTCTAAAACCAAAGCCGACCTAGCTAACAGAACGGTTGTCCATGTGTGCATTCAACCTACAGAGTTAAATTCGTGTGTTGAAGGGGAAGTCCTAAAACGCTTTCTGTTGAGAGACCTCAAAACAGGCCTTACAGCAGTATTCCCGCATATAACGAAATAGCAGTAAAACTCTGCCTAAAACACAGAAACACCGTATCCTTCTATCTTCTCTCCTGTGCGTTTGTACAGCTAAGTGAGATAAATCTCCCTTTAGATTCAGGAGATAGAAGCACGTTTCTGGCAAGAGCTGCATTTGGACATTCCTGAATGAATCGGAATATATGCTGTAAGGAGAACTTTTTGCTTCTAAAACCAAAACGGAGCAACCTTACAGCATGGTTGTCAATGTGTGCATTCACCTTACAGATTTAAAC
The DNA here is from genome assembly GCA_031835075.1 of Saguinus oedipus. Classification (NCBI taxonomy): domain Eukaryota; kingdom Metazoa; phylum Chordata; class Mammalia; order Primates; family Cebidae; genus Saguinus; species Saguinus oedipus. Next base: position 20,684,244 of record CM063181.1, read on the forward strand.
TCGTGTTTTGAAAAGGAAATCTGGAAACGCTTTCTGTGGAGAGATCTCAAACAGGCATTTCCAGCAGTATTCCCACATATAATGAAATAGCAGTAAAACTCTGCCTAAAACACAAAAGCAACCTATCTTTCAATCTGCTCTGCTGTGCTAAGTGAGTAAAATCTCCCTTTAGATTCAGGAGTTAAAACACATTTCTGGCGGTGGCTGCATTTGGACATTCTTGAGTGAATTGGAGTATATACTGTTAGAAGAACTCTCTACTTCTAAAACCTAAACGGAGCTACCTAACGGAACGGTTGTCAATGTGTGCATTCAACTTACAGAGTTAAACTCTTTTGTTGAAGGGAAAATCTGGAAGCGCTTTCTGTGGAGAGATCTCAAAAGAGGCTTTTCCAGCAGTTTTCCCGCATATAACGAAATAGCCGAAAAACTCGGCCTAAAACACAGAAGAAATGTATCCTTCTATGTGCTCCGCTGTGCATTTGTTCAGCTTAGTGAGGTAAATCTCTTTTTAGAATCAGGTGTTAGAAACACGTTTTTGGCAACAGCTGCGTTTGGACATTCCTGAGTGAATGGGAGTATATGCTGTAAGGAGAACTCTCTGCTTCTAAAACCAAAACGGATCTATCTAACACAATGGTTGTCAATGTGTGCATTGAACTTACAGAGTTAAACTCTTCTGTTGAAGGGAATATCTAAAAATGCTTTCTGTGCAGAGATCTCAAAAGAGGCCTTTCCAGCAGAATTCCCCCATATAACGAAATAGCAGTAAAACTCGGCCTAAAACAGAGAAGCAACGTATCATTCAATCTGCTCTGCTGTGCGTATGTTCAGCTAAGTGAGTAAAATCTCCGTTTAGATTCAGGAGTTAGAAACACGTCTCTGGCAAGAGCTGCATTTGGACATTCCGGAGTGAATGGGAGTATATGCTGTAAGCAGAACTTTCTGCTTCTAAAACCAAAACGGAGCTACCTAACAGAACGGTTCTCAATGTGTGCATTCATCTTACAGAGTTAAACTCGTGAGTTAAAAAGGAAGTCTGGGAACGCTTTCTGTGGAGAGATCTCAAAACAGGCCTTTCCAGCAGTATTCCCGCATATAACGAAAAGCAGTATAATTCTGCCTTAAACACAGAAGCAACGTATCCTTCAATCTGCTCAGCTGTGCGTTTGTTCTGCTAAGTTAGTTAAATCTCCCTTTAGATTCAGAAGTTAGAATCACGTTTCTAACCAGAGCTGCGTTTGGACATTCCTGAGTGAATGGGAGTATATGCTGTAAAAAGAACGCTCTGCTTCTAAAACCAAAACAGATCTACCTAACACAACGGTTGTCAATGTGTGCATTGAACTTACAGAGTTAAACTCTTCTGTTGAAGGGAAAATCTGGAAACGCTTTCTGTGGAGAGATCTCAAAACAGGCATTTCCAGCAGTATTCCCGCATATAACGAAATAGAAGTATAACTCTGCCGAAATCACAGAAGCAGCGTATCATTCAATCTGTTCTGGTGTGCCTTTATTCAGTGAAGTGACTTAAATCTCCCTTTAGATTGAGGAGTTAGAAACACGTTTCTGGCAATGGCTGCGTTTGGACATTCCTGAGTGAATTGGAGTATATACTGTTAGAAGAACTCTCTACTTCTAAAACCAAAGCCGACCTTCCTAACAGAACGGTTGTCAATGTGTGCATTCAACCTACAGAATTAAACTCGTGTTTTGAAGGGGAAGTCTGGAAAGGCTTTCTGTGCAGAGATCACAAAAGGGGCCTTTCCAGCAGTATTCCCGCATATAACGAAATAGCAGTAAAACTCTGCCTAAAACACAGAAGGAAGGTATCCTTCAATCTTCTCTGCTGTGCCATTGCTCAGCTAAGTGAGTTAAATCTCCCTTTAGATTCAGGAGTTAAAAACACGTTTCTGGCAAGGTCGGCGTTTGGACATTCCTGAGTGAATGGAAGTAAATGCTGTAAGGAAAACTCTTTGCTTCTAAAACCGAAACGGTGCTACCTTACAGAACGGTTGTCAAAGTGTGCATTCAACTAAGAGAGGTAAACTTGTGTGTTGAAAGGGAAGTCTGAAAATGCTTTCGGTGGAGAGATCTCAAAACAGGCCCTTCCAGCAGTATTCCCGCATATAACGAAACACCAGTAAAACTCTTCCTTAAACACAGAAGCAACGTATCCTTCAAACTGCTCAGCTCGGCGTTTGTTCTGCTAAGTTAGTTAAATCTCCCTTTATATTCAGGAGTTAGAAAAACGTTTCTGGCAAGAGCTGGGTTTGGAAATTCAGGAGGGAATTGGATTATATACTGTTAGAAGAAATCTCTGCAGTTAAAACCAAAACGGAGCAACCGAACAGAATGGTTGTAAATGTGTGCATTCAACTTAAGGAGTTCAACTCGTGTGTTGAAAGGCAAGTCTGGAAACACTTTCTGTGGAGAAATCTCAAAATAGGCCTTTCCATCAGAATTCCCACATATAACGAAATGGCAGTAAAACTCTGCCTGAAACACAAAAGCAACCTATCTTTCAAACTGCTCTGCTGTGCTAAGTGAGTAAAATCTCCCTTTAGATTCATGAGTTAAAAACACGTTTCTGGCAATGGCTGCGTTTGGACATTCCTGAGTGAATTGGAGTATATACTGTTAGAAGAACTCTCTACTTCTAAAACCAAAGCCGACCTAGCTAACAGAACGGTTGTCCATGTGTGCATTCAACCTACAGAGTTAAATTTGTGTGTTGAAGGGGAAGTCCTAAAACGCTTTCTGTGGAGAGACCTCAAAACAGGCCTTACAGCAGTATTCCCGCATATAACGAAATAGCAGTAAAACTCTGCCTAAAACACAGAAACAACGTATCCTTCTATCTTCTCTCCTGTGCGATTGTTCAGCTAAGTGAGTTAAATCTCCCTGTAGATTCAGGAGATAGAAGCACGTTTCTGGCAAGAGCTGCATTTGGACATTCCTGAATGAATGGGAATATATGCTGTAAGGAGAACTTTTTGCTTCTAAAACCAAAACGGAGCAACCTTACAGCATGGTTGTCAATGTGTGCATTCACCTTACAGATTTAAACTCGTGTTTTGAAAAGGAAATCTGGAAACGCTTTCTGTGGAGAGATCTCAAACAGGCATTTCCAGCAGTATTCCCGCATATAACGAAATAGCAGTAAAAGTTTGCCTAAAACACAGAAGCAACGTATCCATCAATCTGCTCTGGTGTTCCTTTATTCAGCTAAATGAGTTAAATCTCCCTTTAGATTCAGGAGTTAGAAACACATTTCTGGCAAGGGCTGCGTTTGGACATTCCTGCGTTAATGGGAGTATATGCTGTAAGAAAAAGTCTATGCTTCGAAAACCAAAACAAATCGACCTAATGGAACGGTTGTCAATATGTGCATTCAACTTACACAGATAAGCTCGTGTGTTAAAGGGGATGTCTGGAAATGATTTCCGTGGAGAGATCTCAAAACAGGCCTTCCTAGCAGTATTCCCGCATATAACGATATAGCAGTAAAACTCTGCTTAAAACACAGAACGAACCTATCCTTCAATCTTCTCTCCTGTGCGATTGCTCAGCTAAGTGAGTTAAATCTCCCTTTAGATTCAGGAGTTAAAAACACGTTTCTGGCAAGGTCGGCGTTTGGACATTCCTGAGTGAATGGAAGTAAATGCTGTAAGGACAACCCTTTGCTTCTAAAACCGAAACGGTGCTACCTAACAGAACGGTTGTCAAAGTGTGCATTCAACTTACAGAGGTAAACTCGTGTGTTGAAAGGGAAGTCTGCAAATGCTTTCTGTGGGGAGATCTCAAAACAGGCCTTTCCAGCAGTATTCCCGCATATGACAAAATAGCAGTAAAACTCTGCCTTAAACACAGAAGCAACGCATATTTCAATCTGCTCTGCTGTGCGTTTGTTCTGCTAAGTGAGTTAAATCTCCCTTTATATTCAGGAGTTAGAAAAACGTTTCTGGCAAGAGCTGGGTTTGGAAATTCAGGAGGGAATTGGAGTATATGCTGTTAGAAGAAATCTCTGCAGTTAAAACCAAAACGGAGCAACCGAACAGAATGGTTGTAAATGTGTGCATTCAACTTAAGGAGTTCAACTCATGTGTTGAAAGGCAAGTCTGGAAACACTTTCTGTGGAGAAATCTCAAAATAGGCCTTTCCAGCAGTATTCCCACATATAACAAAATAGCAGTAAAACTCTGCCTAAAACACAAAAGCAACCTATCTTTCAATCTGCTCTGCTGTGCTAAGTGAGTAAAGTCTCCCTTTACATTCAGGAGTTAAAACACATTTCTGGCGATGGCTGCATTTGGACATTCTTGAGTGAATTGGAGTATATACTGTTAGAAGAACTCTCTACTTCTAAAACCTAAACGGAGCTACCTAACGGAACAGTTGTCAATGTGTGCATTCAACTTACAGTGTTAAACTCTTTTGTTGAAGGGAAAATCTGGAAGCGCTTTCTGTGGAGAGACCTCAAAAGAGGCCTTTCCAGCAGTTTTCCCGCATATAACGAAATAGCAGAAAAACTCGGCCTAAAACACAGAAGAAACGTATCCTTCTATGTGCTCCGCTGTGCATTTGTTCAGCTTAGTGAGGTAAATCTCTTTTTAGAATCAGGGGTTAGAAACACGTTTTTGGCAACAGCTGCGTTTGGACATTCCTGAGTGAATGGGAGTATATGCTGTAAGGAGAACTCTCTGCTTCTAAAACCAAAACGGAGGTATCCAACACAATGGTTGTCAATGTGTGCATTCAACTTACAGAGTCAAACTCTTCTGTTGAAGGGAAAATCTAAAAATGCTTTCAGTGCAGAGATCTCAAAAGAGGCCTTTCCAGCAGAATTCCCCCATATAAAGAAATAGCAGTAAAACTCGGCCTAAAACACAGAAGCAACGTATCATTCAATCTGCTCTTCTGTGCGTATGTTCAGCTAAGTGAGTAAAATCTCCGTTTAGATTCAGGAGTTAGAAACACGTTTCTGGCAAGAGCTGCATTTGGACATTCCGGAGTGAATGGGAGTATATGCTGTAAGCAGAACTTTCTGCTTCTAAAACCAAAACGGAGCTACCTAACAGAACGGTTCTCAATGTGTGCATTCAACTTACAGAGTTAAACTCGTGAGTTAAAAAGGAAGTCTGGAAACGCTTTCTGTGGAGAGATCTCAAAACAGGCCTTTCCAGCAGTATTCCCGCATATAACGAAAAGCAGTATAATTCTGCCTTAAACACAGAAGCAACGTATCCTTCAATCTGCTCAGCTGTGCGTTTGTTCTGCTAAGTTAGTTAAATCTCCCTTTAGATTCAGAAGTTAGAATCACGTTTCTAACCAGAGCTGCGTTTGGACATTCCTGAGTGAATGGGAGTATACGCTGTAAAAAGAACTCTCTGCTTCTAAAACCAAAACAGATCTACCTAACACAACGGTTGTCAATGTGTGCATTCAACTTACAGAGTTAAACTCTTCTGTTGAAGGGAAAATCTGGAAACGCTTTCTGTGGAGAGATCTCAAAACAGGCATTTCCAGCAGTATTCCCGCATACAACGAAATAGAAGTATAACTCTGCCGAAAACACAGAAGCAGGGTATCATTCAATCTGTTCTGGTGTGCCTTTATTCAGCGAAGTGACTTAAATCTCCCTTTAGATTGAGGAGTTAGAAACACGTTTCTGGCAATGGCTGCGTTTGGACATTCCTGAGTGAATTGGAGTATATACTGTTAGAAGAACTCTCTACTTCTAAAACCAAAGCCGACCTACCTAACAGAACGGTTGTCAATGTGTGCATTCAACCTACAGAATTAAACTCGTGTTTTGAAGGGGAAGTCTGGAAACGCTTTCTGTGCAGAGATCACAAAAGGGGCCTTTCCAGCAGTATTCCCGCATATAATGAAATAGCAGTAAAACTCTGCCTAAAACACAGAAGGAAGGTATCCTTCAATCTGCTCTGCTGTGCATTTCTTATGCTAAGGGTGTTAAATCTCCCTTTAGATTCAGGAGATAGAACCCCGTTCCTGGCAAGTGCTGCGTTTGGACATTTCTGAGTGAATGGGAATATATTCTGTAAGGAGAACTCTCTGCTTCTAAAACCAAAATGGAGCTACCTAACAGAACAATTGTCAATGTGTGCATTCAACTTACACAGATAAACTCGTGTGTTGAAGGGGACCTCTGGAAACGCTTTCTGTGGAGAGATCTCAAAACAGGCCTTTGTAGCAGTATTCCCGCATATAACGAAATAGCAGTAAAAGTCTGCTTAAAACACAGAAGCAACGTATCCTTCAGTCTTCTCTCCTGTGCGATTGTTCAGCTAAGTGAGTAAAATTTCCCTTTAGATTCAGCAGTTAGAAACACGTTTCTGGCAAGAGCTATGTTTGGACATTCCTGAGTGAATGGGAGTATAAGCTGTAAGGATAACTCTCTGCTTCTAAAATCAAAATGGAACCACCTAACAGAACGGTTTTCAATGTGTGCATTCAACTTACAGAGTTAAACTCTTGTGTTGAAGGGGAAGTCTGGAAACGCTTTCTGTGGAGAGATCTCAAAACAGCCCATTCCAGCAGTAATCCCACATATAACAAAATAGCAGTAAAACTCTGCCTAAAACACAGAAGCAACGTATCATTCAATCTGCTCTGCTGTGCGTTTTTTCAGCTAAGTGAGTTAAATCTCCCTTTAGATTCAGGACTTAGAAACACATTTCTGGCAAGAGCTGCGTGTGGACATTCCTGAGTGAATTGGAGTATATGCTGTTAGAAGAAATCTCTGCTTCTAAAACCAAAACGGAGCATCCTAATAGATCAGTTGTCAATGTGTGCATTCCACTTAAAGTGTTAAACTCGTGTGTTGAAGGGGAAGTTTGAAAACACTTTCTGTGGAGAGATCTCAACACAGGCCTTTCCAGCAGTATTCCCGCATATAACGAAATACATTAAATCTCTGCCTAAAACACAGAAGCAACGTATCCTTCAATCTGCTCTGCTGTGTGTTAGTTCAGCTAAGTGAGTTAAATCTCCCTTTAGATTCAGGAGTTAGAAACACGTTTCTGGCAAGATCGGCGTTTGGACATTCCTGAGTGAATGGAAGTAAATGCTGTAAAGAGAACACTTTGCTTGTAAAACCGACACGGTGCTAACTAACAGAACGCTTGTCAATGTGTGCATTCAACTTACAGAGTTAAACTCGTGTGTTGAAGGGGAAGTCTGGAAACGCTTTCTGTGGAGAGATCTCAAAACAGGCCTTACAGCAGTATTCCCGCATATAACGAAATAGAAGTTCAACTCTACCTAAAACACAGAAGCAACGTATCCTTCAATCTGCTCTGCTGTGCTAAGTGAGGAAAATCTCCCTTTAGATCCAGGAGTTAGAAACACGTTTCTGGCAATGGCTGCGTTTGGACATTCCTGACTTTATTGCAGTATATACTGTTCGAAGACCTCTCTACTTCTAAAACCAAAGCGAAGCTACCTAACAGAACGGTTGTCCATGTGTGAATTCAAGCTACAGAGTTAAACTCGTGTGTTGAAGGGGAAGTCTGGAAACATTTTCTGTGGAGAGATCTCAAAACAGGGCTTTCCAGCAGTATTCCCGCATATAACGAAACACCAGTAAAACTCTTCCTTAAACACAGAAGCAACGTATCCTTCAAACTGCTCAGCTCGGCGTTTGTTCTGCTAAGTTAGTTAAATCGCCCTTTATATTCAGGAGTTAGAAAAACGTTTCTGGCAAGAGCTGGGTTTGGAAATTCAGGAGGGAATTGTATTATATGCTCTTAGAAGAAATCTCTGTAGTTAAAACCAAAACGGAGAAACCGAACAGAATGGTTGTAAATGTGTGCATTCAACTTAAGGAGTTCAACTCGTGTGTTGAAAGGCAAGTCTGGAAACACTTTCTGTGGAGAAATCTCAAAATAGGTCTTTCCAGCAGTATTCCCACATATAACGAAATAGCAGTAAAACTCTGCCTGAAACACAAAAGCAACCTATCTTTCAAACTGCTCTGCTGTGCTAAGTGAGTAAAATCTCCCTTTAGAGTCAGGAGTTAAAAACAGGTTTCTGGCAATGGCTGCGTTTGGACATTCCTGAGTGAATTGGAGTATATACTGTTAGAAGAACTCTCTACTTCTAAAACCAAAGCCGACCTACCTAACAGAACGGTTCTCCATGTGTGCATTCAACCTACAGAGTTAAATTTGTGTGTTGAAGGGGAAGTCCTAAAACGCTTTCTGTTGAGAGACCTCAAAACAGGCCTTACAGCAGTATTCCCGCATATAACGAAATAGCAGTAAAACTGTGCCTAAAACACAGAAACAACGTATCCTTCTATCTTCTCTCCTGTGCGTTTGTTCAGCTAAGGGAGTTAAATCTCCCTGTAGATTCAGGAGATAGAAGCACGTTTCTGGCAAGAGCTGCATTTGGACATTCCTGAATGAATGGGAATATATGCTGTAAGGAGAACTTTTTGCTTCTAAAACCAAAACGGAGCAACCTTACAGCATGGTTGTCAATGTGTGCATTCACCTTACAGATTTAAACTCGTGTTTTGAAAAGGAAATCTGGAAACGCTTTCTGTGGAGAGATCTCAAAACAGGCATTTCCAGCAGTATTCCCGCATATAACGAAATAGCAGTAAAACTTTGCCTAAAACACAGAAGCAACGTATCCATCAATCTGCTCTGGTGTTCCTTTATTCAGCTAAATGAGTTAAATCTCCCTTTAGATTCAGGAGTTAGAACCACATTTCTGGCAAGGGCTGCGTTTGGACATTCCTGCGTTAATGGGAGTATATGCTGTAAGAAAAAGTCTATGCTTCGAAAACCAAAACAAATCGACCTAATGGAACGGTTGTCAATATGTGCATTCAACTTACACAGATAAACTCGTGTGTTAAAGGGGATGTCTGGAAATGATTTCCGTGGAGAGATCTCAAAACAGGCCTTCCTAGCAGTATTCCCGCATATAACGATATAGCAGTAAAACTCTGCTTAAAACACAGAAGGAACGTATCCTTCAATCTTCTCTCCTGTGCGATTGCTCAGCTAAGTGAGTTAAATCTCCCTTTAGATTCAGGAGTTAAAAACACGTTTCTGGCAAGGTCGGCGTTTGGACATTCCTGAGTGAATGGAAGTAAATGCTGTAAGGAGAACTCTTTGCTTCTAAAACCGAAACGGTGCTAACTAACAGAACGGTTGTCAAAGTGTGCATTCAACTTACAGAGGTAAACTCGTGTGTTGAAAGGGAAGTCTGCAAATGCTTTCTGTGGGGAGATCTCAAAACAGGCCTTTCCAGCAGTATTCCCGCATATGGCAAAATAGCAGTAAAACTCTGCCTTAAACATAGAAGCAACGCATATTTCAATCTGCTCTGCTGTGCGTTTGTTCTGCTAAGTGAGTTAAATCTCCCTTTATATTCAGGAGTTAGAAAAACGTTTCTGGCAAGATCGGCCTTTGGACATTCCTGAGTGAATGGAAGTAAATGCTGTAAAGAGAACTCTTTGCTTCTAAAAGAGACACGGTGCTAACTAACAAAACGCATGTCAATGTGTGCATTCAACTTACAGAGTTAAACTCGTGTGTAGAAGGGGAAGTCTGGAAACATTTTCTGTGGAGAGATCTCAAAACAGGCCTTTCCAGCAGTATTCCCGCATATAACGAAACACCAGTAAAACTCTTCCTTAAACACAGAAGCAACGTATCCTTCAAACTGCTCAGCTCGGCGTTTGTTCTGCTAAGTTAGTTAAATCTCCCTTTATATTCAAGAGTTAGAAAAACGTTTCTGGCAAGAGCTGGGTTTGGAAATTCAGGAGGGAATTGGAGTATATGCTGTTAGAAGAAATCTCTGGAGTTAAAACCAAAACGGAGCAACCGAACAGAATGGTTGTAAATGTGTGCATTCAACTTAAGGAGTTCAACTCGTGTGTTGAAAGGCAAGTCTGGAAACACTTTCTGTGGAGAAATCTCAAAATAGGCCTTTCCAGCAGTATTCCCACATATAACGAAATAGCAGTAAAACTCTGCCTAAAACACAAAAGCAACCTATCTTTCAATCTGCTCTGCTGTGCTAAGTGAGTAAAATCTCCCTTTAGATTCAGGAGTTAAAACATATTACTGGCAATGGCTGCATTTGGACATTCCTGAGTGAATTGGATTATATACTGTTCGAAGAACTCTCTACTTCTATAACCTAAATGGAGCTACCTAACAGAACGGTTGTCAATGTGTGCATTCAACTTACAGAGTTAAACTCTTTTGTTGAAGGGAAAATCTGGAAGCGCTTTCTGTGGAGAGATCTCAAAAGAGGCCTTTCCAGCAGTTTTCCCGCATATAACGAAATAGCAGAAAAACTCGGCCTAAAACACAGAAGAAACGTATCTTTCTATGTGCTCCGCTGTGCATTTGTTCAGCTTACTGAGGTCAATCTCTTTTTAGAATCAGGTGTTAGAAACAAGTTTTTGGCAACTGCTGCGTTTGGACATTCCTGAGTGAATGGGAGTATATGCTGTAAGGAGAACTCTCTGCTTCTAAAACCAAAACGGAGCTATCTAACACAATGGTTGTCAATGTGTGCATTCAACTTACAGAGTTAAACTCTTCTGTTGAAGGGAATATCTAAAAATTCTTTCTGTGCAGAGATCTCAAAAGAGGCCTTTCCAGCAGAATTCCCCCATATAACGAAATAGCAGTAAAACTCGGCCTAAAACACAGAAGGCAACGTATCATTCAATCTGCTCTGCTGTGCGTATGTTCAGCTAAGTGAGTAAAATCTCCGTTTAGATTCAGGAGTTAGAAACACGTTTCTGGCAAGAGCTGCATTTGGACATTCCGGAGTGAATGGGAGTATATGCTGTAAGCAGAACTTTCTGCTTCTAAAACCAAAACGGAGCTACCTAACAGAACGGTTCTCAATGTGTGCATTCAACTTACAGAGTTAAACTCGTGAGTTAAAAAGGAAGTCTGGAAAGGCTTTCTGTGGAGAGATCTCAAAAGAGGCCTTTCCAGCAGTATTCCCGCATATAACGAAAAGCAGTATAATTCTGCCTTAAACGCAGAAGCAACGTATCCTTCAATCTGCTCAGCTGTGCGTTTGTTCTGCTAAGTTAGTTAAATCTCCCTTTAGATTCAGAAGTTAGAATCACGTTTCTAACCAGAGCTGCGTTTGGACATTCCTGAGTGAATGGGAGTATATGCTGTAAAAAGAACTCTCTGCTTCTAAAACCAAAACAGATCTACCTAACACAACGGTTGTCAATGTGTGCATTCAACTTACAGAGTTAAACTCTTCTGTTGAAGGGAAAATCTGGAAACGCTTTCTGTGGAGAGATTTCAAAACAGGCATTTCCAGCAGTATTCCCGCATATAAAGAAATAGAAGTATAACTCTGCCGAAAACACAGAAGCAGCGTATCATTCAATCTGTTCTGGTGTGCCTTTATTCAGCGAAGTGACTTAAATCTCCCTTTAGATTGAGGAGTTAGAAACACGTTTCTGGCAATGGCTGCGTTTGGACATTCCTGAGTGAATTGGAGTATATACTGTTAGAAGAACTCTCTACTTCTAAAACCAAAGCCGACCTACCTAACAGAACGGTTGTCAATGTGTGCATTCAACCTACAGAATTAAACTCGTGTTTTGAAGGGGAAGTCTGGAAACGCTTTCTGTGCAGAGATCACAAAAGGGGCCTTTCCAGCAGTATTCCCGCATATAACGAAATAGCAGTAAAACTCTGCCTAAAACACAGAAGGAAGGTGTCCTTCAATCTGCTCTGCTGTGCATTTCTTATGCTAAGTGTGTTAAATCTCCCTTTAGATTCAGGAGATAGAAACACGTTCCTGGCAAGTGCTGAGTTTGGACATTTCTGAGTGAATGGGAATATATTCTGTAAGGAGAACTCTCTGCTTCTAAAACCAAAATGGAGCTACCTAACAGAACAATTGTCAATGTGTGCATTCAACTTACACAGATAAACTCGTGTGTTGAAGGGGACCTCTGGAAACGCTTTCTGTGGAGAGATCTCAAAACAGGCCTTTGTAACAGTATTCCCGCATATAACGAAATAGCAGTAAAAGTCTGCTTAAAACACAGAAGCAACGTATCCTTCAGTCTCCTCTCCTGTGCGATTGTTCAGTTAAGTGAGTAAAATTTCCCTTTAGATTCAGCAGTTAGAAACACGTTTCTGGCAAGAGCTATGTTTGGACATTCCTGAGTGAATGGGAGTATAAGCTGTAAGGATAACTCTCTGCTTCTAAAATCAAAACGGAACCACCTAACAGAACGGTTTTCAATGTGTGCATTCAACTTACAGAGTTAAACTCTTGTGTTGAAGGGGAAGTCTGGAAACGCTTTCTGTGGAGAGATCTCAAAACAGCCCATTCCAGCAGTAATCCCGCATATAACAAAATAGCAGTAAAACTTAAACACAGAAGCAACGTATCATTCAATCTGCTCTGCTGTGCGATTTTTCAGCTATGTGAGTTAAATCTCCCTTTAGATTCAGGACTTAGAAACACATTTCTGGCAAGAGCTGCGTGTGGACATTCCTGAGTGAATTGGAGTATATGCTGTTAGAAGAAATCTCTGCTTCTAAAACCAAAACGGAGCATCCTAATAGATCAGTTGTCAATGTGTGCATTCCACTTAAAGTGTTAAACTCGTGTTTTGAAGGGGAAGTCTGGAAAGGCTTTCTGTGCAGAGATCACAAAAGGGGCCTTTCCAGCAGTATTCCCGCATATAACGAAATAGCAGTAAAACTCTGCCTAAAACACAGAAGGAAGGTATCCTTCAATCTTCTCTGCTGTGCCATTGCTCAGCTACATGAGTTAAATCTCCCTTTAGATTCAGGAGTTAAAAACACGTTTCTGGCAAGGTCGGCGTTTGGACATTCCTGAGTGAATGGAAGTAAATGCTGTAAGGAGAACTCTTTGCTTCTAAAACCGAAACGGTGCTACCTAACAGAACGGTTGTCAAAGTGTGCATTCAACTAAGAGAGGTAAACTTGTGTGTTGAAAGGGAAGTCTGCAAATGTTTTCGGTGGAGAGATCTCAAAACAGGCCCTTCCAGCAGTATTCCCGCATATAACGAAACACCAGTAAAACTCTTCCTTAAACACAGAAGCAACGTATCCTTCAAACTGCTCAGCTCGGCGTTTGTTCTGCTAAGTTAGTTAAATCTCCCTTTATATTCAGGAGTTAGAAAAACGTTTCTGGCAAGAGCTGGGTTTGGAAATTCAGGAGGGAATTGGATTATATGCTGTTAGAAGAAATCTCTGCAGTTAAAACCAAAACGGAGCAACCGAACAGAATGGTTGTAAATGTGTGCATTCAACTTAAGGAGTTCAACTCGTGTGTTGAAAGGCAAGTCTGGAAACACTTTCTGTGGAGAAATCTCAAAATAGGTCTTTCCATCAGAATTCCCACATATAACGAAATAGCAGTAAAACTCTGCCTGAAACACAAAAGCAACCTATCTTTCAAACTGCTCTGCTGTGCTAAGTGAGTAAAATCTCCCTTTAGATTCAGGAGTTAAAAACACGTTTCTGGCAATGGCTGCGTTTGGACATTCCTGAGTGAATTGGAGTATATACTCTTAGAAGAACTCTCTACTTCTAAAACCAAAGCCGACCTAGCTAACAGAACGGTTGTCCATGTGTGCATTCAACCTACAGAGTTAAATTCGTGTGTTGAAGGGGAAGTCCTAAAACGCTTTCTGTTGAGAGACCTCAAAACAGGCCTTACAGCAGTATTCCCGCATATAACGAAATAGCAGTAAAACTCTGCCTAAAACACAGAAACACCGTATCCTTCTATCTTCTCTCCTGTGCGTTTGTACAGCTAAGTGAGATAAATCTCCCTTTAGATTCAGGAGATAGAAGCACGTTTCTGGCAAGAGCTGCATTTGGACATTCCTGAATGAATCGGAATATATGCTGTAAGGAGAACTTTTTGCTTCTAAAACCAAAACGGAGCAACCTTACAGCATGGTTGTCAATGTGTGCATTCACCTTACAGATTTAAACTCGTGTTTTGAAAAGGAAATCTGGAAACGCTTTCTGTGGAGAGATCTCAAACAGGCATTTCCAGCAGTATTCCCACATATAATGAAATAGCAGTAAAACTCTGCCTAAAACACAAAAGCAACCTATCTTTCAATCTGCTCTGCTGTGCTAAGTGAGTAAAATCTCCCTTTAGATTCAGGAGTTAAAACACATTTCTGGCGGTGGCTGCATTTGGACATTCTTGAGTGAATTGGAGTATATACTGTTAGAAGAACTCTCTACTTCTAAAACCTAAACGGAGCTACCTAACGGAACGGTTGTCAATGTGTGCATTCAACTTACAGAGTTAAACTCTTTTGTTGAAGGGAAAATCTGGAAGCGCTTTCTGTGGAGAGATCTCAAAAGAGGCTTTTCCAGCAGTTTTCCCGCATATAACGAAATAGCCGAAAAACTCGGCCTAAAACACAGAAGAAATGTATCCTTCTATGTGCTCCGCTGTGCATTTGTTCAGCTTAGTGAGGTAAATCTCTTTTTAGAATCAGGTGTTAGAAACACGTTTTTGGCAACAGCTGCGTTTGGACATTCCTGAGTGAATGGGAGTATATGCTGTAAGGAGAACTCTCTGCTTCTAAAACCAAAACGGATCTATCTAACACAATGGTTGTCAATGTGTGCATTGAACTTACAGAGTTAAACTCTTCTGTTGAAGGGAATATCTAAAAATGCTTTCTGTGCAGAGATCTCAAAAGAGGCCTTTCCAGCAGAATTCCCCCATATAACGAAATAGCAGTAAAACTCGGCCTAAAACAGAGAAGCAACGTATCATTCAATCTGCTCTGCTGTGCGTATGTTCAGCTAAGTGAGTAAAATCTCCGTTTAGATTCAGGAGTTAGAAACACGTCTCTGGCAAGAGCTGCATTTGCACATTCCGGAGTGAATGGGAGTATATGCTGTAAGCAGAACTTTCTGCTTCTAAAACCAAAACGGAGCTACCTAACAGAACGGTTCTCAATGTGTGCATTCATCTTACAGAGTTAAACTCGTGAGTTAAAAAGGAAGTCTGGGAACGCTTTCTGTGGAGAGATCTCAAAACAGGCCTTTCCAGCAGTATTCCCGCATATAACGAAAAGCAGTATAATTCTGCCTTAAACACAGAAGCAACGTATCCTTCAATCTGCTCAGCTGTGCGTTTGTTCTGCTAAGTTAGTTAAATCTCCCTTTAGATTCAGAAGTTAGAATCACGTTTCTAACCAGAGCTGCGTTTGGACATTCCTGAGTGAATGGGAGTATATGCTGTAAAAAGAACGCTCTGCTTCTAAAACCAAAACAGATCTACCTAACACAACGGTTGTCAATGTGTGCATTGAACTTACAGAGTTAAACTCTTCTGTTGAAGGGAAAATCTGGAAACGCTTTCTGTGGAGAGATCTCAAAACAGGCATTTCCAGCAGTATTCCCGCATATAACGAAATAGAAGTATAACTCTGCCGAAATCACAGAAGCAGCGTATCATTCAATCTGTTCTGGTGTGCCTTTATTCAGTGAAGTGACTTAAATCTCCCTTTAGATTGAGGAGTTAGAAACACGTTTCTGGCAATGGCTGCGTTTGGACATTCCTGAGTGAATTGGAGTATATACTGTTAGAAGAACTCTCTACTTCTAAAACCAAAGCCGACCTTCCTAACAGAACGGTTGTCAATGTGTGCATTCAACCTACAGAATTAAACTCGTGTTTTGAAGGGGAAGTCTGGAAAGGCTTTCTGTGCAGAGATCACAAAAGGGGCCTTTCCAGCAGTATTCCCGCATATAACGAAATAGCAGTAAAACTCTGCCTAAAACACAGAAGGAAGGTATCCTTCAATCTTCTCTGCTGTGCCATTGCTCAGCTAAGTGAGTTAAATCTCCCTTTAGATTCAGGAGTTAAAAACACGTTTCTGGCAAGGTCGGCGTTTGGACATTCCTGAGTGAATGGAAGTAAATGCTGTAAGGAAAACTCTTTGCTTCTAAAACCGAAACGGTGCTACCTAACAGAACGGTTGTCAAAGTGTGCATTCAACTAAGAGAGGTAAACTTGTGTGTTGAAAGGGAAGTCTGAAAATGCTTTCGGTGGAGAGATCTCAAAACAGGCCCTTCCAGCAGTATTCCCGCATATAACGAAACACCAGTAAAACTCTTCCTTAAACACAGAAGCAACGTATCCTTCAAACTGCTCAGCTCGGCGTTTGTTCTGCTAAGTTAGTTAAATCTCCCTTTATATTCAGGAGTTAGAAAAACGTTTCTGGCAAGAGCTGGGTTTGGAAATTCAGGAGGGAATTGGATTATATACTGTTAGAAGAAATCTCTGCAGTTAAAACCAAAACGGAGCAACCGAACAGAATGGTTGTAAATGTGTGCATTCAACTTAAGGAGTTCAACTCGTGTGTTGAAAGGCAAGTCTGGAAACACTTTCTGTGGAGAAATCTCAAAATAGGCCTTTCCATCAGAATTCCCACATATAACGAAATGGCAGTAAAACTCTGCCTGAAACACAAAAGCAACCTATCTTTCAAACTGCTCTGCTGTGCTAAGTGAGTAAAATCTCCCTTTAGATTCATGAGTTAAAAACACGTTTCTGGCAATGGCTGCGTTTGGACATTCCTGAGTGAATTGGAGTATATACTGTTAGAAGAACTCTCTACTTCTAAAACCAAAGCCGACCTAGCTAACAGAACGGTTGTCCATGTGTGCATTCAACCTACAGAGTTAAATTTGTGTGTTGAAGGGGAAGTCCTAAAACGCTTTCTGTGGAGAGACCTCAAAACAGGCCTTACAGCAGTATTCCCGCATATAACGAAATAGCAGTAAAACTCTGCCTAAAACACAGAAACAACGTATCCTTCTATCTTCTCTCCTGTGCGATTGTTCAGCTAAGTGAGTTAAATCTCCCTGTAGATTCAGGAGATAGAAGCACGTTTCTGGCAAGAGCTGCATTTGGACATTCCTGAATGAATGGGAATATATGCTGTAAGGAGAACTTTTTGCTTCTAAAACCAAAACGGAGCAACCTTACAGCATGGTTGTCAATGTGT
Source organism: Saguinus oedipus (assembly GCA_031835075.1). Taxonomy (NCBI): domain Eukaryota; kingdom Metazoa; phylum Chordata; class Mammalia; order Primates; family Cebidae; genus Saguinus; species Saguinus oedipus. The sequence goes on from CM063181.1 coordinate 20,701,300, forward strand.
GCATTCACCTTACAGATTTAAACTCGTGTTTTGAAAAGGAAATCTGGAAACGCTTTCTGTGGAGAGATCTCAAACAGGCATTTCCAGCAGTATTCCCGCATATAACGAAATAGCAGTAAAAGTTTGCCTAAAACACAGAAGCAACGTATCCATCAATCTGCTCTGGTGTTCCTTTATTCAGCTAAATGAGTTAAATCTCCCTTTAGATTCAGGAGTTAGAAACACATTTCTGGCAAGGGCTGCGTTTGGACATTCCTGCGTTAATGGGAGTATATGCTGTAAGAAAAAGTCTATGCTTCGAAAACCAAAACAAATCGACCTAATGGAACGGTTGTCAATATGTGCATTCAACTTACACAGATAAGCTCGTGTGTTAAAGGGGATGTCTGGAAATGATTTCCGTGGAGAGATCTCAAAACAGGCCTTCCTAGCAGTATTCCCGCATATAACGATATAGCAGTAAAACTCTGCTTAAAACACAGAACGAACCTATCCTTCAATCTTCTCTCCTGTGCGATTGCTCAGCTAAGTGAGTTAAATCTCCCTTTAGATTCAGGAGTTAAAAACACGTTTCTGGCAAGGTCGGCGTTTGGACATTCCTGAGTGAATGGAAGTAAATGCTGTAAGGACAACACTTTGCTTCTAAAACCGAAACGGTGCTACCTAACAGAACGGTTGTCAAAGTGTGCATTCAACTTACAGAGGTAAACTCGTGTGTTGAAAGGGAAGTCTGCAAATGCTTTCTGTGGGGAGATCTCAAAACAGGCCTTTCCAGCAGTATTCCCGCATATGACAAAATAGCAGTAAAACTCTGCCTTAAACACAGAAGCAACGCATATTTCAATCTGCTCTGCTGTGCGTTTGTTCTGCTAAGTGAGTTAAATCTCCCTTTATATTCAGGAGTTAGAAAAACGTTTCTGGCAAGAGCTGGGTTTGGAAATTCAGGAGGGAATTGGAGTATATGCTGTTAGAAGAAATCTCTGCAGTTAAAACCAAAACGGAGCAACCGAACAGAATGGTTGTAAATGTGTGCATTCAACTTAAGGAGTTCAACTCATGTGTTGAAAGGCAAGTCTGGAAACACTTTCTGTGGAGAAATCTCAAAATAGGCCTTTCCAGCAGTATTCCCACATATAACAAAATAGCAGTAAAACTCTGCCTAAAACACAAAAGCAACCTATCTTTCAATCTGCTCTGCTGTGCTAAGTGAGTAAAGTCTCCCTTTAGATTCAGGAGTTAAAACACATTTCTGGCGATGGCTGCATTTGGACATTCTTGAGTGAATTGGAGTATATACTGTTAGAAGAACTCTCTACTTCTAAAACCTAAACGGAGCTACCTAACGGAACGGTTGTCAATGTGTGCATTCAACTTACAGAGTTAAACTCTTTTGTTGAAGGGAAAATCTGGAAGCGCTTTCTGTGGAGAGATCTCAAAAGAGGCCTTTCCAGCAGTTTTCCCGCATATAACGAAATAGCCGAAAAACTCGGCCTAAAACACAGAAGAAACGTATCCTTCTATGTGCTCCGCTGTGCATTTGTTCAGCTTAGTGAGGTAAATCTCTTTTTAGAATCAGGTGTTAGAAACACGTTTTTGGCAACAGCTGCGTTTGGACATTCCTGAGTGAATGGGAGTATATGCTGTAAGGAGAACTCTCTGCTTCTAAAACCAAAACGGATCTATCTAACACAATGGTTGTCAATGTGTGCATTCAACTTACAGAGTTAAACTCTTCTGTTGAAGGGAATATCTAAAAATGCTTTCTGTGCAGAGATCTCAAAAGAGGCCTTTCCAGCAGAATTCCCCCATATAACGAAATAGCAGTAAAACTCGGCCTAAAACACAGAAGCAACGTATCATTCAATCTGCTCTGCTGTGCGTATGTTCAGCTAAGTGAGTAAAATCTCCGTTTAGATTCAGGAGTTAGAAACACGTTTCTGGCAAGAGCTGCATTTGGACATTCCGGAGTGAATGGGAGTATATGCTGTAAGCAGAACTTTCTGCTTCTAAAACCAAAACGGAGCTACCTAACAGAACGGTTCTCAATGTGTGCATTCAACTTACAGAGTTAAACTCGTGAGTTAAAAAGGAAGTCTGGAAACGCTTTCTGTGGAGAGATCTCAAAACAGGCCTTTCCAGCAGTATTCCCGCATATAACGAAAAGCAGTATAATTCTGCCTTAAACACAGAAGCAACGTATCCTTCAATCTGCTCAGCTGTGCGTTTGTTCTGCTAAGTTAGTTAAATCTCCCTTTAGATTCAGAAGTTAGAATCACGTTTCTAACCAGAGCTGCGTTTGGACATTCCTGAGTGAATGGGAGTATATGCTGTAAAAAGAACTCTCTGCTTCTAAAACCAAAACAGATCTACCTAACACAACGGTTGTCAATGTGTGCATTCAACTTACAGAGTTAAACTCTTCTGTTGAAGGGAAAATCTGGAAACGCTTTCTGTGGAGAGATCTCAAAACAGGCATTTCCAGCAGTATTCCCGCATATAACGAAATAGAAGTATAACTCTGCCGAAAACACAGAAGCAGGGTATCATTCAATCGGTTCTGGTGTGCCTTTATTCAGTGAAGTGACTTAAATCTCCCTTTAGATTGAGGAGTTAGAAACACGTTTCTGGCAATGGCTGCGTTTGGACATTCCTGAGTGAATTGGAGTATATACTGTTAGAAGAACTCTCTACTTCTAAAACCAAAGCCGACCTACATAACAGAACGGTTGTCAATGTGTGCATTCAACCTACAGAATTAAACTCGTGTTTTGAAGGGGAAGTCTGGAAACGCTTTCTGTGCAGAGATCACAAAAGGGGCCTTTCCAGCAGTATTCCCGCATATAACGAAATAGCAGTAAAACTCTGCCTAAAACACAGAAGGAAGGTATCCTTCAATCTTCTCTGCTGTGCCATTGCTCAGCTAAGTGAGTTAAATCTCCCTTTAGATTCAGGAGTTAAAAACACGTTTCTGGCAAGGTCGGCGTTTGGACATTCCTGAGTGAATTGAAGTAAATGCTGTAAGGAAAACTCTTTGCTTCTAAAACCGAAACGGTGCTACCTAACAGAACGGTTGTCAAAGTGTGCATTCAACTAAGAGAGGTAAACTTGTGTGTTGAAAGGGAAGTCTGAAAATGCTTTCGGTGGAGAGATCTCAAAACAGGCCCTTCCAGCAGTATTCCCGCATATAACGAAACACCAGTAAATCTCTTCCTTAAACACAGAAGCAACGTATCCTTCAAACTGCTCAGCTCGGCGTTTGTTCTGCTAAGTTAGTTAAATCTCCCTTTATATTCAGGAGTTAGAAAAACGTTTCTGGCAAGAGCTGGGTTTGGAAATTCAGGAGGGAATTGGATTATATACTGTTAGAAGAAATCTCTGCAGTTAAAACCAAAACGGAGCAACCGAACAGAATGGTTGTAAATGTGTGCATTCAACTTAAGGAGTTCAACTCGTTTGTTGAAAGGCAAGTCTGGAAACACTTTCTGTGGAGAAATCTCAAAATAGGCCTTTCCATCAGAATTCCCACATATAACGAAATGGCAGTAAAACTCTGCCTGAAACACAAAAGCAACCTATCTTTCAAACTGCTCTGCTGTGCTAAGTGAGTAAAATCTCCCTTTAGATTCATGAGTTAAAAACACGTTTCTGGCAAAGGCTGCGTTTGGACATTCCTGAGTGAATTGGAGTATATACTGTTAGAAGAACTCTCTACTTCTAAAACCAAAGCCGACCTAGCTAACAGAACGGTTGTCCATGTGTGCATTCAACCTACAGAGTTAAATTTGTGTGTTGAAGGGGAAGTCCTAAAACGCTTTCTGTGGAGAGACCTCAAAACAGGCCTTACAGCAGTATTCCTGCATATAACGAAATAGCAGTAAAACTCTGCCTAAAACACAGAAACAACGTATCCTTCTATCTTCTCTCGTGTGCGATTGTTCAGCTAAGTGAGTTAAATCTCCCTGTAGATTCAGGAGATAGAAGCACGTTTCTGGCAAGAGCTGCATTTGGACATTCCTGAATGAATGGGAATATATGCTGTAAGGAGAACTTTTTGCTTCTAAAACCAAAACGGAGCAACCTTACAGCATGGTTGTCAATGTGTGCATTCACCTTACAGATTTAAACTCGTGTTTTGAAAAGGAAATCTGGAAACGCTTTCTGTGGAGAGATCTCAAACAGGCATTTCCAGCAGTATTCCCGCATATAACGAAATAGCAGTAAAAGTTTGCCTAAAACACAGAAGCAACGTATCCATCAATCTGCTCTGGTGTTCCTTTATTCAGCTAAATGAGTTAAATCTCCCTTTAGATTCAGGAGTTAGAAACACATTTCTGGCAAGGGCTGCGTTTGGACATTCCTGCGTTAATGGGAGTATATGCTGTAAGAAAAAGTCTATGCTTCGAAAACCAAAACAAATCGACCTAATGGAACGGTTGTCAATATGTGCATTCAACTTACACAGATAAGCTCGTGTGTTAAAGGGGATGTCTGGAAATGATTTCCGTGGAGAGATCTCAAAACAGGCCTTCCTAGCAGTATTCCCGCATATAACGATATAGCAGTAAAACTCTGCTTAAAACACAGAACGAACCTATCCTTCAATCTTCTCTCCTGTGCGATTGCTCAGCTAAGTGAGTTAAATCTCCCTTTAGATTCAGGAGTTAAAAACACGTTTCTGGCAAGGTCGGCGTTTGGACATTCCTGAGTGAATGGAAGTAAATGCTGTAAGGACAACCCTTTGCTTCTAAAACCGAAACGGTGCTACCTAACAGAACGGTTGTCAAAGTGTGCATTCAACTTACAGAGGTAAACTCGTGTGTTGAAAGGGAAGTCTGCAAATGCTTTCTGTGGGGAGATCTCAAAACAGGCCTTTCCAGCAGTATTCCCGCATATGACAAAATAGCAGTAAAACTCTGCCTTAAACACAGAAGCAACGCATATTTCAATCTGCTCTGCTGTGCGTTTGTTCTGCTAAGTGAGTTAAATCTCCCTTTATATTCAGGAGTTAGAAAAACGTTTCTGGCAAGAGCTGGGTTTGGAAATTCAGGAGGGAATTGGAGTATATGCTGTTAGAAGAAATCTCTGCAGTTAAAACCAAAACGGAGCAACCGAACAGAATGGTTGTAAATGTGTGCATTCAACTTAAGGAGTTCAACTCATGTGTTGAAAGGCAAGTCTGGAAACACTTTCTGTGGAGAAATCTCAAAATAGGCCTTTCCAGCAGTATTCCCACATATAACAAAATAGCAGTAAAACTCTGCCTAAAACACAAAAGCAACCTATCTTTCAATCTGCTCTGCTGTGCTAAGTGAGTAAAGTCTCCCTTTAGATTCAGGAGTTAAAACACATTTCTGGCGATGGCTGCATTTGGACATTCTTGAGTGAATTGGAGTATATACTGTTAGAAGAACTCTCTACTTCTAAAACCTAAACGGAGCTACCTAACGGAACGGTTGTCAATGTGTGCATTCAACTTACAGAGTTAAACTCTTTTGTTGAAGGGAAAATCTGGAAGCGCTTTCTGTGGAGAGATCTCAAAAGAGGCCTTTCCAGCAGTTTTCCCGCATATAACGAAATAGCCGAAAAACTCGGCCTAAAACACAGAAGAAACGTATCCTTCTATGTGCTCCGCTGTGCATTTGTTCAGCTTAGTGAGGTAAATCTCTTTTTAGAATCAGGTGTTAGAAACACGTTTTTGGCAACAGCTGCGTTTGGACATTCCTGAGTGAATGGGAGTATATGCTGTAAGGAGAACTCTCTGCTTCTAAAACCAAAACGGATCTATCTAACACAATGGTTGTCAATGTGTGCATTCAACTTACAGAGTTAAACTCTTCTGTTGAAGGGAATATCTAAAAATGCTTTCTGTGCAGAGATCTCAAAAGAGGCCTTTCCAGCAGAATTCCCCCATATAACGAAATAGCAGTAAAACTCGGCCTAAAACACAGAAGCAACGTATCATTCAATCTGCTCTGCTGTGCGTATGTTCAGCTAAGTGAGTAAAATCTCCGTTTAGATTCAGGAGTTAGAAACACGTTTCTGGCAAGAGCTGCATTTGGACATTCCGGAGTGAATGGGAGTATATGCTGTAAGCAGAACTTTCTGCTTCTAAAACCAAAACGGAGCTACCTAACAGAACGGTTCTCAATGTGTGCATTCAACTTACAGAGTTAAACTCGTGAGTTAAAAAGGAAGTCTGGAAACGCTTTCTGTGGAGAGATCTCAAAACAGGCCTTTCCAGCAGTATTCCCGCATATAACGAAAAGCAGTATAATTCTGCCTTAAACACAGAAGCAACGTATCCTTCAATCTGCTCAGCTGTGCGTTTGTTCTGCTAAGTTAGTTAAATCTCCCTTTAGATTCAGAAGTTAGAATCACGTTTCTAACCAGAGCTGCGTTTGGACATTCCTGAGTGAATGGGAGTATATGCTGTAAAAAGAACTCTCTGCTTCTAAAACCAAAACAGATCTACCTAACACAACGGTTGTCAATGTGTGCATTCAACTTACAGAGTTAAACTCTTCTGTTGAAGGGAAAATCTGGAAACGCTTTCTGTGGAGAGATCTCAAAACAGGCATTTCCAGCAGTATTCCCGCATATAACGAAATAGAAGTATAACTCTGCCGAAAACACAGAAGCAGCGTATCATTCAATCGGTTCTGGTGTGCCTTTATTCAGTGAAGTGACTTAAATCTCCCTTTAGATTGAGGAGTTAGAAACACGTTTCTGGCAATGGCTGCGTTTGGACATTCCTGAGTGAATTGGAGTATATACTGTTAGAAGAACTCTCTACTTCTAAAACCAAAGCCGACCTACATAACAGAACGGTTGTCAATGTGTGCATTCAACCTACAGAATTAAACTCGTGTTTTGAAGGGGAAGTCTGGAAAGGCTTTCTGTGCAGAGATCACAAAAGGGGCCTTTCCAGCAGTATTCCCGCATATAACGAAATAGCAGTAAAACTCTGCCTAAAACACAGAAGGAAGGTATCCTTCAATCTTCTCTGCTGTGCCATTGCTCAGATAAGTGAGTTAAATCTCCCTTTAGATTCAGGAGTTAAAAACACGTTTCTTGCAAGGTCGGCGTTTGGACATTCCTGAGTGAATGGAAGTAAATGCTGTAAGGAGAACTCTTTGCTTCTAAAACCGAAACGGTGCTACCTAACAGAACGGTTGTCAAAGTGTGCATTCAACTAAGAGAGGTAAACTTGTGTGTTGAAAGGGAAGTCTGCAAATGCTTTCGGTGGAGAGATCTCAAAACAGGCCCTTCCAGCAGTATTCCCGCATATAACGGAACACCAGTAAAACTCTTCCTTAAACACAGAAGCAACGTATCCTTCAAACTGCTCAGCTCGGCGTTTGTTCTGCTAAGTTAGTTAAATCTCCCTTTATATTCAGGAGTTAGAAAAACGTTTCTGGCAAGAGCTGGGTTTGGAAATTCAGGAGGGAATTGGATTATATGCTGTTAGAAGAAATCTCTGCAGTTAAAACCAAAACGGAGCAACCGAACAGAATGGTTGTAAATGTGTGCATTCAACTTAAGGAGTTCAACTCGTGTGTTGAAAGGCAAGTCTGGAAACACTTTCTGTGGAGAAATCTCAAAAGAGGCCTTTCCATCAGAATTCCCACATATAACGAAATAGCAGTAAAACTCTGCCTGAAACACAAAAGCAACCTATCTTTCAAACTGCTCTGCTGTGCTAAGTGAGTAAAATCTCCCTTTAGATTCAGGAGTTAAAAACACGTTTCTGGCAATGGCTGCGTTTGGACATTCCTGAGTGAATTGGAGTATATACTGTAAGAAGAACTCTCTACTTCTAAAACCAAAGCCGACCTAGCTAACAGAACGGTTGTCCATGTGTGCATTCAACCTACAGAGTTAAATTTGTGTGTTGAAGGGGAAGTCCTAAAACGCTTTCTGTGGAGAGACCTCAAAACAGGCCTTACAGCAGTATTCCCGCATATAACGAAATAGCAGTAAAACTGTGCCTAAAACACAGAAACAACGTATCCTTCTATCTTCTCTCCTGTGCGTTTGTTCAGCTAAGTGAGTTAAATCTCCCTGTAGATTCAGGAGATAGAAGCACGTTTCTGGCAAGAGCTGCATTTGGACATTCCTGATTGAATGGGAATATATGCTGTAAGGAGAACTTTTTGCTTCTAAAACCAAAACGGAGCAACCTTACAGCATGGTTGTCAATGTGTGCATTCACCTTACAGATTTAAACTCGTGTTTTGAAAAGGAAATCTGGAAACGCTTTCTGTGGAGAGATATCAAACAGGCATTTCCAGCAGTATTCCCGCATATAACGAAATAGCAGTAAAAGTTTGCCTAAAACACAGAAGCAACGTATCCATCAATCTGCTCTGGTGTTCCTTTATTCAGCTAAATGAGTTAAATCTCCCTTTAGATTCAGGAGTTAGAAACACATTTCTGGCAAGGGCTGCGTTTGGACATTCCTGCGTTAATGGGAGTATATGCTGTAAGAAAAAGTCTATGCTTCGAAAACCACAACAAATCGACCTAATGGCACGGTTGTCAATATGTGCATTCAACTTACACAGATAAACTCGTGTGTTAAAGGGGATGTCTGGAAATGATTTCCGTGGAGAGATCTCAAAACAGGCCTTCCTAGCAGTATTCCCGCATATAACGATATAGCAGTAAAACTCTGCTTAAAACACAGAACGAACCTATCCTTCAATCTTCTCTCCTGTGCGATTGCTCAGCTAAGTGAGTTAAATCTCCCTTTAGATTCAGGAGATAAAAACACGTTTCTGTCAAGGTCGGCGTTTGGACATTCCTGAGTGAATGGAAGTAAATGCTGTAAGGATAACCCTTTGCTTCTAAAACCGAAACGGTGCTACCTAACAGAAGGGTTGTCAAAGTGTGCATTCAACTTACAGAGGTAAACTCGTGTCTTGAAAGGGAAGTCTGCAAATGCTTTCTGTGGGCAGATCTCAAAACAGGCCTTTCCAGCAGTATTCCCGCATATGACAAAATAGCAGTAAAACTCTGCCTTAAACACAGAAGCAACGCATATTTCAATCTGCTCTGCTGTGCGTTTGTTCTGCTAAGTGAGTTAAATCTCCCTTTATATTCAGGAGTTAGAAAAACGTTTCTGGCAAGAGCTGGGTTTGGAAATTCAGGAGGGAATTGGATTATATGCTGTTAGAAGAAATCTCTGCAGTTAAAACCAAAACGGAGCAAGCGAACAGAATGGTTGTAAATGTGTGCATTCAACTTAAGGAGTTCAACTCATGTGTTGAAAGGCAAGTCTGGAAACACTTTCTGTGGAGAAATCTCAAAATAGGCCTTTCCAGCAGTATTCCCACATATAACGAAATAGCAGTAAAACTCTGCCTAAAACACCAAAGCAACCTATCTTTCAATCTGCTCTGCTGTGCTAAGTGAGTAAAATCTCCCTTTAGATTCAGGAGTTAAAACACGTTTCTGGCAATGGCTGCATTTGGACATTCCTGAGTGAATTGGAGTATATACTGTTAGAAGAACTCTCTACTTCTAAAACCTAAACGGAGCTACCTAACGGAACAGTTGTCAATGTGTGCATTCAACTTACAGTGTTAAACTCTTTTGTTGAAGGGAAAATCTGGAAGCGCTTTCTGTGGAGAGACCTCAAAAGAGGCCTTTCCAGCAGTTTTCCCGCATATAACGAAATAGCAGAAAAACTCGGCCTAAAACACAGAAGAAACGTATCCTTCTATGTGCTCTGCTGTGCATTTGTTCAGCTTAGTGAGGTAAATCTCTTTTTAGAATCAGGGGTTAGAAACACGTTTTTGGCAACAGCTGCGTTTGGACATTCCTGAGTGAATGGGAGTATATGCTGTAAGGAGAACTCTCTGCTTCTAAAAACAAAACGGAGGTATCCAACACAATGGTTGTCAATGTGTGCATTCAACTTACAGAGTCAAACTCTTCTGTTGAAGGGAAAATCTAAAAATGCTTTCAGTGCAGAGATCTCAAAAGAGGCCTTTCCAGCAGAATTCCCCCATATAAAGAAATAGCAGTAAAATTCGGCCTAAAACACAGAAGCAACGTATCATTCAATCTGCTCTTCTGTGCGTATGTTCAGCTAAGTGAGTAAAATCTCCGTTTAGATTCAGGAGTTAGAAACACGTTTCTGGCAAGAGCTGCATTTGGACATTCCGGAGTGAATGGGAGTATATGCTGTAAGCAGAACTTTCTGCTTCTAAAACCAAAACGGAGCTACCTAACAGAACGGTTCTCAATGTGTGCATTCAACTTACAGAGTTAAACTCGTGAGTTAAAAAGGAAGTCTGGAAACGCTTTCTGTGGAGAGATCTCAAAACAGACCTTTCCAGCAGTATTCCCGCATATAACGAAAAGCAGTATAATTCTGCCTTAAACACAGAAGCAACGTATCCTTCAATCTGCTCAGCTGTGCGTTTGTTCTGCTAAGTTAGTTAAATCTCCCTTTAGATTCAGAAGTTAGAATCATGTTTCTAACCAGAGCTGCGTTTGGACATTCCTGAGTGAATGGGAGTATACGCTGTAAAAAGAACTCTCTGCTTCTAAAACCAAAACAGATCTACCTAACACAACGGTTGTCAATGTGTGCATTCAACTTACAGAGTTAAACTCTTCTGTTGAAGGGAAAATCTGGAAACGCTTTCTGTGGAGAGATCTCAAAACAGGCATTTCCAGCAGTATTCCCGCATATAACGAAATAGAAGTATAACTCTGCCGAAAACACAGAAGCAGGGTATCATTCAATCTGTTCTGGTGTGCCTTTATTCAGCGAAGTGACTTAAATCTCCCTTTAGATTGAGGAGTTAGAAACACGTTTCTGGCAATGGCTGCGTTTGGACATTCCTGAGTGAATTGGAGTATATACTGTTAGAAGAACTCTCTACTTCTAAAACCAAAGCCGACCTACCTAACAGAACGGTTGTCAATGTGTGCATTCAACCTACAGAATTAAACTCGTGTTTTGAAGGGGAAGTCTGGAAACGCTTTCTGTGCAGAGATCACAAAAGGGGCCTTTCCAGCAGTATTCCCGCATATAACGAAATAGCAGTAAAACTCTGCCTAAAACACAGAAGGAAGGTATCCTTCAATCTGCTCTGCTGTGCATTTCTTATGCTAAGGGTGTTAAATCTCCCTTTAGATTCAGGAGATAGAACCCCGTTCCTGGCAAGTGCTGCGTTTGGACATTTCTGAGTGAATGGGAATATATTCTGTAAGGAGAACTCTCTGCTTCTAAAACCAAAATGGAGCTACCTAACAGAACAATTGTCAATGTGTGCATTCAACTTACACAGATAAACTCGTGTGTTGAAGGGGACCTCTGGAAACGCTTTCTGTGGAGAGATCTCAAAACAGGCCTTTGTAGCAGTATTCCCGCATATAACGAAATAGCAGTAAAAGTCTGCTTAAAACACAGAAGCAACGTATCCTTCAGTCTTCTCTCCTGTGCGATTGTTCAGCTAAGTGAGTAAAATTTCCCTTTAGATTCAGCAGTTAGAAACACGTTTCTGGCAAGAGCTATGTTTGGACATTCCTGAGTGAATGGGAGTATAAGGTGTAAGGATAACTCTCTGCTTCTAAAATCAAAACGGAACCACCTAACAGAACGGTTTTCAATGTGTGCATTCAACTTACAGAGTTAAACTCTTGTGTTGAAGGGGAAGTCTGGAATCGCTTTCTGTGGAGAGATCTCAAAACAGCCCATTCCAGCAGTAATCCCACATATAACAAAATAGCAGTAAAACTCTGCCTAAAACACAGAAGCAACGTATCATTCAATCTGCTCTGCTGTGCGTTTTTTCAGCTAAGTGAGTTAAATCTCCCTTTAGATTCAGGACTTAGAAACACATTTCTGGCAAGAGCTGCGTGTGGACATTCCTGAGTGAATTGTAGTATATGCTGTTAGAAGAAATCTCTGCTTCTAAAACCAAAACGGAGCATCCTAATAGATCAGTTGTCAATGTGTGCATTCCACTTAAAGTGTTAAACTCGTGTGTTGAAGGGGAAGTTTGAAAACACTTTCTGTGGAGAGATCTCAACACAGGCCTTTCCAGCAGTATTCCCGCATATAACGAAATACATTAAATCTCTGCCTAAAACACAGAAGCAACGTATCCTTCAATCTGCTCTGCTGTGTGTTAGTTCAGCTAAGTGAGTTAAATCTCCCTTTAGATTCAGGAGTTAGAAACACGTTTCTGGCAAGATCGGCGTTTGGACATTCCTGAGTGAATGGAAGTAAATGCTGTAAAGAGAACACTTTGCTTGTAAAACCGACACGGTGCTAACTAACATAACGCTTGTCAATGTGTGCATTCAACTTACAGAGTTAAACTCGTGTGTTGAAGGGGAAGTCTGGAAACGCTTTCTGTTGAGAGATCTCAAAACAGGCCTTACAGCAGTATTCCCGCATATAACGAAATAGAAGTTCAACTCTACCTAAAACACAGAAGCAACGTATCCTTCAATCTGCTCTGCTGTGCTAAGTGAGGAAAATCTCCCTTTAGATCCAGGAGTTAGAAACACGTTTCTGGCAATGGCTGCGTTTGGACATTCCTGACTTTATTGCAGTATATACTGTTCGAAGACCTCTCTACTTCTAAAACCAAAGCGAAGCTACCTAACAGAACGGTTGTCCATGTGTGCATTCAAGCTACAGAGTTAAACTCGTGTGTTGAAGGGGAAGTCTGGAAACATTTTCTGTGGAGAGATCTCAAAACAGGCCTTTCCAGCAGTATTCCCGCATATAACGAAACACCAGTAAAACTCTTCCTTAAACACAGAAGCAACGTATCCTTCAAACTGCTCAGCTCGGCGTTTGTTCTGCTAAGTTAGTTAAATCTCCCTTTATATTCAGGAGTTAGAAAAACGTTTCTGGCAAGAGCTGGGTTTGGAAATTCAGGAGGGAATTGGATTATATGCTCTTAGAAAAAATCTCTGCAGTTAAAACCAAAACGGAGCAACCGAACAGAATGGTTGTAAATGTGTGCATTCAACTTAAGGATTTCAACTCGTGTGTTGAAAGGCAAGTCTGGAAATACTTTCTGTGGAGAAATCTCAAAATAGGCCTTTCCATCAGAATTCCCACATATAACGAAATAGCAGTAAAACTCTGCCTGAAACACAAAAGCAACCTATCTTTCAAACTGCTCTGCTGTGCTAAGTGAGTAAAATCTCCCTTTAGATTCAGGAGTTAAAAACACGTTTCTGGCAATGGCTGCGTTTGGACATTCCTGAGTGAATTGGAGTATATACTGTTAGAAGAACTCTCTACTTCTAAAACCAAAGCCGACCTAGCTAACAGAACGGTTGTCCATGTGTGCATTCAACCTACAGAGTTAAATTTGTGTGTTGAAGGGGAAGTCCTAAAACGCTTTCTGTGGAGAGACCTCAAAACAGGCCTTACAGCAGTATTCCCGCATATAACGAAATAGCAGTAAACCTGTGCCTAAAACACAGAAACAACGTATCCTTCTATCTTCTCTCCTGTGCGTTTGTTCAGCTACGTGAGTTAAATCTCCCTGTAGATTCAGGAGATAGAAGCACGTTTCTGGCAAGAGCTGCATTTGGACATTCCTGAATGAATGGGAATATATGCTGTAAGGAGAACTTTTTGCTTCTAAAACCAAAACGGAGCAACCTTACAGCATGGTTGTCAATGTGTGCATTCACCTTACAGATTTAAACTCGTGTTTTGAAAAGGAAATCTGGAAATGCTTTCTGTGGAGAGATCTCAAACCGGCATTTCCAGCAGTATTCCCGCATATAACGAAATAGCAGTAAAACTTTGCCTAAAACACAGAAGCAACGTATCCATCAATCTGCTCTGGTGTTCCTTTATTCAGCTAAATGAGTTAAATCTCCCTTTAGATTCAGGAGTTAGAAACACATTTCTGGCAAGGGCTGCGTTTGGACATTCCTGCGTTAATGGGAGTATATGCTGTAAGAAAAAGTCTATGCTTCGAAAACCAAAATAAATCGACCTAATGGAACGGTTGTCAATATGTGCATTCAACTTACACAGATAAACTCGTGTGTTAAAGGGGATGTCTGGAAATGATTTCCGTGGAGAGATCTCAAAACAGGCCTTCCTAGCAGTATTCCCGCATATAACGATATAGCAGTAAAACTCTGCTTAAAACACAGAACGAACCTATCCTTCAATCTTCTCTCCTGTGCGATTGCTCAGCTAAGTGAGTTAAATCTCCCTTTAGATTCAGGAGTTAAAAACACGTTTCTGGCAAGGTCGGCGTTTGGACATTCCTGAGTGAATGGAAGTAAATGCTGTAAGGACAACCCTTTGCTTCTAAAACCGAAACGGTGCTACCTAACAGAACGATTGTCAAAGTGTGCATTCAACTTACAGAGGTAAACTCGTGTGTTGAAAGGGAAGTCTGCAAATGCTTTCTGTGGGGAGATCTCAAAAAAGGCCTTTCCAGCAGTATTCCCGCATATGACAAAATAGCAGTAAAACTCTGCCTTAAACACAGAAGCAACGCATATTTCAATCTGCTCTGCTGTGCGTTTGTTCTGCTAAGTGAGTTAAATCTCCCTTTATATTCAGGAGTTAGAAAAACGTTTCTGGCAAGAGCTGGGTTTGGAAATTCAGGAGGGTATTGGATTATATGCTGTTAGAAGAAATCTCTGCAGTTAAAACCAAAACGGAGCAAGCGAACAGAATGGTTGTAAATGTGTGCATTCAACTTAAGGAGTTCAACTCATGTGTTGAAAGGCAAGTCTGGAAACATTTTCTGTGGAGAAATCTCAAAATAGGCCTTTCCAGCAGTATTCCCACATATAATGAAATAGCAGTAAAACTCTGCCTAAAACACAAAAGCAACCTATCTTTCAATCTGCTCTGCTGTGCTAAGTGAGTAAAATCTCCCTTTAGATTCAGGAGTTAAAACACGTTTCTGGCTATGGCTGCATTTGGACATTCCTGAGTGAATGGGAGTATATGCTGTAAGGAGAACTCTCTGCTTCTAAAACCAAAACGGAGGTATACAACACAATGGTTGTCAATGTGTGCATTCAACTTACAGAGTTAAACTCTTCTGTTGAAGGGAAAATCTAATAATGCTTTCAGTGCAGAGATCTCAAAAGAGGCCTTTCCAGCAGAATTCCCCCATATAACGAAATAGCAGTAAAACTCGGCCTAAAACACAGAAGCAACGTATCATTCAATCTGCTCTGCTGTGCGTATGTTCAGCTAAGTGAGTAAAATCTCCGTTTAGATTCAGGAGTTAGAAACACGTTGAGGGCAAGAGCTGCATTTGGACATTCCGGAGTGAATGGGAGTATATGCTGTAAGCAGAACTTTCTGCTTCTAAAACCAAAACAGAGCTACCTAACAGAACGGTTCTCAATGTGTGCATTCAACTTACAGAGTTAAACTCGTGAGTTAAAAAGGAAGTCTGGAAATGCTTTCTGTGGGGAGATCTCAAAACAGGCCTTTCCAGCAGTATTCCCGCATATAATGAAATAGAAGTATAACTCTGCCGAAAACACAGAAGCAACGTATCCTTCAATCTGATCAGCTGTGCGATTGTTCTGCTAAGTTAGTTAAATCTCCTTTAGATTCAGAAGTTAGAATCACGTTTCTAACCAGAGCTGCGTTTGGACATTCCTGAGTGAATGTGAGTATATGCTGTAAAAAGAACTCTCTGCTTCTAAAACCAAAACAGATCTACCTAACACAACGGTTGTCAATGTGTGCATTCAACTTACAGACTTAAACTCTTCTGTTGAAGGGAAAATCTGGAAACGCTTTCTGTGGAGAGATCTCAAAACAGGCATTTCCAGCAGTATTCCCGCATATAACGAAATAGAAGTATAACTCTGCCGAAAACACAGAAGCAGGGTATCATTCAATCTGTTCTGGTGTGCCTTTATTCAGCGAAGTGACTTAAATCTCCCTTTAGATTGAGGAGTTAGAAACACGTTTCTGGCAATGGCTGCGTTTGGACATTCCTGAGTGAATTGGAGTATATACTGTTAGAAGAACTCTCTACTTCTAAAACCAAAGCCGACCTACCTAACAGAACGGTTGTCAATGTGTGCATTCAACCTACAGAATTAAACTCGTGTTTTGAAGGGGAAGTCTGGAAACGCCTTCTGTGCAGAGATCACAAAAGGGGCCTTTCCAGCAGTATTCCCGCATATAACGAAATAGCAGTAAAACTCTGCCTAAAACACAGAAGGAAGGTATCCTTCAATCTGCTCTGCTGTGCATTTCTTATGCTAAGGGTGTTAAATCTCCCTTTAGATTCAGGAGATAGAAACCCGTTCCTGGCAAGTGCTGCGTTTGGACATTTCTGAGTGAATGGGAATATATATTCTGTAAGGAGAACTCTCTGCTTCTAAAACCAAAATGGAGCTACCTAACAGAACAATTGTCAATGTGTGCATTCAACTTACACAGATAAACTCGTGTGTTGAAGGGGACCTCTGGAAACGCTTTCTGTGGAGAGATCTCAAAACAGGCCTTTGTAGCAGTATTCCCGCATATAACGAAATAGCAGTAAAAGTCTGCTTAAAACACAGAAGCAACGTATCCTTCAGTCTTCTCTCCTGTGCGATTGTTCAGCTAAGTGAGTAAAATTTCCCTTTAGATTCAGCAGTTAGAAACACGTTTCTGGCAAGAGCTATGTTTGGACATTCCTGAGTGAATGGGAGTATAAGCTGTAAGGATAACTCTCTGCTTCTAAAATCAAAACGGAACCACCTAACAGAACGGTTTTCAAAGTGTGCATTCAACTTACAGAGTTAAACTCTTGTGTTGAAGGGGAAGTCTGGAAACGCTTTCTGTGGAGAGATCTCAAAACAGCCCATTCCAGCAGTAATCCCGCATATAACAAAATAGCAGTAAAACTCTGCCTAAAACACAGAAGCAACGTATCATTCAATCTGCTCTGCTGTGCGATTTTTCAGCTATGTGAGTTAAATCTCCCTTTAGATTCAGGACTTAGAAACACATTTCTGGCAAGAGCTGCGTGTGGACATTCCTGAGTGAATTGGAGTATATGCTGTTAGAAGAAATCTCTGCTTCTAAAACCAAAACGGAGCATCCTAATAGATCAGTTGTCAATGTGTGCATTCCACTTAAAGTGTTAAACTCGTGTGTTGAAGGGAAAGTTTGAAAACACTTTCTGTGGACAGATCTCAACACAGGCCTTTCCAGCAGTATTCCCGCATATAACGAAATACATTAAATCTCTGCCTAAAACACAGAAGCAACGTATCCTTCAATCTGCTCTGCTGTGTGTTAGTTCAGCTAAGTGAGTTAAATCTCCCTTTAGATTCAGGAGTTAGAAACACGTTTCTGGCAAGATCGGCGTTTGGACATTCCTGAGTGAATGGAAGTAAATGCTGTAAAGAGAACCCTTTGCTTCTAAAACCGACACGGTGCTAACTAACATAACGCTTGTCAATGTGTGCATTCAACTTACAGAGTTAAACTCGTGTGTTGAAGGGGAAGTCTGGAAACGCTTTCTGTGGAGAGATCTCAAAACAGGCCTTACAGCAGTATTCCCGCATATAACGAAATAGCAGTTCAACTCTGCCTAAAACACAGAAGCAATGTATCCTTCAATCTGCTCTGCTGTGCTAAGTGAGGAAAATCTCCCTTTAGATCCAGGAGTTAGAAACACGTTTCTGGCAATGGCTGCGTTTGGACATTCCTGAGTTTATTGGAGTATATACTGTTCGAAGACCTCTATACTTCTAAAACCAAAGCGAAGCTACCTAACAGAACGGTTGTCCATGTGTGCATTCAAGCTACAGAGTTAAACTCGTGTGTTGAAGGGGAAGTCTGGAAACATTTTCTGTGGAGAGATCTCAAAACAGGCCTTTCCAGCAGTATTCCCGCATATAACGAAACACCAGTAAAACTCTTCCTTAAACACAGAAGCAACGTATCCTTCAAACTGCTCAGCTCGGCCTTTGTTCTGTTAGTTAGTTAAATCTCCCTTTATATTCAGGAGTTAGAAAAACGTTTCTGGCAAGAGCTGGGTTTGGAAATTCAGGAGGGAATTGGAGTATATGCTGTTAGAAGAAATCTCTGCAGTCAAAACCAAAACGGAGCAACCGAACAGAATGGTTGTAAATGTGTGCATTCAACTTAAGGAGTTCAACTCGTGTGTTGAAAGGCAAGTCTGGAAACACTTTCTGTGGAGAAATCTCAAAATAGGCCATTCCAGCAGTTTTCCCACATACAACGAAATAGCAGTAAAACTCTGCCTGAAACACAAAAGCAACCTATCTTTCAAACTGCTCTGCTGTGCTAAGTGAGTAAAATCTCCCTTTAGATTCAGGAGTTAAAAACACGTTTCTGGCAATGGCTGCGTTTGGACATTCCTGAGTGAATTGGAGTATATACTGTTAGAAGAACTCTCTACTTCTAAAACCAAAGCCGACCTACCTACCAGAACGGTTGTCCATGTGTGCATTCAACCTACAGTGTTAAATTCGTGTGTTGAAGGGGAAGTCCTAAAACGCTTTCTGTGGAGAGACCTCAAAAGAGGACTTACAGCAGTATTCCCGCATATAACGAAATAGCAGTAAAACTCTGCCTAAAACACAGAAACAACGTATCCTTCTATCTTCTCTCCTGTGCGTTTGTTCAGCTAAGGGAGTTAAATCTCCCTTTAGATTCAGGAGATAGAAGCACGTTTCTGGCAAGAGCTGCATTTGGACATTCCTGAATGAATGGGAATATATGCTGTAAGGAGAACTTTTTGCTTCTAAAACCAAAACGGAGCAACCTTACAGCATGGTTGTCAATGTGTGCATTCACCTTACAGATTTAAACTCGTGTTTTGAAAAGGAAATCTGGAAACGCTTTCTGTGGAGAGATCTCAAACAGGCATTTCCAGCAGTATTCCCGCATATAACGAAATAGCAGTAAAACTTTGCCTAAAACACAGAAGCAACGTATCCATCAATCTGCTCTGGTGTTCCTTTATTCAGCTAAATGGGTTAAATCTCCCTTTAGATTCAGGAGTTAGAAACATATTTCTGGCAAGGGCTGCGTTTGGACATTCCTGCATTAATGGGAGTATATGCTGTAAGAAAAATGCTATGCTTCGAAAACCAAAACAAATCGACCTAATGGAACGGTTGTCAATATGTGCATTCAACTTACACAGATAAACTCGTGTGTTAAAGGGGATGTCTGGAAATGATTTCCGTGGAGAGATCTCAAAACAGGCCTTCTTGCAGTATTCCCGCATATAACGATATAGCAGTAAAACTCTGCTTAAAACACAGAACGAACGTATCCTTCAATCTTCTCTCCTGTGCGATTGCTCAGCTACGTGAGTTAAATCTCCCTTTAGATTCAGGAGTTAAAAACACGTTTCTGGCAAGGTCGGCGTTTGGACATTCCTGAGTGAATGGAAGTAAATGCTGTAAGGAGAACTCTTTGCTTCTTAAACCGAAACGGTGCTACCTAACAGAACGGTTGTCAAAGTGTGCATTCAACTTACAGAGGTAAACTCGTGTGTTGAAAGGGAAGTCTGCAAATGCTTTCTGTGGGGAGATCTCAAAACAGGCCTTTCCAGCAGTATTCCCGCATATGACAAAATAGCAGTAAAACTCTGCCTTAAACACAGAAGCAACGCATATTTCAATCTGCTCTGCTCTGCGTTTGTTCTGCTAAGTGAGTTAAATCTCCCTTTATATTCAGGAGTTAGAAAAACGTTTCTGGCAAGAGCTGGGTTTGGAAATTCAGGAGGGAATTGGAGTATATGCTGTTAGAAGAAATCTCTGCAGTTAAATCCAAAACGCAGCAACCGAACAGAATGGTTGTAAATGTGTGCATTCAACTTAAGGAGTTCAACTCATGTGTTGAAAGGCAAGTCTGGAAACACTTTCTGTGGAGAAATCTCAAAATAGGCCTTTCCAGCAGTTTTCCCACATATAACGAAATAGCAGTAAAACTCTGCCTAAAACACAAAAGCAACCTATCTTTCAATCTGCTCTGCTGTGCTAAGTGAGTAAAATCTCCCTTTAGATTCAGGAGTTAAAACACATTTCTGGCGATGGCTGCATTTGGACATTCTTGAGTGAATTGGAGTATATACTGTTAGAAGAACTCTCTACTTCTAAAACCTAAACGGAGCTACCTAACGGAACGGTTGTCAATGTGTGCATTCAACTTACAGAGTTAAACTCTTTTGTTGAAGGGAAAATCTGGAAGCGCTTTCTGTGGAGAGATCTCAAAAGAGGCCTTTCCAGCAGTATTCCCGCATATAACGAAATAGCAGAAAAACTCGGCCTAAAACACAGAAGAAACGTATCCTTCTATGTGCTCCGCTGTGCATTTGTTCAGCTTAGTGAGGTAAATCTCTTTTTAGAATCAGGTGCTAGAAACACGTTTTTGGCAACAGCTGCGTTTGGACATTCCTGAGTGAATGGGAGTATATGCTGTAAGGAGAACTCTCTGCTTCTAAAACCAAAACGGATCTATCTAACACAATGGTTGTCAATGTGTGCATTCAACTTACAGAGTTAAACTCTTCTGTTGAAGGGAATATCTAAAAATGCTTTCTGTGCAGAGATCTCAAAAGAGGCCTTTCCAGCAGAATTCCCCCATATAAAGAAATAGCAGTAAAACTCGGCCTAAAACACAGAAGCAACGTATCATTCAATCTGCTCTGCTGTGCGTATGTTCAGCTAAGTGAGTAAAATCTCCGTTTAGATTCAGGAGTTAGAAACACGTTTCTGGCAAGTGCTGCATTTGGACATTCCGGAGTGAATGGGAGTATATGCTGTAAGCAGAACTTTCTGCTTCTAAAACCAAAACGGAGCTACCTAACAGAACGGTTCTCAATGTGTGCATTCATCTTACAGAGTTAAACTCGTGAGTTAAAAAGGAAGTCTGGAAACGCTTTCTGTGGAGAGATCTCAAAACAGGCCTTTCCAGCAGTATTCCCGCATATAACGAAAAGCAGTATAATTCTGCCTTAAACACAGAAGCAACGTATCCTTCAATCTGCTCAGCTGTGCGTTTGTTCTGCTAAGTTAGTTAAATCTCCCTTTAGATTCAGAAGTTAGAATCACGTTTCTAACCAGAGCTGCGTTTGGACATTCCTGAGTGAATGGGAGTATATGCTGTAAAAAGAACTCTCTGCTTCTAAAACCAAAACAGATCTACCTAACACAACGGTTGTCAATGTGTGCATTCAACTTACAGAGTTAAACTCTTCTGTTGAAGGGAAAATCTGGAAACGCTTTCTGTGGAGAGATCTCAAAACAGGCATTTCCAGCAGTATTCCCGCATATAACGAAATAGAAGTATAACTCTGCCGAAAACACAGAAGCAGCGTATCATTCAATCTGTTCTGGTGTGCCTTTATTCAGTGAAGTGACTTAAATCTCCCTTTAGATTGAGGAGTTAGAAACACGTTTCTGGCAATGGCTGCGTTTGGACATTCCTGAGTGAATTGGAGTATATACTGTTAGAAGAACTCTCTACTTCTAAAACCAAAGCCGACCTGCCTAACAGAACGGTTGTCAATGTGTGCATTCAACCTACAGAATTAAACTCGTGTTTTGAAGGGGAAGTCTGGAAACGCTTTCTGTGCCGAGATCACAAAAGGGGCCTTTCCAGCAGTATTCCCGCATATAACGAAATAGCAGTAAAACTCTGCCTAAAACACAGAAGGAAGGTATCCTTCAATCTTCTCTGCTGTGCCATTGCTCAGATAAGTGAGTTAAATCTCCCTTTAGATTCAGGAGTTAAAAACACGTTTCTGGCAAGGTCGGCGTTTGGACATTCCTGAGTGAATGGAAGTAAATGCTGTAAGGAGAACACTTTGCTTCTAAAACCGAAACGGTGCTACCTAACAGAACGGTTGTCAAAGTGTGCATTCAACTAAGAGAGGTAAACTTGTGTGTTGAAAGGGAAGTCTGCAAATGCTTTCGGTGGAGAGATCTCAAAACAGGCCCTTCCAGCAGTATTCCCGCATATAACGAAACACCAGTAAAACTCTTCCTTAAACACAGAAGCAACGTATCCTTCAAACTGCTCAGCTCGGCGTTTGTTCTGCTAAGTTAGTTAAATCTCCCTTTATATTCAGGAGTTAGAAAAACGTTTCTGGCAAGAGCTGGGTTTGGAAATTCAGGAGGGAATTGGATTATATGCTGTTAGAAGAAATCTCTGCAGTTAAAACCAAAACGGAGCAACCGAACAGAATGGTTGTAAATGTGTGCATTCAACTTAAGGAGTTCAACTCGTGTGTTGAAAGGCAAGTCTGGAAACACTTTCTGTGGAGAAATCTCAAAATAGGCATTTCCAGCAGTATTCCCACATATAACGAAATAGCAGTAAAACTCTGCCTAAAACACAAAAGCAACCTATCTTTCAATCTGCTCTGCTGTGCTAAGTGAGTAAAATCTCCCTTTAGATTCAGGAGTTAAAACACGTTTCTGGCAATGGCTGCATTTGGACATTCCTGAGTGAATTGGAGTATATACTGTTAGAAGAACTCTCTACTTCTAAAACCTAAACGGAGCTACCTAACAGAACGGTTGTCAATGTGTGCCTTCAACTTACAGAGTTCAACTCTTTTGTTGAAGGGAAAATCTGGAAGCGCTTTCTGTGGAGAGATCTCAAAAGAGGCCTTACAGCAGTATTCCCGCATATAACGAAATAGCAGTTCAACTCTGCCTAAAACACAGAAGCAACGTATCCTTCAATCTGCTCTGCTGTGCTAAGTGAGGAAAATCTCCCTTTAGATCCAGGAGTTAGAAACACGGACATTCCTGAGTTTATTGGAGTATACACTGTTCGAAGACCTCTCTACTTCTAAAACCAAAGCGAAGCTACCTAACAGAACGGTTGTCCATGTGTGCATTCAAGCTACAGAGTTAAACTCGTGTGTTGAAGGGGAAGCCTGGAAACATTTTCTGTGGAGAGATCTCAAAACAGGCCTTTCCAGCAGTATTCCCGCATATAACGAAACAGCAGGAAAACTCTTCCTTAAACACAGAAGCAACGTATCCTTCAAACTGCTCAGCTCGGCGTTTGTTCTGCTAAGTTAGTTAAATCTCCCTTTATATTCAGGAGTTAGAAAAACGTTTCTGGCAAGAGCTGGGTTTGGAAATTCAGGAGGGAATTGGAGTATATGCTGTTAGAAGAAATCTCTGCAGTTAAAACCAAAACGGAGCAACCGAACAGAATGGTTGTAAATGTGTGCATTCAACTTAAGGAGTTCAACTCGTGTGTTGAAAGGCAAGTCTGGAAACACTTTCTGTGGAGAAATCTCAAAATAGGCCTTTCCAGCAGTATTCCCACATATAACGAAATAGCAGTAAAACTCTGCCTAAAACACAAAAGCAACCTATCTTTCAAACTGCTCTGCTGTGCTAAGTGAGTAAAATCTCACTTTAGATTCAGGAGTTAAAAACACGTTTCTGCCACTGGCTGCGTTTGGACATTCCTGAGTGAATTGGAGTATATACTGTTAGAAGAACTCTCTACTTCTAAAACCAAAGCCGACCTACCTAACAGAACGGTTGTCCATGTGTGCATTCAACCTACAGAGTTAAATTCGTGTGTTGAAGGGGAAGTCCTAAAACGCTTTCTGTGGAGAGACCTCAAAACAGGCTTTACAGCAGTATTCCCGCATATAACGAAATAGCAGTAAAACTCTGCCTAAAACACAGAAACAATGTATCCTTCTATCTTCTCTCCTGTGCGTTTGTTCAGCTAAGGGAGTTAAATCTCCCTTTAGATTCAGGAGATAGAAGCACGTTTCTGGCAATAGCTGCATTTGGACATTCCTGAATGAATGGAAATATAAGCTGTAAGGAGAACTTTTTGCTTCTAAAACCAAAACGGAGCAACCTTACAGCATGGTTGTCAATGTGTACATTCACCTTACAGATTTAAACTCGTGTTTTGAAAAGGAAATCTGGAAACGCTTTCTGTGGAGAGACCTCAAATCGGCATTTCCAGCAGTATTCCCGCATATAACGATATAGCAGTAAAACTATGCCTAAAACACAGAAGCAACATATCCATCAATCTGCTCTGGTGTTCCTTTATTCAGCTAAATCAGTTAAATCTCCCTTTAGATTCAGGAGTTAGAAACACATTTCTGGCAAGGGCTGCGTTTGGACATTCCTGCGTTAATGGGAGTATATGCTGTAAGACAAAGTCTATGCTTCTAAAACCAAAACAAATCGACCTAATGGAACGGTTGTCAATGTGTGCATTCAACTTACAGAGTTAAACTCGTGTGTTGAAGGGGAAGTCTGGAAACGCTTTCTGTGGAGAGATCTCAAAACAGGCCTTACAGCAGTATTCCCGCATATAACGAAATAGCAGTTCAACTCTGCCTAAAACACAGAAGCAACGTATCCTTCAATCTGCTCTGCTGTGCTAAGTGAGGAAAATCTCCCTTTAGATCCAGGAGTTAGAAACACTTTTCTGGCAATGGCTGCGTTTGGACATTCCTGAGTTTATTGGAGTATATACTGTTCGAAGACCTCTCTACTTCTAAAACCAAAGCGAAGCTACCTAACAGAACGGTTGTCCATGTGTGCATTCAAGCTACAGAGTTAAACTCGTGTGTTGACGGGGAAGTCCGGAAACATTTTCTGTGCAGAGATCACAAAACGGGCCTTTCCAGCAGTATTCGCGCATATAACGAAATAGCAGTAAAACTTTGCCTAAAACACAGAAGCAACGTATCCATCAATCTGCTCTGGTGTTCCCTTATTCAGCTAAATGAGTTAAATCTCCCTTTAGATTCAGGAGTTAGAAACACATTTCTGGCAAGGGCTGCGTTTGGACATTCCTGCGTTAATGGGAGTATATGCTGTAAGAAAAAGTCTATGCTTCTAAAACCAAAACAAATCGACCTAACGGAACGGTTGTCAATATGTGCATTCAACTTACACAGATAAACTCGTGTGTTAAAGGGGATGTCTGGAAACAATTTCCGTGGAGAGATCTCAAAACAGGCCTTCCTAGCAGTATTCCCGCATATAACGATATAGCAGTAAATCTCTGCTTAAAACACAGAAGCAACGTATCCTTCAATCTTCCCTCCTGTGCGATTGTTCAGCTAAGTGAGTTAAATCTCCCTTTGGATTCAGGAGTTAGAAAAACGTTTCTAGCAAGATTGGCGTTTGGACATTCCTGAGTGAATGGAAGTAAATGCTGTAAGGAGAACTCTTTGTTTATAAAACCGAAACGGTGCTACCTAACAGAACGGTTGTCAATGTGTGCATTCAACGTGCAGAGTTAAACTCTTGTGTTAAAGGGGAAGTCTGGAAATGCTTTCTGTGGAGAGATCTCAAATCAGGCCTTTCCAGCAGTATTCCCGCATATAAGGAAATGGCAGTAAAACTCTGCCTAAAACACAGAAGCAATGTATCCTTCAATCTCTTCTGATGTGCGTTTGTTTAACGTAGTGAGTTAAATCTCCCTTTAGATTCAGGAGTGAGAAACACGTTTCTGGCAAGAGCTGCGTTTGGACATTCTTGAGTGAATGGGAGTATATGCTGTAAGAAGAACTCTCTGCTTTTAAAATCAAAATGGAAGTACGTAACAGAACGGTTTTCAATGTGTGCATTAAACTGACAGAGTTAAACTCATGTGTTGAAAATAAAGTCTGGAAATGATTTCTGTGGAGAGATCTCAAAACAGGCCTTAACAGCAGTATTTCTGCATATAATGAAATATCAGAACAGCTCTGCCTAAATCACAGGAGAAACGTATTCTTCAATCTGCTCTGCTGTGCGTTTGTTTAGCTAAGTGAGTTAAATCTCCCTTTATATTCAGGAGTTAGAAACTCGTTTCTGGCAATGGCTGCGTTTGGACATTGCTGAGTTTATTGGAGTATATACTGTTCGAAGGACACTTTACTTCTAAAACCAAAGCGGATCCACCTAACAGAACGGTTGTCAATGTGTGCATTCAACTTTCTGAGTTAAACTCGTGTGTTGAAGAAGAAGTCTGGAAACGCTTTCTGTGGAGAGATATCAAAACAGGCGGTTTCAGCAGTATTCCCGCCTATAGCGAAATAGCAGTAAAACTCTGCTTAAAACACAGAAGTAACGTATCCTTCAATCTGCTCTGCTGTGCGTCTGTTCAGCTAAGTGAGTTAAATCTCCCTTTAGATTCAGGAGTTAGAAACACGTTTATGGCAAGGGCTGCCTTTGGACATTCCTGAGTGAATGGGAGTATATGCTGTAAGGAGAACTCTCTGCTTCTAAAACCAAAACGGAGCTACCTTACAGAACAATTGTCAATGTGTGGATTCAACTTACAGAGGTAAACTCTTCTGTTGAAAGGAAAACCTGGAAATGCTTTCTGTGCAGAGATCTTAAAAGCGGCCTTTACAGCAGTATTCCCGCATATAACAAAATAGCAGTAAAATTCTGCCTAAAACACAGAAGCAACATATCATTCAATCTGCTCTGTTGTGCATTTGTTCAGCTAAGTGAGTTAAATTTCCATTTAGATTCAGGAGTTAGAAACACGTTTTGGGCAAGACCTGCGTTTGGACATTCCTGAGTGATTGGGAGTATATGCTGTAAGGAAACCTCTGCTACAAAAAGCAAAACAAATCTACTTAACAGAACGGTTGCCAATATGTGCATTCAACTTACAGAGTTAAACTCTTCTGTTGAATGGAAAATCTGGAAACGCTTTCTGTGGAGAGATCTCAAAACAGGCATTTCAGGCAGTATTCCCGCATATAATGAAATAGCAGTAAATCTCTGCCTAAAACACAGAAGCAACGTATCCTTCAATCTGCTCTGCTGTGCTAAGTGAGTAAAATTCCCCTTTAGATTCAGGAGTTAGAAACACGTTTCTGGCAATAGATGGGTTTGGACATTCCTGAGTTAATTGGAGTATATACTGTAAGAAGAACTCTCTACTTCTAAAACCAAAGCGGATCTACATAACAGAACTGTTGTCAATGTGTGCATTCACCTTACAGCGTTAAACTCGTGTGTTGAATGGGAAGTCTGGAAAATCTTTCTGTGGAGAGATCACAGATCAGGCCTTTCCAGCAGTATACCCGCATAAAACGAAATAGCAGTAAAACTTTACCTAAAACACAGAAGCAACGTATCCTTCAATCTGCTTTGCTGTGGGTTTATTCAGTTAAGTGATTTAAATCTCCCTTTAGATTCAGGAGATAGAAACACGTTTCTGGCAAGAGCTGCGTTTGGACATTCCTGAGTTAATTGGAGTATATAGTGTTAGAAGAACTCCTAAAAAACGGAGCTACCTAACAGAACGGTTGTCAATGTGTGCATTCAATGTGCAGAGTTAAACTCTTGTGTTAAAAAGGAAGTCTGGAAATGCTTTCTGTGGAGAGATCTCAAAACAGGCCTTTCTAGCAGTATTACCGCATATAACGAAATCGCAGTAAAACTCTGCCAAAAACACAGAAGAAACGAATCCTTCCATCTTCTCTGCTGTGCACTTGTTCAGGTAAGTGAGTTAAATCTCCCTATAGATTCAGGAGTTAGAAACAAGTTTCTGGAAAGAGCTGTGTTTCGACATTCCTGTGTGAATAGGTTTATATGCTGTAAGGAGTACTCTCTGCTTGTAAAATCAAAACGGTGCTACCTACCAGAACGGTTGTCCATGTGTGCATTCAACTTTCTGAGTTAAACTCGTGTGTTGAAGGGGAAGTCTGGAAACGCTTTCTGTGGAGAGATCTCAAAACAGGCCTTTCCAGCAGTATTCCCGCCTATAGCGAAATAGCAGTAAAACTCTGCCTAAAACACACAAGTAACGTATCCTTCAATCTGCTCTGCTGTGCGTATGATCAGCTAAGTGAGTTAAATGTCCCTTTAGATTAAGGAGTTAGAAACACGTTTATGGCAAGAGCTGCGTTTGGACATTCCTGAGTGAATGGGAGTATATGCTGTAAGGAGAACTTTCTGCTTCTAAAACCAAAACGGAGCTACGTAACAGAACGGTTGTCAATCTGTGCATTCAACTTACAGAGTTAAACTTGTGTGTTGAAAAGGAAGTCTGGAAACGCTTTCTATGAAGAGATCTCAAAACAGGCCTTTCCAGCAGTATTCCCGCACAAACCGATATAGCAGTAAAGCTCTGCCTAAAACACAGAAGCAACGTATCCTTCAATCTGCTCAGGTGTG
Source organism: Saguinus oedipus (assembly GCA_031835075.1). Taxonomy (NCBI): domain Eukaryota; kingdom Metazoa; phylum Chordata; class Mammalia; order Primates; family Cebidae; genus Saguinus; species Saguinus oedipus. The sequence continues at coordinate 20,729,440 of CM063181.1, forward strand.
CCTTTGCTCTCCTAAGTTAGTTAAATCTCCCTTTAGATTCAGGAGTTAGAAACACGTTTCTGGCAAGAGCTGCGTTTGGACATTCCTGAGCAAATGGGAGTATATGCTGTAAAAAGAACTCTCTGCTTCTAAAACCAAAATGGAGCTACTTAACAGAACGGTTGTCAATGTGTGCATTCAACTTACACAGATAAAGCTTGTGTTGAGGGGGACGTCTGGAAACGCTTTCTGTGGAGACATCTCAAAACAGGCCTGTCCAGCAGTATGCCCGTATATAACGAAATAGCCGTAAAACTCTGCCTAAAACAGAGAAACATCGTATCCTTCAATCTGCTCTTCTGTGCGTTTGTTCAGCTAAGTGAGTTAAATCTCCCTTTAGATTCACGAGTTATAAACACGTTTCTGATAAGGGCTGCGTTTGGACATTTCTCAGTGAATTGGAGTATATGCTGTAAGGAGAACTCTCTGCTTCTAAAACCAAAACAGAGCTACCTAACAGAATGGTCTTCAATGTGCATTCAACTTACAGAGCTAAGCTAGTGTGTTGAAAGGGAAGTGTGGAAACGCTTTCTGTGGAGAGATCTCAAAACAGGCATTTCCAGCACTATTCCCGCATATAACAAAATAGCAGTAAAACTCTGACCAAAACGCAGAAGAAACGTATCCTTCAATCTGCTCTGCTGTGCGGTTGTTCAGCTAAGTGAGTTAAATCTCCCGTTAGATTCAGGAGTTAGAAACACGTTTATGGCAAGAGCTGCGTTTGGACATTCCTGAGTGAATGGGAGTATATGCTGTAAGGAGAATATTCTGCTTTTAAACCAAAATGGAGCTACCTAACAAAACGGTTCTCAATGTGTGCATTCAACTTACAGAGTTAAACTCGTGTGTTAAAAAGGAAGTCTGGAAACGCTTTCTGTGGAGAGATCACAAAACAGGCCTTTCCAGCAGTATTCCCGCATATAACAAAATAGAAGTAAAACTCTGCCTTAAACACAGAAGTAATGTATCCTTCAATCTGCTCTGCTGTGCGTTTTTTCTGCTGAGTTAAATCTCCCTTTTGATTCAGGAGTTAGAAACGTTTCTGGCAAGAGCTGCGTTTGGACATTGCTGAGTGAATGGGACAATATGCTGTAAGGAGAACTTTCTGCTTCTAAAACCAAAACGGAGCTACCTAACAGAACGGTTGTCAATCTGTGCATTAAACTTACAGAGTTAAACTCGTGTGTTGAAAAGGAAGTCTTGAAACGCTTTCTGTGGAGAGATCTCAAAACAGGCCTTTCCAGCAGTATTCCTGCACATAAGGAAATAGCAGTAAAGCTCTGCCTAAAACACAGAAGCAACGTATCCTTCAATCTGCTCTGCTGTGCGTTTGTTCAGGTAAGTGAGTTAAATCTCCCTTTAGATTCAGGAGTTAGAAACACATTCCTGGCAAGAGCAGCCTTTGGACATTCCTGAGTGAATGGGAGTATATGCTGTAAGGAGAACTTTCTGCTTTTAAAACCAAAACGGCACTACCTAACAGAACGCTTGTCAATCTGTGCATTCAACTTATAGAGTTAAACTCGTGTGTTGAAAAGGAAGTCTGGAAACGCTTTCTGTGTAGAGATCTCAAAAGAGGCCTTCCCAGCAGTATTCCCGCATATAACGGAATAGCAGTAAAGCTCTGCCTAAAACACAGAAGCAACGTATCATTCAATCTGCTCTGCTGTGCGTTTGTTCAGCTAAGTGAGTTAAATCTCCCTTTAGATTATGGAGTTAGAAACACATTCCTGGCTAGAGCTGCCTTTGGACATTCCTGAGTGAATGGGAGTATATTCTGTAAGGAGAACTCTCTGCTTCTAAAACCAAAACGGAGCTGCCTAACAGAACAATTGTCAATGTGTGCATTCAACTTAGAGAGTTAAACTCTTCTGTTGAAGGGAAAATCTGGAAATGCTTTCTGTGCAGGGATCTCAAAAGAGGCCTTTCCAGCAGTATTCCCACATATAACGGAATAGCAGTAAAGCTCTGCCTAAAACACAGAAGCAACGTATCCTTCAATCTGCTCTGGTGTGCGTTTGTTCAGCTAAGTGAGTTAAATCTCCCTTTAGATTCAGGAGTTAGAAACACGTTTCTGGCAATTGCTGCGTTTGACATTTCTGAGTGAGTGGTAGTATATGCTGTAAAGAGAACTCTCTGCTTCTCAAACCAAAATGGATCTGCCTAACCAAACGTTTGTCAATGTGTGCATTCAACTTACAGGGTTAAACTCGTGTGTTGCAGGGAAAGTCTGGAAAGGCTTTCTGTGGAGAGATCTGAAAACACTCCTTTCCAGCAGTACTCCTGCCTATAACGAAATAGCAGCAAAACTCTGCCTAAAACACAGAAGAAACGTTTCCTTCAATCTGCTCTGTTGTGCGTTTGTTCAGCTAAGTGAGTTAAATCTATCTTTAGATTCAGATGTTAAAAACACGTTGCTGGCAAGAGCTGCGTTTGGACAGTCCTGAGTGAATGGGAGTATATGCTGTAAGGAGAACTGTCTGCTTCTAAAACCAAAACGGAGCTACCTAAAACAATGGTTGTCAATGTGTGCATTCAACTTACAGAGTTAAATTCGTGTGTTAATGGGGAAGTGTGGAAAGGCGTTCTCTGGAGAGATCTCAAAACAGGCCTTTTCAGCAGTATTCCCGCATATAACGAAATAGCAGTAAAACTCTGCCTAAAACACAGAAGCAACGTATCCTTCAGTCTGCTCTGCTGTGCGTTTTTTCAGCTAAGTGAGTTAAATCTCCCTTTAAATTCAGGAGTTAGAAAAACGTTTTCGGCAAGAGCTGCGTTAGACATTCCTGAGTGAATGGGAGTATATGCTGTAAGGAGAACTCTCTGCTTCTAAAACCAATATGGAGCTACCTAACAGAACGGTTGTCAATGTGTGCATTCTATTTAGTGAGTTAAACTCGTGTGTTGAAGGGGATGTCTGGAAAGGATTTCTGTGGAGAGATCTCAAAACAGGCCTTTCCAGCAGTATTCCCGCATATAACGAAATAGCAGTAAAATTCTGCCTAAAACACAGGAGCAACGTATCCTTTAATCTGCTCTGCTGTGCTAAGTGAGTAAAATCTCCCTTTAGATTCGGGAGTTTTAAACACGTTTCTGGCAATGGCTGCGTTTGGACATTCCTGAGTGAATTGGAGTATATACCGTTAGAAGAACTCTCTACTTCTAAAACCAAAGTGGAGCTACCTAACAGAACGGTTGTCCATGTGTGCATTCAACCTACAGAGTTAAACTCGGGTGTTGAAGGGAAAGTCTGGAAATGCTTTCTGTGGAGAGATCGCACATGAGGCCTTTCCAGCAGTATACCCGCATAAAACCAAATAGCAGTAAAACTCTACCTAAAACACAGAAGCAATGCAACCTTCAATCTGCTCTGCTGTGCATTTGTTCAGCTAAGTGAGTTAAATGTCCCCTTAGATTCAGGAGACAGAAACGCGTTTCTGGCAAGGGCTGCGTTTGAACATTGCTGAGTGAATGGGAGAGTATGCTGTAAGGAGAACTTTCTGCTTCTAAAACCAAAACGGAGCAACCTTACAGAATGGTTGTCAATGTGTGCATTAACCTTACAGATTTAAACTCGTGTTTTGAAAAGGAAATCTGGAAACGCTTTCTGTGAAGAGATCTCCAAACAGGCCTTTCCAGCAGTATTCCCGCATATAACGAAATACCAGTAAAACTCTGCCTTAAACACAGAACCAACGTATCCATCAAACTGCTCTGCTGTGCATTCGTTCTGCTAAGTTTGTTAAATCTCCCTTTAAATTCAAGAGTTAGAAACACGTTTCTGGCAAGGGCTGCGTTTGGACATTCCTGAGTTAATGGGAGTATATGCTGTAAGGAAAACTCTCTGCTACTAAAACCAAAACAAATCGACCTAAAAGAACGGTTTTCAATATGTGCATTCAACTTACACAGATAAACTCGTGTGTTGAAGGGGATGTCTGGAAACGATTTCTGCGGAGAGATCTCAAAAGAGGCCTTTCCAGCAGTATTCCCGCATATAAGGAAATAGCAGTAAAGCTCTGCCTAAAACACAGAAGCAACGTATCTCTCAATCTGCACTGCTGTGCGTTTTTTCAGCTAAGTGAGTTAAATCTCCTTTAAATTTAGGAGTTAGAAACACGTTTCTTCCAAAAGCTGCGTTTAGATATTCCAGAGTGTATGAGAGTACATGCTGTATTGAGAAATATCTGGTTCAAAAACAAAAATGGAGAAATCTAACAGAATCGTTTTCAATTTGTGCATTACACTTACAGAGTTAAACTCGTGTGTTTGCAGCAGTTTTTAAACCCTTTCTGTAAAGAATCTAAAAACGGACATTTCCAGCCAAATCCCAGCGTATAAAAAATAGCAGTAGTACTGCGTCTAAAAAACAAAGCAAACGAATCTAACAAACTGCTCTGCTGTATGTTTGTTTAACTCAGAGAGCTGAACCTGTGTTTAGGTTCAGTGAGTTAGAAACTGGTTTCTTCCAGGAGCTGCGTTTGTATATTCCAGAGTGATTGGGAGTACATGCTGTATTGAGAAATATCTGATTCTAAAACAAAAAGGGAGAAATCTAACAGAACCGTCTTCAGTGTGGAAATTCAACTTACAGAATTAAACTGATGTGTGTTTGCAGCAGTTTTAAACCCTTTCTGTAAAAAATGTAAAAACAAACATTTTCAGCCAAATTTTAATATATAACAAATAGCAGTAGTAGTGCGTCTAAAACACAAATCGAACTCATCTAACAAACTGCTCTGCTGTGTGTTCATTCAACTCAGAGAGTTAAACCTGCATTTAGATTTAGCGAGTTAGGAACACATTTCTTCCAGGAGTCGCGTTTGGATATTTCAGAGTGAATGGGAGTAAATGCTGTATTCAGAAATATCTGGTTCTAAAACAAAAAAGGAGCTATCGAACAGAGTGGTCTTCAATGTGTGCATTCAACTCACAGAGTTAAACTAATATGTGTTTGCAGTAATTTGTAAACCCTTTCTGTAAAGAATCTTAAAATGGACATTTCCAGCCAAATCCCAGCATATAACAAATAGCAGTAGTACTGCATCTAAAACACAAAGCAAACGTACCGAACAAACTGCTCTGCTGTGTGTTCGTTCAACTCAGAGATTTGAAAATGTGTTTATATTCAGTGAGTTAGAAAAACGTTTCTTTCAGGAACTGCGTTTGGATATTCCAGACTGAATGGGAGTACATGCTGTATTGAGAAATATCTATGTCTAAAACAAAAAGAGATCTATCTAGCAGAATGGTCCTCAATGTGTGCATTCAACTTACAGAGTTAAACAGATGTGTGTTTGCAGCAGTCTTTAAACCCTTTTTTGTAAAGAATTATGAAAACGGACATTTTCAGCCAAATCCCTTCATATGAGAAATAGCAGTAGTTCTGCGTCTAGAACACAAAGGAAACATATCTAAAAAACTGCTCTGCTGTGTGTTTGTTCAACTCAGAAAGTTGAACCTGTGTTTAGATTCAGCGAATTAGAAACATGTTTCTTGCAGGGGCCGCGTTTGGATATTCCAGAGTGAATGGGAGTACATGGTGTATTGAGAAATATCTGGTTCTAAAACGAAAAGGGAGCTATCTAACAGAATGGTCTTCAATGTGTGTATTAAACCTACAAAGTTAAACTGATGTTTGTTTACAGCAGTTTGTAAACCCTTTGTTTAAAGAATCTAAAAACTGACTTTTTCAGCCAAATCCCAGCATATAGCAAATAGCAGTAGTATCTTTCTAAAACAGAAAGCGATTTTATCTTACAGACTTTTCTGCTGAGTGTTCGTTCAACTAAGAGCCTGTGTTTAGATTCAGCGAGTTAGAAACACGTTGCTTCTGGGAGCTGCGTTTGGATATTTCCAAATGCATGGGAATATATGCAGTATTGAGAATATGTGGTTCTAAAACAAAAACGGAGCTATCTAACAGAATGGTCTTCAATGTGTGCATTCAACTTACAGAGTTAAACTGATGTGCGATTGCAGCAGTTTGTAAACACTTTTTGTAAAGAATCTGAAAACAGTCATTTGCAGCCAAATCAGAGCATATAACAAATAGCAGTAAGACTACGTCTAATACACAAAACAAAGGTACCTTAGAAACTGCTCTGCAGTGTGTTCATTCAACTAAGAGAGTTAAACCTGTGTTTAGATTCAGCGAGTTAAAAACATGTTTCTTCTAGGAGCTATGTTTGGATCTTGCAGAGGTCAATGGAGTATATGTTGTTTTGAGAATTATCTGGTTCTAAAACAAAAACGGAACTATCTAACAGAATGGTTTTCAATGTGTGCATTCAACTTACAGAGTTAAACTAAAGTGTGTTTGCAGCAGTTTTTAACCGCTTTCTGTAAAGCATCTAAAACAGACATTTCCAGCCAAATCAAAGCATACAACAAATAGCAGAAAGAGTGTTCGTAAAACACAAAACATACAAATGTTACAAACTGCTCTGCTGTGTTTTCATTCAACTCAGTGAGTTGAACCTATGTTTAGATTCAGCGAGTTAAAAACATGTTTGTTCTAGGAGGTGCCTTTGGATATTCCAGAGTGAATGGGAGTACATGCTATATTGAGAAATATCTAGTTCTAAAACGAAAACATAACTATCCAACAGAATAATCTTCCATAGTTAATCTGATGGGTGTTTGCAGCACTTGGTAAACCCTTTCTGTAAAGAATGTGACAACGGACATTTAAAGCTAAATTTCAGCATATAAGAAATAGCAATAAGACTGAGTCTAAAACACAAAGCAAATGTATCTTACAAACTACTCTGCTGTGTGTTTGTTCAACCAAGAGAATTGAACCTGTGTTTTCATTCAGTGAGTTAGAAATACGTTTCTTCTAGGAGGTGCTTTTGGATATCCCAGAGTGAATGGGAGTACATGTTGTATTGGAAATTATCTGGTTCTAAAACGAAAATGCAGCTATATAACAGAAAGGTTTTCAATGTGTACATCAAACTTATAATGTTAAAGTGATTGTGTATGCAGCAGTTTCTAATCATTTCTTTGGAGAATCTAAAAACGTTTATTTCCAGACAAATTTCAGCATGTTAGAAATCGGAGTAATACTATGTCTAAAACACAGAACAAACATATTTTTCAAACTGCTTTCTTGTGTGTTTGTTAAACTAAGAGAGTTGAATATATGTTTAGATGTACTGAGTTAAAAACCCGTTTCTTTTAGGAGCTCCATTTATACATTCCAGAGTGTATGGGACTACTTGCTGTAATGAGCAATATCTTATTCTGAAATGAAAACAGAGCTTTGTGACACAATGGTTGTCAATGTGTGCATTGACTTACAGAGTTAACCTGATGTGTATGGAGCAGTTTGGAATGGTTTTTAGATCAAAAATCTAAAAACGGAAACTTCTAGCCAAATCCCTACATATAAAAAATAGAAGTAATATGCGTCTGCAACAGAAAAATTGTATCTTTCAAACTGCTCAGCTGTGTGTTCATTCAATCAAGAGAGTTGAATCTTTGTTTAGATTGAGCGAGTTAGAAACCTGATTTTTCTTGTAGCTGCATTTGTACATTCCAGAGAGAATGCGTGTATATGCTGTAATGAGAAATATATGGTTCTAAAGTGAAAAGAGAACTCTCTAACAAAATGGTTGTCAACTTGTGTATTCAACCTACAGAGTTAAACTGATATGTGTATGTAGCACTTTGGAATCTCTTTCTGTGGAGACTCTAAAAACGGACATTCTCAGCCAAAACCCAGCATATAAGAAATAGACTGCATCTAAAACACAAAACAAACCTATTTTTTAAACTGCTCTGCTGTGTGTTCATTCAGCTAAGAGAGCTTAATCTACGTTTAGATTCAGCGAGTTAGAACACGTTTCTTCTAGGAGCTGTGTTTGAACATTCCATATTGAATGGGAATATATGCTGTAATGAGAAATATCTGGTTCCAAAACAAAAACAGTGCTATGTAACAGAATGGTTGTCAATGTGTGCACTCAACTTACAGAGTTAAACTCATGTTTGTATGCAGAAGTTTGAAAATTCTTTCTGTTTAAAATCTAAAAACAGACATTTTTTGCTGTATCCTGGAACATAAGAAATAGCAGTGAGAGTCTTAGAGCAAAATGATTGTTTAGAAATAGCTGAGGATTGCAGCTCTCAGTGAAAGTGCAGAGGGTGAGTGGATGCTGCATTTCCATATGAATCTTTATTGTCCACAGATGAAGAGATTCCCAGGCGGAGAATCCCTCTGCATCACCAGCACAGCTGTATTGGCCAGTGCAGCTGTTTTGCAGGTGCCCCAGTGCAGCAGTTCTTTATACAAAACATACTGGTTTTTGTTGCCCATTTAAGCTGGCAATTTGAGCTTCAGGAAGGCAGATTCACCCATTTATCTGATTAGACAGGGGACTCAGGCTGGAGCCAAGCCAGGAGATTCTTAGGCAAAAAAGCACCACAAATCTCAGTGCTGTTGTTTCAGCCAGCACAGTGGATCACCACATGGGAAATCACACAGATCCTGGTGCCTTTTCAGCAGATGACTGGAACACTTGACAGAAAGTGAACCATTCAACTTAAAAAAAAAAGGCTCTGAAGCAAAGAACCAGGTGATCAAGCTTGGTGGGTGCCACCACTACAAAAGCAAAAGAAAAACCTCAATTGGAAATGATCGGGGTTGAGAGTTTCAAGGGAAGCACAGCGGAACCCACGATGGTGAAGCTTAGTGGGGGAGGGACGTCTGCTAATACCGAGGTATGACACCTATAGGGAATTAGTCTGCCAATGCTGAGGCAACCCACCATAATAAAGAGTTTCCACCATTACAGAGGTGGGCCACCACTGTGAGGCAGTTCTAACCATACTTATATAAACAGGACTGCAGGAAAGTTCACACAGCCACAGGGTGGAACCCACAGCAACTCAGCAAAGTTTCTGCAGGCAAACAGTGATTAGGCTGCCTTCTTGCTGGGTAGGGAAGCCCTGAAAAAAAAAAGGCAGCAGCAAAATGGAAACTCATAAATAAAGCCCTAACTCCCCGGGACTGAGCACCTGAAATAAAAAAACGGGGGGTGGGGTTATGAGTTCTGCTACAGCAGACTTAAAAGTCCCTGCCTAGCAGCTCTGAATAAACAATGGAGCTCACAACTCAACACTTGAGCTTTATAAATGACAGACTTTCTTCTGAAGCAGCTTGCTGACCCTGTATATCCAAAGAGTCACCTCACAAAGGACTGATCAGACTGACATGTGGTGGGCATCATTCTTGGACAAAGATAGCAAAAAAAAAAAAAAAAAAAACTGGTAGCAACTTTTACTGTTCTTCAGCTGCTGCAGGTGATTCCCAGACAAGCAGGGCCTGGAGTGGCCCACAGCAGTCCTAAAGCAGAGAAGCCAGACTGTTAGAAGGATAACTAAGAAACAGAAATAACTTCATCATCAACAATCTGAACATCCACTTAGAGACCCAATCTAAAAATCAGAAACTACAAAGATGACAGGTGGATATCCACAAAGATGGGAAGAACCAGTGAAAAAAGGAGAAAAACACCCATAGTTAGAACACCTCTCTTCCTACAAGGGATCACAACTCCTCACCAGCAATGGAACAAAGCTGGATGGAGATTGAGTGTGATGAAATGACAGAATCAGACTTCAGAAGGGGGGTAATGAGAAACCTCTGTGAGCTAAAAGAACATGTTCTAAATCAATGCAAAGAAACTAAGAACCTTGAAAAAAAATTTAATAAAATGAAGACAAGAATGGACAATTTAGAGAGGAATATAAGTGAATTGATGGAGCTGAAAAACACAACATGAGAACTTCATGAAACATGCACAAGTTTCAAGAGCTGAATAGACCAAGCAGAAGAAAGGATATCAAAGGTCGAGAATCAACTCAACAAAATAAAGTGAGAAGGCAAGATTAGAGAAAAAAGCATAGAAAAAAGTGAACAAACTTTCCAAGAAATATGGAACTATGTGAAAAGACCTGATCTAAGTTTGATAGGTGTATGTTAATGTGATGAAGAGAATGAATCCAAGCTGGAAAACACTCCTCAGGATATTACCCAAAATGACATCCCCAACCTAGCAAGGTGGGCCAATATTCAAGTCCAGAAAATACAGAGAACATGACAAAGATATTTCCAAAAAAAGATCAACACCAAAGCATATAATGGTCAGATTCACCAGGGCTGAAATGAAGGAGAAAATGCTCAGGGAAGTCAGAGAGAAAGGTCAGGTTACCCACAAAAGGAAGCCCATTAGACTCACAGCAGATCTCTCAGCAGAAATCCTACAAGCCAGAAGAGAGTGGAGACCAATATTCCACAACCTGAAAGAAAAGTGCTTTCACCCCAGAATTTCAAAACCAGCCTAACTAAGCTTTATAAGTCAAAGAAAACTAAAATCCTTTGCCAACAAGCAAGTACTCAGAGATTTTGTCACAATCAGGCCCATTTCGAAGAATTCTTGAAAGAGGCACTGCACATAGAGAGGAACAACCAGTACCAGCCACTCCTAAAACATACCAAATGGTAAAGAACATCAACAAAATGAGGAATCTGCATCAACTAATGGCAAAACTGCAAGCTAGCTTCAAAATGGCAGTATCAAGTTCACACATAGCAATATTAACCCAAAATGCAAATGGACTAAATGGCCTAATCCAAAGACACAGACTGGCAAACTAGATAAAAAGCAAAAACCCATCGGTGTGCTGTACCAAGAAAACCCATCTCATATGCAAGGATACACAAAGGCTCAAAATAAAGAAATGGAGAAAGATTAACCAAGCAAATGGAGAGCAAAAAAAAGCAGCAGTTGCAATTCTCTTCTCTAATAAAATAGACTTTAAAGCAACAAAGATAAAAAGAGACAAAGAAGGACACTACATAATGGTAAAAGAATCGATGCAACAAAAAGAGCTAATGATTCTAAATATATACACACCCAATACAGGAGCACCCGGATACATAAGGCAAGTTCTTAATGACTTACAAAGAGACTTAGACTCCCACACAATAATAGTGGGAGACTTTAACGCCCCATTGTCAATATTAGACAGATCAACCAGACAGAAAATTGGCAAAGATATCCAGGATTTGAACTCAGACCTGGAACAAGCAAATCTAATAGATATTTACAAAACTCTCCATCCTAAATCCACAGAATATACATACTTCTCAGCACCACATCACACCTACTCTAAAATTGACCACATAATTGAAAGTAAAGCACTCCTCAGCAAATGCAGAAGAATGGAAATCATAACAAATGGTCTCTCAGACCACAATGCAATCAAGTTAGAACTCAGAATTCAGAAACTAACTCAGAACTGCACAGCTTCATGGAAACTGAACAACTGGCTCTTGAATGTTGACTGGATAAACATTGAAATGAAGGCAAAAATAAAGATGTTCTTTGAAACCAATGAGAATGAAGACAGAGCATACAAGAATATCTGGGACACATTTAAAGCAATCTCTACAGGCAAATATATAGCAATAAGTGCCCACATGAGAAGAAGAAGAAATCCAAAATTGACACCCTATCATCAAAATGGAAAGAGTTAGAGGAGCAAGATAAAAAAAACTCAAAACCAAGCAGAAGGCAAGAAATAACTAAGATCACAGCAGAACTGAAGGAGATAGGGACACATAAAACCCTTCAAAAAAAATCAATATATCTGGGGGCTGGTTTTTCGAAAAGATCAACAAAATAGACCACTAGCCAGATTAATAAAAATAAAAGAAAAAATAACCAAATAGTTAAAATTAAAAAGATAAAGGGGATATCACCACACATTCCACAAAATTTCAAAACATCATCAGAGATTATTACAAACAACTCTATGCTCATAGAGTAAACCTGGAAGAAATGGATAAATTCCTGGACACTTGCCTCTTCTCAAGCCTAAACCAGAAAGAAGCCAAACCCCTGAACAGACCAGATCTTCAGACAAGATCTGAAGTTGAAGCAGCAATTGAAAGCCTATCACACAAAAGAAGCCCAGGCTCAGATGGGTTTACAGCAGAATTCTACCAGGCACATGAAGAGGAGCTGGGACCATTCCTTCTGAAACTATTCCAAATAATCCAAGAAGAGGGAATGCTTCCCAAATTATTTTATGAGACCAACATCATCCTGATACCAAAACCCAGCAGAGACTCAACAAGAAAAGAAAACTTCAGGCCAATAATCATTATGAACAGTGATGCAAAAATCAAAATAAAATACTGGCAAGCCAATTGCAACAGCACATCAAAACGCTTATCCACCATGGTCAAGTAGGATTCATCCCGGGAATGCAAAACTTGTTCAACATAAACAAGTCTATAAACGTAATTCACCACATAAACAGAATCAAAGACAAAAACCACATGATTATCTCAATTGATGCAGAGAAGTCCTTTGACAAAATTCAACAGCCCTTTATGCTAAAAACCCTCAATAAACTAGGCATTGATGGAACGTATCTCAAAATACTAGAAGCTGTTTATGACAAACCAACAGCCAATATTATACCGAATGAGCAAAAATGGAAGCATTTCCATTGAAATCTGGCCCGAGACATGATGCCCTCTCTCACCACTCCTATTCAATATAGTACTGGAAGTTCTAGCCAGAGCAATCAGGCAGTAAAAGAAATAAAGCCTATTCAAATAGAAAAGGAGGAAGCCAAGCTATCTGTATTTGCAGACGACATGATTGTATATCTAGAAGACCCCATGTTCTCAGCCCAAAATCTCCTGAAACTGATAAGCAGGTTCAGCAAAGTCTCAGAATACAAAATCAATGTGCAAAAATTACAAGCATTCCTATACACAAATGTCAGACTTAAAGAGAGCCAAATCAAGAATAAACTTCCATTCCAAATTGCTACAAATTGTATAAAATAACTAGGAATACAACTAACAAGTAACGTAAAGAACCTCTTCAAGGAGAACTACAAGCCACTGCTCAATGAAATAAGAGAGGACATAAACACATGGAGAAACAATCCATGTTCATGGTTAGGAAGAATCAATATTGTGAAAATGGCCATACTGCCCAAAGTAATTTAGAGATTAAATACTATCCCCATCAAGGTACCAAGGACCTTCTTCACAGAACTGGAAAAAAACACCTTAAGCTGTATATGGAACCAAAAAAGAGCCCACATAGCCAAGTCAATTCTAAGCAAAAAGAACACAGCAGGAGGCATCACACTACTGGACTTCAAACTATACTACAAGTCTACAGTAATCAAAACAGCATGGCACTGATACCAAAACAGAGATGTAGACCAATGGAACAGAACAGAGGCCTCAGAAGTGACACAGCATATCTACCACCATGAAATCTTTGATAAACCTGACAAAAACAAGCAATGGGGAAAGGATTCTCTTTTTAATAAATGATGTTGGGAGAACCAGCTAGCTATGTGCAGAAAGCAGAAACTGGACCCCTTCCTGATACATTACACTTAAATTAACTCCAGATGGATTAAAGACTTAAACATAAGACCAAACACCATAAAGACCCTAGAAGAAAATCTAGGCAAAACTATTCAGGACATAGGAGTAGGCAAGGACTTCATGACCAAAACACCAAAAGCATTGGCAACAAAAGCCAAAATAGACAAATGGGACCTAATCAAACTTCACAGCTTCTGCACAGCAAAAGAAAACATCATTAGAGTGAATTGGCAACCAACAAAATGGGAAAAATTTTTGCAGCTTATTTATCTGACAAAGGGCTAATATCCAGAATCTACAAAGAACTAAAACAAATTTACAAGAAAAAAACTAACAAGCCCATTCAAAAGTGGGCTAAGGATATGAACAGACACTTTACAAAATAAGACATACACGAGGCCAACAAACATATGAAAAAATGCTCATCATCACTGGTCATTAGAGAATTGCAAATCAAAACTACATTGGGATACCGTCCCAAGCCAGGTAGAATGGTGATCATTAAAAAATCTGGAGACAACAGATGCTGGAGAGAATGTGGAGAAATAGGAACACTTTTACCCTTCTGGTGGGAGTGTACATTAGTTCAACCATTGTGGAAGACAGTGTGGCAATTTTTCAAGGACCTAGAAATAGAAATTTCAGGTGCCCAAAATGGCTCCGGCTGGATGTCGTGGCACTTGCGAAGGTGAGGCCATGAGTTCAAGGCCAACCTCAGCAACCTTACAAGCTCTCATTGATTGGCAAAAAAAAAAAAAAAAAAAAAAAAATTCATTTAACCCAGCAATCCCATTACTGGGTATATATCCAAAGGACTATAAATTGTTCTACTATAAGAACTCATGCACACGAATGTTTATTGCAGTACTGTTTACAATAGCAAAGACCTGGAACCAACCCAAATGCTCATCAATAATAGAGAGGACAGGGAAAATGTGGCACATATACACCATGGAATATTATGCAGCAATCAAAAACGATGAGTTTGTGTTTTCTGTAGGGACATGGATGAACCTGGAGACCATCATTCTCAGCCAACTGTCACAAGAACAGAAAATAAAATACCGCATGTTCTCACTCATAGGTGGGTGTTAAACAAGGAGAACACATGGACACAGGGAGCAGATCACTACACACTGGGGTCTGTTGGGGGGAAGAGGGGAGGGACAGTGGGGGGTAGGGAGTTGGGGAGATATAGAAGGGGGAGAAATGCTAGATATAGGTGAAGGGGAGAAATGCAGCAAATCACACTGCCACATGTGTACCCATGCAACTATCTTGAATGTTCTTCACATGTACCCCAAAACCTAAAATGCAATTTAAAAAAGAAAGAAAAATAAAAGATTTAAGATCATCTATGAATAACTAAGATCACATATGAATAACTAGTAACCACTAAGGTTATACTTTTAATTAGTTTCTTCTTCATTATTTATGTGGAAATAGGCTGAGGTCTTTTGCTTCTGCCTCGGGGTTTATGGGATCTTCTCCCTACAGATCATCATTGTAACTGTTGTGAGATGGTATCTCAGTGTGGTTTTGATTTGCATTTTTCTAATGACCAGCAATGATAATCTTTCATTCATGTTTCTTAAATGCATAAATGTCTTCTGTCAAAAAGTGTCTATTCATATCCTTTGCCCACTTATAGATGGAGGTGTTTTTTTTATTGTAAATTTATTTAAGTTTTTCATAGATTCTGGATATTAGCCATTTTTCATATGGACAGATTGCAAAAACTTTTTTTGATTCTGTTGGTTGCTGGTTCACTCTATTGATAGTTTCTATTGCTGTGAAGAACCTAAGTTTAATTAGATCCCATATGTCTATTTTTGCTTTTGATGCCATTGCTTTTGGTGTTTCAGTCATGAAGTTCTTGCCCATGCCTATGTGCTGAATGGTATCACTTAGGTTTTCTTTCAGAGTTTTTATGATTTTAGGCCCCATGTTTAAATCTTTAATCCATCTAGAATTTATTTTTCTATAAGGTGTAAGTAAGGTATCCAGTTTCATCTTTCTGTATATGGCTAGCCAGTTTTTTTCAACATCATTTATTAAATAGGGAATCCTTTCCCTATTGCTTGTTTTAGTCAAGTTTGTCAAAGATCAGATTGTTGTAGTTGTGTGGAGTTCTTTCTAAGGCCTCTGCTCTGTTCCATTGGTCGATATCTCTGTTTTGATACAAGTACCCTGTAGTTTTGATTACAGTAGTATTGTGATATAGTTTGAAGTCAGGTAGAATGATGCCTCCGGCTTTTTTTTCCTTTTTCTTTTTTTGCTTAGGATTGTTTTGGCTCTGCAGGTTCTTTGTTGGTTCTACTTGAAGTGTAAGGTGGGTTTTTTCCAATTCTGTGAAGAAAGTCATTGATGGCTTGATGGGGATAGCATTAAATCTCTAAATTACTTTTGGCAGTATGGCCATTTTCATGATATTAATTATTCTTAACCATGAACATGGAATGTTTTCCATCTGTTTGTGTCCTTTCTTATTCCTTGATCAGTGGTTTTTAGTTCTCCTTGAAGCGGTCCTTCACATCACTTGTTAATTGTATTCCTAGGTATTTTATTCTCTTTGTAGCAATTGTGAATGGCAGTTTTCTCATGATTTGGCTCTCTGTTTGTCTAATATTGCTCTATAAGAATGTTTGTAATTTAGTTACAAAGCCTAAAACTTTGAAAACTCTGGAAGATAACACAGGCAATACCATTCTGGGCACATGAACAGGCAAATATTTCAGGGCAAAAACACCAAAATCAATAGCAAGAAAAACAAAATTTGACAAGGTGGATCTAGTTAAACTTAAGAGCTTTTTTATAGAAAAAAAATTGTATCAATAAAATAAAAAGACAATCTACAGAGTGGAAGAAAATATTTGTAAACTGTGGATGGACAAAGATATAATATCCAGGATCCATAAGGAATTCAAATTTACAAGATAAAAACTAATAATTGCATTAAAAAGTGGGCAAAGAACATGAACAGACACTTCTCAAAAGAAGACATACATGCAGCCAAAAAGCATGTGAAGCAAAGTCAACATCACTGATCATTAGACAAATGAACATCAAAACCACAATGAGATATCATCTTATACCAGTCAGAATGGCTATAACTAAAGAGTCCAAAATTAAATGCTGATGAGGTTGTGGAGAAAAGGGAACACTTATACACTGTTGGTGGGAGTGTAAGTTAGTTCAACCATTGTGAAGCAGGTTGGTGATTTCTCAGAGCGCTGAAAGCAGAACTGCTATTTGATAGTTCTGCCAGCAATCCCATTACTGCGTGTATACCCAGAGAAATGTAAGCTATTCTATCATAAAGACGATTCATACAAATGTTTCTTGTAGCACTACTCACAATAGCAAATACATGGTCAAACTAAGCCCGATCAATGACAGTGTGAATAAAGAAAATGTGGTACATATGCACCGTAAAAAACTATGCAGTCACAAAAAGAAATGCAGTTACTTCTTTTGTGAAAACATGGATGTAGCTGAAAACTATTATTCTTAGCAAACTAACACAAGAACAGAAAATCAAATCCCACATGTTCACACATGTAAGTGAAAATTAAATGAGAACTTATTAATGCAAAATAGACAACAACAGACCCTGGGGTCTATCTGAGGGTAGAAGATGGGAAAAGGGACAGAAGCAGAAAAGATAACTATTGTTGCATATTGGGCTTAATACCTGGGTGATAAAATAATCTGTACAGCAAACCCCTGTGACACATGTTTAGCTATGTAACAAACCTTCACATGTAGCCCTGAACCTAAAATAAAACTTTCAAAACCTAAAACTTCTAAAACTCTTAGAAAAGAAGCATAAGCAAAAATCTTTGAACATTAAGTTTGTTGATGGTTTCCTAACACTTGACGCCAAAATCACAGGCATCAAAATAAGAAAAAGATAAAATGGACTTAATCAAAGTGTGAAACATTTTTATATATAAAAAAGAAGAAAAACAGGTGAAAAGACCACTGTTGCATGGACGAAATAATTTGCAAGTCATGTACCTAATTAGGTACATAAGGTATTAACAGAATATATAAAGAACTCCTAAAACTCAACAGAAAGACAAATTAGCAACAGCATTTATAAAAAGGTGGAGGGCTTGAATCTACATTGGGTCAATAAGTATGTGAAAAATGCTCAGCATCACCAGTCATTATGGAAACACAAATCAAAACCACAACAAGATACCTATTTACACCTATTATAGTGACTATAAAAAACAAATGTAAAAAATAACAAGTTTTGCCTAGGATGTGGAGGAAGTGGAACACTGGCAGATTGCTGGTGAGAATATCGAATGGTTTACCGACTGTAAAAAATGGTTTGACAATCTTTCAGAAAGCTCTAAATAGAATTATAATATGTTTTAGTAATTTCACCATGAATGTCTATCCAAAATTATTGAAAGCAGGGACTTCAGCTGATACTTTCACATCAATCTATATAGCAACATCATTTACAGTATAAAATGTGGAAACAGACCCAGATATCTTTTAAGAGATACAGAAAATATGGTATATACAAACAATGGAATATTATTTAGTCTTAAAACAAATGCAATGCTGATGGGCATGGTGGCTTATCCTTATAGTTCCCCAGTATTTTGGGAGGCCAAGAATAAAGGACATCTTGAGCCTAGGTGTTTGAGACCAGCCTGGGCAGCATAGCAAAATCCCATCTCTTCAAAACATACCAAAATTTGCTGGGCTTTATGATATGTGCCTATAGTCCCAGCCACAAAGAAAGAACACCTGAGTCAGAAGAATCACCTGAGCCTGGGATGTTGAGGCAGCAGTGAGTCATGATTGCATTGTTGTCCTCCAGCCTGGGGGACAGAATGAGACTCTGTCTCAAAAAAAGAAAATCTAATGCTGATACATGCTACAACACAGATGAACCTTGAAGATATTATACCATGTAAAATAAGCCAAATAGAAAAGAATAAATATTGGATGATTTTACTAATATGAGGTACATACTTAGAATAGAAAGTTCAATAATAAAGAAAGTAGAACAGGGATTATGAATAACTAAAATGAGGGTGAAACTGAAAAATGATACTTAATAAACACAGTGTTGGTTTGAAATTATAAAAAGTTTTGGAAATGGATAGTGGTAACAATACACAGCATTGTGAATGTATTTAATGTTATTGAATAGTACAATTAAAATGGTTTCAATGGCAAATTTTATGTATTTTTACACCAATAAAAATGATTTTTATTAGAATAAAACAAAGAAATAAGACCTCTCCATTTTTACAATAGCAAAATATCTTTTCATCAGAAAAACTAACACTTCACTATAACAAAGGTAATGGAAAAACTTAATTATATTAAATTTAAGGGGTTATTCTTATCAAGGATATCTAGATGAGTGATGTATAGACAGTAAAAATGGGACACATACACACACACAAACATACACAATTATAAAGAAATTGTGGATCCAGTATATATAAATAACCTCTACTAATTGATAAGGAAATAATGGAAAACACAATAGAAGCAAACAAGTAAAATCAACAGAAGATGAAATGACTGATAAACAGGTGAAAAGATAGCCAACCCATTAGAAACCAAGAATACTCAAAGTCACAAATGAACTAGAAGTTTAAAATAAAAATTAGAAAAAATATGAATAGCAAACAATGACGTGAATGAGACAAATATCATATGTACTGTGGTGTAAAAATTTGTGCTTTTTTTGAAAACTTGCACCGTCTTTTAGAGCTTAACATATGTAAACATACGACCTATTGATTTGATTGGTTAGATATCCAATAGGAATTTGTTCATAAGTCATTGTATAATTTACACACAGTTCTTATTCATAATACCTCCAAAATTAATACCACTCACATGTGTATTTGAAGTAGAATGATTGGATTAATTGTTTGATGGTGAAATAATGGAATTTGATCACCAATTTAATTAATGAGTCACAACAATATTCAATAATACAGATAATTTAATTAAGTATAGAATTTAAAATCTACATAAAAATAATTCATGCTTTATGATTCTATGTATAAACTACAAAACGGTTGAAAGTACAGGTGATCTATACTGTTAGAAGTCGACCTAGTGGTTTCTCCTAGGGCTTTTGCCTGAGAAGGAGCTCACTGCATCATAGAACCTCTAGAAAATGAAATACTATGCAGCTGTTATTATAAAAATGACCCTGGGCTTGGCATGGTGGTTCATGTCTGTAATCTCACCATGCCTGTCTTCACCTCATCTTCTATCTGGACTCATGTTTACTATCCTCACTATTAGGACACTAAGAGTCAACACCTTAACCAGCATGTGACTGTTTTCTAGTCCTGCATCAATTGGGAGCCTTGCTGATCTTGAATATTCCCATATGGCACCTCCCAGGGCTCAATAAGCTTGAGCAGCCTGCAGTGAATGAACTAACCTCTGCTCTAACCCTGTCTACTTCTGGATTCTTAAAACAGGAACTTCCTGCCTTAACCTCAGAGCCCCCAAGCCTTCCCAGGTGCTAGTCCTGTAATATGTGTAGTATAGACATGCCCCATAAATAACTCCAACTCAGACACTCTTCCACTGCATGGCTGGTCACAGGATAATAATCAACATCTCCCTACCATGGCCCCAGCCAGGGAGAGCAGGGAATGGGAGACAACAGCCCATGTGTTTTCTAGCTACATTCAGCCACCAGCTGTGTGTCATTGGCAAAATTGCCTTCTCTCTCTGATCAGCCATTTCCTTGTTACCAAGTGGGACCAGTAGGCCCTACTCTCACATTCCAACTGGATGGCTCTGAGGATTCAGTGATAGGGTTGTGGGCCCACTCTGTTCCTGGCACTGCATAGAGGAGTAATACATTGGGATTACATTTATGATTTCTCTCCATAGGGCTGGTGTTGAGTAACCACTGGAAAAATTATGGCAATTGTATTTATTTATATTTCTCCAATCCTGCTAGCAGACAGGGAGCACCAAAGTTGTGATGCTGAGTCTTCAAGGAGAAAATGGGCTTTTTAAGAGGGCTAGGTCATCTGAGAGACAGGATTGAAGATCATTCAGCCACTGGGGCTTCAGGAAAACTCCAGCTTTCAAACCTGCTGCTGTGTATGTGGCCAGGGATAGATTGGGGCCTCCCAAAACTAGAGCAGATAAAGACTGGGGAGCTGCAGACTCAGCTCTACCTCCCAGATGGAATGGGGCATTTTCTTCTGTGAAATCTGTTTTTTTTAATTTGAGGCTCTGCAGAGCCCTAAGAGCTTAGTTATTCCCACAACACCCCCAGTCTCCATCCAGAACATTTTTCCAGGCTATTCTATGTGCTTTCACTGCTGGGACTGCTGTCCTGTGTGGGCATATCCCAGGCTCCCAAAATCCAACTATGCCACCTTCAAAAACCAGACTGGGGAATCTCCTGAGTCCTCCATGGTGACTTTGCCTTCCAAACCTCACTCTTCTCCTCATTTTACCGAAGGGGTAGCTGAGACTCTATCACTTGAGGACCACCACAGAATCCAAGTAAAAACCCAGAGCCATGAAGACTTTAGTGAGTTTGCAACCTACAGGGCCAACCCACTCACAGTTCCACTCCCCAACCCAACTCTCCTCCCTCTTTCTGTATGTATGCATGTAAGTATGCAGGTATGTATGTATGTATGTATGTATGTATGTATGTATGTAGAGATGGGCTTTTTCTGTGTTGCTCAGACTGGTGTTGAACTCCAGGGCTCAAGGGATCCTTCCTGCTCAACTTCCCAAAGTGCTAGGCCTACAGGCTTAAGCCACTGAGCCTATCTGCACCAATGCAAACAGCACAGGCTGCTTCTCTCCCTCCATGGGTGCTCCACAAAGGCTGGGGCATCCCCCCAGCTTTCTTTCCCCCCACTTCAAGCCAGAAGCAGAGGGTGGTGGCCAGAGAAAAAGTTATTCCCAGCACCCCTCACTGTGCCAGCTTCTGCTTTCTGGCCTAGCTGTGACCAAACCTGAGGTGGGCCCGAGGTGGGGCTCTGAAGCCTCAGGGTGGGGGGAGACTGAGACTGAAGGGCAAGGGGCAGGGTGTGGGAATTGGGCATGAGGGTCTTCTGGCTGAGCAGCTCCTGCCCACACTCATCAGAGATCTTCCAAGTGAGAGCACAGACTCCACCCTTGAATGGTCTCAGAGGATGGGGATGTGGGCCTGGATTTTCCTAGCCACTTCCAAAGGGCCCAAGTGTACATAGAGACCCACATTCCTCACAGCCTCCTTGTGTCTTTCTGGAAGGCCTTCTCTCTCCATCTCTCCCCTGAAGGTACCTTTGCTGGAGCCTCACAGGACTAGGCACAGCTGATAGCCAAGAGCAGAGAGGGGTGATCCTAGGACAGCCTGTGACTTGGGCCCAACACATGGAGGGGCTGGAGCTGGGCTGGGCAGAAAGATCCAGAGGGAGACTTAGGAGTGCAAAAGGCCTGGCCTGCAAAGGAGAGTAGGCACTGGGAGGTGGCCAGCCTGGGGAATTAGGTCACTTCCTGTTAAAGGAGGCTCCCTCTCTCAGGCTGCTGCTGCCACCACACTCTTGTCTCTTCCATGATGGCTCTGTCACCATGCCTGCTGTTCCTGCCGCTGCTGCTTCTGCTGAAGTGTCCTTCCAGAATTTTTTCTTTCTTTAGACAAAATCTTGCTCTGTCACCAGGCTGGAGTGCAGTGGCAACTTCCACCTCCCGAGTTCAATTGATTCTCTTGCCTTAGCCTCCTGAGTAGCTGGGACTACAGGCCAGCCACCTGTAGTCCACCATACCCAGCTAATTTTTGTATTTTTAGTAGAGACGGGTATTCACCATGTCGGCCAGAGTGGTCTTGATCTCTTGACCTCATGATCTGCCTGCTTTGTCCTCCCAAAGTGGAATTACAGTCATGAGCCACACACCCTGACCAGAAATCTTTTCAGGAGGATTTAAATGGTCCACCGAATGCCTGCCAGGTAGGGGTGACCATGCAACAGGTGGTTCCTCCCATCTCCCCAACTGCATATGAGAGAATCAAGACCTCAGGGAACCAAAAGCCCTTAGTTCAGTCCCTGGTGCTGAAGCCACACACTCTCCCATTCTTTCTCATCCCATGACTGTCCCACATGTTCCCGGCCCAAGTGTTCATGGAGCACCTAATGTGTACTTCTGGGATAGGAGCTGGGGTTCACCTTGTGGGCCAGGGAAATATTATGCAAGCCAAGAAGCTTGCAGCTACCATCAGCTTGCATCCTTACTGCTCTCATGTGCATTCCTTCCAGCCAGGGCACTGCCCCCCCACCAGTTCTAGGACCCAGCAAGCAGGTGCTCCAGAGGCTGGCTAACACTCTCATGGCCACAGCAACAAGGGCCACCAATAATATTGCCACTGCATTCCAACCTAAGCAGCAGAATGAGACCCTGTATCTTAAAAAGAATAGTTATATTTAAAAAAACATTAATATTTTATTCACATATAGATGGGCATTCTTACCAGAAAAATAAAGACCCAAAAAGTGAACAGATGTAAGTGTTTACATGCTAGGTTGTACAAAGAGTGACAGTTGTTGAATAGGCTACACTGTGCTCTGAACTGGCATTCTTGAAATACAGTGTTACTTTTTAATGCATATTACCCATTTTTATTCCCTCGTTTTCTTTTTTTGTTTTGTTTTATGTTTTGTTTTTTAGACAGAGTTTTGCTGTCACCCAGGCTGGAGTACAATTAATGGCATGATCTCAGCCCAATGTAGCCTCTGCCTCCTGGGTTCAAGCAATTATCCTTCTCAACAACCCCTCCCTGCTCAAGTACCTGGGACTATAGGCATGCACTACCACACCGGGCTAATTTTTGTATTTTTAGTAGAAACAGTGTTTTACTATGTTGACCAGGCAGGTCTTGAACTGACCTCGGTGAATCCAAAGTGCTGGGATTCTAGGCCTGAGCCACTGTGTGCAGCCCCTCACTGTCTTTTTGAATGGATCATTTGACTTTATATTCATAATTCTTTCAACTTTCACAACATATACCTGTGATGATCCTGTGTAAGTTCCAGATCACATACCAGCAGATGGGTCAGTGAGTCCAACAAGAGCTCACTGGATTTCAGAGAGCACACATTCCAGTAGCAACAGAACAAAATGCACAATACATCCTTGACATAGAATATATGAAGAGACTTCACAAAGTTCATGGAAATGCATATTATGAAAGAGCTATGTATGAATTTTATTTCTGCACCAAAATAAACTTATATTAATTTGCTATGACATATCTGAACAAGATCTACAAAGTTATCAATTTAGAAACAGCCCTTATCAGAGCAACATAAATTCTGCTAAAATTGAAGGAAAACACAATTTATTTTGATGCCTGAGAGAAAGAATAGTAAAATTATTGATGCTTTTGGAAAATATTATGAGAGCAATGACTAAGGGAAATCACTAATTTCTGTTGATGCTCGGGTGGAAGAATAATAAAATCATTGATGCTTTACCAAAAGTTATGAAAGTTCTCTCATGTTGGGTAATGAATGGTTTTGAAAATGTAAAATGAAAATAAGTGGACTGTCTGAAATCAGAATTTTGTTTTAAGTAAGAACAAGGCCATGCTGAAGAAGAAGTCTACAGTGGAAGACCACGCATACCCATTTCTGAGAAAAAAATTGTCTTATTAGTGCCCTAATTGATGAGGACTGAAGATTCATGGCAGAAATGCTAGCCAACAACACAGACATCTGAACTGATTCAGGTTACAAAATTCTGACTAAAAAATTTAAGTTGAGCAAATCTTCCATTTGATGGGCATCCAAACCCTTGCACCCAAATCAGCTGCAGACAAGATGAGAGCTTCAGTGGAAACTGTAAATAAGTAAGATCAAGATCCTGAAGTGTTTCTTGAAGAACTGTTCCAGCAGAAGAAAACTGGATTTACCAGTATGACCCTAAAGACAAAATACAATCAATGAAGTAGCTACCGAGATGTGGACGTGGGCCAATCAAAGCAAATCAGATCAGTCAAAAGCCATGAGAACAGTTTTTTTTGGAATGTGCAAGGCGTTTTGCTTTTTAACTTTCTAGAGAGGCAAAGAACAATAACAACTACCTATTGTAAGAGTGTTTTGAGAAAGTTAACCAATATTTCACAAAAAAATCTCCCAGAAAATCTTCTCCAGAGAGTCCTTCTCCTTCCCTAGAATGCTCCCACTCATTCCTCTCATCAAACAAGAGAAATTTTGCAAGAATTTCAATGAGAAATCATTAGGCTCCCACCTTACAGTCCTTATTTGGCTCCTTCTGACTTTTTTTATTCCTAATCATGAAAAAAAATCTATACAAGGCATTCATTTGTCTTAATTTGAGAATGTAAAATAGACTGCATTGACATGTTAAATTTCCAGTACTTAGAAATGGATTAAGTGTCTGGCATCATTAATTTCAAATGTGTTTTGACCTTGATGAAGCTTACATTGTAAAATAAAGTGTATATATATATATATATATATATATATATATATATATATATATATACACACACTTTTATTTTTATGTTTTAATTCCATTTTTCTATATAGCTTTTGAAGTTCTTTCATATTAGATAATGAATGCTTTGGAGAAGCATAAAATGAGGAAAAATGGGGCCAGCTGCAGTGGCTCAGGCCTGTAATTCCAGCACTTTGGGAGGCTGAGGAGGGTTGATCACGAGGTCAAGAGATCAAAACCATCCTGGTCAACATGGTGAAACCCTGTCTCTACTAAAAATATAAAAAATTAGCTGGGAATGGTGGCACGAGCCTGTAATCCCAGCTACTCAGGAGGCTGAGGCAGGAGAATTGCCTGAACCCAGGAGGCAGAGGTTGCGGTGAGCCGAGATTGCACCATTGCACTCCAGCCTGGATAACAAGAGTGAAACTCTGTCTAAAATAAAAAATCAAAAAAACAAATGAGGATAAATGAACTGAATTCAGAATGGACCTGAGTTGCTATATTAAGACACTTACAATGTAAGTTAATAAACTTTGTTGGTTTGATTTATATCAAATATCTTCCACAGTTTATACCATAACTATCCAGCTTTCTCAAATGATGTTATTCTCTTTGCAGTTTAACTAATGACAGGGAGTGAACCGCTTTGGCACTACCATTAATGACAGGAAACAGAATGTAACTTCAACCAAGAAAAGCAAGGAATTTTTCCCTGAGGGCAACTTTCATGTTCACAGACCACATCACTCAGAACTTACAGTAATCACTTGCTTTTCTTAAGCTTTATGAACTGTGCATGCATGTCCAAAATTATAAAATTTAATGTAACTAGTGGTTTTCTATAAACTGTCTCCTACAGCTTGCTACAATCATTTTTGTCTCACTTCTTTTGCTCAACATTATTTATGAGATTCACCCATGTTTTTGCTTGTGGTATATTATCTTTGTTGCATTACACTCTATAAAATAAACATGTCACAATGTGTTTGTGTGTGTCTGCTGGTGGGCACTTGGTTTGTTTACATTTACCATATGATGCTCACAATTTTCAAAAGCGGTTGTAACAGTTTACATTTTCATAGCCAGTGGATAAGGTCCTTACTCTGCCAAAACACTTGATGTTGTGACTGTGGACTCTGAGTTGAACTGTCTTGCATCTGTGACACTATACCCCTCTTTAGGAGCTTCCTCAAGAAGGTGGTGCCCTAAGAATGCCTGAGCCCCATCTGGGCCTAGCAGAACAGAAAGGCTGGGATCACAAGGCATCATCTGTCTGTGCTACCACCACCCATGTTCACAGTGCAACCAGCTGTGTCATCAGCTCTTGCCTCAGGGAACACAGCCTGAGGGCCAGGGCCAGGGTGGCAGAACACTGGATTAAGATGGTCAGGGTAAGACAGAGGAGTGTCTGGGAATTCCCTCTCTGGACACATGAGAACTGGCTCTTCTCTCTCTGCTCTCAGGGTTGGCCTCTGTGGTCTGAGCCCAGCACATCCCCTTGGCCCTTTCTAGCAGAGGTTTATTGACCTTGACTTCCATGGCCCTGGGGTGGCTGCTTGCTTCCTACCTGGGCTCCTCCATGGGTTGCACTAAAATCCTCCTCTATTTGTCCATCAATGGGCCTCAAGGATTTCCTCCTGTGGCTTCTTGGGCCTCAGCATCATAGAGGAGGGGAGAGGTCAGCAGAGGGGCTGAGGTTGGACCAGGCAGGGCTTCAACTCCAGACCTCATGACTTATTCTCTTTCCTCCCCAAAAGTGCCTTAGCCTCAGGATCTTCTCCTCACTCCACACCATCCTCTCTGCTCTGAAGATAACCCTCATTCATTGGCTCAGGATGACATGGGCTAAAGTGTCCAGGTGGGAAGGTTGAACTAAAATACTCCCCATAGGAGCACCAGGGTGGACTATGGACCCTAAAGATCTCACCATGGCTGGGTGCGGTGGCTCATGCCTATAATCCCAGAACTTTGGGAGGCCAAGCCAGGTGGATCACAAGGTCAAGAGATTGAGACCATCCTGGTAAATAAGGTGAAACCCTGTCTCTACTATAAATACAAAAATTATCTGGGCATGGTGGTGCATGCCTGTAATCCCAGATACTCAGGAGGGTGAAGCAGGAGAATTGCTGGAACCCAGAAGGCAGAGGTTGCAGTGAGCCGAGATCATGCCATTGCACTCCAGCCTGGGTAACAACAGTGAAATTCCATCTCAAAAAAAAAAAACTCACCATGCACCCTCAGGGATCCTGGGAGATTCTGGAAGACCAGAGACAGTGGAGACAGGGATAAGCTGATGGGGTGTGGGGATTTCTAAGCTGTCCTAGAATTCTAGGCCAAAATTTCTAACTCAGGACTTGGGTTTTTTAACCATCAGGAAGAGGTTGGAGCTTACTGGAGCTTTCAGGTGTTTGTACACAGCAGAAATTTTAGTGGGCTGAGACAGGCAGGTGCCATTTAAACAGGTCTCCCAGGATACCCTGTCCCTTTCCCACTATGACTGCTTGGCTGGAGATGTGGACACTCAAGAGACTCCAGAGAACACGACTCTCATGGGCTGATGGATGGTGGTGCTGGAGTATGGGGTGAAGCCAGCTGGGACAGGGCCTCCAGGTGTGGGAGGAGCTAGCCTCTCTCCTGGGGTCCCAGTGCCCTGGGGCTGAGGGCAGTGCAGTTAGGGTATAACTGGGAAAGGGGAGAAGCGCCTCACTGACTGGGCCCTTAACCTTGAAGGTGGGGATCCCTAAGTTGGCCACCCAGGAGAGAAAAACCCTGATGATGTGCAAAGAGAGAGGTGAGTGAGCCTGTGGCAGGGAGGAGGTGGAATCAGTCAGAAAACAGAGCTACTCCCTCCCAGCTGAAGGCCTCCACATTAAGAGAGCAGGGGCTTCCTCCTCAGCTTTGCTCTGCTGTGGCCACAGGGCCAGAAACACCACCATTCGACAGACCAGAGAAAGAACCTGAAACAGCTAGTTTCAGAGTGGGTGTGGGGAAGGGTGGGGCCAGGGACCACATACTCTTGTGTCTTGGTAAAATCCCACCATAAACATTACCAGGTGAGGCTTGGTGGCCTTGGGGACCAGCTGGGGGAGAGAAAGGAGATAACTGGGAGAGGGAGCTGAGGGTCTTTGGCTGCTCCAACTGGGAGACCTGGGTAGGGGGCCTGGAGGACAGGGGTTGTTGGGATTTCATAGGATAGGGCCTTGGGCAAGTACCTGGGGGCACTCATCACCACTAACTCCTCTCTTAATGGCACAGGCTGTAGTCCCTTTCCTACGGACCTTCCTCAGTGACTTGGTAATGCTGGACACTGCCCCCTGAAGGACTATGTGGATGTGAATGAGCCTGGGAGCGATGCAGCAGAAATTAGGATCCTGAGGCTTGAGAAGAGAGGGCCCTGGACCAAGCCCTGAAATCTCAGCCCTCACTCAGCAAACCTCCTCTCCTGAGAGCCTTGCATCTGGGCCTGTGAAGGGAGACATCAGCCCCCAGGCACCTTTGAGTGATGGAGGCTCCACAGCAGCTGATAGACCCTGTCCCTGAGTGGTGACACTGAGGGGCTGCCTGACTGCAAAGCTGCATGAAATGTGGGCTGAGCTGGCTTCAGCCTCCCTTTTGGGTAGCACCCATGAAAGATTGAAACTGGGCCCCTCCAAGGGCAGACTGTTTCTATGTAGCTGAGTTCTTGCTTTCTATACATGGTCCCAGTTTTCCTGTCATACAAGAGGGCTGGATCAAGAGGTCCCAGAGCCTCAGCATCCATGACCCCTCCTCTGGAGTTCAAAGGCAAGTGCAGGTCCAAGTTCTGTCATGTGCACATGCCCTGGCTCCAGTGGCCCTGGCAGTGGTGCAGCATGGGGTGGGTCTAGATTGGGTTCCTTGTGGGTCAAGAGGTGACCAAAAATAAGAAAAACAGGAGGGTGAGCAGCTGGGGGTCTCATGGTGGGAGAGGTTGGAGATGTAGACATCAGAGACCATCCATGGAAACGTTCTAGGGACACCCGGCTCCATCCCCTACATCTTAGATTTATTGGAAGGTTTTGACACTTCCAATTGAGAAGGAGCTGGTGTCAAGGACCAATTCCTGGAGAAGGGGCTGTTTACATCCAACTCTGAGAACAGGCTGGGGCTGCATAGGATTGGAGGGGAGGATGACACACTCAGGAAAGCAGTCCCAGAGATTAGCCCATGCTCCTTCCACCCCCAGGACCACTCTAGCATCTTTTGCTCATGCCCTGTTTGTGCCTTTTCCTTTCTCTACCTCTAGGACAATGTCATCCCTTAGACAATGGTGCCAAAAACACACAATGGGGATAAAACAATGTATTTAAATTATTTCAGATGGTTGCAGAAAATTATCACCCTCAGGCTGAGGAGCAATTTCTGGCCTGGCTCCATGCAGTGGAGCAGGTCAGTGAGGAGAAAAGGTGGGGGCTTAGCAAAGGGGTAGAGGGTAGGCAGAGGCTCTCTTGTGGCCAGCTGTAGAGAGCTTGTCACCATAGTGCCCTGATCTGTGTCAGGTCCTCTTGCAATGGTGACC
Source organism: Saguinus oedipus (assembly GCA_031835075.1). Classification (NCBI taxonomy): domain Eukaryota; kingdom Metazoa; phylum Chordata; class Mammalia; order Primates; family Cebidae; genus Saguinus; species Saguinus oedipus. The sequence goes on from CM063181.1 coordinate 20,758,923, forward strand.
ACTGGGGCTGCAGGACTCCACCAAGGCAGGAAATGGGAGGGAACCTGTAGTGTGGCCCCTGATGGTCTCACAGCTGCCTCTGTGTCCTGATGGTTGCAGCCCTAACCTAGTAGGCTAGCAACATCCTAAAGGCCAGAAAAAACAGGCCATTATGTGGTGAGGGGCAGGTAGCAGGGGTAGAGTGCCTCGGGGCACAGTAAAATTTAGGCTGAGTGTGTGCTCTTGGAGTCAGATAGCTGCACTGGGCTCCCAGCTTCAGTACTGCCCAGTCCTGGGACAGGGGTAAGCATAGGGCACTGCTCTGGTACTTGAGGCACCATGGTCATACATTTAAAATGCCTTTCCCACCCCCTTTTCTGTTTCTATAGTCACTATGTACTACTGATCTGTTAGTGCTTTTATTCAAATTGATAAGCATGTTATACGTTATATAATTTTTTGCATAAGTTCTTCACTGTAGCTAATACTGAAAGATGATTTCCTATTAACACATTTAATTTATTGCACTTGAATCTTAGGGCATGCTCTATGAGAGCACGAAAGAGACATGCAAACTCTTTGTAATATGAGCCTACTGCATAGTATGTCTAGTTTCACAGACATAAAAGCTCTTTCTAGTATGAGGCTACTAAAAATCCATCTGCAAGAAAGAAAGTTGCATAAAGTTTCATGGTCTCTTGTCTAGAGATTCCATAAAAATACTTTTCTAAGGGAGATCTCGTGGATTGCTTGGTTTCTGCTTTAATGACACTGATGGTTTTTGCCTCCTACACTTCCTGGAATGTATTTTACAATATTTTTTAGCATTTTAATATTAATGTTGAACAAGTTCATAAAGTAATACAGTATAATAGCGATCTTTCTCAAACACTCTAAAAACTGAAGAGGAGGAAATACTCCCAAACTGATTTTATGAGGCCAGTATTACTCTGATATTTAAGCCAGAAAAAAAGCTTTACATGAAAAAAATTATAGGTCAATAACCCTCATGAGCATAGATGTAAAAATGTTCAACATAAAATTAGCAAGCAGAATTTAGGAGCACACTGAGAGAATCATTCACTGATTATGAGAGATTTATCCCTAGGATACAAGGATGGCTGAATACCTGCATCCTAGGGATACACTACATGAACAGAATGTAAAACAAAACCAAATAATCATATCAATAGATGCAGAAAAAAAATTGACAAAATTAAATATTTTTATAATTTGTTGAATTACAAAAATGTTCATTTTAACACAGTAAAGGTTATACATGACATGCCCACAGCTAACATCGTAGTTAATGGTGAAAATGTCAAATGTTTATACCTTAGATCAGGAACAAGACATAGAGGTTTGCTCTGATCTCTTCTATATGAACTTAGTACTAAAAAACTTAGCCAGAGAAATTAGGTGAGAGAAAGAAATAAAAGACACATGGCTAAGAAAAATAAAGTAAAATTGTCCTTTTTTACAGAAGACACAGCAATATATGTAGAAAAACCTAAGTGCCACCAAAACATAAAAAAATGACATAAAAGTCAGTAGCTTTTCAACATATTTTTAGTAAACCATCTAAAGACAAATCAATAAAACAATTTCATATACAATAGTTATTTTTAAAAATTACGACAGGTTTCAATTTAACCAAAGAAGTAAAAACTCTGTACATTAAAAATTATACTAATAAAAGAAATATCAGCATCAATAAGTGGAAAGATTTCTCCTATTCATGGATTGAAGAAACATCAATTATTAAAATGTCTATACTACTCAAAATGATCCTGAGATTCAATGCTATCTTTATCAAAATTCTAATGACATTTTTTACACAAATGAAAAATATTTTAAAATTTATATGAAATCACAATCGGCAACACAATCATGAGCTAAAGAACAATGCCAAAGTCGAACATTACACTACCTGCTCTCAAAATATTCTAAAAAACTACAGTCATTAAAACAAAATGATACCACACAGAAACATACACTTGTTTTTTTTTTTTTGAGATGGAGTTTTGCTCTTGTTACCCAGGCTGGAGTGCAATGGCGCGATCTCGGCTCACTGCAACCTCCGCCTCCTGGGTTCAGGCAATTCTCCTGCCTCAGCCTCCTGAGTAGCTGGGATTACAGGCACGCGCCACCATGCCCAGCTAATTTTTTGTATTTTGAGTAGAGATGGGGTTTCACCATGTTGACCAGGATGGTCTCGATCTTTTGACCTCGTGATCCACCCGCCTCGGCCTCCCAAAGTGCTGGGATTACAGGCTTGAGCCACCGCGCCCGGCCAGAAACATACACTTTTACCAATGCAACAAGATACAAAACCAGAAATAAACCAACCAGCTGACTGTAAATTAATTTTGACAATAGTGCTAAGAACACTCAATGGGGAAAGACCAATTTATTTAAAATAGGAAATAGAGAGAATTAGATATCCACATGCAGGATAATAGTATTGGAACCTTATCTTACAATATATAGAAAAATTGACTTGAAATGAATTAAAAACGTAAATGTGAGGTGTGAAACTGCAAAACCACAACAAGAAAACAGGGGAAACTCCACAACACTGGTCTATTCAATGATTTTTTTTTTTTTGACCACAAAAACACAGGCAAAAGCAAAAATAGAGAGACGAAATGAGGAGGGAGACCCAGGCATTTGGGATTCCCTCCCTCCCTGTCACCCACTGTGCATTTCAATAAAAAAGAGAGCAGGTCAGCTGGCGCCTCCTGAATCTCTTTCCTGAAAACAACAGGATAGGCCTTGGAGAAACTATCCAGAAGGCACTATTTTTACTTAAAACAAGATCAAACCAGAAACCTTTTCACATGTTGAGTCCTAAAACTGTAAACCGGAATCCTTTCATATGTGATTCCTGAAACTGTAAACAGAGACCTTCTCACATGTGAGTCCTAAAACTGAAAACGGAACATTTTCATATGTAATTCCTGAAACTGTAAACTGAAACCTTTTTGCATGTGAGTTCTAAAACTATGAACCTAAAATTCTTCCACGTGTAACACCTAAAGTATAAGCCTATGTAAAGACTGAACCTCCCTTTGTTAGATGAGCTTGGCTGTTAGGCAACTATGCCACCTTGCTCCCAGCTGAAATGAATTTCTTCCTCCTATATTTGGTGTCCAAGAGATCCTTTCCTGTGGCAAATCCTGCTACAGAACTACCTCAAATACAAAGCTTATGCACAAGGATGCAACTGACAGAGTAAGAGTCAGCTTTCAGAACTGGAAAAAATATTTACAAAGTATACATCTGCTAAGAAGTTAGTGTTCAAAACCTGTAAGGAACTCACATAATTCAGTAGCAAAAATAAAAATAAAAATAACAAAAATGGGCAAGACACCTGAATATATGTTTCAAAGAAAGATATAAACAGCCAGCAGACATATAAAAACGTGCTCAACATCACTAATTATCAGGGAATTGCAAGCAAAATCACAATAAGTTATCATCTCATGCTTGTAAGAATTTCTCTTATTAATAAGATGAAGGTTAACAAGTGTCAATGAGGATATAAAAATAAGGGAAAAGATGTACACTCTTGGTGGAAATGAAAATGAGTACATCTCTAATGGATACAGGATCCCCCAGAAATCAGAAATAAAACTGCCATATGATTTAGGAAACTTACTTCTGAGTATATATACAAAGGGTTTAAAATGGTGAAGAGATAACTGCACTCTCACTTGTGAAATTGATAGCAGCACTGTTTACAACAGTCAAAATGTGAAAAAAAAACCTGTGTTTTTATGCATTGAAAGATACATAAAGAAAACGTGGCGTGTGGTGTGTGTGTATTAATAATGAAATACTGTTCTGCCTTAAAAAAATACAAAACTGCTATTTGGGGCAACATGAATTAACCTAAAGGACATTATGTCGAGTAAAATAATCTATCTCATGTATATACAGAATCTAAAAAGCTGAACTCACAAGCAGAGAGTAGAATGATGGTTATGAGAGACTGGAATGGGAGAGAGTGGAGGTACGTGGTCAAAGATACAAGTTCCAGTTAAAAGAAGTATGTTTTTGAGAGATGTTGCAAGCATGGTGGATAGATTAGTAGTAATGTATATTTTAGAATTACTAAAAGCATAAATTTCAATTGTTCTCACCACACACATAAAATACGTTGAAGTAATACAGGTTAATGAGCTTGATTTAAGTATCCAATCATGTGTACACACATACAAATATTATTTTATACACCAGAAATATATAAAACTCTTATTTCTCAATTAAAATTAAAGAAGAGAAATCAAGGCCAGGCACGGTGGCTCACGCCTATAATCTCGGCACTTTGGGGGACCGAGGGAGGTGGATCACAAGGTCAAGAGATAGAGACTATCCTGGTCAACAAGGTGAAACCCTCTCTCTACTAAAAATACAAAAATTAGCTGGATATGATGGTGCGCTCCTGTAGTCCCAGCTACTTGGGAGACTGAGGCAGGAGAATTGCTTGAACCCAGAAGGCAGAGGTTGTGGTGAGCCAAGGCCATGCCATTGCACTCCAGTCTGGGTAAAAACAGCAAAACTTCATCTCAAGAAAAAAGAAGAAAGAAAAAGAAAAATCAGAAATAGCCAGAAGAGGGCTTCCAGGCTATAGGAAGGTAAGAGACAAATATTTGCATTCTATTGAGTTTCTGATTAGCCTCTTCAAATGAGTCAATCAGATGCATTTACCCCAGTGAGCAGAAGGGGGATTTTGAATAGAATGGGAGGCTGGTTTGCCTTAAGAAGTTCCCAGATTGATTTTTTTTTTTTTACCTTAGTGATTTTAGGGCCTCAAGATTTATCCTTCTTTTACATTTTCCCCCTTTTCTTTTTTTTAAAATCTTTTGGGAAAAGCATTTTAAAAGAAAGTACATCTCTGGTCTCAGGTTTCATCTATTCTCTCATGGCTAGAATAATTTATTCCTGGATGGGTAGGTCCTGAGTTATTAGGCAAGTTCATTTTTAGCAGATTGTTAAGTCTCATTTCTTATGAAGAGAAAATAGGGGGAGGAATGGAGAAAAACAGCAGCAAACCAAAGAACAATCCTGAAAAGTCAATGTAGGCAATAGGTTGCTGTTATTTTCCTTTGAGGTTTAAGTTGTCTAGCTTTAGTTCAAAGGGATTTACAAAAGCACAGCTTAGTTTCTGTTGACAACAAATTAGAAAAAAAAAGAGAAAAAGAGGGAAAAAATTGAAAACATTGTTTTACAGATTTGTAGCCAAGAAAAATTAAATTCAGTCCGAACTGTAGAAAATAGCAAAAATTGAATAATATTAGGAAAGACTAGAATTTAAACACAGATGTACTATAGTTTTTAAAACATAATTTTTTTATCTCCAGTTTCTTATTTTTTACTGAAGACAACTCATAGTAGGACTGATTTGATTTATTACACTTAACCTGGTTATTTGTATGCAGTGCAGCAAGAATATATATATTTTTTACATAGGATTTTAAATTGGCTTTGATGAAACTTTTTCTACAGAAAAGGAAGTCTCAGATAAAATTTTTTTTAAAGCCGAACCCAGCCATGAATTTGTACAAGCAAATGCCTATGTTAGGCGAATTCTTCTTCTCTTGAGGTTTCAAGATAAATGTTTCTGTTAGACTTTCAAATTATTGATAACATATTTTACAACCGTAAGCAGTTGTCTTCTAAATAGCCTTAAATTTGCATATTAAAGAAAACGACTCAGGTAAATATCAAATAACAAAATTGACATCATAAGATGCAGAGAGAAAATGTCTGCTGGTGCTAGATGGAGATTAAAGATAAATGCCAAATCAAACATAAAATTATAGAAATCTTTCATGAAATTGTGTAGATCAATTCTATTTAAATGGGGACTACCTATCTTTTAACTAGATCTCTGAGCTCTGGGCAGAGCCCACACTGTATCTTTCAGCTCCAAAAAAAGAAGAATGATGAGACTAGATCACATTATGTTTTACAGTTTATTAAAAAAAAAATTAATCGAAGGCACTTCGAAATGACTAAACTACACTCTTTCTTAAAAACCCAAGAGTATGGCCGAGCGCGGTGGCTCACGCCTATAATCCCAACACTTTGGGAGGCTGAGGTGGGTGGATCACGAGGTCAAGAGATCCAGACCATCCTGGTCAATGAGGCAAAACCCTGTCTCTACTAAAAATACAAAAAAAATTAGCTGGGCATGGTGGTGTGCACCTGTATTTCCAGCTACTCGGAAGGCTGAGGCAGGAGAATTGCTTGAACCCAGAGGGCGGAGGTTGCGGTGAGCCGAGATCGTGCCATTGCACTCCATTCTGGGTAACAAGAGCGAAACTCCGTCTCAAAAAAAAAAAAAAAAAAAAAAGAAAGAAAACAAAAAACAAAAAAACAAAAAACGAGCAGTTAGCCTCTGTGGCAATAGCCATTTTAGTTAAAAATTCAGGTGACACAATACAAAAGCAACTATTCTAAGAGCTGAGATGAACTTATTTGTTTACCACAAGAAAAAAAACAGAGGTTTCTCCCAAAAGGAAGTTTCCATTTTCTTTAAGAAACTCCAGGCTATTAGAAACTATTTTAGGTCACTCATGCAGCAGAATGCAAGAGAAAGGAGAGACAGCAGAAGCAAAGGAAGAAAATGGAATTCAGTCAACTGAGAAAAAAAAAACTCTGCTCAAAAACAGACAATCTTAAAGATAAAAAAGAAATAAAAATTAAAACAACAAAAAAAGACAAGGTCCTAGGAAGAAAAAAAAGAAGATATTTTAAATACAGACATTCAAGTGGAGTGCCCCCCCCACTCACACACACACATACACACACCTTGAATGTTAGCTTTTAACTAAACTGACTTTAACCATTGAGCTTTTTCAAAAACATTTTTTAATCTCCTTACCATATTTAAGCTGCGGAGAATTCCTGCTATTTCAGAAGTTCCAAGTACCAAGCTGTAACGTGATTGATTTAGGAAACAAACCCAGGCTGTCATGGTGGAAAAGAAGAAACTTAGCTATCCAACTACAGCATGGGATAATAGCCAATGATCTTCAGCTCTGTGTGCCTAGTAAAAAGGTGGCCTTGTTATGTAAATGAAGCCCTTTTAGTAGTCAAAATCAAAACTCTTTTCTCCTTTTATGTTGCGGGCTGCTTTTCTCTCCCACCACACCACCTTTTGTGAGGAAAGTAGGAAATTTACCCATGTCAAAGACCTTGTTCCCCATAATTTGGAACTTTCTTCATCAAGTCACATAGAGTTGGTCTAACGCAATGAGAGAAAGACTGAGAAAACAACAAAAATAGAAACAAACAACTACAAAATACAGTTAAGCAAAACAAGCAATCACAGAACTGAGTCGTATAATTGTTAAGAAAAATTAAGATTAACTGGTTGTTAAATTTCAGGAAAGGCAAAACCGCAGTTGAGCTACTTACCTAGGGATGGGTCTCAGGCTGAAGACTTTTCTCCACCATCCTAGAAGCAGAAGTAAACCTTAAACTTGTCTTCCCTACCAGGAGTGAGCTCAAAATACATACAAAGTTTACCTTCCTTCCATTGTCATGGAAACAGGAAATCTTGCCTTACATTTTGAAAGCAAGTAAAACTCCAGAAAGAAAAAAAAAAAGGAGCTGTGAAGCAAAATAAACTTTAGATCTCTACCAAGTTTTGAGAGGTCAGGGATTCTCTAGAGGAAGTGCTGCCAGACCTCAGCAAGTTGTCCTATTAGTTTGAGCCATAAAGTTAGCTCATTCTGGTACCTAAGGATCAGATTGCAAAAGGAAAATGGGTGAGGCCAAGCAAACTATAACCAAACCACAGTGATGATTTTGCTAGATATTAAAATTTAGTTAATGGTCACAGTAATCAAACAGTATGATACTGATGGAGGGATGGATTCACAGATTAATGGAACACAATAAAAAAACCTAGAAATGGACCCATTCAATTATGCTCAACTCATTTTTGACAAGGTACAAAAGCAATGGAAGGAGAAAGGATAGTCTTTTTAACAAATGCTACTGGAGAAAATAAGCATCCATAGGCTCAAAATCTCAGCCTAATCCTAACACCTTATACATAAAAAATGGATCACAGGCTTGTAAATAAAACCTACATTACAAACCTTTATGTATACCTACACTTATACATTATAATTTGTGCATTGTTACTTATGAATTATAACACTTACACACTGTTTTTGAGGATGTAAATTATATCAGCCACTGTGGAAAGCAGTTTGGTGATTTCTCAAAGAACTTAAAACAAAACTACTGTTAACCCAACTAACCCATTACCAAGTATATACCCAAAAGAAAATAAATCATTCTACAAAAAAGACACGTGTTCTTACCTTCACTGCAGCACTATTCACATGAGCAAAGACATGAAATCAATCAACATGGCTATCAACAGTAGGCTGAATAAATAAAATGACATGGATGCAGCCAGAGGTCATTGTCCTAAGTGAATGAATGCAGGGAGAGAAAACCAAATCCTGCATGTTCTCACTTACAGGTGGGATCTAAGCACTGAGTACACATAGACATAAAGATGAGCACAGTACATACTGGGGAGTAACAGAGGGGGAAGGAGGGAGGGAGGAGTACATTGCCTAAAAAACTATCTATGTATACTATGCTTTCTACCTGGGTGATGGGATTATCTGTACCCAAACCTCAGCCTCACACAATGCATCCATGTAACAAAACTGTGCACATAGTCCATGAATCTAAAATAAAAATACTGCCTTTGGTAACCATTTTAAAGTAAGTTTATGGCATATTTCAAAGAATATTTAGAACCAATTTTACTTTTTCCAAAATTTTACTTTAAAGAATATCAGAAGTTACAAGAGTATTTATATTTTACCTATAAAATAAATAACTTAGAATGAATAATTGGGAGTTTCTTTGCACCATTAAATTTGAAGTCTTAATGCTATTTTATTCTGAAAGATTTTCCTGAAAAGAATTCATTGACTACTTGAACAAGTTAAGACTATTTTCAAAAATATTATTACCAAAAACATATTATTACAGTGGTTCAACTTACATCTAAGTTAGATTAGGAAGCATTGATTCCTGTGTTCATTAATTAAGAAGATGTTATGAAATGATATTTAACACGGGCCACAGTAAGTACCAGGAGTGTGGTTGGGCACGCATCCCTCCTCACTTAGCTCACAAGAAGCTTTAAGGGTGCTAGGAGCAACATGTCGAGGTGTGCAGAGGCTGTCATAAGGGAAGAAGGGCCAGAGTCCTTGGTAATCCAGTAGCCAGGGCCTGGTCTCATAGCAGAGCCCAAAAAGAACAAGACCAATAGTAAATCCCCTGTGAGCCAAGCCAAACTAGATCAGGCTGTGTTGATTACCTTCACGGTGACAGAGGAGCACAGCCTGAGGAGCTGTGAGTGGTCTCAGAAGGACAGAATCAAAGGAAACTTTCCTAGGATATGGACTGTGATTGGGTAATCTGGGGGAGTGTCTGACAGTGTGGGGGTGTCACTCTAAGTTGGATACCTTCTGATGGAGGAGGCTTTTCTATTGTTTCATATCTCAATGAATCTTATCTAGAAGAGGGCAGCCAATGGCCAGGAAAAAGCTGTTACTGAGAATGAGGTGGATGTCACTCATTTTAACCAAGTCAGTGAAGTGTCTGGTATTTTGGGGGGTGTCACAGTGTTCTTGAGTTTCTCTTTACTGGGAAAATCCTGTAAATGGCCCTCATCTTGTCTTGCTTTATCAAGGTTTCAGGTAAAACTTGTCTGGGATTGGGAATCTGTGACACCTTCTGTGAGTGCCAGGCCCCCTTCTACATATCAGGGGCTGCTCTTTCTCGGTTTCCTCCCACCAGGAAAGGAAGAATGAGAGGGAGATTTTTCATTCAAGAATTTAAGAAATTAATGCAAAAATACAGATCTTTTAGCAAACCCACTCCATGTATGAAGGAAAAAGTAAACCAAGGGAGTGACGTGTCTTGTGCATGTAGGAGGGAGGGATGACTTCACACCACCCTGTGAACGTTCACTGAAAATCAACTAACAAAGGCAGGTAAATAGGTGAAAAGACACAAACATTTATGTAATCACAGTTTGACATGACACAGAAACTTTCAGAATGAAGACTTAAAGACACAGGGAAAACTACATTTTTTTTAATAACAACTTTATTGAGATATTTACATACCATATAATTTACCTGGTTAAAGTGTACAATTCAGTAGGTTTTAGTATTTTAAAGAGTTGTGCCAAGAATTACTGTAGTCATTTTTGGAACATTTTTATCTCTCCTAACCCTCTATCCTTCAGCATCTGCTAATCTACTTTTTATTTCTATAAATTGGCCTGTTCTGGACAATTCATAAAATGGAGTTATACAATATGTGTTTTGGGGGGGAATTGATTTCTTTCACTTAGCATGTTTTCATTTTGTTTTTGAGACGGAATTTTTGCTCTTGTTACCCAGGCTGGGCTGAATGGCATGATCTCGGCTCACCGCAACCTCTGCCTCCTGGGTTCAGGCAATCCTCCTGCCTCAGCCTCCTGAGTAGCTGGGATTACAGGCACATGCCATCATGCCCAGCTAATTTTTTGTATTTTTAGTAGAGATGGGGTTTCACTATGTTGACCAGGATGGTCTCGATCTCTTGATCTTGTGATCCACCCACCTCAGCCTCCCAAAGTGCTGGGATTACAGGTGTGAGCCACCGTGCCCAGCAACTTTTTTTTATTTTCTTTTTTTAATTGCATTTTAGGTTTTGGGGTACATGTGAAGAAAATGCAAGATTGCTGCATAGGTACACACATGGCAGTGTGATTTGCTGCCTTCCTCCCCTTCACCTATATCTGGCATTTCTCCCCATGCTATCTCTCCCCAACTCCCCACTCCCCAACAGACCCCAGGGTATAGTGCTCCCCTCCTATTTATGTGTTCTGATTGTTCAACACCCGCCTATGAATGAAAACATGTGGTATTTCATTTTCTGTTCTTGTGAGAGTTTGCTGAGAATGATGGTCTCCAGGTTCATCCATGTCCCTACAAAGGACATGAACTCATCCGTTTTGATGGCTGCATAATATTCCATGGTTTATATGTCCCACATTTTTCTTGTCCAGTCTATCATCAATGGACATTTGGGTTGGTTCCAGGTTGTTGGTATTGTAAACCATGCTGCAATGAACATTCATGTGCATGTGTCCTTATATGAGAATAATTTATAGTCTTTTAAATATATACCCATTAATGGGATTGCTAGGTCAAATGGAATTTTTATTTCTAGGTCTTTGAGGAATCACCACACTGTCTTCCACAATGGTTGAACTAATTTACACTCCCACCAGCAGGGTAAAATTGTTCATATTTCTCCACATCCTTTTCAGCATCTGTTGTCTCCAGATTTTATAATGATCACCATTCTAACTGGCATGAGACAGAATTTCAATGTAGTTTTGATTTGCATTTCTCTAATGACCAGTGATGATGAGCATTTTTTCATATGTTTGTTGGCCTCCTGTGTGTCTTCTTTTGTAAAGTGTCTGTTCATATCCTTTGCCCACTTTTAAATGGGCTTCTTTGTTTTGTTCTTGTAAATCTGTTTAGTTCTTTGTCGATTCTGGATATCAGCCCTTTGTCAGATGGGTAAACTGCAAAAATATTTTCCCATTCTGTTGGTTGCCAATTCACTCTAATGACTGTTTCTTTTGCCAAGCAGAAGCTGTGGAGTTTGATGAGGTCCCATTTGTCTATTTTAGATATTTTGTTGCCAATACTTCTAGGGTTTTGGTAATGAAGTCCTTGCCTACGCCTATGTTCTGAATTGTTTTGCCTAGATTTTCTTCTAGGGTTTTTATGGTGTTAGATCTTTTTTTTTTTCTTTTTTTGGGATGGAGTTTTGCTCTTGTTATGCAGGCTGGAGTGCAATGGTGCAATCTTGGCTCACTGCAACCTCCATCTCCTGGGTTCAGGCAATTCTCCTGCCTCAGCCTCCTGAGTGGCTGGGATTATGGGTATGTGCCACCATACCCAGCTAATTTCTTGTATTTTTAGTTGAGACAGGGTTTCATCATGTTGACCAGGATGGTCTCAATCTCTTAACCTTGTGATCCACCCACCTTGGCCTCTCAAAGTGCTGGGATTACAGGCATGAGCCACCACACCTGAACCCTGTTGTTAGGTCTTATGTTTAAGTCTTTAACCCATCTGGGGTTAATTTTAGTGTAAGGTGTCAGGAAGGGGTCCAGTTTCTGCTTTCTGCACATAGCTAGCCAGTTCTCCCAACACCATTTATTGAACAGAAAATCCTTTCCCCATTGCTTGTTTTTGTCAGATTTGTCAAACTTCAGATGGTTGTAGATCTGTTGTGTTGCCTCCGAGGCCTCTGTTCTGTTCCACTGGTCTATATTTTTGTTTCGGTACCAGTACCATGCTGTTTTGATTACTGTAGACTTGTAGTATAGTTTTAAGTCTGGTAGTGTGATGCCTCTCACTGTGTTCTTTTTGTTTAGAATTGACTTGGCTATGCAGGCTCTCTTTTGGTTCCATATGAAGTTTAAGGTGGTTATTTTCAGTTCTGTGAAGGTCATTGGTAGCTTGATGGGGATAGCATTGAATCTATAAATTACTTTGGGCAGTATGGTTATTTTTATGATATTTGTTTTTTCTAATTATGAACATGGAATGTTTCTCCATCTGTTTGTTTCCTCTCTTATTTTGTTGAGCAGTGGCTTGTAGTTCTCCTTGAAGAGGTCCTTCACATTCCTTGTTAGTTATATTCCTAGGTATTTTATTCTCTTCGTAGCAATTGTAAATGGCAGTTCATTCTTGATTTGGCTCTCTTTAAGTCTGTTATTGGTGTATAGAAATGTTTGTAATTATTGCACATTGATTTTGTATTCTGAGACTTTGCTGAAGTTGCTTATCAATTTCAGATTTTTGGCTGAGATGATGAGGCCTACTAGATATACTATCATGTCATCTGCAAATAGAGACAATTTGGCTTCCTCCTTTCCTATTTGAATACCCTTTATTTCTTTTTCTTGTCTGATTGCTCTGGCTAGAACTTCCAGTACTATATTGAATAGGAGTGGTGAGAGAGGGCATCCTTGTCTAGTGCCAGATTTCAAAGGGAATGCTTCCAGTTTTTTGCCCATTCAATATGATATTGGCTGTTGGTTTGTCATAAATAGCTCTTATTATTTTGAGATATGTTCCTCAATTTGCTGGCTGTTATTTAGTAATAACATAGCTATTATTCTAGTGATAGCTTAGATATATTATGGTGGAGTAATATAATCTCTAAATGGCAGCATAGTAAGTAGTTTGGCCTAATAAAGCACTTTCATAGCAAAAAAAAAAAAAGAAAAAGAAAAAGAAAACAATAGCCCTAAATCAGGATCCAGTAGCATTTTGTTGACCATTAACTCTTCTTTGTGAATAAAGCATTGTGAGAAAAAAAGTATATGAATTTCTACAATATACATATATGTATATTTGTATGTTTAATACATGTAATGTATTAAATGTATTAAATTTAAAAATGTACATATGTACATTAAATTAAATGTATACATACAAATGATGTACATATATGTAAGTACATATATATGTACAAATGTAAAAATGTATATATTTAATATATATAATTTTATATATAAATTCATAACATACAAGATTTTATATGATTAAATAAATAAATATTTTATATATAATATAAATATATTTATAAAAACATTTTTGTATATAAAAATATAAATTTTTATTTACCATTAAAAAGCACACTATAATAAATTTACACCTAAAATTACCAGTGTCTAATTACAAATCTAATACAAATTAGATCTGCTCTGAAAACTAAACTTCTGTTTGTTTTTGCAGTGAGAGAAAAATGGTATTCAGTTTTATTTTGTCCTCTCTGAAACTTCCATTTACAGCATGGCCTCATCTATCAAAGAGAGGAGGAAAAAGCCCTGCCTTATGCCATAAAAATCAAGTACTCCTGTACTTGTTACAGGTGGCAGGATATTTGTTTCTACAGTTTTTTGGCTCCGAGAAATTATACTTTCAGTACCAGTGTAGTGAGGAACCACTGGCAGACTGTTGGAAATGTCTTCTGGATTAGTCAGTATACCATTTTATAAAGTGCTTCTGGAGTTAAAATCTGCCAGGTTGTCAAAAGAGTCCATACTCTTGCAACAAAGGATAAAAGAATCCCAATGGGTATCACTGAGTCCTTCCCAGCTGGGTCTCATTATTGGCACTGCTGCTTTAACCTTCGAGGCTCTGGTCCTCAAGCCAGGCAAAGCCTCCTGGCCATTCTTCAGGTAGTGTATTGTTATTTGGATCCTCATCTGATGTATCAAAAATAGCTTTCAAGATAGATGGTGTTTTCAGAATTCTTATTCCACCATGCTGATTAGGAAATACATCTTCCAAGATAAAATATATGTGTCCAACTGCAATACCCAAAAGGTCCACAATGATTGAGTTCCCCAACAATGAGGAAAACCCCATGAGCACCCAGGGCAGAAAGGGGGCCTGGAAGTTGAGAAGGCCAAAGAAGTTCATGCGAACATAGGGGTTCCTTCGGCTCCACAGGTAGACGAGCATTATTGTAAAGGCCTAGCCCAAGGAAACTAAGCTCGCAAACAAACCAAAAATGGTCATTAAGAATCCACCAAAAAGGAATATAAATACAAAGTCTCCTGTCCGACCCCAGAAAGAGCCATCTTCTAGCATTCGACAGTAACGATCTAGAAAAATCATGTTAAATAAAAAATTGAATCCAACTGGCCCCAAAAATAAGAAATTGGTGATTAATCTCCATATTTGAAAGTGTTTAAAGATTAATTCGGGATCGAAGTACAACTGAAAACGTGTGATCAATTCCAATTGCACGGCTGCGGCGGTGAGGACACAGGCAGTGGTGTAGGCGCAGCTGACTGATGGGATCTGTTTTTCTTTTTAAAGAAACAAAGAGAAGTTGCTGCAAGATTTGGCCCTGGCGTCCAGCAGGCCAATCGACGGTGCATCTGTGGCGGGGTCAGCCTCCCGGGCGGGGCACGGGGGCTGCTGTGAGCAGTCTGGAGGCTGCGATGCCGACACCAGTGTGGAGGCCACTGCTCGCGGCTGCGGAGGCCAGGCCGGGCCGGTGAGGATGCTGCGGGCAAGCGAGAGAGTGAGGTGTTTTCTTTACTCAGATGGTAAAGAATGGGGGAGATAGAAAGAACGGCCAGGAGCATCATGTCCTCACCCTCAGGGCCCACCTGGCCACGCTCGGTGGTGTGAGTAGTGGCTCCTGGCTGGCCAGGGTTTCTTCCTTCTCCCCTGGGTTGCCCCTGAGTCCTGGAGCCAGGTCCGCCCTTTCTGTTGGAGTCAGCCCTGGGCTGCTGTCAGACAGCTTCCTCACCAGGCTGGGGGCATTGGCAGGACTGCTGGGCATGAGGGAGGTGGGATGCTGAGGTCATGACACAAGGGTGATGGGGCCCAGTGAGCCCCTAGGATGAAAGCCACCTGCACCCCCAGGCTTGCCAGCCCACCCTGGCACAGCTGGCCACAAAGGTAAGTCTCGTTCACAGTGCTTCCCTGCTCAGGCCTGGGCCTTGGGAGTAGGGGGCTGGGAAATAAAGACTGGATAGAAAACAGAGCCCCCACAGGCTCCCCAAGGAAGGCCCATTCTCCTCCAACTTCCCCACTGCCTGAGATGGAGGGTGGAATCCCCACTGCGCTGCCAGCCAGGGCAGGGACGAGCAATGAAGTGGGGCCATTCTGTCCCGGGGCTCCCCGGCATCCCTGCCCGGTGCTCCCTTGGTGCGGGTGTGTGGCCGGGATGAGGGACGTGGACTCCGATGGATGCCTCTTGGTTTGGTTGGGTTTTTTTGTTGCTTGGATCTTAACATCTTTTTTTGGTTTTGATTTTTGTTTTGTTTTGTTTTGTTTTGTTTTGTTTTTGCCCTTCATGGTCCGAGAAGGAAATGGTGGAAGGTTTCACTACAACAGAAACAGAAAGGCAGGACTTGCAGCTTAGCCCTAGCCGGGCAAATCGAGGAAGTGTTTACACCATTTCCTCTAAGCAATTGGTCACGCCCTTCATCCTGATGGCCTTGGGTTTCCTGTTCAGCAACAGCAGTGAGCGCACCAGAGTGTTCTGGGCCTTTCACCTGCTCTGCCTTGAAATGATTGTTTGGGCCTTTTTCTTTTTAAACAGAAAACTGTTAATGGACTATTTGTTTAACATTAACTTCTCAATAAAGTTACGTTCTTAATCTCTTGCTGATAATGATGTTTACTTTTAAGTCACTAGTGAACTAACCAGAAGTGATTGCAGTCGAGTTCAGTTTTGATTTTTAATAATGTTGTTGAAGTTTTGTTTTTTTACCCTTTGTTGACTTTGCTGCTTATTGGCACCAGGCAGAGTTTCTACACACAATTTTATAGATTCATTTTGATTTTAAGAATGTGTCTCTGCAATGATTCAGATTTTCAGTCTCACAGCATCTTAGTTTTACTTTTTATCAGAATGACATAGTAGCCACCACTGGAGGGCAGCCAGGGACAGCACAGTCACTTCTGCCTGTTGCTCTGGCACCAACCCAGGCAGCTCTGCTGTGGCTTCTCCTGGGTATTAGTTGACCTGTGTCACATTGTCAGAACAGGGGGCTGCTGTGTGGTGCCATCGAGTCCCTGGTAGTTCCCCTCATCCTGGTGGGGTCACCTGTTTCCCAAGGAATCCCATCTACCTGGCAGATGACCTGGAGAAGTAGCTTCCCTGAGGACCCTTAGGCTTGGCCTGTGAGTGTTCAAATCCACAACTGCTAAGCATCCTGGGCACCCGCCAAGTGTGTGTTTTAACATCCCTGTGAGATTGAATACCTGTGCCACAAATGTCACCGAGTATGGAAATAAAATAATATTTATCTGCAGTAAAAAAAATTGTATTTAGAGATTTTTTAATTTATTTAATTATTTTAGAAGTAAATATTTTTATATTTATATATACCTGTATATAAAAAGTAGGTATTATACATTTACCTATTTTACATATATTTTATATATAATTATTTAAATTAATAAATATAATTTTTACATGTATAATTTATATATATATAAAATATACATACTGTATTTTTTCAGTATATATGTATTACATGTATACTCGCCTTTATTGTTCACTATGACCCCTGCATTATCTTCAAAATAAAGAAACATGCCATCTTTTCTCCGGTATGACTTTCATTGTCGAATGACCACTGCTGGATGTACTTTCTTTCTCAGCTCTGGTTTGCCTTTCTTGACTGTGGCCATCACCATGTCACTGACACCAGCAGCGGGAAGTCTGTTCAGCTGTCCCTTGATCCCCTTCACAGAGATAATATACAAATTTTTGGCTCCTGTGTTGTCAGCAGAGTTGATCACAGCTCCTACTGGAAGACCCAAGGAACTTTCTTCCTAAAAGTTATACTATAGCTGTAAATTACTGCATAAACAGCTGATGAGGGTGGCCTATACATTATATTTATATACAGGTATATATAAAAATATATAATATATGTATATACATACATATGTATGTATATGTATGTTAAACTCTGGAAAGTGAATGCACACATCACAAAGCAGTTTCACACATAGTTTCCCATGAATTTGTAATGTGAGATATTTCTCTTTTCACCATAGGCTTCCATTCAGTCTTAAATGTCCCCATTCTAGATTCCACATGAAATGTTTCTAAACTGCTGAATCAAAACATAGGTTAAACTCTCTGAGCTGAATGTACACAGAGCGGAGCAGTTTCACAGATAGCTTACTTCTAGGTTTTAAAGCCAGTTATTTGGTTTCCCCCATAGGCCAGAGTACAGTTGGAAATATCTGCTTTAACATTCTACACAAAGAGTGTTTCTAGACCACTAACTCCAAACGTAAGTTAAACTCTGGTAAGTGAATGCACACATCGCAAAGCAGTTTAACAAATAGCTTCCCATTAGTTTATATCATGAGCTATTTGCCATTTCACCATAGACTTCCATTCATTCTGAAATGTCCCCTTCTGGATTCTACACCAAGTGTGTTTCTAAATTGCTGAATCAAAGCATAGGTTCAATTATGTCAGGTGAATGCGCACATAGCAAAGCCATATCACAGATAGCTTGCTTCTAGGTTTTAAAGCCAGTTATGTGGTTTTCCCCCATAGGCCAGAGTGGTATTGAAAATATCTGTTTTTAGATTCTACACAAAGAGTGTTTCTAAACTGCTGAATCAAAAAAAAAATTAACTCTGAAAGGTGAGGTACACATCTCAAGGAAGTTTCACAAATCACTTCCCATTAGTTTTTCTCATGAGATATGTTTTTACCATAGGCCTTCATTCAGTCTGAAATGTCCCTTTCTAGATTCTACACAAAGTGTGTTTCCAAACGGCTGAATGAAAATGTAGGTCCAACTCTCTGAGGTGAAAATAGCAAAGCAGTTTCACAGATAGGTTGCTTCCAAGTTTCAAAGCCAATTATTAGCTTTTCCTCCATAGGTAAGAGTGGAATGGGAAATATCTGTTTATATATTCTAACGAAGAGTATTTCTAACCTGCTGAATCAAATCATAAGTTAAACTCTGGAATTTGAAGGCACACATCACAAACCAGTTTCACAAATAGTTTCTGATTAGTTTTTAACGTGATATATTTGTCATTTCTAAGTAGGCTTCAATTAAGTCTGATATGTGCACTTCTAGATTCTACATGAAGTCTGTTTCTAAACCGCTGAATTAAAACATTAGTTATACTCCAGAAGGTGAATGAACACCTCAGAAAAGCAGTTTCACAAATAGCTTCCCATTAGTTTTTATTATAAAATATTTGCCTTTGTACCATAAGCTTTCATTCAGTCTGAAATGTTCCTTTCTAGATTCTACACAAAACTGCTGAATTAAAACATAGATTCAACTCTCTCAGGTGAACTCATACACAGAAATGCAGTTTCACAGATAGCTTGCTTCTAGGTTTCAAAGTCAGTCATTTAGTGTTCCCTCAGAGGCCAGAGTGGCATTGGAAATATCTGTTTTTAGATTCTAAACAAAGAGTGTTTCTCAGCTGCTGAATCCAAACATAAGTCAAACTGTGGAAGGTGAATGCACACATTTCAAAGCAGTTTCACAAATAGCTTCCCATTAGTTTTGATCAGGAGATATTTGTCTTTTCACCATAGGCCTCCACTCAGTCTGAAATGTCTCTTTCTAGATTCTACACAAAGTGTGTTTCTAAACTGTTGAATCAAAACATAGGTTCAACTCTCTGAGGTGAACACACACAAAACAAAGCAGTTTCACAGATCGCTTGCTTCTAGGTTTTACAGACAGTAATTTGGGTTTCCCACATAGGCCAGAGTGGTATTTGAAATAATACCTGTTCTTAAATTCTACACAAAGAGTGTTTCTCAGCTGCTGAATCCAAATGTAAGTTAAACTCTGGCAGCTGAATGCACACATCACAAAGCAGTTTCACAAATAGATTCCCATTAGTTTTGATCAGGAGATATTTGTCTTTTTGCCATAGGCCTCCATTGAGTCTGAGATGTCCCTTTCTAGATTCTACATGAAGTGTATTTATAAACTGCTGAATCCAAACATAGGTTCAACTCTCTGGGGTGAATGCACACACAGTCAAGCCATTTCATGAAAAGCTTGCTTCTAGTTTTTAAAGCCATCACTCAGGGTTATCTTATAAGCCAGAGTGGCATTAGAAATATCTGTTTTTGGCCAGGCACAGTGGCTCATGCCTATAATCCCAGCACTTTGGGAGGCTGAGGTGGGTGGATCATGAGGTCAAGAAATCGAGACCATCCTGGTCAACAAGGTGAAACCCTATCTCTACTAAAAATAGAAAAATTAGCTGGGCATGGTGGTGTGTGCCTGTAGTTCCAGCTACTCAGAAAGCTGAGGCAGGAGAATTGCTTGAACCCAGAAGGTAGAGGTTGTGGTGAGCCGAGATTGTGCCATTTCACTCCAGTCTGGGTAACAACAGTGAAACTCCTTCTCAAAAAATAAAAAAAATAAAAATAAAGAAATATCTGATTTTGGCCAGGTGAGGTGGCTCATGCCTATAAACCCAGTACTTTGGGAGGCCAAGGCAGATAGATCACGAGGTCAAGAGATTGAGACCATCCTGGTCAACAAGGTGAAACCCTATCTCTACTAAAAATACAAAAATTAGCTGGGCATGGTGGTGCGCACCTGTAGTCTCAGCTACTCAGGAGGCTGAGGCAGGAGAATTGCTTGAACTTGCAGTGAGCTGAGATTGTGCCATTGCACTCCAGTCTGGATAACAACAGCAAAACTCTGTCTCAAAAAAAAAAAATCTGTTTTTAGATTTCACAAAAAAAAAGTGCTTCTCATCTGCTGAATCCAAACAAATCCAAAAATCCACAAGTTAAACTGTGGAAGGTGAATGCACACATCACAAATCAGTTTCACAAACAGCTTCCCACTAGTTCTGATCAGGAGATATTTGTCTTTTCCCCATAGGCCCTCATTTGGTTTGAAAAGTCTCTTTCTAGATTCTACATGAAGTGTGTTTCTAAACTGCTGAATCAAAACATAGGTTCAACCTTCTGATATGAAGGCACACACAGGCCAGAGTGGCATTAGAAATATATGATTTTAGATTCCACCCAAAGAGTGTTTCTCAGCTGCTGAATCTAAAAATTAAGTAAACTCTGGAAATTAAATGCACACATCACAAAGCAGTTTCACAAATATATTCCTATTAGTTTTGAACATGAATTATTTGTCTTTTTACCATAGGCCTCCATTCAGTCTGAAATTTTTCTTTCTAGATTGAACACACAGTGTGTTTCTAAACTGCTAAATCAAAACATAGGTTCAACTCTCTGAGGTGAATGCACACACAGTAAACGGTTTCACAGATAGCTTGCTTCTAGGTTTTAAAGCCAGTCATTTGGGTTTTTCCCATAGGCCAGAGTCGTGTTGGAAATATTTGCTTTTAGATTTTACACCAAGAGTGTTTCTCAGCAGCTGAATTGAAACATGAATTGCTGGGCCAGGCACGGTGGCTCATGCCTGTAATTTCAGCACTTTGGGAGGCTGAGGTGGGTGGATCACGAGGTCAGGAGATCGAGACCATCCTGGTCAACGTGGTGAAATCCCATCTCTATTAAAAATACAAAAAAATTAGCTGGGCATGGTGGCGCATGCCTGTAATCCCAGCTACTCGGGAGGCTGAGGCAGGAGAATTGCCTGAACCCAGGAGGCAGAGGTTGTGATGAGCCGAGATCATGTTATTGCCCTCCAGCCTGGGTAACAAGAGTGAAACTCCATCTGAAAAAAAAAGAAAAAGAAACATGAGTGTCTAGGTCCAGTTATACCTTACTATCTCCCTTTTTGTCAGGGCTAAGGAAAAAGAGGAGAGTCAGAGATAAAGAAATATTATAATGTCTCTGTGGGCAGGTCCTATGCATAAGAGTTGCATCACCTAGCCATTGAACCCAGCTATATATAAAAAATATACATTATATACAGGGCCCAGTCAAAAAAGAGAGTAATATCACCTAGGCACTAAGTCCAGCAATATCTCACAACACTCCCTGAGGGGAGAGTCCAGGCAACAGGGTAACATTATCTAGGTGAAGTACAAAAAAGTTGTTTCAATGCCCCTGATGGGTAGAATTTTGAAAAAAGAAGTAAATAACCTAGGGACTAGGCCTAGCTATGTGTCAGATTCAGCCCCAAGATGGGGCTCAGGCATGAGAGAAAAGTCACATCATGTAGGTACTGGGCAAATTAACAGGTCACAGTCTTTATTGTGAGCAGTCTGTAGGAAGAAGTAGAGTCACATAGTGTAGGTGATGGGCCCAGAGGTATTTGACAGTGACCCCTGTAGGTAGGGGCCAGGAAGAAGAATCACATCACCTGTGTGCTGTGCCCATGTGTAAGTCACACTTCTTTCAGTGGGCCTGACTCGGGCCAGAGAGAAGAGTCACATTATCCCGGTTATAGATCCAACAATATGTCACAGTCTCTCTTATGGGAAATATTCAGGTAAGAGAGAAGAGTCACATCATCTAGGTGATGAACCCAGAGGTATTTCACAATGCCTTCTGTTAACTTGATCTAGGCAGAAGATTCACATCAACTTGGTGCTAAGCCCAGTAACATGTCAAAATCCCTTCTGTGCAAAGGGACTAGGCAGGAGGAGAGAATCACATTACCTGGTGATGAGCACAGAGATATGTCATAATGCCCCTTGTAGGCAGGGCCTAGGGAGTAGAGTTACATTGCCTGGGTGTTGGATATACCCAAGTGTCCCATATGGGCAGTGCACAAGCAGGTGAGTCACATAACCTGGGTGAGGCAAAGCTATATACAACAATGCTTTCTGAGGGCAGAGCCAAAGAAGAAAGGGAGACTCACATGACCTGGTTGCGAAGTCTAGCCATATGTAAAAATGCTCACTGTGGGCAGTGCCAAGGAAGGAGAACAGAGTTACATCTTCAAGGTGCTGGATCCAGCAATATGTTAATATCCCATCTGTGGGCTAGGTCCATGCAAGAGCATCAAGTCACTCAGATGCTAAGCACTGGCAGATTTCACAGTCAAACCTGTAGAATGGCCCAGAAATGAGATGAACAATCCCACAACTGAGTTATAGGTATGGCATTCAATACCTCCTGTATGTTGAGTGTAAGCCCAAGAGTAACCAGCTCAACAGCCGACTGGATTTGTGCATGACAGCATCAATTTCTGTGAAGACTGTGTCTCCTTAGAAAAGTCACAGCCTCACAGGTGTGCTGAATTTTGGTCTGAGAGGCACCATCCTACATGTATCTATGTGTGAGTCAATTTTTCCATCTTTGACTGACTATAGGTGTGAGATTTAGAACCTCAACAGTGATGTGTGTTTATATCAGAGGATGACAATATTTACTGTTGGCTGGGTGTGCATATGAGTGTCAAAATCTTACCTGTTGTGCTTGGACCAGTTAGCACACTCTGTATACTATCAAATGGCCTCATACAGTATGAATGAGAGTTGCAATCAATTTTGAGACCTTCCTGCAGGTATGGACCCATTATTGCGCCTGTGGCATTAAGTTTGGGTATGAGAGTCAACATGACTACAATTAACTAGGTCAAGATAGGAGAGTTCTCTCTTGCCTGTGAGCTGGGTTTAGAAATGAGTCACCCTGGCTGGGCGTGGTGGCTCATGCCTGTAATCCCAGCACTTTGGGAGGCTGAGGCAGGCAGATCATGAGGCCAAGAAATCGAGACCATTCTGGTCAACATGGTGAAACCCTGTCTCTACTAAAAAACTACAAAGATTAGCTGGGTGTGGTGGTGTGTGCCTGTAGTCCCAGCTACTCAGGAGGCTGAGGCAGGAGAATTGCTTGAACCCAGAAGGCAGAGATTGCAGTGAGCTGAGACTTCACCACTGCACTCCAGCCTGGTGATGAAGTGAGACTCTGTCTCAAAAAAAAAAAAAGAAAAGAAAAAAGAAAAAAAAGAGTCACTCTTTCAACTGTGATTGAATATTTACATATGAACATGGGCCTAGCACCACGGTGGTGTGAGTCTTTGGCCTAGACACTTCAAGCAGGAGGCAGTGAAACATATCTCTGGGCCTGTCTGATATTTTCCCATAAAACGGATGTGACATATGTCTAGACCCATCATCCAGGTGATGTGACTCTCCTTTTATGACTAATCCCTGTGTATATTGGGCATTCTAACATACCCCTGGACCTAACATCTAGAAAATAAGGAGACTCTGCATGGGCCATACCTAAGAAGTTTCTTGTAATATATTTCTACATTAACCACCTTGGAGAGATGACTCTCCTCTTACCTGGGCTTTGCCCATAAGAGAGATTATTACACACCTCTGCACCAAGCACCTAAATGCTGTGACTCTTCTTTCTTGCCTGGGTCATGCCCACAGATGAAAGAATCACTTATCCCTCTAGCCAGCACACTGGTTATGTAATTATTCTGCCTGATTTCTGCTCACAGGAGGCATTGTGACATACCTCTGGGCCCAGAAACTAATATGACTCACTTCTATTACCTTAACTTTGTGCATAAGATAAATTGTGACATTTCTCTGGGTCAGCACATAGGTGATGTGACTCTCCTTTTCTGCATGGGCTATGTTCACAGGAAAGAGACTGACTTGTTGCTGTGTTGACAGCTGATGTGATACCTCAGTTCTTGTCTTCTTAGTTTAGTGCACATGTGCAGTAGCTTTACATGCTTTTTCATATGTTGTATGTCTCAGCATCTTAGATCTCCACCCAGGAGTGTATGTGTTTGTTTGAGATGGAGTCTTACTCTGTTGCCCAGGCTGAAGTGATCTCCGTTCACTCCAACCTCCTCCTGAGTTCAAGTGATTCTTGTGTTACCTGAGTAGCTGGGATTACAGACATATACCACCATACTCAGCTGGTGTTTGTGTTTTCAGTAGAGGTGGGGTTTCACCATGTTGGCCAGTCTAGTCTTGAGCTTCTGGTTTCAAGTGATTCACCCTCCTCAGCTTTCCAAAGTGCTGGGAGTACAGGTCTGAGCCACTGTGCCTGACTGGTTATATTTTTTGCTATCAAACTAAGCAAAAGTTAAGTTTAAGGATAGGTAAAATCAAAATGCACATACTCTCTAGAGCATAAAGTCCTTAATAAAGATGGTTTTGCTGGAATATGCCCAATGGGAGTGCTAAGGCTTATTGTGTTGGCTGTGCAGTCACCACAGTTTCTGTATTCTGAGATTATGGCTATTTTCTTGACTATATTTTCTGCTTCAATTTCCCCCTAAGAGATTTTAGAGCCATAATCACATTGGAGGTTGAGGGGCTAGGTCGTTTGTTCTGGAGCTGTTTTCTGCTGAGTGGGTGTTATTTCTGCTGAGCCTGGGCCTTGAAGTTTCTTCCTGTATGATCTAACAGGGTGTAAACCACATCATTTATGGAACAAGTGGGTAAGAGGTTGGCATCCAAAGATTGAAATACTTGCAAAACTATCATACAAAAAACGAACTGCTGTAAGCAAGACAGCAAGAAATTGGTTAACATTTTAGACAAAGTTGGAACAAAAGTTAAGGCTGAAAGTGTAGTAATGACTGATACTATTAAAGAGAGCAAGGCAGGTAGTAGACATTGCTTTCATGTTTCAGGGGAAGTTCCTAGAGATTCAATTTTGTCTGTCTGGGTGATGATATTATTACTATTTTCTTGAGATAAACCAGACTAATTGGTCTCAAAAACAGCATTCTTCTTTTAGATATAAACATTTTCCTTACAGCCTGGCTGTGAGAAGATCTCAGGCTCTTTGGTTCTGTAGGACTGCAGTGGCCACAGAGTACAGACATTGTTGAGGTCTACTGAGGCCCTCTGCTGCTTGTTGAGAAGCCATTGTGTTTTCCTGAGATTCTTTATACTAGACTCCCAAGATGCCACCTTACGGTGACATTTGTGCTGCAAAAGTATTTTGCATTAAAGTGGTGAAAGCAGTGAAAATTGTAGTGTTTTCTGTTTTCTGCCAATAAGCAAAAGTTTTGTGCAGCTAAGTTGATGGCAGTCATTGGGTCTATTTATGGATAATAAAGCTGAATGGTGGACAAAGAAGTCTTCAGTAAATGCACTGAAGTTCTCTGAGAGCCATCAGAGTTGTTTCTTACATTGGATTAGATCATTTATTGAGAATAGAATTTGCACTCTGATGGTCCTCTCTGCATTTGGGACTTTCTGTAGGAGGAGCAATTTTGCTGGCCCTGGATGGTATGAAGTTCCACTGTGAGTATTGCAGCTGGGCTGGTCTCTATTGTACCTGGCAGAGGCCTTCAAGGAAGAGTGTAGAAAAGAGGTGAAACAAGATTAGATTTTACAGAAGGCTCTGATAGTGTGTGGGATGGTGGGGATTCTAAAGGTGTGGGCTCCTGAGAGCTTCTATCTGGAGCTGGTGTTGGGCTCTGGGGTCTGGAGTCTCTTCCCCTTAATAAGAATGGGTCTTATAACAGGTCTGAGAGGCTTTCTTGCTTACTAGGCTTTAGCCCACAAGTGCTGCATAGAACTGGGTTTTGTTCTCAGGCCATAAAGGCTTGCACATAGGATACTTCAGACTATTTCCCCTGATTTCTACAGAAAACATCTTGCTTTAGGATGCTATTAAAGTTTACAGTCTCATTCTCCAGTTATGCTTTGTCAGTTACTCTGTACACCGGCTAAATAGTGTTACAAAAGAAGATAAGCCCTTTTTTTTTTTTAGTTCATCTAGCCGAAAGTCGTTCCAATAACCTCCCAGTGGTGTTTCGCTGACAGTAGAGGTAAAGGCTCCCCGCAGTGCTGAGAGAATCACTCAATGACAAAACATGTACTGAAGTCCAGGAGGCCACGGGAATCCCCATGAGCCAAGTGGAACCACCAAGGTGTCCAGAACATCCCTTCAAAACCCGCTAACTAAAGCTCTAGGAGGTCATAGGCATTTGCCATACACTGTCTTACCTCTCGCCAGTGCTGGAAATTTTCAGCCCTACTGAGATGACTCCCACTGCTGGTTGTGGGGCAGACGTCTGGCTGACAAGCCTTTTCGTAATTCACCGGTTTGCCATTTGTGATGCTCAATTATTAATACCTGGAATGCTAAGATGCAATCCCCATGACCGGGCATCTACATGACTGCACTTTTTGTTCAGCAATGAAAGCCTGTTGAAGAACAATGTCAAGGAGCTGGAAAATGCATGAAGCCCGAAGGGGCAGTGCTCCCATTCTGCCCCACAAAATGAAACGAAACAAAAATTTTGTATACAGAAAACCTGTATAGAAAAAATAAATAACAATAGCCACTAGGTGGCGATCGAGCATTGCTGAAGGAACAGCAAACGGTAACCCGAGTTTTAAGTGTGGCCAGAAAGATGTGAAACTAAGAATCAACGTAGCCCGAATATGAAATGTTGAAAGCGACCCATGTGGTTAGTGTATTTATGGATAGTACAGAAGTAGCAGCGAAAAGGAGATAAGACTTATATTCTCTCTCTAAAGAATATTGATGACTTAAAAACTTTTCCCTGGGAACTTCACTGAAACAGCACTGGAACAAGCAGTGATAGTTAACCAGGTAGTCTGGAACTGCTGTAGTGTTCACTGCAAGTAAAGGGAAAGTGAAATTAATGAAGTGGACAAATCTCTCATCGCACCAGAAATGTTGATGTCTGATGTAATACCTTGGTTCTTATCTTCTTAGTTTAAAAGAATTTAAACAAGACACACAGCAAAAGAAGTACAACATAGAATAATTTATTGAAAAAAGGAATATTTTGAAAATTAAATGCAGAATAGATGGTACATTCTGATAAAGAAATCCCAGGGCAGCCTACCCATAAGGGTGAGATAGTGTTAATTATTGGTGGAGAAACCCTCTTTATGAGAAGTTTTACATGATTATTTAGAAGAAGGCGGAAAGAAGTGTTACACTAAGCCTGTTCTGCATTGTCTTCTCGGTGCCCATGTGCAGGAGCTCTCCATATTTGTGCATACATTGCATAGCTCATTAGCATCTTAAATCTTCCCCCAAGAATGTGTTTTTTGTTATTGAAATGAGCAAAGCGTCAGCTTGAGGACAGGTAAAATAAAAATGCACGTGTTCTCTAGAAGTAAAAATCCCTACGGAAGACAGGTTTCAAATGACCCCAAGTACTCCGCATCTTAAAAGTCGCTCCCACACAGCTGGAACGCTGCCTGTTCCTGAAGGATCCCATCTGTGTCTCCGAGACACTGGCAAGTCAGACCCTACTTGAGATGAGACCAAGGATTTCAATTGTAAAATGTCTAAATCGTCAGCAGCTTCAGGTTGCATTTTGGAGCTTGTCCACTTTAATGGGTTGATGAAAATGGCTCGCAAGACTCATGCCTCGGAAATGGGGTTTTCTCCTTTACGTTTAGCAGATTTTGTGCCACCCTACACTTAACCTTCCTAATGCTTCGACTTTCACATTCATGAATAAATGGCCATTGAGAGTGACATTTCCAGGAAGTCACAGTCCTGGTCACTGTTCTACAGAGCTCTGAAACTGTTTATAATCAGGCCAGGTGGAAGCAGCTCCACTGCTTTTTCTCTCAAAAGCAGTGGAGCACGTGTCCTGGCTAGAGAAAAAAGAGGGTAGTGACACAATGGAGAGTGTCTCGGAAATCAGGACAGTTTCCCCAACAGTTTAGGAAAGAAGGCAGCTCCCTGGGCTGCAGAAGACGCAATGCTCTGGAAAAAACCCTGGGTGCAGGTGAAAGAGAAAATCGAGCAGGACTGGAATAATTGGGTGAGGACAACCCGCCCGATTTGGGCAAAGGCAAGGTATATTTGTAGTGTAATGCCCTTCTCAGTGCCCAGCCCGGACCTTCCCTTAATGTCCGCATTTGTATTCACTATCCTTGACAAAGAGTCGGCATGGATTCAGAGTCCAACAGTACTTTTTACGCCAAGAAGTCAACACCGGTCTGCCCCTCCCTCCAGGGCTATGCACTCCAGATCCCAGGACATGATGGGATTATAGTTCTAAAGCCTACAGACAAACAGGCTGAGAGCAGTTAATGGACTAGAGTTCCCAGCATATGACTAGGTGGGATATAAACCACTCTGCTTTTCTTCCCAGCGCTGCACAAAGCCCTGGAGCCTGCTGCATGCTGGGATTGTAGTCCTGCAGCTGCTTGACCAAAGGGCTGGGAGTGTTTATAAGCATACACCTCCCAGCAAGCGTAGAATGGTGCACACAGCCCCATCTCTTGCCTTGTCTCTGAGACTGGTGCATGCTAGAATTGTAGTCCTGCAGCCCTGTGACCAAAGGGCTGGGAGTGTTTATGGGCATATATCTCCCAGAAAGCCTGGGGAGAATCACACACAGTCCCGCCTCTTCCTCCAGTGACATGCACTGTCACTGGCCCTGATGTCTACTGGGATTGTAGTTTTTCAGACCCCTAACAGAAGGTCTGGGAGTCTTTATAAAAGACTCATCTGCCAGCAAAGAGAAGGAGGCACTTACTGCCCTACCATTTCCTCATGTAATGTGCACTGTTCCTGAGCCGAGTGCATGCTGGGATTGCACTCCTGCAGCCTGATGCTAAAAAGGTTGGGAGTGTTTATGAGACTACATCTCCCAGCAAGCCAAGAGAGGTTTGCACAGCTCTGCCTCTTCCTCCAGTAAAGTGCCCTCTCCCTGAGCTCGGTGCATGCTGGAATTTAGTACTGCAGTCCTGTGACCAAAGGGCTGGGAGTGTTTAAGAAACTGCATCTCCCAGCAGGACCAGGGAGGTGCGCAGAGCCTCGCCTCTTTTTCCAGTGACTAGAGAACTTTCCCTGAGCCCCATATATGCTGGAATTATGGTGCTGCACCTCTTTGACCAAAGGGGAAGGGAGAGGCCATGAGACTACATCTCCCAGCAAGCTCAGCAAGGCTCACAAAGCCCTGCCTGTTTCTCCAGTGACTGGTGCACTGTCCCTGAGAGGTGTGAATGCTGGGATTGTAGTCCTGGAATACTGTGACCAAAGAGCTGGAAGTGTTAATGAGACTACATCTCCCAAAAAGCATAGTGAGAAGTGCACAGCGCTTTCTCTTCCTCTAGTGACGTGCACTGTCTCTGACCCCGTGTGTTAAAGTATTCCAGTCATATGACAAAAGGGTTGAGAGCGAATACATTTCCCAGCAAGCCCAAGGAGGTGTACGCAGCTCCACTTCTTTCTCCATTGACGATTGTAGTGCTGCAGCCCTGTGACCAAAGGGCTGAAAGTGTTTATGAGACCACATCTCCCAGCAGACCAAGCGAGTCATGCGCAGCCCCGCCTTTTCCTCCAGTGACATGGCATTGTGACACGGCATTGTCCCTGTGCCCGCTGCATGCTGGGACTGTAGTCCTGCAGTGCTGTGACCAAGGGGCTAGGAGTGTTCATGAAACTGCATCTCACTGAAAGCCCAGCGAGCTGCACACAGCCCTGCCTCTTTCTCCAGTGACCCACACTGTCCCTGTGAAGAATTGAAATGTGAGAGTATAAAATTAAATTGAAATGAAAGTATGCCAAATTGTAGGGTCTTTATTGCCAGTGACCAAGGAGGACTCACGTCTCTACAATGCGTGGCCCCAAATGGAGGGTGACAAGATTTTTATACCCGTAAACCACCTCTGGGTGTGGGGGTGAAGGGACTTAGATATTCTGAGGTCCAGGGGATTTTGTAAATTATCTTCTTGGCATAGAGGAGGGAGCGGGTCTCCGAACATTCCAAGGACTAGGGGACTTGTCACTTCGAAGATTGTTATCTAAGTGGTTTACAGAAGTCAAGATAAGCGTTAGTTTACACACTGTCTGGGCAGAGGTGGAATCCACAGTTTTTTAGTCACTTATTACAAGTCATAGGAGCCAGGATGAAATTAACTTGAGCAGCTTACTCTGGTCATTACCAGTAAGCAAAGGCCAGAAATTCTGGTAGTCACTGATAAGAAAAGGTAAGCAGCCTTACACAGTGAGCACTTTGCAGAGCAAACTAGCAGTTTCATTTACAGAAGCCAAGGCTAGTAGTTATTGTGAGGAGAATGGGGCAACTTATTTTGGAAAACAGCTTTTGTCTTTTATAAAATGGCCTTTCTCACGTTCCAGCTATAGCACATCTGAGTCCTGCGCATGCTGGGATTGTAGCCCTTCAGCCCTGTGACCAAACGGCTGGGAGTGTTTATGAGAATACATCTCCCCGCAATTCCAGTGAGTCGCCCGCAACCGCACCTCTTCTTTCAGTGACACGCCATGTCTCTGAGCCTGGCGCTTGCTGGGATTGTAGTCCTGAAGCCCTGCAACCAAAGGACTGGGAGTGTTTATGTGACTACATCTCCCAAAACACATAGCAAAAAGTGCTCAGCCCCACCTCTTCCTCCAGTGAGGGGGCACTCTTTCTAAGCCCGGTGCATGCTGGAAATGTAGTCCTGTAGTCCTGCGAAATGTAGTGCGTATGAGTATACATAATTCAGGACTGGGAGTGCGTATGAGTATACATAATTCAGCAAGCCCAGCGAGGCGCACACAGCCTTGCCTCTTTCTCCGGTGACACACACTGTCCTGTGCCCGTTGCATGCTGGGGTTGTAGTCCTCCAGCCCTGTGACCAAAGGTCTGAGAGTGTTCTTGAGACTACATCTCCCAGAAAGCATAGTGAGGTGCTCATAACTTGCATTTTTCTTCAGTAACCGGCACTGTCACTGAGCCCGGTGCACTCTGGAATTGTAGTCCTTCAGCCCTTTAACATAAGAGCTGAGAGTGTTTGAGAATTCATCTCCCAGCAAGCCCAGCAAATCACAAACAACCCAACCTCTTTCTCCAGTGATGCAAAATGTCCCCGAGCCAGGTGCTGGCTGGGATTATAGTCCCACAGCCCCGTGACTACAACTCCCCAAAAATATAGTGAGGAGTGCACAGCCCTGCCTCTTCCTTCAGTGATGCGCACTGTCCTTGAGCCAGGTGCATGCTGGGATTGTAGTCCTGCAGTCCTGTGACTAGAGCTGAGAGTGTTTATGAGAATACATATCCCAGCAAGCCCAGCCAGGCACGCACAGCCCCGCCTCTTTCTCCAGGGACACACACTATTCTTGATCTTGGTATATAAGGGAATTGTAGCCCTGCATCCCTGTAATGAAAGGGCTGGGAGATTTTATAAAGCTACATCTCCTAGCAAGCTGAAGGAGGCACTCACATCCCTGCCTCTTTCTCCAGTCACACACTCTATTCCTGAGCCAGGTGCATGGTGGGATTGTAGTCCAGCAGCCCTGTGACCAAGGGGCTTGGAGTGTTTGTGAGACTGCATCTCTTAGCAAGCAAAGCGAGGCATGCAGAGCCCTGCCTTTTCCTCCAGTGATGCACACGGTACCTGAAGAAGTGTTCATGAGATTACATTTTCCAGTAAGCCCAGCAATTCACTCACAGCCCTACCTCTTCCTTCAGCAATGTGTACGTATACTGATTCCAGTATATGCTGGGATTGTGGTGCTGCAGCCCTGTGACCAAATGGCTGGGAGTGTTTATAAGACTACATCTCCCAGCAAGCCTAAAATGTGCTTATAGCCTCTTCCCTTTTCTTCCAGTGACATGCACTCTCTGTTAACCCGGTGCATAGTGGAATCATCCTGTAGCCCTGTGACGAAAGGGATGAGAGCGATTATAGGACTACATCTCCCAGCAAGCCTAATGATGTGCAAACAGCCTCGCCTTTTACTCCAGTAATGCTCATTGTACTTGACCCCAGTCCATTGTAGTCTTGCAGCCCTCTGACCAAAGGACTGGGAGTGTATTCTTACAGATCTGTTCACTTGTCATGAGAATGTTTCTCTTTACCCCATGAACATACTTACAATAGCTTTCTTCAAGTATGATATACTGATTACAGCATCCTGGACATGTTGAGAATAGGTTCTGTTGTATGCTTTTTAATCTTGTGAATTGATTGCATTTTTATGCTTATTCACACATCTCATGAATTTTTAAATTGTGCAATAGGAACTACAGGGACCCTGAATTCTGTTGTATAGCTATGAAAATTTTTATTATTTTAAGAGGGAGTTAATTTGAATAGATTTAAACTTCAATTCTTACATCTGTTACAGTGACATAGCTGAAATCCTCATTCAGTTTTTCCAAAGATGCATATCATATAAGTATTATACATAGATGTGCATTTCTATATAGCAAAAAAAAGATATTTTATTACGCTTTATTATAGTTATCTGTAAAATAGTTATTCAAAAACTACTTCATTATTACTGGAAGTCAGAACCTCAATTTTGTTTACTTTTTAGATTTCACATAAGTGAAAGTATATAATATGCACACTTTTACATCTACTTCTTTTATGCAACATTACATTTATATTTATGCTATTTCAGATGTCTATAGTTTGTTCATTAAAAAAGTATTTTTTTTTTTTGAGACGGAGTTTTGCTCTTGTTACCCAGGCGAGAGTGCAATGGTGCCATCTCGGCTCACTGCAACCTCCGCCTCCTGGGTTCAGGCAATTCTCCTGCCTCAGCCTCCTGAGTAGCTGGGACTACAGGCATGCACCACCATGCCCAGCTAATTTTTTTGTATTTTTAGTAGAGACGGGGTTTCACCATGTTGACCAGGATGCTCTCAATCTCTTGACCTTGTGATCCACCCACCTCGGCCTCCCAAAGTGCTGGGATTACAGGATTGAGCCACCATAAAAAAAAAATAATAATTTTTTATGTGGGCTCTTTCTGTGAAAAAGTCAGTGGCAGCTTAGTGGGGATAACACTGAATCTATACACTACTTTGGGCAGTATGGCTATTTTCACGATATTTACTCTTCCTATTCATGAGCATCGAATATTTTTCCATTTGTTTGTGTCCTCTCTTATTTTCTTGAGCAGTGGTTTGTAGTTCTCCTTAAAGAGGTCCTTCACATCCCTTGTTAGTTGTATTCCTAGGTATTTTATTCTCTTCATAGCAATTGTGAATGGGAGTTCGCTCATGATTTCGCTCTCTGTCTGTTATTGTTGTATAGAAATGCTTGTGATTTTTGCACATCGATTTATATTTTGAAACTTCTGAAGCTGCTCATCAGCTTAAGGAGATTTGGGGCTGAGATAATGAAGTTTTCTAAATATAAAATTATGTGATCTGCAAACACAGACAATTTGACTTCCTCTCTTCCTACTTGAATACACTTTATTTCTTTGTCTTGCCTGATTGCCCTGGCCAGAACTTCCAATACTATGCTAAATAGGAGTGGTAAGAGAGGGCATCCTTGTCTTGTGCCAATTTTCAAAGGAAATGCTTTCAGCTATTGCCCATTCAGTATGATATTGGCCATTGGATTGTCATAAAAAGAGCTTATTATTTTGAGATATGTTCCATGAATACCTAGTTTATTGAGAGTTTTTAGCATGAAAAGGTGTTGAATCATTTTGAAGGCCTTTTCTGCAACTATTGAGACAATTCTGTGGTTTTTGTCATTGGTTCTATTTATGTGATTGATTACATTTATCAATTTGCTTATGTCGAACCAGGTTTGTATCCCAGAGATAAAGTAGAATTGATCATGATGGATAAGATTTTTGATTTGCTGCTGGATTCGGTGTGCCAGAATTTTATTGAGGATTTTTGCATCGACATTTATCAGTGACATTGACCTGAAATTTTTGTCGTTGTTGTTATGTCTCTGTTATGTTTTGGTATCAGGATGATGCTGGCCTCATAAAATGAGATAGAAAAAAAATTATCTTTTTCTATTGTTCGGAAAAGTTTCAAAATAAATAATACCAGTTCACCTTTGTATCTCTGTTGAAATTCAGGTGTGAACCCATCTGGTCCCTAACAGTTTTCTGTTGCTAGCCTATTAATTACAGCCTCAATTTTAGAATGACTGCCTCAATTTTGTTGTTGGCATATTCAGGGATTCAACTTCTTCCTGGTTTAGACTTGGGAGAATGTATGTGTTTAGGAATTTATCAATTTCTTCTAGATGTTTTAGTTTATTTGCATAGAGGTGTTTATAGACCAATACAACCAAACAGAGGACTCAGAAATAACACCACACATCTACAAACATCTAATCTTTGACAAACTACACTTTATATAAAAATTAACTCAAGATGGATTAAAGACTTAAATGTATAATCTAAAATTATTAAAATCCTAGAAGGAAACCTAGGCAATACCATTAGAGACATAGGCATGGGCAAATACTTTATGACTAGACACCAAAAGCAATGGCAACAAAAGTCAAAATTGACAAATGGGATCTAAGAAAACCGAAGATCTTCTGCACACACAAAAAAGCTATCAACAGAGTGAACAAGCAACCTACAGAACGGGAGAAAAAATTTACATTCTTTCCATCTGACAAAGGGCTAATAACCAGAATCTACAAAGAACTTAAATTTACAAGAAAAATAATTCCATCATGAAGGGAGCCAAGGATATGAACAGACACTTTTCAAAAGAAAACATTTATGCAACCAACAAATATATAAGAAAAAAAGATTATAATTACTGGTCATTAGAGAAATGAAAATAAAAACCACAATGAGACACCATCTCATGCCTGTTAGAATGGTGATCATTAAAAGTCAGGAAACAGCTCGGGGGAAAAAGACGATGGCACGGTAGGAGCAATTCAGGATTGCAGCTCTCAGTGAAGATGCAGAGGGTGGGTGCAAGCCGCATTTCCATATGAATCTGTTGCCCACAGAACGGGAAAATTCCCAGGTGTAGGAAACACATGGGATGACAGCGCATCTGTTTTGGCTGGCATGGCCATTTCGGCCAGTGCCACAGAGCAATGACACTCTGCACAAAGCACACTGGTCTGGGTGCCCCGTTAAACTGGCAATCTGAGATTTGGGAGGGCAGATTAGCATATCCATCTGATTAAACAGGACTTGGACAGTGAGTCAGACCAGGAGATTACTGGAAAGTGAGGTTTGAGCTGGTGCAGTGCGTCACTGCACGGGAAATAATACAGATCCCAGTGCCCTATCAGCAGGCAACTGAAACACCTGGGAGAGAGTCAACAGTTCAACTTAAAAAAAAAAATGCCCTGAAGCAGGGAGCAAGGTGATCATGCTTGGCGGGTCCCACCTCCACAGGGACAAACAAAACGGTGATTCAAAATGCTCGGGGTTGAGAGTTTCATTGTGGAAACAGCTGAACCCAGGATGGTGCAGCTTGGTGAAGTAGGGGCATCCACCATGACCGAGGCATTCTGCCCCTACTGAGGTACACTCCCATTGCTGGCGCAGCCTGCCATTGCCGAGGCAACCTGCCATAACAGAGAGACTCCACCAATACAGAGGTGGGCCACTATCACCACAGCAGTTCTAACCACACCCATATCATCAGGACTACAGGGAATTACACTTGGCAACAGGGAGGAGCCCACGACAGCAGGGTGAAGCCCATGGCATAAGAGCGGAGCCCATGACAGTAGGGCAGAGCCCAGGCAACATGGCAGAGCCAAAAACAGTAGGGTGAAGCACACAGCAGCAGGGTGGAGCCCACAGCAAAAGGGATGGGCCCACAGCAACAGGGCAGACAGCATAGCAGCAGGGCGGAGCCGCAGCAGAAAAATAGTGACTAGACTGCCTTCTAGCTGGGCAGGACTTTGCAACAGATACTCATAAAGAAAGCCCTAACTCCCCAAGACAGAGCATCTGAGGAAAAAAGGGGTTTTATAAGTTCGGCTGCAGCAGACTTAAACGTATCTGCTTAACAGCCCAGAATGAGCAACGAAGCTCACAGCTCAGCACTTGAGCTAGTACAAAGTACAGACCATCTCCTCGAGCAGATTCCTGACCCCTGTATATCCAAAGAGTCACCTCAAAAAGGATAAATTAGATAGACATTTGGCGGGCATGATTCTGGGACAAAGGTAGCAGAAAAAGAAGTTGGTAGCATCCCTCACCATTCCACAGCTGCTACAGGTGTACCCCAGACAAGCAGGGCCTGGAGTGGACATTGGCAGTCGTACAGTAGAGGGGCTAGACTGTTAGAAGGAAAACTAAGTAACAGAAATACTTCATCATCAAAAATCTGGGCGTCCACTCAGAGACCCAATCGAAAAGGCAGCAACTACTCAGCTGACAGGTAGATAAATCCACAAAGATGGGAAGAAACCAGCGCAAAAAAAAAAAAAAGGAAAACACCCGAAACCAAAATACCTCGCCTCCTACAGAGGACCAAAACTCCTCAACAACAAGGGAAAAAAGCCAGATGGAGAATGAGTGTGATGAAATGATGGAATCAGACTTCAGAAGGTGGATAATGAGAAACTTCAGTGAGCTAAAAGAACATGTTCTAAATCAATGCAAAGACGCTAAGAACCTTGAAAAAAGATTTGAAAATACATTCGAGGAAATGATTACAAGAATGGACAACTTAGAGAGAAATATGAATGAATTGAAAGAGCTGAAAAACAGAACACGAGATCTTCGTGAAGCATGCACAAGTTTCAACAGCCGAATTAACCAACCAGAAGAAAGAATATCAGAAGTCAAAGATCAACTCAATGAAATAAAACAAGAAACCAAGATCAGAGAAAAAAAGTGCAAAACAGAATGAACAAAATCTCGCAGAAATGTGGAGCTATGTGAAGGGACATAACCTGCGTTTGATAGGTGTACCAGAACGTCAAGAAGAGAATGAATCCAAGCTGGAAAATACTCTTCAGGATATTATCCAGGAAAATTTCCCCAACCTAGCTAGGCAGGCCAATACTCAAGTCCAGGAAATACAGAGAACACCACAAAGATATTCTGCAAGTAGAGCAACCCCAAGGCACATAATCGTCAGATTCACCAGAATTGAAATGAAGGAGAAAATACTAAGGGGAGCCAGAGAGAAAGGTTGGGCTACCCACAAAGGGAAGCCCATCAGACTCACAGCAGATCTCTCAGCAGACACTCTACAAGCCAGAGGACAGTGGGGGCCAATATTCAACATCCTTCAAAAAAACTCTCAACCCAGAATTTTATATCCAGCCAAACTGAGCTTCATAAGTGAAGGAAGAATAAAATCTTTTTGCCAAGAAGCAAGTACTCAAAAATTTTGTCACCACCAGGCCTGCTTTACAAGAGCTCCTGAAAGAGGCACTACACGTGGAAAGAAACAACCAGTACCAGCTATTCTAGAAACAAACCAAATGCTAAAGAGCATCAACAAAATAAAGAATCTGCATCAACTAACAGGCAAAACAGCAAGCAAGCATCAAAACGACAGTATCAAATTCACACATAACAATACTAACCCTCAATGTAAATTGGCTAAATGCACAAATCAAAAGACACAGACTGGCAAATTGGATAAAAAATAACAAAACCCATCAGTGTGCTGTATCCAGAAAACCCATCTCACATGCAAGGATGCACAAAGGCTCAAAATAAAGAGATGTAGGAAGATTTACCAAGCAAATGGAGAGCAAAGAAAAGCAGAAGGTCCAATTCTCATCTCCGATAAAATA
The DNA here is from genome assembly GCA_031835075.1 of Saguinus oedipus. Lineage (NCBI taxonomy): Eukaryota > Metazoa > Chordata > Mammalia > Primates > Cebidae > Saguinus > Saguinus oedipus. Next base: position 20,796,878 of record CM063181.1, read on the forward strand.
GACTTTAAAGCAACAAAGATCAAAAGAGACAAAGAAGGTCATTACATAATAGTAAAAGGATCGATACAATAAGAAGAGCTAACGATCCTAAATATAAATGGACCCAATACAGGAGCACCCAGATATATAAAGCAAGTTCTTAAGGACTTACAAAAAGACTTAGACTCCCACAAAATAATAGTGGAAGACTATAAAACTTCACTGTCAATATGAGACAGATCAACCAGACATAATTTTTTTTTTAATTTTTATTGCATTATAGGCTTTGGGGTACATGTGCAGAACGTGCAAGATAGTTGCATAGGTACACACATGGCAGTGTGTTTTGCTGCCTTCCTCCTCTTCACCCACACTTGGCATTCATCCCCAGGCTATCCCTCCCCAGCCCCCTGTGCTGTCCCTCCCCCATTCCCCCAATAGACCCCAGTGTGTAGTAGACCCCCTCTCTGTGTCCATGTGTTCTCATTTTTCTCACCCACCTATGAGTGAGTATATGCGGTATTTCTTTTTCTGTTCCTGTGTCAGTTTGCTGAGAATGATGTTCTCCAGATTCATCCATGTCCTTACAAAGGACACAAACTCATCATTTTTTGATTGCTGCATAATATTCCATGGTGTATATGTGCCACATTTTCCCAGTCCAGTCAATCATCATTGGGCATTTGGGTTGGTTCCAGTTCTTTGCTATTGTAAACAGTGCTGCAATGAACATTCGTGTGCATGTGAACCAGACAGAAAATTAACAAGGATATCCAGGGCTTGAACTCAGACCTGGAACAAGCAAACCTGATAGACATTTACAGAACTCTCCATCCCAAATCCACAGAATATACGTTCTTCTCAGCACCACATCACACCTACTCCAAAATTGACCATGTAATTGGAAGTAAAGCAGGCCTCAGCAAATGCAACACAACTGAAATTTTAACAAACAGTCTCTCAGACCATAGTGCAATCAAGTTAAACCTCAGAATTCAAACTAACTCAGAACCGCACAGCTTCATGGAAACTGAACAACTGGCTCTTGAATGTTGATTGGATAAATAATGAAGTGAAGGTAGAAATAAAGAAGTTCTTCAAAACCAATGAGAAGAAAGACACAACATACCAGAATCTCTGGGACACATTTAAAGCAGTCTCCAGAAAAATATATATAGCAAGAAGTGCCCACATGAGAAGAGTGAAGAGATCTAAAATTGACACCCTATGGTCAAAATTGAAAGAGCTAGAGAAGCAAGATCAAAAAAAGTCAAAACCTGGCAGAAGACAAAAAATAACTAAGATCAGAGCAGAACTGAAGGAGATAGAGACATACAATCTCTTCAAAAAATCAATAAATCCAAAAGCTGGTTCTTCGAAAAGATCAACAAAATGGACAGACCACTAATCAGACTGATAGAAAAGAAAAGAGAGAACAACCAAATAGATGCAATAGAAAATGATAAAGGGGAAATCACCACAGATTCCACAGAAATTCAAATCATAATCAGAGAATATTACAAACAACTCTATACACATAAACTAGTAAAACTGGAAGAAATGAATAAATTCCTGGCCACTTGTGTCCCCTCAAGCCTAAACCAGGAGGAAGCCAAAACTATGAATAGACCAATAACAAGGTCTGAAGTCGAGGCATCAATTAAGAGCGTACCAGACAAAGAAAGCCCAGGTCCACATGGGTTCACAGCCGAATTTTACCAGACACACAAAGAGGAGCTGGTACTAATCTTTCTGAAACTATTCCAAATAATCCAGAAAAAAAGAGAACAGTACCCAAATCATTTTATGAGACCAACATCATCCTGATACCAAAACCCGGCAGAGACTCAACAAGAAAAGAAAACTTCAGGCCAATATCCATGATGAACCTATGTTCATGCAAAAATCTTCCATAAAATACTGGCAAGCCGATTGCAAGAAGACATCAAATAGCTTATTCATCATGATCAAGTAGGATTCATCCCGGGGATGCAAGGTTGGTTCAACATACGCAAGGGTATAAACGTAATTCACCACATAAACAGAACCAAAAACAAAAACCACGATTATCCCAATTGACGCCGAGAAGGCATTTGACAAAATGCAACAGGCTTTTGTGCTAAAAACCTTCAATAAACTCGGTATTGATGGAACGTATCTCAAAGTAATGAAAGCTATTTTCCACAAGACAACAGCCAATATCATACTTAATGGGCAAAAACTGAAAGCATTCCCTTTGAAATCCGGCAATAGACAAAAATGCCCTCTCTCACCACTCCTATTCAATATAGTACTGGAATTTCTAGCCAGAGCAATCAGGCAAGAAAAAGAAATAAATGGTATTCAAATAGAAAAATTGGAAGGCAAACTGTCTCTATTTGCAGACGACATGATAGTATACCTAGAAGACCCCATCACCTCAGCCCAAAAACTTCTGAAAGTGATAAGCAACTTAAGCAAAGTTTCAGGATATAAAATTAATGTGCAAAAATCACAAGCATTCCTATACACCAATAACAGACTTAAAGAGAACCAAATCAGGAACAAACTGCTATTCATAATTGCTAGAAAGGGAATAAAATACCTAGGAATACAACTTACAAGAAACGTAAGGAACCTCTTTAAGAAAAACTACAAACCACTGCTCAAAGAAATAAGAGAGGACACAAACAGATGGAGAAACATTCCATGTTCGTGGTTAGGAAGAATCAATATTGTGAAAATGACTATACTGCCCAAAGTAATTTATACAATCAACGCTATCCCCATCAAACTACCATTGAATTTCTTCACAGAACTGGAAAAACCACCATGAACTTTATATGGAACCAAAAGAGAGCCCACATAGCGAAGTCAATTCTAAGCAAAAAGAACACAGCAGGAGGCATCACCCTACCAGACTTGAAACTATACTACAAGGCTATGGTAATCCAAACAGCATGGTACTGGTATCAAAATAGAGATATAGACTAATGGAACCGAACAGAGGCATCGGAGGCAACACAACATATGTAGAGCCATACAATCTTTGATAAACCTGACAAAAACAAGCAATGGGGAAATGATTTTCTGTTTAATAAATGGTGTTGGGAGAACTGGCTAGCCATGTGCAGAAAACAGAAACTGGACCCCTTCCTGACACATTACACTAAAATTAACTCCAGATGGATTAAAGACTTAAACATAAGACCTGGCACCATAAAAACCCTAGAAGAAAATCTAGGCAAAACCATTCAGGACATAGGAGTAGGCTAGGACTTCATGACCAAAACACCAAAAGCATTGGCAACAAAAGCCAAAATGGACAAATGGAACCTAATCAAACTCCATAGCTTCTGCAGGATAAGAGAAACAGTCACTAAAGTTAATCGGCAACCAGTAGAATGGAAATAATCTTTGCAGTTTACCCATCTGACAAAGGGATGATATCCAGAATTTACAAAGAACTCAAACAGATTTACAGAAAAAAAAACAAACAAGGCCATTCGGTAATGGGCAAAGAATATGAACAGACACTTTACAAAAAAAGACATACATGAGGCCAACAAACACATGAAAAAATGCTCATCATCACTGGTCATTAGAGAGATGCAAATCAAAACCACATTGAGATCCCATCTCACGCCAGTTAGAATGGCGATCATTAAAAAATCTGGAGACAACAGATGCTGGAAAGAATGTGGAGAAATAGGAACACTCTTACACTGTTCGTGAGAGTGTAAACTAGTTCAACCATTGTGAAAGACAGTGTGGCGATTCCTTAAGGCCTTAGAAACAGAAATTCCATTTGACCCAGCAATCCCATTACTGGGTATTTATCCAAAGGAGTATAAATCGTTCTACTATAAGGACACATGCACATGAATGTTCATTGCAGCACTGTTTACAATAGCAAAGACCCAAAAACAACAAAAATGCCCATCAATGATAGACTGGACTGGAAAAATGTGGCACACATACACCATGGAATATTATGCAGCAATCAAAACGGATGAGTTCTTGTTCTTTGTAAGGACATGGATGAATCTGGAGAACATCATTCTCAGCAAACTAATACAAGAACAGAAAATAAAAAACACATATTCTCACTCACAGGCAGGTGAGGAAAAATGAGAACACATGGACACAGGAAAGGGGGTACTACACACTGGCATCTTTTGGGGGGAATAGGGGAGAAACAGTCGGGGGAGAGCTGGGAAGGGATTGCCTGGGGAGAAATGCCAAATGTGAGTGAAGGGGAGCAAGGCAGCAAAACGCACTGCCATATATGTACCTATGCAACTATCTTGCACGTTCTGCACATGTATCCCAAAACCTAAAATGTAATAAAAAAATTAAAAGAAAAAGACTCCTGACAATTGTCTTTGTGTGAATTATTCAATAAGGCTCTGAATGTGTGGTAGTATGGAATAGAATCCTGACGATTCCCCAGGTTTGTATCATTCAGTGAGGCACTGAATTAGTGGCCATATGAAAGAAGCTTTTGACTATTACTCTGGTGTCTATTATTCACAGTGGCTCTAAATTATTGATCATGTGAAATACACTCTTGAGTATTCCCCAAGTATGCATTATTCACTGATTCTCTAAGTGGCCATATAAAATAGACTCCCGACGCTTCCCCAGTTGTGTATTATTTCATATGGGTCCTACTGATTGACCATATAAAATAGACTTCTGACTGTTCCCCATGTGTGCATTATTCAGGGAGTCTCACAATCGGGGGTGATATGAATTAGTCTCAGTACTCCTCAGACGTGCATTATGCCCTAAGGCTTATAATGAGTGGTTATGCTAAAGAGACTCCGGACTATTCCCCAGGTGTGCATTATTCACTGAGGCTCTGAAACAGTGTTCCTATGAAATAGACACCTGACTATTCATAAGGTGTGCATTATTCAGCTTGGCTCTCAATGACTGGTCATATGAAATAGAATCCTGACTATTCTCCAGGTGTGTATCATTCAGTGAGGCTCTGAATGAGTGACCATTTGAAATAGACTATTGACTATTCCCCAAGTGTCTATGATTTACAATGGAATCCTCTGTACTCCCCAGGTGTGCATTATTCACTGAGGCTCTAAGTGAGTGGCAATATGAAATAGACTCTTGACAATTCCACAGGTGTGTATCATTCAGTGAGGCTCTGAATGGCCATATTAAAGAGATTCCTAAATATTTGCAAGAAGCTTATTACTCAGAGAGGTGCTGAATAAATGGCTATATCAATTAGACTGCTGACTACTCCACAGGAGTGCATTGTTCAGTGAAGCTCTGCATGAGAGGCCAGATGAAATTGTCTCCTGACAACTCCCTAGGTGTGTATTATTCACTGAGCTTCTGAATGTTTGGCCAACTGAAATACAGTCCTGGCTATTCACCAGGTGTGTGTTTTTCACGGAGGTTCTGTATGAGTTGCCATACGAAATACATTCATGACAATTCCCCAGGTGTCCACTAATCCCTGAGGCTCTCACTGAGTAACCATAAGAAATAGACTCCTGCCTCTACCCCATGTGTGTAGTATTCAGGGAAGCTCTGAAAGAGTGTCCATATTAAATACACTCCTGTCTGTTCCAGGTGTGCATTATTCACTGAGGCTCTGAATGAGTTTCAATGTGAAATACAATCCTGACTATTCTCCAGGTCTGTTTTATTCACACGTTCTCTGAATGAGGGGCCATATAAAATAGACTCCTGACTATTTCACAGGTGTGTATTATTCACTAATGTTCTGAATGCATCACGAACGAAAATAGAAAAATGGCTACTCCACACAAGTGTGCATTCTTCACCGATGCTCTGCATGAATGGCCATGTAAAAGAGACTCCAATATTTTTCGAGGTATGCACTATTCAATGAGGCTCTGAATGAGAGGACACTGTAAATAAACTTCTGACAATTCCTCAAACTTACACAATTCAGGGGGCTCTGAATGAGTAGCAATATGAAATAACCTCATCAATATTTCCCTGGTGTGTATTATTTACTGAGGCTCTAAAAGAGTGTCCATATGAAAGAGAAACCTCTCTATTCCCAAGGTGTGCATGATTCAGTTTGGCTCTGAATCACAGATCATATGGATTAAGATACTGATTATTCCCCAGTTGTGTATCATTCACTGAAGCTCTGAATGTGTCCATATTATATAGAGCCTTGAATATTTTCCATGTTTGCCTTATTCACTGAGGCCATGAATGAAGGGTCATTTGAAATAGAATCCTCAGTACTCTCCAGGTATGCATTATTCACTGTGGCTCTGAATGAGTAAAAATATGAAATAGACTCCTGAGAATTCCACAGGTGTGTACTATTCAGTGAGGCTCTGAATGAGTGGCCATATGAAAAAGAATCCTGCCTATTCCAGACGTATGCATTATTCAGTGTAGGTCTAAGTGAGTGACCATGAGAAATAGAATCCTGACTATTCCCCAGGTGTGCATTATTCACTGAGGTGCTGAATGAGTGGCAATATAAAATAGATTGCTGGGTACTCCCCAGGTGTTCATTATTCACGAAGGGTGTGAATTAGTGGCAATGTGAAATAGAGTTCTGAATATTCCCTGTGTGTGCATTATTAAGGGAGGTTCTGAAAAAGTATCCCTATGAAATAGATTGCTGACTATTCCCCAGGTGTGGATTATTCACTTAGGCTATGCATGGGAGGCAATGTAAAATAGACTCCTGATTATTTTCCCGGTGGGTTTTATTCACACGGACACTGAATGACGGGCCGTTTGAAATAGACTCCTGTCTATTCCACAGGTGTGTATAATTCGCTGAAGTTCTCAATGTGTGGCCAAAGGAAATAGATACCTGGCTACTCCTCCTGTGTACATTATTCAACGATGCTTTGAATGAATGACCATATGAAAGAGACTCCAAATTTTTCTCCAGGTATGCATCATTCAATGAAGCTCTGAATGCAGGCCATATGAAATAGACTCCTTACAATTCCCCAGGTGTGTATTACTCAGTGAGACTCGGAAGGAGGGGTAATATCAAATAGACTTCTCACTATTCTACAGGTATAGGTTATTCATTGCGTCTCAAAATGGGAGTCCATATTCAATAGAATCCCGACTATTCCCCACGTGTGCATTATTCAGTGAGATGCTGAATGAGTGGCCATATGACATACATTCCTGAGGACTCAACAAGTATTCATTGTTCACTTAGGCTTTGAATGAGGAGCAATATGAAACAGACTTCTGACTGTTTCCCATGTGTGTATAATTCACTGAGCCTCTGAATGATTGGCCTGAAGAAATAAACTTCTGGCTATTACCCAGGTGTGTATAATTCAGTGAGGCTCAAAATTAGTGGCCCTATGAAATAGACCTCTCAGAACTCCACAGGAGTGAGTTATTCAGTGAGACTCTGAAAAAGTGGTCATATGAAATAGACTCCTGACTATTCCTCGGTGTGCATTATCCACTGAGGCTCTGAATGTATGGCCATTGGAAATAGAATCCTCACTGTTCTCTAGGTGTGTACTTTTCTCTGAGTCTCTGAATGAGTGGTCATTCTAAGTAAACTCCTGATAATTCCCCAAACGTGCACTACTTCGAGAGGCTGCGAATGAGGGGCAATATTAAAAAGACCCCTCAATATTCTCCTGCTGTGTATTATTCACTGAGGCACGGAAAGAGTGTTCCTATCAGACTCCTCACTATTCCCAAGGTGTGCATTATTCAGTTTGGCTCTCTATCCTGGTCGTGTAAAATAAAATCCTGATTATTCCCCAGTGTGTGTCATTTACTGAGGCTCTTAATCAGTGGCCATATGAAATAGACCCTTGACTATTCCTCAGGTGTGTATTATTCATAGAGGCTTTGAATGAAGGGTCATTTGAAATAATATCCTCAGTACTCCTCAGGCATGCGTGATTCACTGAGGCTCTGAATGAGTGGCTATATAAAATAGTCTCCTGAGTATTCCACAGGTGTGTACCATTCAGTGAGGCTCTGAATAAGTGGCCATATGAAACAGAATCCTCACTATTCCAAATGTGTGCATTATTCAGTGAAGGTCTAAATGAATGTCCACAAGATATAGGATCCTGACTATTTTCCTGGAGTGCATTATTCACTGAGGTGAGGAATGAGTGTCCATATGAAATAGATTGCTGAGTAATCCCAAGGTATGGTATGTATTATTTACTAAGGCTTTGAATCAGTGGTAATATAAAAAAGACATCCCCGAGGTGCATATTATTTGGTGAGGCTCTGAATGAGTAGCTATATCAATTAGGCTCCTGACGATTTTACAGGAGTGAATTATTCAATGAAACTCTGAGTTAGAGGCCAGAAGAAATTGACTCCTGACTCTTCTGCAGTCGTGTATAATTCACTGAGTCTCTAAGTGTGTGCTTAATTGAAATAGACTCCTGACTGTTCCCCAGGTGTGTCTCATAAACTGAGGTTCTGTATGAGTTTCCATATGAAATAGACTCCTGACCATTCCCCACGTGTGCACTATTTCTTGGGATTCTCAGTGAGTGGACATAAGAAAGAGATTCCTGACTCTCCCCAAAGTGTGTATTATTCCAAAAGCCTCTGAAAGAGTGTCCATATGAAATAGACTCCTGACTATTTCCCAGGTGTGCATTATTCACTAAGGCTCTGAATAAGTGGCAATATATAATAGATTCCTGACTATTCCCCAGGTGCGTATTATTCACTGAGTCTCTGAATGAGGGGCCTTATGATATAGATTCCTGAATATACCACAGTTCTGTATTATTCACTGATGTTCTGAATGTGTGGCCAAGGCAAATAGACACTTGGCCACTCCACAGGTGTGCATTCTTTTTTTTTTTTTGAACATTTTATTTTTTATTTTATTTATTTATTTATTTATTTTTTATTATTTGTTTTAAATTTTTATTGCATTATAGGTTTTGGGGTACATGTGCAGAACGTGAGAGATAGTTCCATAGGTACACACATGGCAGTGTGTTTTGCTGCCTTTCTCCCCTTCACCCACACTTGGCATTCATCCCCAGGCTATCCCACCCCAGCCCCCACCGATGCCCCTCCCCCATTCCCCCCAATAGACCACAGTGTGTAGTAGACCCCCTCTCTGTGTCCATGTGTTCTCATTTTCCTCACCCACCTATGAGTGAGTATATGCAGTATTTCTTTTTCTGTTCTTGTGTCAGTTTGCTGAGAATGATGTTCTCCAGATTCATCCATGTCCTTACAAAGGACACAAACTCATCATTTTTGATTGCTGCATAATATTCCATGGTGCACATTTTCCCAGTCCAGTCTATCATTGATGGGCATTTGGGTTGGTTCCAGTTCTTTGCTATTGTAAACATTGCTGCAATGAACATTCGTGTGCATGTGCCCTCATAGTAGAATGATTTAGTAGAAAGATTTATAGTCCTTTGGAAATATACCCAGTAATGGGATTGCTGGGTCAAATGGACTTTCTATTTCTAGGTCTTTGAGGAATCGCCACACTGTCTTCCACAATGGTTGAACTAATTTACACTCCCACCAACAGTGTAAGAGTGTTCCTATTTCTCCACATCCTCTCCAGCATCTGCCGTCTCCAGATTTTTTAATGATCACCATTCTAACTGGCGTGAGATGGTATCTCAATGTGGTTCTGATTTGCATCTCTCTAATGACCAGTGATGATGAGCATTTTTTCATGTGTTTGTTGGCCTCATGTATGTCTTCTTTTGTAAAGTGTCTGTTCGTATTCTTTGCCCATTTTTGAATGGGCTTGTTTGTTTTTGTCCTGTAAATCTCTTTGAGTTCTTTGTAAATTCTGGATATCATCCCTTTGTCAGAAGGGTAAACTGCAAAGATTTCTTCCCATTCTGATGGTTGCCGATTCACTCTAGTGACTGTTTCTTTTGCCATGCAGAAGCTGTGGAGTTTGATTAGGTCCCATTTGTCTATTTTGGCTTTTGTTGCCAATGCTTTTGGTGTTTTGGTCATGAAGTCCTTGCCTACTCCTATGTCCTGAATGGTTTTGCCTAGATTTTCTTCTAGGGTTTTTATGGTGTCAGGTCTTACGTTTAAGTCTTTAATCCATCTGGAGTTAATTTTAGTGTAAGGTGTCGGGAAGGGGTCCAGTTTCTGCTTTCTGCACATGGCTAGCCAGGTTTCCCAACACCATTTATTAAATAGGGAATCATTTCTCCATTGCTTGTTTTTGTCTGGTTTATCAAAGATAATATGGTTGTAGATATGTTGTGTTGCCACCGATGCTTCTATTCTGTTCCGTTGGTCTATATCTCTGTTTTGGTACCAGTACCATGCTGTTTCGATTACTGTAGCCTTGTAGTATAATTTGAAGTCTGGTAGTGTGATGCCTCCCGCTGTGTTCTTTTTGCTTAGAATTGACTTGGCTATGCGGGATCTTTTTTGGTTCCATATGAAATTTATGGTGGTTTTTTTTAGTTCTGTGAAGAAATTCAATGGCAGTTTGATGGGAATACCATTGATTGTGTAAATTACTTTCGCCAGCATAGCCATTTTCATGATATTGATGCTTCCTAACCACGAACATGGAATGTTTCTCCATCTGTTTATGTCCTCTCCTATTTCATTGAGCAGTGGTTTGTAGTTTTCCTTAAAGAGGTCCCTTACGTTCCTTGTGAGTTGTATTCCTAGGTATTTTATTTTCTTCGTAACAATTGTGAATGGCAGCTCATTCTTGATTTGGTTCTCTTTAAGTCTGTTATTGGTGTATAAGAATGCTTGTAATTTTTGCACATTGATTTTATATCCTGAGACTTTGCTGATGTTGCTTATAAGTTTCAGGAGCTTTTGGGCTGAGGTGATGGGGTCTTCTAGGTATACTATCATGTCATCTGCAAATAGAGACAATTTGGCTTCCACCTTCCCTATTTGAATACCCTTTATTTCTTTTTCTTGCCTGATTGCTCTGGCTAGAACTTCCAGTACTGTGTTGAATAGGAGTGGTGAGAGAGGGCATCCTTGTCTAGTGCCGGATTTCAAAGGGAATGCTTCCAGTTTTTGCCCATTAAGTATGACATTGGCTGTTGGTTTGTCATAAATAGCTTTTATTACTTTGAGATATGTTCCATCAATACCAAGTTTATTGAGGGTTTTTAGCATAAAGGGCTGTTGAATTTGTCAAATGCCTTCTCTGCGTCAATTGAGATAATCATGTGGTTTTTGTTTTTGCTTCTGTTTATGTGGTGAATTACATTTATAGACTTGCGTATGCTGAATCAGCCTTGCATCCTCGGGATGAATCCTACTTGATCATGATGGATAAGTTTTTTAATGTGCTGTTGCAATCAGTTTGCCAGTATTTTATTGAAGATTTTTGCATCTATATTCATAATGGATATTGGCCTGAAGTTTTCTTTTCTTGTTGAGTCTCTGCCGGGTTTTGGTATCAGGATGATGTTGGTCTCATAAAATGATTTGGGAAGTGTTTCCTCTTTTTGAATTATTTGGATTAGTTTCAGAAAAATGGTACCAGATTCTCTTTGTGTGTCTGGTAGAATTCGGCTGTGAACCCATCTGGACCTGGGCTTTTTTTTTTGTGGTAGGCTCTTAATTGCTGCCTCAACTTCAGACCTTGTTATTGGTCTATTCATAGTTTCGGCTTCCTCCTGGTTTAGGCTTGGGAGGACACAGGCGTCCAGGAATTTATCCATTTTTCCTGGTTTACTAGTTTATGTTCATAGAGTTGTTTGCAGTATTTTCTGAAGATGGTTTGAATTTCTGTGGAATCTGCAGTGATTTCCCCATTATCATTTTTTATTGCATCTATTTGGTTGTTCTCTCTTTTCTTTTTTATCAGTCTGGCTAGTGGTCTGTCTATTTTGTTGATCTTTTTGAAAAACCAGCTCTTGGATTTATTAATTTTGTGAAGGGTTTTTCTTGTCTTTATCTCCTTCAGTTCTGCTCTGATCTTAGTTATTTTTTGTCTTTGGCTTGGTTTTGAGCTTTTTTGATATTGCTCCTCTAGCTCTTTCAATTTTGAAGATAGGGTGTCAATTTCAGATTTTTCCACTCTTCTCAAGTGGGCACTTATTGCTTTATATTTTCCTCTACAGACTGCTTTAAATGTGTCCCAGAGATTCTTGTACGTTGTGTCTTCATTCTCGTTGGTTTCAAAGAACCTCTTTATTTCTGCCTTCATTTCATTGTTTATCCAATCAACATTCAAGAGCCAGTTGTTCAGTTTCCATGAGGCTGTGCGGTTCTGAGTTATTTTCTGAATTCTGAGTTCCAACTTGATTGCACTATGGTCTGAGAGACTGTTTGTTATAATTTCAGTTGTTTTGCATTTGCTGAGGAGTGCATTACTTCCAATTATGTGGTCAGTTTTGAAGTAGGGGTGATTTGGTGCTGAGAAGAATGTATAATCTGTGGATTTGGGGTGGAGAGTTTTGTAAATGTCTATCAGATTTGCTTGTTCCAGGTCTGAGTTCAAGTCCTGGTTATCCTTGTTAATTTTCTGTCTGGTTGATCTGTCTGCTATTGACAGTGGAGTGTTAAAATCTCCCACTATTATTGTGTGGAAGTCTAAGTCTCTTTGTAAGTCATTAAAAACTTGCCTTATATATCTGGGTGCTCCTGCATTGGGTCCATATTTATTTAGAATCATTAGCTCTTCTTGTTGTATCGATCCTTTTACCATTATGTAATGACCTTCTTTGTCCCTTTTGATCTTTGTTGCTTTAAAGTCTATTTTATCAGAGATGAGAATTGCAACTCCTGCTTTTTTCTTCTCTCCATTTGCTTGGTAAATCCTCCTCCATCCCTTTATTTTGAGCCTTTTTGTATCCTTGCGTGTGAGGTGGGTTTCCTGGATACAGCACACCGATGGGTTTTGGTTTTTTATCCAATTTGCCAGTCTGTGTCTTTTGATTGGTGCATTTAGCCCATTTACATTCAGGGTTAATATTGTTATGTGTGAACTTGATACTGCCATTTTGATGTTAGCAGGCTGTTTTGCTCATTGGTTCTTGTAGATTCTTCACTTTGTTGATGCTCTTTAGCATTTGGTATGCTTTTAGGATGGCTGATACTGGTTGTTTTTTCCATGTGTAGTGCCTCTTTCAGGAGCTCTTGTAAAGCAGGCCAAGTGGTGACTAAATCTCTGAGTACCTGCTTGTTCATGAAGGATTTTATTTTTCCTTCACTTATGAAGCTCAGTTTTTCTGGATATGAAATTCTGGGTTGAAAATTTTTTTCTTTAAGGATGTTGAATATTGGCCCCCACTCTCTTCTGGCTTGTAGGGTCTCTGCCGAGAGATCTGCTGTGAGACTGATGGGCTTTCCTTTGTGGGTGACCCGACCTTTCTCTCTGGCTGCCCTTAGTATTTTCTCCTTCATTTCAACCCTGGTGAATTTGATAATCATGTGCCTTGGGGTTGCTATTCTTGCGGAGTATCTTTGTGGTGTTCTCTGTGTTTCTTGGAGTTGAGTATTGACATGTCTTGCTAGGTTGGGGAAATTTTCCTGGATAATATCCTGAAGAGTGTTTTCAAGCTTGGATTCATTCTCTTCATCACATTCTGGTACACCTATCAAACGTAGGTTCGGTCTCTTCACATAGTCCCACATTTCTTGGAGATTTTGTTCATTCCTTTTTGCGCTTTTTTCTTTAATCTTGGCTTCTCGTTTTATTTCATTGAGTTGATCTTCAACTTCTGATATCCTTTCTTCTGCTTGGTTCATTCGGCTGTTGAAACTTGTGCATGCTTCACGACGTTCTCGTGTTGTGTTTTTAAGCTCCTTCAATTCATTCATATTCCTCTCTAAGTTGTTCATTCTTGTTATCATTTCCTCGAATCATTTTTGAAGGTTCTTAGTTTCTTTGCACTGATTTAGAACATGTTCTTTTATCTCCCTGAAGTTTCTCATTATCCACTTTCTGAAGTCTGATTCCATCATTTCGTCACACTCATTCTCCGTCCAGCTTTGCTTTTTTGCTGGTGAGGAGTTTTTTTCTTTGTAGGAGGTGAGGTGTTTTGGTTTCTGGTGTTTTCCTCTTTTTTGCGCTGGTTTCTTTCCATCTTTGTGGATTTATCCACCTGTCGTCTTTGTAGTTGCTGATTTTTCAATTGGGTCTGTGAGTGGACGCCCAGATTGTTGATGATGAAGTATTTCTATTACTTAGTTTTCCTTCTAGTGGTCTAGCCCCTGTGCTGTATGACTGCTGATGTGCACTCCAGGCCCTGCTTGTCTGGGGTACACCTGTAGCAGTTGTGGAACAGTGAGGCATGCTACCAGTTTCTTCTTCATCTATCTTTTTCCAGAATGATGACCACCAAATGTTAGTCTGATTAGTCCTTTTTTGGGGTGACTCTTTGGATATACAGGGGTCAGGGAGCTGCTTGAGGAGATGGTCTGTGCTTTATAAGAGCTCCAGTGCTGAGCTGTGAGCTCCGTTGTTCATTCAGGGATTTTGGGAGGATATGTTTATGTCTGCTGCAACAGATCTTATAAAACCCCCTCCTTTTTTCCCCTTAGATGCTCTGTCTCAGGGAGTTGGGGCTTTTTTTTTTGAGTATCTGTTGCACTTTCCTGTCCCGCTACGTGGCAGTCTATTCACTATTTGCCTGCCGGGGCTCCACCCTGCCGCCGCAGGCTCTGTTTTGCTGTGGTTCGCTCTGCCCTCTTGGTGGAGTCTCTCTCTGTTATGGCAGGTTGCCTCGGCAACAGCAGGCTGCATCAGCCCTGGGCAGTACTTCAGTAGGGGCGGATTTTGTTTGTAGTTGTGGACGCCCCTCCCCCACCGGGCTGCACCGTCCTAGATGCCAGCCACAAAATTCTCAGCCCCAAGCACCTCCAGTCGCCGCCCTGCTTTTCCCTGTGAGGGTGGGACCCGCTGAGCTTGATCACTCAGCTTTCTGCCTCAGAGTCCATCCTCTCTCTCTTTCTCTTCCTCTCCCCAAGCTGAACGGTCGACTCTCTCAGTGGCGCCCCAGTAGCCTGCCGATAGGGCACTGGGACCTGTGCAATCTCCCGTGCTGCTGCCCACTGCACTGGCTCAAATCACGTTTCCCAGGAATATTTTGGTCTGGCTCATTGTCCAAGTCCCGTTCAATCAGATGGACATGCCAATCTGCCCTTCCAAATCTCAGGTTGCCAGTTTAACAGGGCACCCAGACCAGTGAGTTATGTGCCATGTGCCACTGTGCTGTGACGTCGGCCTGGCCCAACCGGTTGTGTGAGCCAGCTGTGTGAGCGTCCTGTGTCTCTACCACACCTGGGACTTTCAACGTTCTGTGGGCAAAAAAGGACCCTCTGAGAATGTGGCTAAAACTCACCCTCTGCGCCTTCACTGAGAGCTGCAATCCTGAGTCACCTCTATGACGCCATCTTGTGAAAATCTCTCAGGTATACCTTATTTAATGAGGCTATGAAAAAGGGGCCATATAAAATTTACTACTTACGATTCCACATGTGTGAATCAAGGGAAGACCAATCCAGGCAATGGAAGACAAGGCAAATCCAGGCAAACAATATTTAGGCAAGGCAAGGCAAGAAAAATTCAGGCAAGGAAAATCCAAGCAATGGTAATCCAGGTAAGGCAAGTCAAGGCAAATCTAGGCAAGCCTAATCCTGGCAAAATAAGGCAAGGCTAATCCAGGCAAGGCAAGAAAAGGCAAATCCAGGCAAGGCACATTGAAACAAGGCAAGGCAGGGCAAATCCAGGCAAGGCACATTGAGGCAAGGCAAATCCAGGAAAGGCAAGGAAAGAAAAATCCAGGCAAGGCAAATCCAGGGAAGGCAAATCCAGGCAACATAAATCCAGGCAAGGCAAGTAAAGGCAAATTCAGGCAAGGAAAATCCAGCCAAGACAAGGCAAGGCAAATCTAGGCAAAAAAAAATTCCAGGCAAGAAAAGGCAAGGCAAGGCAAATTCAGACCAAAAAAATCCAGGCAAGGCAAGGCAAGGCAAATTCAGGCAATGGTAATCCAGGTAAGGCAAGTCAAAGCAAATACAGGCAAGGCTAACTTAGGCAAGGCAAGAAAGAAAAATCCAGGCAATGCTAATCTAGGAAAGGCAAGGCAAGGCAAATTCCCGCAAGGCAAATGCAGTCTAGGCAAGAAAATGCAAATCCAGGCAAGGCTAATCCAGGCAAGGGAAGGCAAGGCAAATCTGGTCAAGGCAAGGAAAGGCAAGGCAAATCTAGAAAAGGCTAGGCAAAGCAAATCCAGGCAAGGCAAACCCAAAAAGGCAAGGCAAGGCAAATAAAGGCAAGGCAAGTCAAGGCAAATTCAGGCAAGGCGAATCCAGGCAATGCCAATTTAGACAAGGAAAAAGAAGGAAAATTCAGGCAAGGCAAGGCAAATCTAAGCAGGGCAAGGCATGTCCATGCAAAGCAAAGTAGGGTTAATCCAATTAAGGGAAGGCAAGGCAAGTCTAGGCAAGGCAAATTTAAATAAGGCAAGGCAAATTTAGACAATGCATGGCAAATGAAGGAAAGGCAAGGCAAATCCAGGCAAGTCAAGGAAAATTCAGGCAAGGCAAGACAAATCCAGACAAGGCAAGGCAAGACAAACCCTGGCAATGCAAGGCAGGGCAAAGGCAAGGTAATGCAAAACAAGGCAAGGCAAATCCAGGCAAGGCAAGGTAAGGTAAATCCAGGCATCGCAGATCCAGAAAAAGCAAGGTAAGGAAAATCTACGTAAGGCAAATTCAGGCAAGAAAACACATGGCAAGTTCAGACAAGGCAATACCAGGCAAGGCAAGGCAAGACAAATCCAGACAAGTCAAATCAAATAAAAACAAGGCAATGCAAATCAAGGCAACCCAAATCGAGACAAGGCAAGGCAAATCTAGGCAAGGCAAGACAAGGCAAATCCAGGCAAGGCAAGTAAGAGAAAATGCAGGCAAGGCAAGGTAAAGCAAATGCAGGTAAGGCAAGGCAAGGCAAATCTAGGCAAGGCAAGGCAAGAAAATCCAGGCAAGGCAAATTCAGGAAAGGCAAGGCAAGGCAAGGCAAATCCAGGCAAGACAAATTCATGCAAGGCAAGGTAAGGCAAATCCAGGCAAGGTAAAGCAAGGCAAATCTAGGCAAGGCAAATTCAGAAAAGGCAAGGCAAAGCAAACCTATGCAAGAAAAATCCAGGCAACAAAAATTCCAGGAAGGCCAAACAAGGCAAATCCAGGCCAGGAAAATCTAGGTAAGACAAGGCAAATCAAATCCATACAAGGCAAATCCAAGCAAGTAAAGGCAAGGTAAATCCAGGCAAGACAAATCCAGGGAAGGCAAGCAAATCCAGGCAGGGCAAGGCAAGGCAACACAAGGCTAGACAAATTCATTAAAGGCAAGGCAAAACAAGTCAAGGCAAAGCAAGTTAAGGCAAATCCAGGCAAGGCAAAGCAATGCAAATTCAGACAAGACAAAGCAAGAAAAATCGAGGCAAGCAAGGCAAAGCAAATCCACACAAGGCAATGCAAGGCAATCAAATCCAGGGAAGGCAAGGCAAATCCAGGCAGGACAAGGCAAATCCAGGAAATGCAAAGTAAGGCTAATCCAGGCAACAGAAGGCAAGGCAAGGCAACGCAAATCTAGGCAATGAAAATCCAGGGAAGTCAAGGCAAGGAAGGCAAATCCAGTCAATTCATATCCAAGGAAGGCAAGGCAAGGCAAATCCAGCCAAAGCAAAAGGAGAAAAATTGAGGAAAGGGAAATCTAGGCAAGACAAGGCAAGGCAAATCCTGGCAAGACAAATCCAGGCAAGTTAAGACAAGAAATATCCAGGCAAAACAAATTCAGGCAAGGCAAGACAAATCTAGGCAAGGCAAGGCAAGGGAAGACATGTAAAGGAAAATTTAGGGAAGGCAAGGCAAGGCAAATCCAAGCATGACAAGGAAAATCCAGGCAGGGCAAGGCAAAACAAGGCAACGCAAATAAGGGCTAATCCAGGCAAGGAAAGGCAAGGCAAATCTAGGCAAGGAAAGGAAAATCCAGACAATGCAAAAAATCAGAACAAGTCAAGGCAAATCCAGGCAAGGCAAGGTGAACCCAGGCAAGGCAAAGCAAATCCAGGCAAGGCAAGACAAATCCTGGCAAGGAAAGGCAAGGTAATGCAAACCAAGGCAAGACCAATCCAGGCAAGGTAAGACAAGCCATATCCAGGCAAGGCAAGGCAAGTTAAATCCTTGCAAGGCAAATTTAGGAAAGGCAAGACAAGCAAAATCCACTCAAGGCAAATCCAGGCAATGCAAAATAAGGCAAATCCAGGCAGGGTAAGGCAAGGCAAGGCAAACGCAGGCAAGGCAAACCCAGGAAAGCCAGACCCAGGCCAGGCAAATTCAGGCAAGGTAAATCAAGGCAAGGCAAGGCAAGGCAAATCCAGGCAAGGCAAAACCAGGCAAGGTGAGTTCAAGCAGAACCAGGAAAGGCAAATTCAGGTTATGCAAATCTGGGCAAGGCAATGCAAGGCAAATCCAGGCAATTCAAATTCAGGTGAAACAAAGCAAGGCAAATACAGGGAAAACAAATTCAAGGAAGGCAAGGCAAGGCAAATTCAGGCAAAGCAAATTCAGGCTAGGCTAATCTAGGCAAGGCCAAACAAGAAAAATTCAGGCAAGGCAAACCTATGCAAGACAAGGCAAGGGAAATCTAGGCAAGGCAAATCCATGTAAGTCAAGGCAAGGTAAATCCCGGCAAAACAAATGCAGACATGACAAGGCAAATCCAGCCAAGGGAAAAAAACCCAGGTAAAGCAAAGCGAGTCGTGGAAAGGCAAGGCAAATCCAGGCAAGGCAAAAAAAAAAAAATCAGGAAAGCAAGGCAAGTCGTGGCAAAGCGAGGAAAATCTAAGCAATGCAATGCAAATCCAGGCAGGGCAACCCAAATCCAGACAAGGCAAAGTATGGCAAAATAAAGGTAAGGCAAGATAAGGCAAATCCCACAAAAAAAAGGCAAGCCAAATTCAGGCAAGGCAAGGCAAATCCAGGGAAGGTGAAATAAATCCAGGCACGTGAAGGCAAACCCACGCAAGGCAAGGCAAATCCAGGAAAACCAATTCAAATCCAGGCAAGGCAAGGCAAGGTAAGCTGAGGAGAGGAAAGGAAAGGTAAATGAGAGCAAGTCAACACAAAACAAGGCATATCCAGGCAATGCAAGGCAAGGTAAATAATGGAAAAACAAATTAAGGCAAGGCAAATCCAGGCAAGGCAAGGCATGGCAAATCCAGGCAAGGAATATTCAGGCAAAACAAGCCAAGGCAAAACAAATCCAAGCAAGGCATATCCATGCAAGGCAAGGCAAGGCAAGGCAAATCCAGGCAAGGCAGTGCAAGCAAATTCAGATAAGCAAATCCAGGCAAGGTAAGGCAAGAAAATCCGGGAAAGGCAAATCCAGGCAAGACAAGGCAAATCCAGGTGAGTCAAATCCACACAAGTCAAATCCATGCCAAAGAACACAAGGCAAATCCAGGCAAGGCAAATCCAGTCAAGGCAAATCCAGGCATGGAAAATCCAGAAAAGGCAAATCCAGGCTAGGCAAATTAAGGCATGGCAAATCCAGGCAAGGTAAGAGAAGGCAAATCAAGGCACACCCAAGCAAGGCAAGGTAAATCAAGGCAAGGCAAGGAAAACCCATGCAAGGCAAGAAAATCCCAGACAAGGCAAGGAAAAATCAGGCAAGGAAAGGCAAGGCAAGGCAAGGCAAGGCAAGGTAAGGCAAGGAAAGATAATGCAAATCCAGGCAAGACAAGGCAAAGTAACGCATATCCAGGCAAGGCAAGGCAAGATAAATCCACGGAAGCAGATCTGGGCAAGGCAAGGAAAAGCAAATTTAGACAATAGAAGGCGAGGCAAATCCAGACAGGGAAAATACCAAGAAGGCAAAGCAAAAGCAAATCCAGACAAGCAAATTTATGCCAAACAAATACAGGTAAGGCAAAACAAGGCAAATCCAGGTTAAGCAAATCTAAACAAGATAAGGCAAGGCAAATGCAGGCCAGTCAATGCAAGATAAATCCAGACAATACAAATTCAGGCATTCCAAGGCAAATACACACAAGGCAAGGTAAGGCAGGACAAGGTAAAAATAACCCAGGCAAGGCAAGGCAAGGTAAGGCAAATCCAGGCAAGGCAAGGCACGGCAAATAAGGCAAGGCAAGGCAAGGGAAACCTGAGCAAAGCAAGGCAAGGCCCATCCAGGGATGACAAGGCAAATCCAGGCAAGACAAGGCAAATCTTGGCAAGGCAAAAAAGTTTAAGTAAGGCAAGTAAGGCAAATCATGGCAAGGCAAGGCAAGACAAATCCAGGCAGGACAAGGCAAATCCAGGCAAAGCAAAGCAAGGTTATTCCAGACAAGGCAAGATAATGAAAATCCAGGGAAGCCGAGGCAAGGCAAATCCAGACAAGGCAAGGCTAATCCAGGCAACGGAAATTAAAGTTATGCAAGGCAGAGCAAATAAAGAAAAGGAATAGAAAGGCAAGGCATATTCTGAAAAGGCAAGGCAAAACAAATTAAGGCAAAGCAAATTTATGCAAACAAGGCAAGGCAAATCCAGGCAAGACAAAACAAGGTAAATCCAGGCAAGGCAAGGGAAGGCAAATCCATGCAAGGGAAGGCAAGGCAAATCCAGGCAAAACAAATCCAGGCAAGGCAAGGCAAGGTGAATAAACACAATGCAAGGAAAAACCAATCCAGGCAAGGCAAATACAGGCAAAACAAGGCAAGGCGAATTCAAGCAAGGCAAATCCAGGTAAGGCAAGGCAAGGCAAGGAAAACTCAGACAAGGTAAATCCAGGCAATGCAAAACAATGCAAATCCAGGCAATGCAAACCTAGGCAAGACAAGGAAAGGCAAATCCAGGAAGGTCAAAGCAAAGCAAATCCAGGGCAAGCAAATCCAGGAAAGAAAAGGCAAATCTAGGCAAGGCAAAACAAGGCAAGACATGGCAAAACAAATCCAGGTAAAAAAAAGCAAGGCAAGGCAAATCCAGGAAATGAAAGGCAAGGCAAATAGAGACAAGACAAGGCAAGAAAAATCCAGGCAAAGCAAGGTAAATTCAGGCAACGCAAACCCAGGCAATTCAAATCCAGGCAAGGCAAATCAAGGCAAATGAAGGCAACGCAAATCTCGGCAAGGCAAACCAAGGCAAATCCAGGCAAGAGAAATCCAGGCAAAAAAAAAGGCAAGGCAAATCCAGGCAGGACAAGGCAAATCCAGGCAAAGCAAAGCAAGGTTATTCCAGACAAGGCAAGATAAAGCAAATCCAGGGAAGGCGAGGCAAGGCAAATCCAGACAAGGCAAGGCAAATCCAGGCAATGGAAATTAAAGTTATGCAAGGCAGAGCAAATAAAGAAAAGGAATAGAAAGGCAAGGCATATTCTGAAAAGGCAAGGCAAAATAAATTAAGGCAAAGCAAATTTATGCAAACAAGGCAAGGCAAATCCAAGCAAGGCAAAACAAGGTAAACCCAGGCAAGGCAAGGGAAGGCAAATCCAGGCAAAACAAATCCAGGCAAGGCAAGGCAAGGCGAATAAACACAATGCAAGGAAAAACCAATCCAGGCAAGGCAAATACAGGCAAAACAAGGCAAGGCGAATCCAAGCAAGGCAAATCCAGGTAAGGCAAGGCAAGGCAAGGAAAGGAAAGGAAAACTCAGACAAGGCAAATCCAGGCAATGCAAAACAAGGGAAATCCAGGCAATGCAAACCTAGGCAAGACAAGGCAAGGCAAATCCAGGAAGGTCAAAGCAAAGCAAATCCAGGGCAAGCAAATCCAGGAAAGAAAAGGCAAATCTAGGCAAGGCAAAACAAGGCAAGACATAGCAAAAACAAATCCAGGTAAAACAAAGCAAGGCAAGGCAAATCAAGGCAAATGAAGGCAATGCAAATCTCGGCAAGGCAAACCAAGGCAAATCCAGGCAAGAGAAATCCAGGCAAAAAAAGGCAAGGCAAATCCATGCAAAGAAAATCCAAGCAAGGCAAGGCAAGGAAAATACAGGCAAGTCAAATCTAGGCAAGGCAAATCCAGGCAAGACAAATGCAGGCAAGGCAAGGTATGGCAAATTTAGGCAAGGCAAATCAATGCAAGGCAAGGCAAGGCAAATCCAGGCATGGAAAATTCAGTCAAGGCAAAATAAGCAAATCCAAGCAAGGCAAATCCAATCAAGGCAACGCAAGTCAAATTCAGGCAAGGCAAATCCAGGAAAGTCAAGTCAAGGCAATATTAGGCAAGGCAAATCAAGGCAATGCAAATCCAGGCAAATCCAGGCAAAGCAAATCCATGCAAGGCAAGGCAAGGCAAGGCAAGGCAATTTGACACAAGGCAAGGCAAATCCAGACAAGGCAAAACAAGGCAAATGCAGTCAAGGCTAATCTAGGCAAGGCAAGGCAAGGCAAATCTAGACAAGTCAAGGCAAGGCAAATCCAGAAAAGATAAATCCAGGCACAGCAAGGCAAGGGAAATCTAGGCAAGGTAAGACAAGGCAAATCCAGGCAAAGCAAGGCAAAACCAGTCAAGGCAAATCCAGACAAAGCAAGGCAAAACCAGGCAAGGCAAATCCATGCAAGGCAAGGTAAGACACAGCCAGGCAAGGCAAATCAAAGAAAGGGAAGGCAAAGCAAATCCAGGCAAGGCAAATCCAGGCAAAACAAGGCAAAGTAAATTCTGGCAAGAAAAATCCATTCAGGGAAAGGCAAGGCAAATCCAGGAAAGAAAAATTCAGGCAAGGCAAAAGGGGAAAATCCATGTAAGCAATATCTAGGCAAGACCAGGCAAGGCAAATTCAGGCAAGGCAAATCCATGCAAGGCAAGGCAAGGCAAGGCAAAATTCAGGCAAATCCAGACAAGGGAATGCAAGGCAAATCTAGGCAAGACACATCCAGGCAAGGCAAGGCAAGGCAAGGCAAATCTAAGCAATGCAAGGCAAGGCAAATCCAGGAATGGCAATTCCAGGCAAGGCAAGGCAAGGCAAATCCAGGCTAGGTAAATTGAGTCAGGTAAAGGCAAGCAAACCTAGGAAAGGCGAGGCAAGGCAAATCAAGGCAAGGCAAGGCAAGGCAAATTCAGGCAACGTAAATTGAATCCAGGCAAAGAAACACAAACTTATGCAAGGTGAGGCAAATTCGGACAAGGCAAGGCAAATCCAGGCAAGGCAAGGCACGGGAAAGTAAGGCAAAGCAATGAAGAAAAAATTCATTCAAGGCAAAGCAGTGCAAGGCATATCCAGGCAAGACAAAACAAGGTAAATCCAAGCAAAGCAAACTCAAGCAAGGCAAGGCAAGGAAAATCCAGAAGAGTAAAAACAAGGCAAGTTTAGAAAAGCCAAGGCAAGAAAATGCAAGGAAAATCCAAGCAAATCCAGGCAAGGCAAATCCCAGGATGGCAAGGCAAGGCAAATCGTGGCAAGGCAAATCTAGGAAATGCAAAACAAGACAAATCCAAGCAAGGCAAATATAGGCAAGACAAATCAAGGCAAATTCAGGCAAGGTAAATACAGGAAAGACAAGGCAAGACAAATTCAGGCAAGGAAAATCCAGGCAAGGCAAGAAAAGGCAAATTCAGAAAAAGAAATGCAAGGCAAATCCAGACAAGGCAAATCCAAGCAAGGCAAGGCAAGGCAAATCCAGGCAAGGCAAATCCAGGCAAGGCAAATTTAGGCATGGCAAATCCAGGAGAGAAAAGGTAAGGCAAATCAAGGCAATGCATAACCAGGCAAAGCATGGCAAGAAAATCAAGGCAAGGCAAACCCAGGCAAGGCAAGGCAAAGCAAATTAAGGTAAGTCAAGGCAAGGCAAATCCAGGCAAGGCAAATCAAGGAAAGGCAAGTCAAGGAAAATCTAAGCATGGCAAATCCAGGCAAGGCAAGGCAAGGCAAGGCAAATCCAGGCAAGGCAAATTGAGACGCACAAGGCAAGGCAAGACAATTCTAGGCAAAGAAATTCCAGGCAAGATAAGGCAAGCCAAAGCAACGCAATTCCAGACAGGGAAATTCCGGCCTATGCAAGGAAAGGCAACGCAAGAAAATTTCCAGCAAGACAAAAATTTCAGGCAAGGGAATTCAAGGCAAGGCAAAACAAGGCAAAAAAGGCCAATTCCAGGCAAGGCAATTTCAGCTAAGGCAAAGCAGGACAATTCCAGGCAATGCAATTCCAGTCGAGGCAAGAAAAGGCAACACAAGGCAAGGCAATTCTAGGCAAGGCAACTCAGGCGAGAAAAAGCAAAGCTAGACAATTCGAAGCAAAGGAGTTCCAGTCCAGGCAAGGTAAGACAAGGAAATTCCACATAAGGCTATTCTAAAAAAGGCATGGCAGGGCAATTGTAGGCAAGGAAAAGCAAGGCAATGCAAGGCAATTCCAGGCAAAGCAATTCCAGGTAAGGCAATGCAAGACAATTCCAGGCTAGGTAATTCCAGGCAAGACAATTCTAGGCATGGCAAGGCAAGGCAAGGGAAGGCAAGGCAAGGCAAGGCAGAGAAAGGCAATTTCAGGAAAGGTAATTTTAGGTAAGGCAATGAAAGGGAATTCCAGAGAAGGCAACTCCAGGCAATGGAAGGCAGGGCAATTGCAGGCAAGGGAATTGCCAGAGAGGCAATTCCGAAGAGATTAATGCAAGAGAAAGGAGGGAAAAGCAATCCCAGGCAAGGTAATTTCCAGTAAAACAAGGAAAGGCAATTCCAGAAAAGGCAACTCCAGACAAGGCAAGGCAAGCCAATTCCAGTCAAGGCAATACCAGGCAAGGCAACAAAACGCAGGGCAAGGCAATTCCAATCAAGGCAAGGAAATGCAAGGCTACTCCACTCAAGGCAATTCCAGGCAATGCAATGCAAGGCAAGGCAAGGCAAAAATATTCCAGGTAAGGAAATTCCAGGCAAGGCAAGGAAAGGCAAGGCAAGGCACAGACATTTCAGGCAAGGTAATTTCAGGCAAGACAAGGCAATGCAATGCAAGGCAATTTCAAGCAAGGCAATTCCAGGCAAGGCAAGAAATGGCAAGAAATGGCAAGGCAAGGCAGGGCAATACTAAGCAAGGCAATTCCAGCAAGGCAGGGCAGGGATATATAGGGCCATTCCAGGCAACACTCTTTTAGGCAAGGCAAGGCAATCCAAGGCAGTTTCAGAAAAGCCAATTTGATGCACGGCAAGGCAAGGCAATTCCAGGAAAGGCAAGGCGAGGCAGGGCAATTCCAGGCAGAGAAATTTCAGGCAAGGCAGGGCAATTCCAGGCAGGGCAATTCCGGTCAAGGCAAGGCAAAGGAAGGCAAGGCAAGGTAATTCCAGAAAAGGAAAGAAAAGGCAGGGCAATTTCAAGCAGAGCAATTTCAGGCAAAACAAGGCAATTCCAAGCAGGGAAATTCTGGACAAGGCAAGGAAAGGCAACGCAATTCGAGGCAAGGCAATTCCAGGCAAGGAAAGGCAAGGCAAGGCAGAGAAAGGCAATTCTAGGCAAGGCAATTATGGCTAAGGCAAGGCAAGGCAATTCCAGTCAAGGCAATTCCAGGCAAGGTAAGTCAAGGCAAGTCAAGGCAATGGAAGGCAAGGCAATTCTAGGCAAAAAAATTTCAGGAGAGGAAAGGCAAGGCAAGGCAATTTGAAACAAGGAAACTTTAGTCAAGGCAAGGCAAGACAAGGCAATTTCAGTCAAGGCTATTCCAGGGAAGGCAAGACAGGGCAATTCCAGGCAAGAAAAAGCAGGGCAAGGCAAGGCAATTTCAGGCAAGGCAATTTTAAGCAAGAAAATTCTAAGCAAGGCAAGGCAAGGAAAGGCAATTTCAGGCAAGGTAATTCTAGGCTAGGCAAGGCACGGCAAGGAATGCAGTGAAATTTTTTTGCAAGGCAATTCCAGGCAAGACAGAACAAGGAAATGTAGGGCAATGCTATGCAAGGATCTTTTAGGCAAGGCAAGGAATCGCTAGGCAATTTCAGGAAAGTCAACTTCAGGCACAACAAGGCAATGCAAGACAAGGCAAGGCAAGGCAAAAAAAAGGCAATTCCAGGCAAGGCAATTTCAGGCAATACAAGGCAATTCCAGGCTAGACAATTCCAGACAAGGCAAGGCAAGGCAAGGCAACCCAAGGCAAGGGAAAGCAATTCCAAGCAAGACAATACAAGGCAAGGCAATCCCATGCAAGAAAAGGCAAGGCAATGCCAGGCAATTGTGGGAAAGTCAATTCCAGACAAGGAAAGGCAAGGCAAATCGAGGCAAGTCAAAGCAAGGCAATTGCAGGGAAGGCAAGACAAGGCAAGGCAATTCCAGGCAAGGAAAGACAAGACAAGGCAAGGCAATTCCAGACAAGTTAATTTAAAGCAAGGCAAGAAAAGTCAATTCCAGGCAAGGCAACTTCAGGGACGTCAAGGTAAGGCAAGGCAATGCAATTCTAGGTAAGACAATTCAATGTAAGAGAAGGCAATTCCAGTCAAGAAAATGTAAGGCAATGCAAGACAAGGAAATTCTAGGCAAGACAATTAAAGGTGAGGAAAGGCAAAGCAAGGCAATTCAAAACAAGGCAACTCCAGTCATGGCAAGGCAAGAAAAGGCAATTCCAGGCAAGGCAATTTCAGGGAAAGCAAGTCAGGGCAATTCCAGTCAGGAAAAGCAAAACAAGGCAAGGCAAGGCAATGCAATGCAATGCAATGCAATTTTAAGCAAAGAAATACCAGGCAAGGCAAGGCAAGGCAATTCCAGACACTGTAACTCTAGGCTAAGCAAGTCAAGGCAAGGAAAGGCAGTGCAATTCTAGGTAAGGCAATTCCAGGCAAGGAAGGGCAAGGCAATTTAGGGCAATGCCAGGCAAGGAAAGGCAAGGCAGTTTTAGGAAAGTCATTTTTAGGCACGGCAAGGAAAGGCAAGGAGAGTCAATTTGAGGCGAGGCAATTCCAGACAAGGCAAGGCAAAAAAATTTCAGGATAGAAAATTCCAGGTAATGCAAGGAGAAAAAGGCAATGCAAGGCAATTCCAGGCAAGAACATTCCAGGCAAGGCAATCACATGCAAGGCAATGCAAGGCAATTCTGGAAATGTCAATTCCAGGCAAGAAAAGACAAGCAAATTCCAGGCAAGGCAAGGCAATGCAGTGAAATTCCAGGCAGGAAATTTTCAGACAAGGTAATGCAAGGCAGATCAGTTCTGGGCAAAGCCAAGGCAAGGCAATTTTAGGCAGGGCAATTCCAGGCTAGGCAAAACAAGGCAATTCAAAAAATTCCCAGTAAGGCAAGGAAATACCAGGCGAGGCAAGGAAAGGCAAGGCTAAGAAAGTGAAGATAAGGAAAGGCAAGGCAATTCCAGGCAAGGCAAGGCAAGGCAAAATGAAGAAAGACAAGGCAAATCCAGGCAGCGAAGTTTCAGGCAAGGGAAAACAAGGTAAGAAAAAACAAGGTAAGGCAAGTCCAAGCTAGGCAATTGCAAAAAAGGCAATTCCAGGCAAGGCAAGGCAACACAAGGCAATTCCAGGCAAGGCAAATCCACGTAGGCCAAGTCATGGCAATTTGAGGAAAGGCAAATTCAATCAAGGCAAGGCAAGGCAAGGCAAATCCAGGCAAGGCAATACAAGGCAGTTCCAGGCAAGGCAATTTCATGTAAGGCAAGGCCAGGCTATTCCAGGAAAGGCAAATCCAGGCAAGACAAGGCAAGGCAATTTCAGGCAAGGTAATTCCAGGAAAGGCAATTCCAGACAAGGCCAGGAAATCCAAGGCAATTTTAGGCAAGGCAAGGAAAGGCAATTCCAGGAAAGAAAATTTCTAGGCAATTTCAGGCAAGTAAATTCCAGGCAAGACTAGGCAAAGAAATTGCAGGCAAGGCAGATCCAGGCAAGGCAAGGCAAGGCAAGGCAGGGCAGTTTCAGGCACAGCAATTTCAGGCAAGACAAGACAAGGCAGATAGAGTCCAGGCAGGGCAATTCCAGACAATGCAAGGCAACGCAAGACAATTCTAGGCAAGGCAATATTAAGCAAGGTAAGTCAAGCCAAAGCAAGGCAATTCCAGACAGGGCAATTTCAGGCTAGGCAAGGAAAGGCAATGCAAGAAAATTTCCAGAAACGCAAAAATATTCCAGGCAAGTGAATTCAAGGCAAGGCAAAACAAATCAATGCAGGCCAATTTCAGGCAAGCCAATTAGGGATAAAAAGGGAAGGCAAATCAGGGCAATTCCAGGCAAAGCAATTCGAGGCAAGGCAAGGCAAGGCAAGGCAATGCAATTCCAGGCAAGGCAAGGCAAGGGAAGATAAAACAATGCCAGGCAAGGCAATTCCAGGCGAGGCAAGAAAAGGGAAGGCAAGGCAAGGCAATGCAATTCTAGGCAAGGCAATTGCAGGAAAGGCAATTCCAGGCAAGGCAAGGCAAGACAAGACATATAAAGCAATTCCAGGCAAGGCAATTTTATGTAAAGGAAGCGAGGCAATTCCAGGGAAGATAACTCCAGGCAATGCCAGGCAGGGAAACTCCACCAAGACAATTGCTGGAAAGGCAATTTCAGAAAAATTAAGGCAAGAGAAGGCACGGAAATGCAATCCCAGGCAAGGCCATTTCAGGTATGTCATGGCAAGGCAATTTCAGGGAAGGCAACTCCAGACAAAGCAAGGTAAGGCAATTCCAGGAAAGGCAAGTCCAGGCAAGGCAAAACAACGCAGGGCAAGGCAACTCCAATCAAAGCAAGGCTATTTCAGACAAGGCAATGAAAGGCAAGGCAAGGCAAAAATAATCCAGGTACAGAAATTCCAGGCAAGGCAAGGACATTCCAGGCAAGGCAATTTTACACCAAGAAAGACAATGCAATGCAAGGCAACTCCAAGCAAGGATATTTCAGGCAAGGCAAGGCAAGAAAAAGCAAGGCAAGCAAGGCAAGGCAGGGCAATTCTAAGCAAGGCAATTCCAGCAAGGCAGGGCAAGGGTATCTAGGGAAGTTCCAGACAGTGCTCTTTTAGGCAAGGCAAGGCAATCCAAGACAATTTCAGAATAGTCGATTTTATGCATGGCAATGCAAGGCAAGGCAATTCCAGAAAAGGCAGGGCAAGGCAGGGCAATTTTAGGCAGGGCAAGGCATGTCAAGGCAAGGCAATTTCAGACAGGGCAATTCCAAGCTATGCAAGGCAAGGCAATGCAGAAAATCTTTCAGCAAGGCATGGAAATTTCAAGCAAGGCAATTCCAGGCAAGGCAAGGAAAGGCAGGGCAATTTCAGCCAAGGCAAGGCAAGGCAGGGCAATTCCAGGCAGGGCAGTTTCAGCCAAGGCAAGGCAAGGCAGGGAAATTTTAGGCAAGGCAATTTTAGACAAGAAAAGTCAAGGCAATTCTAGGCAAGGCAATTCCAGGCAAGGCAAGGCAAGCCAAGGCAAGGCAATTCGAGACAGGGCAATTCCAGGCTAGGCAACACAATAAAATGAAAGAAAACTCCCAGCAAGGCATGAAAATTTTAGGCACGGAAATTTCAGGCAAGGCAAGGCATGGCAATTCCAGGCAAGATAATTTGAGGTAAGGAAAGGCAAGGCAAAGCAGGAAAATTCCAGGCAAAGCAATTCAAGGCAAGGCAAGGCAGGGAAATTTCAAGCAAGGCAATTTGAGGCAAAACAAAGAAAGGCAAAAAAGGGCAATTCCAGAAAGGCTATTTTAGGCAAGGCACGTCAAGGCAATTAAAAGCAAGACAACTCCAGGCAAGGTAATTCCAGGCAAGGCAAAGAAATGTAATTCCAGGCAAGGCAAGGCAAAGTAAGTTAGGCAATACAATTCTAGGCAAGACAATTTCAGGCACAGCAAAGCAAGGCAAAACAAGGCAATTCCAGGCAAGGTAAGGCAAGGCAGGGCAATTCCAGGCAGGGCAATTTTTGGTAAAGTAAGGCAAAACAGGGCAATTCCAGGAAGGGCAATTTCAGGTACGGCAAGGCAAGGGAGCACAATTTCAGGGAGAAAAATTTTAGACAAGAAAAAACAAGGCAATTCTAGGCAAGGCAACTCCAGGCAAAGCAAGGCAAGCCAATTCAAGGCAATTCCAGACACGGCAATTGCATGGTAAGCAAGGCAAGGCAATGCAAGAAAACATTCGGCAAGGCAAGTAAATTTCAGGCACAGCAATTTTAGGCAAAACAATGCATGGTAATTCCAGGCAAGGGCATTTCAGGCGAGGCAAAACAAGGCAAGGCAGGTTGAATTTAGACAAGGCAATTCAAGGTAAGGAAAAGCAAGTCAAAACAGTGCAACTCCAGACAAGGCAATTTGAGGCAAGGCAACGCAGAAAAATTTCAAACAAGGCAATTTGAGGTATGGCAAGGCAAGTCAAAAAAAAAACGGCAATTCCAGGCAAGCGATTTTAGGGAAAACAAGACAAGGCAATTCCAGGCAAGGCAAGGCAATTTCAGGAAAGGCAAGAAAAAAAAAATCGAGGCAAGGGAATTCCAGGCAAGAAAAGGTAAGGCAAGGAAATGCAAATCTAGCCAAGGTAATTTGAGGCAAGGCAAGGTAATGTAATGCAAGGCAATTCCAGGAAAGACAATTTCTGGCAATGCAAGGCAGGGCAATAGATATGCAATTCCAGGCAACGCAAGAAAATAAAAGGCAGGAAAAGGCAATTCCAGGTCAGGCAAGGCAAGGCAATTTCAGGTAATGCAAAACAAGGCAAGTCAAGGCAAGGCAATTCCAGGCAAGGCAATGCCATGCAAGAAAAGGCGAGGCAATGCAAGGCAATTCCAGGAAAGTTAATTCCAGGCAAGGAAAGACGAGGCAATTCCAGGCAAGGCAAGGAAGTGCGACTCATGGCAAGGAAATTTCAGGCAAGGTAATGCAAGGCAGGTGAGTTTGGGGCAAGACAATGCAAGGTAATTATACGCAAGGCAATTCCAGGCAAGGCAAGGCAAGCCAAGGCAAAACAATTCCAAGCAGGGCAATTCCAGGCTAGGCAAAGATAGGCAATGCAAAAAAAAAATCCAGGCAAAACAAGGTAATACCAGCCAAAAAAAGGAAAGGCATGGCAAAGAAAATCAATACAAGAAAAGGCAAGGCAATTCCAGGCCAGGCAATTCTAGTCAAGGCAAGGCAAGGAAAGAAAAGACAAGGCAAGACAAAGCAAATCCATGCAAGGCAGTTCCAGGCAAGGCAAGGCAAGGCAATTCCAGGCTAGGCAATTGCAGGAAAGGTAATTCCAGTCAAGGCAAGGCAAGGCAAGAAAATTCCAGAAGAGAAAACTCCAGGCAAGAGCAGAAAAGTCAGGACAATTTAAGGCAAGGCAAGGCAAGGCAATTCCAGACAAGAAAATTTCTGGCATGGCATGTCAATGCAAGGCAATTCCATGCAAGTAAATTCCAGGCAAGGCTAGGCAGGAAAACTGCAGGTAAGGCAAATCAAGGCAAGGCAAAAAAGGCAATTCCAGGCAAGGCAAATCCAGGCAAGGCAATTCCAGGCTAGGCAATTTCAGGCAAGGCAAGACAAGAAAATTCCAGAAAAGGCAACTCCAGGCAAAAGCAGAAAAGTCAAAGCAATTCCAGGCAAAACAAGGCAAGGCAATTCCAGACAAGAAAATTGCTGGCATGGCATGTCAATGCAAGGCAATTCCATGCAAGTAAATTCCAGGCAAGGCTAGGCAAGAAAATTGCACTTAAAACAAATCCAGGCAAGGCAAGGCAAGGCAAGGCGATTTCAGGCAAGGCAAAACAAAAGAATTCCAGGCAAGACAATGCAAGAAAAGGCAAGACAATTCCATAAAGGGTAATTCCAGGCAAGGTAAGGCAAGGCAAAGCAATTCTAGACAAGGCAATTCTAGGCGAGGAAAGGCAAGGCAAGGCAATTCAAAACAAGTCAACTCCATTCAAGGCAAGGCAAAACAAGGCAATTCCACACAAGTCTGTTTCAGGGAAGGCAAGGCAGGGCAATTCCAGGCAAGGAAAAGCGAGGCATGGCAAGGCAATGCAATGCAAGGCAATTCCAAGCAAAAAAATTTCAGGCAAGGCAAGGCGAGGCAATTCTGGGAAGGCAATTCTACACTATGCAAGGCTAGGCAAGAAAAAGCAGAGCAATTCTAGGCAAGACAATTCCAGGCAAGGCATGGCAAGGCAATGTAGGGCAATGCCAGGCAAGGCTCTTTTAGGCAAGGCAAGGCAAGGCAATGCAAGGCAAGGAAAGGAGAGTGAATTCAAGGCAAGGCAATCCCAGGCAAGGCAAGGCAATTTCAGGCTAAGCAATTCCAAGCAACGCAAGGCAAGGCAAGGCAAGGCAAGGTAAGGCAAGGCAAGGTAAGGCAAGGCAAGGCAATTGCAGGCAAGACAATTCCAGGCAAGAAAATTCCAGGCAAGGCAATCCCATGCAAGGAAAGGCAAGGCAATGCAAGGCAATTCTGGGAAAGTCAATTCCAGGCAAAAAAAGGTGAGGCAATTTCAGGCAACGCAAGGCAAGGCAGTGAAATTCCAGGCAGGGAAATTTCAGGCAAGGTAATGCAAGGCAGGTCAGTTCTGGGCAACACAAGACAAGGCAATTATAGGCAAGGCAATTCCAGGCAAGGAAAGGCAAGCCAAGGCCAAACAATTCAGACAGGACAATTCCAGGCTAAGCAAATCAAGGCAATGCAAAAAAATTCCAGGCAAGGCAAGGAAAGTCAAGGCAAGGCAATGGAAAGCAAATTCAAGAAAGCCAAATCTAGGCAAGGTAATGCAAAGCAAGCCAAGCCAAGCCAAGCCAAGGCAAATTTAGGCAAGGCAGTTCCAGGCAATACAAGACAAGGCACGAGAAGCAAGGCAATTCCAGGCTAGACAATTGCAGGAAAGGCAAGGCAGCAGAAGGCAATTCCAGGCAAGGCAATTCCATGTAAAGCAAGGCAGGGCAATTCTATAAAAGGAAAATCCAGGCAAGGCAAGGCAAGGCAATCTCAGGCTAGGCAAGACAAGGCAAGAAAATTTCCCACAAGACAAGTCAATGCGAGGCAATTTTAGGCAAGTAAGTTTCAGGAAAGTTTAGGCAAGGCAAGGCAGGGCACGGCAATTTCAGGCAAAGCAAGGCAAGGCAGAGCAATTGCAGACAGGGCAATTTCAGGCAAGGCAAGAAAATGCACGGCAATTCCAGTCAGGGCAATTCCAGACAACACAAGGCAAGGCAAGACAATTCTAGGCAAGGCAATTCCAGGCAAGGCAAGGCAAGCCAAAGCAAGGCAATTCCAGACAGAAAAATTCCAGGCTAGGCAAGAAGAGGCAATGCAAGAAAATTTCCAGCAATGCAAAATATTTCTGGCAAGGGAATTCAAGACAAGGCAAAACAAGGCAAGGCAGGCCAATTTTATCCAAGGCAATTCGAGGTAAGAAAAGGCAAGGCAAAGCAGGGTAATTCCAGGCAAGGCAATTCGAGACAAGGCAAGGCAGAGAAATCCCAAGCAAGGCAATTCGAGGCAAGACAAAGAAAGGTAAAAAAGGTCAATTTCAGGCAAGGCAATTGCCAGAAAGGCAATTCCAGGCAAGCCAAGGCAAGACAAGACAGGGAAAGGTATTTCCTGGCAAGACAATTTCAGCTAAGGCAAGGCAAGACAATTCCAGGCAAGGCAATCCCATTCAAGGCAAGGCAAGGCAATTCTATGCGAGAAAAAAAAGCAAGACAATTCGAATCAAGGCAATTTCAGTCAAGGCAAGGCAAGACAAAGCAATTCCAGGTAAAGCAACGCAAGACAATTCCAGGCAAGTCAATTCAATGCAAGGCAATTCTAGGCAAGGCAAGGAAAAACAAGGCAAGACAAGGCAATTTCAGGCAAGGCAATTTTAGGTTAGGCAGGGAAAGGGAAGACAAAGCAAGGTGAGGTAATGCAATTATAGGCAAGGCAATTTCAGAAAAGGGAATTCCAGGCAAGGAAAGGCAGGACAAGGCAGAGAAAGGCAATTTCACGCATGGCAATTTTAGGTAAGGCAAGACAAGGCAATTCCAGGCAAGGCAATTTTAGGCAAGGCAAGCCAAGGGAAAGCAAGACAAGGCAATGTGGTTATAGGCAAGGCAATTGCAAGACAGGCAATTCCAGGCAAGGCAAGGCAAGACAAGGCAAAGAAAGGCAATTTTACGCATGGCAATTTTAGGTAAGGCAATACAAGGCGATTCCAGGGAAGGCAACTCCAGGCAATGCAAGGCAGGGCAATTTCAGGCAAGGCAATTTCCAGAAAGGCAATTCCAGGAAAATTAAGGCAAGAGAAGGAAGAAAAAGCAATCCCAGGCAAGGAAATTTCAGGTAAGGCAAGGCAAGGAGATTCCAAGGAAGGCAACTTCAGACAAGGTAAGGCAAGGTAATTCCAGGCAAGGCAAGACAATGCAAGGCAAGGCAATTTCAATCAAGCCATGGCATTGCAAGGCTATTCCAAACAAGGAAGTTCCAGACAATGAATGGCAAGGCAAAGCAGAAAAATTTTAGGTAAAAATTACAGGCAAGGCAAGGCAAAACAAGGACATTACAGGCAAGGCAATTTCAGGAAAGGCAAGGCAATGCAAGGCAAGGCAATTCCAAGCAAGGAAATTCCAGGCAAGGCAGGGAAAAAAAGGAAAGGCAAGGAAAGGTAAGGCAAGGCAGGGCAATTCTAAGGAAGAAAGCTACAGGCAAGACAGGGCAAGTGTACATAGAGAAATTCCAGGAAAGGTTCTTTTAGGTAAGGCATGGCAATGCAAGGCAATTTCAGGAATGTCCATTTTAGGCATGGAAAGCCAAGGCAAGGAAAAGCAAGAAAATTACAGGTAAGGCAATTCTAGGCAAGACAATAGCAGAAAAGGCAATTCCAGACAAGGCAAGGCAATGCAAGACAAGGCAGAGAAAGGCAATTCCAGACAAGGAAAATTTAGGTAAGGCAAGGAAAGACAATTTCAGAAAAGGCAACTCCAGGCAATGCAAAGCAGGACTATTTCTGGAAGGGCAATTGCTGTAAAGGCAATTTCAGAAAAATTAAGGCAAGAGAAGGCAGAGAAAGGCAATCCCAGGCCAGGCAATCCCATGCCAGAAAAGACAAGGCAATGCAAGGCAATTGCAGAAAAGTCTATTCCAGGCAAAGAAAAAAAGGCATGGCAAATCCAGGAAAGGCAAGGCAAGGCAGTTCCAGAAAGGTAATTCCAGGCAAGGCAAGGAAATGCAACTCGAGGCAAGGCAATACCAGGGAAGGTAAGGCAAGGCAAGGCAAGGCACTGCAATTCAAGGCAAGGCAGTTCCAGGGGAGGAAAGACAAGGCAAGGTAATTCAAAACAAGGCAACTCCAGTCAAGGCAAGGAAAGACAAAACAATTCCAGGCATGGCTATTTTAGGAAAGGCAAGACATGGCAATTCCAGGCAAAAAAAGCAAGACAAGGCAAGGTAATGCAATGCAAGGCAATTCCAAGCAAGGAAACTCCAGGCAAGGCAAGGCAATTCCAGGCAAGGCAAGGCAATTCCAGGCAAGGCAATTATAGGCTAGGCAAGGCAAGGCAGGGAGAGGCATTGCAATTTCAGGCAAGTCAATTCCAGACAAGGCAGGACAAGGCAATGTAGGGCAACTTCAGGAAAAGCTTTTTTTGGCAAGGCAAGGCAAAGAAAGAAAATTTCAAAAAAGTCAATTTTAGGCACAGCAAGGCAAGAAAAGGAAAGGGAATGAAAGTCAATTTCAGGCAAGAAAATTCCAGACAGAACAAGGCAAGGCCTTCAGGCTAGGCAATTCCAGTCAAGGCAAGGCAAGACAAAGCAATTCCATGCAAGGCTATTCCAGGGAAGGAAAGGCAGAACAATTCGAGTCAAGAAAAAGATAGGCAATGCAAGGTAATTCCAGGCAGGGCAATTTCAGGTAAGGCAAGGCAAGAAAATTCCAGGCAAGGAAATTTTTTTAATTTAATTTTTTTAAAAATTTTTATTGCATTTTAGGTTTTAGGGTACATGTGCAAAATGTGCAATACAGTTACATAGGTACACACATGGCAGTGTGTTTTGTTGCCTTCCTCCCCTTCACTCACATTTGGCATTTCTCCCCAGGCTATTTCTCCCTAGCTCCCCACCGCACTGTCCCACCATTCCCCACAATAGACCCCAGTGTGTTGTAGACCCCTCCCTGTGTCCATGTGTTCTCATTTTTCTCACCCACCTGAGTGAGAATATGTGGTATTTCCCTTTTTTTTAATTTTTATTGCATTTTAGGTTTTGGGGTACATGTGCAGAACGTGCAAGATAGTTGCATAGGTACGCACATGACAGTGTGTTTTGTTTCCTTCCTCCCCTTCACCCACATTTGGCATTTCTCCCCAGGCTATCCCTCCCCAGCTCCCCCCCCCACTGGCCCTAACCTATTCCCCTGAATAGACCCCAGTGTGTAATACCCCCTCCCTGTGTCCATGTGTTCTCATTTTTCTCACCC
This sequence comes from Saguinus oedipus, assembly GCA_031835075.1. Taxonomy (NCBI): domain Eukaryota; kingdom Metazoa; phylum Chordata; class Mammalia; order Primates; family Cebidae; genus Saguinus; species Saguinus oedipus. Next base: position 20,833,094 of record CM063181.1, read on the forward strand.
ACCTATGAGTGAGAATATGCGGTATTTCCTTTTCTGTTTTTGTGTCAGTTTGCTGAGAATGATGTTCTCCAGATTCATCCATGTCCTTAAAAAGGACACAAACTCATCATTTTTGATTGCTGCATAATATTCCATGGTGTATATGTGCCACATTTTTCCAGTCCAGTCTATCATCGATGGACATCTGGGTTGGTTCCAGGTCCTTGCTATTGTAAACAGTGTTGCAATAAAAATTCGTGTGCATGTGTCCTTATAGTAGAATGATTTATATTCCTTTGGATACATACCCAGTAATGAGATTGCTGGGTTAAATGAAATTTCTATTTCTAGGTCCTTGAGGAATCGCCACACTGTCTTCCAAAATGGTTGAACTAGTTTACACTCCCACCAAAAGTGTAAGAGTGTTCCTATTTCTCCACATCCTCTCCAGCATCTGTTGTCTCCAGATTTTTTAATGATCGCCATTCTAACTGGTGTGAGATGGTATCTCAATGTGGTTTCGATTTGCATATCTCTAATGACCAGTGATGATGAGCATTTATTCCTGTGTTTGTTGGCCTCATGTATGTCTTCTTTTGTAAAGTGTCTGTTCATATCCTTTGCCCATTTTTGAAAGGGGTTGTTTGTTTTTTTCCTGTAAATCTCTTTGAGTTCTTTGTAAATTCTGGATATCAGCCCTTTGTCAGATGCGTAAACTGCAAATACTTTTTCCCATTCTGATGGTTGCCAATTCACTCTAGTGACTTTTTCTTTTGCTGTGCAAAACCTGTGAAGTTTGATTAGGTCCCATTTGTCTATTTTGGCTTTTGTTGCCAATGCTTTCGGTGTTTTGGTCATGAAGTCCTTGCCTACTGCTATGTCCTGAATGGTTTTGCCTAGATTTTCTTCTAGGGTTTTTATGGTGTCAGGTCTTAAGTTTAAGTCTTTAATCCATCTGGAGTTAATTTTAGTGTAAGGTGTCAGGAAGGGGTTCAGTTCCTGCTTTCTGCACATGGCTAGCCAGTTTTCCCAACACCATTTATTAAACAGGGAATCCTTTTTCCATTGCTTGTTTTTTTCTGGTTTATCAAAGATTATATAACTGTAGATATGTTGTGTTGCCTCCAATGCCTCTGTTCTGTTCCATTGGTCTATATCTCTGTTTTGGTAACAGTACCATGCTGTTTTGATTACTGTATCCTTGTAGTATAGTTTGAAATCTGGTAGTGTGATGCCTCCCGCTGTGTTCTTTTTGCTTAGAATTGACTTGGTTTTGCGGGCTCTCTTTTGGTTCCATATGAAGTTCATGGTGGTTTTTTCCAGTTCTGTGAAGAAATTCAATGGTAGTTTGATGGGGATAGCATTGATTGTGTAAATTACTTTGGGCAGTATAGCCATTTTCACAATATTGATTCTTCCTAATCACGAACATGGAATGTTTCTCCATCTGTTTGTGTCCTCTCATGTCATTGAGCAGTGGTTTGTAGTTTTCCTTAAAGAGGTCCCTTACGTTTCTTGTGAGTTGTATTCCTAGGTATTTTATTTTCTTTGTAGCAATTGTGAATGGCAGTTCGTTCTTCATTTGGTTCTCTTTAAGTCTGTTATTGGTGTATAGGAATGCTTGTGAATTTTGCACATTGATTTTATATTTTGAAAGTTTGCTGAAGTTGCTTATCAGTTTCAGAAGTTTTTGGGCTGAGCTGATCGAGTCTTCTAGATATACTATCATGTTGTCTGCAAATAGAGACAATTTGGCTTCCACCTTTCCTATTTGAATACCCTTTATTTCTTTTTCTTGCCTGATTGCTCTGGCTAGAACTTCCAGTACTATGTTGAATAGGAGTGGTGAGAGAGGGCATCCTTGTCTCGTGCCGGATTTCAAAGGGAATGCTTCCAGTTTTTGCCCATTCAGTATTGGCTGTTGGTTTGTCATAAATAGCTTTTATTACTTTGAGATATGTTCCATCAATACCAAGTTTATTGAGGGTTTTTAGCATAAAGGGCTGTTGAATTTTGTCAAATGTCTTCTCTGCCTCAATTGAGATAATTATGTGTTATTTGTTTTTGGTTCTGTTAATGTGGTGAATTACTTTTTTTTTTAATTTTTATTGCATTATAGGTTTTGGGGTACATGTGCAGAACGTGCAAGATAGTTGCATAGGTACACACATGGCAGTGTGTTTTGCTGCCTTCCTCCCCTTCACCCACACTTGGTATTCATCCCCAGGCTATCCCCCCCAGCCCCCCCCCGCTGTCCCTCCCCCATTTCCCCCAACAGTCCCCAGTGTATACTAGACCGCCTCTCTGTGTCCATGTGTTCTCATTTTTCTCACCCGCCTATGAGTGAGTATATGCGGTATTCCTTTTTCTGTTCTTGTGTCAGTTTGCTGAGAATGATGTTCTCCAGATTCATCCATGTCCCTACAAAGGACACAAACTCATCATTTCTGATTGCTGCATAATATTCCATGGTGTATATGTGCCACATTTTCCCAGTCCAGTCTATCATCGATGGGCATTTGGGTTGGTTCCAGGTCTTTGCTATTGTAAACAGTGCTGCAATGAACATTCGTGTGCATGTGTCCTTATAGTAGAACGATTCACAGTCTTTTGGATAGATACCCAGTAATGGGATTGCTGGGTCAAATGGAATTTCTATTTCTAGGTCCCTGAGGAATCGCCACACTGTCTTCCACAATGGTTGAACTAATTTACACTCCCACCAACAGTGTAAGAGTGTTCCTATTTCTCCACATCCTCTCCAGCATCTGCTGTCTCCAGATTTTTTAATGATCGCCATTCTAACTGGTGTGAGATGATATCTCAATGTGGTTTTGATTTGCATCTCTCTAATGACCAATGATGATGAGCACTTTTTCATATGTTTGTTGGCCTCATGTATGTCTTCTTTTGTAAAGTGTCTGTTCATATCCTTTGCCCATTTTTGAATGGGCTTGTTTGTTTTCTTTCTGTAAATCTGTTTGAGTTGGTGAATTACATTTATAGACTTGTGTATGTTGAACCAGCCTTGCATCCTTGGGATGAATTCTAGTTGGTCATGATGGATAAGTTTTTTAATGTGCTGTTGCAATCGGTTTGCCAGTATTTTATTGAAGATTTTTGCATCTATGTTCATCATGAATATTGGCCTGAAGTTTTCTTTTCTTGTTAAGTCTTTGCCGGGTTTTTGGTATCAGGATGATGTTGGTCTCATACAATGATTTGGGAAGGGTTTCCTCTTTTTGAATTATTTGGAATAGTTTCAGAAGAAATGGTACTAGATCCTCTTTGTGTGTCTGGTAGAATTCGGCTGTGAACCCATCTGGACCTGGGCTTTTTTTGTGTGGTAGGCTCTTAATTGCTGCATCAACCTCAAACAGGCAAGGGAATTTTATGCAAGGCAATTCTATGCAAGGCAAGGCAACGCAAGACAAATTAATGCCAGGCAAGGCAGTTCCAGGGAAGGCAATGTAATGGAAGGCAAGGCAAGGCAATGCAATTATAGTCAAGGCAATTGCAGGAAGGGCAATTTCAGGCAAGGCAAGGCAATGCAAGACAAGTTAGAGAAAGGTAATTCCAGGCAAGGCAACTTTAGGTAATGCAAGGCAACTCTAGGTAAGGCAAGGCAAGGCAATTCCAGGCAATGCAAGGCTGGGAAATTTCAGGCAAGGCAATTGCCATAAAGGCAATTCCAGAAATATTAAGGCAAGAGAAGGCAGGAAAAGGGAATCCTAGGAAAGGCAATTTCAAGTGAGGCAAGGCAAGTCCATTGCACGAAGGCAACCTCAGACAAGGCAAGGCAAGGGAAGACAAGGCAAGGCAATTCCAGGCAAGGCAAGGGAAGACAAGGCAAGGCAATTCCAGGCAAGGCAATTTTAGGCAAGACAAGGCAATGCCAAGCAAGGAAATTCCTTTCACGGCAAGGAAAGAGAAGGCAATGAAATTCTAGGGAAGGCAATGCAAGGCAAAGCAATTTCAGGCAAAACAATTCTGTGCAATGCAAATCAAGGCAAGGCAAAATATTCTAGGTAAGGAAATTCCAGGAGAGACAAGGACATTCCAGGCAAGTTAATTCCTGGCAAGGCAAGGCAATGCAATGCAAGGAAATTTAAAGCAAGGAAATCTCAAGCAAGACAAGAATCGGCAAAGCAAGGCAAGGCAAGGCAAAGCAGAGAAATTCAAAGCAAGGCAATTTCAGGTAAGGCAGGGCAAGTGTATGTAGGGCAATTCCAGGCAATGCTCTTTTAGTAAGGCTAGCAATGCAAGGCACTTTTGGCAAAGTCAATTTTAGAAATGGCAAGGCAAGTCAAGTCAAGGAAATTCCAGGAAAGGCAAGGCAAGGCAGGGCAACTCCATGCCGGGCAATTTTAGGTAAGGCAAGGCAAAGCAGGGCAATTTCAGACAGGGCAATTTTGGACAAGATAAGACAAGGCAAGGCAATTCTAGGAAAGGCAATTACAGGCAAGAAAAGGCAAGCCAAAACAAGGCAATTTTAGACAGGGCCATTTCAGGCTAGGCAAGGTAAGGCAATGCAAGGAAATTTCCAACAAGGCATGGAACTTGGAAGCAAGACAATTTCAGGCAAGGCAAGTCGAGGCAATTCCAGACAAGGTATTTCCAGGCAAGGCAAGGAAATGTAATTTGAGGCAGGGCAATTGCAGTCAAGGCAAGGTAAGGCAAGGCAATGAAATTCTAGGCAAAGCAATTTCAGGCAAGGCAAGGCAATGTAAGGCAAGGCAATGTAAGGCAAGGTAATTTTTGGCAATTCAAGGCAGGGCATTTTCTGGCAAGGAAATTGCTGAAAAGGCATTTCCAGGCAAGGGAAGGCAAGACAAGGCAGGGAAATGCAATTCCAGGCAAGACAATTTCAGCGTAGGAAAGGCAAAACAATTCCAGACAAGGCAGTTCCAGTCAAGGCAAGACAATGCAATGCAAGGCAAGGCAATCCCAGGCAAGGCCATTTCAGGTGAGGAAAGGCAAGGCGAGGCAACCTGAAACAAGACAAATCCAGTCAAGGTAAGGCAAGACAAGGCAATTCCAGGCAAGGCTATTCCAGGGAAGGCAAGGTAGGGCAATTCCAGAAAAGGAAAAGCAAGGCAAGGCAATGTTGGGGACTGTCCTGTGTGATACTGCAAAGAAGTGTTCACTCTATGGGAGGTTGACCCCAGAAGCAGAGCCCCTTGGCAAAGGGAAGTAGAGATATGGAAGTTGAGAAAAGAATAAAAGAAGAATCTAGCTAAAAGATAACCAGACGGGCAAAACCAGATGGCCCCCTGCATTCATGAGGAACAAACTTTTCTGCTACAAGAAACTTGCTTATGAGCACCAAAGATATTATTATCTTCCATAGCCACCTTTCACTTAGGTGTGAATTTATTGTATAGAACTAATAATTTAGCTACTTAATTTTCTCCTTACTCTGACGTCAATCAGACCCTGAAAACTATATATTCTTAGCCCTCAGATAATAAACTTGATGACAGAGCAATGTCTCTTCATTCCTCCTGACCCCACTTTCTGTATCCTTTATTATTTCCAGCACACTTCCCATTCAGGTTGGAACCCTCTTGCTGGTCAAGAGTTCTTGGTAGAAGGCAAGGCAATACAATGCAAGGCAATTCCAAGCAAAAAAAAAAAAAAATCCAGGCAAGGCAAGGCAATACAATTCCATGCAAGGCAATTCTAGGCTAGGTAAGGCAAAGCAAGGCAAGAGAATGCAGCGCAATTCTAGGCAAAATAATTCCAGGGAAGGCAGAGCAAGGCAATGTAGGGCAATTCCAGGCAAGGCTCTTTTATGCAGGGCAAGGCAATGCAAGGCAAAATTTTAGGAAAGTCAATTTTAGGCACAGCAAGGCAACACAAGGCAAGGCAAGGCGAAAAGAGGCAATTTCAGGAAAGGCAAGAAAAGACAATTCCAGAATAGGCAATTCCAGGCAGGGCAAGGCAATGCAACCCAAAGCAAGTTAAGGCAATTTCAAAATAGACAATTCCAAGCAAGGCAATCTCATGCAAGAAAAGGCAAGGCAATGTAAAAAAATTCTGGGACAGTCAATTCCAGGCAAGAAAAAGCAAGTCAATTCCAGGCAAGGCAAAAAAATTTCATAAAATTTCACGCAGGGAAATTTCAGGCAATGTAATGCAAGGCAGGTTAGTTCTGTGCAAGGCAAAGGAAGGCTATTATAGGCAGGGCAAATCCAGGCAAGGAAAAAAAAACAAAGCAAAACAATTGCAGGGAGGGCAATTCCAGGCTAGGCAAGGCAAGACAAAGAAAGTCAAGAAAAGGCAAGGCAAGGCAATTCCAGGAAACACAATTACAAGCAAGACAATTTCATGCAAGGCAATACCTTGCCAGGAAAGGGAAGGCAAAGCAAGGCAATTTTAAGAAAGTCAATTCCAGGCAAGAAAAGAAAAGGCAATCCATGGCAAGGCAAACAAAGGCCGTGCAATTTCAGGAAGAGAAATTTAAGGCAAGGTGATGCAAGACAGGTGAGGTCCGGGCAAGACAAAGCAAGGCAATTCCAGGCAAGAAAAAAAAGCCAAGGCAAAATAATTCCAGGGAGGGCAATTCAAAGATACACAAGGTGAGTCAACACGAAAGAATTCCAGGCAAGGAAAGTCAACGCCAGGCAAGGTAAGGCAAGGCAAAGAAAGTAAAGGCAAGAAAAGCAAGGCAATTCAAGGCAAGAAAATTCCAGGCAAGAAAAGACAAGGCAAGGCAAGACAAGAAGAGACAAGGCAAATCCAGGCAAGACAAGGGAAGGCAATTCCAGGCTAGGCAATTGCAGGAAAGGCAATTTCAGGCAAGGCAAAGTAAGACAAAGAGATTTCAGGCAAGGCAATTTTACGTAAGGTAAGGTAGAGCAATTAAAAAATAGGCAAATTCAGGCGAGGAAAGGCAATTTCAAACAAGACAACTTTACCCAAGGCAAAGCAAGGCAATTCCAGGCAAGGCAAGACAAGGCAAGGAAATTCTAGGAAAGGCAATTCCAGACAAGGCCAGGAAAGCCAAGGCAATTCCAGGCAAGGCAAGGGCATCCCAGGCAAGAAAATACCTGGCAAGGCAAGCATTCAACTTCCAGAGTTAAACTCGTGTGTTGAAGCAGGAGTTTTGAAACGCTTTCTGTGGAGAAATCCCAACACAGGCATTTCCAGCAGTATTCCCGCATATAATGAAATAGCAGTAAAACTCTGCCTAAAACACAGAAGAAACGTATCCTACAATCTGCTCTGCTGTGTGTTTGTTCAGCTAAGTGAGTTAAATCTATTTCTAGATTCAGGAGTTAGCAACACGTTTCTACTAAGAGCTGCATTGGGACCTTTTTGAGTGAATGCGGGTATATGCTGTAATGAGAACTATCTGGTTTGAAAACCTAAACGGAGCTATCTAGCAGAACGGTGGCCAATGTGTGCATTCCACTTACAGAGTTAAACTCGTGTGTTGAAGCAGGAGTTTGGAAACGCTTTCTGTGGAGGAATCTCAGAAAAAGGCATTTTCAGCAGTATTCCCGCATATAACGAAATAGCAGTAAAACTCTGTTTAAAACACAGAAGAACCGTATCCTTCAATCTGCTCTGCTGTGCATCTGTTCAGCTAAGTGAGTTAAATCTCCCTTTTGATTCAGGAGTTAGAAACACGTTTCTGGTAAGAGTTGCGTCTGGACATTCCTGAGTGAATGGGAGTATATTCTGTAATGAGAACAATCTGGTTCTAAAACCAAAACGGAGCTATCTAACAGAACGGTTGTCAATGTGTGCATTCAACTTACAGAGTTAAACTCGTGTGTTGAAGCATGAGTGCGTTTACGCTTTCTGTAAAGAAATCTCAAAACAGGCATTTCCAGCAGTATTAGCGCATATAACGTAATAGCAGAAAAACTCTGCCTAAAACACAGAAGAAACGTGTCCTTCAATCTGCTCTGCTGTGCGTTTGTTCAGCTAAGTGAGTTAAATCTCCCTTTAGATTCAGGACTTAGAAACACGTTTCTGGTAAGAGCTGCGTTTGGACATTCCTGAGTTAATGGAATTATATCCTGCAATGAGAACTATCTGGTTCTAAAACTGAAACGGTGCTATCTAACAGAACGGTTGTCAATGTGTGCATTCAACTTATAGAGTTAAAATTGAGTGTTGAAGCAGGAATTTGGAAACCCTTTCTGTTTAGAAATCTCAAAACAGGCATTTCCAGCAGTATTTTCACATATAACAAAATAGCAGTAAAACTCTGCCTAAACCACAGAAGAAACGTATCGTTCAAGCTGCTCTGCTGTGCATTTGTTCAGCTAAGTGAGTTAAATCTCCCTTTAGATTCAGGAGTTAGAAACACGTTTCTGGTAAGAGCTGCGTTTGGACATTCCTGAGTGAATGGAAGTATATGCTGTAATGAGAACTATCTGGTTCTAAAACGAAAACGGAGCTATCTAACAGAACGGTTGTCAATGTGTGCATTCTACTTACAGAGTTAAACTCGTGTGTTGAAGCAGGAGTGTGGAAACGCTTTCTGTGGAGGATTCCCAAAACAGGCATTTTCAGCAGCATTCCCGCATATAACGAAATAGCAGTAAAACTCTGTGTAAAACAGAGAAGAAACGTATCCTTCAATCTGCTCTGCTGTGCGTTTGTTCAGTTAAGTGAGTTAAATCTCTCTTTAGATTCAGGAGTTAGAAACACGTTTCTGGTAAGTGCTGCGTTTGAACATTCCTGAATGAATAGGCGTATATTCTGTAATGAGAAATATCTGATTCTAAATCCAAAACATAGCTATCTAACAGAAATGCTGTCATTGTGTGAATTCAACTTACAGAGTTAAAGTCTTTTTTTAAGCGACTGTTTTGAAACGGTATCTGTGGAGAATATCAAAACAGGCATTTCCAGGAAAATAATCGCATATAACTAAATTGCAATAAAAGTCTTCCTTAAACACAGAAGAAACGTATCTTTCAATGTGCTCTGCTGTGCGTTTTTTAAGCTAAGTGAGTTAAATCTCCCTTTTGATTCAGGAGTTAGAAACACGTTTCTGGAAAGAGCTGCGTTTGGACATTCCTGAGTGAATGGGAATATATGCTGTAATGAGAACTATCTGGTTCTAAAACCAAAACGGAGCTATCTAACAGAATGGTTGTCAATGTGTGCATTCAACTTACAGAGTTAAACTCGTGTGTTGAAGCAGTAGTTTGGAAACGCTTTCTGTGGAGAATCTCAAAACAGGCATTTCCAGCACTATTTTCGCATATAACGAAATAGCAGTAAATCTCTGCCTAAAACTCAGAAGAAACGTATCCTTCAATCTGCTCTGCTGTGCGTTTGTTCAGCTAAGTGAGTTAATTCTCCCTTTAGATTCAGGTGTTTAAAACACGTTTTTGGTAAGAGCTGCGTTTGGACATTACTGAGTGAATGGGAGTATAATCTGTAATGAGAAATTTCTGGTTACAAAACCGAAACGGAGCTATCTAACAGAACGGTTGTCAGTGTGTGCATTCATCTTACAGAGTTAAACTCGTTTGTTTAGGCTAAGGTTGGAAACTCTTTCTGTGGAGAATCTTAAACAGGCACTTCCAGCAGAATACCCGCATATAACGGAATAGCAGTAAAACTCTGCCTAAAATACAGAAGAAACGTATTCTTCAACCTGCTCTGCTGTGCTTCCGTTCAGCTAAGTGAGTTAAATCTCCCTTTAGATACAGGAGTTAGAAACAGGTTTCTGGTAAGTGCTGCGTCTGGACATTCCTGAATGAATCGGAGTATATGCTGTAATGAGAAATATCTGATTCTAAAACCAAAACATAACTCTCTAACAGAACTCTTGTCATTGTGTGAATTTAACTTACAGATTTAAAGTCGTTTGTTTAAGCAGCGGTTTTGAAACGCTATCTGTGGAGAATATCAAAACAGGCATTTGCAGCAAAATAATCGTATATAACTAAATAGCACTTAAACTCTTCCTAAAACACAGAAGAAATGTATCTTTCAATGTGCTCTTCTGTGAGTTTGTTTAGCTAAGTGAGTAAATCTCCCTTTAGATTCAGGAGTTAGAAACCCGTTTCTGGTAAGGGCTGCGTTTGGACATTCCTGAGTGAATGGGAGAGTATGCTGTAATGAGAACTATCTGGTTTTAAAACCAAAACAGAGTTATCTAACAGACCGGTTTTCAATTTGTGCATTCAACTTACAGAGTTAAACTCGTGTGTTTAAGCTGCAAATTGTAAACGCTTTTTGTGGAGAATCTCAAAACAGGCATTTCGAGCAGAATTCCCTCATATAACGAAATAGCAGTAAAAAATCTCCCTAAAACACAGAAGAGACGTATGCTTCAATCTGCTCTGCTGTGCGTTTGTTCAGCTACGTGAGTTAAATTTCCCTTTAGATTCAGGAGTTAGAAACACGTTTCTGGTAAGTGCTGCTTTTGGACATTCTTGTGTGAAAGGGAGTATATGCTGTAATGAGAACTATGTGGTTCTAAAACCAAAACGGAGCTATCTAACAGAACGGTTGTCAATGTGTGCATTCAACTTACAGAGTTAATCTCGTGTGTATGAGCAGCAGTTTGGAAACTCTTTCTGTGGAGAATCTCAAAACCGTCATTTCCAGCAGAATTCCCGCATATAACCAAAGAGCAGTAAAAGTCTGCCTAAATCACAGAAGAAACGTATCCTTCAATCTGCTCTGCTGTGCGTTTGTTCAGCTAAGTGAGTTAAATCTCCCTTTAGATTCAGAAGTTAGAAACACTTTTCTGGTCAGAGCTGTGTTTTGACATTTTAGAGTGAATGGGATTATATCCTGTAATCAGAACTTTCCGCTTCTAAAATCAAAACGGAGCTGTCTACCAGAGCGGTTGTCAATGTGTGCATTCAACTTACAGAGTTAAACTCGTGTGTTTAAGTGGCAGTCTGGAAACGCTTTCTGTGGAGAATCTCAAAACAGGCATTTCCAGCAGAATTTCCGCATATAACCAAATAGCAGTAAAACTCTGCCTAAAACACAGAAGAAACATATTCTTCAATCTGCACTGCTGTGCGTTCGTTCAGGTAATTAAGTTAAATCTCCCTTTTGACTCAGGAGTTTGAGACACGTTTCTTGTAAGAGCTGCGGTTGGACATTTGTGAGTGAATGAAAGTATATGCTGTAATGAGAACTATGTGGTTCTAAAACCAAAACGGAGGTATCTAACAGAATGGTTTTGAATGTGTGCATTCAACTTACAGAGTTAAATTTGTGTGTTTAAGCGGCAGTCTGGAAACGCTTTCTCTGGAGAAACTCAAAACTGGCATTTCCAGCAGAATTCCCGCATATAACGAAATAGCAGTAAAACTCTGCCTAAAACACAAAAGGAACGTATCCTTCAATCTGCTCTGGTGTGCGTTTGTTCAGCTAAGTGAGTTAAATCTCCCTTTAGATTCAGGAGTTAGAAACAAGTTTCTGGTAAGAGCTGCGTTTGGATATTCCTGAGTGAATGGGAGTATATGCTGTAATGAGAACTATCTGATTCTAAAACCAAAACGGAGCCATCTAACAGAACGGTTGTCAATGTGTGCATTCAAGTTAAAGAGTTAAACTCATGTTTTTAAGCAACAATCTGGAAATGCTTTCTGTGGATAATCTCAAAACAGGCATTGCCAGCAGAATTCCCGAATATAATGAAATCGCAGTAAAACAATGCCTAAAACACAGAAGAAACGTATCCTTCAATCTTCTCTGCTTTGCGTTTGTTCAGCTAAGTGAGTTAAATCTTTCTTTAGATTCAGGAGTTAGAAACACGTTTCTGGTAAGAGCTGCGTTTGGACATTCCTGAGTCAATGTGGGTATATGCTGTAATGAGAACTGTCTGGTTCTAAAACCAAAACGGAGGTATCTAACAGAACTGTTGTCAATTTGTGCATTCCACTCACAGTGATAAACTCGTGTTATTAAGCGGCAGTATAGAAACGCTTTCTGTGGAGAATCTCAAAACTGGCATTTCAAGCAGAATACCCGCATATAGCAAAGTAGCAATGAAACTCTTTCTAATACAAGGAAGAAGCGTATCCTTCAATCTGCTCTGCTGTGCGTTTGTTCAGCTAAGTGAGTTAAATCACCCTTTAGATTCAGGCGTTTGAGACCCGTTGTTGTTAAGAGCTGAGTTTGGACATTCCTGAGTAAATGCGAGTGTAATCTGTAATGAGAAATATCTGGTTCTAAAACTGAAACGTAGCTATCTATCAGAACGGTTGTTAATGTGTGCATTCATCTTACAGAGTTAAACTCGTTATTTTAAGCGGAAATTTGGAAACTCTTTCTGTGGAGAATCTGAAAGCAGGCATTTCCAGCAGAATATCCGCATATAACGGAATAGCAGTAAAACTGCCTAAAACACAGAAGAATCCTGTTCTTCAATCTGCTCTGCTGTGCTTTCGTTCAGCTAAGTGAGTTGAATCTCCCTTTAGATTCAGGAGTTAGAAACACGTTTCTGGTAAGTGCTGCGTTTGGACATTCTTGAATGAATAAGAGTATATGCTGTAATGAGAAATATCTGATTCTAAATCCAAAACATAGCTATCTAACAGAACTGTTGTCATTGTGTGAATTCAACTTACAGAGTTAAAGTCGTTTGTTTAAGCGGCTGTTTTGAAACGCTATCTGTGGAGAATATCAAAACAGGCATTTCCAGCAAAATAATCGCATATAACTAAATTGCACTAAAACTCCTCCTTAAACACAGAAGAAACGTATCTTTCAATGTGCTCTGCTTTGCCTTTGTTTAGCTAAGTGAGTTAAATCTCCCTTTAGATTCAGGAGTTAGAAACACGTTTCTGGTAAGAGCTGCGTTTGGACATTTCTGAGTGAATGGGAGTATATGCTGTAATGAGAACTATCTGGTTCTAAATTCAAAACGGATCTATCTAACAGAACGGTTCTCAATGTGTGCGTTCAACTTACAGAGTTAAACTCGTGTGTTTATTTGGCAGTTTGGAAATGCTTTCTTTGGAGAATCTCATAACAGGTATTTCCCACAGAATACCTGCATATATCAAAATAGCAGTAAAACTGCCTCTAAAACAAAGAAGAAACTTATCCATGGAAGCGAAGGCCAGGCAAGAGAAGGTTATGGAAGGCAAATAAAGGCAAGGAATATCCAGGTAAGTCAAGGTAAATCCAGGCAATGAAAATCTTTGCAACCCAAATTAAGGCAACGCAATTCTGGTCAAGGCATTGCAAAATAATTTAAGGCACTTGCACGCAGCTGAATATAAGGTGAAGGTAATCCAGGCAATGCGTATGCAAAAAAATCAAGGCAAGCAAGGCAAATCTTTGCTAACCAAGTCAAGGGAAGGAAAGGGCAGGCAAGAAAACTTGAGTCATTGCAATATAAAGCAAGATAACTTTAGAAAGGCAAATCCATGGAAGGTAAGGTAAAGCAAGGCAAATCCAGTCAAGGGAAGGCAAGACAATTTCAGACAAATGTAGGCAAGCAGATTCATTCAAGGCCAGGAAAACAAAGCAAATCCATGCAAGGCAAATCCAGGCAAGTCAAGTCAAGGCAAATGCAGGCAAGGCAAATCCATGCAAGTTAAGGCAAGGCAAATTCAGGCAAGGTAAAACAATCAAAACAAAGTAAAGGAAATCCAGGCAAAGCAAATTCAGCCAAGTTAAATCCAGGAAAGGCAAGGGAAGGAAAATCCAGGCAAGGCCTTACAAGGGAAATTCAGTCGAACAGGCAGATCACATCCAGGCACAGAAAATCCAGACAAGGCAAGGAAGCCAAAGACACATCCACACAAGGCAAATCCAGTCAAGGCAAGGCAGGGCAACACAAATCCAGGCAAGCCAAATTTAGGCAAGGCAAATCCAGGCAAGGCAAATTCAGGCAAGCCAAATCTAAGAAAGACAAATCCAGAGAAGTAAAAACAGGCCAAATTCAGGCAAGGCAAATTTATACTAGTCAAATCTAGGCAAGAGAAATCCAGCCAAAACAAGGCAATGCAAATCCAGGCAATGCAAATCCAGGAAAGGCAAGGCAAATTCAGGCAATGCAAGGCAAGCTTAGGTAAGGCAAAGAAAACTCCAGCAAGTTAAGGCAAGGCAAATTCAGGCAAAGCAAACCTATGCAAGGCAAATCCTGGCAAGTGAAGGAAATCCATTTGAAGGCAAATTCAAGAAGGAATATTCAGGCAAGGCAAGGCAAATCAAGGCAAAGCAAATCCAGGCAAGGCAAAACCAGGCACATCAAATCCAGGCAAGGCAAGGCAATGCAGGGCAAATTCAGTCAATGAAAATCTGGGCAAGACAAGGCAAGGGAAGGCAAATACAGGCAAGGCAAATCCGGGCAGGGCAGGGTAAAAGAAACCCACGTGAGAAAAATTTAGGCAAGATGTGGCAAGGCAAATTCAGGCAATGCAAATCCATACAAAACAAGGCAAGGCAAGGCAAGGCAAATGCAAACAAGGAATATTCACTCAAGGCAAATAAAGGCAAGTCAAAACATATTCAGGCAAGGCAAATCCAGGTATGGCAAGGTAAAACATATCCAGACAATGCAAATTAAGGCATGGCAAGGCAAGGCAAAACCAGGCAAGGAAATCCAGGCAATGCAAGGGACGGCAAATCCAGGCAATTCAAATCCAGGCACGGCAAGGTAAAACAAACCCAGGCAAGGAAAATTTAGACAAGATGTGGCAAGGTAAATTCAGGCAATGCAAATCCATACAAGACAAGTCACGGCAAGGCAAAACCAGGCAAGGCAAATGCAGGCAAGTCAAATTCAGGCAAAGCAAGGCAAGGCAAATCCACGCAAGACAAACCCAGATAAGGCAAGTCAACTCAAGGCTAATAAAGGCAAGGCAGATTCAAACAAGACAAATTCAGGAAAGACAAATTCAGAAAAGGCAAAACAAAACAAATCCAGGCAAGGCAAATTGAGGCAAGGCTAGACAAGGCAAATCCAGGTAAGGCAAGGCAAAACAAATTCAGGCAAGGCAAATCCAGGCAATGCAAGGCAAGTTTAGGTAAGGCAAGAAAAATCCAGGCAAGGTAAGGCAAGGCAAATCCAGGAAATGAAATGCAAGTCAAACCTACGTAAGGCAAGGCAAGGCTAATGCAGGCAAGGCAAATCTAGGCAATGCAAATTAAGGCAAGACAGATTCAGGCAAACAAGAAGAGTCAAGGCAAACTCAGACAAAGCAAATCCAGGTAAGGGAAGTCAAAGTAAATCCAGTCATGGCAAATCCAGGCAAGGCAAGGTAAGGCAAGGCAATGTAAAGTAATGCCTATCCAGGCAAGAGAAAACAAGGTAAGGCAAATCGAGGCAAGGCCAATCCAGGTGAAGCAAGGCAAGGCAATTTCAGGCAAGACAGGTCAAAGTAAGGCAAATTCTGGCAAAGCAAATTTATGAAAAACAAGACAAGTCAAGCCAAATTCAGGCAAGGCATATCAAGGCAAGGCAAGGCAAGACAATGCAAGGCATATACAGGAAACTCAAGTTACGGCTAGGCAAATTCAGGCAAGGCAAATTATGGAATGGCAAGGCAAGCTAGGCTAATACTGGTAAGGAAAATCCAGGCAAATAAAAGGCAAGGCAAAAAAAATCGAGGCAAGGCAAATCCAGGCTAGACAAGGCAAGGCAAGGAAAATGCAGGCAAGGCAAGCTAAGGAAACGCAAATCCAGGCTAAGCAAGGCAAGGCAAGGCAACACAAATTTAGAAAAGGCAAATCCATTCAAGGCAAGAGAAAACAAAGCAAATCCGGTCAAGACAAATCCAATAAAGGGAAGGTAAAAAATATCCAGACAAGGCAATAAAAGGCACATCCAGGAAAGATGTGGCAAGACAAACCCAGGTAAGGGACATCAAGGCAAGGCAAGGCAAGTCAAGGCAAATCCAGGCAAAACAAGACAATGCAAATCCAGGCAAGACAAATATAGGCAAAGCAAGGCAATTCAAATCCAGGCAAGACAAATTCAGGCAAGGCTAGGCAAGGAAAATTTAGGCAAGACAAATCCAGGCAAGGCAAGCCAAAACAAATCCAGTCAAGGCAAGGCAAAGCAAATCCAGGCAAGGCAAATCCAGGCAAGGGAAGGCAAGGCAAATCAAGGCAAGGCAAGGCAAATTAAGACAAGGCAAGGCAAGTCAAATCCAGAAAAGGCAAATTAAGGCAGGGAAAGATAAAACAAACCCATACAAGGCAAATTCAGAAAAGGCAAAGCAAGGCAAATTCAAGCAAGGCAAGTCAATAAAAGGCAAGGCAAGGCAAGTCAAATCCAGAAAAGGCAAATGAAGGCAGGGCAAGATAAAACAAAACCATACAAGGCAATTTCAGAAAAGGCAAAGCAAGGCAAATCCAAGCAAGGCAAGTCCATAAAAGGCATGGCAAGGCAAAGCAAATTCAGGAAAGGCAAATCAAGGCAAGACAAATCCAGGCAAGTCAAGGCCAAACCAGGCAAAAAATATTCAGGGAAAGCAAATCTTGGTAAGGCAAATCCAGGCAAGACAAGGCAAATCAAGGCAAAGCAATGAAAGGAAAATCCAGTTAAGGCAAACCTAGGCAAGGCAAGGCAAGGAAAGGCAAATCCCGACAAA
Organism: Saguinus oedipus; assembly: GCA_031835075.1. Taxonomy (NCBI): domain Eukaryota; kingdom Metazoa; phylum Chordata; class Mammalia; order Primates; family Cebidae; genus Saguinus; species Saguinus oedipus. Next base: position 20,849,617 of record CM063181.1, read on the forward strand.
GGAAAACAAGGCAAAAACAGTGAAGAGAAATCCAGGCAAGGCAAGGCAAGCCAAAACAAGACAAATCTAGGCAAACCAAATTGTGGCAAGAAAAGGAAAGGCAAATTCAGGAAAGGCATAACCTGGCAAGGCAAGGCAAATCCAGGCAAGGCAAATTCAAAATAGGTAAGGCTAGCAGGGCTAACCCAGACAAGGCAAATCCAGGCAAGAAAAGGCAAGGCAAGAAAAATCGAGGCAAGGCAAATCCAGGCGTGGCTAGGCAAAGCAAGGCAAATTTAGGCAAAGAAAATCCAGGCAAGGCAAGGTAAGGCAAGGCAAATCCAGGCAAGCAAATCCAGGCAACGCAAGGCAAGGCAAGGCAAGACAAATATAGACAAGGCAAATTCATTCAGGGCATGAAAAACAAGGCAAATACAGGCAAGGCAAATTCAGGCAAAAGAAGGCAAGGCAAATAAAGGCAAAACACGGCAAGCCAAATCCAGGCAAAGCATGGCAAGGAAAATTCAGGCACGGCAAATGCAGGCAAGGCAAGGCAGGGAAAATTTAAGCAAGGGAAATTTAGGCAAGGCAAGGCAAGCTGAGGCATATTCACCCAAGATAAATCTAGTCAAGGCAAGGCAAGGCAACACAAATTTAGGCAAGGCAAATCCAGGCAGGGCAAGGTAAAACAAACCCAGGCAAGAAAAATTTAGGCAAGGTGTGGCAAGGCCAATTCAGACAATGCAAATCCATACAACGCAAGTCAAGGCAAGGCAAAGCAAATACAGGCAAGTCAAATCCACTCAAGGCAAATCAAGGAACATCAAGGCAAATTCAGGCAAGGCAAAGCAAATTCAGGCAAGGCAAATCCAAACAAGGCAAGGCAACGCAAGGCAAATGATTCAGGCAAGGCAAATCCAGGAAAGACAAATCCAAGAAAAACAAAACAAAACAAATCCATGCAAGGCAAATCCAGCCACAGCAAGGAAATGCAAATTCAGACAAGGCTAGGAAAATTCAGGCAATGCAAGACAAGTCCAGCTAAAGTAAGGAAAGGCAAATTCACGAAAGAAAAGGCAAAAAAAAAATAGCAGGCAATGCAAAACAAGGCAAATCCAGGCAAGGCAAGGCAAAACAAATTCAGGCAAGTCAAATCGAGGTAAGGAAAATCCAGACAAAACCAATACAGACGAGGCAAGGCAAGGCAAGGTAAATTTAGGCAAGGAAAATTCATTCAAGGCAAGGGAAATCAAGGCAAATCCAGGTAAGACAAATCCAGGCAAGGTAAGGCAAGGCAAATCCAGGCAAGGCGTATCCACACAAGGCAAGGCATGGCAAGGTGAATCCAGGCAAGGCAAAACAACGCTAATCCAGGCAATACAAGGCAAAACAAATACAGGCAAGGCTAGACAAGGCAAATCCAGGCGAGGCAAGGAAAAGCAAATCCAGGCAATGCAAGGCAAAGCAAATCCAGGCAAGGCAAGGTAAGGCAAATCCAGGCAAGGCAAGGCAAATCAAGACAAAACAAGGCAAGACAAATCCATTGAAAACAACACAAGGCAAATCCAGGCAAAACAAGACAAGGCATGGTAAGGCAAATCCAGGCAGGGCAAGGCAAAACAAATCCAGGCAAGGCAAATCCAGGCAATCCAAATCAAATTTAGGTAAGGCAAAGAAAATCCAGGCAAGGTAAGGCAAGGCAAATCCAGGAAATGAGATGCAAGGCAAACCTAGGCAAGGCAATGCAAGGCAAATCTAGGCAATGCAAATTAAGGCAAGGCAAACCCAGTCAAAGAAAATCCAGGCAAGTCAAGTCAAGACAAATTCAGGCAAGGCAAGGCAAGACAAATCTAGGCAAGGCAACACAAAGCAAGGCATATCAAGGCAAGGCAAAACAAGGTAAGGCAAATCGAGGCAATGCCAATCTAGACAAGGCAAGGCAAGGCAAAAGTAGGAAAGGCAAATCCAGACAAGACAAATCAAAGTAAGGCAAATCCTAGCAAGACAAATTTACACTAAACAAGGCAAGGCAAGTTAAATCCAGGCGAGACATATCAAGGCAAAGCAAGAGAAAACACTGCAAAGAATATGCAGGCAACTCAAGTTAAGATAAGGCAAATCCAGGCAAGGCAAATTAAGAAACGGCAAGGCAAGCTAGGCTACTCCAGGTAAGGAAAATCCAGGTAAAAAAGGCAAGGCAAGACAAATCCAGGTGAAACAAGGCAAGGCAAGGCAAATTTCAGCAACGCAAATCTAGGCAAGGCAAGGCAACACAAATTTAGAAAAGGCAAATCCATTTAAGGCAAGAGAAAACAAAGCAAATCTTGTCAAGGCAAATCCAGGCAAGGGAAGGTAAGGGAAATCCAGACAAGGGAAGGCAAAGCAAATCCAGCGAAGATATGGCAAGGCAAATCCAGGCAAGGGAAATTCAGGCAAGGGAAGGCAAGTCAAGTCAAATCCAGAAAAAACAAGACAATGCAAATCCAGGCAAGACAAATTTAGGCAAAGCAAGGCAAATTAAATCGAGGCAAGGCAAATTCAGGCAAGGCTAGGCAAGGTAAATCCAGGCAAGGCAAATCCAGGCAAGGCAAGACAAAACCAATCCAGTCAAGGGAAGGCAAAGCAAATCCAGGCAAGGAAAATTCAGGCAAGGGAAGGCAAGGCAAATCAAGGCATTGCAAGGCAAGTCAAAGTCAGGCAAGGCAAATAAAGCAGAGCAACGTAAAACAAACCCATACAAGGCAAATTCAGGAAAGGCAAAGCAATGCAAATCCAGCCAAGGAAAATCCATAAATGGCAAGGCAAGGCAAGGCAAAGCAAATTCAGGAATGGAAAATTCAGGAAGGCAAATCCAGGCAATACAAATCCAGGCAAGCCAAGGCGTAACCAGGCAAGAAATATCCAGGCAAGGCAAATTTTGGTAAGGCAAATCCAGGCAAGCCAAGGCAAAGCAAGGAAAGGCAACGCAAGGCAAATCCAGGCAAGAGAAGCCTAGGCAAGGAAAGGCAAACTCCAGGAAAGCAAAACAAGGCAAAAACAGTCAAGAGGAATCCAGGCGAGTCAAGGCAAGTCAAGGCAAACTCAGGCAAGAAATATCCACGCAAGGCAAACCAAGGCAAATCTAGTCAAGGCAATCCAGGAAAGGAAGGCAAATTAATGCAAGGCAAGGCAAAGAAAATCCAGGGAAGGCAAAATTAAGCATAGAAAATCCAGGCAAGGTAAGGCAATGCAAGGCAAATCCAAATAAAGAAAATCCAGGAATGACAAGGCAAAACAAGGCAAATCCGGGCAAGGCAAGAAAAGGCAAGGAAAATGCAGCAAGGCAAGGCCGGGCAAGGCAAGACAAATTTAGGCAAGCAAAATCCAGGCACAGCTAGGCAAGGAAAATTAAGGCAAAGTAAGGGAAGGAAAGGCAAATTCAGGCAAGGCAAATATAAGCAATGGAAGGCAAGGCTATGCAATTCTAGGCAAGGCAATTCAAGGCAAGGCAAAGCAATGCAAGGCAAGCAATTTCAGGCAAGGCAATTCCTGGCAATACAAAACAAGAGAATTCCAGGTTAGGAACATGCTGGAAACGCAATTCCATGGAAGGCAAAGCAAGTCAATACAGATAAAGGTATTTCCAGGCAAGGCAATTTCAGCCAAGGAAAGGTAATTTTAGGAAAGTCACTTTGAAGTAGAGTTTCGACTATTTCCCTGGGGTGTGTTATTCATGGACATTCTGAACGAGTGACCATGAAATAAACTCACTTAATAATACACACCTAGGGAATAGTAAGAGTCCATGCCATATGGCCACTCAATCAGAGCATTACTGAATGATGCACACCAGAAAAATAGTCAGGAGTCTATTGCTTATGCCCACTCATTCAGCCCCTCAGTGAATAATTCACGTCTGTCGAGTACTCGGGTCTGTTTCATATGACCACTCATTTCGAGGCTCACTGAATAGTACACACCTGAAAAAACTAAGGAGTGTATTTCACATGGCCACTCATTCAGAGGCTCAGTGAATAATTCACACCTGTTGAGAACTCAGGAGTCTATTTTATATGGACACTCTTGCAGAGCCTCCCTGAATAATACACATTGGGGAGAGTCAGGAATCTCTTTCTTATGGTCACTCACTGAGACTCCCACAGAATAGTGCACACTTGATGAATTGTCAAGAGTCTATTTCACATGGTAACTTATGCAGAACTTCAGTGAATAAGGTACACCTGGGGAATAGTCACGAGTGTATTTCAATTCAGCACACACTAAGAGGCTCAGTGAATTATATATAACTGGGAAAGGATCAGGAGTCAATTTCATCTGGCCTCTCACTTAAAGCTTTATTGAATAATGCACTCCTGTGGAAAATTCATGAGCCTAATTGATATAGATACTCATTCAGAGACTCTGACTAATATGCCTCTCAGGGATATTTAGGTGTGTATTTTATATTACCACTGATTCAACGCCTAAGTTAAAAATGCATATTATACCTGGAGAGTACTCAGCAATCCATTTCATATGAAAACTCATCCCTCACTTCAGTGAGTAATGCACACCAAGGGAATAGTCAAGATTCTATTTATTATGAACAGTCATTCAGACCTTCAATGAATAATGTACACATTAGAAATAGTGAGCATTCTGTTTCATACAGCCAAACATTCAAAGCCTCACTGAATGGTATACAACTGTGGAATAGTCAGGAGACTATCTTATGTAGCCATTCATTTAGAGCCTCAGTGAATAGTGCAGGCCTGAGGAGCGCTGAGTATTTTATTTCAAATGACCATTCATTCAAGGCCTCAGCGAATGACACACTCTTGGGGAATAATCAGGATTCTATTTCATACGACCAGTATTGAGAGCCAAATCATATGATGCACAACTTGGGAGTAGTCAGGAGTCTGATAGGAACACATTTTCAGTGCCTCAGTGAATAATACACACCGGGGGAATATTGAGGAGTCTTTTTAATATTGCCCCTCATTCACAGCCTCTCGAAGTAGTATAAGTTTGGGGAATTGTGAGGAGTTTATTTAGAATGGCCACTCATTCAGAGACTCAGCAAAAAATAAACACCTAGGGAATACTGAGGATATTCTTTCCAATGGCCACACATTTAGAGCCTCAGTGAATAATGCACACCTGAGGAATAGTTAGCAGTTTGTTTTATATGCCCACTCTTTCAGAGTTTCACTGAATAACTCACCCCTGTAGAGTACTGAGAGGTCTATTTCATATGGCCACTCAATTTGAGCCTCACTGAATAATACACACTTGGGTAATAGACAGAAGTTTATTTTTTTAGGCCAATCATTCAGAGGCTCAATGAAATATACACACCTGGGAAATAGGAGTCTACATTATATTGTTCCTCATTCAAGGCCTAAGTGAACAATGAACAGCTGTTGAGTTCTCAGAAACGTACATCATATGGCCACTCATTCCACACCTCACTGAATGATACACACGTGGGGAATAGTCAGCATTCTATTTAATATGGACACCCACGTTGAGACTCACTGAAACACCTAAACCTGTAGAATAGTGAGGAGTCTATTTTACATCGCCCCTTTTTCTGAGCTTCACTGTGTAATACAGACCTGGGGAATTGTCGGAAGTCTATTTCTTATGGCCTACATTCATAGCCTCATTGAATGATGCATTCCTGGTGGAAAATTTGGAGTCTCTTTCATATGGCCATTCATCCAGAGCATCAGTGAATAATGTACACATGTGGAGTAGCAAGGTGTCTATTTTCTTTGGCCACACATTGAGAACCTCAGCGAATCATACACACCTGTGGAATAGACAGGAGTCAATTTCACACGGCCCCTCATTCATTGTCCGTGTGAATAAAACCCACCTGGAAAATAATCAGGAGTCTATTTCACATTGCCTTCCATTAATAGCCTCAGTGAATAATCTACACCTGGGAAAGGGTCAGCAGTCAATTTCATAAGAATACTTTTTCAGAACCTCCCTTAATAATGGACACATGGGGGATATTCAGAAGCCTATTTCACGTGGCAACTGATTCACAGCCTCCGTGAATAATGCATACTTGAAGAGTCTTCAGCCATCTATTTCATATGGCCACTCATTCAGCACCTCAGTGAATAATGCACACCTGGGGAATAGTCAGGATTCTATTTCTTATGGTCACTCATTTAGGCCTTCACTGAATAATGCACAGGCCTGGAATAGTCAGGATTATCTTTCATAGGGCCACTCATTCAGAGCCTCACTGAATGGTACACACCTGTGGAATAGTCAAGAGTCCATTTTCTATTTTCACTCATTCAGAGCTGCAGTGAATAATGCACGCCTGGGGAGTACTGAAGATTCTATTTCAAACGACCCCTCATTTAGAGCCTCAGTAAATAATACACACATGGGGAATATTAAAGGCTCTATATTATATGGCCACTTATTCAGAGCCTCAGTGAATATTGCATGCCTGGGGAATAATCAGTATCTTATTCCATACGACCTGTGATTTAGAGCCAAACTGAATAATGCACACTTTGGTAATAGACAAGTTTCTCTTTCATATGGACACCCTTTTAGAGCCTCAGTGAATAATACACACCAGAGGAATATTGATTAGATTAATTCATATTGCCACTAATTCAGAGCCCTCCGAATAGTGCAAGTTTGTGGAATTGTCAGGAGTTCATTTACAGTGTCCTCTCATTCAGAGCCTCATTTAATAATGCATACCTGGAAATATCTTGGAGTCTTTTTCACATGGCCATTCATTCAGAGCATCAGTGAAGAATGCAAACTTGTGGAGTAGCCATGTATGTAATTTCTTGGTGACACATTCTGAACAACAGTGAATAATAAATAACTGTGGAAGACTCAAGAGTCTATTTCATACGCTCCTCATTCAGAGTCCGTGTGAATAAAACACACCTGGAGAATAGTCAGGAGTGTATTTTATATTGAAACTCATTCAGAGCCTCAGTGAATAATGCACACCTGGGGAATATACAGGTGTGTATTTTATATGGACACTCTTTCAGAGCCTCTTTAAATAATACACACATGAGGTAGAGTCAGGTGTCTATTTTATATGGCCACTCATTGAGAGCCTCAGGGAGTAGTGCACACCTGGGGAATTGTCAGTAGTCTATTTCGTATGGTAACTCATACAGAACCTCAGTGAATAACACACACCTGAAGAACAGTCAGGAGTGTATTTCAATTGGCCACACATTCAGAAGCTCAGTGAATAATACACATTTAGGGAATTGTCAGGAGACAATTTCATCTGGCCTCTCATGCAGAGCTTCACTGAATAATGCACTCCTGTGGAGTAGTCAGCAGGGTAATTGATATAGCCATTCATTCAGATCCTCTCTGTGTAATAAGCTCCTTGCAGATATTCAGGAATCTCTTGAATATGGCCACTAAGAGCCTCAACTGAAAGGTACAGGCCTGTGGAATAGTTCATATGGCCACTAATTCAGAATCTCATGGAGTAATGCACACTGGTGGATAAGTTAGAATTGTCTTTCATATGGCCACTCATTCAAAGCCTCAGTGAATGATACATACCTGTGGAATTGTCAAGAGTCCATTTTATATTTCCACTCATCCAGAGCCTCAGTGAATAATGCACACGTGAGAAGTACTGAAGATTTTATTGTAAATAATAGACACTTGCAGAATAGCCAATGGTCTATTTTATATGGTCACTCATTCAGAACCTCATTGAATGATAAACATTTTGGGAATAGTCAGAATTCTATTTCATATGATGAGTTACTGAGAGGCAAGCTGAATGATGCACACCTCATGAATATTCATGTGTCTCTCATATAAACACTGTTTCAGAGCCTCAGTGAATAATGCACACCTGGAGAATAGTCAGGAGTCTGTTTAACCTGACCACTCATTATGAGCCTCAGTGAATAAAAGCACATATGTGGAGTACTGAGAAGACTAATTCATATCACCCCGGATTCTGAGACACCCTGCATAATGCACACATGGGGAACAGTCAGAAGTCTATTTCATATGGTCACTCAGTAGGACCCCCACGGAATAATACACAACTGGGGAATAGTTAGGAGTCTATTTTATATGGCCTCTTATTCAGAGCTTCAGTGAATAATGAACCACTATGGAGTAGTCAGAACGCTGTTTAAGATAGCCACGAATTAAATGCCTCCCTGAAAGATACACACCTGGGTGATAGTCAGGAGTCTATTTTATATGACCTTTCATTCAGGACCTCACTGAATAATACACACCTGGGAGAGAGTCGGGAGTCTATTTGGTATGGACACTCATATGGAACCTTTGTGAATAATGCACACATGGAGAATAATTAAGAGTCTATGTCATAAGGCTACTCATTCAAACAATCAGTGAATAACGCACACTTGGAGTAATAAGGAGTCTGTTTCATGTGGCCACTCTTTCAAAGCCTCACTGAATATTACACACTTGTGATATAGTCGGGAGTCTATTTCTTATGGCCACTCAGTAAGAGCCTCACTGTATAATACACACCAGGTAAAAGGAGACTATTTTATATGGAAACTGATTCAGAACCTCACTGAATATTACATACCTGGGGAATTGTCAGGAGTCTATTTCATATGGCCACTCTTTCACACCCTCACTGAATAATGCACACCTGCGGAATAGTCAGGAGTCTATTTCATGTAGCCACATATTTAGAGCCTCAGTGAATAATACACACCCATGGGACAGTAAGTAGTCCAATTAACAGGGCCACTTATTCGGAGCCTCACTGAATAACACACACCTGGAGAATAATTTGGAGTCTATTTTTGATGGTCATTCATTCAGAGCCTCAGTGAATAATGCACACCTGTGGAGTAACCAGGGGTCTATTTCATTTGAACACTCATTTATAGCCTCACTGGATAATATGCACCGCTGTAATATTCAGAATTCTTTTTTATATGGCCACTCATTCAGAGCCTTAGTGAATAGTACGCACTTGGGGAATAGTCGAGTCTATTTTATATAGCCACTCTTTCAGCGCCTCACTAAGTGATACACACCTGGGAAATAGTTAGGATATTTTTATATGAACACTCATTGAGAGCCTCCCTGAATAATGCACACTTGTGGAATAGTCAGGAATCTATTTTATTTGGTAACTCTTTCAGAACCTCAGTGAATGGTAAACACCTGGAAAACAGTGAGAAGTCTATTTCATGTGGCCACTCATTCAGAGCCTCATGGAATAGTGCACACCTGGAGAATTCTCAAGAGTCTATTTGGAATGGCAATGCATTCAGAGACTCTGTGAATAACACACTCCCAGGAAATACTGAGGAATCTATTCCAAATGGCCACATATTCAGAGCCTCAGTGAATAATACACACCTGAGCAATAATCATGAGTCTATTGCTTATGCCCACTCATTGATCCCCTCAGTAAATAATGCACCTCTGTCGAGTACTGAGGGGTGTGTTTTATATGGCCACTGATTTTGACCCTCACTGAACAGTACACACCTGGAAAAATGTCAGGAGTGTATTTCACATGGCCACTCATTCAGAGGCTCACTGAATAAATCACAAGTGTTGAGTACTCAGGAGTCTCTTTCATATGTCAAAAAATTCAGAGCCTCACTGAATGATACACACCTTGGGTATAGTCAGGATTTTGTTTAATATGACCATTCATTATGAGCCTCGGTGAATAACGCATGTCTGTGGAGTACTGAGGAGACTAATTCATATCACCCAACATTCTGAGATTCCCTAAATAATAACCACCTGGGGAATAATCAGAAGTCTTTTTCATATGGCCACTCCTTAGGACCCCCAAGAAATAATACACAACTGGAGAATAGTCAGGAGTCTATTTCAGTTGGCCACTCAGAGAATCAGTGAATAATGCACACCACAGTAATAGTCAGGAGCCTATTTCATTTGACCACTGATTCAGTATCTCATTGAATGATACACACCTGGAAAATCGTCAGGATTCTATTTCATATAACCACTCATTCAGAGCCTTACTGAATAATGCACCATTGGGCAATAGTCAGGAGTCTATTTCATATGACCTCTCATTCAGAGCTTGAGTGAATATTGAACACCTGTGTAGTCAGGACCCTATTTAAGATAGCCACAAATTAAGCACATCCGTGAATGATACACACCTGGGAGATAGTCAGGAGTCTATTTGATATGGACATTCATACAGAACCGCTTTGAATGATGCACACCTGGGGAATAGTCAGGAGTTTTATTCTTATGCCCACTATGCTCATTTAATAATACACACCTGGGGAAGAGTTAAGAGAGTACTTCATAGAGACACTCATTTAAAGCCTCAGTGAATAATGCACACCTAGGGAATAGATACTAGTCTATTTTATATGGCCCCAAAACAAAATCCCGAGTGAGTAACGCACAGCTTTGAAATAGTGAGGAGTCTGTTCCATATGCCCACTTAATCAGTCTCAGTCATTACTACACACCTGAGGAATAGTCAGGAATCTACTTCATATTGTCACTAACTCCAAGCCTCATTAAAGAATACACACCTGTGGAGTAGTCGGGAGGCTATTTCATATAGCCAAACTTTGAGAGCCTCAGTGAATAATGCATATCAGGGATTACTCAGGACACTATTATATATGGCCTCTCGTTCATAGCTTCACTGAATAACAAACTCCTGTAGAGTAGTCAGAAGTCTATTACTTATACCTACACATTCAGAGCCTTACTGAATAATACACACCTGGGGGAAAGTCAGGATTCTATGTCATAAAGCCGCTCTTTCAGAGCCCAACCTAAAAATGCACTCCTGGGAGTTTTCAGGAATCTCTTTTCTATGGCCACTCATTCAGACCCTCATTGAATAATACACATCTATGGAAAAGTCAGGAGTGTATTTCACATGGCCACTCATTCAGAGCCTCAGTGAATTATGAATACCTGGGGAATACTCAGAAGTCTTTTTCATATAGCCACTCATTCAGAGACTCATGGAATAATCCACAACTGTGAAATTATCTGGAGTCTATTTGAGATTATGGTTCATTCAGTGCTGCAGTGGAAAACGCACACCTGAGGAATAGTCAGGAGGCTATTTTATGTAGTCACTCATCCATACCTTAGTAAGTAATACACACCTGGGGAATAGTCAGGAGTCTATTTCATGTAGCCACTTATTCAGAAACTCACTGAATGATACAGACCTGGGGAATAGTCAGAGACTTTATCATATGGCCATTCAGAGCATTACTGAATGATGCACACCTGAGAAATTGTCAGGATTCTATTTCGTATGACCATTGATTAAGAGCCTCATTGAATAATGCACACCTGGGCCATAATCAGGAGGCTATGTCCTATGAACACTCATTCAGAGCCTTAGTGAATAATGCACACCTGTGGAGTAGACAGAAGTGTATTTTATACAACCACTCATTCAGAGCCTCAGTGAGTAATACACACCTGTGGAATAGTCAGGATTTCATTTCATATGGCCAGTCACTCATATCCTCAGTGAATAATGCACAAATGTGTGGGAGCTGCCCCTGTGAGAGGCTAACAACTTGGCCTCCGCCATTAGGTGAGCTTGACTCCTTACACATTTTTCCTGGCTGGAGGCTGTCGAGCTATGAGTGAGAGAAAATTAAGAAAAGAATGAAAAAAGAAATTGAGAATAATCAAGCAGGACACTATCCTCAGCCTTCTTGGCCAATGAGATAAGGGCCAGGTGAACAGTGAAGTTAGATAATTGGGTATTGTGTTCCCCTTTCTGGTTACTGATCTAAGACTTTGTTTACCAGGCATTGTTTCAGCCTAGCGACCTTCCCTGCGGTCCTTGTCTCTTGCAGATGCATGGTTTACTGCTGAGCTTGTGACTTCTAGTTAACTAAAAATTGTTATCCAAGTTACTGATTGTTCTGACAATATCGATAATCAGCATCACCTGTTTCCTCCTTAATCCTTTACATTAATATTTGTTCCCTTTGACAGTTCCTTAGAAACACTTCCCAAGGAATTTTCTGTTTCTTTTATTGTTTGAGTAATGATCTGCATTGAGGTAATGATGTTAAAGAAAAAAAGTATATAAGAAAACCTACTGCACAAATAAAATCGCTGTATAAGCATAGCTCATTAAAGTCCTCCAGACTCCTCTTTCTGTATCCTTTCTTTTCTGCACAAGCCCTCTTCCAGGTTCCGGACCACCTTGCTGGATGAGATTCCTGGGCTCACGTTCAGTTTGCAACAGCTGGCGCTCCAAATGTGGAACCTGGACATGAGGGACAATCGTGACGCCTACAAACTATAGAGGTGAAGCTACAGTGTAAGTGAATAACCTTTTCTTTTTCATCTGCAGTAAAACATGGGGCAAATAGTATCTAAAGAGCATAAATTGTTTGTACTGCTTTTGCAACATATGATTAAGTCACAGTCAGGGGATTAAACTAAAACCTCTTGAGGAATTTGCGCAGATAGTGCGCAAGCTTTGTCCATGGATTCCAGGGGGTGGTTTCTTGGCTGAAGACATTTGGGAGGTTACAGGTGAAAAAATTGATCACTTTTCTACCCGCAATATGTCGCTACCTCAAACTGATATTTTTCTTTCCATTTGGCCTAAGTTGCATAATTCCCTTTGTCCTATTCATACTTCTCTTTCAGCCCCACCTTATACCCCTGTGGCCGCTTTTGCCTCTCCTTCTCCACTACCTCCTGATCCCCTTGATTTGGCAGAACGAGGCTCTCATCATTCTTATGCTGTGCCTCCGCCTATGGATGTGTTTGAGACTGTGGCTGAAGTGGTCGTGGACAGTTCTTCCCGTCCTGCACAATGGACTCCTGGTAATTCTACCCATACTATTCCTCCTGATTTAATTCACCAGTTTCAATAGTTACTTTCGCTTTGCTCCCATGCTGTCTCTCAACAGCACCAGTGTTTTCCTATCACCCAGCAGTCGCAACTCCTTGGACCACCTGTTCCACTTTGTGTGCAATCCACTCCCCTCTCTCCTATTTCACCACTGTCTCATGCCCTTATGTCTCTTTGCAGAAAACATATGGGCCCCGAAGCTTCTCTTACATACCCCATTATTGAAACTGTGGGCAATGATGGTAATCCATTCAGAAATTATGAACGCCTCCCTCCTAAGACTTTAAAGGATTTGAAGGATGCTGTTTCTCAATATGGCCCAACTGCTTCCTACACTTTAACGATCTTGGATAACCTTTGCATTGTAGCCCTCCCTCCAGGTGATTGTGGTCGTCTTGCTATGGCTTGTCTTTCTGGTGGTGATTTTTTGCTTTGGAAGGCTTATTATGAGGACGCAGCTTTGGACCAATTAATTCAAAACCGCTGCCTGGAGTCTCCAGTGACTCTAGACATGATTTTGGGGAGAGAAGCACATTCGGAATTACCCGACAAGCTAAACTACCCTACTGAGGCTTATATGCCGATTACCTCCTTGGCAATGCATGCCTGGAGGCAATTACCATCATCCAGTGTTAGGACAGAGGAGTTTGCTAAAGTTCGTCAGGGACCTGATGAGACTTTTCGGGAGTTTGTCTCGCGCCTCCTCCAGGCTGTTACATGCCAGGTTGGCAAAGATGAGGCTAGCTCTCTTTTGGTAAAACAATTGGCTTTTGAAAATGCTAATATGGCATGCCATGCACCCATGAGGCCCTTTAAACATAAAGGCACCTTAACTGATTATATTCGCCTCTGCACTGATATTGAACCTGCTTATCAGCAAGGTCTTGCTCTAGTAGCTGCTCAAGCAGGAATGCCTATTGCCGCCTTTTTAAAACAAAGACCCAACCAACCTAGATCACCTTTTAAATATTTTCGTTGTGGTGGTCTAGGCCATATGGCTAGACAGTGTCAAGTTTCTTTTGCTCCACAGCCTCAGATGTTAGCTTTGCCAGCACCCCCAGATCCTACTCCTGCTTCTCCTTCTCCTTCTCCTCCTGTCACTCCATCACCCCAACCACATCAACAAGTTTTGTGCCCTTGCTGTCGCCGTGGCACCCATTGGGCCAACGAGCGCCACTCTAAGCATGATGCCCAGGGCAATCTCCTCTCTCAGCTGTCGGGAAACTCCCAGGGGGGGTGGTCCCGGCCCCCGAAAAATATCGGGACACCTTAGGCTCAAGCTCCCGTTTTGAGTTCAAGCGCAAATCCGTTTCTCAACTCTTTGGAGCAACACTGTACAGCACAGGACTTGACCTCCATCCCACTGCCCGACAGGTATTAACCCCTGACATGGGACCTCAAGCCATCCCTATGGGTATTTTTGGTCCTCTCCCCTTGGGATATATTGGTCTTATTTTGGGTCATAGTTACTGTTCCTTAAGAGGTCTACATGTACTACCTGGAGTTGTTAATGCTGATTACTCGGGAGAAATTAAGGCGTTTGCTTGGTCGCCTACAGGTGTTTTCACGCTGAGTCCTGAATTGTTTTTTGCTCAACTGCTTCTCATTCCTGTTGATACCTCACCTGGCTCTCAATTGTTGAATGAAGTTTTAGGTAACCAAGGTCCTGAGCCTTCCTCTTCTTATGCTTACTGGGTTCAAGCCATTTCATTTACCAGATCTGAACTTACCATTTAAAGTAATGGCAAAACATTTAAAGGCCTCCTGGACACAGGGGCTGATGTGTCTGTAATTTCTAATAAATATTGACCTTCTCTTAGCTGCTCCAACTGAGACCCTTCTTTATTAAAGCCTTTGAATGTTTGTGAACCTGTCTGACAAAAAATAACCTTGTTATCACACCAGATAACGTTCAAACTGCCACTCCCTACCATTACTTGGGAAAGCTTATTGAATCTAACCAAGTTTCCTTTAAGACTCCTATTCTCTCCACAGCAAATTTAACCACACTGCATGACTTTCAGAAATTTTTAGGAGATATGAACTGGATTCGCCAGAGCTTGAAACTTACCACAGGACAATTGAAGCCTTTATTTGATATTCTCAAAGGATTCCCTAATCCAACTTTCCCTCGTTCTTTGACAGCTCCTGCCAAGGTGGCTTTGCAATTAGTTCATGATGTCTTGTCCCAGCAAAAACTTTCTCGTATTAAGTACAACTTTCGCTGGTGTTATTGTGTTTTTCCTACCGTTTATACTCCTACTGGAGTATTTTGGCAACAGGGTATTCTGGAATGTCTCATCTCCCAGCCAGCCTTGGGAAAGTTGTAATCCCTTACTTTGAATTAGTTTCTGTTTTTGTAGCTAAAGGTCATGTATGGGCTCTTTCTCTTTTTGGCATTGATCCTCCTGAAATCATTGTTTCTTATTCTAGCACTCAGTAACAGTGGCTTTGGCAGTTCTCTGGCTCCTGGCAATTAGCTTTTGCTGGCTTTTCAGGTCAAATGCTGTGCCATTATCCTGCTGATAAATTGTTACATTTTTACTTCCAAAACTTTCTTATTTTTCCACAGACCTGCCTGAAGTCGACGTTATCTGAAGCATTCTTAGCCTTTACTGACGGCTCCTCTTCTGGTATTGCCACAGGCACTGTTAACGCATGCCCTTTTTCATTTCAGACCCCAGAATGCTCCGCTCAGCACGTGGAGCTCCTGGCAGTTCAACATGTCCTGACTAATTGGAATGTCCCTTTGAATATTTACTCTGATAGTCAATATGTCGTTAATTTTGTTCAAACTCTGGAAACAGCCCCTTGTCCTTTTCTGACTCCTCTTCTATAATTTATCTTTTGCTCCCTTTACAGCAGACACTTCACCGCAGATCGTATCCTTTTTTCATTGGTCATATTAGAGCCCATTCCTCCCTGCCAGGTCCTCTAACTGAGGGCAACTCCCAAGATGATCAACTCACTCAGTGTATTTTTCCTGTTCTGTTTCCTGTACAGCAGGCCGAGACTTCTCACGCCCTGCACCATCAGAATGCTCGCAGTCTGTGATTGCAATTTCAGATTACCAGAGAACAGGCCCTCCAAATTGTTAAACAATGCACAGCCTGTTTGTCTTACTTGCCTGTTGCTCACCACTATGGGGTAAATCCTCGAGGAATGCAAGCTGGTCATGTATATCAGATGGATGTTACTCACTTCCCCCTCCTTTGGTAAATTGCAGTATGTACATGTTTCCATTGACACTTTTTCTCATTTTATTTTATTTTTTTATTTTTTTAAGGAAAGAAGGAGAGGAAAAGAGAGGAAGAAAAAAAGGGAGAGAGAACAGGAATATTGCTTTATTCTATGAATGGGTATTAATAATGGCCGATCAATATTTTGTGCATTTAAAGTGGAGAATGTATATTTTGTGTATTTAAAGTGGAGAGATCCATAAGTACTTATTAAGTTTACTTGTTCCGGATCTGAGTTCAAGTTCTGGATATCCTTATTAATTTTCTGTGTCGTTGAGTCTAAATCTCTTTATGGGTCTTATGTATCTGGGTGTTAGGATACATTGATCCTTTTACCACTCTATCTTTGTTGTTTTGAAATCTGTTTTATCAAATGCATGAATTGCAACTCCTACTTTTTGTTTATTTAGTTATTTTTGATCTCCATTTGGTTGGTAAATCTTTCTCCAACCCTTTGTTTTGAGTGTTTGTGTATCTTTGGATATAAAATGGGTCTGGATGTAGTATACCGTTAGGTTTTGTCTGTATCTTTTGATTGGGGGATTTAGTCGATTTAAATTTAGGATTACTGCCATTTGATGTTAACTGGCTATTTTATCCATTCGTTGATGTAAATTCTTCTTTATGTTGATGCTCTTTATTTTTTGGTATATTTTTAGAAAGGCTATTACTGGTTGTTCCTTTCTGTGTATAATGCTTCTTTCAGAAGTTTTTGTAAAGCAGGCCTGGTGGTAATAAAATCTCTGAGTACTTGCTTGTTCATAAAGATTTTATTTTTCCTTCAATTGTGAAGCTTAGTTTGACAGGATATGAAATTCTGGGCTGAAAGTTCTGTTCTTTAAGTATGTTAAATATCGGCCCCCACTCTCTTCTGGCTTGTAGTGTTTCTGCTGAGAGATCTGCTCTAAGTCTGATAGACTTCCCATTGTGGGTAACCTGACCTTTCTCTATGGCTGCCCTTAGTATTTTCTCCTTCGTTTCAACCCTGGTGAATCTAAAGATTATGTGCCTTGGGGTTGCTCTTCTTGAGGAATGTCTTTGTGGTGTTCTCTATATTACCTGGGGTTGAATAGTGTCCTGCTTTGCTAGATTCGGAAAATTCTCCTGGATAATATCCTGAAGAGTATTTTCCAACTTGGATTCATTCTCTCCATCACATTCATGTACACCTATCCAATGTAGATTAGGTCTTTTCACATAGTCCCATATTTCTTGGAGACTTTGCTCATTCCTTTTTATCCTTTTTTCTCTATTCTTGTCTTCTCGTTTTATTTCATTAAGTTGGTCTTTGACCTCTGATATTCTTTCTTCTGCTTGATCAATTCGGCTATTCAAACTTGTGCATATTTCACTAAGTTCTCATGTTGTATTTTTCAACTCCATTAGTTCATTTATATTCCTCTCTATATTGTCCATTCTTTTTAACATTTCGTCAAACCTTTTTTCAAAGTTCTTAGTTTCTTTACATTGGGTTAGAACAAGTTCTTTTAATTCCCAAAAATTTCTTATCATCCACCTTCTGAAGCCTACTTCAGATAATGGAACACAGTCCTTTTCCATCAGGGCTTGTTCCGTTGCTGATGAGGAATTGCAATCCCCTGTAGAGGGAGAGGGGTTCTGATTTTCTGTATTCTCGGCCTTTTTAGGCTGTGTTTTTCCCTTTATTGTGGATTTTTCCATTTGTTGTCTTTACAATTACTGCCTTTCTAATTAGGTTTCTGAGTGGACGTCCAGTTTATTGATTCCCAGTGCTGGAATTTGAGCAACCCACTGCGCCGGCCGAAACAGCAGCAATAAGATTGATGGTGCTCTTCTGCCTGGGAATCTCCAGTCTGGCTTCCTTCTTGAGTCTGCAACAAGCGGCTCTGCCTTCCAGAGCTCCAAACACCAGTCAGTAGGGAAACCAGTCCCGTTTACTGTGCACGAAGAGCTGCCATGCCGAGGTGACAGCAAAACAGCTGTACCAGCCACAAGAGTCACGCTGGTGACCCGCGGGGCTCCTCCACTGGAAATCTTCTGGTCGATGAGTGACAAAAATTTGTCTGAAAGTGTGGCATCCTCACGTTTTCTGAGCTTTCACTGGGAGCTACAATCCTGAGCTGTTAGCAATCAGCCATCTTGGATCCAATAGCCACTTTTTCTCATTTTATAGTTGCTACCTCTCATGCTGCGGAAGCAGTTAAGGATGTTGTGTAGTACATTGCCTAACCATTTTTCTATTATTGGCCCACCTAAGATCCTGAAGACAGACAGTGGACCTGCTTACACCAGCAAAATTTTCACTTCTTTTTCTCTCATTTTCACATTTCTCACCATACAGGCATTCCTTTTAATCCTCAAGGCCAAGGTATCATCAAAAGAAGCCATGCTGTTTTGAAAAATTTATTACATAAATTAAAACATAGCCCAATTTCTGATTCATTATATAACACCCCTCACACTTGGATTAAACATGCTGTTTATGTTATTAATTTCCTAACTTTAGATGCTGATGGACTCTCCACAGTGGATCATCATTGGCACCCTAATAATGTATCTCATCCCCAGGTCTTGTGGAAAGACGCTCTCACTAACCAGCAGCATGGTCCAGATTCTGTCCTAATATGGGGACAAGGACATGTTTGCATTTTTTCCATGTCTGCTCTCTCTCCAATTTGGGTTCCTGAATGCCTTGTCAAGCATGAATTCTCCACCAGGCAGTGCAAACGCCCTGATACCCCGTCTTCATCATCTCCGGCTGATGCCACCTCTGCTTTGCAGCCGCTGCCACTGGAATCACTGAACAGCTTGATCAGCAAACTTCCAGACTCCGCAACGAGGGAGCCCCCTGCCGACGTGGGCCTAGATGCGCCATCTGACTGCTGAAGCAGCCACCCTGGTCGCATCTTCCAGACAATCCTGTTCTCCTACTGTTATGTTTATTGCTCTAATGGCTATATTGTCTTGTCATTTGGCACAGGCCTTCCCTCTTGCTGATTCTCGTGTTATGTGGGCTTATGTTCCTGACCCTCCTTTTCTTTGACCTGTTACCTGGAATGATCCCGCCTTCACCATCTACATTTATAATACTTTTATTCTTGGCTTCCCCTCTTCTCATATTACTCCTCAGGTTGCTACCTATACTTAGTCTGTCCAAGCTGCTGACCCTCTCATGTGCTTCTACGCCTCCAAAATCTGGGATCGTGATTTCTCTGCCAATGCTTATTTACCTCCTTCTATTTCTCTCTTTTTACAGTTCTTATTGCTTCGATCTTGGAATTCGCCAATTTCATACCTTTTTCTGGCCCCTTTGACCGTTTCCCAGGTGAAACCGTTTATTCTCGTGATTGGATACTCAACCATGTGGGAATTAGAGAAACTTACAACTTTTCCTCCGCTCAGAATTTTCCCATCATTAAGCACTGGCGTTGTTGACTTTCTAACTCCTCTTTGGATCCTTACCCACACTGGCAGTTCTGTTTTCCTAACCAAAAGCAAGCTATTAATTATACCTTGCCTTCTGGTTTCTCCTTATTTGACTGGTCTGTTCCTCATCCTCTTGACATTGCCTTAGCTCGTTGTGGAACACCTGGTAGTTGGAGCACTCCCATTTACACTACCTTCTCTGGCAAAGCCTACACTTCTCTCTGTAAGCTGTTTGCATCCTTATCTCCTACCTTCATTTGCGCTGGTTCCTGTAGTTTATCTTATCCCGCTAATCAGAGTATTTATACTCAATCCTGCGTTGTTTCTCCTTATGCTATTATTGCTGGTAATGTGTTCATTACCCGAGATCCTGGCTCATATTCCATTTATTGTGAAAATTGTGTTCTTACCAACTGCATTGATTCTTCCTTTTTCCCTGTTCATACCCTTCTTCTTGTACATCACCCCACCTATGTTATGTTACCTGTTAATGTTTCTGGACCCTGGTTTGATGAAAGAGCCCTTCTTATTTTCCAACAAGTCTGCGATCTTATGATCCACCCTAAACGTTTCCTTGGTATTCTCATTGCTAGCATTACTGCTGCTGTTTCAGTTATGGCTACTGCTGCTACCGCAGCTGTTAGCCTTGCTCACAGTGTTCAAACTGCTACTTATGTTAATCATCTTGCAAAGAATATTTCTGTTACAATGGGAACTCAAATGGTTATTGATAAGAAAATTGATGAGAGACTTAATGCTTTGGAACAAATTGTTACTACTCTTGGTAATAAAATTTATAATATTCAAAACTGCCTGGTCCTTCATTGCCATGCAGGTTATAAATATATTTGTGTTACTAATACTCCTTATAATCACACTAATTGGCAGTGGACTCTTGTTAAGGCTCATTTACAAGAAATTTGAACTCATTAAAATTTATCCCTAGATGTTTTCAAGCTTCAGCACGAAATTCATACCATTTATTTTTCTCATCGGGACCTGCCTGGGGATGACACAATCGCCCGTGATATTGTTGACACTTTGTCTTTCTGGTTCACCAGCTTTCACATTTTCTCTCTCTCATACATGATTGCTGTTGGTGCTTGTGTCTTTTTTCTCATCTTTATCTTACCATTCCTCTTTCACCTTGTGTTCTCCGCCCTCCATAATTTTTAGCCCCAATTATTTGAGCTTCATTTAAACATAAAGAAAAAAAGGAATAATGTGGGAGTTGCTTCTGTGAGAGGCTAACAACTTGGCCTCCACCATTAGGTGAGCTTTACTCCTTACATATTTTCCCTGGCTGGAGGCTGTCAAGCTATGAGTGAGAGGAAATTAAGAAGAGAATGAAAAAAAGAAATTGAGAATGATTAAGCAAGACACTATCCTCAGCCTTCTTGGCCAATGAGATAAGGGCCAGGTGAATGCTGAAGTGAGTTAATTGGGTATTGTGTTTCCGTTTCTGGCTCCTGATCTAAGACTTTGTTTACCAGGCATTGTTTCAGCCTAGCGACCTTCCCTGCGGTCCTTGTCTCTTGCAGATGCATGGTTTACTGCTGAGCTTGTGACTTCTAGTTAACTAAAAATTGTTATCCAAGTTACTGATGGTTCTGACAATATCGATAATCAGCATCACCTGTTTCCTCCTTAATCCTTTACATTAATATTTGTTCCCTTTGACAGTTCCTTAGAAACACTTCCCAAGGAATTTTCTGTTTCTTTTATTGTTTGAGTAATGATCTGCATTGAGGTAATGATGTTAAAGAAAAAAAGTATATAAGAAAACCTACTGCACAAATAAAATCGCTGTATAAGCATAGCTCATTAAAGTCCTCCAGACCCCTCCTCTTACTGTCTCCTTTCTGTTCTGCAGATGCACTCTTCCAGGTTTCAGAGCCCCTCGCTGGACAATATTCCCAGCTCGCATTCAGTTCACAACACAAATGTACAGTACTCAGCAGTGTATTTCATATAGCTACTCATTCAGAGATTCACTGAATAATACAAACATGGGGGATAGTCAGCATCCTATTTTATATGACCAGTCATGCAGAGCCTCACTGAGTAATACACACCTGGGGAATAGTCAGGAATCTATTATATATTGCCACTTATTCAGAGCCTCAGTGAATAATGCACACCTGGGAAACAGTAAGAAGTTTATTTCATATGGATACTCTTTCAGAGCCTCTCTGAATAATACACACATTTGGGAGAGTCAGGAATCTGTTTCTTGTGACGACCCACAGAGACTTCCATGGAATAGTGCACACTTGGGGAATTGTCAGGAGTCTATTTCATACGACAACTCATACAGAACATCAGTTAATAACACACACCTGGGGAATAGTCACGAGTGTATTTTAATTAAGGACACACTAAGAAGCTCAGTGAATTACACACAACTGGGGAAGGATCAGGAGTCAATTTCATCTGGCCTCTAACTCAGAGTTTTATTGAATAATGCACTCCTGTGGAATAGTCAGGAGCCTAATTGATATAGCTACTCATTCAAAACCTCTCTGAATAATATTAACATCAAGGATATTTAGGTGGCAATTTCATATTACCACTGATTCAACGCCTTAGTTAATAATGCATACCACACCTGGGGAGTACTTAGCAATCTATTTTATATGGCCACTCATTTCTCACCTCAGTGAATAATACACACCAGGGGAATAGTCAGGATTCTATTTCTTATGGACACTCTTTCAGACCTTCACTGAATAATGCACACATTTGCAATAGTGAGGATTCTATTTAATATGGCCACCCATTCAGAGCCTCACTGAATGGTACACACATGTGGAATAGTCAGGAGACTATTTTATATAGCCACTCATTCAGAGTCTCAGTGAATCATGCACGCCTGAGGAGTACTGAGGATTTTATTTTAAATGATGCTTCATTCAAAGCCTCAGTAAATAATACACACCTGGAAAATAGTCAAGGTTCTATTTCATATGGCCACTCATTCAGAGCCTCAGTGAATGACACACACTTGGGAAATAATCAGGATTCTCTTTCATACATCCAGTATTGAGAGCCAAACTGAATGATGCACTTCTTGACAATAGTGAGCAGTCTGAGAGAAACACACTTTCAGTGTCTCCGTGAGTAATACACACCACGGGAATTCTGGAGTCTTTTTAATATTGATTCTCATTCCAAGCCTCTCAAAGTAGTGTAAATTTCGGGAGTTGTCAGGAGTTTATTTAGAATGACCACCCATTCAGAGACTCAGTGAAAAATACACACCTAGGGAATAGTGAGGATTCTATTTCCAATGGCCACACATTCAAAGCCTCAGTGAATAATGCACACCTGAGGAGTAGTTGGGAGTCTATTTTCTATGCCCACTCTTTCAGAATTTCACAGAATAACTCACCCCTGTGGAGTATTGCGAGGTCTATTTTATATGGCCACTCATTTTGAGCCTCACTGAATAATACACACCTGGGTAATAGCCAGGAGTTTATTTCTTCAGGCCAATCATTCAGCGTCTCAGTGTATTATAAACACCTGGAATATAGTCAGGAGTCTACTTCATATTGCTTCTCATTCAAAACCTAAGTGAACAATGAACACCTATGGAGTCCTCAGGAATGTATGTCATATGGCCACTCATTCCGCACCTCATTGAATGATACACACGTGGGGAATAGACGGGATTCTATTTAATATGGACACCCATGTTGAGACTCACTGAAACACCTAAATCTGTAGAATAATGAGGAGTCTATTTCATATCGCCCTTCCTTCCGAGTCACACTGAGAAATACACACCTGAGGAATTGTCAGGAGTCTATTTTGTATGGCCTGCATTCAGACCCTCATTGAATAAGGCATACCTGAAGAAAAATTTGGAGACTCTTTTATATGGCCATTTACTCAGAGCGTCAGTGAATAATGTACACATGTGAACCTCTGTGAATCATACACACCTGTGGAATAGACAGGAGTCTATTTCACGTGGCCTCTCATTCAGTGCCCATGTGAATAAAACCCACCTGAATAATAATCAGGAGTCTATTTCATATTGCCTCCCATTCATAGCCTCAGTAAATAATCCACACCTGGGGAAGAGTCAGCAATCAATTTCATAGGGATACTTTTTCAGAACCTCCCTTAATAATGCACACATGGGGGATATTCAGAAGTCTATTTCACATGGCCGCTGATTCACAGCCTCCATGAGTAATGCATACATGGAAATTACACTGCAATCTATTTTATATGGCCACTCACTCAGCACCTCAGTGAATAATGCACAACTGGGGAATAGTCAGGATTCTATTTCTTATGGTCACTCATTTAGACCTTCATTCAATTATGCACACGCTTGGAATAGTCAGGATTCTCTTTCATATGGCCACTCATTCAGAGCCTCACTGAATGGTACACATCTTTGGAATACTCAAGAGTCCATTTTATATTTCCACTCATTCAGAGCTGCAGTGAATAATGCATGCCTGGGGAGTACTGAGGATTCTATTTCAAATGACCCCTTATTCAGATCCGCAGTGAATAATACACACATGGGGAATATTCAAGGCTCCATATTATATGGCCACTCATTCAGAGCCTCAGTAACTGATATACACCTGGGGAATAATCAATATATTATTCCATATAACCTGTAATTCAGAGCCGAACTGAATAATGCACACATTGAAAATAGACAGTTTTCTCTTTCATGTCTACCCTCTTTTAGAGCCTCAGTGAATAATACACAACAGGAAAATATTGATTAGGTTATTTCATATTGCCTCGCATTCAGAGCAATTCGAATAGTGCAAATTTGGAGAATTGTCAGGAATTTATTTACAGTGTCCTCTCATTCACAGCCTCCTTGAATAATGCATACCTGGAGAAATCTTGGAGTCTCTTTTACATGACCATTCATTCAGAGCAACCGTGAAGAATGCACACTTGTGGAATAGCCGTGTGTCTATTTTCTTTGGCTACCCATTCAGAACATCAGTGAATAATACACACCTGTGGAATAATCAGGAGTTTCTTTAATACTCATTTTGATCCTCACTGAATAATACACACCTGGGTAATAGCCAGGAGTTTATTTCTTCAGGCCAATCGTTCAGAGCCTCAGTGTATTATACACACCTGGGATATAGTCAGGAGTTTACAACATACTGCTCCTCATTCAAAGCCTAAGTGAACAATGAACACGTGTTGAGTCCTCACAAAAGAGTCTCCTCATTTTGAGCCTGTGCAAATAAAACACACCTGGAGAATAGTCGGAAATGTATTTTATATTGGAACTCATTCAGAGCCTCAGTGAATAATGCACACCTGGGGAATAGACAGGAGTATATTTCATATGGACACTCTTTCAGAGCCTCTCTGAATAATACACACATGGGGTAGAGTCAGGAGTTTATTTCATATGGCCACTCAGGGAGAGCCTCAGAGATTAGTGCACACCTGGGGAATTGTCAGGAGTCTATTTTATATGGCAACTCATACAGAACCTCAATGAATAACACACATCTGAGAAATAGTCAGGAGTGTATTTCAATTGCCCACACATTCAGAAGCTCAGTGAATAAAACACACCTAGGGAATTGTCAGGAGACAATTTTATCTGGACTCTCATGCAGAGCTTCACTGAATAATGCACTCCTGTGGAGTAGTCAGCAGCCTAATTGATATAGCCATTCATTCAGAGCCTCTCTGAGTAATAAGCTCCTTTCCAATATTCAGGTATCTCTTTAATATGGCCATTCAGAGCCTCAGTGAATGGTACACACCTGTGGAATAGTCATATGGCCACTAATTCAGAATCTCATGGAGTAATGCACACCGGTGGATAATTGAAAATTCTCTTTCACATGGCCATTCATTCAGAGCCTCACTGAATGATACACATCTGTATAATTGTCACGAGTCTATTTCACAATGCCACTAATTCAGAGCCTCAGTGAATAATGCACACCTGGAAAGTTCTGAGTTTTCTATTGTAAATTATAGGCACTTGGTAAATAGTCAATGGTCTATTTTATATGGTCACTTATTCAGAGCCTCACTGAATGACACACACCTGGGGAATAATCAGGATTCTATTTCACATGACCAGTCATTGAGAGCAAAGCTGAATAATGTACACCTTGGGAATAGTCAGGTGTCTATTTCTTAGGGATACTGTTTCAGAGCCTCAGTGAATAATGCACACATAGAGAATATGCAGGAGTCTGTTTAACATGAACAGTCATTACGAGCCTCAATGAATAATGCACATTTGTGGAGTACTGAGGAGACTAATTCACATCACCCCCGATTCTGAGACTTCCTGAATAATGCACACATGGGGTACTGTCAGAAGTCTATTTCATATGGTCACTCAGTAGGACCCCCACGGAATAATACACAACTGGGGAAGAGAAAGAAGTGTATTTTATATGGCCACTCAGAGAATCAGTGAATCATGAAGACTTGGGGAGTACTTAGGAATCTATTTCACATGACCAATAATTCAGAGCCACAGTGAATAATGCACACCAGGGTAGCAGTCAGGAGCCTCTTTCATATGGCCACTCATTCAGTGCCTGACGGAATAATACACACCTGGGAAATCGTCAGGATACAATTCCATACTACCACTCATTCCGAGCCTTATTGAATAATTCACAATGGGGCAGTATTCAGAAGTCTATTTTATATGGCCTCTCATTCAAAGTTTCAGTGTATAATAAACCCCTATGGAGTAGTCAGGACGCTGTTTAAGACAGCCAGGAATTAAGTGCCTCTGTTAATAATAGACACCTGGGTGATAGTCATGAGTCTATTTCATATGACCTCTCATGACCACTCTTTCACAGCCTCACTGAATATTACACACTTGCAATATAGTCTGGAGTCTATTTCTTATGGACACTCATTCAGAGCCCCACTGAATAATGCACACCAGGTAAAAGGACACAATTTCATATGGAAACTCATTCAGAACCTCACTGAATATTACATACCTGGGGAATTGTCAATGTCTATTTCATATGGCCACTCTTTCACAGCCTCACAGAATAATGCTCACCTATGGAATAGTCAGAAGTCTCTTTTATATGGGCACTAATCGAGAGTCTTACTAAATGTACACACCTGGGGATATGGTCAGGATTCTGTTTTATCCCCACATTCAGATTCTCACTGAATGATGCACACCTGAGGAATAGTCAGGAGTCTTTTTTTATGTGGCCTCTATTTGGGAGTGTCACTGAATAATGTGGAGTAGTTAGGAGTCTATTTTCTGTAGCCACATATTCAGAGCCTCAGTGAATAATACACACCTGTGGGATAGTAAGGAATCTAATTAACATGAACACTTATTCTGACCTCACTGAATAATACACACCTGGTGAATAATTTGGAGTCTATTTCCAATGGATATTTATTCAGAGCCTCAGTGAATAATGCACACCTTTGGACTAGCCTGGAGTCTATTTCATTTGGACACTCATTCATAGCCTTAGTGGATAATATGCACCTGTATAATAGGAGTCTATTTCATATGGCCACTCATTCAGAGCCTCAGTGAATAATACACACGGGGTACAGTCAAGAGTCTATTTTATATGGCCAAACTTTCAGCATATCACTGAGTGATACACACCTGGGGAGTAGTCAGGACAGTTTCAGATGAACATTCATTGAGAGCCTCACTGAATAACGCACAGCTGTGTAATAGGAATGTATTTCATTTCGTCACTTTTTCAGAGTTTCAGTGAATAATACACATCTGGGGAAGGGTGAGGATTGTATTTCATGTGGCCACTCATTTAGAGCTTCACGGAATAGTGCACACCTGGAGAATTCTCAATAGTCTATTTGGAATTGCAATGCATTCAGAGACTCTGTAAATAACACACACCTAGTAAATAGTAAGGAATCTATTCCACATGACCACATATTCAGAGCCTCAGTGAATAATGCACACCTGGGGAATAATCAGGGGTCTATTGCTTATGCCCACTCATTCAGGCTCTCAGTGAAAAATGTACCTCTATCGAGTACTGAGGGGTCTGTTTTATATGGCCCTTATTTTGAGCCTCACTTAATAGTGCATATCTGGGAAAAAGTCAAGAGTGTATTTCACATGGCCACTCATTCAGAGGCTTAGTGAATAATTCAAAACCGTTGAGTATGGAGGAGTGCTTTTTATATGGCGAATTATTCAGAGCCCCACTGAATAATACACACCTTGGGAATAGTCAGGATTCTGTTCATATGACCACTCATTATAAGCCTCAGTGAATAACGTATGTCTCATACAGAAACTCTGTGAATAATGCACATGTGGGGAATAATCACTGGTCTATTTCATATGGTGATTCTTTTAGAGAATCAATGAATAATGCACACCTGTGGAGTAAAATGGAGTCTATTTCATGTGGCCACCCTTTCAGTGTTTCAGTGAAATAAATATATATATATATATATATATATATATATATATATATATATATATATATGAAATAGTCAGGAATCTCTTTCGTATGGCCACTCGTTCAGGGCCACAGTGAATTATACACCCCTTCGAAATAGTCAAGAGTCTACTTCAAATGGCAACACATTTAGAGTCTCTGTAAACAATGCACACCTGGGGAATAGTTAGGAGTCTCTTTCTTATGCCCACTTATTCAGAGTCTCATTGAATAATACACACCTGGGGAAGAGTTAAGAGTCTACTTCATATACCCACTCATTTAGAGCCTCAGTGAGTAATGCACACCTGGGGAATAGGCACTAGTCTATTTTATATGACCAGAAAATCAAAGCCTGGGTGTGTAATGCAGAACTTTGAAATAGTAGGGAGTCTATTCCATATGCCCACTTAATCAGAGTCTCAGTCAACGATCCACAGCTGAGGAATAGTCAGGAATCTTTTTTATATAGAGTAACTAACTCAAAGCCTTATTAAATAATACACACCTGTGGAGTAGTCAGTAGTCTATTTCATATGGCCAAACTGTGAGTAATACACAGCAGTGGAATATTTATTAGGTTATTTCATTTTGCCACTCATTCAGAGCCCTCTGAATAGTGCAAGTTTGGGGAATTTTTAGGAGTTTATTTACAGTGTCCTCTCTTTCAGAGCCTCATTGAATAATGCATACCTGGAAAAATCTTGGAGTCTCTTTCACATAGCCATTAATTCAGAGCATCAATAAAGAATGGACACCTGTGAAGTAGCCATGATTCTATTTCATTTGGACACTCGTTCGTAGCCTCAGTAAATAATATGCACCTGTGAAATAGTCAGGAGTCTATTTCATATGGCTCCTCATTCAGAGCCCGTGTAAATTAAACACACCTGGAGAATAGTCAGGAGTGTATTTCATATTAAAACTCATTCAGAGCCTCAGTGAATAATGCACACCTGGGGAATAGACAGGAGTGTGTTTTATATGGACACTCTTTCAGAGCCTCTCTGAATTACACATGAGGTAGAGTCAGGTGTCTATTTCACATGGCCACTCAGTGAGAGCCTCAGAGAGTAGTGCACACATGGGGAACTGTCAAGAGTGTATTTTGTATGGCAACTCATACAGAACCTCAGTGAATAAAACACAGCAGGGGAATTTGCAGGAGACAATTTCATCTGGTCTCTCATGCAGAGCTTCACTGAATAATGCACTCCTGTGGAGTAGTAAGAAGCCTAATTGATATAGCCATTCATTTAGAGCCTCTCTGTGTGATAAGCTCCTTGCAGATATTCAGAAATCTCATTAATATGGCCATTCAAAGCCTCACTGAATGGTATACACCTGTGGAATAGTCATATGGCCACTAATTCAGAATCTCATGGAGTAATGCACACTGGTGAATAAGTGAGAATTCTCTTTCATATGGCCACTCTTTTAGAGCGTCACTGAATAATGAAGGCAAGGCATGGCAAGGCAAGGCAATTCCAGGCTAGACAATACCAGGCAAGGCAAGGCAAGGCAAGGCAAGTCAACCCAAGGAAAGGCAAGGCAAGTCAACCCAAGGAAAGGAAAGGCAATTCCAGGGAAAATAATTCCAGGCAACGCAATCCCATGCAAGTAAAGGCAAGGCAATGCAAGGCAATAGCAGGAAATTTAATTCAAGGCAAGAGAAGGCAAGACAAATACAGGAAAGGCAAGGCAAGGCAATTCTATGCAAGGCAATTTCAGGAATGGCAACTCCAGGCAAGGCGCTTTCAAACAAGGAAAGGCAAATCAACTCCACACAAAGCAAGGCAAGAGAAGGCAAGGCAATTCCAGACAAGGCAAGGAAATGCAATTCGAGGCAAGACAATTTCATGGAAAGCAAGAAAGGGCAAGGCAATAAAATTCTAGGTAAGGCAATTCCAGGAAAGGCAAGAAAATGTAAGGCAAGAAAATGTAAGGCAAGACAATTCCAGTCAGGGCAAGGTAAGGCAACACAAGGCAAGGCAATTCTAGGCAAGGCAATTTCAGGCGAGGTAAATCTAGGCAAGGCAATTTAAAACAAGGCAACTGAAGTCAAGGCAAGGCAAAACAAGCTAACTCCACAGAAGACTATTCCAGGGAAAGCCAGGCAGGGCATTTCCAGTTAAGGAAAAGCAAGGCATGGCAAGGCAATGCAATGCGGGGCAATTCCAAGCAAGGCAATTCCAGGAAAGGCGATTCTAGGCTAGGCAAGACAAGAAAATGGAAGGCAGCACAATTCTACTCAAGGCAATTTCAGGCAAGTCAGGGCAAGGCATTCTAGGGCAATTCCAGGTAAGGCTCTTTTAGGCAAGGCAAGGCAATGCAAGGAAATTTCAAAAAATTCAATTTTAGGCATGGCAAGACAAGGCAAGGCAAGTAGAGCCAATTCCAGGCAAGGCAATTCCAGGCAAGGGAAGGCAAGAGAAGGCAAGAAAAAGTATTTTCAGGTAATGCAACTACAGCTAAGGCAACATAAGACAATTCCAGGCAAAAAAATTCCAGTCAAGGCAAGGCAAGGCAACGCAATGCAAGACAATTCTAGAGAAGGCAATTCCAGGTGAGGAAAGGCAAGGCAAGGCTAATCGAAGTAAGAAAATTTCGGCCAAGGCAAGGCAAGACAAAGAAATTTCACAAAAGGCTATTCCAGGGAAAGCAAAGAGGGAAGTTCCAGGCAAGAAAAAGCAAGGCAATACAAGGCAATTTCAGGTAAGGCAAGGGAAAATAATTTCAGGCAAGGCAATTCCAGGCAATGCTATTTCAGAAAAGCTAAGGCAAGGCAAGACAAGACAATACAATGCCAGACAAGGCAATTCTAGGCAAGAAAAGGAAAATTAAGGCAAGGCAAGGCAATGCAATTCTAGGCAAATCAATTGCAGGCAAGGCAAGGCAAGACAAAGCAGAAAAAGGCAATTCTAGGCAAGGCAATTTTAGGTAAGGCAAGGCAAGACAATTCCAGGGAGGGAAACTCCAGGCAATGTAAGGCAGGGCAAGGCAAGGAAGTGCAACTCCAGGCAGAAAAATTTCAGGCAAGGTAATGCAAGGCAGGTCAGTTCCGGAGAAGGCAATGCAAGGCAATTATTAGCAAGGCAATTCCAGGTAAGGCAAGGCAAGCCAAGGCAAAACAATTCCATGCAGGGCAATTCCAAGCTAAGCAAAGCAAGGCAATGCAATTTCACGCAAGGCAAGGCAAGTAAAGGCAAGGCAAAAAAAGTCAAAGCAAGGAAAGGCAAGACAATTTCAGACAAGGAAATTACAGGGAAGGCTATTCTAGGCCAGGCAAGGCAAAAAAAAAAAAAGGCAAGGTAAGGCAAGAGAAGCAAGACAAGGCAAATCCAGGCAAGGCAAGGTAAATCAAGGCAATTTTAGGCTATGCAATTGCAGGAAAGGCAATTTTAAGCAAGGCAAGAAAAGACAAGGCAATTCCAGGCATTTAAATCCCATGTAAGGCAAGGCAAGAAAATTCCAGGAAATGCAACTCCAGGCGAGGCAAGGCAAGGCAATTGAAGGCAAGGAAATTGCAGAAAAGGCAAGGCAAGGCAAGGTAATTCCAGGAAGGAAAATTCCAGGCAAGGCCATGAAAGTGAAGGAAATTTCAGGAAAGGTAAGACAAGGCAAGGCAAGGCATGGTAATTCCAGGAAAGGCCAAACAAGGCAAGGCAAGGCAAGGCAAGGCTATTCCAGGCTAGGCAATTCCAGGAAAGGAAAGGCAAGCCATGGTAATTTCAGATAAGGCAATTCCAGGCAAGGCAAAGCAAGGTAATTTCAGGAAGGGAAATTCCAGCTAAGGCAAAAAATGTCAAGGCAATTCCAGGCAAGGCAAGACAATGCAAGGCAAGGCAAGGCAATTCCAGGTAATGCAAGGCAAGGCAAGGCAAAAAATTCCAGGTAAGGAAATTCCAGGCAAGGCAAGAAAAGGCAAGCCAAATAAATTCCAGGTAAAAATCTCCAGGCAAGGCAAGGAAATTCCAGGCAAGGCAAGAAAAAGCAAAACAAGTAAGGCAAGGCAGTGCAATTTTAGACAAGGAAAAGCAAGGATATTCTAGGCAAGACTATTCCAGGCAAGGCAAGGCAAGCCAAGGCAAGGCAACTCCAGACAGGGCAATTTCACGCTAAGCAAGGCAAGGGAATACAAAAAAATTTCCAAAAAGGCAAAAAAATTTCAGGCACTGCAATTTCAGGCAAGGCAAGGCATGGTAATTCCAGGCAAGGGCATTCCAGGAAAGGCAAAACAAGGAAAGGCAGGCCAAATTTAGACAAGGCAATTTTTTGTAAGGAAAGAAAAGGCAAAGCAGGGCAACTTCAGACAAGACAATTTAGGCAGGGCAAGGCAGAAAAATTTCAAACAAGACAATTTGAGGGAAGGCAAGGCGAGGCAATAAAAAGCAATTCCAGGCAAGGCAAGTCAAGGCAATTCCAGGGAAGGCAAGGCAAGACAAGACAAGGCAATTGAAGACAAGAAAAATTTAGAGAAGACAAGGAATGGCAATACGAGGTAAGAGAATTTCAGGTAAGGCAAGGTAAGGCAAGGCAATGCCATTCTAAGCAAGGCAATTCCAAGCAAGGCAAGGCAATTTAAGGCAAGGCAATTCCAGGCAAAACAATTTCTGGCCATGCAGGACAGGGCAATTTCACACAAGGTAATTGCTGGAAAGAAAATTCCAGTCAAGGCAAGGAAAGACAAGGCAGGGAAAGGTATTTCCAGGCAAGGCAAATCCAGCTAAGGCAAGGCAAGCCAAGCAAGGCAAGGCAATTCCAGGTAGGGCAAGGAAAGGCCATGCAACACAAGGCAGTTCTAGGCAAGGCAATTCCAGGCGAGGAAAAGAAAGACAAGGCAATTCAAAACAAGGTAATTCCAGTAATGACAATGCAAGACAAGGCAATTCCAGGCAACGCTATTTCAGGGAAGGCAAGGCAGAACAATTCCAAGCAATAAAAAGCAAGGCCAGGCAAGGCAACACAAGGCAAGGCAATTCCAAGCCAGAAAATTTCAGGCAAGGCAAGGCAAGGCTATTTCAGGCAAGGCAATTCTAGGCTAGGCAAGGCAAATAAGGCAGCGCAATAGTAGACAAGACCATTTCAGGCAAGGGAAGGCAAGTCAATGTAGGGCAATTCCAGGCAAGGCTCTATTAGAAAAGGCAAGGTAATGCAAAAATATTTCAGGAAAGTCAATTTTAGGCAAGGCAAGGCAAGGCAAGGTAAGGCAATGGGAGTAAATTGCAGGAAAGGTAATTCCAGGCAAGGCAAGGAACACAATTTCAGGCCAGGCAATTTCAGACAATGCAAGGCAAGGCAATACAATTCTAGGCAAGGCAATTCCTGGCAATGCAAAACAAGGCAATTTCAAAAAAGGCAATTCCAGGCAAGGAAAGGCAAGACAAAACAGGAAAAGGTATTTTCAGGCAAAAAAATTCCAGCTAAGGCAAGGCAAGTCAATCCCAGACAAGGCAATTCCAGTTAAGGCAAGGCAACGTAAGACAAGGCAAATTCAGGCGAGGAAAGGCAAGGCAAGAAAATGCGAAACAAGGCAATTTCAGTCAAGGCAAGGCAAGACAAGGCAATTCCACGCAAGGCTATTCCAGGGAAGGCACCACAGGGCAATTCCAAGGAAGAAAAAGCAAGGCGATTTCAGGCAATTTCAGGCAAGGCAATTCCAGAAAAGGCAACGCAAGACAATTATAGGCAAGACAATTTTAGGCAAGGAAGGGAAGGCAAAGCAAGGCAATGACAGGCAAGGCAATTCAAGAGAAGAAAATTCCTGGCAAGACAAGTCAATGCAAGGCAATTACAAGCAAGTGAATTCCAGGGAAGCCTAAGCAAGGCAATGCAAGGCAAGGCAAGGCAATTCTTGGCAAGGGAATTCTAGGAAAGAAACGGCAAGGCAAGGCAATGCAAATCGAAGCAAGGAAATTCCAGTCAAGGCAAAACAAGACAAGGCAATTCCATACAAGGCCACTTCATGGAAGGCAAGGCAGGGTAATTCCAAGCAAGAAAAAGCAAGGCAATGCAAGGCAATTCCAGGTAACGATTTCAGGCAAGGCAATTCTAGACAAGGCAATTCTAGTCAACGCAAGGCAAGGCAATGCAATTCAAGGCAAGGCAATTCCAGGCAAGGCAAGGAAGACAAGGCAGAGAAAGGGAATTTCAGGCAAGACAATTTTAGGTAAGGTAAGGCAAGACAATTTCAGAAAAGGCTACTCCAGGCAATGTAAAACAGGGCAAGGTAAGGCAAGTCAATTGCAGGCAAGACAATTTCAGGCAAGGCAATCCCATGCAAGAAAAAGCAAGGAAAAGCAAGGCAATTTTGGAAAGGAAAATTTCAGGCAAGAAAAGGCAAGGCAATTCTACCCAAGGCAAGGCAAGGCAGTGCAATTTCAGGCAGGGAAATTTCAGATGAGGTAATGCAAGGTAGGTCAGTTCCAGGCAAGACAAGGCAAGAAAGTTATATGCAAGGCAATTCCAGGCAAGGAAAAACAAGGCAAGGAAAGGCAATCCTAGGCAAGGCAAGGCAAGGCAAGGGAAGGCCTTGCAATTCTAGGCAAGGCAATTCGAGGCAAAGGCAGGGCAAGGCAATGTAGGGCAATTCCAGACATGGCTCCTTTATGCAAGGCATGGCAATGCAAGGCAATTTCAGGAAAGTCAATTTTAGGCATGGCAAGGCAAGAAGAGGCAACTCCAGGCAAGGAAATTTAAGGGAAGGCAAGAAAATTTTAGGCAAGACAACTCCAGGCAAGGCAAATCCATGCAAAGAAAGGCAAGGAAATGCAAGGCAATTCCAGTAAAGTCAATTCCAGGCAAGGAAAGGCAAGGCAATTCCAGGCAAGGCAAGGCAAGGCAGTGCAATTCCAGGCGGGGAAATTTTAAACGAGGTAATGAAGAGCCTGTTAGTTTCTGGCAAGACAAGGCAAGGCAATTATAGGCAAGGGAATTTTAGGGAAGGCAAGACAATCCAAGGCAAAACAATTAGAGGCAGGGCAAGTCCAGGCTAAGCAAAGCAAGGCAACGGAAAAAAAAATTTAGGCAAGGCAAAGCAATTCCAGACAAGGCAAGGAATAAAAAGGCAAAGAAAGTCAAGGAAATTCCAGGCAAGGCAATTCCAGGCAAGGCAATTTCAGACAAGGCAATTATAGGCAAAGCAAGGCAAGGAAAGAAAAGGCAATGCAAGAAGTGCAAGACAAGGCAAATTCAGGCAAGGAAGTTCCAGACAAGGCAAGGCAAGGCAAAGCAAGGCAAGGCAAGGCAAGACAAGGCAATTCCCAATAAGGCAACTTTACATAAGGCAAGGCAGGGCAATTCCAGGAAAAGCCAAACCAGGCAAGGCAAGGCAAGGCAATTTTAAGCTAGACATTTCCAAGAAAGGCAAGGGAAGGCAAGGCAAGAAAATTCCAAGAAAGGCAATTCCAGGCAAGGCCAAAAAAGTCAAGGCAATTACAGAAAAGGCAAGACAAGGCAAGGCAAGGCGAGGCATGGGAATGCCAGGCAAGGCAATTCCAGGCAAGGAAAAAAAGTAAAGTCAAGAAAAGGCAAGGCAATTACAGGCAAGGCCATTCCAGGCAAGACAATTCCAGGCAAGGAAAGACAAAGAAACTCAAGGCAAGGCAAGTCAAATTCAGGCAAGGTAAGGCAAGGCAAGGCAATTTTAGACTCAACAACTGCAGAAAAGGCAATTCCAGGTAAGGCAAGTCAAGACAAGGCAATTGAAGGCAAGGCAATTACACGTAAGACAAGTCAGGGGAAATCCAGGAAAGGCAAATCCAGGCAAGGCAAGGCAAATCCGGGCAAGTCAAGACAAGGCAATTTCATGTAAGGCAAGGTAGGGAAATTACAGAAAAGGCAAATCCAGGCAAAGCACAGCAAGAAATTCCAGGCTAAACAACTCCAGGCAATGCAAGGTAAGGAAATTCCAGGAAAGACAATTCCAGGCAAGGAAATTCCTGGCAAGGCAAGTCAATGGAAGGCAATTTCAGGCAAGTAAGTTCCAGGCAAGGCTAGGCAAGGCAAATCCAGAAAAGGCAAGGAAAGGATATGCAAATCCAGGCAAGGCGAGGCAAGGCAAGGCAATTTCAGGCTAGGCAATTCTACTTAATCAAGGCAGGACAATTCCAGGAAAAGCAAATCCAGGCAAGGCAAGTCAAGGCAATTCGAGGCAAAGCAACTCCAGGCAAGGCAATTCCAGGCAAGGTAAGGCAAAGCAAGGAAATTCCAAAAAAGGCAATTCCAGGCAAAACCAGGAAAGTCAAGTCACCTCCAGGCAAGGCAAGGCAAAGTAAGGCAACTCCAGGCAAGAAAATTTCTGGAAAGGCAAGTCAATGCAAGGAATTCCAGGCAAGTAAACTCCAAAAATGGCTGTGCAAGAAAATTGCAGGTAAGGCAAATCCAGGCAAGGCAAGGCAAGGCTAGGCAAGGCAAGGCTAGGCAAGGCAAGGCAAGACGTCAGTGCAATTCCAGGCCAGGTAATTCGAGGCAAGGCAAGGCAGGAAAATTCCAACCAAAGCAATTCGAGGCAAGGCAAGGCAAGGCAAAAAAAAAGAAATTATAGGCAAGGTGATTTCAAACAAGTCAAGGCAAGGCAATTCCAGACAATCACAAAAATACAAGGCAAGTCACTTCCAGAAAAGAGAATTTCAGGCAAGGCAAGGAAAGGCAATCCCAGGCAAGGCAAGATAAGGCAAAGCAAGGTAAGGCAAGACAATGCAATTATAGGCAAGGCAGTTACAAGCAAGGCAATGCAATGCAAGACAAGGCAATTTCAGGCAAGGCAACTTCTGGCAATGCAAGGGAAGTCAATTTTAGGCAAGGCAATTGCTGGAAAGGCAATTCCAGGCAATGCACAGCAAGAAAAGGCAGGAAATATATTTCCAGGAAAGGAAATCCCAGCTAAGACAAGTCAAGACAATACAAGTAAAGTCAATTCCAGTCAAGACAAGGCAAGGCAATGCAAGGCAAGGCAATTCTAGGCAAGGCAATTTTATACAAAAAACGGCAAGGCAATTCCATTCAAAGCAAGGAAATTACAGTCAACGCAAGGCGAGACAAGGCAATTCCACTCAAGAATATCCCAGGAAAGGCAATTCAGTGCAATTCCATGCAAAAAAGCAAAGGCAATGCAATTTCAGGTAAGGTAAGAAAAGACAATTCCAGGCAAAGCAATTCCAGGCAAGGCGATTCTAGGCAAGGCAAGGCAAGACAAGGCAATATCAGGCAAGGAAATTTCAGGCAAAGCAAGGCAAGGAAAGTCAATGAATCTCTAGGCAAGGCAATTGCAAGAATGGCAATTTCAGGCAAGGCAAGGCAAGACAAACAAGGCAGGGAAAGTTTTTCCAGGCAAGGAAATTCCAGCTAAAATAAGGCAAGACAATCCCAGACAAGGCAGTTCCAGTCAAGGCAAGGCAGGGCAACGCAATGCAAGGCAATTCTGAAAAAGGCAATTACAGGCGTGGAAAGAAAAGAAAAGGAAATTCGAAGCAAGGCAATTACAGTCAAGGCAAGACAAGACAAGGCAAATTCAGGGAAGGCTATTCCAGGCAAGCAATGCAAAACAATTCCAG
The DNA here is from genome assembly GCA_031835075.1 of Saguinus oedipus. Classification (NCBI taxonomy): domain Eukaryota; kingdom Metazoa; phylum Chordata; class Mammalia; order Primates; family Cebidae; genus Saguinus; species Saguinus oedipus. The sequence continues at coordinate 20,887,094 of CM063181.1, forward strand.
GCTAGGCAATTCCACGTAAGGCAAGGCAGGGCAATTTCATGAAAGACAAACCTAGGCAAGGCAATTCCAGGCAAGGCAACTCCAGGAAAGGTAAAGCAAGACAATTCCAGGCTTGGCAATTCCAGAAAAGGCAATTGCTGGAAAGGCAATTCCAGGCAAGGCAAGGCAAGGCAAGACAAGGCAGGGAAAGGTATTTCCAGGCAAAGCAATTCCATCTAAGGCAAGGCAAGACAATTCCAGGCAAAGCAATTGCAGTCAAGGCAAGGCAAGGCAATTCAAGGCAAGGCAATTCTAGGCAAGGCAATTTCAGGCGAGCAAAGGCAAGGCAAGGCAATTCGAAGCAAGGCAATTCCAGTGAAGGAAAGGCAAGAAAAGGCAATTTTACCAATGCTATTTTAGGGAAGGCAATGCAGGACAATTCCAGGCAAGGAAAAGCAAGGCAATGCAAAGTAATTCCAGGAAAGGCAATTCCAGGTAAGGCAAGGCAAGACAATTTCAGGCAAGGCAATTTCAGGCAAAACAATTCTAGGCAAGGTAAGGCAAGGCAAGGCAAGGCAAAACAAGGCAATGCCAGGCACGACAATTCCAGGCAAGACAAGGCAAAAAACAGCAGGACAATTCTAAGCAAGGCAATTTCAGAAAAGGCAATTCAACGCTAGTGAAGGCAAAGCAAGGGAAAGCAGCGCAATTTTAGGCTAGGCAATTCCAGGCAAAAAAGGGCAATGCAGTGTAGAGCAATTCTAGGCAAGACTTTTTCAACCAAGTCAAGGCAACACAAGGCAATTTTAGCAAAGTCAGTTTTAGGGACAAAAAGGTAATGAAAGACAACACAAGACAAGGTAAGGCAAAAAGCAATTCCAGGAAAGGCAAGGCAATTTAACCCAAGCCTAGGCAAGGCAATTCCAGGAAAGACAATTTCAGGCAAGGTAATCCCATGCAAGAATAGGCAAGGCAATGAAAGGCAGTTGCTGAGAAGTCAATTCCAGGCAAGGAAAGGCAAGGCAACTCCAAGCAAGGCAAAGCAAGGCAGCTCAAAGCAAAACAACTGAAGGAAAGGCAATTCCAGGCAAAACAATTTCAGCCAAGGCAAGGCAATTCCAGGAAAGACAAGGCAAGACAACACAAGGCAATTCCAGGCAAGATAATTCCAGGCAACCCAAGGAAAGGCAGTTTGAGGCAAGGAAATTTCAGGAAAGGCAAAAGAATGCAAGGCAATGCAATTCTAGGCAAGGCAAGGCAATGTAACGGAAGGCAATTTCAGTAAAGGCAAGGTAAGTCAATGCAAGACAAGGCAATTTTAGGCAAGGCAATTCAAGGCGAGGATAAACAAGTCACGGCAATTCAAAACAAGGCAACTCCCATCAAGGAGAGAAAAGACAAGACAATTCCAAGCAATAATATTCCAGGGAAGGCAAGGCTAAGCAATTCCTGGAAAGAAAAAGCAAGGCAAGGCAAGGCAATGCAATGCAAAGCAATTTGATTCAAGAAAATTCCAGGCAAGAAAATGCAAGGTAATTTCAGGCAAGGCAATCCTAGGATAGGCAAAAAAGGCAGCAAAATTATAGGCAAGGCAATTCCAGGCAAGGCAGGGCAAGGCAATGTAGAACAATTTCAGGCAAGCCAAGACAATGCAAGGCAATTTCTGGAAAGTCCATTTTAAGCATGGCATAGCAAGGCAAGGCAAAAGAAGGCAAGGCAAAGAGACTTAATTCAAGGCAAAGCAATTTCAGGAAAGGCAAAGCAAGGCAAATTTAGGCTAGGCAATTTCAGACAACGCAAGGGAACACAAGGCAAGGCAAGGCAATTCCAGGCAAGACAATTTCAGTCAAGGCAATATTATGCAAAGAAAGGCAAGGCAATGCAATGCAATTCCGGGAAAGTCAATTTCTGGGAAGAAAAGAAAAGGCAATTCCAGGCCAGGCAAGACAAGGCATTGCAATTCCAGGCATAAAAATTTCAGGAAAGGTAATGCAAGGCAGGTCAGTTCTGGGCACGTCAAGGCAAGGCAATTATAAGCCAGGCAATTCCAAGCATAACATGGAAAGCCACAGCAAGGCTATTCCAGGCAGGGCAATTCCAGGATAGGCAAAGCAAGGAAATGCAGAAAATTTCATGCAAGGCTAGGCAATACCAGGCAAGGCAAGGAGAAGCAAGGCAAAGAAAGTTAAGATAAGAAAAGGCAAGGCATTTCCAGGCAAGTCAATTTCCGGCAAGGCAATTCTAGGCAAAGCAAAACAAGGAAAGGCAAGAGAAGGCAAGAGAAAGCATAATAAGAAAATGCAAGGCAAATCCAGGCAAGGGAGTTCCAGGCAAGGGAAGGCAAGGCAATTCCAGACTAGCAATTGCAGGTAAAACAATTGCAGGCAAGGCAAGGCAAGATAAGCCTATTCATGTCAAGGCAATTCCACATAAGGCAAGGCAGGGCAAATCCAGAAAAGGCAAATACAGGCAAGGTGCGGCAAGGCAATTTCAGGCCAGGCAACTCCAGGCAAGGCAAGGCAAGGAAATTTTAGAAAAGGCAATTCCAGGCACGACCTGAAAAGACAAGACAATTCCAGGTATGATAAGGCAAGGCAAGGCAAGGCAAGAAAATTTCAGGCAAAAAATTTTTAGCAAGGCAAGTCAATTTAAGGCAATTCCAGGCAAGTAAATTTCAGGCAAGGCTAGGAAAGAAAAGGCAAATCCAGGCAAGGCAAAACAATTCCAGGAAAGGCAGGGCAGTTGGAAGCAGGGCAATTTCAGGCAAGGCAGGGCAATGCAGGGCAATTCCAGGCAGGGAAATTCCAGACAATGCAAGAAAGTCAAGGAAAAACAAGGCAATGCAGGCAAATTCCAGGCAAGGTAATTCGAGGTAAGAAAAGGCAAGGCAAAGCAGGGCAATTCCAGGCAAGGCAATTCGAGGCTAGGCAAGGCAGAGAAATTTCAAGCAAGGCAATTCGAGGCAAGGCGAGGCAAGGCAAAAAAGGACAATTTCAGCAAGCATATTTCAGGCAAGGCAAGGCAAGACAATTCCAGGCAAGGAAAGACAAGACAAGGCAAGGCAATTCCAGACAAGGAAATTCCAGCGAAGGCAAAGAAAGACACTTTCAGGCAAGGTAAATCCAGGAGAGGCAAGGTAAGGCAAGGCAATGCAATTCTAAGCAAGACAATTCCAGGCAAGGCAAGGCAACTACAGGCAAGATAATGGCCAGAAAGGTAACTCCAGGCAAGGCAAGGCAATACAAGGCAGGGAATGGTATTTCCAGGGAAGGCAATTCCAGCTAAAGCAAGGCAAGACAATTCGAGGTAAGGCAATTCCAGTCAAGGCAAGTCAAGGCAATGCAAAGCAAGCCAAGGAAAGGCAATTATATGCAAGGAAATTCCAGGCAAGTAAAGGCAAAGCAAGGCAATTTGAAGCAAGGAAATTTCAGTCAAGGCAAGGGAAGACAAGAAAATTCCACGCAAAGCTACTCCAGGGAAGGCAAGGCAGGGCAATTTTAGGCAAGAAAAAGCAAAGCAATGCAAGGCAATTTCAAGCAAAGCAGTTCCAGCTAAGGCAAGACAAGACAATTCCAGGCAAAACAATTCCAGGCAACTCAATTCTAGGGAAGGCACAACAAAGTAAGGCAAGGCAAGGTAAAACCAGTCAATGTCAGGCAAGGCAAGACAAGGCAAGGCAATTCCAGGCAAGACAAGGCAAGGCAAGACAAGATAAGGCAAATCTAGGCAAGGCAAAAAAAAAAAAAAAAAAAAGGAAATTCGAGACGAGCAATTCCAGAGAAGGCAATGGAAGGCAAGGCAGTGCAATTCTAGGCAAGGCAAGGCAATATAAGGCAAGACAATTCCAGTCAAGGCAAGGTAAGGCAACGCAAGGCAAGGCAATTCTAGGCAAGGCAATTTTACGTGAGGAAAGGCAAGTCAAGGTAATTCAAAATAAAGCAAATCTAGTCACGGCAAGGCAATTTCAGGCAAGTCTATTCCAGGGAAGGCAAGACAGGGCAATTCCAGGCAAGAAAAAGCAAGGCAAGGCATGCAATGCAATGCCAGACAAGTCCCAGCAAGGAAATTCCAGGCAAGGCAAGGCAATGCTATTTTATTCAAGGTAATTCTATGCTAGGCAAGGAAGGCAAGGAAAGGCAGCACAATTCTAGGCAAGGAAATTCCAGGCAAGGCAGGGCAAAATAATGTAGGGTACTTCCAGATAAAGTAATTTTTGGCAAGGCACGGCAACGTAAGGCAATTTTAAGAAAGTCAATTTTAGGCACGGCACAGCAAGGCAACAAGAAAGAAAAAGAGTCAATTTCAGGCAAAGCAATTTTAGGCAAGGCAAGGCAAAGCAGTTTCAGGCTAGGCAATTCCAGACAACACAAGGCAATGGAATGCAAGGCAAGGCAAGGAAAAAAGAGTCAATTCCAGGAAAAGAAATTCCAGGCAAGGCAAGTTAAAGCAGTTTCAAGCTAGGCAATTCCAGACAACGCAAGGCAATTCAACACAAGGCAAGGCAATTCCAGGCAAAACAATTCCAGGCAAGACAATTCCAGGCAATGCAACTTTAGGAAAGGAAAGAAAAGGCAATGCAAGGCAATCTGGGGAAAGTTAATTTCAGGGAAGGAAAGGCAAGGGAATTCCAGGCAAGGCAAGGCAAGGCAAGGCCGTGCAATTCCAGGATAAAAAATTTCAGGCAAGGTAATGTAAGGCAGGTCAGTTCTGAGAAGACAAGGCAAGGCAATTTTAGGTAAGGCAATTCTAGACAAAAAAAGAAAACACAAGGCAAGGCAATTCCAATTAAGGCAAGGCGAGGCAAGTCAAGGCAATTCCAGGCAAGGCAACTCCAGGCAATGAAAGGCAATGTAAGGCAAAAAAATTCCAGGTAAGAAAATTCCGGGCAAGGCAAAGAAAGACAAGGCAAGGCAAAGACATTTTAGGCACAGCAATTTTAGGCAAGGCAAGGCAATGCAATGCAAGGCAATTCAAAGCAAGAAAATTCCAGGCAAGACAACTCAAACTAAAGAAAGGCAAGGCAAGGCAAAGTAGAAAAATTCTAATCAAGCAATTACATGCAAGGCATGGCAAGGGTATGTAGGGCAATTTCAGGCAAGGCTCTTTTAGGCAAGGCAATGCAAGGCAATTTTAGAAAAGTCAATTTAAGGCATGGCAAGGCTAGGCAGGGCAATAAAAGCAGGGCAAATTTAGGCATGGCAAGATAAGGCAAGGCAATTCCAGTCAAGACAAGGCAAGCCAAGGCAAGGCAATGCAAGAACATTTAAAACAAAGCATAAAAATTCCATGCAAGGCAATATCAGGCAAGGCAAGGCAAGGCAAGGCAATTCCAGACAAGACATTTCCAGGCAAGGCAATTAAAGGCAATTCAAAGCAAGGCAATTCTAGTCAAGGCAAGGTAAGGCAAGACAATGGAACTCTAGGCAAAGCAATTACAGGTAAGGCAAGGCTAGACAATTTTTGGCAATGCAAGGAAGAACAATTCCATGCAAGGCAATTGCTGGAAAGGCAATTCCAGGCAAGGCAAGGCAAGACAAAGCAGGGAAAGGAAATTCCAGGCAAGGTGATTCCAGCTCAGGCAAGGTAAGGCAATTTCAGGCAAGGCAAGGCAAGACAAAGCAGGGAAAGGAAATTCCAGGCAAGGCGATTCCAGCTCAGGCAAGGTAAGGCAATTTCAGGCAAGGTAATTCCATTCAAGGCAAGGAAAGGCAACGCAAGGAAAGGCAATTCCAGGCAAGGAAAGGCAATGCAAGGCAATTCAAAAGAAGGCAACTCCAGTCAAGGCAAGGCAAGGAAAGATAATTCCAGGCAAGGCTATTCCAGGGAAGGCAAGGCAGAAAAATTCCAGGCAAGGCAATTGCAAGAAAGGCAAGGCAAGGCAAGACAAGGCTGTGAAAGGCAATTCCAAGCAAGACAATTTCAGCTAAGGCAAGGCAAGGCAATTCCAGGCAAGACAATTTCAGTCAAGGCAAGGAAAGGCAACGCAAGGCAAGGCAACTCTAGGCAAGGCAATTCCAGGCGTGTAATCGCATTGCAAGGCAATTCAAAACAAGGCAACTCCAGTAAAGGCAAGGCAAGACAAGACAATTCCAGACAAGGATAATTCAAGGAAGGCAAGGCAGGGCAATTCCAGGCAAGGTAATGGCCGAAAGGCAGTTGCAGAAAAATTAATGCAAGAGAACGGAGAAAAAGGCAATCCCAGACAAGGCAATTCCAGGTAAGATAAGGCCAGGCAATTCCAGGGAAGGCAACTCCAGACAAGGCAAGGCAAGGCAATTTAGGCAAGGCAATTTAAGCAAGGCAATTTGAAGCAAGGCAAGAAAATGCAGGGCTAGTCAATTCCAATCAAGTCAAGGCAAGGCAAGGCTATTCCAAGCAAGCAACTCTAGGAAATGCAAGGCAAGGCAAGGCAAAAAAATTTTGGGTAAGAAAATTCCAGGCAAGGCAAGGCAAGGACATTCAAGGCAGGGCACTTTCAGGTAAGACAAGGCAATGCAAGGCATGGCAATTTCACAAAAGGAAATTCCAGGCGAGACAAGGAAATACAAACAAGGCAAGGCAAGGCAAGGCAGGGCAATCCTAAGCAAGGTAATTTCAGGCAAGTTACGGCAAGAGTATGTAGGGCAATTTGAGGCAAGTCTCTTTTAGTCAAGGCAAGGCAATGCAAGGCAACTTCAGGAAAGTCAATTTTAGGCACCACATGGCAAGGAAAGGCAAGGCAATTCCAGGAAAGGCAAGGCAGGACAATTCCAGGCAGGGAAGTTTCAGGCAAGGCAAGGCAAAACAGGGCCATTCTAGGCAGGGCAATTCAAGACAAGGCAAGACAAGACAAGGCAATTCTAGGAAGGCAATTTCAGGCAAGGCAAGGCAAGCCAAGCAAAACAACTTCAGACAGAACAATTTATAGTTAGGCAAGGGAAGGCAAGAAAATTTCCAACAAGGCAGGGAAATAGAAAGCAAGGCAATTTCAGGCAAGGAGAGTCAAAGCAATTCCAGACAAGGTGTTTTCAGGCAAGGCAAGAAAAGGCAATTCGAGGCAAGGCAACTCCAGTCAAAACAAGGTAAGTCAAGGCAATGCAATTCTAGGCAAAGCAATACCAGCCAAGGCAGAGTAATGTAAGGCAAGGAAATTTCAGGCAAGGAAATTTTAGGCAATGCAAGGCAGGGAAATTCCAGGCAAGATAAAGCAAGGCAGGGCAAGACAATGCAAAGCAAGGCAATTTCAAGCGAGGCAATTCCAGGCAAAGGAAGGCAAGACAATTCCAGGCAAGGAAATTCTATGCTAGGCATGGAAAGGCAAGGGAAGGCAGCGTAATTCTACATGAGACCATTCCAGGTAAGGCAGGGAAATACAATGTAGCTCAATTCCAGGCAAGGCTCTTTTAGGCAAGGCAAGGCAAAGCAAGGCAATTTCAGGAAAGTCAATTTTAGGCACAATAAGGCAACGCAAGGCAAGGCGAGGCAAGGGAATTCCAGGCTAGACAATTTCAGCCAAGGCAAGGCTAGGCAATTCCGGGCAAGGCAATGCAATTCCAGGCAAGACAATTCCAGGCCATGCAATCCCGTGCAAGAAAAGGCAAGGAAATACAAGACAATTTTGGGAAAGTTAATTTCAGGCAAGGCAAATCCAGGCAAGGAAAGGAAAGGCAATATTAGGTAAGGCAACTGCAGGAAAGGTAACTCCAAGCAAGTCGATTTCAGGCAAGGCAAGGCAAGGCAATTTCAGGCAAGGCAAGAAAAGGCCATTTGAGGCAAGGCAATTACAGGGAAGGCAAGGTAAGGCAAGGCAATGCAATTTTAGACAAAGCAATTCCAGAAAAGGCAAGGTAATGAAAGGCAAGGCCATTCCAGTCAATGGAAACTAAGTCAACAAAAGGCTAGGCATTTCTAGGCAAGGCAATTCCAGGCAAGGAAAGTCCAGGGAAGGCAATTCAAAACAAGGCAACTTCAGTCAAGGCAAGGCAAGACAAGGCAACTCCAGGCAAGGCTATTCCAGGAAAGGCAAGGCTGGGCAATTTTAGGTAAGGAAAATCAAGGAGAGCCAATGCAATGCAATGCAAAATAATTCCAAGCAAGAATATTTCAGGCAAGACAAGACAAGGAAAGGCAATTGCAGGAAAGACAAATGTAGGCTAGGCAAGGACAGGCAAGGGAAGGCAGCACAATTCTAGGCAAGACAATTCCAGGCACAGTAAGGCAAGGCAATGTAGGGCAATTCTAGACAAGGCTCATTTAGGCAAGGAAAGACAATGCAAAGCTATTTCATAAAAGTCAATATGAAGCATGGTAAGGCAAGTCAAGGCAAAGAGAATCAATTTCAGAGAAGGCAATTCCAGGCCAGGCAAGGCAAGGCAAGGCAATTTTAGGCTAGGCAATTTCAGGAAACACAAGGCAAGGCAAGGCAAGGCAAGTCAACTACAGGCAAGGCAAACCAAGGCAGTGCAATTCCAGGCAGGAAATTTCAGGCAACTTAATGCAAGGCAGTGCAATTCCAGGCAGGAAAATTTTAGGCAAGGTAATGCAAGGCAAGTTATTTCCAGGCAAGAGAAAACAAGGCAATCATAGGCAAGGAAATTCCAGGCAAGGCAAAGGAATTTCATGCAGGACAATTCCAGGCTAGGCAAAGCAAGACAAAGGAAAAAAATTGGAGACAAGGGAAGGCAACACCAGCCAAGACAAGGAAAGGCATGGCAAAGAAAGTGAACACAAGAAAAAGCAAGGCAATTTCAAGAAAGGCAATTCTAGGTGAAAACAAGGCAAGGCAAGGCAAGACAAGGCAAGGCAAGGCAAATCCAGGCAGGGCATTTCCAGGCAAGCCGAGGCAAGGCAATTCCTGGCTAGGCAAATGCATAAAAGGCAATTCCAGACAAGGCAAGGCAAGACATGGCAATTCCAGGAAAGGCAATTTTACATAAGGCAAGGCAGGGCAATTCCAGGAAAGGCAAATTCAGGCAAGAAAAGGCAAGGCAATTTCAGACAAGGCAACTCCAGGCAAGGCAAGGCAATTCCAGGCAAAACAAATTCTGGCAATGCAAGGCAAAAAAAATTCTAGGCAAGACATAGCACAGAAAGGCAATTTCACACAAGGCAATTCCAAGTAAGGCAAGGCAGGGAAATTTCAGAAAAGAAAAAGCAAGGCAATGCAAGGCAATTCAAGGCAAGACAATTCCAGGTAAAGCAAGGCAAGGTAATTTTAGGCAAAACAATTTTAGGCAATGCAATTCTAGGCAAGTCAAGGCAAGGTAAGGCAAGGCAAGACAAAGTAATGCCAGGCAAGACAAGCGAGGTAAGGCCAGGCAAGGCAATGCAATTCTAGGCAAGACAATTGCAAGAAAGGCAATTTCAGTCAAGGCAAGGCAAGAAAAGGCAGAGAAAGGCAATTCCAGGCAAGGTAATTTTAGGTAAGGCAAGGCAATTCCAGAAAAGACAACTTCAGAAAATGCAAGGCAGGGCAATTCCAGGCAAGGTAATTTCCAGAAAGGTAATTTTAGAAAAAATGATATAAGAGAAGGCAGGGAAAGGCAATCCCAGGCAAGTCAAGTTCAGGTAAGGTAAGGCACGGTAATTCAAGGGAATGCTAATCCAGACAAGGCAAGGTAACACAATTCTAAGCAAGGCAATTCCAATAAATGCAAGAAGACACAGGGCAATGCAATTCCAATGAAGGCAAAACAAGACAAGGCTATTTGAGGCAAGGCAATTCCAGGCAATGCAATGCAAGGCAAGGCAAAAAAATTTAAGTAAGGAAATTTCAGGCAAGGCAAAGAAAAACAAGACAAGGCAGGGAGGTGAATTCCACGGAAGGAAAATTTAGGCAATGCAAGACAATGCAATGCAAGGAAATTCCAAGCAAGAAAATTTCAGACAAGGCAAGGCAAGCCACGTCATGGCAATTCCAGACAGGGTATTTCAGGCTAGGCAAGTTAAGGCAATGCAAGAAAATGTCCAAAAAGGCATAGAAATTCCAATCAAGGCAATTTCAGAAAAAGCAAGGCAAGGCAAGGCAAAACAAGGCAAGGCAAGGCAAGCCAATTTCAAACAAGGTATTTCCAGACAAGGTAAGAAAAGTTAATTAGAGGCAAGGCAATTACAGTCAAGGCAAGGTAAGGCAAGTCAATGTAACTCTAGGCAAGACAATTTCAGGAAATGCAAGACAATTCCAGGCAAGGCAATACCAGGCAAGGCAAATCTAGGCAAGGCAAGGCAAGGTGAGGCAAGGCGAGGCAATGCAATTCTAGGCAAGGCAAATGCAGAAAGGCAAGCACGACAAGGCAGAGAAAGGCAATTCCAGGCAAGGCAATTTTAGGTAGGGCAAGGAAATTCCAGAAAAGCCAACACCAGGAAATGCAATGCAGGGGAATTCCAGGGAAGTCAATTGCTGGAAAGGCAATTTCAGAAAAATTAAGTGAAGAGAGGGCAGGGAAAGGCACCCCAAGCAAGGGAATTACAGGTAAGGCAAGACAAGGCAAGGCAAGGCAATTCCAGGAACAGCAACTCCAGACAAGGTAAGGTAAGGCAATTTCAGGCAAGACATTTCCAAGTAAGGCAAGGTAAAACAATTTCAGGCAAAGCAATTTTAGGCAAGGCAAGCCAAGGCAAGCCAAGGCAAGGCAAGGCAAGGCAAAGTAATTCCAGGTAAGAAAATTTTTGGCAAGGAAAGTCAATGCAAGGCAATTCCAACCAAGTAAATTCCAGGCAAGGCTAGGGAAGAAAATTGCAGGCAGGCCAATTTCAGGCAAGAATATTCGAGGTCAGAAAAGGCAACACAAAGCAGGGTATTTTCAGGCAAGAAAATTCGAGGCAAGGCAAGGCAGGGAAATTTTCAGCAAGGCAATTAGAGAAAAGGTGAGGTAAGGCAAAAAAAAAAAGGAATTCCAGGCAAGGTGATATCAGGCAAGGCAAGGCAAGGCAATTCCAGGCAAGACAAGACAAGGCAAGGCAATTTCAGAAAAGAAAATTCCAGGCATCGCATGGAATTGCAGTTCCAGGTGAGGTATGGTAAGGCAAGGCAAGGCAATGCGATTCTAGGCAAGGCAATTCCAGTAGAGGCAAGGCAATTTTAGGCAAGGCAATTGCCATACAGGCAATTCCAGGCAAGGCAAGGCAAGCCAAGGCAAGGCAATTTCAGACAGGGCAATTCCAGGCTAGGCAAAAAAAAGCAATGCAAAAAAAATTCTAGTAAAAAATGAAAATTCTAATCAAAGCAATTTCAAGCAAGGCAAAGCATGGCAATTCCAGGCAAAAAAAAGTGAGGTAGAGACGGGAAATTCTAGGCAAGAGAATTGTAGACAAGGCAAGACATGGCAATTCCACGCAAGGCAATTCCAGGCAAAGTAAAACAAGGCAAGGCAGGCCAATTCCATGCAAGGTAATTCGAGATAAGAAAAGACAAGGCAAAGCAGGGTAATTCCAGGTAAAGCAATTAGAGGCAAGGTAAGACAGGAAAATTTTAAGCAAGGCAATCCGAGGCAAGGCAAGGAAAGGCAAAAAGGGCAATTCCAGGCAAGGTGATTTCTGGCATGACAAGTCAAGGCAATTAAAGGCAAGACAACTCCAGACAAGGCAAGGAAAGGCAATTCCAGGCAAGGCAAGATAAGGTAAGACAATGAAATTCTAGGCAAGGCCATTCCAGGCAATTCAAGGCAAGGCAAAACAAGGCAATTCCAGGCAAGGCAAGGCAAGAAAAGTAAAGGCAATGCTAAGCATGGCAAGGCAAGGCAAGGCAAGGCAAGGCAATTTCAGGAAAGGCAACTCCAGACAAGGTAAGGTAAGGCAATTTCAGGCAAGGCATTTCCAAGTAAGGCAAGGTAAAACAATTTCAGGCAAAGCAATTCTAGGCAAGGAAATTTCAGGCAATTCAAGGCAAGGAAAAATAAGGCAATTCCAGGCAAGGCAAGGCAAGAAAAATAAAAGCAATACTAGGCAAGGCAAAGCAAGGCAGAACAATTCCAGGCAGGGCAATTTCAGACAAGGCGAGGAAAAACAATTCTAGGCAAGGCAATTCCAGGAAAGGCAAGGTAAGGCAAGACAAGGCAACACAACTTCAGACAGGGCAATTCCAGGCTAGGCATAACAAGGCAATACAAGAAAATTCCCAGCAAGGCAAGAAAATTTTAGTTATGGCAATTTCAGGCAAGGCAAGGCATGGCAATTTGAGGCAAGGTCATTTCAAGCAAGACAAAGCAAGGCAAGGCGGGCCAATTCCAGGTAAGGCAATTTGAAATAAGAAAAGGCAAGGCAACGCACAGCAACTCTATACAAGGCAATTCGAGGCAAGATAAGGCAGGGAACTTCCAAACAAGACAATTAGAGGCAAGGCAAAGCAAGGCACAAAAGGGCAATTTCAGGCAAGGCAATTTCAGAGAAGGCAAGGCAAGGCAATTCCAAGCAAAGAAAGGCAAGATAAGGCAAGGCAATACCAGACAAGGTAATTCCAGGCAAAGCAAGGAAAGGCAATTCGAGGCAAGGGAATTTCAAACAAGGCAAGGCAAGGCAAGGCAAGGCAAGACAATGCAATTTTAGCCAAGGCAACTTCAGTCATGGCAAGGTAATGTAAGGCAAGGTTCTAGGCAAGGCAATTCCTGGCAATGCAAGGAGAGACAAGGCAGGGAAAGGCAATTCCAGACAAGACAATTCCAGCTAAGGCAAAACAAGGCAATATCAGGCAAGGCAATTCCAGTCAAGGCAACGCAAGGCAACACAAGAAAAGATAATTCTAGGCAATGCAGTTCCAGGCGAAAAAAGGCAAGACATGGCAATTTGAAACAAAGCAATTCCAGTCAAGGCAATGCAAGACAAAGAAATTCCACACAAGGCTATTACAGAAAAGGCAAGGCAGGGCAATTCCAAGCAAGAAAATTTCAGGCAAAGCAATGCACTGCAATTTTAGGCAAGGCAATTCTAGGCAAGACAAGGCAAGGGATGGCAGCACAGTTCTAGGCAAGGCAATTCCAGGCAAGACAGGGTATGCAATGTCAGGCAATTTCAGGAGAGGCTCTTTTAGGCAAGGCAAGGCAATGCAAGGCAATTTCAGGAAAGTCAATTTTAGGCATGGCAAAGCAAAGCAAGGCAAGGCAAAGCAAGGCAAGGCAATTCTAGGCAACACAACTCCAGGCATGGCAATCGCATGCAAGAAAAGGCAAGGCAATGCAAGGCAATTTTAGCAATGTCAATTCCAGACAAGGAAAGGCAAGGCAATTCCAGGGAACATAAAGCAAGACAATTCCAGGAAGGAAAATTTTAGAAAAGGCAATGCAAGGCGCGTCAGTTCCAATCAATACAAGGCAAGGCAATTATGGGCAAGGCAATTCCAGGCAAGGCAAGGCAAGCCAAAGCAAAACAATTTGAGGCAGGGCCATTACAGTCTAGGAAAAGCAAGGCATCACAAAATAATTCCAGGCAAGGAAAGGCAATTTCAGGCAAGGCAAGGAAAGGCAAAGCAATTCCACAAAAGGCAATTTCAGGCCAAGCAATTATAGGCAAGGCAAGGAAAGAAAAGGAAAGGAAAGGCAAGACTAGGTAAATCCAGGCAAGGCAGTTCCAGGCAAGGCAAGGCAATTCCAGGCTAGGCAATTGCAGGAAAAGCAATTTCAAGCAAGGCAAGGCAAGACCAGGCAATTCCAGGCAAGGCAATTAAACGTAAGGAAAGGCACGAAAATTCCAGGAAAGGTAAATCCAGGCAAGTCAAGAAAAGGCAATTTCAGGCAAGACAATTCGACTTAAGTCAAGGCAGGACAATTTCAGAAAAAACAAATCAAGGTAAGGCAAGGCAAGTCGATTCCAGGCAAGGCAACTCCAGGCAAACCAAGGAAAGGCAAATTTAGGCAAGGCAGTTTTAGGCAAGCCATCCCAGAAAAGGCAAGGCAAGACAATTCCAGGCTAGGCAATTCCACATAAGGCAAGGCAGAACAATTCCAGGAAAGGCTAATTCAGGTAAGACAAGGCAAGGCAATTTCAGGCAAGGCAATTTCAGGTAAGGCAACTCAAGGCAAGGCAAGGCAGGAAAATTCTAAGAAAAAATATTCCAGGCAAAACTAGGAATTTCAAAGCAATTTCAGCAAGGCAAAGCAAGACAACTCCAGGCAAAAAAATTCCTAATAAGGCAAGTCAATGCAAGGCAATTCCAGGCAAGTAAATTCCAAAAAAGTATATGCAAAGATAATGCAGGCAAGGCAAATCCAGGCAAGGCAGGGCAAGGCAAGGCAAGGCAAGGGAAACGAAATTCCAGGCAAGGCAAGGCAAGTAATGTAAATCCAGGCAAGGCAATTAGAGGCAATGCAAGACAGGGAAATTCCAAGCAAAAAAAATTGAGGCAAGGCAAGGCAAGGGAAAATAGGGCAATTATAGGCAAGGCAGTTTCAGGCAAGACAAGGCAATTCCAGGCAAGGCAAGACAAGATAAGGCAAGGCAAATCCAGACAAGGAAATTGTAGGCAACACAAGGAAAGGTGATTGCAGGTAAGTCAAGGTAAGGCAAGGCAATGCAATTCTAGGCAAGGCAATGAAATTTTAGGGAAGGGAATTTCAAGAAAGGCAATGCAATGCAAGGCAAGAAAATTTCAATCAAGGCAATTCCAGGCAATGCAACGCAAAACAAGGCAGGAAAGTGCATTTCCAGGCAAGGCAATTTCAGCTAAGGCAAGGCAAGAAAATTCCAGACAAGGCAATTCCAGTGAAGGCAAGGCAAGGCAATGCCAGGCAAGGAAATTTTAGACAACAAAAGGCAAGGCAAGGCAATTTGAAGCAAGGCAATTTCAAGCAAAGAAATTCTAAGCAAAGCAATGCAAGGCAATTCCAGGCAATGCAGGGCAAGGCAATGTAGGATTATTCCAGGCAAGGCTCTTTTAGACAAGGCAAGGCAACACAAGGCAATTTCAGGAAAGTCAATTTTTGGCACAGCAAGACAAGGCAAGGCAAGGAGAGGCAATTCCAGTCAAGGCAAATTCAGGCAAGGCAAACAAGGCAATTTAAGTCTAGAAAATTACAGAAAACTCAAGGCAAGGCAAAGCAAGGAAAGGCAATTTCAGGCAAGGCAACTTTAGGCAAGGTAATCCCATGCAAGAAAAGGAAAGACAATGCAAGGCAACTCCGTGAAAGTCAATTCCAGGCAAGGAGAGGCAAGGCAAATTCAGGTAGGGCAAGGCAGTGCAATTCCAGGCAAGGAAATTTTAGACAAGGTAATGCAAGGCAGGTAAGTTTCTACCATGACAAGGCAAGGCAATTATAGGCAAGGCAATTCCAGGCAAGGCAAGGCAAGGCAAGCAAAGGCCAAACAATTCCAGGCAGGGTAATTCCAGGCTAGGCAAAGCAGGACAATGCAAAAAAATTTCAGGCAAGGCAAGGAAATTCCAGGCAAGGCAATTCTAGGCAAGGAAAGAACAAACAAGGCAAATCCAGGCAAGGGAGTTTCAGGCGAGGCAAGGCAAGGCAAGGTAAGTCAAGGCAATTCCACTCTGGGCAATTGCAGGAAAGGCAATTCCAGTAAAGGCAAGGCAAGACAAAGTAATTCCAGTCAAGGCAATTCCACATAAGGCAACACAGGGCAATTCCAGGAAAGGCAAATCGAGGCAAGGCAAGGCAAGACAATTTCAGGCAAGGCAATTTCAGAAAAGGCAAAGCAAAGCAAGGCAAGACAAGGCAATACCAGGCTAGGCAATTCCAGGCAAGGCAAGTCAAGGCAATTCCAGGCAAGGCCATAAAAGTCAAGGCAATTTCAGACAAGGCAAGATCAGGCAAGGCACAGCAAGGCAATTCCAGTCAAGAAAATTTCTTGCAAGGCAAGTCAATGCATGACAATTCCAGGCAAGGCTAAGCAAGGAAATTGCAGGCAAGGCAAGGCAACGCAAGGAAATTCCAGGCAAGGCAATGCAAGTCAGGGCAATTGCAGGCAAAAAAATTTCAAGCAAGTCAAGGCAAGGCAAGGCAAGGCAGGGCAATTGCAGGAAGGGCAGATCCAGACAAAGCAAGGCAAGGCAAGACAATTCTAGGCAAGGCAATTCCGGTCAAGGCAAGGCAAGCCAAAGCAAGGTAATGCAAAACAGGGCAATTTCAGGCTAGGCAAAACAAGGTAATGCAAGAAAACGCCCAGTAAGGCAAAAAAAAGTTCAGACAAAGGAATTCAAGGCAAGGCAAAACGAGGCAAGGCAGTCAAATTTCAGGCATGGCAATTCGCGGTAAGGAAAGGAAAGGCAAAGCCGGAAAATTCCAGGCAAGGCAATTCGAGGCAAGGCAAAGCAGGGCAATTCCAAGCAAGGCAATTCGAGGAAAGGCAAGGAAAGGCAAAAAAGGCAATTTGAGTCCAGGTGATTTCAGGAAAGGCAAGGCAATTCAAACAAGGCAATTCCAGGCAAGGCAAGGAAAGGCAAATTCAGGGAAGGCAATTCCAGGCAAGGCAAGGTGAGGTAAGGCAATGCAATTCTAGGCAAGGTAATTTCAGGCAAGGCAATGCAAAGCAAGGCAAAACAATTTCAGGCAAGATAATTACTGGCAATTCAAGGCAAAGCAATTCTACTCAAGGTAATTGCCAGACTGGCAATTCCAGGCAAGGCAAGGCAAGACAATTGCCTGCAAGGTAACTCCAGGCAAGGCAATACTAGGCAAGGCGAGGAAAGACAAGACAAGGCAATGCCAGGAAAGGCAATTCCAGGCAAGGCAAGGCAAAAGAAGGCAAGGCACTTGCAGGAAAGTCAATTTCAGGCTAGGTAAAACAAACAAGGCACAGAAAGGCAATTCCAGGCAAGGCAATTTTAGGTAAGGCAAGGCAAGGCAATTCCAGGTAAAGCAACTCCAGGAAATGCAAGGCAGGGCAATTCCATGCAAGGCAATTGCTGTAAGAAAAATTCCAGAAATATTAAAACAAGAGAAGGCAGGGAAAGGCAATCCCAGGCAAGGCAATTCCAGATAAGGCAAGGCAAGAAAAATTCAGGGAAGGCATCCCCTGACAAGGCAATGCAAGGCAATTCCAGTCAAGACAATTCCAGGTAACGCAATGCAAAAGAATTCCAGGTAAGGCAATTTCAGACAATGCTAGGCAAGGCCATGCAAGGCAAGGCAATTCGGAGAAAGACAATTCCTGGCAAGGCAAGTCAATGCAAGAAAATTCCAGGCAAGTAAATTTTAGGCAAGGCTAGGCAACAAAATTGCAGGCAAGGCAAATCCAGGCAAGGCAAGGCAATTCCAGGCAAGGCAAGGCAATGAAGGGGAATTTCAGGCAGAGCAGTTCCAGACAATGCAATGGAAGGCAAGAAATTCTAGGCAAGGCAATTCCAGGCAAGGCAAGGCAAGGCAATTCAAAACAGGGCAATTCCAGGCTAGGCAATGAAAGGCAATGCAAAAAAATTCCCAGCAAGGCAAAAAATATATATAGGCAAGAAAATTCAATTCAAGGCCCAACAAGGCAAGGCAGGTTGAATCCAGGCAAGGCAATTTGAGGTAAGGAAAGGAAAGACAAAGCAGGGCGATTCCAGGCAAGGCTATTCGAGGCAAGGCAAGGCAGGGAAATTCCAAGCAAGAGAATTCGAGGCAAGACAATGCAAGGTAAAAAAAAAAAAAGGTAATTCCAGGCAAGGCAAGACAAGACAAGGCAAGGCAAATTCAGAGAAGGAAATTTCAGTCTCAACAAAGAAAGTCAATTCTAGGCAAGGCAAGAAAAGACAAGGCAAGGCAAGTCCAGACAAGAAAATTTCAGTCAAGGCAAAGAAAGGCAATTCCAGTCAAGGCAAGGAAAGGCAAGCAATGAAATTATAGGCAATGCAGTTCCAGTAAAAAATAAGGCAATTTCAGGCAAGGCAATTCCTGGAAATGTAAGGCAAGAAAATTCCAGGCAAGGTAATTGCCATAAAAACAATTCCAGGCAAGGCAATTTTAGACAGGGCAATTCCAGGCTAGGAAAGGCTAGGCACAGCAAATCCAGGCAAGGCAAGGAAATCCAAGGCAAGGCAATTTTAGACAGGGCAATTCCAGGCTAGCAAGGCTAGGCAAGGCAATTCCAGGCAAGGCAAGTCATGGCAATTCCAGGCAAAGCAATTCCAGACAAGTCAAACAAGGCAAGGCAGGCCAATTGCAGGCACGGTAATTTGAGCTAAAGAAAGGTAAGGCAAAGCAGGGCGATTCCAGGCAAAGCAATTCGAGGCAAGGCAAGGCTGGGAAATTCCAAGCAAAACAATTCAAGGCAAGGCAAAAAAGGCCCAAAATGGCAATTTCAGGCAAGTCTATTTCTGTCAAGGGAAGTCAAGGCAATTAAATGAAAGACAACTCCAGACAAGGTAATTTCCGGCGAGGCAAGGAAAGGCAATTCCAGGTAAGGCAATGCAATTCTAGGCAAGGTAATTCTAAGCGAGGCAAGGCAAGGCAAAACAAGGCCATTCCAGGCAAGGCAAGGTAAGGCATGGCATTTCCAGGCAGGGCAATTTTAGGCAAGCCAATGCAGGGCAGGCAATTTCAGGCAAGGCAATTCGAGGTATGAAAAAGATAGCAAAGCAGAAAACTTCAGACGAGGCAATTCGAGGCAAGGCAATGCAGGGAAATTTCAAATAAGGCAATTTGAAGCAAGACAAGGCAAAATAGGGCAATTCCAGGCAAGGCAATTTCAGTCAAGGCAAGGCAAGGCAATTCCAGGCAAGGTAATTTCAGGCAAGGTAAGGAAAGATAATTTGAGGAAAAAGAATTCCAAGCAAGGCAAGGTAATGCAAATCTAGGCAAGGCAAGGCAATGTAAGGCGAGGCAATTCAAGGCAAGGCAATTTCTGGCAAATGCAAGGCAAGGCAATTTCAGGCAAAGCAAGGCAAGACAAGACAGGAAAAGGCAATTCTAGAAAAGGCAATTCCAGCTAAGGCAAGGCAACGCAATTCCAGGAAATGTAATTCCATGTAAGGCAAGGCAAGGCAATGTAAGGCAAGGCAATTTCAGGCAAGGTAATTTCAGGCAAGGCAATTCCAGGAGAGGAAAGGCAAGGCAAGGCAATTCGAAACAGGGCCATTCAAGTCCAGACAAGGCAAGACAAGGTAATTAAAAGCAAGGCTATTCCAGGGAAGGCAAAGCAGGGCAATTACAGGCAAAAAAGGCAATGCAATGCAATGCAAGGCAAGGCAAGGCAATTCCAAGCAAGAAAATTCCAGGTAAGGCAAGGCCAGGCAATATCAGGCAATGCAAGGCAAAACCAGGCATGGAAAGGCAATTCTAGACAAGGAAATTTTAGCTAAGGCAAGGCGAGGCAAAGTAGGGCAAGGCAATGTAGGAAAATTCCAGGCAAGGCTTTTTTAGGCAAGGCTTTTTTAGGCAAGACAAAACAAGGCAATTCCATGCTAGGCAATTTCAGGTAACGCAAGGCAAGGCAAGGCAATTCCAGGGAAGACAACTGCAGGCAAGGCAATTCCATGCAGAGAAAGGCAAGACAAAGCAAGGCAATTCCAAGAAAGTTAATTTCAGGCAAGTAAAGGCAAGGCAATTCCATACAAGGCAGAGCAAGGCAGTGCAATTCCAGGCAGAAAAATTTCAGGCAAGGTAAATCAAGGCAGGTCAGTTCTGGGAAAAACAAGACAAGAAAATTATAAGCAAGGCAATTCTAGGCAAGACAAGCCAAGCCAAGGCAAAACAATTCCAGGCAAGGCAATTTCAGGTTAGGCAAAGCAAGGCAACTAAAAAAATATCCAGGCAAAACAAGGCAATTCCAGGCAATGCAAGAAAGAGCAAAACAAAGAAAGTCAAGGCAAGTTAAGGAAAGGAAATTCTAGGCAAGGCAATTCCAGTCAAGGCAATTTCAGGCAAGACAATTACAAGTAAGGCAATTCTAGGAAGCCAAGGCAAAGAAAGTCAAGACAAGGCAAGAGAAGGCAAGGCAAGACAAGGCAATGCCAGGCAAGCCGATTCTAGGCAAGGCAAGGTAAGGGTAGGCAAGGCAAGGAAACGCAATTTTAGGCAAGGAAATTGCAGGAAAGGCAACTTTCTGCAAAGGAAGGCAAGTCAGGGAAATTTCGGAAAAGGGAAGGCAAGGCAAGGCAGTTGCAGGCAGGGCAATTTCAGACAATGTAAAACAAGGCAAGACAATTTTAGGCAAGAAAATTCCAGGCAAGCAAGACAAGCCAAAACAAGGCAATTCCAGACAGGGCTTTTCCAGACTGGGCAAGTGAAGGCAATGAAAGAAAATTTCCAACAAGTTAAAAAACTTCCAGGCAAGGGAATTCAAGGCAAAGCAAAACAAAACAAGGCAGACTAATTCCAGTCAGAGCAATTCGAGGTAAGAAAAGGCAAGGTAAAGCAGGGCAATTCCAGGCAAGGCAATTAGAGGCAAGGGAAGTCAGGGAAATTTCAATCAAGGCAATTTGAGGCAAGCCAAGGCAAGGCAAAAAGGAACAATTTCAGGCAAGGAGATTTCAGGCAAGGCAACTCCACTCAAGGTAAGGCAAGGCAATGCAATTCCAGTCAAGGCTATTCCAGGGACGTCACGGCAGGGCAATTGCAGGAAAGAAAAAGCAAGAAAATGCAAGGCAAATTCAGGCAAGACCATTCCAGGTAAGGCCAGGCAAAACGATTCCAGGAAAGCAATTTCAGGCATGGCAATTCTAGGTAAGGCAAGGCAAGGGAAGACAAGGCAATGCCAGGAAAGGCAATTCTAGGCAAGGCAATGCAAGGGAAGGCAAGACAAGACAATACAATTTTAGGCAAGGCAATTGCAAGAAAGGCAATTTTAGGCAAGGCAAGGCAAGTAAGAGAAAGGCAATTCAGGCAAGCCAATTTTAAGTAATGGAAGGAAAGGCAATTCCAGGGATGGCAATTTCAAGAATTGCAAGGCAGGGTCATTTCAGGCAAGGCAATTGCTGGAAAGGCAATTCCAGGAAAATTAAAACAAGAGAAGCCAGAAAAAGGTTATCCTAGGAAAGGAAATTCCAGGTAAGGCAAAGCAAGGCAATCCCAGGAAAGGCAACCCCAGAGGAGGCAAGGCTAGGCAATTCCAGGCAAGGAAATTCCAGGTAAGGCAAGGAAAAATAATTCCAGGAAAGGCAATTCTAGGCAAGGCAAAACAAGGCAGGGCAATTGCAGACAAGGCAAGTCAAGGCAGGGCAATTGCAGGCAGGGCAATTTCAAACAACACAAGGCAAGTCAAGACAACTCTAGGTAAGGCAATTCCAGGCAAGGCAAGGCAAAGCAAAGAAAGGCTATTTCAGACAGGGCAATTTCAGGCTATGCAAGAAAAGTCAATGCAAGAAAATTTCCAGCAAGTCAAAAAAATTCCAGGCAAGAGAATTCAAGGCAAGGCAAAATTAGATGAGGCAGACCAATTCCAGGCAAGGCAATTCGAGATAAGGAAAGGCAAGGCAAAGCAGCTCAATTTTAGGCAAGGCAATTTGAGGGAAGGCAAAGCAGGGAAATTCCAAGCAAGGCAATTTGAGGCAAGGCAAGGGAAGGCAAAAAAAGGGCAATTCCAGGCAAGGCTATTTTAGGCAAGGCAATTCCAGGAAAGGCAAGACAAGACAAGGCAAGGAAAGTCCAGATAAGGAAATTCCAGGCAAGGCAAGGAAAGGCAATTCCAGGAATGGCAAGGTAAGGCAAGGCAATGCAATTCTAGGCAAGGCAATTTCAGTCAAGTCAATTTTTGGCAAGGCAAGGCAGAAAAATTTCAAGCGCAGCAATTCGAGGCAAGGCAAGCCAAGGCAAGGCAAAAAAGGGAAATTTTAGACAAGGATATTTCAGGGAAGGCAAGGCAAGGCAAGTCCAAGCAATGCAAGACAAGACAAGGCAAGGCAACTTCAGGGAAGGCAATTGCTGGCAATACAAGGCAAGGCAATTCCAGGCAAGGCAATTAATGGAATGACAATTTCACGCAAGGCAAGGAAAGACAAGGCAAAGGAAGTTATTTCAAGGCAAGGCAATTTCAGCTAAGGCAACGCATGACAATTTCAAGCAAATCAATTGTAGGCAAGGCAAGTCAAGGCAAAGCAAGGCAAGGAAATTCCATGAAAGAAAACTTCTGGCAAGGCAAGTCAATGCAAGGCAATTCCAAGCAAGTAAATTCCAGAAAAAGCTAGGCAAGATAATTGCAGGCAAGGCAAATTTAGGCAAGACAAGACAAGGCAATTCCAGGCAAGGCAAGGCAAGGCAAGGCAGGGAAATCGCAGGCAGGACAATTTCAGGCAAGACAAGTCAAGGCAGGGCAATTGCAGGCAGGGCAATTTCAGACAACACAAGGAAAGGCAAGACAACACAAGGCAAGGCAAGACAATGCAAGCCAAGGCAATTCCAGGTAAGGCAAGGAAAAGCAAGGCAATTCAAGCCAAGACAATTCCAGGTAAGGCAAGGCAAGAAAATTTTAGACAAGGCAATTTCAGGCAAGGCAATTGTAGACAAGGTAAGGCAATGCAAGGCGAGGCAATACAATGCAAGGCAATGCCAGGCAAGGAAATTATAGGCAAGGCTAGGCAAGGGAAGGCAAGGCAATGAAATGCAATTCTAGGCAAGGCAATTCCAGACAAGAAAATTTTAGGCAAGGAAAGAAAAGTCAATTCCAGGTAAGGCAAGGTATGGCAAGGCAATGCAATTCTAGGCAGGGCAATTCCAGACAAAAAAAATTCAGGCAAGGCAAGGAAAGGCAATTCCAGGCAAGACGAAATAAGGAAAGAAAATGCAATTTCAGGCAAGGCAATTTCTGGCAATGTAAGGCAAAATAATTCCAGGCAAGGCAGTTGCCGGAAAGGCTATTCCAGGCAAGGCAAGGCAAGCCAAGGCAAGGCAATACCAGACAGGGCAATTCCAGGCTAGACAAGGCAAGGCAATGCAAGAAAATTTTCAGCAAGGCATGGAAATTCTAAGCAAGTCAATTCCAGGCAAGGCAGGGCTAGGCAATTCCAGGCAAGGCAAAGCCAGGAAAGGCATGGCAATTCTAGGCAAGGCAATTCCAGGCAAGGCAGCTCATCACAATTCCAGGTAAGGTGAAACAAGACAAGGCAGGCCAATTCCAGGAAAGGTAATTCGAGGTAAGGATAGGCAAGGCAAAGCAGGGCAATTCCAGCCAAGGAAATTCTAGGCAAGGCAAGGCAGGAAAATTCCAAGAAAGGAAATTCGAGGCAAAGCAAGAAAATTCCAAAAAGTGCAATTCCAGGCAAGGCGATTTCAGGCAAGGCAAGTCAAGGCAATTAAAGTCAAGACAACTCCAGAGAAGGTAATTCCAGACAAAGAAAGGAAAGGCAACTTCAGGCAATGCAATTCTAGACATGGCAATTTTAGGCAAGGCAAAGCAAGACAAAACAAGGCAAATTCAGGAAAGGCAAGGCAAGGCAGGGTAATTCCATGCAGGACAATTTCAAGCAAGGCAATTTGAGGTAAGAAAAAGTAAGTCAAAGCAGAGCAACTCAAGACAAGGCAATTAGAGGCAAGACAAGGCAGGGAAATTTCAAACAAGGCAATTCGAGGAAAGGCAAGGCAAGGCAAAAAAGGGCAATTTCAAGCAAGGCTATTTCAGGCAAGGCAAAACAAGGCAATTCCAGGCAACACAAGGCAAGACAAGACAAGGCAATTTTAGACAAGGTAATTCCAGCCAAGTCAAAGAAAGGCAATTTGTGGCAAGAGAATTCTAAGCAAGCCAAGGTAAGGAAAGGCAGCGCAATTCTAGGCAAGGCAACTCCAGGCAAGGCAAGGGAATTACAGGCAAGGCAATTACAGGCAAGAAAATCCCTGGCAATAAAAGGCAGGGCAATTCAGACAAGGCATGGTAATTGCAGCAAAGGCAATTTCAGGCATGGTAATTGCAGCAAAGGGAATTCCAGGCAAGGCAAGACGAGACAAGGCACTTCCAGGCAAGGCAATTCTACGTAAGGCAAGGCATGGCAATTCCAGGAAAGGCAAATCCAGGCAAGACAAAAC
The DNA here is from genome assembly GCA_031835075.1 of Saguinus oedipus. Taxonomy (NCBI): domain Eukaryota; kingdom Metazoa; phylum Chordata; class Mammalia; order Primates; family Cebidae; genus Saguinus; species Saguinus oedipus. The sequence continues at coordinate 20,910,925 of CM063181.1, forward strand.
AAGGCAATTCCAGGCAAGGCAACTTTAGGCAATGCAATGCAATTCCAGGCTAGGCAATTCCAGGCAGAGCATCACAAGGCAGGAAAATTTTAGGAAAGGCAATTCCAGGCAAGGCAAGACAAGGCAAGGTAGGCAAAGCAATTTCAGGCAAGAAAATTTCTGGCCAGGCAAGTCAATGCAAGGCAATTCCAGGCAAGTAAATTCCAGGCAAGGCTAGGCAAGAAAATTGCAGGCAAGTCAAGGAAAGGCAAGAAAATTTCAGGCAAGTCAGGGCAACTGCAGGCACGGCAATTTCAGGCAAGGCAAGGCAGGAAAATTCCAGGCAGGGCAATTTCAGAAAAGGCAAGGCAAAGCAAGACAATTCTAGGCAACGCAATTCCAAGCAAGGCAACGCAAGCCAAAGCAAGACAATTTCAGACAGGGCAATTTTAGGCTAGGCAAGGAAAGGCAATAGAAAAAAAAATTAACAAGGCAAAAAACTTCCAGGCAAGGAAATTCAAGGCAAGGCAAAACAAGGCAAGGCAGACCAATTCCTGGCAAGGCAATTCAAGGTAAGGAAAGGCAAGGCAAAAGAGAACAATTCTAGGCAAGGCAATTAGAGGCAAGGCAAGGAAAAGAAATTTCAAACAATGTAATTCCAGTCAAGGCAAATCAAGACAGTGCAATTCCATGCAAGGCTATTCCAGGGACAGCAATGCAGAAAAATTTCAGGAAATGGAAAGAAAGGCAATGCAAGGGTATTTTTGGCAAGACCATTCCAGGTAAGTCCAGGCAAGACAATTTTAGACAAGCAATTTCAGGCAATTCAATACTAGGCAAGGCAAGGCAAGTCACGTCAAGCCAAGACAAGGCAATGACAGGCAAGGCAATTCCAGGCAAGGCAAAGCAAGGGAAGGCAAGGCAATGTTATTCTAGGCAAGGCAATTGCAGCAAAGGCGATTTCAAGCAAGGCTAGGCAAGACAAGACAGAGAAAGGCAATTTTAGGCAAGGAAATATTTGGTAAGGCAAGGCAAGGCTATTCCAGGGAAGACAACTCCAAAAAATGCAAGTCAGGGCCATTTCAGGCAAGACAATTACCACAAAGGCAATTCCAGGAAAATTAAAACAAGAGAAGGCAGGGTAAGGCAATCCCAGGCAAGGCAATTTCAGGTAAGGCAAGGCAAGGCAATTCCAGGGAAGGCAAACCCAGATGAGGCAAGGCAAAGCAATTTAAGGTAAGATAAGGCAAAACAATTTCAGGAAAGGCAATTCTAGGCAAGGCAAGGCAAGGCAATGCAAGACAAGGCAATTCCAGGCAAGAAAATTCCTGGCAATGCAAGTCAATTCAGGGCGATTCCAGGCTAGTAAATTAAAGGCAAGGCTAGACAAGAAAATTGCAGGCAAGACAAATCCAGGCTAAAAGAGGCAAGGCCAGGCAAGGCAATTCCAGGCAAGGAAAGGCAAGGCAGTGCAATTGCAGGCAGGGCAATTTCAGGCAAGGCAGGGCAATTCAAGACAACGCAAGGGAGGCAAGACAATTCTAGTCAAGGCAATTCCAGGCAAGGCAAGGCAAAGCAAGGCAATTCCAGACAGGACAATTCAAGACTAGGCAAGAAAGGTAATGCAAGAAAATTTCCAGCAAGTTTAAAAAATTCCAAGCAAGGGAATTCAAGGCAAGCCAAAACAAGGCAAGGCAGGCCAATTCCAGGCAAGGCAATTCGAGGTAAGGAAAGGCAAGGCAAAGCAGGGCAATTAAATGCAATGTGATTTCAGGCAAGACAAGGCAAAATTATTTTAGGCAAGGCAAGACAAGACTAGGCAAGGCAATTTCAGACAAGGAAATCCCAGGCAAGTCAAGAAAAGGCAATTCCAGGCAAGGCAAGGTATGTCAAGGGAATGCAATTGTTGGCACGGCAATTCTAGGCAATTTCAGGCAAGGCAATTTCTGGCAATTCCAGGCAAGGCAAAGCAACACAAAGTAGGGTAAGGTATTTCCAGGCAAGACAATTCCAGCTAAGTTAAGGCAAGACAATTCCAGGCTAGGCAATTTCAGTCAAGGCAAGCCAAGACAACGCAAGGCAAGGCAATTCTAGGCAATGCAATTCCAGGCGAGGAAAGGCAAGGCAAGTCAATTCGAAACAAGGCAATTCCAGTCAAGAAAAGGCAAGAGAAGGCAATTCCAGGCAAGGCTATTCCAGGGAAGGCAAGGCAGGGCAACTCCAAAAACCAAAAAGCAAGACAAGGCAAGGCAATGCAATGCAAGGCAATTCCAAGAAAGAAGATTTTAGTCAAGGCAAGGGAATGAAGCACAATTTTAGGCAAGGCAAACCCTGCAAGGCAGGGCAAAGCAATTTAGGGCAATTCTAAGAAAGTTTCTTTGAAGCAAGGCACAGCAATGCAAGGCAATTTCAGGACAGTCAATTTTAGGCATGGCAAGGTAATGCAAAGCAACGCAAAGAAAGAAAAAGAAAAAAAGGCAATTTCAGGCAGGGCAAGACAAGGCAATTCCAGGCTATTCAATTCCAGGAAACGCAAGGCAAGGCAACCCAAGGCAAGCCAAGGCAATTCCAGGAAAGACAATTTCAGGAAAGAAAATCCCATGCAAGGAATGGTAAAGCAATGCAAGGCAATTGCAGGAACGTCAATTCCAGGCAGGTAAAGGTAAGACAAATCGAGGCAAGGGAAGGGAAGGCAAGACAATTTCATACAAGACAACTGCAGGAAAGGCAATTCCAGGAAAGGTAATTTCAGGCAAGGCAAGACAAGGCAAGGCAAGGCAATTTCAGGCAAAGCAAGACAAGACAAGGCAAGGCAATTCCAGACAAGAAAATTCCAGGCAAGGCAAGAAAAGGCAATTCTAGGCAAGGCAATTCAAAATAAGTCTAGGCAATACAAGGCAAGGCAATTTCTGGTAATGCAAGGCAAGGTAATTCCAGGCAAGGCAAGACAAGGCAAGACAATGCAGGAAAAGGTATTTCCAGAAAACCCAATTTCAGCTAAGGCAAGGAAAGAAAATTTCAGGCAAGGCAATTCCAGTCAAGGTAAGGCAAGGCAAGGCAAGGCAGGGCAATTCTAGGCAATAAAATGCCAAGCAAGAAAATGCAAGGCAAGGCAATTCGAAGCAAGGCGATTCCAGTAAAGACAAGGCAAGGCAAGACAAGGCAATTCCATGGCAGGCTATTCCAAGGAAGGCAAAGCAGGAAATTTCAAGGCAAGGAAATGCAAGACAATGCAAGGCAATTCCAGGCAAGAAAATTCCAGGGAAAAGAATTCTATGCAAGGCTAGACAAGGGAAGGAAAAGCAATTTCTGGCAAGAAAATTTTTGGCAACGTAAGTCAACGTAAAGAATTTCCAGGTAAGTAAAAGCCAGACAAGGCTAGACAAGGAAATTACAGGAAAGGCACATTTAGCCAATGCAAGAAAAGGCAAGGCAATTCCAGGTAAGGCAAGAAAAGTCAGGGTAATTGCAGGCAGGGAAATTTCAGGCAAGGCAAGGCAAGGCAAGGCAGGGCAATTCCAGACAACACAATTCAATGCAAGACATTTCTAGGAAAAGCAATTCCAGGCAAGGCAAGGCAAGCCAAAACAAGGCAATTCCAGACAGGCCAATTTCAGGCTAGGCAAGAAAAGACAACGCAAGAAAATTCCCACCAAGACAAAAATATTTCAGGCAAGGGAATTCAAGGCAAGACAAAGCAAGGCAAGGCAGGCCAATTCCAAACAAGGCAATTCGAGGTAAGGAAAGGCAAGGCAAAGCAGAGAAATTCCAGGCAAGTAAATCGAGGCCAGGCAAGGCAAGGCAAGGCAAAAAAGGGCAATTCTAGGCAAGGCAAGGCAAGGCAATTTCAGGCGAGGCAATTGCCAGAAAGCGAATTCCAGGCAAGGCAGAGCAAGACTAGGCAGGCAAAAGTATTTCCAGGCATCGCAATTTCAGATAAAGCAAGGCAAAACAATTCCAAGCATGGAAATTGCAGTCAAGGCAAGGCAATGCAACGTAAGGCAAGACAATTCTTAACAATTCAATTTCAGGTGAGGAAATGCAAGGCAAGGCAATTTGAAGCAAGGTAATTGTAGTCAATGAAAGGCAAGGTAGGGCAATTCCAGGCAGGGCAATTTCAGAAAACACAAGGCAAAGCAAGGCAATTCTAGGCAAGTTAATTCCAGGCAATGCAAAACAAGCAAAAGCAAGGCAATCCCAGATAGGGAAATTTTAGGCTAGGCAAGAAAAGGCAATGTAAGTAAATTTCCAGCAAGGCCAAAAAATTTCAGGCAAGGGAATTCAAGGCAAGGCCAAACAAGGCAAGGCAGGCCAATTCCAGGCAAGGCAATTCGAGGCAAGGCAAGGCAAAAGAATTTCAAAGAAGGCAATTCGAGCAAAAGCAAGGCAAGGCAAAAAAGGGCAATTCCAGGCAAGGCGATTTTAGGCAAGGCAAGGCAAGGAAAGACAAGGCAAGGAAGTTCCAGACAAGAACATTCCAGGCAAGGCAAAGTAATGCAATTGCAGGCAAGGCAACACGATGCAAGGCAAAGCAATTTCAGGCAAGACAATAACTGGCAATGCAAGGCAAGGCAATTTCCAGAAAGGCAATTCCAGGCAAGGCAAGGCAAGACAATGCAGGGAAATGTATTTCCAGGCAAGGCAATCCCAGCTAAGGCAAGGCAAGAGAATTCCAGACAAAACAATTAAAGTCAAGGCAAGGCAAGGAAACGCAAGGCCAGGCACTTCTAGGCAAGGCAATTCCAGGTAAGGCAAGGCAAGACAATTTCAGGAAATTCAATTCAAGGCAAGGCAATATCAGGCAAGGGAAGGCAAGACAAGGCAAGGCACTTACAGTCAAAAAAACTCTTGGCAAGGAAAGACAATGCAAGGCAATTTCAGCCAAGTAAGTTCCAGGCAAGGCTACACACGAAAATTGCAGGCAAGGCAAGTCAATGAAAGGTAATTACATTCAAGAAAATTTCAGGCAAGAAAATTGCTGCCAAAGCAAATTCATGCAAGGCAAGTCAATTCCAGGCAAGGCAAGGCAAGACAGGGTAATTGCAGGCAGGACAATTTTTGGAAAGACAAGGCAAGGCAGGGCAATTACAGGCAGGGTAATTCCAGACAACTCAAGACAAGGCAAAACAATTCTAGGCAAGGCAAGGCAAGGTAAGCCAAAGCAAGGCTATTCCATACAGGGCAATTCCAGGCAAAACAGGGAAATGCAATGCAAAAAAATTTCCAAAAAGGCAAAAAATTTCAGGCAAGTGAATTTAAGGCAAGGAAAAACAAGGCAACGCAGGCCAATTCCAGGCAAGGCAATTCGAGGTAAGAAAAGGTAAGGCAAAGCAGGGAAATTCCAGGCAAGGCAATTCGAGGCAAGGCAAAACAAAACAAGGCATAAAAGGGCAACTCCAGGCATGGCGATTTCAGGCAAGGCAAGGCAAGACATTCCAAGACAAAGCAAGAAAAGACAAGGCAAGAAAGTTCCAGACAAGAAAATTTTAGGCAAGACAAGAAAATGCATTTCCAGGCAAGGCAATTAAAGGCATGGCAAGGTAAGGCAAGTCAAGGCAATTCTATGCAAGGCAATTCCAGGCAAGGCAATGCAATGAAAGTCAAAGCAATTTCAGGCAAAACAATTACTGGCTGGGAAAGGCAAGGCAATTTCAGGCAAGGAAATTGCCAGAAAGGCAATTCCAGGCAAGGCATGGCAAGACAAGGCAGGGAAATTTGTTTCCAGGCAACGCAATTCCAGCTAAGGCAAGGCAAGACAATTCCAAGCAAGGGAATTCCAATCAAGGCAAGGCAAGGCCACAAAAGGCAAGGCAATTATAGGAAAGGTAATTCCAGGTGAAAAAAGGCAATGCAAGGCAATTTGAAGCAAGGCAGTTGCAGTCAAGGCAAGTCAGGACAAGGCAATTTCATGCCAGGCTCTTCAGGGGAGGTAAGACAGGGCAATTCCAGGCAAGAAAAAGCAAGGCAATGCAAGGCAATTCCAGGCAAGGCAATTCCAGGTAAGGCAAGGCAAACCAATTTCAGGCAAGCCAATTCCAGGCAAGGCACTTCTAAGCAAGCCAAGGCAAGGAAAGGCAATTCCAGGCAAAAAAAGTCTGTCAAAGCAAGTCAATACAAAGCAATTCCAGGCAAGTAAATTCTAGGAAAGGCTAGGCAAGAAAATTGCAGGCAAGGCAAATTTAGGCAAAGCAAGGCAATGCAAAGCAATTCCAAAAAAGCAAATTTCAGGCAAGTGTAGGCAAGAAAACTGCTGGCAAGACAAGTCAATTTCAGGCAAGGCAGGGCAATTGCAGGCAGGGCAATTTCTGGCAAGACAAGGCAAGGCAGAGCAATACCAGGCAGGGCAATGCCAGATAACACAAGACAAGGCAAGACAATTATAGGCAAGGCAAGGCAAGCCAAAACAAGGCAATTCCACACAGGGCAATTTCAGGCAAAGCAGTAAAAGGCAATACAAGAAAATTCCCCAAAAGGAAACAAAACTTTAGAAAGTGAATTTAAGGCAAGGCAAAACAAGGCAAGGCAGGCAAATTCCAGGCAAGGTAATTCTAGGTAAGGAAAGGCAAGGCAAAGCAGGGCAATTCCAGACACGGCAAGTCAAGGCAAGACGAGGCAGGTAAATTCCAAGCAAGGCAATTCAAGGCACGGCAAGGTGAGGCAAAAAGGGCAATTCCAGGAAAGGCTATTTTAGTCAAGGCAAGGCAAGGCAATTCTAGGCAATGCAAGACAAGACAAGGCAAGGAAATTTTAGACAAGAAAATTTCAGGCAAGGCAAGGAAAGGCAATTCCAGGCAAAACAATTTCAGGCAAGGCAATTTCTGGCAATTCAAAGCAAGGCAATTGCAGGCAAGGTAGTTGCTAGAAAGAAAATTCAAGGCAAGGCAAGGCAAGGCAAGGCAAGACAAGGCAGGCCAAGTTATTTCCAGGAAAGGCAATTCCAGCTAAGGCAAGGCAAGTTGATTCCAGACAAGGCAATCCAAGTCAAGGAAAGACAAGGCAACACAAGGCAAGGCAATTCTAGGCAAGGCAATTCCAGGTGACAAAAGGCAAGGCAAGGCAATTCGAGGGAAGACAATTCGAAACAAGGCAATTGCAGTCAAGGCAAGGCAAGAGAAGACAATTTCACGCATGGATATTCCCGGGAAGGCAAAACAGGGCAATTTGAGGCAAGGAAAAGCAAGGCAATGCAAAGCAATGCAAGGCAATGGAAGGCAGGACAATTCAAGCTAAGGCAAGGCAAGAAAACTCCTGGCAAGGCAAATTCAGGCAAGGCAATTCTAGGCAAAGCAAGGCAAGGCAAGCCAAGGCAAGGAAATTTCAGGCAGGAAAATTCCTGGCAACGCGAGTAAATGCAAGGCAATTTCAGGCAAGTAAATTTAAGGCAAGGATAGGCAAAAGAATTGCAGGCAAGGCAAATCCAGCGAAGGCAAGACAAGACAAGGTAATTCCAAGAAAGGAAAGTCAAAGCAGAGCAATTGCAGATAGAGCAATTTTCAGCAAGGCAAGCAAGGCAGGGCAATTCCACACAACGCAAGGCAAGGCAAGACAATTCTTGGCAAGGCAATTTCAGGCAAAACAAAGCAAGACAAATCAAGGCAATTCCAGACAGGGCAATTCCAGGATAGGCAGGAAAAGGCAATGCCAGAGGATTCTTAGCAAGGCAAAAAATTCCAGGCAAGGAAATTCAAGGCAAGGCAGGCCAATTCTAGGCAAGGCAAGTCGAGGTAAGAAAAGGCAAGGCAAAGCAGGGAAATTCCAGGCAAGGCAATTCGAGGCAAGGCAAGGCAGGGAAATTCCAAGCAAGGCAATTCGATGCAAGGCAAGGCAAGGCAAAAAAGGGCAACTCCAAGCAAGGTGATTTCAGTCAAGGCAAGGCAAGACAAGACAAGGCAAGAAAATTCCAGACAAGAAAATTCAAGGCAAAAAAAAAAAAGGCAATTCCAGGCAAGGCAAGGTAAGGCAAAGCAATGCAAATCTAGGCAAGGCAATTCCAGGCAAGGCAAGTCAATTTCAGACAAGACAATACCTGTCAATGCAAGGCAAAGCAATTACAGGCAAGGCAATTGCCAGAAAGGCAATTCCAGGCAAGGCAAGGCAAGACAAGGCAGGGAAAAGTATTTTGAGGCAATGCAATTTCAGATAAGGCAATGCAAGACAATTTCAGGCCAGGCAATTCTAGTCAAGGCAAGTGAAGTCAATGCATTGTAAGACAATTCTAGGCAAGGCATATTCAGGCCAGGAAAGGCAAGGCAAGACAATTCAAAGCAAGGCAATTGAAGTCAAGGCAAGGCAGGACAAGGAAATTCAACTCAAGGCTATTCTAGAAAAGGTAAGGCAGGGCAATTTTAGGGAAGGGAAATCAAGGCTATGCAAGGCAATTTCAGGCAAGACAACTCCATTCCAGGAAAGGCAAATCCAGGCAAAGCAAGGCAAGGCAATTCAAGACAATGCAACTCCAGGTAAGGTAGGGAGAGGCAATTTCAGGCTGGGAAATTCCAGGCAAGGCAAGGAAAATTAAGGCAATTCCAGAAAAAGCAATTGCAGGCAAGGCCAAGAAAGTCAAGGAAATTCCCAGAAAGCCAAGACAAGGCAAGGCAACGCAAGACAATTCCAGGCAAGAAAGTTCCCAGCAAGGCAAGTGAAGACTTAGCAATTACATTTAAGTATGTTCCAGGCAAGAGTAAGCAAGGAAATTGCAGGCAAGGCAAGGCATGCAAGGTAATTCCAAAAAAGGCAAGTCAAGGCAAGGCAGGGCAATTTCAGGCAAGGCAAGGCAGGGCAGAGCAATTCCAGGCAGGACAATTCCAGACAACACAAGGCAAAGCAAGACAATTTTAGACAAAATAATTCCAGGCAAAATAATTCCAGGCAAAACAAGGCAAGTGAAAGGAAGGTAACTCCAGACAGGGCAATTCCAGGCTAAGTAAGAAAAGGCATTGCAAGAAAACTCCCAGCAAGACCAAACAATTTCAGAAAAGAAAATTCAAGGCAAGGTAAAACAAGGTAAGGCAGGCCAATTCGAGGCAAGGCAATTTGAGGCAAGGCAAGGCAGGAAAATTCTAAGAAGGGCAATTCAGGGCAAAACAAGGCAAGTTAAAAAAAAAGCCATTCTAGGAAAAGCGATTTCAGGCACTGCAATGCAAGGTAATTCCAGGCAAGGCAAAACAAGACAAGGCAAGACAATTCCAGACGAAAATTTCCAGAGAAGGCAAAAAAGGCAATTCCAGGCAAGGTAAGTTAAGGCAAGGCAATGGAATTCTAGGCAACGCAATTTCAGGCAAGACAATTTTTGGCAATACAAGGCAAGGCAATTCCAGGAAAGAAAATGGCCGGAAAGGCAATTCCAGAAAAGGCAAGCAAGTCAAGACAGGGAAAGGTATTTTTGGGAAATGCAATTCGAGCTAAGGCAAGGCAAGACAATTTCAGTCAAGGCAATTTCAGTCAAGGCATTTCAAGGCAAAGCAATTCTAAGCAAAACAATTCTAGGCGAGGAAAGGCAAAACAAGAAAATTCAAAGCAAGGCAATCCCAGTCAAGGCAAGCAAGACAAAACAATTCCACGCAAGGCTCTTCCAGGTAGGGCAAGCCAAGGCAATTCCAGGCAAAAAAAGCAAGGCAATGAAAGGCAATTCCAAAAAAAAGCAATTCCAAAAAAGGCAAGTCAAGTCAATTTCAGGCAAGGCAAGGCAATTTCAGTCAAGGCAAGGTGAGACAAGACAATTTCAGGCAAAGCTCTTCCAGGTAAGGCAAGGTAGGGCAATTCCAGGCAAGGAAAAGCAAGACAATGCAAGACAATATCAAAGAAGGCAATTCCAGGAAAGGCAAGTCAAGAAAATTTCAGTCAAGGCAATTCCAGGCAAGGCAAGGCAATATAAGGCAAGGCAATTCCAGTCAAGGCAATTTTTGGCAATGCAAGGCAAGGCAATTCTAGGCTAGGCAAGGCAAGGCAACACCAGTCAATGCAACGAAAGGCAAGGCAATTCCAGGCAAGGCTATCTCAGAAAAAGCAAGGCAGTGCAATTTCAGGTAAAAAAAACAGCAAGGAAAAACAAGAAAATGCAATGCAAAGCAATTCCGAGCATGAAAATTCCAGGCAAAGAAAGGCAAGGCAATACCAGGCACAGAAATTCTAGGCTATGTAAGGAAAGACAATGAAGGGCAACTCCAGGAAAGTTCCTTTTAGGCAAGGCAGGTAAACGCAAGGCAATTTTAGAAAAGTCAATTATAGTCATGGCAAGGCAAGGCAAGGCAAGGATAATCAATTCCAGGAAGGCAATTCCAGTCAAGGCAAGGCAAGGCAATTTCAGGATAGGCAATTCGAGGCAATGCAAGGCAAGGCAAGGCAAGGCAATTAAAGGCAAGACAGTTTCAGGTAAGGCAATTTCATCGAAAGAAGGGCAAGGCAACTCAAGGCAAATCTGACAAAGTCAATTAAAGGCAAGGCAAGGCAATCCGGTGCTATTCCAGGTAGAAAAACTTCAGGCAAAGTACTGCAAGGCAGGTAAATTTTGGTCAAGACAAGGAAACGCAATTCTAGGCAAGGCAAGGCAAGCCAAAGAAAACACAATTCCAAGCTTGGCAATTCCAGGCTAGAAATATAAAGACAATGCAACAAAATTTGAGGCAAGGCAATGCAATACCAGGCAAGTCAAGGAAGGGTAAGGCAAATAAAGTCATGGCTAGCAAAACTAAGGCAATTCCAGGCAAGGCAATTCTAGGCAATGCAAGACAAGGCAAGGCAAGGCAAGACAAGGCAAATCTAGGCAAGGCAGTTCCAGGCAAAGCAAGGCAAATCAAGGCAAGGCAAAGCAATTCCAGGCTAGGCAATTGCAGGAAAGCCAATTTCAGGCAAGGCAAGGCAAGACAAGGCAATTCCAGGCAAAAACTTTCACAGAAGGCAAGGCAGAGCAATTCTAGGAAAGGCAAATCCAGGCAAAGCAAGGCAAAACAATTCAAGGCAATGCAACTCCAGGTAAAAGAAGAAAAGGCAATTCAAGGCTGGACAATTCCAGGCCCGGCAAAAAAAAATCAAGGCAAATCCAGGAAAGGCAATACCAGGCAAGGCCAGGAAAGTCAAGGAAATTCCCAGAAAGCAAAACAAGGCAAGACAAGGCAAGACAATTCCAGGCAAGAAAATTCCCAGCAAGGCAAGTCAATGCAGGGCAATGACATTCAAGTAAGTTCCAGGCAAGCTAAGCAACGAAATTTCAGGCAAGGCAAGGCAAGCAAGGCAATTCCAGGAAAGGCAAGACAAGGCAGGGCAATTTTAGGCAAGGCAAGGCAAGGCAGGGCAATTCCAGGCAGGACAATTCCAGACAATGCAAGGCAAGACAAGACAATTTTAGACAAAATAATTCCAGGCAAGTAAAGGCAAGCCGACCCCAGGTAACTGCAGACAGGGCAATTCCAGGCTAGAAAAATAAAGGCAATGCAACAAAATTTTAGGCAAGGCAAGGCAATGCCAGGCAAGTCAAGGAAAGGAAAGGCAAATAAAGTGAATGCAAAGAAAACTAAAACAATTACAGGCAAGGAAATTCTAGGCAAAGCAAGGCAAGGCAAGGTTGGGCAAGACAAGGCAATTCCAGGCAAGGCAACACCAGGTAAGGTAAGGCAAGGCAATTCCATGCTGGGCAATTCTAGGCAAGGCAAGAAAAGTCAAGGGAATTCCAGGCAAGACCAGCAAAGTCAAGAAAATTCCCAGAAATCCAAAACAAGGCAAGGCAAGGGAAGACAATTTCAGGCAAGAAAACTCCCAGCAAGGCAAGTCAATGCAGGGCAATTACATTCAAGAAAGTCCCAGGCAAGGATAAGCAAAAAAAATGCAGGCAAGGAAAATACAGGCAAGGCAAGGCAAGCAAGGCAATTCCAAAAAGCAAGACAGGGCAGGGCAATTCCAGGCAGGACAATTCCAGACAACGCAAGGCAAAGCAAAACAATATTAGACAAAATAATTCCAGGCAAAACAATTCCAGGCAAGACAAGGCAAGCCAAAGCAAGGTAATTCCAGACAGGGCAATTCCAGGCTAGGTAAGAAAAGGCAATGCAAAAAATTTTCCAGCAAGGCAAAAAAATTCCAGGAACGGGAATTCAAGGCAAAATAGAACAAGGCAAGGCAGGCCAATTCCAGGCAAGGCAATTCGAGGCAAGGCATGGCAGGGAAATTCCAAGTGGGGCAATTCGAGGCAAAACAAGGCAAGTTAAAAAGGGCAATTCCAGGCAAAGCAATTTTAGGCAAGGCAAAGCCAGGCAATTCCAGGCAAGGCAAGACAATTCCAGACGAAAAATTCCAGGCAAGGCAAGGAAAGGCAATACCAGGCAAGGCAAGGTAAAGCAAGGCAATGCAATTCAAGGCAATGCAATTCCAGGAAAGGCAAGGCAATGCAAGGCAAGGTAATTTCAGGGAAGGCAATTTCTAGCAATGCAGGGCAAGGTAATTCCAGCCAAGGAAATGGCCAAAAAGGCAATTCCAGGAAAGGCAAGCAAGTCAAGACAAGGAAAGGTATTTTTAGGAAACGCAATTCAAGCTATGGCAAGGCAAGACAATTTCAGGCAAGGCAATTTTAGGCAAGGCAATGCAGGGCAAGGCAGTTCTAGGCAAGAGAATTCCAGACAAAAAAAAACAAAAAAAAAAACAAAAAAGAATTTGAAGCAAGGGAACTCCAGTCAAAGCAAGGCGAGACAAGACAATTCCAGGCAAGGTTCTTCCAGGTAAGGCAGAACAGGGCATTTCCAGGCAAGGAAAAGCAAGGCAATGAAAGGCAATATCAGGGAAGACAATTCCAGGGAAGGCAAGTCACGACAATTTTAGGCAAGGCAATTCCAGGCAAGGCAAAGCAATGCAAGGAAAGGAAATTTTAGTCAAGGCAATATTTGGCAATACAAGGCAGGGCAATGCAAGGCAAGGAAATTCTAGGCTAGGCAAGCCAAGGCAAGGCAAGGAGAGTCAATTTCAGGATAGGCAATTCCAGGCAACACAAGGCAACACAAGGCAAGGCAAGGCAATTCCAGGAAAGGCAATCCCAGGTAAGGAAAGGCAAGGCAATGCAAGGCAGTTCTAGGAAAGTCAATTCCAGTAAAGGCAAGGCAATCCGGTGCTATTCCAGGCAGAAAAATTTCAGGCAAGGTAATGCAAGGCAGGTCAATTTTGGTCGAGACAAGCAAAGTCAAATACAGAAAAGGCAATTCCAGGCAAGGCAAGACAAGCCAAGGGAAAAAACAATTCCAGGCAGGGAAATTTCAGGCTAGAAAAATAAAGGCAATGTAATAAAATTTCACACAAGGCAAGGCAATACCTGGCAAGTCAAGGAAGGGCAAGGCAAATAAAGTCATGGCTAGAAAAACTAAGGCAATTTCTGGAAAGGCAATTCTAGGCAATGCAAGGCAAGGCAAGACAACGCAAGATAAGGCAAGACAAGGTAAATCTAGGTGAGACAGTTCCAGGCGAGGCAAGGCAACTCAAGGCAAAACAAAAAAATTCCAGGTTAGGCAATTGCAGGAAAGGCAATTTCAGGCAAGGCAAAACAAGACAAGGCTATTTCAGGCAAGGAAATGCCACATAAAGCAAGGCAGAGCAATTCCAGGAAAGGCAAACCCAGGCAAAGCAAGGCAAGGTAATTCAAGGCAATGCAACTCCAGGTAAGGAAAGAAAAGGCAATTCCAGGCTGGGCAATTCCAGGCAAGTCAAAAGAAAATCAAGGCAATTTTAGAATATGCAATTCCAGACAAGGCCAGGAAAGTCAAGGCGATTTCCAGAAAGCCAAGGCAAGGCAAGGCAAGACAATTCCAGGCAAGAAAATTCCCGGCAAGTCAAGTTAATGCAGTGCAATAACATTCAAGTAAGTTCCAGGCAAGCCTAAGCAAGGAAATTGCAGGCAAGGCAAATACAGGCAAGACATGACAAGCAAGGCAATTCCAAAAAAGGCAAGGCAAGGAAGGGCAATTTTAGGCAAGACAAGGCAGGGCAGGGCAATTCCAGGCAGGACAATTCTAGACAACGCAAGGCAAAGCAAGACAATTTTAGACAAAATATTTCCAGGCAAGACAAGGCAAGCCAAAGCAAGGTAATTCCAGACAGGGCAATTCCATGCTAGGTAAGAAAAGGCAATGCAAAAAAATTCCCAGAAAAAAAATTTTTCAGGAAGGAAAATTCAAGGCAAGGTAAAACAAGGCAAGGCAGGCAAATTCCAGGCAAGGCAATTCAAGGCAAGACAAGGCAGGGAAATTTCAAGCAGGGCAATTCGAGGCAAAACAAGGCAAGTTGAAAAAGGGCAATTCCAGGCAAGGGAATTTCAGGCAAAGGAAGACAGGATAAGGCAAGACAATTCCAGACAAAAAATTCCAGGCAAGGCAAGGAAAGGCAATTCCAGGCAAGGCAAGGGAAGGGAAGGCAATGCAATTCTAGGCAACGCAATTCCAGGAAAGGAAAGGCAATGCAAGGTAAGGCAATTCCTGGCAATGAAAGGCAAGGCAATTCCAGGCAAGGAAATGGCCAGAAAGGCAATTCCAAGAAAGAAAACCAAGTCAAACAGGGAAAAATATTTTCAGGAAATGCTATTTGAGCTAAGGCAAGGCAAGACAACTTCAGGCAAGGCAATTCCAGCCAAGGCAATGCAATACAAGGCAATTCTAGGCAAGACAATTGCAGGCGAGGAAAGGCAAAACAAGGAAATTTGAAGCAAGGCAATTCCAGTCAAGGTCAAGGTAAGACAAAACAATTCCACTCAAGGTTCTTCCAGGTAAGGCAAGGAAGTGCAACTGCAGGCAAGGAAAAGCAAGGCCATGCAATGCAATGTCAGGGAAGGCAATTCCAGGGAAGGCAATTCAAGACAATTCCAGGCAAGGCAATTCCAGGCAAGGAAAGGCAAGCAATTCCAGTCAAGGCAATTTTTGACAATGCAAGACAGGCAATGTAAGGCAAGGCAATTCTATGCTAGGCAAGGCAAGGCAAGGAGAGTCAATTCCAGGGAAGGCAATTACAGTCAAGGCAAGGCAAGGCAACTTCAGAATAGGCAATTCCAGGCAACACAAGGCAAAGCAAGGCAAGGCAAGGCAATTCCAGGCAAGAAAATTCCAGGCAAGGCAATCCCATGCAAGGAAAGGCAAGGCAATGCAAGGCAGTTTCGTGAGTCAATTCCAGGCAAGGCAAGGCAATTCGGTGCTGTTCCAGGCAGAAAAATTTCAGACAAGGTAATGCAAGGCAGGTCAATTTTGGCCAAGAGAAGCAAAGGCAATTATAGGAAAGGCAATTCCAGGCAAGGCAAGACAAGCCAAGGCAAAAACAATAGCTGGCAGGGCAATTCCAGGCTAGAAAAATAAAGGCAATGTAAAAAAATTTCAGACAAGGCAAGGCAATACCACGCAAGTCAAGGAAGGGTAAGGCAAATAAAGTCATCGCAAGCAAAATTAAGGCAATTCCAGGCAAGGCAATTTTAGGCAATGCAAGACAAGACAAGGCAAATCTAGGCAAGGATGTTCCAGGCAAAGCAAGACATGTCAAGGCAAGGCAAAGCAACTCCAGGCTAGGCAATTTCAGAAAAGGCAATTTCAGGCAAGGGAAGACAAGACAAGGCAATTCCAGACAAGGAAATTTTACATAAGGCAAGGCATAGCAATTCCAGGCAAGGCAAATCCAGACAAAGCAAGGCAAGGAAATTCAAGGCAATGCAACTCCAGGTAAGGAAAGAAAGGGCAATTCCAGGCTGGGCAATTTCAGGCAACACAAGAAAAATTAAGACAATTCCAGGAAAGGCAATTGCAGGCAAGGCCAGGAAAGTAAAGGAAATTCCCAGAAAGCCAAGTGAAGCCAAGGCAAGGCAAGACATTCCAGGCAAGAAAATTCCTGGCAAGGCAAGTCAATGCAGGGCAAGGACATGTAAGTAAGTTCCCGGCAAGGCTAAGCAAGGAAACTGCAGGCAAGGCAAATCCAGGCAAGGCAAAGCAGGCAAGGCAAAGCAAGCAAGGCAATTCCAGGAATGGCAAGGCAAGGCAGGGAAATTTCAGGCAAGGCAAGGCAAGGCAGGGCAATTTCAGGCAGGATAATTCCAGACAATGCAAGGCAAAGTAAGACAATTTTAGACAAAATAATTCCAGGCAAAACAAGACAAGCCAAAGCCAGGTAACTCCAGACATAGCAATTCCAGGCTAGGTAAGAAAAGGCAATGCAAGAAAATTTTCAGCAAGGCAAAAATATTCCTGAAAGGGAAATTCAAGGCAAGGTCAAACAAGACAAGGCAGGCCAATTCCAGGCAAGGTAATTCGAGGCAAGTCAAGGCAGGGAAATTCCAAGCAGAAAAATTTGAGGCAAAACAAGGCAAGTTGAACAAAAGCAATTTCAGGCAAGGCTATTTCAGGAAAGGCAAGGCAAAGCAATTCCAGGCAAGTCAAGACAAGACAAGGCAAGGCAATTCCAGATGAAAAATTTCAGGCAAGGCAAGAAAATACAATTCCAGGCAAGGCAAGGTAAGGCAAGGCAATGCATTTCTAGGCAACGCAATTTCAGAAAAGGCAAGGCAATTTCAGGCAAGACAATTTCTGAAAATGCAAGGCAAGGCGATTCCATGCATGGAAACGGCTGGAAAGGCAATTCCAGGAAAGAAAACCAAGTCAAGACAGGAAAAGGTATTTTCAGGAAACGCAATTTGAGCTAAGGTAAAGCAAGACAATTTCAGGCAAGGCAATTCCAGTTAAGGTAACGCAAAGCAAGACAATTCTAGGCAAGACAATTCCAGGCGAGGAAAGGCAAAACAAGGAAATTCGAAGCAAGGCAATTCCAGTCAAAGCGAGGGAAGACAAGACAATTTTATGCAAGGCTCTTCCAGGTAAGGAAAGGCAGGGCAATCCCAGGCAAGGAAAAGCAAGGCAATAAAAGTCAATGTCAGGGAAGGCAATTCCAGGAAAGTCAATTCAAGACAGTTTCAGGCAAGGCAATTCCAGGTAAGGCAAGGCAAGGCAAGGCAAGGCAAGGCAATACAAGGCAAGGCAATTTCAGTCAAGGCAATTTTTGGCAATGCAAGGCAGGGCAATGCAAGGCAAAGCAATTCTAGGCTAGGCAAGTCAAGTCAAGGCAACACCAGTCGATGTAAGGCAAGACAAAACGATTCTAGGCAAGGCTATTTCAGGGAAAGAAAGACAGTGCAATTCCAGGCAAGAAAAAGCAAGGCAAAACAAGAAAATGCAATGCAAAGCAATTCCGAGCATGGAAATTCCAGGCAAAGAAAGGCAAGGCTATTCCAGGCAAGGGAATTTTAGGCTAGGCAAGGAAAGACAATGTAGGACAACTTTAGGCAAGGTTATTTTAGGCAAGGCAAGTCAACGCAAGGCAATTTCAGGAAAGTCAATTATAGACACAGCAAGGCAAGGCAAGGAAAAGAGAGTCAATTCCAGGGAAGGCAATTCCAGTCAAGGCAAGGCAAGGGAATTTCAGAATAGGCAATTTCAGGCAACTCAAGGCAATGCAAGGAAAGGCAAGGCAATTCAAGGCAAGACAATTCCAGGCAAGACAAGGCAGGCCAAATCAAGGTAATTTCAGACAGGGCAATTTCAGGCTAGGTAAGGAAAGGCAATACAAGAAAATTTCCAGTAAGGCAAAAAAAAATTCAGGAAATAAAATTTATGGCAAGGTAAAACAAGGCAAGGAAGGCCAATTCCAGGCAAGGTAATTCGAGACAAACCAAGGCAGGGAAATTCCAAGCAGGGCAATTCGAGGCAAAACAAGGCAAATTGAAAAAGGGCAATTCCAGGCAAGGCGATTTCAGGCAAGGCAAGGCAAGTCAAGGCAATCCTGGCAAGGAAAGACAATACAAGGCAAGACAATTCCCAATAAAAAATTCCAGGCAAGGCAAGGAAAGGCAATTCCAGGAAAGGCAAGGTAAGGTAAGGCAAGGCAATTCCAGGCAAGGAAATGGCCAGAAAGGCAATTCCAGAAAAGAAGAGAAAGTCAAGACAGGGAAAGGTATTTTCAGGAAAAGCAATTTGAGCTAAGGCAAGGCAAGACAATTTCAGGCAAGGAAATTTCAGTCAAGGCAACACAAGGCAAGACAATTCTAAAAAAGACAATTCCAGGCAAGGAAAGGAAAAACAAGAAAACTCAAAGAAAGGTAATTCCAGACAAGGCAAGGCAAGACAAGACAATTTTACACAAGGCTCTTCCAGGTAAGGAAAGGAAGGGAAATTTCAGGTAAGGCAAAGGAAGACAATGCAAGGCAATGTCAAAGAAGGCAATTCCAGGGAAGGCAATTCAAGATAATTTCAGGCTAGGCAATTCCAGGCAAGACAAGGCAATAAAAGGCAAGGCAACTGTAGTCACGGCAATTTTTAACAATGCAAGACAGAGCAATGCAAGGCAAGGCAATTCTAGGCTAGGCAAGGCAAGGCAAGGCAAGGCATGGCAAAAAGAGTCAATTCCAGAGAAGGCAATTACAGTCAAGGCAAGGCAAGGCAATTTCAGGATAGCAATTCCAGGCAATGCAAGGCAAGGCAAGGCAATTCTAGGCAAGACAGTTCCAGCCAAGGCAATCCCATGTAAGGAAAGGCAAGGCAATGCAAGGCAGTTCTGGAAAAGTCAACTCCAGGCAAGGCAAGGCAATCCAGTGCTATTCCAGGCAGAAAAATTTTAGGCAATGTAATGCAAGGCAGGTCAATTTTGGGCAAGAAAAGGAAAGGCAGTTATAGAAACGCAATTCCAGGCAAGGTAAGACAAGCCAAGGAAAAAACAATTCCAGGCAAGGATTCCAGGCTAGAAAAATTAAGGCGATGCAACAAAATTTCAGGCACGGCAAGGCAATACCAGGCAAGTTATGAAGAGGGCAAGGCAAATAAAGTCAAAGCAAGCAAAACTAAGGCAATTCCAGGCAAAGCAATTCTAGGCAATGCCAGGTAAGGCAAGGCAAGGCAAGACAAGGCAAATCCAGGTAAGACAGTTTCAGGCAAGGTGACGTAAGTCAATACAAAGCAATTCCAGGCTAGGCAATTTCAGGCAAGGCAATTTCAGGAAAGGCAAAACAAGACAAGGCAACTTTAGGCAAGAAAATTTCACATAAGGCGAGGCAGGGAAATTCCAGGAAAGCCAATCCAGGCTAAGCAAGGCAATGCAACTCCAGGTAAGGTAAGGGAAGGCAATTCCAGGCTGTGCAATTCCAGGCAAGACAAGAAAAATTAAGAAATTCCAAGAAAGGCAATTCCAGGCAAGAAAATTCCCAGCAAGGCAAATCAATGCAGGGCAATTGCATTCAAGTAAGTTCCACGCAAGGCTAAACAACGAAATTGCAGGAAAGGCAAATATAGGCAAGGCAAGGCAAGGCAGGGCAATTTCAGACAAGGCAAAACAAGGCAGGGCAATTTCAGGCAAAACAATTTTAGACAATGCAAGGCAAAGCAAGACAATTTTAGACATAATAATTCCAGGAAAAACAATTTTAGGCACGACAAGGCAAGCCAAAGCAAGGTAATTCCAGACAGGGAAATTCCAGGCTACGTAAGAAAAGGCAAAGCAAGAAAATTCCCAGCAAGGCCAAAAACTTCCAGGAAAGGAAATTCTAGGCGAGGTAAAACAAGGCAAGGCAGGTCAATTCCAGGCAAGGCAATTTGAGGCAAGGTAAGGCAGGGAAATCCCAAGCAGAGCAATTCAGGACAAAATAAGGCAAGGTAAAAAAAAAGCCATTTTAGGCAAGGCGATTTCAGGCATGGCAAGGCAAGGCAATTCCAGGCAAGGAAAGAAAAAACAAGGCAAGACAATTCCAAATGAAAAATTTCAGGCAAGGCAAGGAAAGGCAATTCCAGGCAAGGTAAGTTAAGGCAAGGCAAGGCAATGCAATTATAGGCAACGCAATTTCAGGGATGGCAAGAAAATGCAAGGCAAGGCAATTTCAGTCAAGAAAATGGCCAGAAAGGCAATTCCAGGAAAGAAAACCAAGTCAAGACAGGGGAAGGTATTTTCAGGAAACGCAATTCGAGCTAAGGCAAGGCAAGACAATTTCAGGCAAGGCAATTCCAGTCAAGGCAATGCAAGGCAAGGCAATTCTAGGCAAGACAATTCCAAGCAAGGAAAGGCAAAACAAGGAAATTCGAAGCAAGGCAATTTCAGTCAAGGCAAGGCAAGACAAGACAATTCCATGCAAGGCTTTTTCAGGTAAGCCAAGGAAGGGCAATTCCAGGCAAGGAAAAGCAAGGCAATGAAAGGCAATTCCAGGGAAAGCAATTCCAGGGAAGGCAAGTCAAGACAATTCCAGGCAAGGCAATTTCAGGCAAGCCAATCTTTGGCAATGCAAGGAAGAGCAATGCAAGGCAAGGCAATTTTAGACTACACAAGGCAAGAAAACACCAATCACTGCAAGGCAAGACAAGGTAATTCCAGGCAAGGCTATTTCAGGGAAGGCAAGGCAGCGCAATTCCAGGCAAGGAAAAGCAAGGCAAAACAGAAAAATGCAATGCAAGGCAATTCCGAGCATGAAAATTCAGTCAACGAAAGGCAAGGCAATTCCAGGCAAGGGAATTCTAGGCTAGGCAAGGCAAGACAATGTAGGGCAACTGCAGGCAATGTCCTTTTAGGCAAGGCAAATAAACGCAAGACAATTTCAGGAGAGTCAATTATAGTCACAGCAAGGCAAAGTAAGGCAAGGAGAGTCAATTACAGGGAAGAAAATTTCAGTCAAGGCAAGGCAAGGCAATTTCAGGATAGGCAATTCCAGGCAATGCAAGACAAGGCAAGGCAATTAAGGGCAAGACAATTCCAGGCAACGCAATCCCATGCAAGAAAAATTAAGGCAATGCAAAGCAATTCTGGGAAAGTCAATTCCAGGCAAGGCAAGGTAATCCAGTGCTATTCCAGGCAGAACAATTTCAGGCAAGGTAATGCCAGCAGGTCAATTTTGGGCAAGACGAGAAAAGGCAATTATAGAAAAGGTAACTCAGGCAAGGGAAGGCAAGCCAAGGCAAAAACAATTATTGGCAGGGCAATTACAGGCTAGAAAAATAAAAGCAACGTAAAAAATTTTTAGGCAAGGCAAGGCAATACCAAGCAAGTGAAGGAAGGGCAAGGAAAATAAAGTCAAGGCAAGGAAAACTAAGGCAATTACAGGCAAGGCAATTCTAGGCAAGGCAAGGCAAGGCAAGACAAGGAAAATCCAGGCAAGGCAGTTTCAGGCAAGGCAAGACAAGGCAATTCAAGGCAAGGCAACTCCAGGTAGGGTATGGGAAGTCAATTCCAGGCTAGGTAATTCCAGGCAAGGTATGGAAAATCAAGGCAATTTTAGGAAAGGCAATTTCAGGCAAGGCCAAAAAAGTCAAGGAAATTCCCAGAAAGCCAAGGCAAGGCAAGACAATTCCAGGCATGAAAATTCCCAGCCAGGCAAGTCAATGCAGGGCAATTACATTCAAGTAAGTTTCAGGCTAGGCTAGGCAAAGAAATTGCAGGCAAGGCAAATACCGGCAAGGCAAGGCCAGCACAGGCAAGGCAAGGCAAGCAAGGCAATTTCAGGAAAGGCAAGGCAAGGCAGGGCAATTGCAATCAGGGTAATTTCAGACAAGGCAAGGCAACGCAGAAAAATTTCAGGCAGGAGAATTCCAGAAAACGCAAGGTAAAGGAAGACAATTCTAGACAAAATAATTCCAAGCAAAACAATTCCAGGCAAGACAAGGCAAACCAAAGAAAGGCAATTTCAGACAGGGCAATTCCAGGCGAGGTAAAAAAAAAGTCAATGCAAAAAAATTCCCAGCAAGGCAAAAAAATTTCAGGAATGGGAATTCAAGGCAAGGTAAAACAAGGCAAGGCAGGCCAATTCCAGGCATGACAATTCGAGACAAGGCAAGGCAGGGAAATTCCAAGCATGGAAATTCGAGGCAAAAGAAGGCAAGTTAAGAAAGGGCAATTCCAGGCAAGGCGATTCCAGGCAAGGCAAGGCAAGACAATTCCAGCCAAAGCAAGACAATTCCAGACGAAAAATTCCAGGCAAGGCAAGGTAAGGCAAGGCAATGCAATTCTAGTCAATGCAACTCCAAGAAAGGCAAGACAATGCAACACAAGGCAATTTCAGGTAAGGCAATTCCTGGCAATGCAAGGCAAGGAAATTCCAGGCGAGGAAAGGCAAAACAAAGAAATTTGAAGCAAGGCAATTCCAGTCAAGGCAAGGCAAGACAAGAGAATTCAATGGGAGGCTCTTCCAGGTAAGAAAAGATAGGGCAATTCCAGGCAAGAAAAAGCAAGGCAATGAAAGGTAATTTCAGGGAAGGCAATTTCAGGAAAGGCAAGTCAAGACAATTATAGACAAGGCAATTCCAGGCATGGGAAGGCAATTCAAGGCAAGGCAACTCCAGGCAAGAAAATTCTAGACTAGGCAATGTAAGACAATGTAGGGCAACTTCAGGCAAGGTCCCTTTAGGCAAGGCAAGTCAACGAAAGGCAATTTCAGAAAAGTCAATTATAGTCACGGCAAGGCAAGAAAAGGCAAGGAGAGTCAATTCCAGGGAAGGCAATTCCAATCAAGGCAAGGCAAGGCAATTTTAGGATAGGCAATTCCATGCAACACAAGGCAACACAAGGCAAGGTAAGAAAATCAAAGGCAAGACAATTTCAGGCAAGGCAATTCCATGCAAGGAAAGGCAAGACGATGGAAGGCAATTCCAAGAAAGTCAATCCAGTATGGCAAGGCAATCCGGTGCTTTTCTAGGCAGAAAAATTTCAGGCAAGGTAAAGCAAGTCAGGTCCATTTTGGGCAAGACAAAAAAGGCAATTATAGGAAAGGCTATTCCAGGCAAGGCAAGGCAAGTCAAGGCAAAAACAATTCCAGGCAGGGCAATTCCAGACTAGAAAAATAAAGGTAACACAAAGAAATTTTAGGCAAGGCAAGGCAATAACAGGCAAGTCAAAAAAGGGCAAGGCAAATAAAGTCAAGGCAGGGAAACTAAGGCAATTCCAGGCAAGGCAAGGCAAGACAAGACAAGGCAAGACAAGACAAATACAGGCATGACAGTTTCAGGCAAGGCAACTCTAGGTAAGGTAGTGCAAGGTAATTTCAAGCTGGGCAATTCCAGGCAAGGCAAGGAAAATCAAGGCAATTCCAGGAAAGGCAATTCCAGGCAAGGCCAGGAAAGTCAAGGACATTCCCAGAAAGCCAAGACAAGGCAAGGCAGGGCAAGTCAATTCAGGGCAATTACATTCAAGTAAGTTCCAGACAAGGCTAGGTAAGAAAATTGCAGGCAAGGCAAGGCAAGCACATGCAAGGCAAGGCAAGAAAGGCAATTCCAGGAAAGGGAAGGCAAGGGAAGGAAATTGCAATCAGGGCAATTTCAGGCAAGGCAAGGCAAGGCAGGGCAATTTCAGGCAGAAAAATTTCAGACAACGCAAGGTAAAGCAAGACAATTCTAAACAAAATAATTTCAAACAAAACAATTCCAGACAAGACAAGGCAAGCCAAAGCAAGACAATTTCAGACAGGGCAATTTCAGGCTAGGTATAAAAGTCAATGCAAGAAAATTCCCAACAAAACAAAAAAAATCCAGGAAAGGGAATTCAAGGCAAGGTAAAACAAGGCAAGGCAGGCCAATTCCAGGCAAGGCAATTCGAGGCAAGGCAAGGCAGGGAAATTCCAAGCAGAACAATTCGAGGCAAAACAAGGCAAGTTGAAAAAGGACAATTCCAGGCAAGGCGATTTCAGGCAAGGCAAGGAAAGGCAGTTATAGGCAAGGCAAGACAAGACAAGGCAAGACAATTCCAGACGAAAAATTTCAGGCAAGGCAAGGTAAGGCAAGGCAATGCAATTCTAGGCAACGCAATTCCAGAAAAGGCAAGGCAATGCATGGCAAGGCAATTTCAGGCAAGGAGATTCCTGGCAATGCAAGGCAGGGCAATTCCAGGTAAGCAAATGGCCGGGAAGGCAATTCCAGAAAAGGCAAGCAAGTCAAGTCAGGGCAAAATATTTTTAGGAAACGCAATTCAAGTTAAGGCAAAGCAAGACGATTTCAGGCAAGGCAATTTTAGTTAAGGCAATTCCAGGCAAGGAAATTCCAGACGAGGAAAGGCAAAACAGGGAAATAAGAAGCAAGGCAATTTCAGTCAATGCAAGGCAAGACAAGACAATTCCACGCAAGGCTTTTCCAGGTAAGGCAAGGCAGGGCAATTCCAGGCAAGGAAAAGCATAACAATGCAAGGCAATTTCAAAGAAGGCAATTCCAGGGAAGGCAATTCAAGACAATTCCAGGCAAGACAATTCCAGGCAAGGCAATTCTAGGCAAGGCAAAGCAGGGAAACACAAGGCAAGGCAAGGCAAGGCAGGGCAATTATAAGCAAGGTAATTCCAGGCAAGGCTTGGCAAGGGTATGTAGGACAATTTAAGGCAAGGCTCTTTTAGGCAAGGCAATGCAGTGCAAGGCAATTTCAGAAAAGACAATATTAGGCATGGCAAGGCAAGGCAAAGCAATACCAAGAAAGGCAAGGCAAGGCAGGGCAATTCCAGATAGGGCAACTTCAGGCAAGGCAAGGCAGGGCAATTCCAAACAGGGCGATTCCAGACAAGGCAAGGCAAGGAAAGACAATTCTAGGCAAGGCAGTTCGTGGCAAGGCAAGGCAAGCCAAGGCTAGGCAATTCCAGACAGGGCAATTTCAGCATAGGCAAGGCAAGGCAATTCAAGAAAATTATTGGCAAGACATGAAAATTCCAAGCCAGGAAGTTTCAGGCAAGGAAATTCCAGGCAAGTCAAATCCAGGCAAGTCAGGGCAATTCTAGACAAGGCAATTCCTGGCATGGCAAGGCATGGAAATTCCAAAAAAGGCAAAACAAGGCAAGGCAGGCCAATTCCAGGCAAGGTTATTCAAGGTAAGAAAAGGCAAGGCAAAGCAGGGCAATTCCACACACAGCAATTCGAGGCAAGGCAAGGCAGGGAAATTCCAAGGAAGGCAATTTAAGGCAAGGCAAAAGTAGGCAAAAAGCAGAATTTCAGGCAAGGGAAGTCAAGGCAATCAACGACAAGACAACTCCAGGCAATGTAATTCGAGGTAAGGCAAAGAAAGGCAATTTCAGGCAAGAAAAGATAAGGTTAAAAATTCTAATTCTACGCAACACAACTCAAGGCAAGGCAAGACAAATCAATACAAGGCAATTTCAGGCAAGGCAAGGCAAGTCATTTTCAGGCAAGACAATGGAAGGCAGGGCAATTTCAGAGAAGGAAAGTCAAAGCAATTCTAGGCAAGGCAATTCCAGTGAAGGCAATTGCCAGAAAGGCAATTCCAAAAAAGGCAAGGCAAGGCAAAGCAGGGAAATGTTTCTCCAGACAAGACAATTTCAGTTGTCAAGACAAGGCAATTCTAGATAAGTTAATTTCAGGCGAAGAAAGGCAAGGCAAGGCAATTTCAAGCAAGGCAATTCCAGTCAAGGTAAGGCAAGACAAAGTATTCAATAAAAGGCTATTCCAGGGAAGGCAAGGCAGGGCAATTCAAGGCAAGTAAAAGCAAGGCAATGCAAGGCAATTCCAGGCAAAGCAACTCCAGGTAAGGCAATGCAAGACAACTCCAGACAAGACAGTTTCAGGCAAGGCAAGGCAAGGCAAAGCAATTCCAAGCAAGAAAATTCCAGGTAAGGCAAGGCAAGACAAGGCAAGGCAATTCCAGACAAGGTAATGCCAGGAAAGGCAAAAAAAAAAAAAGGCAATTCGAGGCAAGGCTATCCCAGAAAAGTAAAGGTAATGCAAGGCAATGCAATTCTAGGCAAGGCAATTCAAGGCAAGGGAAGGCAAGGCAAGGCAATTCGAAACAAGGCAACTCCAGACAAAGCAAGGTAAGACAAGAAAATTTCATGCAAGGCTATTCCAGGGAAGGCAAGGCCAGGCAATTGCAGGCAATCCAATTTTAGGTAAGGCAAAACAACACAATTTCAGAAAAGTCAATTTTATGCAAGGCAAGGCAAGGCAAGGCAATGCAAGGAGAGTCAATTTTAGGCAATGCAATTCCAGGCAAGTCGAGGCAAGGCAATTTTATGCTAGGCAATTCCAGACAAGGCAAGGTAACACAAGGCAAACTAAGGCAATTTCAGGCAGGACAATTTCAGGCAAGGCAATCCCATGAATGGAAAGTCAAGACAATACAAGCCAATTCTGGGAAAGTCAATTCCAGGCAAGGAAGAGCAAGGTAATTCCAGGCAACGCAAGGCAACGCAGTGCAATTCTAGGAATAAAAATTTCAGGCAAGGTAATGCAAGGCAGGTCAGTTCTGCGCAAGACAAGGCAAGGCAATTATAGGCAAGGCAATTCCAGGTAAGGAAAAAGAAGCCAAGGCAAAACAATTCCAAGCAGGGCTATTCCAGGCTAGGAAAAGCAAGGTAATGCAAAAAATTGCAGAAAAGGCAAGGCAATACCAGGCAAGGCAAGGAAAACAAGGCAAACAACATCAAGACAAGAAAAGGCAAGGCAATTCCAGGAAAGGCAATTCTACGCAATGAAAAAAAAAAGGCAAGATAAGGCAATACAAGGCTAATTCAGGCAATGCAGTTCTATGCAAGGCAGGATAAGGCAATTCCAGGCTGGGCAATTGCAGAAAATGCAATTCCAAACAAGGCAAGGCAAGACAATGCAATTCCAAGCAAGGCAATTTTATGTAAAAGAAGGCAGGGATATTCCAGGCAGGGCAACTCCAGACAAGGCAAGACAAAGCAAGGCAAGGCAATTCCAGGCAAGACAAGGCAAGTGAAGGCAATTTCAGGCAACACCAGAAAAGTCAAGGCAATTCTAGACAAGGAAAGACAAAGCAAGGCAAGGCAAGGAAATTTCACGCAAGAAATTTCTGGCAAGGCAAGTGAATGCAAGGCAATTTTAGGCAAGTAAATTAGAGAAAAACTAGGCAAGAAAATTGCAGGCAAGGCAAATCCAGGCAAGGCAAAGTAAGGCAAGGTAATTCCAGGCAAGGCAAGGCAGGGCAATTGCAGGCAGGGAAATTTCAGGCAAGGCAAGAAAAGGCAGGGCAATTTTAGGCAGGGCAATTACAGAAAACCCAAAGCAAGTCAAGAGAATTTTAGGGAAGGCAATTCCAGGCAAGGCAAGGCAAGACAAAACAAGGCAATTCCAGACAGAATAATTTCAGGCTAGGAAAGAAAAGGCAATGCAAGAAAATTCACAGCAAGGCAAAATTATTCCAGACAAGGGAATTCAAGGCAAGGTAAAACAAGGCAACACATGCCAATTCCAGGCAAGGCAATTCAAGGTAAGGAAAGAAAAGGCAAAGCAGGGAAATTTCAGGAAACACAATTTGAGGCAAGGCAAGGAAAAAAATTCCAAGCAAGGCAATACAAGGCAAGGCAAGGCAAAGCAAAAAAGGGCAGTTCCAGGCAAGGCAATTTCAGACAAGGCAATTCCAGGTTAGGCAAGATAAGACAAGGCAAGGCAATTCCAGAGAAGGAAATTCAAGGAAAGGCAATTCCAGGCAAATCAATTCCAGGCAAGGCAATGCAATTCTAGGCAATGCAATCCTAGCTAAAGCAAGGCAATTTCCGGCAAGGCAATTCTGGCAATGCAAGGCAAGGCAATTCCAGGCCAAAAAATTGCCAGAAAGGCAATTCCAGGCAAGGCAAGGCAAGACAAGGCAGGTAAAGGTATTTCTCGGCAAGGCAATTCAAGCTAAGGCAAAGCAATTTTAGCAAAGTCAATCTGAAGTAGACTCTTGACTATTTCCCAGGGGTGTATTATTTACTGAGGCCCTGAAAGAGTGACCATATAAAACAAATTCACTGAAAAATACACACCTGTGGAATAGTCAGTGTCCATGCCATATGGCCACTCAATTATAGCATTACTGAATGGTGCACACATGAGAAATTGTCAGGATTCTATTTCATATGACCACTGATTGAGAGCCTCATTGAAGATTAACCAGGAGGCTATGTCATATGAACACTCCTTCAGAGCCTCAGTGAATAATACACACCTAGGGAATACTCAGGAATCTATTACATAGGCCCTCTAATTCAAAGCCTCAGTGAACAACGCACACCTGTTGGATACTCAGGAGTCTATTTCATTTGGCCACTCATTCAGCACCTCACTGAATGATACATACGTGGGGATTAGTGAGAATTCTATTTAATATGAACACCCATTATGAGCCTCTCTGAATTATGTATGCCTTGGAATCCTGAGGACTCTATTTCCTATCGACCCCCTTTCTGAGTCAAACAGAAAAATTAACAACATGAGGAATTGTAAGGCGTAAATTTCCTGTGGTTTCTCTTTCAGAGCCTCAATGAATAATGTATACCTGGAGAAAAATTTGGAGTCTCTTTTATATTGCCATTCATTCAGATCAGTAAAGAATGCACACCTGTGGAGTGGCCAGGTGTCTATTTGCTTTGGCCACACATTCAGAACATCAGTGAATAATACACCCTTTTGTTATAGTCAGGAGTCTATTTCATAAGGCCCCTCATTCAGATGCTGAGTGAATAATACACACCAGGGGAATAGTCAGGAATCTATTATACATTGCCACTTATTGAGAGCCTCAGTGAATAATGCACACCTGAAAAATAGTCAGGAGTCAATTTTATATAGACCCACCTTCAGAGCCTCCCTGAATAATACACACATTGGGAAGAGTCAGAAATCTGTTTCTTATGGACACTCACTGAGACTCCAAGGGAATAGTGCACACTTGGGGAATTGTCAGGAGTTTATTTCATATGGCAACTCATAGAGAACCTCAGCGAATAAGACACACATGGGGAATAGTCAGGAGTGTATTTCAATTAAGAACACACTAAGAAGCTCAGTGAATTATACACAACTGGGGAAAAATCAGGAGTCAATTTCATCTGGCCTCTCACTTAGAGCTTCATTGAATAATGCAATCCTTTGGAATAGGCAGGAGCCTAATTGACATAGCTACTCATTCAGTGCCTCTCTGAATACTATGAACCTCGGGGATATTTAGGTGTCTATTTTATATTACCCCTGATTCAAAGCCTTAGTAAATAATTCATACCATACCTGTGGAGTACTCAGCGATCTATTTTATATGGACACTCATTCCTCACCTCAGTGAATAATGCACACCAGGGGAATAGTGAGAATTCTATTTCTTATGGACACTCATTCAGACGTTCACTGAATAATGCACACATTTGGAAGAGTGAGGATTCTCTTTCATACGGCCACTCATTCAGAGCCTCACTGAATGTTACACACCTGTGGAACATTCAGAAGACTCTTTTACATAGCCACTCATTCAGAGCCTCAGTGAATCTTGCACGACTGAGGAGTACTGAGGATTTTATTTCAAATGACTCTTTATTCAAAGCCTCAGTGAATAACACACACCTGAGGAATAGTCAAGGGTCCATTTCATATGGCCGCTCATTCAGAGCCTAAGTGAATGACACACACTTGGGGAATAATCAGGATTCTATTTCATACGACCAGTATCGAGAGCCAAATTGAATAATTCACACCTTGGGAATAGTGAGGATTCTGATAGGAAGAGTCTTTCAGTGCCTCAGTGAATAATACACACCAGGGGAATACTGAGGAGTCCTCTTTAATATTCTGCCTCATTCACAGCCTCTCGAAGTAGTGCAGGTTTGGGGAATTGTCAGGACTTTATTTAGAATGGCCACTAATTCAGAGACTCAGTGAAAAATACACACCTAGGGAATAGTGAGGATTCTATTTCCAATGGCCACACATTCAGAGCCTCAGTGAATTATGCACACCTGAGGAATAGTCAGCAGTTTATTTCATATGCACACTCTTTCAGAGTCTCACTGAATAACTCAATCCTCTGGAGTACTGAGAGGTCTATTTTATATAGCCACTCATTTTGAGCCTCACTGAAGAATACACACTTGGTTAATAGCCAGGAGTTTATTTCTTCAGGCCAATCATTCAGAGGCTCAGTTAATTATACACACCTGGGTAGTGAGTAGCCTACTTCATATTGCTCCTCATTCAAAGCCTAAGTGAACAATGAACACCTCTTAAGCCCTCAGGAATGTATTTAATATGGCCACTTATTCAGCACCTCACTGAATAATACATATGAGGGGAATAGTCGGGAATCTATTTAATATGGACACCCATTTTGAGACTCAATGAATAACCTATACCTGTAGAATAGTGAGGAGGCTATTTCATATCGCCCCTCCTTCTGAGTCTCACTGAGTAATACACACCTGGGGAATAGTCAGGAGTCTATTTAGTATGGCCTGCATTCAGAGCCTCATTGAATAATGAGATAAATTTGGAGTCTCTTTTAAATGGCCATTCATTCAGACCATCGATGAATAGTGTACACATGTGGAGTAGCCAGGTGTTTATTTCCTTTGGCCACACATTGACAACCTCAGCGAATCATACACACCTGTGGAATAGAAAGGAGTCTATTTCACATGGCCCCTCATTCAGTGCCCATTCAGTGAATAAAACCCACCTCAAAAATGATCAGGAGTCTATTTCATATTGCCTCCCATTCATAGCCTCAGTGAATAATTCAACCCTGGGGAATAGTCAGCAATCCATTTCATAGGGATACTTCTTCAGAATCTCCCTTAATGCACACATGGGGAATATTCAGAAGTCTGTTTCACATGGCCACTGATTCACAGACTCCATAAATACTGCATACCTGGGGTTACTCAGCAATCTATTTCATATGGCCACTCATTTAGCACCTCAGTGAATAATGCAAACCTGGGGAATAGTCAGGATTCTATTTCTTATAGTCACTCATTTAGACCTTCACTGAGTAATGAACACGTTTGGAAGAGTCCGGATTCTTTTTCATATGGCCGCTCATATAGAGCCTCACTGAATGGTACACAACTGTGGAATAGTCAAGAGTCGACTTCATATTTCCACTCCTTCAGAGCCTCAGTGAATGATACACGCCTGGGAAATAATCAGTATCTTATTCCATATGACCTGTGATTCAGAGTCAAACTGAATAATGCATATCTTGGGAATAGACAGGTTTCTCTTTCATATGGACACCATTTTAGAGCCTCAGTGAGTAATACACAACAGGGGAATATTGATTAAGTTATTTCGTATTTCCACTCATTCAGAGCCCTCTCAAAAGTACAAGATTGGGGAATTGTCAGGAGTTTATTTACAGTGTTATCTCATTCAGAGCCTTATTGATTAATGCATACCTGAAAACATCTTGGAGTCTCTTTCACATGGCCTTTCATTTAGAACATCAGTGAAGAATGGACACTTGTGGAGTACCCATGTGTCTATTTTCTTTGGCGACACATTCAGAAAATCAGTGAATAATACACACATGTGGAATAGTCAGGAGTCTATTTCATACGGCCCCTCATTCAGAGCTCATGTGAAGAAAACATACCTGAAGAATAGTCAGGAGTGTATATCATATTGCCACTCATTCAGAGCCTCAGTGAATAATGCACACCTGGGGAGTAATGAGGATTCTATTTTAAATAATAGACACTTGGGGAATATTCAATGGTCTATTTTATATGATCATTCATTCAGAGTCTCACTGAATGGTACACACCTGGGGAATAGTCAGGATTCTATTTCATATGACCAGTCATTGACAGCCAAGCTGAATAATGCACACCTTGAAAATAGTCAGGTGTCTTTTTCATAGGGACACTGTTTCAGAGCCTCAGTGAATAATGCACACCTGGGGAATAGTCAGGAATTTGTTTAACATGACCACTCATTAAAAACCTCAGTGAATAATGCACATCTGTGGAGTACTGAGGAGACTAATTCATATCACCCCCAATTCTGAGACTTCCTGAATAATGCACACAGGGGGAACAGTGAGAAGTCTATTTCAGATGGTCACTCAGTAGGACCCCCACAAAATAATTCACAACTGGGGAATAGTCAGGAGTCTAATTCATATGGCCACTCAGACAATAGGTGAACAATGCACACATGAGGAGTACTCAGTAGATATTAGAACTCTATTTTATATGGCCACTCAGAGCCTCAGTGAATAATGCACACCACGGCAATAGTCAGGAGCTTCTTTCATATGACCACTTATTCAGTATCTCACGGAATGATACACACTTGGGAATTATCAGGATTCTATTCCATATGACCACTCATTCAGAGCCTTACTGAATAATGCACCATGAGGCAATAGTCAGGAGTCTATTTCACATAGCCTCTCGTTCAGAGCTTCAATGAATAATGAAACCCTGTGGAGTAGTCAGGACCCTATTTAAGATAGCCAAAAATTAATCACCTTTCTGAATGATACACACCTAGGTGATAGTCAGGAGTCTATTTGATATGGACATTCATAAAGAACTTCTTTGAATAATGCACATGTGGGGAATAATCACTAGTCTATTTCATATGGTGATTCATATAGAGAATCAATTAATAATGCACACTTGTGGAGTAAAATGGAGTCTATTTTATATGGCCACTCTTGCAGTGTTTCAGTGAAATATATATATATATATGTGTGTGTGTGTGTGTGTGTGTGTATGTGTGTGTGAATATATATACATATATATATATGTGGAATAGTCAGGAATCTCTTTTTTTTTTTTTTTTTTTTTTTTTTTAATTTTTATTGCATTATAGGTTTGGGGGTACATGTGCAGAACAAGCAAGATAGTTGCATAGGTACACACATGGCACTGTGCTTTGCTGCTTTCCTCCCCTTCACCCACACTTGGTATTCATCCCCAGGCTATCCCCCCCAGCCCCCCCCTGCTGTCCCTCCCCCATTCCCCCCAACAGTCCCCAGTGTATAGTAGACCGCCTCTCTGTGTCCACGTGTTCTCATTTTTCTCACCCACCTATGAGTGAGTATATGCGGTATTTCTTTTTCTGTTCTTGTGTCAGTTTGCTGAGAATGATGTTCTCCAGATTCATCCATGTCCCTACAAAGGACACAAACTCATCATTTTTGATTGCTGCATAATATTCCATGGTGTATATGTGCCACATTTTCCCAGTCCAGTCTATCATCGTTGGGCATTTGGGTTGGTTCCAGGTCTTTGCTATTGTAAACAGTGCTGCAATGAACATTCGTGTGCATGTGTCCTTATAGTAGAACGATTTATAATCCTTTGGATAGATACCCAGTAATGGGATTGCTGGGTCAAATGGAATTTCTATTTCTAGGTCCCTGAGAAATCGCCACACTGTCTTCCACAATGGTTGAACTAATTTACACTCCCACCAACAGTGTAAGAGTGTTCCTATTTCTCCACATCCTCTCCAGCATCTGCTGTCTCCAGATTTTTTAATGATCGCCATTCTAACTGGTGTGAGATGGTATCTCAATGTGGTTTTGATTTGCATCTCTCTAATGACCAATGACGATGAGCACTTTTTCATATGTTTGCTGGCCTCATGTATGTCTGCTTTCGTAAAGTTTCTGTTCATATCCTTTGCCCATTTTTGAATGGGCTTGTTTGTTTTTTTCCTGTAAATCTGTTTGAGTTCTTTGTAAATTCTGGATATCAGCCCTTTGTCAGATGCGTAAACTGCAAAGATTTTTTCCCATTCTGATGGTTGCCGATTCACTCTAGTGACTGTTTGTTTTGCTGTGCAGAAGCTGTGGAGTTTGATTAGGTCCCATTTGTCTATTTTGGCTTTTGTTGCCAATGCTTTGGGAGTTTTGTTCATGAAGTCCTTGCCTACTCCTATGTCCTGAATGGTTTTGCCTAGATTTTCCTCTAGGGTTTTTATGGTGTCGGGTCTTACGTTTAAGTCTTTAATCCATCTGGAGTTAATTTTAGTGTAAGGTGTCAGGAAGGGGTCCAATTTCTGCTTTCTGCACATGGCTAGCCAGTTTTCCCAACACCATTTATTAAATAGGGAATCCTTTCCCCATTGCCTGTTTTTGTCTGGTTTATCAAAGATAATATGGTTGTAGATGTGTTGTGTTGCCTCCGATGCCTCTGTTCTGTTCCATTGGTCTATATCTCTGTTTTGGTACCAGTACCATGCTGTTTTGATTACTGTAGCCTTGTAGTATAGTTTGAAGTCTGGTAGTGTGATGCCTCCCGCTGTGTTCTTTTTGCTTAGAATTGACTTGGCTATGCGGGCTCTTTTTTGGTTCCATATGAAATTCATGGTGGTTTTTTCCAGTTCTGTGAAGAAATTCAATGGTAGTTTGATGGGGATAGCATTGATTGTGTAAATTACTTTGGGCAGTATAGCCATTTTCACGATATTGATTCTTCCTAACCACGAACATGGAATGTTTCTCCATCTGTTTGTGTCCTCTCTTATTTCGTTGAGCAGTTGTTTGTAGTTTTCCTTAAAGAGGTCCCTTACATTCCTAGTGAGTTGTATTCCTAGGTATTTTATTTTCTTTGTAGCAATTGTGAATGGCAGTTCGTTCTTGATTTGGTTCTCTTTAAGTCTGTTATTGGTGTATAGGAATGCTTGTGATTTTTGCACATTGATTTTATATCCTGAGACTTTGCTGAAGTTGCTTATCAGTTGCAGGAGCTTTTGGGCTGAGGTGATGGGGTCTTCTAGGTATGCTATCATGTCGTCTGCAAATAGAGACAATTTGGCTTCCACCTTTCCTATTTGAATACCCTTTATTTCTTTTTCTTGCCTGATTGCTCTGGCTAGAACTTCCAGTACTATGTTGAATAGAAGTGGTGAGAGAGGGCATCCTTGTCTAGTGCCAGATTTCAAAGGGAATGCTTCCAGTTTTTGCCCATTAAGTATGATATTGGCTGTTGGTTTGTCATAAATAGCTTTTATTACTTTGAGATATGTTCCATCAATACCAAGTTTATTGAGGGTTTTTAGCATAAAGGGCTGTTGAATTTTGTCAAATGCCTTCTCTGCATCAATTGAGATAATCATGTGGTTTTTGTTTTTGCTTCTGTTTATGTGGTGAATTACATTTATAGACTTGCGTATGTTGAACCAGCCTTGCATCCCCGGGATAAATCCTACTTGATCATGATGGATAAGTTTTTTAATGTGCTGTTGCAATCGGTTTGCCAGTATTTTATTGAAGATTTTTGCATCTATGTTCATCATGGATATTGGCCTGAAGTTTTCTTTTCTTGTTGAGTCTCTGCCAGGTTTTGGTATCAGGATGATGTTGGTCTCATAAAATGATTTGGGAAGGGTTCCCTCTTTTTGGATTATTTGGAATAGTTTCAGAAGGAATGGTACCAGATCCTCTTTGTGTGTCTGGTAGAATTCGGCTGTGAACCCATCTGGACCTGGGCTTTTTTTGTGTGGTAGGCTCTTAATTGCTGCCTCAACTTCAGACCTTGTTATTGGTCTATTCATAGTTTCGGCTTCCTCCTGGTTTAGGCTTGGGAGGACACAGGCATCCAGGAATTTATCCATTTCTTCCTGATTTACTGGTTTATGTGCATAGAGTTGTTTGTAGTATTCTCTGATGATGGTTTGAATTTCTGTGGAATCTGTGGTGATTTCCCCTTTATCGTTTTTTATTGCATCTATTTGGTTGTTCTCTCTCTTCTTTTTTATCAGTCTGGCTAGTGGTCTGTCTATTTTGTTGATCTTTTCGAAAAACCAGCTCTTAGATTTATTGATTTTTTGAAGGGTTTTTCTTGTCTCTATCTCCTTCAGTTCTGCTCTGATCTTAGTTATTTCTTGTCTTCGGCTAGGTTTTGAGCTTTTTTGATCTTGCTCCTCTAGCTCTTTCAATTTTGACGATAGGGTGTCAATTTTGGATCTCTCCATTCTTCTCATGTGGGCACTTATTGCTATATATTTTCCTCTACAGACTGCTTTAAATGTGTCCCAGAGATTCTGGTACGTTGTGTCTTCATTCTCATTGGTTTCAAAGAACTTCTTTATTTCTGCCTTCATTTCATTGTTTATCCAATCAACATTCAAGAGCCAATTGTTCAGTTTCCATGAAGCTGTGCGGTTCTGAGTTATTTTCTGAATTCTGAGTTCCAACTTGATTGCACTATGGTCTGAGAGACTGTTTGTTATGATTTCAGTTGTTTTGCATTTGCTGAGGAGTGCTTTACTTCCAATTATGTGGTCAATTTTGGAGTAGGTGTGATGTGGTGCTGAGAAGAATGTATATTCTGTGGATTTGGGGTGGAGAGTTCTGTAAATGTCTATCAGGTTTGCTTGTTCCAGGTCTGAGTTCAAGTCCTGGATATCCTTGTTAATTTTCTGTCTGGTTGATCTGTCTGCTATTGACAGTGGAGTGTTAAAGTCTCCCACTATTATTGTGTGGGAGTCTAAGTCCCTTTGTAAGTCATTAAGAACTTGCCTTATATATTTGGGTGCTCCTACATTGGGTCCATATATATTTAGAATCGTTATCTCTTCTTGTTGTATCGATCCTTTTACCATTATGTAATGACCTTCTTTGTCCCTTTTGATCTTTGTTACTTTAAAGTCTATTTTATCAGAGATGAGAATTGCAACTCCTGCTTTTTTTTGCTCTCCATTTGCTTGGTAAATCTTCCTCCATCCCTTTATTTTGAGCCTTTGTGTATCTTTGCATGTGAGGTGGGTTTCCTGGATACAGCACACCGATGGGTTTTGGTTTTTTATCCAATTTGCCAGCCTGTGTCTTTTGATTGGTGCATTTAGCCCATTTACATTCAGGGTTAATATTGTTATGTGTGAATTTGATACTGCCATTTTGATGCTAGCTGGCTGTTTTGCCCGTTGGTTCATGTACATTCTTCATTTTGTTGATGGTCTTTAGCATTTGGTATGCTTTTAGGATGGCTGGAACTGGTTGTTTCTTTCTATGTGTAGTGCCTCTTTCAGGAGCTCTTGTAAAGCAGGCCTAGTGGTGACAAAATCTCTGAGTACTTGCTTGTTGGTGAAGGATTTTATTTTTCCTTCACTTATGAAGCTCAGTTTGGCTGGATATGAAATTCTGGGTTGAAAGCTCTTTTCTTTAAGGATGTTGAATATTGGCCCCCACTCTCTTCTGGCTTGTAGAGTCTCTGCTGAGAGATCTGCTGTGAGTCTGATGGGCTTCCCTTTGTGGGTGACCCGACCTTTCTCTCTGGCTGCCCTTAGTATTTTCTCCTTCGTTTCAACCCTGGTGAATCTGACGATTATGTGCCTTGGGGTTGCTCTTCTTGCAGAGTATCTTTGTGGTGTTCTCTGTATTTCCTGGAGTTGAGTATTGACCTGTCTTGCTAGGTTGGGGAAATTTTCCTGGATAATATCCTGAAGAGTGTTTTCCAGCTTGGATTCATTCTCTTCATCACATTCTGGTACACCTATCAAACGTAGGTTGGGTCTCTTCACATAGTCCCACATTTCTTGGAGATTTTGTTCATTCCTTTTTGTGCTTTTTTCTTTAATCTTGGTTTCTCGTTTTATTTCATTGAGTTGATCTTCAACTTCTGATATTCTTTCTTCTGCTTGGTCAATTCGGCTGTTGAAACTTGTGCATGCTTCGCGAAGTTCTCGTGTTGAGTTTTTCAGCTCCTTCAATTCATTCATATTCCTCTCTAAGTTGTCCATTCTCGTTATCAATTCCTCGAATCTTTTTTCAAATCTTTTTTCAAGGTTCTTAGTTTCTTTGCACTGGTTTAGAACATGTTCCTTTAGCTCACTGAAGTTTCTCATTATC
The DNA here is from genome assembly GCA_031835075.1 of Saguinus oedipus. Classification (NCBI taxonomy): domain Eukaryota; kingdom Metazoa; phylum Chordata; class Mammalia; order Primates; family Cebidae; genus Saguinus; species Saguinus oedipus. The sequence goes on from CM063181.1 coordinate 20,948,431, forward strand.
CACTTTCTGAAGTCTGATTCCGTCATTTCGTCACATTCATTCTCCGTCCAGCTTTGTTCCCTTGCTGGTGAGGAGTTTTGGTCCTTTTTTGGAGGTGAGGTGTTTTGGTTTCGGGTGCTTTCCTCCTTTTTGCGCTGGTTTCTTCCCATCTTTATGGATTTATCCGCCTGTTGTCTTAGTAGTGGCTGATTTTTCAATTGGGTCTCTGTGTGGACACTGAGATTGTTGATGATGAAGTATTTCTGTTACTTAGTTTTCCCTCTAATGATCTATCCTCTTTGCTGTATGAGTGCTGAAGTCCACTCCAGGCCCTGCTTGTCTGGGGTATACCTGCAGCAGCTGCAGAACAGTGAGGGATGATATCAGTTTCTTTTTCTGCTGCCCTTGTTCCAGAATGATGCCAGCCAAATGTCAGTCTGATTAGTCCTTTTCTGGGGTGACTCCTTGGATATACAGAGGTCAGGGAGCTGCTTGAGGAGACAGTCTGTGCTTTATAGGAGCTCCAGTGCTGAGCTGTGAGCTCCGTTGTTCATTCAGGGTTGTTGGGAGGTTATGTCTGCTGCAATAGAACTCATAAAACACCACTCTTTTTTTTTTTTTTTCACCCTTAGATGCTCTGTCTCAGGGAGTTGGGGCTTTCTTTATGAGTATCTGTTGCACTGTCCTGCCCCACTAGGTGGCAGTCTATTCACTATTTGCCTGCCGGGGCTCTGACCTCCTAAGGCGGGTCCGCCCTGTTGCGGCCCGGCGGACTCTCTCTGTTATGGCAGGTTGCCTCGGCAACGGCAGGCTGCGTCAGTCCTGGGCGGTACTTAAGTGGGGGTGCACTTTGTCAGGAATGGTGGACGCCCCTCCCTGACCGGGCTGCACCGTCCTAAATGCCGGCAACAAAACTCTCAGCCCCAAGCGCCTCCAGTCGCCGCCCTGCTTGTCCCCGTGAGCGTGGGACCCGCCGAGCCCGATCACCCTGCTCCCTGCCTCAGAGTCCGTCCTCTCTCTCTCTCTCTTCCTCTCCCCAAGCTGAAAGGTCGACTCTCTCACTGGCGCCCCAGGAGCCTGCCGATAGGGCACTGGGATCCGTGCGATCTCCCGTGCCGCTGCCCACTACCCCGGCTCAGATCACGTTTCCCAGGAAACTCCTGGTCTGGCTCATTGTCCAAGTCCCGTTCAATCAGATGGACATGCCAATCTGCCCTTCCAAATCTCAGATTGCCGGTTTAACAGGGCACCCAGACCAGTGAGTTCCGCGCCGGGTCCCGCTGCGGCGCCGGCCGAAGAGGCGGCGGGAGCCGGTTGCGTTAGCCGGCTGCTAGCGTCCCGTGTCTCTCCCACACCTGGGACTTTCAACGCTCTGTGGGCATAAAAGGAACATCCGAGAATGCGGCTAGGACTCACCCTCTGCGCCTTCACCGAGAGCTGCAATCCTGAGTCACCTCTACGACGCCATCTTGCTGTAAATGTTCAGGAATCTCTTTTATATAGCCACTTCTTCAGGGCCTCAGTGAATAACATACTCCTGGAAAATAGTGAAGAGTCTACATCAAATGGCTATACATTCAGAGTCTGTAAATAATGCACACCTGGGGAATACTCAGGAGTCTCTTTCTTTCTTTTTTAATTTTCATTGCATTATAGGTTTTGGGGTACATGTGCAGAACGTGCAAGATAGTTGGATAGGTACACACATGGCAGTGTGTTTTTCTGCCTTCCTCCCCTTCACCCACACCTGGAATTCATCCCCAGGCTATCCCTCCCCAGCACCCCCGCTGTCCCTCCCCCATTCCCCCCAATAGACCCCAGTGTATAGTAGACCGCCTCTCTGTGTCCATGTGTTCTCATTTTTCTCACCCACCTATGAGTGAGTATATGCGGTATTTCTTTTTCTGTTCTTGCATCAGTTTGCTGAGAATGATGTTCTCCAGATTCATCCATGTCGTTACAAAGGACACAAACTCATCATTTTTAATTGCTGCATAATATTCCATGGTGCATATGTGCCACATTTTCCCAGTCCAGTCTATCATCATTGGGCATTTGGGTTGGTTCCATTTCTTTGCTATTGTAAACAGTGCTGCAATGAACATTCGTGTGCATGTGTCCTTATAGTAGAAAAATTTATAGTCCTTTGGATATATACCCAGTAATAGGATTGCTGGGTCAAATGGAATTTCTATTTCTAGGTCTCTGAGGAATCGCCACACTGTCTTCCACAATGGTTGAACTAATTTACACTCCCACCAACAGTGTAAGAGTGTTCCTTTTTCTCCATATTCTCTCCAGCATCTGCTGTCTCCAGATATTTTAATGACCGCCATTCTAACTGCCGTGAGATGGTATCTCAATGTGGTTTTGATTTGCATCTCTCTAATGACCAGTGAGGATGAGCATCTTTTCATGTGTTTGTTGGCCTCATGTATGTCTTCTTTTGTAAAGTGTCTGTTCATGTCCTTTGCCCATTTTTGAATGGGCTTGTTTGCTTTTTTCCTGTAAATCTGTTTGAGTTCTTTGTAAATTCTGGATATCAGCCCTTTGTCAGATGTGCAAACTGCAAAGATTTTTTCCCATTCTGATAGTTGCCGATTCACTCTAGTGACTGTTTCTTTTGCCATGCAGAAGCTGTGGAGTTTGATTAGGTCCCATTTGTCTATTTTGGCTTTTGTTGCCAATGCTTTTGGTGTTTTATTCATGAAGTCCTTGCCTACTCCTATGTCCTGAATGGTTTTGCCTAGATTTTACTCTAGGGTTTTTATGGTGTCAGGTCTTACGTGTAAGTCTTTAATCCATCTGGAGTTAATTTTAGTGTAAGGTGTCAGGAAGGGGTCCAGTTTCTGCTTTCTGCACATGGCTAGTCAGTTTTCCCAACACCATTTATTAAATAGGGAATCCTTTCCCCATTGCTTGTTTTTGTCTGGTTTATCAAAGATAATATAGTTGTAAATATGGTGTGTTGCCTCCGATGCTTCTGTTCTTTTCCATTGGTCTATATCTCTGTTTTGTAACCAGTACCATGCTGTTTTGATTACTGTAGCCTTGTAGTATAGTTTGAAGTCTGGTAGCGTGATGCCTCCCGCTGTGTTCTTTTTGCTTAGAATTGAATTGCCTATGCGGGCTTTTTTTTTTTTTTTTTTTTTTTTTTTTTTTGTTCCATATGAAATTCATGGTGATTTTTCCAGTTCTGTGAAGAAATTCAATGGTAGTTTGATGGGGATAGCATTGATTGGTAAATTACTTTGGGCAGTATAGTCATTTTCACAATATTGATTCTTCCTAACCACGAACATGGAATGTTTCTCCATCTGTTTGTGTCCTCTCTTATTTCGTTGAGCAGTGATTTGTAGTTTTCCTTAAAGAGGTCCCTTACATTCCTTGTAAGTTGTATTCCTAGGTATTTTATTTTCTTTGTAGCAATTGTGAATGGCAGCTCGTTCTTGATTTGGTTCTCATTAAGTCTGTTATTGGTGTATAGGAATGCTTATGATTTTTGCACATTGATTTTATATTCTGAGACTTTGCTGAAGTTGCTTATCAGTTGCAGGAGCTTTTGGGCTGAGGTGATGGGTTCTTCTAGGTATACTATCATGTCGTCTGCAAATAGAGACAATTTGACTTCCACCTTTCCTATTTGAATACCCTTTATTTCTTTTTCTTGCCTGATTGCTCTGGCTAGAACTTACAGTACTATGTTGAATAGGAGTGGTGAGAGAGGGCATCCTTGTCTAGTGCCAGATTTCAAAGGGAATGCTTCCAGTTTTTGCCAATTCAGTATAATATTGGCAGTTGGTTTGTCATAAATAGCTTTTATTACCTTGAGATATGTTCCATCAATACAAAGCTTATTGAGGGTTTTTAGCATAAAGTGCTGTTGAATTTTGTCAAATGCCTTCTCTGCATCAATTGAGATAATCATGTGGTTTCTGGTTTAGCTTCTGTTTATGTGGTGAATTACATTTATAGACTTGCATATATTGAACCAGCCTTGCATCCCCAGGATGAATCCTACTTGATCATGATGGATAAGTTTTTAATGGGCTGTTGCAATCGGTTTGCCAGTATTTTATTGAAGATTTTTGCATCTAAGTTCATCATGGATATTGGCCTGAAGTTTTCTTTTCTTGTTGAGTCTCTGTCAGGTTTTGGTATCAGGATGATGTTTGTCTCATAAAATGATTTGGGAAGGGTTCCCTCTTTTTGGATTATTTGGAGTAGTTTCAGGAGAAATGGTACCAGATCCTCTTTGTGTGTCTGGTAGAATTCAGCTGGGAACCCATCTGGACCTGGGCTTTTTTTGTGTGCTAGGCTCTTAATTGCTGCCTCAACTTCTGACCTTGTTATTGGTTTATTCATAGTTTCGGCTTCCTCCTGGTTTAGGCTTGGGAGGACACAGGCGTCCAGGAATTTATCCATTTCTTCCTGGTTTACTAGTTTATGTGCATAGAGTTGTTTGTAATATTCTCTGATGATGGTTTGAATTTCTGTGGAATCTGTGGTGATTTTCCTATTATTGTTTTTATTGCATGTATTTGGTTGTTCTCTCTTTTCTTTTTTATCAGTCTGGCTAGTGGTCTATTTTGTTGATCTTTTTGAAAAATGATCTGTTAGATTTATTAATTTTTTTGAAGGGTTTTTCTTTTCTCTATCTCCTTCAGTTCTGCTCTGATCTTAGTTATTTCTTGTCTTCGGCTAGGTTTTGAGCTTTTTTGATCTTGCTTCTCTAGCTCTTTCAATTTTGATGATAGGGTGTCAATTTTGGATCTCTCCACTCTTCTCATGTGAGCGCTTATTGCTATATATTTTCCTCTACAGACTGCTTTAAATGTGTTCCAGAGATTCTGGTACGTTGTGTCTTCATTTTCTTTGGTTTCAAAGAACTTCTATATTTCTGCCTTCATTTCATTGTTTATCCAGTCAACATTCAAGAGCCAGTTGTTCAGTTTCCATGAAGCTGTGAGGTTCTGAGTTAGTTTCTGAATTCTGAGTTCCAACTTGTTTGTACTACGGTCTGAGAGACTGTTTGTTATGATTTCAGTTGTTTTGCATTTGCTGAGGAGTGCTTTACTTCCAATTATGTGGTCAATTTTGGAGTAGGTTTGATGTGGTGCTGAGAAGAATGTATATTCTGTGGATTTGGAGTGGAGAGTTCTCTAAATGTCTATCAGGTTTGCTTGTTCCATGTCTGAGTTCATGTCCTGGATATCTTTGTGAATTTTCTGTCTGGTTCATCTGTCTGGTATTGACAGTGGAGTGTTAAAGTCTCCCACTATTATTGTGTGGGAGTCTAAGTCTCTTTGTAAGTCATTAAGAACTTGCCTTATATATCTAGGTGCTCCTATATTGGGTCCATATATATTTAGAATCGTTAGCTCTTCTTATTGTATCGATCCTTTTACCATTATGTAATGACTTTCTTTGTCCCTTTTGATCTTTGTTGCTTTAAAGTCTATTTTATCACAGACGAGAATTGCAACTCCTGCTTTTTTTTGGTCTCCATTTGCTAGGTAAATCTTCCTCCATCCTTTTATTTTGAGTCTTTGTGTATCTTTGCATGTAAGGTGGGTTTCCTGGATACAGCACACCATTGGGTTTTGGTTTTTTATCCAATTTGCCAGTCTGTGTCTTTTGATTGGTGCATTTAGCCCATTTACATTTAGGGTTAATATTGTTATGTGTGAATTTGATACTGCCAGTTTGATGGTAGCTGGATGTTTTGCCCGTTGGTTCATGTAGATTCTTCATTTTGTTGATGGTCTTTAGCATTTGGTGTGCTTTTAGGATGGCTGGTACTGGTTGTTTGTTTCTATGTGTAGTGCCTCTTTCAGGAGCTCTTGTAAAGCAGGCCTAGTGGTGACAAAATCTCCGAGTACTTGCTTGTTCATGAAGGGTTTTATTTTTCCTTCACTTATGAAGCTCATTTTGGCTGGATATGAAATTCTGGGTTGAAAGTTCTTTTCTTTAAAGATGTTGAATATTGGCCCCCACTCTCTTCTGGCTTGTAGAGTCTCTGCCAAGAGATCTGCTCTGAGTCTGATGGGCTTCCATTTGTGGGTGACCCGACCTTTCTCTCTGGCTGCCCTTAGTATTTTCTCGTTCATTTCAACCCTGGTGAATCTGACGATTATGTGCCTTGGGGTTGCTTTTCTTGCAGAGTATCTTTGTGGTGTTCTCTGTATTTCCTGGAGTTGAGTATTGACCTGTCTTGCTAGGTTGGGGAAATTTTCCTGGATAATATTCTGAAGAGTGTTTTCCAGCTTGGATTCATTCTCTTCATTACTTTCTGGTACACCTATCAAACGTAGGTTGGGACTCTTTACATAGTCCCACATTTCTTGGAGATTTTGTTCATTCCCTTTTGTGTTTTTTTCTTTAGTTTTGGTTTCACGTTTTATTTCATTGAGTTGATCTTCAACTTCTGATATTCTTTCTTCTGCTTGGTCAATTCGGCTGTTGAAACTTGTGCATGCTTCACGAAGTTCTCGTGTTGTGTTTTTCAGCTCCTTCAATTCATTCATATTTCTCTCTACGTTGTCCATTCTTGTTATCAGTTTCTCGAGTCTTTTTTCAAATCTTTTTTCAAGGTTCTTAGTTTCTTTGCACTGATTTAGAACCTGTTTTTTTAGCTCACTGAAGTTTCTCATTATCCACTTTCTGAAGTATGATTCCATGATTTCGTCACACTCATTCTCCATCAAGCTTGGATCCCTTGCTGGTGAGGAGTATTGTTCCTTTTTTGGAGGTGAGGTGTTTTGGTTTCGGGTGTTTTCCTCCTTTTTGCACGGGTTTCTTTCCATCTTTATGGATTTATCCGCCTGTGGTCTTAGTAGTTGCTGATTTTTCAATTGGGTCTCTGTGTGGATGCTGAGATTGTTGATGATGAAGTATTTCTGTTACTTAGTTTTCCTTCTAATGGTCTAGCCCCTCTGTCGTATGATTGCTGAGATCCACTCCAGGCCCTGCTTGTCTGGAGTATATTTGTAGCATCTGTGGAACAGTGAGGGATGATACCAGTTTTTTCTGCTGCTGTCTTTGTTCCAGAATGATGCCCGCCAAATGTCAGTCTGATTAGTCTCTTTTTGGGGTGACTCTTTGGATATACAGGGGTCAGGGAGCTGCTTAAGGAGACAGTTTGTGCTTTGTAGGAGCTCCACTGCTGAGCTGTGAGCTCCGTTGTTTTTTCATGGTTGTTGGGAGGTTGTTTATGTCTGCTGCAACAGAACTCATAAAACACCACCCATTTTTCTTTTTTTCCCCCTTAGATGCTCTGTCTCAGGGAGTTGGGGCTTTCTTTATGAGTATCTGTTGCACTGTCCTGCCCCACTAGGAGGCAGTCTATTCACTATTTTCCTGCCGGGGCTCTGACCTGCTAGCGTGGGTCCACCCTGTTGCTGCTAGGCTCCCTTCTGCTGTGGAGTGCTCCCCCCTCCTGGCGGAGTCTCTCTGTTATGGCAGGTTGCCTCGGCATTGGCAGGCTGCATCAGCCCTGGGCGGTACTTTGGTAGGGGCGGATTGAGTCAATAATGGTGGACGCCCCTCCCTCACCGGGCTGCACCGTCCTAGATGCCGGCAGCAAAACTCTCAGCCCAAAGCGCCTCCTGTCGACGCCCTGCTTGTCCCCGTGAGTGTGGGACCTGCCGAGCCCAATCACCCAGCTCCCTGCCCCAGAGTCCGTCCTCTCTTTCTCTCTTTCCCTCTCTGCAAGCTGAAAGGTCGACTTTCTCACTGGTGCGCCAGTAGCCTGCCAATAGGGCACTGGGATTCATGCGATCTTCCGTGCCACTGCACACTGCACCGGCTCTGATCATGCTTCTCAGGAAACTCCTGGTCTGGCTCGCTGTCCAAGTCCCGTTCAATCAGATGGACATGCCAATCTGCCCTTCCAAATCTCAGATTGCCGGTTTAACAGGGCACCCAGACCAGTGAGTTCCGTACCGGGTCCCGCAGTGGCGCCGGCAGAAGCGGCTGCGGGAGCCGGCTGCATTAGCCGGTTTACTAGCATCCCGTGTCTCTCCCACACCTGGGACTTTCAACGCTCTGTGGGCAAAAAAGGTCCATCCGAGATTGCGGCTAGGACTCACCCTCTGCGCCTTCACTGAGAGCTGCAATCCTGAGACGCTTCTATGATGCCATCTTGTGAGTCCCCCCCAGGAGTCTCTTTCTTATGCCCACTTATTCAGAGTCTCATTTAGTAATACACACCTGGGGAAAAGTTAAGAGTCTACTTCTTATAGCCACTCATTTAGAGCCTCAGTGAATAATGCACACCTGGGGAATAGATACTAGTCTATTTTATATGGCCACAAAATTAAAGCCCGAGTGAGAAATGCACAACTTTGGAATAATGAGAAGTCTATTTCATACACCCACTTAATCAGTGTCTCAGTCAATTATACACACCTGAGGAATAGTCAGGAATCTATTTCATATAGTCACTAGCTCAAAGCCTGATTAAATAATACACACCTGTGGAATAGTCAGGAGGCTATTCCATATAGCTAAACTTTCAGAGCCTCAGTGAATAATGCATACTGGGAAATTCTCAGGACACTATTACATATGGCCTCTCATTCAGAGCTTCACTGAATAATGAACACCTGTAGAGTAGTCAGAAATCAATTTCATGTAGCTACGTATTCAGAGCTGCACTGAATAAAACACACCTGGGGGAAAATCAGGATTTCATTTCATAAGGCCACTCTTTCTGAGCCAAACCTAAAAGTGCACTCCTGAAAATATTGAGGAGTCTTTTTCCCATGGCCACTCATTCACAGCTTCATTGAATAATACACATCTATGGAAAAGTCAGGAGTGTATTTCTCATGGTCACTCAGAGAATCAGTGAATCGTACACATGTGCAATATACTCAGGAGTCTATTTTATATAGCCATTTATTCATAGACTCACTGAATAATGCACACCTGGAGAATAGTCTGGAGTCTACATGATATGACCATTTACCCAGTGCCTCAGTGGAATTTGCACACCTGTGGAATAGTCAAGAGGCTATAGTCAGGAGTCTATTTCATATGGTCACTCATTCAGAAACTCACTGAATGATACACACCTGGGGAATAATCAAAGACCATGCCATTTGGCCACTCAATCAGAGCATTAGTGAATGATGCACACCTGAAAAATAGTCAGGATTCTATTTCATATGACCACTAATTGAGAGCCTCATTGAATAATGCAAACCCGGACATTAATCAGGAGGCTATGTCATATGAACACTCCTTCAGAGCCTCAGTGAATAATACACACCTAGGGAATACTCAGTAGTCTATTACAAAAGCCCTCTCATTCAAAGCCTCATTGAACAATGCACACATGTTGGGTACTCAGGAGTCTATTTCACATGGCCACTCATTCAGCACCTCACTGAATAATACACACATGGGGAATAGTCAGGATTCTATTTAATATAATCAGCAATTATGAGCCTCGCTGAATTATGTATGCCTTGGAATCCTGAGAAATCTATTTTCAATCTACCCCCTTTCTAATTCTAACAGAAAAATTAACACATGCAGAATTGTAAGGGGTAAATTTCGTATGGCTCCTCTTTCAAACCCTTACTGAAAAATGTATACCGGAGAAAAATTTGGAGTCTCTTTCATACGGCCATTCATTCAGATCATCAGTAAAGAATGCACACCTGTGGAGTGGTCAGGTGTCTATCTGCTTTGGCCACACCATTCAGAACGTCATTCAATACACACCTGTGGTATAGTCAGGAGTCTATGTCATAAGTCCTCTCATTCAGAGGCTGAGTGAATAATACACAATTGTGGAATAGTGAGAGTTCTATTACATATTGGACTTATTCAGAGCCTCAGTGAACAATGTACACCTGGGAAATAGTCAGGGGTCTATTTTATATGAACAGTTTTTTAGAGCCTTCCTGAATTATACTCATATTGAGGAGAGTCAAAAATGTGTTTCTTCCTTTGTTTTTAATTTTAAACTTTTATTGCATTTTAGATTTTGGGGTACATGTGCAGAATGTGCAAGATAGTTGCATAGGTACACAAATGGAAGTACACACTGACTTCCTCCCCTTAACCCACACTTGGCATTTCTCCACAGGCTATTCCTACCCTGATTCCCCCGCTGTTTCTCCCCCATTCCCCCCAATAGACCCCTGTGTGTAGAAGACCCCCTCCCTGTGTCCATGTGTTCTCATTTTTCTCACCCGCCTATGAGTGAGAATATGCGGTATTTCCTTTTCTGTTCTTGTGTCACTTTGCTGAGAATGATGTTCTCCAGATTCATCCATGTCCTTACAAAAACCAAAAACTCATCATTTTTGATTGCTGCATAATAGTCCATGGTGTATATGTGCCACATTATCCCAGTCCAGTCTATCATCGATGGGCATTTGGGTTGGTTCCAGGCCTTTGCTATTGTAAACAGTGCTGCAATGAACATTCGTGTGCATGTGTCCTTATAGTAGAACGGTTTATAGTCCTTTGGATATATACCCAGTAATGGGATTGCTGGGTCAAATGGAATTTCTATTTCTAGGTCCTTGAGAAATCGCCACACTGTCTTCCACAATGGTTGAACTAATTTACACTCCCACCAACAGTGTAAGTGTGTTCCTATTTCTCCACATCCTCTCCAGCATCTGGTGTCTCAAGATTTTTTAATGATTGCCATTCTAACTGGCGTAAGATGGTATCTCAATGTGGTTCTGATTTGCATCTTTCTAATGACCAGTGATGATGAGCATTTTTTCATGTGTTTGTTGGCCTCATGTATGTCTTCTTTTGTAAATTGTCTGTTCATACCCCTTTCCCATTTTTGAATGGACTTGTTTGTTTTTTTCCTGTAAATCTGTTTGAGTTCTTTGAAAATTCTGGATATCAGCCCTTTGTCAGATGGGTAAACTGCAAAGATCTTTTCCCATTCTGATGGTTGCCGATTCACTCTAGTGACTGTTACTTTTGCCATGCAAAAGCTGTGGCGGTTGATTAGGTCCCATTGGTCTCTTTTGGCTTTTGTTGCCAATGCTTTTGGTGCTTTGGCCATGAAGCCTTTGCACACTACTATTTCCTGAATGGTTTTGCCTAGATTTTCTTCTAGGGTTTTTATGGTGCCAGTTCTTATGTTTAAATCTTTAATCCATCTGGAGTTAATTTTAGTGTAAGGTGTCAGGAAGGGGTCCAGTTTCTGCTTTCTTCACATGGCTAGCCAGTTTTCCCAACACCATTTATTAAATAGGGAATCCTTTCCCCATTGCTTGTTTTTGTCTGGTTTATCAAAGATAATATGGTTGTAGATATGTTGTGTTGCCTCTGATGCCTCTGTTCTGTTCCATTGGTCTATATCTCTGTTTTGGTACCAGTACAATGCTGTTTTGATTACTGTAGACTTGTAGTGTAGTTTGAAGTCTGGTAGTGTGATGCCTCTCGCTGTGTTCTTTTTGCTTAGAATTGACTTGGCTACGCAGGCTCTCTTTTGGTTCCATATGAAGTTCATGGTGGTTTTTTCCAGTTCTGTGAAGAAATTCAATGGTAGTTTGATGGGGATAGCACTGATTGTGTAAATTACTTTGGGCAGTATGGTCATTTTCACGATATTGATTCTTTCTAACCATGAACATGAAATGTTTCTCCATCTGCGTCCTCTCTTATTTCGTTGAGCAATGGTTTGTAGTTTTCCTTAAAGAAAGGTGGGAGTGTAAATTAGTTCAACCATTGTGGAAGACAGTGTGGCGATTCCTCACGGACCTAGAAATAGAAATTCCATTTGACCCAGCATTCCCATTACTGGGTATCTATACAAAGGACTATAAATCGTTCTACTATAAGGACACATGCACACGAATATTCATTGCAGCACTTTACAATAGCAAAGACCTGGAACCAACCCAAATGCCCAACAATGATATACTGGACTGGGAAAATGTGGCACATATACACCATGGAATATTATGCAGCAATTAAAAATGATGAGTTTGTGTCCTTTGTAAGGACATGGATGAACCTGAAGAACATCATTCTCAGCAAACTGACACAAGAACAGAAAAAGAAATACCGCATATACTCACTCATAGGTGGGTGAGAAAAATGAGAACACATGGACACAGAGAGGCGGTCTACTATACACTGGGGGCTATTGTGGGGAATGGGGGAGAGACAGCGGGGGGGAGGCTGGGAAGGGATAGCCTGGGGATGAATGCAAAGTGTGCGTGAAGGGGAGGAAGGCAGCAAAACACACTGCCATGTGTGTACCTATGCAACTATCTTGCACTTTCTGCACATGTACCCCAAAACCTATAATGCAATAAAAATTTTTTTCAAAAAAGAAAGTTAGGAGAGTATACAAATAAAAATAAACTTGTCAAACAGTTCTTTACCAGCAAAAAAAAAAAAAGAAAAATATAGTGATACCATCAACAATTTTGAATATGTTTCCTCACACTCCTGAACACTGGGACTATCAAACATTAAATGAAAATAAATCACAAAAAAGAGGTCCCTTACATGCCTTGTGAGTCGTATTCCTAGGTATTTTATTTTTTTTGTAGCAATTGTGAATGGCAGTTTATTCTTGATTTGGTTCTCTTTAGTCTGTTATTTATATGTGGGAATGCTTGTAATTTTTGCACATTGATTTTCTATCCTGAGACTTTGCTGAAGTTGCTTATAAGTTTCAGGAGTTTTTTTGGCTGAGGTGATGGGGTCTTCTAGGTATACTGTCATGTCGTCTGCAAATAGAGACAATTTGGCTTTCACCTTTTCTATTTGAATATTCTTTACTTTTTTTTCTTGCCTGATTGCTCTGGCTGGAGCTTCCAGTACTATGATGAATAGGAGTGGTGAGAGAGGGCATCCTTCTATCGTGCCAGATTCCAAACGGAATGCTTCCAGTTTTTGCCCATTAAGTATGATATTGGCTGTTGGTTTTTCATAAATAGCTTTTATTACTTTGAGATATGTTCCATCAATACAGAGTTTATTGAGAGTTTTTAGCATAAAGGACTGTTGAATTTTGTCAAATGCCTTCTCTGCGTCCATTGAGATAATCATGTGGTTTTTGTTTTAGGTTCTGTTAATGTGGTGAATGACGTTTATAAACTTGCATATGTTGAAGCAGCCTTTCATGCCCGGGATGAATCCTACTTGATCATGATGGATACGTTTTTTTTTTTTTTTTTAATTTTTATTGCATTATAGGTTTTGGGGTACATGTGCAGAATGTGCAAGATAGTTGCATAGGTACACACATGGCAGTGTGTTTTGCTGCCTTCCTCCCCTTCACCCACACTTGGTATTCATCCCCAGGCTATCCCCCCCAGTCCCCCCCGCTGTCCCTCTCCCATTTCCCCCAACAGTCCCCAGTGTATAGTAGACCGCCTCTCTGTGTCCATGTGTTCTCATTTTTCTCACCCGCCTATGAGTGAGTATATGCGGTATTTCTTTTTCTGTTCTTGTGTCAGTTTGCTGAGAATGATGTTCTCCAGATTCATCCATGTCCCTACAAAGGACACAAACTCATCATTTCTGATTGCTGCATAATATTCCATGGTGTATATGTGCCACATTTTCCCAGTCCAGTCTATCATCGATGGGCATTTGGGTTGGTTCCAGGTCTTTGCTATTGTAAACAGTGCTGCAATGAACATTCGTGTGCATGTGTCCTTATAGTAGAACGATTCACAGTCTTTTGGATAGATACCCAGTAATGGGATTGCTGGGTCAAATGGAATTTCTATTTCTAGGTCCCTGAGGAATCGCCACACTGTCTTCCACAATGGTTGAACTAATTTACACTCCCACCAACAGTGTAAGAGTGTTCCTATTTCTCCACATCCTCTCCAGCATCTGCTGTCTCCAGATTTTTTAATGATCGCCATTCTAACTGGTGTGAGATGATATCTCAATGTGGTTTTGATTTGCATCTCTCTAATGACCAATGATGATGAGCACTTTTTCATATGTTTGTTGGCCTCATGTATGTCTTCTTTTGTAAAGTGTCTGTTCATATCCTTTGCCCATTTTTGAATGGGCTTGTTTGTTTTTTTTCTGTAAATCTGTTTGAGTTCTTTGTAAATTCTGTATATCAGCCCTTTGTCAGATGCGTAAACTGCAAAGATTTTTTCCCATTCTGATGGTTGTCGATTCACTCTAGTGACTGTTTCTTTTGCCGTGCAGAAGCTGTGGAGTTTGATTAGGTCCCATTTGTCTATTTTGGCTTTTGTTGCCAATGCTTTTGGTGTTTTGTTCATGAAGTCCTTGACTACTCCTATGTCCTGAACGGTTTTGCCTAGATTTTCTTCTAGGGTTTTTATGGTGTCAGGTCTTACATTTAAGTCTTTAATCCATCTGCAGTTAATTTTAGTGTAAGGTGTCAGGAAGGGGTCCAGTTTCTGCTTTCTGCACATGGCTAGCCAGTTTTCCCAACACCATTTATTAAATAGGGAATCCTTTCCCCATTGCCTGTTTTTGTCTGGTTTATCAAAGATGATATGGTTGTAGATATGTTGTGTTGCCTCCGATGTTTCTGTTCTGTTCCATTGGTCTATATCTCTGTTTTGGTACCAGTACCATGCTGTTTTGATTACTGTAGCCTTGTAGTATAGTTTGAAGTCTGGTAGCGTGATGCCACCCGCTGTGTTCTTTTTGCTTAGAATTGACTTGGCTATGCGGGCTCTTTTTTGGTTCCATATGAAATTCATGGTGGTTTTTTCCAGTTCTATGAAGAAATTCAATGGTAGTTTGATGGGGATAGCATTGAATGTGTAAATTACTTTGGGCAGTATAGCCATTTTCACAATATTGATTCTTCCTAACCACGAACATGGAACGTTTCTCCATCTGTTTGTGTCCTCTCTTATTTCGTTGAGCAGGTGTTTGTAGTTTTCCTTAAAGAGGTCCCTTACATTCCTAGTGAGTTGTATTCCTAGGTATTTTATTTTCTTTGTAGCGATTGTGAATGGCAGTTCGTTCTTAATTTGGTTCTCTTTAAGTCTGTTATTGGTGTATAGGAATGCTTGTGATTTTTGCACATTGATTTTATATCCTGAGACTTTGCTGAAGTTGCTTATCAGTTGCAGGAGCTTTTGGGCTGAGGTGATAGGGTCTTCTAGGTATACTATCATGTCGTCTGCAAATAGAGACAATTTGGCTTCCACCTTTCCTATTTGAATACCCTTTATTTCTTTTTCTTGCCTGATTGCTCTGGCTAGAATTTCCAGTACTATGTTGAATAGAAGTGGTGAGAGAGGGCATCCTTGTCTAGTGCCGGATTTCAAAGGGAATGCTTCCGGTTTTTTCCCATTATGATATTGGCTGTTGGTTTGTCATAAATAGCTTTTATTACTTTGAGATATGTTCCATCAATACCAAGTTTATTGAGGGTTTTTAGCATAAAGGGCTGTTGGATTTTGTCAAATGCCTTCTCTGCATCAATTGAGATAATCATGTGGTTTTTGTTTTTGCTTCTGTTTATGTGGTGAATTACATTTATAGACTTGCGTATGTTGAACCAGCCTTGCATACCCGGGATGAATCCTACTTGATCATGATGGATAAGTTTTGTAATGTGCTGTTGCAATCGGTTTGCCAGTATTTTATTGAAGATTTTTGTGTTTATGTTCATCATGGATATTGACCTGAAGTTTTCTTTTCTTGTTGAGTCTCTGCCTGGTTTTGGTATCAGGATGATGTTGGTCTCATAAATTGATTTGGGAATGGTTCCCTCTTTTTGAATTATTTGAAATAGTTTCAGAAGAAGTGGTACCAGATCCGCTTTGTGTGTCTGGTATAATTCGGCTTTGAACGCATCTGGACCTGGGCGTTTTATGTGTGGTAGGCTCTTAATTGCTGCCTCAACTTCAGTCATTCTAATTGGTCTATTCATAGTTTCTGCTTCCTCCAGGTTTAAGCTTTGGAGGACACAAGTGTCCAGGAATTTATCCATTCTTCCTTGTTTACTAGTTTATGTGCATAGAGTTGTTTGTAATATTGTCTGATGATGGTTTGAATTTCTGTGGAATCTGTGGTGATTTCCCCTTTATTATTTTTTATTGCATCTATTTGCTTGTTCTCCCTTTTCTTTTTTATCAGTCTGGCTAGTGGTCTGTCTATTTTGTTGATCTTTTCGAAAAACAATGTCTTGGATTTATTGCTTTTTGAAGGGTTTTTCGTGTCTCTATCTCCTTCAGTTCTGCTCTGATCTTAGTTATTTCTTGTCTTCAGCTAGGTTATTAGCTTTTTTGATCATGCTACTCTAGCTCTTTCAATTTTGACGATAGGGTGTCAATTTTAGATCTCTCCACTCTTCTCATGTGGGCACGTATTGCTATATATTTTCCTCTACAGACTGCTTTAAATATGTCCCAGAGATTCTGGCATGTTTTTTCTTCGTTCTCGTTGGTTTCAAAGAACTTCTTTATTTCTGCCTTCATTTCCTGTTTATCCAATCAACATTCAAGAGCCAGTTGTTCAGTTTCCATGAAGCTGTGCGGTTCTCAGTTAGTTTCTGAATTCTGAGTTCCAACTTGATTGCACTATGGTCTGAGAGACTGTTTGTTATGATTTCAGTTGTTTTGCATTTGCTGAGGAGTGCTTTACTTCCAACTATTTGGTCAATTTTGGAGAAGGTGTGATGTGTTGTTGAGTAGAATGTATATTCTGTGGATTTGGGGTGGAGAGTTCTGTAAATGTCTATCAGGTTTGCTTGTTCCAGGTCTGAGTTCAAGTCCTGGATATCCTTGTTGATTTTTTGTCTTGTTGATTTGTCTGATATTGACAGTGGAGTGTTAAAGTCTTTCACTATTATTGTGTGGGAGTCTAAGTCTCTTTGTAAGTCATTAAGAACTTGCCTTATATATCTGGGTGCTCCTGCATTGGGTCCATATATATTTAGAATCATTAGCTCTTCTTGTCGTATTGATCCTTTTACCATTATATAATGACCTTCTTTGTCTCTTTTGATCTTTGTTGCTTTAAAGTCTATTTTATCAGAGATGAGAATTGCAACTCTTGCTTGTTTTTTGCTCTCCATTTGCTTGGTAAATCTTTCTCCATCCCTTTATTTTGAACCTTTGTGTATCCTTGCGTGTGAGGTCGTTTCCTCGATACAGCACACCGATGGGTTTTGGTTTTTTTATGCAATTTGCCAGTCTTTGTCTTTTGATTGGTGCATTTAGCCAATTTACATTTAGGGTTAATATTGTTATGTGTAAATTTGATACGGCCATTTTGATGCTAGCTGGCTGTTTTGCCCATTGGTTCATGTAGATTCTTTATTTTGTTGATGCTCTTTAGCATTTGGTATGCTTTTACGATGGCTGGTACTGGTTGTTTCTTTCAATGTGTAGTGTCTCTTTCAGGAGCTCTTTTAATGCAGGCCTATTGGTGACTAAATCTCTGAGTACTTGCTTGTTTATGAAGGATTTTATTTTCCTTCACTTATAAATCTCAGTTTGGCTGGATATGAAATTCTGGGTTGAAAGTTCTTTTCTTTAAGGATGTTGAATATTGGCCCCCAGTCTCTTCTGGCTTGTAGAGTCTCTGCTGAGAGATCTGTGGTGAGTCTAATGCGCTTCCCTTTTTGGGTGACCCGACCTTTCTTTCTGGCTGCCCTTAGTATTTTCTCCTTCATTTCAACCCTGGCGAATCTGACGATTATGTGCCTTGGAGATTTGGTGTTCTCTGTATTTTCTGCAGTTGAATATTGGCCTGCCTTGTTAGGTTGGGAAAATTTTCGTAGATAATATCCTGAAGAGTATTTTCCAGCTTGGATTCATTCTCTTCATCACATTCTGGTACACCTATCAAACGTAGTTTGGGTCTCTTCACATAGTCTCACATTTCTTGGAGATTTTATTTATTCCTTTTTGTGCTTTTTCCTCTAATCTTAGTTTCTTGTTTTATTTCAGTGAGTTGACCTTCAACTTCTTATATTCTTTCTTCTGCTTGGTCAATTCGGCTGTTGAAACCTGTGCATGTTTCACGAAGTTCTCGTGTTGTGTTTTTCAGCTCCTTCAATTCATTCATATTCCTCTCTAACTTGTCCATTCTTGTTATCATTTCCTCCAATCCTTTTTCAAATCTTTTTTCAAGGTTCTTAGTTTCTTTGCACTGATGTAGAAAATGTTCTTTAGCTCACTGAAGTTTCTCATTATCCACCTTCTGAAGTCTTATTCCGTCATTTTTTCACACTCATTCTCGGTCCAACTTTGTTCCTTTACTGGTGAGGAGTTTTGGTCCTTTGTAGGAGGTGAGGTGTTTCTGTTTTGGGTGTTTTTTTTTTCTTTTTGATCTGCTGTCTTCTTATTTTTGTGGATTTATCCACCTGTCGTCTTAGTAGTTGCTGCTTTGTCGATTGGGTCTCTGAGTGGACGCCCAGATTGTTGATGATGAAGTATTTCTGTTACTTAGTTTTCCGTCTAAGGGTCTATCCCCTCTGCTGTTCGAGTGCTGAGGTCCATTCCAGGCCCTGCTTCTCTGGGGCACACTTGTAGCCGCTGTGGAACAGTGAGGGATGTTACAAGTTTCTTCTTCTGCTATCTTTGTCCCATAATGATGCCCACCAAAGGTCAGTCTGATTAGTCCTTTTTTGAGGTGACTCTTTGAATATACAGGCATCTGGGAGCTGCTTGAGGAGACAGTCTGTCCTTTATAGGAGCTCTAGTGCTGAGTTGTGATCTCCGTTGTTCATTCAGGGCTGTTAGGCAGGTATGTTTAAGTCTTCTGCAGCAAAACTTATAAACCCCCCCTTTTTTCCCTCAGATACTCTGTCTCAGGGAGTTGGGGCTTTCTTTAGGAGTGTCTGTTGCACTGTTCTGCCCGCTAGGAGGTAGTCTATTCACTATTTGCCTGCCGAGGCTCCGCCCTGCTAGTGTGGGTTTGCCTTGCTGCCACGGGGCTTCATTCTACTGTGGTGTGCTCCGCCCTGCTGGTGGAGTCTCTCTGTTATGGCGAGTTGCCTCGACAATGGGACGCTGCATCAGCACTGAGCGTGTACCTCAGTAGGGGCAGATTGCGTCCATAGTGGTGGATGCCCCTCCCTCACCGGGCTGCACCACCCTGGATTCAGCTGAGCCCACAGCAAATCTTTCAACCCCGAGTGCCTCCAATCACCCCCCTGCTTGTCCCCATGAAGGTGGGAACTGCTGAGCCTGATCACCTGGCTGCCTGCCTCAGAGTTCATCCTCTTTCTCTCTCTCTTTTTCTTCTCAGTTTGAATGGTTGACTCTCTCAGTGGCGCCCCAGTAGCCTGCTGATAGAACACTGGGATCCATGTGATCTCCCATGCCACTGCCCACTGCACTGGCTCAAATCACGCTTCCCAGGAATCTCCTGGTCTGGCTCATTGTCCAAGTCCCGTTTAATCAGATGGACATGTAAATCTGCACTTCCAAATCTCAGATTGTATGTATAACAGGGCACCCAGACCAGTGAGTTTTGTGCCGGGTGCTGCGTGCTGTGGTGCCAGCCAAATCTGCCATGCGAGCCAAAACACTGGCTGCGCTTGCATCCCGTGTCTCTCCTACACCTGGGAATTTCTCCGTTCTGTGGGCAACAAAGGTCCTTCTGGGAATGCAGCTAGGACTCACCCTCTATGCCTTCACTGAGAGCTGCAATCCTGAGTTGTTTCTAAGGCGCCATCTTGAAAATGCCCCCAGGGATGTGTTTCTTATGGCAACTCACTGAGACTCCCAAGGAATAATGCACACCTGGAGAAATGTTAGGAGTCTATTTCATATGGACACATTCAGAGCCTCCCTGAATTATATACACATTGGCGAGAGTCAGAAATCTGTTTCTCATGGCCTCTCACTGAGACTCTGAAGTAATAGTGCACACCTGGGAAATTGTCAGGAGTCTATTTTATATGGCAACTAATACAGAACCTCAGTGAATAAGATACACATGGGGAATAGTCAGGGGTGTATTTCAATTAACCACACCCTAAGAGGTTAAGTGAATTATAAATAACTGGGGAAGAATCAGGAGTCAATTTTATCTTGCCTCTCACTTAAAGCTTCATTGAATAATGCACTCCTGTGGAAAAGTCAGGAGCCTAATTGATATAGATAGTCATTCAGACCCTCTGTGAATAATGTGCACCGTGGGGATATTTAGGTGTCTATTTCATATTACCACTGATTCAACCGCTTAATAAATAATGCATAACATACCTGGGTAGTAGTCAGCAATCTATTTCATATGGCCACTCATTCCTCACCCCAGTGAATAATGCTCACCAGGGGAATATTGAGGATTCTATTTCTTATGGACACTCATTCAGACCTTCAGTGCATAATGCACATATTTGGAATAGTGAGGATTCTCTTTCATACGGCCACTCACTCAGAGCCTCACTGAATGGTACACATCTGTGGTATAATCAGGACACTATTTTATATAGCCACTCATTCAGAGCCTCAGTGAATAATGCACCCCTGGGGAATAGTCAGGATTCTATTTCTTATGGTCACTCATTTAGACCTTCAATGAATAATGCACACGTTTGGAATAGTCCAGATTCTCTTGCATATGGCCACTTATTCAGAGCCTCACTGAATGGTACACACCTGTGGAATAGTTAGGAGTCTATTTCATATTTCCACTCATTCAGAGTTGCAGTGAATAATGCACACCTGGGGAGTACTGAGGATTCTATTTCAAATGACCCCTCATTCAGAGCCTCAGTGAACAATACACACATGAGAAATATTCAAGGGTCTATATCATATGGCCACTCATTCAGAGCCTCAATGAATAATGCACACCTGGGAAATAATCAGTATCTTATTTCAAATGACCTGTGACTCAGAGCCAAACTGAATAATGCACCCCTTGGGAATAGACAGGTTTCTCTTTCCTATGGACACTCTTTTAGAGCCTCCGTGAATAATAAACACCAGGGGAATATTGATTACGTTATTTTATATTGCCACTCATTCATAGCCCTCTGAATAGTGCAAGTTTGGGGAATTGTCAGGAGTTTATTTACAGTGTCCTGTAATTCAGAGCCTCATTTAATAATGCATACCTGGAAAAATCTTGGAGTCTCTTTTACATGGCCATTCATTCAGAACATCAGTGAAGAATGCACACTTGTGGAGTAGCCATTTGTCTAATTTCTTGGTGACACATTCAGAACATCAGTGAATAATGCACACATATGGAATAGTCAGGAGTCTATTTCATACAGCCCCTCATTAAGAGCTTGTGTGAATAAAACACACATGGAGAATAGTCAGGAGTGTATTTTATATTGAAACTTATTCAGAGTCTTAGTGAATAATGCGCAGCTGAGGAATAGAAAGAAGTGCATTTTATATGGACACTTTTTCAGAGCCTCTCTGAATAATACACACATGGAGTAGAGTCAGGAATCTGTTTCATATGGCCACTCAGTGAGAGCCTCAGGAAGTAGTGCACACCTGGGGAATTGTCAGGAGTCTATTTTGTATGGCACCTAATACAGAGCCTCAGTGAGTAACACACACCTTGGGAATAATCAGGAGTGTATTTCAATTGGCCACACATTCAGAAGCTCAGTGAATAATACACATCAGGAAAATTATCAGGAGACAATTTCATGTGGCCTCGCATGCAGAGCTTCACTAAATAATGCAAGCCTGTGGAGTAATCAGCAGCCTAATTGATATAGCCATTCATTCAGAGCCTCTTGTAGTAACAAGATCCTTAGGGATATTCTTGAATTTCTTTAATATGGTCACTCAGGGCCTCACTGAATGGTCCACACCTGTTCAATGGTCATGTGGCCACTAATTCACAATCTCATATAGTAATGCACACCAGTGGACTAGTGAGTATTCTCTTTTATATGTCCACTCATTCAGAGCCTTACTGAAAGATACAGGCAAGGCAAGACAAGAAAATTCCAGGGTTGGCAATACCAGGCAAGGCCAGGCAACACAGCTCAAGTCTAGGAAAGGCAATTTCAGGCAAGACAATTTAAGGCAAGGAAAATCCCATGCAAGAAAAGGCAAGGTAGTGCAAGGAAATTGCGAAAAAGTCAAATCCAGGCAAGGCAAGGAAAGGCAAATAGAAAAAAGGCAAGGCAAGGCAATTCCAGGCAAGGCAGTTGCAGGAAAGGCAATACCAGGCAAGGCGATTTCAGGCAAAGCAAGGCAAGGAAGTTCCAGACAAGGCAAGGCCAGGCAAAGCAAGGCAATTCCAGACAAGGTAATTCCAGTCAAGGCAAGGAATCGCAATCTGAGGCAAGGTAATTCCAGGGAAGGCAAGGCAATGCAATTTCAGTCAAGGCAAGGTAAGGCAACACAAGGCAAGGCAATTACAGGCAAGAACATTCCAGGTGAGGAAAAGCAAGGCAATGCAAGGCAATTCCAGGTAAGGCAAGACAAGACTATTTCAGGCAAGGCAATTCAAGGCAAAACAATTCTAGGCAAGGAAAGGCAAGGGAAGACAAGACAATGCCAAGTAAGGCAATTCCAGGCAAAGCAAAGCAAATCAAGGCAATGCAATTCTAAGCAACTCAAATGCAGGAAAGGCAATTCCAGGAAAGGAAAGGCAAGACAAGGTAGAGAAAGGCAATTCGAGGTGAGACACTTTTAGGTAAGAAAAGGCAAAACAATTCCAAGGAAGACAGCTCCAGGCAATGCAAGGCAGCACAGACTATGGCAAGTCAATTCCAGACAAGACAATTCCTGGCAAGACAATTACAGGCAAGGCAATCCCATGCAAAAAAATGCAAGGCAAGGCAATGCAAGGCAATTTTGGGAGTCAGTTCCAGGCAAGGAACGGCAAGGCAAGACTAGGCAGTCCAATTCTAGGCACGGAAATTTCAGGCACGGTAATGCAAGGCAGGTCAGTTCTGAGCAAGAGAAGGCAAGGCAATTATACGCAAGGCAATTCCAGGCAAGGCAAGGCAAGCCAAGGGAAAACAATTCTACACAGGGCAATCCCAGGCTAGGCAAACAAGGTAATGCAAAAAAAATTTTAGGCAATGCAAGGCAATTCCAGGCAAGACAAGGAAAGACAAGGCAAAGAAAGGCAAGGCAAGGAAAGCAAAGGAAATTCCAGGCAAGGGAATTCCAGGCAAGGCAATTCTAGGCAATGCAAGGCAAGGAAAGACAAGGCAAGGCAAGACAAGCACGACAAGGCAAATGCAGGCAAAACAGTTCCAGACAAGGCAAGGCAAAGCAAGGCTGTTCGAGGCTACACAATTGCAGGAAAGGTAATTCCAGGCTAGGCAACGCAAGACAAGTCAATTCCAGGCAAGGCAATTTCACGTAAGGCAAGGCAGGGCAATTCCAGAAAAGGCAAATCCAGGCAAGGCAAGGTAAGGCAAGGTAATTCCAGGCAAGAGAACACAATGAAAGGCAAGGCAATTTCAGGAAAGGCAAGATAAGAGAAGGTGAGGCATGGAATTTCAGGAAAGGCAAATTCAGGCAAAACAAGGCAATTTCAGGCAAGGCAAGACAAAAAAGAACAATTTCAGTCAGGGAAATTTTAGGCAAGGCATGGAAAGGTAGGGAAATTCCAGGCAGGAAAATTCCCGACAATGCAAAGCAAGGCAAGACAATTGTATAAAAGGCAGTTCCAGGCAATGCAAAAAAAATTTCAGCAAGGCAAAAATATATCAGGCAAGGGAATTCAAGGCAAGGCAAAACAAGGAAAGGCAGGCCAATTCCAGGCAAAGCAATTCGAGGTAAGGAAAGGCAAAGCAAATCAGGGAAATCCCAGGCAATGCAATTTGAGGTAAAGCAAGGCAGGTAAATTCCAAGCACGGCAATTTGAAGCAAGGCAAAGCAAGACAAAAAAAGGGCAATTCCAGGCAAAGCGATTCCAGACAAGGCAAGACAAAACAGGGCAAGGCAATTCCAGACAAAACATTCCAGGCAAGACAAAAATAGTCAATTCCAGGTAGGAAAATTCCAGGCAAGGCAAAGAAAGTCAAGGCAATGAAATTCTAGGCAAGGCCATGCAAGGCTAGGCAATTTCAGGCAAGGCATTTCCTGGCAATGCAAGGCAAGGCAAGGCAATTCCAGAAAAGGCAATTGCCGGAAGGGCAATTTCAGGCAAGGCAAGACAAGACAAAGCAGGGAAATGTATTTCCAAGCAACGCAGTTCCAGCTAAAGCAAAGCAAGACAATTCCAGGCAAGGCAATTTCAGTCAAGGCAAGGCAAGGCAATGCAAGGCAAAGAAAATCTCTGCAATGCAATTCCAGGCGAGAAAAAAAAAAACAAGGTAATTCAAATCAAGGCAACTGCAGTCAAGGCAAGAAAAGATCAGACAATTTCACGTAAGGCTATTTCAGGGAAGACAAGGCAGAGCAATTTTAGGCAAAAAAGCAAGGCAATGCAAGGCAATTCCAGATAAGGAAAAAACAGACAATTTCAAGCAAGGCAATGAAAGAAAGACAAAGAAATGCCAGACAAGGCAATTCAAGGCGAGGAAAGGCAAGGCAAGGCAATGCAATGCAATCCCAAGCAAGACAATTGCAGGAAAGGCAATTTCTGGAAAGGCAAGGCAAGACAAGGCAGAGAAAGGCAATTCCTGGTAAGGCAATTTAGGTAAGGCAAAACGAAGATATTCCAGGAATGACAATTCCAGGAAATGCAAGGCAGGGTAATTCCAGGCAAGGCAACTGCTGAAAGGCAATTCCAAAAAAATTAAAACAAGATAAGGCAGAAAAAGGCAATCCCAGGCAAGACAATTGAAGGTAAGGAAAGAGAAGGCAATTCCGGCGAAGGCAAATTTAGACAAGGTAAGGCAAGGCAATTCTAGGCAAGACAAATATAGGCAAGGCAAGAAAATGCAGCACAAGGCAATTCCAATCAAGGCAAGGCAAAACAACGCTATTTCAGGCAAGGTAATTTCAGGCAATGCAGTGTAAGTCAACGCAAAATAATTCCTTGCCAGGCAATTTCAGACAAGGCAAGGCAATGCAATGCAAAGCAATTGCAACCAAGAAAATTCCAGGAAAGCAAGGCAAAGCAAGGCAAAGCAATGCAAGTCCAGGCAAAACAAGGCAAGGAAGGGCAATTCTAAGCAAGACCATTACAGGCAAGTCAGGGCAAGCATATGTCGAGTAATTCCAGGCAAGTCTCTTTTACACAAGGCAAGGCAATGCAAGGCAATTTTAGGAAGGTCAATCTTAGGCATGGCAAGACAAGGCATTTCTGGGAAAAGCAAGGCAAAACAGGGCAATTCCTGGCAGGGCAATTTCTGGCAAAGCAATACAAGGCAGGGTAATTCCAGGCAGGGAATTTCAGACAAAGCAAGGCAAAACAGGGCAAGGCAATTCCAGGCAAGGCAAGGCAAGCCTATGCAAGGCAATTTAAGACATGGCAATTCCAGGCTAGGCCAGGCAAGGCAATGCAAAAAAATTTCCAGCAAGGCATGGAAATTTCAAGAAAGACAATTTCAGTCAGGGCAATTTTAGGTAAGGCAAGGCGAGGCAATTCCAGGGAAGGCAACTTCATAAAATGCAAGGCAGGGAAATTCCAGGCAAGGCAATCTGAGGCAAGGCAAGGCAGAAAACCTTCAAGCAAGGCAATTCAAGGCAAGGTAATGAAAGGCCAAAAAGGGCAATTCTAGGAAAGGCAATATCAGGCAAGGCAAGGCAATTCCAGGCAAGGCAAGACAAGACAAGGCAAGGCAAGTAAAGACAAGGAAATTCCAGCAAGGCAAGGAAAGGCAAAGTAAGGCAAGGCAATGCAATTCTATGCAATGCAATTTCAGGCAAAACAGGGCAATTTCAGGCAAGGCAATTCTAGGCAAGGCAGTTGCCAGAAAGGCAATTTTAGGCGAGACAAGGCAAGACAAAGAAGGGTCAGGTATTTCCAGGGAATGCAATTCCAGCTAAGGCAAGGCAAGGCAATTCCAGCAAGGCAATTTTAGTCAAGGCAAAGCAAGGCACTGCAAGTCAAGAAAACTTTAGGCAAGGCAATTAAAGGGGCGGAAAGGCAAGGCAAGGCAATTCCACTCCAGGCAATTCAAGAAAATTTGAGGCCGAGCACTCCAGGTAAGGAAAAGCAAGGCAATGCAAAAAAATTCCAGGAAAGGCAAGTTCAGGTAAGGCAAGGCAAGACAATTTCAGGCAAGGCAAATTTAGGCAAGGCACTGCTAGGCAAGGCAAGGCAAAGCCAGAGAAGGAAATTCCAGGTTAGGCAAGGCAAGGCAATTCCAGGGAAGGAAACTCCAGACAAGGGAAGAAAAGCTAAATCCAGGCAAGGCAATTCCAGGCAAGGGAAGAAAACGCTGGGTAAGGCAATTTCAATCAAGGCAAGGCAAGACAAGGCTATTTCAGGCAAGGCAATTCCAGGCAATGCAAGTCAAGGCAAGGCAAGGCAAAAAAAATTCCAGGTAAGGAAATTCCAAGCAAGGCAAGGCAAGATAAGGCAAGGCAAGGCAAGATAATGCAAGGCAAGGACATTCCATGCAAGGCAATTTCAGGCAAGGCAATGCAATGCAATGAAAGACAATTCCAAGCAACAAAATTCCAGGCAAAACAAGGCAAGGCAGAAAAAGGCAAGGCAAGATAAGACAAGGCAGTGCAATTCTAAGCAAGGCAATTCCAGGCAAGTCAGGGCAAGTGTATGTAGGACAATTCCAGGCAAGGCTCTTTTAGGTAAAGCAAGACAATGCAAGGCAATTTCGGAAAAGTCAATTTTAGGCACATCAAGCAAGGCAAGGCAAGGCAATTTTTAAAAATGCAACACAAGGCAGGGCAATTGCAGGCAGGGCTATTTCAGGCAATTTCAGGCAAGGCAAGGCAATTCCAGGCAGGGCAATTCCAGAAAAGGCAATTCTAGGTAAGACAATTACAGACAAAGCAAGGCAAGTCAAGGCATGGCAATTCAAAACAGAAAATTCCAGGCTAGGCAAGGCCAGGCAATGGAATAAAATTTTCAGCAAGTAATGGAAATTCCATGCAAGGCAATTTCAGGAAATGCAAGGCAAGGCAAGGCAAGGCAATTCCAGACAAGGAAATTCCAGGCAAGGCATAGCCAGACAAGGCAGAGAAATTGTAGGCAAAGCAATTCTAGGGAAGGAAAGGCATGGCAATTCCAGGCAAGGCAGGCCAATTCCAGGCAAGATCATTGGAAGTAAAGAAAAGCAAGGCAAAGCAAGAATATTCCAAGCAAAGCAATTCTAGGCGAGGCAAGGAAGAAAAATTGCAAGTGAGGAAATTAGAGGCAAGACAAGAAAAGGAAGAAAAGGGAAATTCCAGGCAAGGAGATTTCAGGCAAGGAAAGTCAAGGCAATTAAGGGCAAGACAATTCCAGACAAGGTAATTTCAGGCAAGGCAAATAAAAGCAATTCCAAGCAAGGCAAGGTAAGTAAAGGCAATGCAATTCTAGGCCAGGCAATTTCAGGCAAGAAAAGGCAAGGCAAAGCAATTCCAGACAGGTCAATTCCTGGCTAGGTAAGGCAAGGCAATGTAATAAAACTCCTGGCATGGCAAAATAATTTAGGCACTGCAATTTCAGGCAAGGGAAGGCATGGTAATTCCAGGCAAGGGAATTCCACGCAAGGCAAAACAAGGCAAGGCAGGACAATTACAGGCATGGCAATTCGAGGTAAAAAAAGGCAAGGCAAAGTAGAGCAACTCCAGAAAAGGGAATTCAAAGCAAGACAAGGAAGGAAAATTCCAAACAAGGTAAATCAATGCAGGCAAAACAAGGCAAATTAGGGCAATGCCAGGGAAGGTAATTTGAGGCAAAACAAGGCAATGAAATTTTAGTCAAGGAAAGGCAAGACAAGGCAATTCCATGCAAGGCTATTCCAGAAAAGGCAATACAGGGCAATTCCAGGCAGGGAATACCAAGGCAATGCAAGGCAATTCCAGACAAGTCAATTCCAGGTAAGGCATGGCAAGGCAATTCCAGGCAAGGCAATTCTAGGCAATGCAAGGCAAGGAAAGACAAGGCAAGGCAAGACAAGCACGACAAGACAAATGCAGGCAAGGCAGTTCTAGACAAGGCAGGGCAAAGCTATTCGAGGCTATGCAATTGCAGGAAAGGCAATTCCAGGCAAGGCAAGACAAGAAAAGGCAATACCAGGAAAGACAATTCCATGTAAGACAAGACAGTGCAATTCAAGAAAAGGCAAATCCAGGCACAGCAAGGCAAGAAAATTCCAGGCAAGGCAAGGAAAGGAAAGGCAATTACAGGAAAGACAAGATAAGACAAGACAAGGCATTGGAATTCAAGGAAAGGCAAATTCAGGCAAAACAAGGCAATTCCAGGAAAAGCAAGGCAAAAAAGAACAATTGCAGGCTGGTGGGGGACTTGCAAGATGGCGTCGTAGAAGCAACTCAGGATTGCAGCTCTCAGTGAAGGCGCAGAGGGTGAGTCCTAGCCACATTCTCGGATGAACCTTTTATGCCCACAGAGTGTTGAAAGTCCCAGGTGTGGGAGAGACATGGGTCACTAGTACACCCAGCTCATGGAGCCGGCTCCCGTGGCCGCTTTGGCCGGCACCAGAGTGGGACCCGGCACAGACTCACTGGTCTGGGTGCCCTGTAAAACCGGCAATCTGAGACTTGGAAGGGCAGATTGGCATGTCCATCTGATTGAACGGGACTTGGACAATGAGCCAGACCAGGAGTTTCCTGGGAAGCGTGATCTGAGCCTGGGTAGTGGGCAGTGGCACAGGAGATTGCATGGATCCCAGTGCCCTATCAGCAGGCTACTGGGGCGCCAGTGAGAGAGTCGACCTTTCAGCTTGTTGAGAGGGAGAGAGAGAGAGAGGACGGACTCTGGGGCAGGGAGCTGGGTGATTGGGCTAGGCGGGTCCCATGCTCACGGGGACAAGCAGGGCAGTGACTGGAGGTGCTTGGGGCTGAGAGTTTTGCTGCCGGCATCTAGGACGGTGCAGCCCAGTGAGGGAGGGGCGTCCACCATTGCTGACGCAATCCGCCCCCACTGAAGCACCAACCAGGACTGACGCAGCCTGCCCTTGCCGAGGCAACCTGCCATAACAGAGAGACTCTGCCAGGAGGGGGGAGCACTCCACAGCAGAAGGGAGACCAGCAGCAACAGGGAGGACCTGCACTAGCAGGTCAGAGCCCCGGCAGGAAAATAGTGAATAGGCTGCCTCCTAGTGGGGCAGGACAGTGCAACAGATACTCATAAAGAGAGCCCAACTCCCTGAGTCAGAGCATCTAATGGGGGAAAAATAAGCGTGGTGTTTTATGAGTTCTATTGCAGCAGAAATAAACAACATCCCAACAAACCTGAATGAACAACGGAGCTCACAGCTCAGCACTGGAGCTCCTATAAAGAATAGAATGTCTCCTCAAGCAGCTCCCTGACCCATATATATCCAAAGAGTCACCCCAAAAAAGGACTAAACAGACTGACATTTGGTGGGCATCATTCTAGAACAAAGACAGCAGAAGAATAAACTGGTATCATCACTCACTGTTCCGCAGCTGCTGCAGGTATAGCCCAGACAAGCAGGGCCTGGAGTGGAACTCAGCACTCATACAGCAGAGGGGATAGACCATTAGAGGGAAAACTAAGTAACAGAAATACTTCATCATAAACAGTCTCAGCGCCCACACAGAGACCCAATTGAAAAATCAGCAACTACTAAGACGATAGGCGGATAAATACATAAAGATGGGAAGAAACCAGCCCAAAAAGGAAAAAAACACCCGAAACCAAAACATCTCACCTCCAAAAAAGGACCAAAACTCCTCACCAGCAAGGGAACAAAGCTGGACGAAGAATGAATGTGACGAAATGACGGAATCAGACTTCAGAAAGTGGATAATGAGGAACTTCAGTGAGCTAAAGGAACATGTTCTAAACCAGTGTAAAGAAACTAAGAACCTTGAAAAAATATTTGAAAAAAGATTCGAGGAATTGATAACAAGAATGAAAAACTTAGAGAGGAATATGAATGAATTGAAGGAGCTGAAAAAAACAACACGAGAACTTCTGCGAAGCATGCACAAGTTTCAACAGCCGAATTGACCAAGCAGAAGAAAGAATATCAGAAGTTGAAGATCAACTCAATGAAATAAAATGAGAAACCAAGATTAAAGAAAAAAGCACAAAAAGGAATGAACAAAATCTCCAAGAAATGTGGGACTATGTGAAGAGACCCAACCTACGTTTGATAGGTGTACCAGAATGTGACGAAGAGAATGAATCCAAGCTCGAAAACACTCTTCAGGATATTATCCAGGAAAATTTTCCCAACCTAGCAAGACAGGTCAATACTCAACTCCAGGAAATATGAAGAACACCACACAGATACTCCGCAAGAAGAGCAACCACAAGGCATATAATTGTCAGATTGACCAGGGTTGAAATGAAGGAGAAAATACTAAGGGCAGCTAGAGAGAAAAGTCGGGTGACCCACAAAGGGAAGCCCATCAGACTCACAGCAGATCTCTTGGCAGAGACTCTACAAGCCAGAAGAGAGTGGGGGCCAATATTCAACATCCGTAAAGAAAAGAAATTTCAACCCAGAATTTCATATCCAGCCAAACTGAGCTTCATAAGTGAACGACAAATAAAATCCATCATGAACAAGCAAGTACTCAGAGATTTTGTCACCACCAGGCCTACCTTACAAGAGCTCCTGAAAGAGGCACTACACATAGAAAGAAACAACCAGTACCAGCCATCCTAAAAGCATATCAAATGCTAAAGACCATCAACAAAATGAAGAATGTAAATGAACCAACGGGCAAAACAGCCAGCTAGCATCAAAATGGCAGTATCAAATTCACACATAACAATATTAACCCTGAATGTAAATGGGCTAAATGCACCAATCAAAAGACAGACTGGCAAATTGGATAAAAAACCAAAACACATAGGTGTGCTGTATCCAGGAAACCCACCTCACACGCAAAGATACACAAAGACTCAAAATAAAAGGATGGAGGAAGATTTACCAAGCAAATGGAGAGCAAAAAACAGCAGGAGTTTCAATTCTCATCTCTGATAAAATAGACTTTAAAGCAACAAAGATCAAAAGGGACAAAGAAGGTCATTACATAATGGTAAAGGGATCGATAAAACAAGAAGAGCTAACAATTCTAAATATATATGGACCCAATGTAGGAGCACCCAGATACATAAGCAAGTTCTTAATGACTTACAAAGAGACTTAGACTCCCACACAATAATAGTGGGAGACTTTAACACTCCACTGTCAATAGCAGACAGGTCAACCAGACAGAAAATAACAAGGATATCCAGGACTTGAACTCAGACCAGGAACAAGCAAACCTGATAGACATTTACAGAACTCTCCACCCCAAATCCACAGAATATACATTCTTCTCAGCACCACATCACACCTACTCCAAAATTGACCACATAACTGGAAGTAAAGCACTCCTCAGCAAATGCAAAACAACTGAAATTATAACAAACAGTCTCTCAGACTATAGTGCAATCAAGTTAGAACTCAGAATTCAGAAACTAACTCAGAACCGCCCAGCTTCATGAAAACTGAACAACTGGCTCTTGAATGTTGATTGGATAAACAATGAAATTAAGGCAGAAATAAAGAAGTTCTTTGAAACCAACGAGAAGGAAGACACAATGTACCAGAATCTCTGGGACACATTTAAAGCAGTCTGTAGAGGAAAATATATAGCAATAAGTGCCCACATGAAAAGAGTGGAGACATCCAAAATTGACACCCTATCATCAAAAGTGAAAGAGCTAGAGGAGCAGGATCAAAAAAGCTCAAAACCTAGCTGAAGACAAGAAATAACTAAGAGCAGAGCAGAAGTGAAGAAGATACAGGCAAGAAAAAACCTTCAAAAAATCAATAAATCTAAGAGCTGGTTTTTCGAATAGATCAACAAAGTAGACAGACCACTAGCCAGACTGATAAAAAAGAAAAGAGAGAACAACCAAATAGATGCAATAAAAAACAATAATGGGAAATCACCACAGATTCCACAGAAATTCAAACCATCATCAGAGAATACTACAAACAACTCTATGCACATAAACTAGTAAATCAGGAAGAAATGAATAAATTCCTGGACGCCTGTGCCCTCCCAAGCCTAAAGCAGGAGGAAGCTGAAACTATGAATAGACCAATAAGAAGGTCTGAAGTTGAGGCAGCAATTAAGAGCCTACCACACAAAAAAAGCCCAGGTCCAGCTGGGTTCCCAGCTGAATTCTACCAGACACACAAAGAGGATCTGGTACCATTCCTTCTGAAACTATTCCAAATAATCCAAAAAGGGGGAACCCTTCCCAAATCATTTTATGAGACCAACATCATCCTGATACCAAAACCTGGCAGAGACTCAACAAGAAAAGAAAACTTCAGGCCAATATCCATGATGAACATAGATGCAAAAATCTTCAATAAAATCGTGGCAAACCGATTGCAACAGCACATTAAAAAACTTATTCATCATGATCAAGTAGGATTCATCACGGGGATGCAAGGCTGGTTCAATATACGCAAGTCTATAAATGTAATTCACCACATAAACAGAAGCAAAAACAAAAACCAAATGATTACCTCAATTGACGCAGAAAAGGCATTTGACAAAATTCCACAGCCCCTTATGCTAAAAACCCTCAATAAACTTGGTATTGATGGAACGTATGTCAAAGTAATAAAAGCTGTTTACGACAAACCAACGGCCAATATCATACTGAATGGGCAAAAACTGGAAGCATTCCCTTTGAAATCCGGCACTAGACAAGGATGCCCTCTCTCACCACTGCTATTCAACATAGTACTGGAAGTTCCAGCCAGAGCAATCAGGCAAGAAAAAGAAATAAAGTGTATTCAAATAGGAAAGGTGGAAGCCAAATTGTCTCTATTTGCAGACGACATAATAGTATACCTAGAAGGCCCCATCACCTCAGCCCAAAACCTCCTGAAACCGATAAGCAACTTCAGCAAAGTCCCAGGATATATAATCAATGTGCAAAAATCACAAACATTCCTATACACCAATAACAGACTTAACGAGAACCAAATCAAGAACGAACTGCCATTCACAATTGCTACAAAGAAAATAAAATACCTAGGAATACAACTCACCAGGAATGTAAGGGACCTCTTTAAGGAAAACTACAAACAACTGCTCAATGAAATAAGAGAGGACACAAACAGATGGAGAAACATTTCATGTTCATGGTTAGGAAGAATCAATATCGTGAAAATGGCTATACTACCCAAAGTAATTTACACAATCAATGCTATCCCCATCAAACTACCATTGAATTTCTTCACAGAACTGGAAAAAACCACCATGAATTTTCTATGGAACCAAAAGAGAGCCCGCATAGCCAAGTCAATTCTAAGCAAAAAGAACACAGCGGGAGGCATCACGCTACCAGACTTCAAACTATACTACAAGGCTACAGTAATCAAAACAGCATGGTACTGGTACCAAAACAGAGATATAGACCAATGGAACAGAACAGAAGCATCGGAGGCAACACAACATATCTACAACCATATTATCTTTGATAAACCAGACAAAAACAGGCAATGGGGAAAAAATTCCCTATTTAATAAATGGTGTTGGGAAAACTGGCTAGCCATGTGCAGAAAGCAGAAACTGGACCCCTTCCTGACACCTTACCCTAAATTAACTGCAGATGGATTAAAGACTTAAATGTAAGACCTGACACCATAAAAACCTTAGAAGAAAATCTAGGCAAAACCATTCAGGACATAGGAGTAGGCAAGGATTTCATGAACAAAACCCCAAAAGCATTGGCAAGAAAAGCCAAAATAGACAAACGGGACCAAATTAAACTTCACAGCTTCTGCATGGCAAAAGAAACAGTCACTAGAGTGAATCGGCAACCATCAGAATGGGAAAAAATCTTTGCAGTTTACACATCTGACAAAGGGCTGATATCCAGAATTTACAAAGAACTCAAACAGATTTACAGAAAAAAATCAAACAAGCCAATTCAAAAATGGGCAAAGGATATGAACAGACACTTTACAAAAGAAGACATACATGAGGCCAACAAACATGAAAAAGTGCTCATCATCACTGGTCATTAGAGAGTTGCAAATCAAAACCACATTGAGATACCATTCACAGCAGTTAGAATGGCGATCATTAAAATATCTGGAGACAGCAGATGCTGGAGAGGATGTGGAGAAATAGGAACACTCTTACACTGTTGGTGGGAGTGTAAATTAGTTCAACCATTGTGGAAGACAGTGTGGCGATTCCTCAGGGACCTAGAAATAGAAATTCCATTTGACCCAGCAATCCCATTACTGGGTATCTATACAAAGGACTATAAATCATTCTACTATAAGGACACATGCACACGAATGTTCATTGCAGCGCTGTTTACAAGAGCAAAGAACTGGAACGAACCCAAATGCCCAATGATGATAGACTGGACTGGGAAAATGTGGCACATATACACCTTGGAATATTATGCAGCAATCAAAAATGATGAGCTTGTGTCCTTTGTAAGGACATGGACGAATGTGGAGAACATCATTCTCAGCAAGCTGCCACAAGGACAGAAAATGAAAAACCGCATATTCTCTCTCATAGGTGGGTGAGAAAAATAAGAACACATGGACACAGAGAGGCGGTCTACTATACCCTGGGGATTATTTGGGGGAATGGGGGAAGGACAGCGGGGTTGCTGGGGATGGATAACCTGGGGATGAATGCCAAGTGTGGGTGAGGGGGGGAAGGCAGCAAAACACACTGCCATGTGTGTACCTATGCAACTATCTTGCACGTTCTGCACGTGTACCACAAAACCTATAATGCAATAAAAATTGAAAAGAAAAAAAAGAACAATTTCAGGCAGGGCAATTTTAGGCAACGCATGGCAAGGTAGGGCAATTCCAGGCAGCACAATTCCAGACAATGTAAGGCAAGGCAAGACAATTCTATGCAAGGCAGTTCCAGGCAAGGCAAGGAAATCCAAAGCAAGGCGATTCAAGCCAGGGAAATTCCAGGCTAGGCAAGAAAAGACAATGCAAAAAATTTGCAGTAAGACAAAAATATACCAGGCAAGGGAATTCAAGGCAAGTCCCAACAAATTAAGGCAGGCCAATTCCAGGCAAGGCAATTCGAGGCAAGACAAGGCAAGACAAAACTGGGCAATTCCAGGCAAGGCGATTTCACAGAAGGCAAGTCAACGCAATTCCAGGCAAGGCAAGACAAGACAGGGCAAGGCAATTCCAGACAAAAACATTACAGGCAAGACAAGGAAAGGGAATTCCAGGTAGGACAATTTCATGCAAGGCAACGAAAGTCAGGGCAATGCATTTCTAGGCAAGGCAATGCAAGGCTAGGCAATTTCAGGCAAGGCATTTCCTGGCAATGCAAGGGGAGGCAATTCCCGACAAGGCAATTGCTGGAAAGGCAGTTCCAGGCAAGGCAAGACAAGACAAGGCCGAAAAATGTGTTTCCAGGCAACGTAATTCCAGCTAAGGCAAGGCAATTCCAGGCAAGGCAATTTCAGTCAATGCAAGGCAAAGAAATGCAAGGGAAGGAAATTCTCAGCAATGCAATTCCAGAGGAGAAAAGAAAAATCAAGGCAATTTAAAACAAGGCAATTTCAGTCAAGGCAAGAAAAAACAAGGCAAGTCCACGCAAGGCTATTGCAGGAAAGACAAGGAAGGGCAATTCCAGGCAAAAAAAAAAAAAACAGCAAAGCATTGCAAGAAAATTTCAGGCTAGCCACTTCTATATAAGACAAGACCAGACAATTCCATGCAAGGCAATTCCAAGCAAGGCAAGGCAAGGCAATGCAATTCAATCCTAGGCAAGACAATTGCAGAAAAGACAATTCCTGGCAAGGCAAGTCAAGGGAAGGCAAAGCAAGGCATTTTCTGGTAAGGCAATTTAGGTAAGGCAAGACGAGTCTATTCCAGAAAAGGCAACTCCAGAAAATGCAAGGCATGGAAATTCCAGGCATGGCAATTGCCAAAAGGCAATTCCAGAGAAATTAAGGCAAGATAAGGCAGGTAAAGGCAATCCCAGGCAAGGCAATTGAAGGGTAAACAAGAGAAGACAATTCCAGGGAAGGCAACTTTAGACAAGACAAGGCAAGAAAATTCTAGGCAATGCAAATCCAGACAAGGTAAGACAACGTAGGAAAAGGCAATTCCAATCAAGGCAAGACAAAACAATTCTATTCCAGGCAATGCAATGCAAAGCAAGGCAGAATAATTCCAGGTAAAACATTTCCAGACAAGGCAAGGCAAAGCAAGAACATTCGAAGCCAGTCAATTTCAGGCAAGGCAAGGCAATGCAATGAAAAGCAATTACAACCAATGACATTCCAGACAAGGCAAGGTAAGGCAAGACCAGGTCAGTCAAGGCAAGCATATGTAGGGTAATTTCAGGCAAGTCTCTTTTACACAAGGCAAGGCAATGCAAGGCAATTTCAGGAAGGTCAATTTTAGGCATGGCAAAGCAAGGCATTTCTAGAAAAGGCAAGACAAGACAGGGCAAATACAGGCAGGGAAATATCTGGCAAAACAATGCAAGGCAGGGTAATTCCATGCAGGTCAGTTCCAGACAAAACAAGGCAAAAGAGGGAAAGGCAATCCAGGCAAGGAAAGGCAAGCCTATTCAA
The DNA here is from genome assembly GCA_031835075.1 of Saguinus oedipus. NCBI lineage: Eukaryota > Metazoa > Chordata > Mammalia > Primates > Cebidae > Saguinus > Saguinus oedipus. The sequence goes on from CM063181.1 coordinate 20,984,962, forward strand.
GGCAATTTCAGACATAGCAATTCCAGGCTAGGCCAGGCAAGGCAATGCAAAATAATTTCCAGCAAGACATGGAAATTTCAAGAAAGGCAATTTCAGGCAAGGCAACTTTAAGTAAGGTGAGGCGAGCCAATTCCATGTAAGGCAACTCCAGGAAATGCAAGGCAGGGAAATTACAGGCAAGGCAATCCGAGGTAAGGCAAGGTAGAAAAATTTCAAGCAATACAATTTGAGGCAAGGCAATACAAGGCAAAAAGAGCAATTCTAGGCAAGGCGATTTCAGGCAAGGAAAGGCAAGGCAAGGCAAGGGAATTCCAGGCAAGGCAAGACAACACAAGGCAAGGCAATTGAAGACAAGGAAATTCTAGGCAAGGCAAGAAAAGGCAATTTCAGGCAAGGCAAATAAGGCAAGGCAACGCAATTCTAGGCAACGCAATTTCATGCAAGGCAAGGCAATTTCAGGCAAGGCAATTGCCAGAAAGGCAGTTCCAGGTAAGCCAAGGCAAGACAAGGCAAGAAAAAATGTTTTCAGACAACGCAATTCCAGCTAAGACAAGGCAAGGCAATTCCAGGCAAGGCAATTTTAGTCAAGGCAAGGCAAGGCAATGCAAGTCAAGGCAATTCTAGGCAAGGCAATTAAAGGTGAGAAAAGGCAAGGCAAGGCAAATCCACTTAAGACTATTGCAGAAAAGTAAAGGCAGAGCATTTCAGGCAAGGAAAAGCAAGGCAATGCAAGGCAATATTAGCAAAGTCAATTTCAGGAAAGGCAATTCCCAGTAAGGCAACGCAAGACAATTTCAGGCAAGAAAATTTGAGGCAAGGCACTTCTAGGCAAGGAAAGGCAAGGTAAGTCAAGGCAAGGCAAGACAAAGTAAGGCCAGACAAGGCAATTCCAGGCAAAGAAAGGCAAGACAAGACAGAGAAAGGAAATTCCAGGCAAAGCAATTTTAGATAAGGCAAGGCAATTCAAGGGAAGGCAACTCCAGGCAATGCAAGGCAGGGCAACTCCAGGCAAGAAAATTGCCAGAAAAGCAATACAAGAAAAATTAAGGCAAGAGAAGGCAGGGATAGGCAATACGAGGAAAGGCAATTTCAGGAAAAAACTCCAGACAAGGGAAGGCAAGGCAATTCCAGGCAAGGGAAGAAAATGCCAGGAAAGGCAATTCCACTCAAGGCAAGGCAAGGCTATTTCAGGCAAGGCAATTTCAGCCAATTCAAGGCAAGGCAAGGCAAGGCAAAAAAAAAAAAATAGGTAAAAAATTCCAGGCAAGGCAAGGCAAGATAAGGCAAGGCAAGGACATTCCATGCAAGGCAATTTCAGGCAAGGCAACGCAATGCAATCCAAGACAATTTTAAGCAAGGAAATTCCAGGCAAAACAAGGCAAGGCAGAAAAAAGCAAGGCAAGACAAGGCAAGGCAGCACAATTCTAAGCATGACAATTCCAGTCAAGTCAGGGCAAGGGTATGTAGGGCAATTTCAGGCAAGGTTGTTTTAGGCAAAGCAATGCAATGCAAGCCAAGTTTGGAAAAGTCAATTTTAGGTACATCAAGCAAGGCAAGGCAAGGCAAATCCAGGAAAGACAAGGCAAGACAGGACAATTGCAGGCAGGGCAATTGCAGGCAAGGCAATGCAAGGCAGGGAAATTCCAGGCAAGGCAATTCCAGACAAGGCACCACAAGGCAAGGCAATTCTAGGCAAGGCAATTACAGACAAGGAAAGGCAAGTCAAGGCATGGCAAATCTGGACAGGGAAATTCCAGGCTTAGCAATGCAAGGCAATGAAAAAAAATTTCCAGCAAGGAATGAAAATTTCATGCAAGGCAATTTCAGGCAAAGCAAGGCAAGGCAAGGCAATTCCAGGCAAGGCCATTCCAGGCAAGACATAGTCAGGCAAGGTGGAGAAATTATAGGCAAGGCAATTCAAGACAGGGCAAGTCAAGGCAATTTCAGACAGGCAAAACAAGGCAAGGCAGGCCAATTCCAGACAAGATAATTGGAGGTAAAGAAAGGGAAGGCAAAGCAGGGCAATTCCAGGCAAAGCAATTTGAGGCAAGGCAGAAAAATTACAAGCGAGGAAATTAGAGGCAAGGCAAGAAAATCAGAAAACGGAAATTCCAGGCAAGGCGATTTCAGGCAAGGCAAGTCAAGGCAACTAAAGGCAAGACAACTCTAGACAAGGTATTTCCAGACAAGGTAAATAAAGGCAATTCCAAGCCAAGTAAGGTAAGAAAAGGCAATGCAATTCTAGGCCAGGCAATTTCAGGCAAGGAAAGGCAAAACAAAACAAGGCAATTCCAGGTAGGTAAAGGCAAGGCAGGAAAATTGCAGACAGGTCAATTCCTGGTTAGGCAAGGCAAGGCAATGCAATAGAACTCCCGGCATGGCAAGATAATTTAGGCATGGCAATTTCAGGCAAGGGAAGGCATGGCAGTTCCAGGCAAGGGTGTTCCACGCAAGGCAAAACAAGGCAAGGCAGGACAATTACAGGCATGGCAATTCGAGGTAAGAAAAGGCAAGGTGGGGGGGAGAGGCAAGATGGCGTCATAGAGGCAACTCAGGATTGCAGCTCTCAGTGAAGGCGCAGAGGGTGAGTCCTAGCCGCATTCTCGGATGTTCCTTTTATGCCCACAGAGCGTTGAAAGTCCCAGGTGTCGGAGAGACATGAGACGCTAGCAGCCGGCTAACACAGCTGGCTCCCACCACCTCTTCAGCCAGTGCCACAGCGGGACCTGGCGCGGAACTCACTGGTCTGGGTGCCATGTTAAACTGGCAATTAGAGATTTGGAAGGGCAGATTGGCATGTTCATCTGATTGAATGGGACCTGGACAATGAGATAGACCAGGAGTTTCCTGGGAAGCGTGATCTGAGCTGGGGTAGTGGGCAGCGGTGTGGGAGATTGCATGGATCCCAGTGCCCTATTGGCAGGCTACTGGGGCGCCAGTGAGAGAGTCGAGCTTTCAGCTTGGAAAGAGGAAGAGAGAGAGAGAGGACGGACTCTGAGGCAGGGAGCTGGGTGATCGGGCTCGGCGGGTCCCACACTCACGGGGACAAGCAGGGCGGCGACTGGAGATGCTTGGGGCTGAGAGTTTTGCTGCCGGCATCTAGGACGGTGCAGCCCAGTGAGGGAGGGGCGTCCACCATTGCTGACGCAGTCCAACCCCACTGAAGTACCGCCCAGGACTGACGCAGCCTGCCATTGCCGAGGCAACCTGCCATAACAGAGAGACTCCGCGCTCCACAGCAGAAGGGAGCCCAGCAGCAAAATGGTGGAAACCTGCTAGCAGGTCAGAGCCCTGGCAGGCAAATAGTGAATAGACTGCCGCCTAGTGGGGCAGGACAGTGCAACAGATACTCATAAAAAAAGACCCAACTCCCTGTGTCAGAGCATCTAAGGGGGGGGAAAGGGTGGTGTTTATGAGTTCTATAGCAGCAGACATAAAAAACTTCCCAATGACGCTGAATGAACAACGGAACTCACAGCTCAGCACTGGAGCTACTATAAAGCACAGACTGTCTCCTCAAGCAGCTCCCTGACCCCTGTATATCCAAGGAGTCACCCCAGAAAAGGACTAATCAGACTGATATTTGGCTGGCATTATTCTGGAACAAGGACAGCAGAAGAAGAAACTGGTATCATTCCTCACTGTTCTGCAGCTGCTGCAGGTATAGCCCAGACACGCAGGGCCTGGAGTGGACCTCAGCACTCATACAGCAGAGGGGATAGACCATAAGAGGGAAAACTAAGTAACAGAAATACTTCATCATCAACAATCTCAGTGTCCAAACAGAGACCCAATTGAAAAATCAGCAACTACTAAGACGACAGGCGGATAAATCCATAAAGATGGGAAGAAACCAGCGCAAAAAGGAGGAAAGCACCCGAAACCAAAACACCTCACCTCCTACAAAGGACCAAAACTCCTCACCAGCAAGGGAACAAAGCTGGATGGAGAATGAATGTGATGAAATGACGGAATCAGACTTCAGAAAGTGGATAATGAGAAACTTCAGTGAGCTAAAAGAACATGTACTAAACCAGTGCAAAGAAATTAAGAACCTTGAAAAAAGATTCGAGGAATTGATAACGAGAATGGACAACTTAGAGAGGAATATGAATGAATTGAAGGAGCTGAAAAACACAACACGAGAACTTCGCGAAGCATGCACAAGTTTCAACAGCCGAATTGACCAAGCCGAAGAAAGAATATCAGAAGTTGAAGATCAACTCAATCAAATAAAACGAGAAACGAAGATTAAAGGAAAAAGTACAAAAAGGAATGAACAAAATCTCCAAGAAATGTGGGACTATGTGAAGAGACCCAACCTACGTTTGATAGGTGTACCAGAATGTGACGAAGAGAATGAATCCAAGCTGGAAAACACTCTTCAGAATATTATCCAGGAAAATGTCCCCAACCTAGCAAGACAGGTCAATACTCAACTCCAGGAAATACAGAGAACACCACAAGGATACTCCGCAAGAAGAGCAACCCCAAGGCACATAATCATCAGATTCACCAGGATTGAAATGAAGGAGAAAATACTAAGGGCAGCCAGAGAGAAAGGTTAGGTCACCCACAAAGGGAAGCCCATCAGACTCACAGCAGATCTCTCAGCAGAGACTCTACAAGCCAGAAGAGAGTGGGGGCCAATGTTCAACATCCTTAAAGAAAAGAACTTTCAACCCATAATTTCATATCCAGCCAAACTGAGCTTCATAAGTGAAGGAAAAATAAAATCCTTCACGAACAAGCAAGTACTCAGAGATTTTGTCACCACTAGGCCTGCTTTACAAGAGCTCCTGGAAGAGGCACTAAACATAAAAAGAAACAACCAGTTCCAGCCATCCTAAAAGCATACCAAATGCTAAAGTCCATCAAAAAATTAAGAATGCACATGAACCAACAAGCAAAACAGCCAGCTAGCATCAAAATGGCAGTATCAAATTCACACATAACAATATTAACCCTGAATGTAAATGGGCTAAATGCACCAATGAAAAGACACAGACTGGCAAATTGGATTAAAAACCAAAACCCATCAGTATGCTGTATCCAGGAAACCCACCTCACACTCAAAGATACACAAAGGCTCAAAATAAAAGGACGGAGGAAGATTTACCAAGCAAATGGAGAGCAAAAAAAAGCAGGAGTTGCAATTCTCGTCTGTGATAAAATAGACTTTAAAGCAACAAAGATCAAAAGGGACAAAGAAGGTCATTACATAATGGTAAAAGTATCGATACAACAAGAAGAGCTAACGATTCTAAATATATATGGACCCAATATAGGAGCAACCAGATGTATAAGGCAAGTTCTTAATGACTTACAAAGAGACTTAGACTCCCACACGATAATAGTGGGAGACTTTAACACTCCACTGTCAATAGCAGACAGGTCAACCAGACAGAAAATTAACAAGGATATCCAGGACTAGAACTCAGACCTGGAACAAGCAAACCTAATAGACATTTACAGAACTCTCCACCCCAACTCCACAGAATATACATTCTTCTCAGCACCACATAACACCTACTCCAAAATTGAACACATAATTGGAAGGAAAGCACTCCTCAGCAAATGCAAAACAACGGAAATCATAACAAACCGTCTCTCAGACCATAGTGCAATCAAGTTGGAACTCAGAATTCAGATAATAACTCAGAACCGCACAGCTTCATGGAAACTGAACAACTGGCTCCTGAGTGTTGATTGGATAAACAATGAAATGAAGGCAGAAATAAAGAAGTTCTTTGAAACCAACGAGAATGAAGACACAACGTACCAGAATCTCTGGGACACATTTAAAGCAGTCTGTAGAGGAAAATATATAGCAGTAAATGCCCACATGAGAAGAGTGGAGAGATCCAAAATTGACACCCTATCGTCAAAATTGAAAGAGCTAGAGGAGCAAGATCAAAAAAGCTCAAAACCCAGCCGAAGAAAAGAAATAACTAAGATCAAAGCAGAACTGAAGGAAATAGAGACAAGAAAAACCCTTCAAAAAATCAATAAATCTAAGAGCTGGTTTTTTGAAAAGATCAACAAAATAGACAGACCACTAGCCATACTGATAAAAAAGAAAAGAGAGAACAACCAAATAGATGCAATAAAAAACGATAAAGGGGAAATCACTACAGATTCCCCAGAAATTCAAACCATCATCAGAGAATACTACAAACAACTCTATGCACACAAACTAGTAAATCAGGAAGAAATGGATAAATTCCTGGACGCCTGTGTCCTCCCAAGCCTAAAGCAGGAGGAAGCCGAAACTATGAATAGACCAATAACAAGGTCTGAAGTTGAGGCAGCAATTAAGAGCCTACCACACAAAAAAAGTTCAGGTCCAGATGGGTTCACAGCTGAATTCTATCAGACACACAAAGAGGATCTGGTACCATTCCTTCTGAAACTATTCCAAATAATCCAAAAAAAGAGGGAACCATTCCCAAATCACTTTATGAGACCAACATCATCCTGATACCAAAACCTTGCAGAGACTCAACAAGAAAAGAAATCTTCAGGCCAGTATCCATGATGAACATAGATGCAAAAATCTTCAATAAAATACTGGCAAACCAATTGCAACAGCACATTAAAAACTTATCCATCATGATCAAGTAGGATTCATCCTGGAAATGCAAGGCTGGTTCAACATACGCAAGTCTATAAATGTACTTCACCACCTAAACAGAAGCAAAAACAAAAACCACTTGATTATCTCAATTGATGCAGAGAAGGCCTTTGACAAAATTCAACAGCCCTTTATGCTAAAAACCCTCAATAAACTTGGTATTGATGGAACATATCTCAAAGTAACAAAAGCTATTTATGACAAACCAACAGCCAATATCATAGTTAATGTGCAAAAACTGGAAGCATTCCCTTTGAAATCCGGCACTAGACAAGGATGCCCTCTCTCACTACTTCTATTCAACATAGTACTGGAAGTTCTAGCCAGAGCAATCAGACAAGAAAAAGAAAAAAAGTGTATTCAAATAGGAAAAGTGGAAGCCAATTTGTCTCTATTTGCAGACGACATGATAGTATACCTAGAAGACCCCATCACCTCAGCCCAAAAGCTACTGCAACTGATAAGCAACTTCAGCAAAGTCTCAGGATATAAAATCAATGTTCAAAAATCACAAGCATCCCTATACACCAATAACAGACTTAAAGAGAACCAAATTAAGAACGAACTGCCATTCACAATTGCTACAAAGAAAATAAAATACCTAGGAATACAACTCACTAGGAATGTAAGGGACCTCTTTAAGGAAAACTACAAACAACTGCTCAACGAAATAAGAGAGGACACAAACAGATGGAGAAACATTCCATGTTCGTGGTTAGGAAGAATCAATATTGTGAAAATGGCTATACTGCCCAAAGTAATTTACACAATCAATGCTATCCCCATCAAACTACCATTGAATTTCTTCACAGAACTGGAAATCACCACCATGAATTTCATATGGAACCAAAAAGAGCCCGCATAGGCAAGTCAATTCTAAGCAAAAAGAACACAGCGAGAGGCATCACGCTACCAGACTTCAAACTATACTACAAGGCTACAGTAATCAAAACAGCATGGTACTGGTACCAAAACAGAGATATAGACCAATGGAGCAGAACGGAAGCATCGGAAGCAACACAACATATCTACAGCCATATTATCTTTGATAAACCAGACAAAAACAGGCAATGGGGAAATGATTCCCTATTTAATAAATGGTGTTGGGAAAACTGGCTAGCCATGTGCAGAAAGCAGAAACTGGACCCCTTCCTGACACCTTACACTAAAACTAACTCCAGATGGATTAAAGACTTAAACGTAAGGCCTGACACCATAAAAACCCTAGAAGAAAATCTAGGCTAAACCGTTCAGGACATAGGAGTAGGCAAGGACTTCATGAACAAAACACCAAAAGCATTGGCAAGAAAAGCCAAAATAGACAAATGGGACCTAATCAAACTCCACAGCTTCTGCACGGCAAAAGAAACAGTTACTAGAGTGAATCGGCAACCATCAGAATTGGAAAAAAATCTTTGCAGTTTACACATTAGACAAAGGGCTGATATCCAGAATTTACAAAGAACTCAAACAGATTTACAGAAAAAAAAACAAGCCCATTCAAAAATGGGCAAAGGATATGAACAGAAACTTTACAAAAGAAGACATACATGAGGCCAACAAACATATGAAAAAGTGCTCATCATCATTGGTCATTAGAGAGATGCAAATCAAAACCACATTGAGATATCATCTCACACCAGTTAGCATGGCGATCATTGAAAAATCTGGAGAGAGCAGATGCTGGAGAGGATGTGGAGAAATAGGAACACTCTTACACTGTTGGTGGGAGTGTAAATTAGTTCAACCATTGTGGAAGACAGTGTGGCGATTCCTCAGGGACCTAGAAATAGAAATTCCATTTGACCCAGCAATCCCATTACTGGGCATCTATCCAAAAGACTATAAATCGTTCTACTATAAGGACACATTCACACGAATGTTCATTGCAGCACTGTTTACAATAGCAAAGAACTGGAACCAACCCAAATGCCCATCGATTATAGAATGGACTGCAAAAATGTGGCACATATACACCATGGAATATTATGCAGCAATCAAAAACGATGAGTTTGTGTCTTTTGTAAGGACATGCATGAATGTGGAGAACATCATTCTCAGCAAACTGACACAAGAACAGAGAAAGAAATACTGCATATACTCACTCATAGGTGGTTGAGAAAAATGAGAACACATGGACACAGACAGGCGGTCTACTATGCACTGGGGACTGTTGGGGGAATTGGGGGAGAAACAGCGGGGGGGGGTGGGGGGAATAGCCTGGCGATGAATACCAAGTGTGAGTGAAGGGGAGGAAGGCAGCAAAACACACTGCCATGTGTGTACCTATGCAACTATCTTGCACATTCTGCACATGTACCCCAAAACCGATAATGCAACAAAAATTAAAAAAAAAAAAGAAAGAAAAGGCAAGGCAAAGCAGGGCAACTCCAGACAAGGGAACTCGAAGCAACACAAGCCAGGGAAATTCCAAGCAAGTTAAATCGATGCAGGCAAAACAAAGCAAAAAAGGGCAATTCCAGGGAAGGTTATTTGAGGCAAGGCTATGCAATGCAATTTTAGTCAAGACAAGGTAAGACAAGGCAATTCCACGTAAGAATATTTAACAGAAGGCAATGCAGGGCAACTCAAGGCAAGGAAAAGAAAGGCAAGGCAAGGGAATTCTAGGGAAAGCAATTCCAGGTAAAGCATGACAAGACAATTCCAGGCAAGGCAAATTCCAGTCAAGGCAAGGCAAGGCAAGGCAAGGCATTTTCATGCAAGAGAATTCTATGCAAGGCAAGGCAAGCCAAGGGAAGCCAATTCCAGACAGGGCAATTCCAGGCTTGTCATGCAAGGCAATGCAAGAAAATTTTCAGCAAGGCATGGAAATACGAAGAAAGGCAATTTCAGGCAAGGCAAGGCCAGGCAAATCCAGGCAAGGCAAAGCAATTCTAGGCAAAGCAATTTCAGGCAAGGCAATGCATGGCAAGTCTAGGCAAGCCAATGCCAGGCAAGGCAAAATAAGGCAAGGCAAGCCAATTCCAGGCAAGGTAATTCCATGTAAGGAAAGGCGAGGCTGAGAAGAGCAATTCCTGGTAAAGCAATTCGAGGTAACGCAAGACAGAAAAATTCCAAGCCAGGCAATTCGAGGCAAGGCAAGGAAAGGCAAAAAAAGGCAATTCCAGGCAAGGCGATTTCAGGCAAGACAAGTCAAGACAGTTAAAGGCAAGACAACTCCAGTCAAGGTAATTCCAGGCAAGGCACGGAAAGGCAAGAAAAAGTAAAGTAAAGCAATGTAATTCTAGGCAAGGCAATTCCATGCAAGGCTTTCCAGGGAAGGCAAGAAAGGGCAATTTCAGGCAAGAAAAAGAATGGCAATGGAAGGTAATTCCAGGCAAGGCAATTTCAGGTAAGGCAAGGGAAAACAATTCCAGGCAAGACAATTCCAGGCAAGGAAATTTTAGGCAAAGCAAGGTAAGACAAGGCAATGACAGGCAAGGCAATTCCAGGGAAAGCAAAGCAAGGCAATGACAAACAAGGCAATTCCAGGCAAGACAAGAAAAGGTAGAGAAAGGAAAGGTAAGGCAAGACAAGGCAAGGTAGGGCAATTTCAAGGAAAGAAATTCCAGGCAAAGCAGGGCAAGTGTATGTAGGGCAATTCCAGGCAAGTCTCTTTTAGGCAAGGCAAGGCAATCTCAGCAATTATAATTTTAGACATGGCAAGGCACGGCAAGGAGAGTCAGTTCCAGACAAGACAAGGCAAGGCAACTTCAAGCTAAAAAGTTTCAGGCAAAGCAAGGCAAGACAAGGCAAAGCAAGGCAATTTCAGGCTAGACAATTCCAGGCAAGATAATTACGGGCAAGGTAATCTCATGCAAAAAAAAGCAAGACAGTGCAAGGCAATTCCAGGAAAGTCAATTCCAGTAAAGACAATTCCAGGCAGGGCAATTCCAGGTTACACAAACAAAGGCAACTCAATTAAAATTTCAGGCAAGGAAAGGCAATACCAGGAAAGGCAAATAAAGAAAGTCAAGAGAATGAGGAGGTTCCAAGATGGCACCATAAAAACAACTCAGGATTGCAGCCCTCAGTGAAGGTGCAGAGGGTGAGTCCTAGCCGCATTTAAAGACGGACCTCTGTTGCCCACAGAATGGTGAAATTCCAAGGTGTAGGAGAGACACAGGAGAGCAGCGCAGCCCTTTAGGCTTGCATGGCCATTCGACCGGCCCCACAGTGCAGTGGCAGCCCACACAAAGCTCACTGGTTTGGGTGCCCTGTTAAACCGCCCATCTGAAATTTGGGAGGGTAGAGTGACATGTCCATTTGAATGAATGGGACTTGGACGCTGAGTCAGACCAGGAGATTTCTGGGACGAGCGATTTGAGCTGGTGCAATGGGCAGCGGCATGGGAGATCACACAAATCCCCGTGGACAATCAGCAGGCGACGGGGGCGCCTGTAAGAGAGTCAACCATTCAATTTGGAAAGAAAAAGGAGAGGAGGGACTCTGAGACAGGGAGCCAGGTGATTGGGCTCGGCGGGTCCCACCCTCATGGGGACAAGCAGTGCAGTGATTTGAGGCACTCCGGGTTGAGAGTTTTGCTGTGGGGTCAGCTGAATTCAGGATGGTGCAGCTCGGTGGGGGAGGGGCGTCCATCACTATGAACACAATCTACCCCTACTTAGGTACCGCCCACTGCTGATGCAGCCTGCCGTTGCCAAGGCAACCAGCCAGAACAGAGAGACGCCTCCAACAGTGCAGAGTGCACCACAATAGAACAAAATCCTGAGGCACCAGGGTGGACTTGCACTAGCAGGGCAGAGCCCCGGCAGGCAAATAGTGAATAGACTGCCTCCTAGCTCAGCAGGAGAGTGCAACAGATACTCATAAAGAAAGTCCCAACTCCCTGACACAGAGCATCTGAGGGGAAAAAGGGGGGGGTTATAAGTTCTGCTGCAGTAGACACAAACACATTCGCCCAGGAATGCTGAATGAACAACGGAGCTCACAACTCAGCGCTGGAGCTCGTATAAAGTGCAGACTGTCTCCTCAAGCAGCTCCCTGACCCCTGTATATCCAAAGAGCCACCTCAAAAAAAAGGACTAATCAGACTGACATTTGGTGGGCATCATTTTGGGACAAAGATAACAGAAGAAAAAACTGGTAGCATCCCTCACTGTTCCACAGCTGCTACAGGTGTACCCTAGACAAGCAGGGCCTGGAGTGGACCTCAGCACTCGTACAGCAGAGGGGCTAAAGAGTTAGAAGAAAAACTAAGTAACAGAAATAAAACATCATCAACAATCTGGGCGTCCACTCAGAGACCCAATCGAAAAGTCAGCAACTAATAAGACAACAGGTGGATAAATCCACAAAGATGGGAAGAAACCAGAACAAAAAACAGGAAAACACCCGAAACCAAAACACCTCACCTCCTACAAAGGACCAAAACTCCTCACCAACAAGGGAACAAAGCTGGACAGAGAATGAGAGTGATGAAATGATGGAATCAGACTTCAGAAGGCGGATAATGAGAAACTTCAGTGAGCTAAAAGAACATATTCTAAATTAATGCAAAGAAACTAAGAACCTTGAAAAAACATTTGAAAAAAGATTTGAGGAAATGATAACAAGAATGGGCAACTTAGAGAGGAATAGGAATGAATTGAAGGAGCTGAAAAACACAACAGGAGAAATTCACGAAGCATGCACAAGTTTCAACAGCCGAACTGACCAGGCAGAAGAAAAAAATGTCAGAAGTCGAAGACCAACTCAATGAAATAAAAAGAGAAACCAAGATTAGAGAAAAAAGCGCAAAGAGGAATGAACAAAATCTCCAAGAAATGTGGGACTATGTGAAGAGACCTAACCTACGTTTGATAGGTGTACCTGAATGTGATGAAGAGAATGAATCTAAGCTGAAAAACCCTCTTCAGGATATTATCCACGAAAATTTCCCCAACCTAGCAAGGCAGGCCAATACTCAACTCGAGGAAATACAGAGAACACCACAAAAATATTATGCAAGAAGAGCAACCCCAAGGCACATAATCGGCAGATTCACAGGGTTGAAATGAAGGAGAAAATACTAAGGGCAGCCAGAGAGATGGGTCGGGTCACCCACAAAGGGAAGCCCATCAGACTCATGGCAGATCTCTAGGCAGAAACTCTACAAGCCAGAAGAGAATGGGGGCCAATATTCAACATCCTTAAAAAAAGAACTTTCAACCCAGAATTTCATATCCAGCCAAACTGAGCCTCATAAGTGAAGGAAGAATAAAATCTTTTGCCAACAAGCAAGAACTCAGAGATTTTGTCCCCACCAGGCCTGCTTTACAAGAGCTCCTGAAAGAGGCAGTATGCACAGAATGGAACAAGCAGTACCAGCCATTCTAAAAACATATCAAATGTTAAAGAGCATCAACTAAATAAAAAATCTACATCAACTAACAGGCAAAACAGCCAGCTAGCATCAAAATGGCTGTATCAAATTCACACATAACAATATTAAACCTAAATGTTAACGAGCTAAATGCAACAATCAAAAGAAACAGACTGGCAAATTGGATAAAAAAACAAAACACATTGGTGTGCTGTATCCAGGAAACCCATCTCACATGCAAGGATATACAAAGGCTCAAAATAAAGGGATGGAGAAAGATTTACCAAGCAAATGGAGAGCAAAAAAAAAAAGCAGGAGTTGCAATTCTCGTTTCTGATAAAATAAACTTTAAAGCAACAAAGATCAAAAGAGACAAAGAAGATAATTACATAATGGTAAAAGGATCGATACAAAAAGAAGAACTATCAATCCTAAATATATATAAACACAATACAGAAGTACTCAGATATATAAGGCAAGTTCTTAAAGACTTACAAAGAGACTTAGACTCCCACACAATAATAGTGGGAGACTTTAACACTCCACTGTCAATATTAGACAGATCAACCAGACAGAAAATTAACAAGAATATTCAGGACTTGAACTCAGACCTGGAACAAGAAAACCTGATAGACATTTACAGAACTCTCCACCCCAAATCCACAGAATAAACATTCTTCTCAGCATCACATCACACCTACTCCAAAATTGATCACATAATTGGAAGTAAAGCACTCCTCAGCAAATGCAAAACTACTGAAATCATAACAAACAGTCTCTCAGACCAATGAGCAATCAAGTTAGAACTCAGAATTCAGAAACTAACTGAGAACCGCACAGCTTCATGGAAACTGAACAACTGGCCCTTGAATATTGATTGGATAAACAATGAAATGAAGGCAGAAATAAAGAAGTTCTTTGAAATCAATGAGAACGAAGACACAACACACCAGAATCTCTGGGACACATTTAAAGCAGTCTGTAGAGAAAAATATATAGCAATAAGTGCCCACATGAGAAGAGTGGAGAGATCCAAAATTGACACCCTATCTTCAAAATTGAAAGAGCTAGAGGAGCAAGATCAAAAAAACTCAAAACCCAGCCTAAGACAAGAAATAACTGAAATCAGAGCAGAATTGAAGGAGATAGAGACACGAAAACCCTTCAAAAAATCAATAAATCCAAGAGCTGGTTTTTCGAAAAGATCAACAAAATAGACAGCCCACTAGCCAGACTGATAAAAAAGAACAAAGAACAACCAAATAGATGCAATAATAAACGATAAAGGGAAAATCACCACGGATTCCACAGAAATTCAAACCATCATCAGAGAATACTAGAAACATCTCTATGCACATAAACTGGTAAACCAGGAAGAAACGACTAAATTCCTGGACAACTGTGTCCTCCCAAGCCTAAACCACGAGGAAGCCGAAACTATGAAAAGACCAATAAAAAGGTCTGAAGTCGAGGGAGGAATTAAGAGCCTACCACACAATAAAATCTCTGGTCCAGATGGATTCACAGCTGAATTCTACCAGACACACAAACAGGAGCTGGTACCATTCCTTCTGAAACTATTCCAAATAATCCAAAAACAGGGAACCCTTCCCAAATCATTTTATGAGACCAACATTATCCTGATACCAAAACCAGGCAGAGATTCAACAAGAAAAGAAAACTTCAGTCCAATATCTATGATAAATATAGATGCAAAAATTTTCAGTAAAATACTGGCAAACCGATTGCAACAGCACATTAAAAAACGTATCCATCATTATCAAGTAGGATTCATCCCGGGCCAGCAAGGCTGGTTCAACATACGCAAGTCTATAAATGTAATTCACCACATAAACAGAACCAAAAACAAAAACCACATGATTATTTCAAGGAACGCAGAGAAGGCATTTGACAAAATTCAACAGCTCTTTATTCTAAAAACTCTCAATGAACTGGTTATTGATGGAACATATCTCAAAGTAATAAAAGCTATTTACGACAAACCAACAGCAAATATAATACCTAAGGAGCAAAAACTGGAAGCATTTGCTTAGAAATTCGGCACGAGACAAGGATGACCTCTCTCACCACTCCTATTCAACATAGTACTGGAAGTTCTAGCCAGAGCAATCAGGCAAGAAAAAGGAATAAAGGGTATTCGAATAGGAAAGGAGGAAGCCAAATTGTCTCTATTCGCAGACGACATGATAGTATACCTAGAAGACCCCATCACCTCAGCTCAAAAACTCCTGAAAGCGATAAGCAACTTCAGCAAAGTTGCAGGATATAAAATCAATATGCAAAACCCACAAGCATTCCTATACACCAATAACAGACTTAATGAGAACCAAATCAAGAATGAACTGCCATTCACAATTGCTACAAAGAGAATAAAATACCTAGGAATAAAACTTACATGGAACGTAAGAGACCTCTTCAAGAAAAACTACAAACCAATGATCAACGAAATAAGAGAGAACACAAACAGATAAAGAAACATTCCATGTTCATGGTTAGGAAGAATCAATATCGTGAAAATGGCTACACAGCCTAAAGTAATTTACACAATCAACGCTATCCCCATCAAGCTACCATTGAATTCCCTCACAGAACTGGACAAAACCACCATGAACTTCATATGGAACCAAAAGAGAGCCCGCATAGCCAAGTCAATTCTAAGCCAAAAGAACACAGCGGGAGGCATCACACTACCAGACTTCAACTATACTACAAGGCTACAGTAATCAAAACAGCATGGTACTGGTACCAAAACAGAGATATAGACCAATGGAAAAAAACAGAGGCATCAGAGGCAACACAACATATCTACAACCATATAATCTTTGATAAACCAGACAAAAACAAGCAATGGGGAAAGGATCCTCTGTTTCATAAATGGTGTTGTGAAAACTGGCTAGCCATGTGCAGAAAGCAGAAACTGGACCCCTTCCTGACACTTACACTAAACTTAACTCCAGATGGATTAAAGACTTAAATATAAGACCTGACACCATAAAAACCCTAGAAGAAAATCCAGGCAAAACCATTCAGGACAGAGGAGTAGGCAAGGACTTCATGACCAAAACACCAAAAGCATTGGCAACAAAAGCCAAAATAGACAAATCGTACCTAATCAAACTCCATACTTTTTCATGGCAAAAGAAATGGTCACTAGAGTGAATTGGCAACCAACAGAGTGGGAAAAAATTCTTTGCAATTTTCCCAACTTACAAAGGACTGATATCCAGAATTTACAAAGAACCCAAGCAGATTTACAGGAAAAAATCAAAGAAGCCCATTCAACAATAGGCAAAGAACATGAACAGACACTTTAGAAAAGAAGACATACATGAGGCCGACAAACACATGAAAAAATGCTAATCATCACTGGTCATTAGAGAGATGCAAATCAAAACCACATTGAGATACCATCTCACGCCGGTTAGAATGTCGATCATTAAAAATCTGGAGACAGCAGATGCTGGAGAGGATGTGGAGAAATAGGAACACTCTTACACTGTTGGTGGGAGTGTAAATTAGTTCAACCATTGTAGAAGACAGTGTGGCGATTCCTCAAGGACCTAGAAATAGAAATTCCAGTTGACCCAGCAATCCCATTACTGGGTATATATCCAAAGGACTATAAATCGTTCTACTATAAGAACACATGCACACGAATGTTCATTGCAGCACTGTTTACAATAGGAAAGACCTGGAACCAGCCCAAATGACCATGGATGATAGACTGGACTGGGAAAATGTGGCACATATACACCATGAAATATTATGCAGCAATCCAAAGTAATGAGTTTGTGTTCTTTGTAAGGACATGGATGAATCTGGAGAACATCGTTCTCAGCAAACTGACACAAGAACAGAATAGGAAATACCGCATATTCTCACTCATAGGCGGGTGAGAAAAATGGGAACACGTGGACACAGGGAGGGGGGTACTACACTCTGGGATCTATTGGGGGGAATAGTGGAGGGACAGCGGGGGTGTTGTTGAGGAGGGATAGCCTGGGGATAAATATCAAATGTGCATTAATGGGAGGAAAGCAGCAAAACACACTGTCATGTGTGCACCTATGCAAATATCTTGCACGTTCTGCACATGTACCCCAAAACTTAAATTGCAATAAAAAAAGAAGTCCATTCAAAAATGGGCAAAGGATATGAAGAAACACTTTATAAAAGAAGACATACATGGGGCCAACAAACATATGAAAAAATGCTCATCATCACTGGTCATTAGAGAGGTGCAAATCAAAACCACATTTAGATACCATCTCACGCCAGTTAGAGTGGCGATCGTTAAAAAATCTGGCAACAACTGATGCTGGAGAGGATGCAGAGAAATACGAACACGCTTAAACTGTTGGTGGGAGTGTAAATTAGTTTCATCATTGTTGAATACAGTGTGGCGTTTCCTCAAGGCCTTAGAAATAGAAATTCCATTTGACCCAGCCATCTCATTACTGGGTATATATCCAAAGGACAATAAATTGTTCTACTATAAGGAACCAACCCAAATGCCCATCAATGATAGACTGGACTGGTAAAATGTGGCACATATACACCATGGAATATTATGCAGCAATCAAAAATGATGAGTTTGTGTCCTTTGTAGGGACATGGATGAATCTGGAGAACATCATTCTCAGCAAACTGACACAAGAACAGAAAAGGAAATACTACATATTCTCACTCATAGGCGGGTAAAAAATAATGAGAACACATGGACACAGGGAGAGGGTACTACACACTGGAGTCTAATGGGGGGAATAAGGGAGGAACGGGGGGGAGTTAGGGAGGGATAGCCTGGGGAGAAATGCCAAATTTGGGTGAAGGGGAGTAAGGCAGCAGAACACACTGCAATGTGTGTACTTATGCACTTATCTTGCACGTTCTGCACATGTACCCCAAAACCTAAAATGCAATAATAAATAAATAAAAAGTAAATAAAAAATAAAAAAACAAAATGTAAGGCAAGGCAGTGCAATTCTAGGCAATGCAATTCCAGACAAGGCAGGAAAAGACAAGGCAAGGCAATTCCAGACAAGAAAATTCCAGGCAAAGTAAAAAAAGTCAATTCCAGTCAAGGAAATTCCAAGCAAGAAAAGGTAAGGCAAAACAATGCAATTTTATGCAAGACAATTTCAAAAAAGGCAATGCAATGCAAGGGAAAAGAATTTCAGGCAAGGCAATTACTGACAATGCAAGGCAAGGCAATTCCAGGCAAGGCAATTGCCAGAATGGTAATTCCAGGCAGGGCACCGCAAGACAAGGCAGACTAAGTTATTTCCAGGCAAGACAATTTCAGCTAAGGCATGGCAAGACAATACCAGGCAAGGCAATTCCAGTCAAGGTAACGCAAAGCAACATAAGGCAAGAAAATTCTAGGCAAGGCAATTCCAGGCGAGGAAAGGCAAGGCAAGGGAATTCGAAGCAAGGAAATTGCAGTAAAGGCAAGGCAAGCCAATGCAATTCCACGCAAAGCTATTTCAGAAATGGCAATTCAGGGCAATTCCAGGAAAGGAAAAGCAAGACAATGCAAGGCAATTTCAGGCAATACAATTTTAGATAAGGCAAGACAAGACAATTTTAGATAAGGCAAGGCAAGACTATTCCAGGCAAGAAAATACAAGACAAATACGTACGTACAATGCAAGGAAAGGCAAGACAATTATAAGCAAAGGAATTCCAGGCAAGGCGAGGCAAAGCAAGCCAAAGCAAGGCAATTTCAGACCGGGCAATTCCATCCTAGGCAAGAAAAGGAATGCAAGAAAATGCCCAGGAAGACAAGAAAATTCCAGGCAAGGGAATTCAAGGCAAGGCAAAACAAAGCAAGTAGACCAATTCCAGGCAAGGCAATTTGCAGTAAGGAAAGGGAAGGTCAAGCAGGGCAATTCCAGGCAAGGCAAGGCAGAAAATTTCCAAAAAATTCGAGGCAAGGCAAGGCTAGGCAAAAAGTGTCAATTCCAGACAGGGAAATTCCAGGCTATGTAGCACAAGGCAGTGCAAGAAAAATTTCAGCAAGGCATGGAAATTCTAAGCACGGAAATTTCAGGCAAGGCAAGGCAAGGCAATTTCAGATAAGGCTAAGCCAGGCAAGGCAGGGCAACTCGAGGCAAGGCAATTCCAGGAAAGGCAAGACATGGCAATTTGTGCAAGGTAATTCCAGGCAAAGCAAAAAACGGCAATGCAGGCCAATTCCAGGCAAGGTTAAAAAAAAAAGGCAAGACAAAGCAAGGCAATTTCAGGCAAAGCCATTAGAGGCAAGGCAAGGGAGGGACTTCCAAGAAAGGCAATTCGAGGCAAAAAAATAAAAAGGCAAAAAAGAAAAATTTCAGAAAAAAAGTTTTTAGGCAAGGCAAGTCAAGACAATTAAAGGCAAGACAACTCCAGACAAGGTAATTCCAGGCATGGCAAGGAAAGGCAATTTCAGGCAAGGCAAGGTAAGGTAAGGCAATGCAATTCTAGGCAAGACAATGCCAGGCAAGGTAAGGTAAGGCAAAGCAAGACAATTTCAGGCCGGGCAAGGCAGGGTAATTTCCGACAAGGCAATTCGAGGTAAGAAAAGGCAAGGTGAAGTAGGGCAACTCCAAACAAGGCAATTCGAGGCAAGGCAAGGCAAGGCAAAAATAGGCAATTTTAGGCAAGGCAATTTTAAGCAAGCCAAGGCAAGCAATTCTAGGCAAGGCAAGGCAAAATAAGGCAAAGAAATTCGAGACAAGGTAATTCCAGGTGAGTAAAGGCAAGGAAAGGCAATTTGAAGCAAGGCAATTTCAGTCAAGGCAATGCAAGACAATGCAATTCCATGCAAGGCTATTCCAGAAAAGGCAATGCAGGGCAATTCTAGAAAAAGAAAAGCAAGGTAATGCAAGAAAATTTCAGGCAAGACAATTCCAGGTAAGGCAAGGCAAGACAATTTCAGGCAAGCAATTCCAAGCAAGGCAATTCTAGGAAAGGCACAGCAAGTCAAGGCAAGGTAAGACAACTTCAGAAAATGCAAGCCAGAGCCTTTCCAGGCAAGGCAATTACCAGAAAGGCAAATCCAGGAAAATTATAACAAGAGGAGGCAGGGAAAGTCAATGCCAGGCAAGGCAATTTCAGGTAATGCAAGGCAAGGCAATTCCAGGGGAGGCAAAACAAAACAATTCCAGGAAAGACAGTTCTGGAAAGGCAAAACGATTCAAGGCAAATTCAGACAAGAAAATTTCTGGCAAGGCAAGTCAATGCAAGGCAATTCAAGGCAGGTAAATTCCAGGCAAGTCTAGGCAAGAAAACTGCAGCCAAGACAAAGCAAGGTAATTCCAGGCAATGCAAGGCAAGGCAGGGCAATTGCAGGAAAAAAATTTCAGGCAAGACAAGGTAACGCAGGGCAATTCCAGGCAGGGCAATTACAGACAATACAAGGTAAGGCAAGGCAATTCTAAGAAAAAGATTTCCAGGCAAGGCAAGGAAAGACAAAGCAAGGCAATGCAAGACAGGGCAATTTCAGGGTAGACAAGAAAAGGCAATGCAAGAAAATTTACAGCAAGACAAAAAAATTCCAGGCAAAAGAATTCAAGGCAAGGCAAAACAAGGCAAGGCAGTCGAATTCCAGGCAAAGCAATTTGAGGTAAGGAAAGGAAACGCAAAGCAGGGAAATTCCAGGCAAGGGAATTTGAGGCAAGGCAAGGCATGGCAAGGGAAGGAAATTACAAGAAAGGCAATTCAATGCAAGTCAAGGCAAGGCAAAAAGGGCAATACCAGCCAAGGCGATTTCATGCAAGGCAAGGTAAGGCAATTACAGGCAAGGCAAGAAAAGACAAGGCAAGGCAATTCCAGACAAAAAATTTCAGGCAGGGCAAGGAAAGGCAATTTCAGGCAAGGCCATTTCATGCAAGACAAGGTAAGGTAAGGCACTGCAATTATAGGCAAGACAATTCCAGGCAAGGCACTGCAATTATAGGCAAGACAATTCCAGGAAAGGCAATGCAATGCAAGGAAAGAGAATGTCAGGCAAGGCAATTGCTGACAATGCAAGCCAAGACAATTCCAGGCAAGGCAATTGCCAGAAAGGCAATTCCAGGCAAGACAAGCCAGATTAAGTTATTTCTAGGCAAGGCAATTTTAGCTAAGGCAAGGCAAGACAATACCAGGCAAGGCAATTTCAGTCAAGGTAATGCAAGGCAAAGAAGGCAAGGCAATTCTAGGCAAGGCAATTCCAGGCGAGGAAAGGCAAGGGAATTTAAAGCAGGGCAATTCCAGTCAAGGCATGGCAAGACAATGCAATTTTACACAAGGCTATTTCAGGAATGGCAATGCAGAGCAATTCCAGGAAAGAAAAAGCATGGCAATGCATGGCAATTTCAGGCAAGACAATTCCAGATAAGGCAAGGCAAAACAACTCCTGGCAAGAAAATCCCAGCAAGGCAATTTTAAGCAAGGCACGGCAAGTCAAGGTAAGGTAAGACAAGGCAATGCCAGGCAAGACAATTGCAGGCAAGGCAATGCAAAAAAAGGCAACAAGGCAGGGCAATTCAACACTAGGCAAGGCCATTGCAAAAAAACACAATTCCAGACAAGGAACAGAAAGGCAATTCCAGGCAAGAAATTTTAGGTAGGGCAAGGCAAGGATGTTTCAGAGAAGAAAACTCCAGTAAATTCAAGGCAGGGCCATTTCAGGTAAGGCAATTGCCAAAAAGGCAAATCCAGGAAAATTAAAACAAGAGACGTCAGGGAAAGGCAATCCCAGGCAAGGTGATTCCAGGTAAGGCAAGGCAAAGCAAGGCAATTCCAGGCAAGGAAATTCCAGGTAAGGCAAGGCAAAACAATTTCAGACAAGGAAATTCTAGGCAAGGCAAGGTAAGGCAATGCTAGGCAAGGCAATTCCAGGCAAAAAAAATTCTGTAAACGCAAGTCAATGCAAGGCAATTCCAGGCAAGGCCAGGCAAGAAAATTGCCTGCAAGGCAAATCCAGGCAAGGCAAGGCAAGGCAAGGCAGAACAATTGCAGGCAGGGCAATTACATACAATGCAAGGCCAGGCAAGACAATTCTAGGCAAAAGAATTTCAGGCAAGGCACGACAAAGTAAGACAAAGCAAAGGAATTCCAGACAGGGCAATTTTAGGCTAGGCAAGGAAAGGCAATGCAAGAAAATGCCCAGCAAGGCAAAGAAATTCCAGACAAGAGAATTCAAGGAAAGGCAAAACAAGGCAAGCAGGCCAATTTCAGGCAGGGCAATTTGAGGGAAGGAAAGGCAAGCCGAAGCAGAACAATTCCAGGCAAAGCAATTCCAGGCAAGGCAAGGCAGGGAAATTCCAAGCAAGAAAATTCTAGGCAAGGCAAAAAAGGGCAATACCAGGCAAGGCAAAGTCAGGCAAGACAATATCAGGCAAGACAAGACAAGGAAATTACAGGCAAGGCAAGGAAAGAAAATTCCAGGCAAGGCAAGGTAAGGGAAGGCAATGCAATTCTAGGCAAGGGAATTCCAGGCAAGGTAAGGCAATGCAACACAAGAAAATTTCAGGCAAGGAAATTCCTGACAATGCAAGGCAAGGCAATTCCAGGCAAGACAATTGCCAGAAAGGCAATTCCAGGCAAGGCAAGGCAAGCCAAGGCAAGGCAATTCCAGACAGGAAAATTTCAGCTAAGCAGGGTAAGACAATGCAAGAAAATTTCCAGAAAGGCATGAAAATTCTAAGCAAGGAAATTTCAGGCAAGGCAAGGCAAGACAATTCCAGGAAAGGCTAAGCCAGACAAGGTAGGGCAAGTCTAGGCAAAGCCATTTCAGGCAAGGCAAGGCATGGCAATTTATTTGAGGCAATTTCAGGCAAAGCAAAACAAGGCAAGGCTGGCCAATTCCAGGCAAGGTAATTTGAGGTTAAAAAAAACAAGGCAAAGCAGGGCAATTTCAGGCAAAGCAATTCGAAGCAAGGCAAGAAAGGGAAATTCCAAGCCAGGCAATTCGAAACAAGGCAAGAAAAGGCAAAAAAAGGGCAATTTCAGACAAACCAATTTCAAGCAATGCAAGTAAAGGCAATTAAAGGCAAGAAAACTCCAGACAAGGTAATTCCAGGCAAGGCAAAAAAAGACGATTTCAGGCAACGCAAGGTAAGAAAAGGCAATGCAATTCTAGGCAAGGCAATTCCAGGCAAGGCAAAGTAAGGCAAAACAAGGCAATTCCAGGCAAGGCAAGGCAGGGCAATTCCAGGCAGGGCAATTTTAGGGCAGGCAAGGCAAGGCAGGGTAATTCCTGACAAGGCAATTTGAGGTAAGGAAAGGTGAGGTAAAGCAGGGCAACCCCAGACAAGGCAATTTGAGGTAAAGCAAGGCAGGAAAATTTCAAGCAACGCAATTCGAGGCAAGGCAAGGGAAGGCAAAAAAAAAAAGGGAAATTTCAGACAAACCAATTTCAAGCAATGCAAGTAAAGGCAATTAAAGGCAAGAAAACTCCAGACAAGGTAATTCCAGGCAAGGCAAAAAAAGACAATTTCAGGCAACGCAAGGTAAGGAAAGGCAATGCAATTCTAGGCAAGGCAATTCCAGGCAAGGCAAAGTAAGGCAAAACAAGGCAATTCCAGGCAAGGCAAGGCAGGGCAATTCCAGGCAGGGCAATTTTAGGGCAGGCAAGGCAAGGCAGGGTAATTCCTGACAAGGCAATTTGAGGTAAGGAAAGGTGAGGCAAAGCAGGGCAACCCCAGACAAGGCAATTTGAGGCAAAGCAAGGCAGGAAAATTCCAAGCAATGCAATTCGAGGCAAGGCGAGGCAAGGCAAGGCAAAAAAGGGCAATTCCAGACAAGGCAATTTCAGTCAAGGCAATTTAAGGCAATTAAAGGCAAGACAACTTTAGACAAGGTAATTCCAGGCAAGGAAAGGAATAGCAATTTCAGGCAAAGCAAGGTAAGATAAGGCAATGCAATTCTAGGCAAGACAAGGTAAGGCAAAACAAGGCAATTCCAGGCAAGGCTAGGCAAGGAAGGGCAATTCCAGGCAGGGTAACTTCAGGCCAAGCAAGGCAAGGCAGGGTAATTTCTGACAAGACAATTTGAGGTAAGAAAAGGTGAGAGGAAGCAGGGCAACTCCAGACAAGGCAATTCGAGGCAGGGCAAGGCAAGACAAGGCAGAAAGGGCAATTTCAAGGAAGCCAATTTTAAACAAGCCCAAGCAAGGCAATTCCAGGCAAGGCAAGGCAAGACAAGGCAAAGCAATTCCAAACAAGATAATTTTACGCTAGGCAAAAAAAGGCAATTTAAGGCAAGTCAAGGTAAGGCAAGGCAATGCAAATCTAGGCAACGCAATTCCAGGTGAGGAACGACAAGGCAAGGCTATTTCAGGGAAGACAACCTCAGACAAAGCAAGTCAAGGAAATCTCAGGCAAGGCAACTTTAGGTAAAAGAGGGCAACACAATTCCAGGCAAGAAAATTCTAGGCAACGCAAAGCAATTCCAGTCAAGAAAACTTCTGGCAAGGCAAGTCAATACAAGGCAATTCCAGAAAAATAAATTCCAGGAAAGTCTAGGCAAGAAAATTGCAGGCAAGGCAAGGCAAGGCAAAACAATTCCAGGCAAAGCAAGGCAGGGCAACTGCAGGCAGGTCAATTTCAGTCAAGACAAGGCAACGCAGGGTAATTACATACAACACAAGGCAAGGAAAGAAAATTGTAGGCAAGGGAATTCCAGGCAAGGCGAGGTAAAGCAAGCCAAAGCAAGGCAATTTCAGACAGGGCAATTCCAGACTAGGCAAGGAAAGGCAATGGAAAAAAAATGCCCAGTAAGCCAAAAAAATTTCAGGCGGGGGGGGGACTCACAAGATGGCATCGTAGAAACCACTCAGGATTGCAGCTCTCAGTGAAGGCACAGAGTGAGTCCTAGCCACATTCTCAGATGGACCTTTTCTGCCCACAGAGCGTTGAAGGTCCCAGGTGTGGGAGAGACATGGGACGCTAGCACAGCCGGCCTGTGCAGCCGGCTCCTGCTGCCACTTCGGCCAGCACCGCAGCGGGACCCGGCACAAAACTCACTGGTCTGGGTGCCCTGTTAAACCGGAAATCTGAGATTTGGAAGGGCAGACTGGCATGTCTATCTGATTGAAAGGGACTTGGACAATGAGCCAAACCAGGAATTTCCTGGGAAGCGTGATTTGAGCCAGTGCAGTGGGCAGAAGCATGGGAGATCACACAGATCCCAGTGCCCTATCGGCAGGCTACTGGGGCGCCAGTGAGAAAGTCGACCTTTCAGCTTGGGGAGAGGAAGAGAGAGAGAGGACGGACTCTGAGGCAGGGAGCTGGGTGATTGGGATCGGCTGGTCTCACCCTTATGGGGACAAGCAGGGCAGCGACTGGAGGCACTTGGGGCTGAGAGTTTTGGTGCCAGCATCTAGGACGGTGCAGCCCAGTGAGGGAGAAGTGTCCGCCATTACTGAATCAATCCGCCCCTACTGAAGTACCGCCCAGGGCTGACGCAGCCTGCCATTGCTGAGGCAACCTGCCATAACAGAGAGACTCCGCCAGGAGGGGGGAGCACTCCACAGCAGAACAGAGCCCAGCAGCAACAAAGCGGACCCGTGGTAGCAGTGCAGAGCCCCAGCAGGCAAATAGTGAATAGACTGCCTTCTAGTGGGGCAGGACAGTGCAACAGATACTCATAAAGAAAGCCCCAACTCTCTGAGACAGAGCATCTAAGGGGGAAAAAAATAAAGGGTGGTGTTTTATGAGTTCAATTGCAGCAGACATAAACAACCTCCCAACAACCCTGAATGAACAACAGAGCTCACAGCTCAGCACCAGAGCTCCTATAAAGAACAAACCGTCTCCTAAAGCAGCTCCCTGACCCCTGTATATCCAAACAGTCACCCAAAGAAAAGGACAAATCAAACTGACATTTGGTGGGCATCATTCTGGAACAAAGACAGCAGCAGAAGAAACTGGTATCATCCCTCACAGATCTGCAGCTGCTACAGGTATAAACAGACAAGCAGGGCCTGGAGTGGACCTCAGCACTCATACAGAAGAGGGGCTAGACAATTAGAAGGAAAATTAAGTAACAGAAATACGTCATCATCAACAATCTCAGCATCCACACAGAGACCCAATTGAAAAAGCAGCAACTACTAAGACGACAGGCGGATAAATCCATAAAGATGGGAAGAAACCAGCGCAAAAAGGAGGAAAACACCCGAAACCAAAACACCTCACCTCCAAAAAAGGACCAAAACTCCTCACCAGCAAGGGAACAAAGCTGGACGGAGAATCAGTGTGACGAAATGACGGAATCAGACTTCAGAAAGTGGATAATGAGAAACTTCATTGAGCTAAAAGAACATGTTCTAAATCAGTGCAAAGAAACTAAGAATCTTGAAAAAAGATTTGAAAAAAGATTCGAGGAATTGATAACAAGAATGGACAACTTGGAGAGGAATATGAATGAATTAAAGGAGCTGAAAAACACAATACGAGAACTTTGTGAAGCATGCACAAGTTTCAACAGCCGAATTGACCAAGCAGAAGAAAGAATATCAGAAGTCAAAGATCAACTCAATGAAATAAAACGAGAAACCAAGATTAAAGAAAAAAGCACAAAACGGAATGAACAAAATCTCCAAGAAATGTGGGACTATGTGAAGAGACCCAACCTACATTTGATAAATGTACCAGAATATGATTAAGAGAATGAATCCAAGCTGGAAAACACTCTTCAGGATATTATACAGGAAAATTTCCCCAACCTAGCAAGACAGGTCAATACTCAACTCCAGGAAATACAAAGAACACCGCAGAGATACTCCGCAAGAAGAGCAACCCCAAGGCACATAATCGTCAGATTCACCAGGGTTGAAACGAAGGAGAAAATACTAAGGGCAGCCAGAGAGAAAGGTCTGGTCACCGACAAAGGGAAGCCCAAGAGACTCACAGCAGATCTCTCGGCAGAGACTCTACAAGCCAGAAGAGAATGGGGGCCAATATTAAACGTTCTTAAAGAAAAGAACTTTCAACCAAGAATTTCATATCCAGCCAAACTGAGCTTCATAAGTGAAGGAAAAATAAAATCCTTTATGAACAACAAGTACTCAAAGATTTTGTCACCACTAGGCCTGCTTTACAAGAGCTCCTGAAAGAGGCACTACACATAGAAACAACCAGTTCCAGCCATCCTAAAAGCATACCAAATGCTAAAGTCCATCAACAAAATGAAGAACGTACATGAAACAACGGGCAAAACAGCCAGCTAGCATCAAAATGGCAGTATCAAATTCACACATAACAATATTAACCCTAAATGTAAATGGGCTAAATGCACCATTCAAAAGACACAGACTGGCAAATTGGATAAAAAACCAAAACCCATCGGTGTGCTGTAACCAGGAAACCCACCTCACATGGAAAGATACACAAAGGCTCAAAATAAAAGGATGGAGGAAGATTTACCAAGCAAATGGACAGCAAAAAAAGCAGGAGTTGCAATTCTCGTCTCTGATAAAATAGATTTTAAAGCAACAAAGATCAAAAGGGACAAAGAAGGTCATTACATAATGGTAAAAGGATCGATACAACAAGAAGAGCTAACGATTCTAAATATATATGGACCCAATGTAGGAGCACCCAGATATATAAGGCAAGTTCTTAATGACTTACAAAGAGACTTAGACTCCCACACAATAATAGTGGAAGACTTTAACACTCCACTGTCAATAGCAGACAGGTCAACCAGACAGAAAATTAACAAGGATATCCAGAACTTGAACTCAGACCTGGAACAAGTAAACCTGATAGACATTTACAGAACTCTCCACCCCAAATCTACAGAATATACATTCTTCTCAGCACCACATCACACCTACTCCAAAATTGACCACATAATTGGAAGTAAAGCACTCCTCAGCAAATGCAAAACAACTGAAATCATAACAAACAGTCGCTCAGACCATAGTGCAATCAGGTTTGAACTCAGAATTCAGAAACTAACTGAGAATGGCACAGCTTCATGGAAACTGAACAACTGGCTCTTGAATGTTGATTCGATAAACAATGAAATGAAGTCAGAAATAAAGAAGTTCTTTGAAACCAACGAGAATGAACACACAACGTACCAGAATCTCTGGGACACATTTAAAGCAGTCTGTACGGGAAAATATAGCAATAAGTGCCCACATGAGAAGAGTGGAGAGATCCAAAATTGACACCCTATCGTAAAATTGAACGAGCTAGAGGAGCAAGATCAAAAAAGTTCAAAACCTAGCGGAAGACAAATTTAACTAAGATCAGAGCAGAACTGAAGGAGATAGAGACAAGAAAAGCCCTTCAAAAAATCAATAAATCTAAGAGCTGGTTTTTCGAAAAGATCAACAAAATAGACCACTAGCCAGACTGATAAAAAAGAAAAGAGAGACTAACCAAATAGATGCAATAAAAACGATAATGGGGAAATCACCACGGATTCCACAGAAATTCAAACCATCATCAGAGAATACTACAAACAACTCTATGCACATAAACTAGTAAAGCAGGAAAAAATGGATAAATTCCTGGATGCCTGTGTCCCCTGAAGCCTAAACCAGGAGGAAGCTGAAACTATGAATAGACCAATAACAAGGTCTGAAGTTGAGGCAGCAATTAAGAGCCTACCACACAAAAAAAGCTCAGGTCCAGATGGGTTCACAGCTGAATTCTACCAGACACAAAAAGAGGATCTGGTACCATTCCTTCTAAAACTATTCCAAATAATGCAAAAAGAGGGAACCCTTCCCAAATTATTTTATGAGACCAACATCATCCTGATACCAAAACCTGACAGAAACTCAACAAGAAAAGAAAACTTCAGGCCAATATCCATGATGAACATAGATGCAAAAATCTTCATTAAAACACTGGCAAACCGATTGCAACAGCACATTAAAAAAACTTATACATCATGAACAAGTAGGATTCATCCCGGGGATGCAAGGCTGGTTCAACATATGCAAGTCTATGAATGTAATTCACCACATAAACAGAAGCAAAAACAAAAACCACATGATTATCTCAATTGACACAGAGAAGACATTTGACAAAATTCAGCAGCCCTTTATGCAGAAAACCTCAATAAACTTGGTATTGATGGAACATATCTCAAAGTAATAAAAGCTATTTATGACAAACCAACAGCCAATATCATACTGAATGGCAAAAACTGGAAGCATTTCCTTTGAAATCCGGCACTAGACAAGGATGCCCTCTCTCACCACTCCTATTCAACATAGTACTGGAAGTTCTAGCCAGAGCAATCAGGCAAGAAGTGAAATAAAGGGTATTCAAATAGGAAAGGAGGAAGCCAAATTGTCTCTATTTGCAGACGACATGATAGTATATTAAGAAGACCCCATCACCTCAGCCCAAAAGCTCCTGCAACTGATAAGCAACTTCAGTGAAGTCTCAGGATATAAAATCAATGTGCAAAAATCACAAGCATTCCTATACACCAATAACAGACTTAAAGAGAACCAAATCAAGAACGAACTGACATTCACAATTGCTACATAGAAAATAAAATGCCTAGGAATACAACTCACAAGGAACATAAGGGTCCTGTTAAAGGAAAACTACAAACCACTGCTCAACGAAATAAGAGAGGACACAAAAAGATGGAGAAACATTCCATGTTCGTGGTTAGAAAGAATCATTATGGTGAAAATGGCTATACTGCCCAAAGTAATTTACACATTCAATGCTATCCCCATCAAACTACCATTGAATTTCTTCACAGAACTGGACAAAGCCACCATGAATTTCACATTGTTTATCCAATCAACATTCAAGAGCCAGTTGTTCAGTTTACATCAAGCTGTGCAGTTCTGAGTTATTTTCTGAATTCTGAGTTCCAACTTGATTGCACTATGGTCTGAGAGACTGTTTGTTATGATTTCTGTTGTTTTGCACTTGCTGAGGAGTGCTTTACTTCCAATTATGTGGTCAATTTTGGAGTAGGTGTGATGTGGTGCTGAGAAGAATGTATATTCTGTGGATTTGGGGTGGAGAGTTCTGTAAATGTCTATCAGGTTTGCTTGTTCCAGGTCTGAGTTCAAGTCCTGGATATCCTTGTTAATTTTCTGTCTGGTTGATCTGTCTGCTATTGACAGTGGAGTGTTAAAGTCTCCCACTATTATTGTGTGGGAGTCTAAGTCTCTTTGTAAGTCATTAAGAACTTGCCTTATATATCTGGGTGCTCCTACATTGAGTCCATATATATTTAGAATCGTTAGCTCTTCTTGTTGTATCGATCCTTTTACCATTATGTAGTGACCTTCTTTGTCCCTTTTGATCTTTGTTGCTTTAAAGTTTATTTTATCAGAGATGAGAATTGCAACTCCTGCTTTTTTTTGCTCTCCATTTGCTTGGTAAATCTTCCTCCATCCTTTTATTTTGAGCCTTTGTGTATCTTTGTGTGTGAGGTGGGTTTCCTGGATACAGCACACTGATGGGTTTTGGTTTTTTATCCAATTTGCCAGTCTGTGTCTTTTGATTGGTGCATTTAGCCCATTTACATTCAGGGTTAATATTGTTATGTGTGAATTTGATACTGCCATTTTGATGCTATCTGGCTGTTTTGCCCATTGGTTCATGTACATTCTTCATTTTGTTGATGGTCTTTAGCATTTGGTATGCTTTTAGGATGGCTGGAACTGGTTGTTTCTTTGTATGTGTAGTGCCTCTTTCAGGAGCTCTTGTAAAGCAGGCCTAGTGGTGACAAAATCTCTGAGTACTTGCTTGTTCTTGAAGGATTTTATTTTTCCTTCACTTATGAAGCTCAGTTTGGCTGGATATGAAATTCTGGGTTGAGAGTTCTTTTCTTTAAGGATGTTGAATATTGGCCCCCACTCTCTTCTGGCTTGTAGAGTCTCTGCCGAGAGATCTGCTGTGAGTCTGATGGGCTCCCCTTTGTGGGTGACCTGACCTTTCTCTCTGGCTGCCCTTAGTATTTTCTCCTTCGTTTCAACCCTGGTAAATCTGACGATTATGTGCCTTGGGATTGGTCTTCTTGCGGAGTATCTTTGTGGTGTTCTCTGTATTTCCTGGAGTTGAGTATTGACCTGTCTTGCTAGGTTGGGGAAATTTTCCTGGATAATATCCTGAAGAGTGTTTTCCAGCTTAGATTCATTCTCTTGATCACATTCTGGTACACCTATCAAACGTAGGTTGGGTCTCTTCACATAGTCCCACATTTCTTGGAGATTTTGTTCATTCCTTTTTGTGCTTTTTTCTTTAATCTTGGTTTCACGTTTTATTTCATTGAGTTGATCTTCAATTTCTGATATTCTTTCTTCTGCTTGGTCAATTCGGCTGTTGAAACTTGTGCATGCTTCACGAAGTTCTCGTGTTGTGTTTTTCAGCTCCTTCACTTCATTTATATTCCTCTCTAAGTTTTCCATTCTTGTTATCAATTCCTCGAATTATTTTTCAAATCTTTTTTCAAGGTTCTTAGTTTCTTTGCACTGATTTAGAACATGTTCTTTTAGCTCAATGAAGTTTCTCATTATCCACTTTCTGAAGTCTGATTCCATCATTTCATCACACTCACTCTCTGTCCAGCTTTGTTCCCTTGCTGGTGAGGAGTTCTGGTCCTTTTTTGGAGGTGAGGTGTTTTGGTTTCGGGTGTTTTTCTCCTTTTTGCGCTGGTTTCTTCCCATCTTTATGGATTTATCCGCCTGTCGTCTTAGTAGTTGCTGATTTTTCAATTGGGTCTCTGTGTGGATGCTGAGATTGTTGATGATGAAGTATTTCTGTTACTTAGTTTTTCTTCTAATGGTCTAGCCCCTCTGTTATATGAGTGCTGAGGTTTACTCCAGGCCCTGCTTGTCTGGGGTATACCTGTAGCAGCTGTGGAACAGTGAGGGATGATACCAGTTTCTTTTTCTGCTGTTTTTGTTCTAGAATGATGCCCGCCAAATGTAAGTCGGATTAGTCCTTTTTTGGGGTGACTCTTTGGATATACAGCGGTCAGGGAGCTGCTTGAGGAGACGGACTGTGCTTTATAGGAGCTCCAGTGCTGAGCTGTGAGCTCTGTTGTTCATTCAGGATTGTTGGGAGGTTGTTTATATCTACTGCAACGGAACTCATAAAATACCAACCTTTTTTTCCCCCCTTAGATGCTTTGTCTCAGGGAGTTGGGGCTTTTTTTATGAGTATCTGTTGCACTGTCCTGCCCCACTAGGAGGCAGTCTATTCACTATTTGCCTGCCGGGGCTCTGCACTGCTAGCGCGGGTCCGCCCTGTTGCTGCTGGGCTCCGTTTTGCTGTGGAGCGCTTTCCCCTCCTGGCGGAGTCTCTCTGTTATGGCAGGTTGCCTCGGCAATGGCAGGCTGCATCAGCCCTGGGCGGTACTTCACTAGGGGCGAATTCTGTCAGTAGTGTCGGACGCTTCTCCTTCATGGGGCTGCACTGTCCTAGTTGCCGGCAGTAAAACTCTCAGCCCTGAGTGCCTCCAATCACCACCCTTCTTGTCCTCGTGAGGGATGGACCCGCCAAGCTCGATCACCCAGCTCCCTGCCTCAGAGTCTGTACTCTCTCTTTCTCTCTTTCTCTCCCCAAGTTGAAAGGTCGACTCTCTCACTGGCACACCAGTAGCCTTCTGATAGGGCACTGGGATTTGTGCGATCTCCCGTGCCACTGCCCACTGCACTGGCTCAGATCACGCTTCCCAGGAAACTCCTGGTCTGGTTCATTGTCCAAGTCCTGTTCAATCAAATGGACATGCCAATCTGTCCTTCCAAATCTCAGATTGCCGGTTTAACAGGGCACCCTGACCAGTGAGTTTTGTGCTGGGTTCCGCTGCAGCACCGGCTAAAGAAGCCAGGTGAGCCAGCTGCTCTAGCCGGCTGTACTAGCGTCCTGTGTCTCTCCCACATCTGGGACTTTCAACACTCTGTGGGTAAAAAAGGTCCATCCGAGAATGCAGCTAAGACTCACCCTCTGTGCCTTCACTGGGAGCTGCAATCCTGAGTCGCTTCTATGATGCCATCTTGCAAAGGCCTGCTGTAAAATACTCTTCAGGATATTACCCAGGAAAATTTCCCCAACATAGCAAGGCAGGCCAATACTCAACTCCAAAATATACAGAGAAAACCACAAAGATACTCTGCAAGAAGAGCAATGCCAAGGCACATAATCACCAGATCCACCAGGGGTAATATGAAGGAGAAAATACTAAGGGCTGCAAGTAAGAAAGGTCGGATCATGCACAAAGGGAAGCTCATCATACTCACAGTAGATCTCTCAGCAGAGACTCTACAAGCCAGAAGAGAGTGGGGGACAATATTCAACATCCTTAAAGAAAAAAATTTGCAACCGAGAATTTCATATCCAGCCAAACTGAGCTTCCTAAGTGAAGAAAAAATAAAATCCTTCACGAACAAGCAAGTACTTAGAGATTTTGTCACCACTAGGCCTGCTGTACAAGAGCTCCTGAAAGAGGCACTACACATAGAAAGAAACAACCAGTACCCGCCATCCTAAAAGCATACCAAATGCTAAAGAGCATCAACAAAATGAAGAATATACATGAACCAATGGATAAAACAGCCAGCTAGCATCAAAATGGCAGTACCAAATTCACACATAACAATATTAAACCTAAATGTAAATGGGCTAAATGCACCAATCTAAAGACACAGACTGGCAAATTGAATAAAAAACCAAAACCCATCAGTGTGCTGTATCCAGGAAACCCATCTCACATGCAAGCATATAAAAAGGCTCAAAATAAAGGAATGGAGGAAGATTTACCAAGCAAGTGGAGAGCAAAAAAAAGAAGAAATTACAATTCTCATCTCTGATAAAATAGACGTTAAAGCAACAAAGATCAAAAGAGACAAAGAATGTCATTACATAATGGTAAAGGGATCAATACAACAAGAAGAGCTAACGGTCCTAAATATATATGAACCCAATGCAGGAGCACCAGATGTATAAGGCAAGTTTTTAATGACTTACATAGAGACTTAGACTCCCACATAATAAGAGTGGGAGACTTTAACACTCCACTGTCAATAGCAGACAGATCAACCAGACAGAAAATTAACAAGGATATCCAGGACTTAAACTCAGACCTGAAACAAGCAAACCTGAAAGACATTTACAGAACTCTTCACTGAAAATCCACAGAATATACATTTTTCTCAGCACCACATCACACCTACTCCAAAATTGACCACATAATTGTAAGTAAAGCACTCCTCAGCAAATGCAAAACAACTGAAATCATAACAAACAGTCTCTCAGACCATAGTGCAAACAAGGTAGAACTCATAATTCAGAAACTAACTCAGAACCGCACACCTTCATGGAAACTGAACAACTGGCTCTTGAATGTTGATTGGATAAACAATGAAATGAAGGCAGAATTAAAGAAGTTCTTCAAAACCAACGAGAATGAAGACACAACATTACAGAATTTCTGAGACACATTTAACGCAGTCTGTAGAGGAAAATATATAGCAATAAGTGCCCACATGAGAAGAGTGAAGAGATCCAATGTTGACAACGTACCGTTAAAATTGAAAGAGCTAGAGAAGCAAGATCAAAAAAGCTCAAAACCTAGCCGAAGACAAATAATAACTAAGATCAGAGCAGAACTGAAGGAGATAGAGACAGGAAAAACCCTTGAAAAAATCAATAAATCCAAGAGCTGGATCACCAAGATAGACAGACCACTAACCAGACTTATAAAAAAGAAAAGGGAGAACAACCAAATAAATGCAATAAAAAAAGATAAAGAGGAAATCACTACAGATTTCACAGAAATTCAAACCATCATCAGAGACTACTACAAACCACTCTAAGCACATAAACTAGTAAACCAGGAAGAAATGGATAAATTCCTGGACATCTGTGTCCTCTGAAGACTAAACCAGGAGGAAGACGAAAGTATGAATAGACCAAAAACAAGGTCTAAAGTTGAGGCAGCAATTAAGAACGTGCCACACAAATAAAGCCCAGATCGAGATGAGTTCACAGCCGAATTCTACCAGACACACAAAAAGGATCTGTTACCATTCCTTCTGAAACTATTTGAAATAATTCAAAAAGAGGGAACCCTTCCCAAATCATTTTATGAGACCAACATCATCCTCATACCAAAACCCAGCAGAAACTCAACAAGAATAGAAAACTTTAGGCCAATATAAATGATGAACATAGAACAAAAAATCTTCAATAAAATACTGGCAAACTGATTGCAACAGCACATTAGAAATCTTATGCATCGTGATCAACTAGGATTCATCCCAGGGATGCAAGGCTGATTCAACATACGCAAGTCTATAAATGTAATTCACCACATAAATAGAACCAAAAACAAAAACCACAGGATTATCTCAATTGACGCAGAGAAGGCATTTGACAAAATTCAACAGCACTTTATGCTAAAAAGCATCAATAAACTTGGTATGGATGGAACACATCTCAAAGTAATAAAAGCTATTTATGACAAACCAACAACCAATATCATGCCTAATGGGCAAAAACTGGAAGCATTCCCTTTGAAATCTGGCACTAGACAAGAATGCCCTCTCTCGCCACTTCTATTCAACATTGTACTGGAAGTTCTAGTCAGAGCAATCAGGCAAGAAAAAGAAATAAAGTGTATTCAAATAGGAAAGGTGGAAGCCAAATTGTCTCTATTTGCAGACGATATGATAGTATACCTAGAAGACCCCATTATCTCAGCCCAAAAACTCCTTAAACTGATAAGTAAATGCAGCAAAGTCTCAGGATACAATATTAATGTGCAAAAGTCACAATCATTCCTATACACCAATAACAGACTAAAAGAAATCCATATCAAGAGGGACCTGCCATTCACAATTGCTACAAACAAAATAAAACACCTAGGAATACAACTCACAAGGAATGTGAGGGATCTCTTTAAGGAAAACTACAAACCACTCTTCAACAAAATAAGAGAGGACACAAACAGATGGAGATATATTCCATGTTCATTATTAGGAAGAATCAATATCGTGAAAATGGCTATACTGCCATAAGTAATTTACACAATCAATGGTATCCCCATCCAACTACCATTGAATTTCTTTGCAGAATTGGAAAAAAAACACCATGAACTTCATATTGAATTAAAAGAGAGCCCGCATAGCCAAGTCAATTCTAAGCAAAAAGAACACAGCGGGAGGCATCACACT
The DNA here is from genome assembly GCA_031835075.1 of Saguinus oedipus. NCBI lineage: Eukaryota > Metazoa > Chordata > Mammalia > Primates > Cebidae > Saguinus > Saguinus oedipus. Next base: position 21,021,079 of record CM063181.1, read on the forward strand.
ACCAGAATTCAAACTATACTACAATGCTACAGTAATCAAAACAGCATGGTACTGGTACAAAAACAGAGACATAGACCAATGGAACAGAACAGAGGCACTGGAGGCAACACAACATATCTACAACCATATAATCTTTGATAAACCAGACAAAAACAAGCAATGGAAAAAAAATTCCCTGTTTAATAAATGGTGTTGGAAAAACTGGCTAGCCATGTGCAGAAAGCAGAAACTGGACCCCTTCCTGACATCTTACACTACAATTACCTTTAGATGAATTAAAGACTTATACATAAATCCTGGTACCATAAAAACCCTACAAGAAAATCTAGGCAAAACCATTCAGGACATAGGAGTAGGCAAGGACTTCATGACCAAAACACCAAAAGCATTGGCAACAAAAGCCAAAATAGACAAATGGGACCTAATGAAACTCCACAGCTTCTGCACGGCAAAAGAAACAGTCACTAGAGTGAATCAGCAACCATCAGAATGGAAAAAAATCTTTGCAGTTTACCCATCTGACAAAGGGCTGATATCCAGAATTTACAAAGAACTCAAACAGATTTACAGGAAATAAACAAACAAGCACATTCATAAATGGGAAAAGGATATGAACAGACACTTTACAAAAGAAGACATACATCAGGCCAACAAACGCATGAAAAAATGCTCATCATCACTGGTCATTAGAGAGATGCAAATCAAAACCACACTGAGATACCATCTCACACCAGTTAGAATGGCGATCATTAAAAAATCTGGAGACAACAGATGGTGGAGAGGATGTGAAGAAATAGGAACACTCTTACACTGTTGGTGGGAGTGTAAATTAGTTCATCCATTGTGGAAGACAGTGTGGCAATTCCTCAAGGACCTAGAAATAGAAATTCCATGTGACCCAGCAATCCCATTACTGGGTATATATCCAAAGGAATATAAATCTTTCTACTATAAGGACACATGCATACGAATGTTCATTGCAGCACTGTTTACAATAGCAAAGACCTGGAACCAACCCAAATGCCCATCGATGATAGACTGGGATGGGAAAATGTGGCACATATACACCATGGAATATTATGCAGCAATCAAAAATGATGAGTTTGTGTCCTTTGTAAGGACATGGATGAATCTGGAGAACATAATTCTCAGCAAACTGACACAAGAATAGAAAAGGTAATACCTCATATTCTCACTCATAGGCGGGTGAGAAAAATGAGAACACAAGGACACAGGGAGAGGGTCTACTACACACTGGGGTCTATTGGGTGGAATGGAGGAAGGTCAGCGGGGGGGATCTGGGGAGGTATAACCTGGGGATAAATGCCAAGTGTGGGTGAATGGGAGGAAGGCAGCAAAACACACTGCCATGTGTGTACCTATGCAACTATCTTGCACATTCTGCACATGTACCCCAAAACCTGAAATGCAGTAAAAATTTAAAATTAAAAAAATAATAATAATGGAGAAAAAGGGAAAAAAAAGTCAAACAGATCAGTGTGTACAACTGTAAAATAATGAAATGCCGGATGACTCCATTTCCCACCCTGTATTTCTTTACGATGTACTGTTTGCCACTTGTCACTCAGGTTGTTGTGCAATAGTGCGTTATTGGCTTATGACAACACCGACCTCCTGGGTTCAAGCCATTTTCCCACCGCAGCCTCCCATGTAACTGGTGTTGCAGGTGTCCACACAACCATGCTCTGCTAAGTCTCTGTTATTTTCGTTATTGTTTTTTTTTTTTTTACCTCAGTTCTATCTGTATTTGATTTCTACGAAACAGCCAGAACAGCAAAAAAAAAAAAAAAAAAAATACGTAGCACTGCACACGTTTGCGTGTCATTTTTGTGTGGCGTCCATGCCGGGCTTCTGTGTGGGATCTCAATTTTAGTGTAGTTGCTACCGAAGCGAAAACATGTCATGAACATCTCAGCTTTTTTTCTCTGTTTTTATGTTTTTTATAGGAAGCGGGTTATGCTGTGTTGTTCTAGGCCTGTCTCTAACCTGTGACCTCAGGATCTACTCGCCTTGGACTTCCAAAGTGTTGCAATTACAGGCATAATCCACTGAGCCCAATTCAGGTTTTTTTTTTTTCGTTTTGATGAAGGGGTTATACCATTTTGGTCAGGCCAGTCTCGAACCCGAAACCTTAGGTTATCTGCCCACCTTGGTCTTCAAAGCACATGGATGACAGGCTTCCATGAGCCACCATCCACAGCCGGTCAACTTTATTGTTAAAAAAAATCAGAGAGACTTGGCCGGGTGCTGTGACTCACGCCAGCAATCCTAGCACTTTTGGAGGCCAAGGTTGTTTTATCACAAATTTAGGAGATCAAGACTATCTTCATTTCCCGTATGTCACCCAGAGGGGCCGCCTGTCCTCCAGCAACTCTTTCACGCCTCTTGGGGTCTCAGGGCTCCACCTATAGCTGCAGCCATCACCCCAGAACCTTCTTCTGACCCACACGGAAGGTAGACCCTACCCCTCTGACATCCACCAGTCCCACATGGGCAGATCACCATTGGGTAACAAAGCCAAGGCACACACCAGTGGGATGCAGACACCATCCCACAGTGGCTGGGGTAACACCTTACAAGGCAGAGCCTGCTTGATTTTTATACTGGTCCACCCCAGCGGGGCCAAAAAGACTTTCAAAGAGGAAGTATCAGCAGGTGGCTATGGCGAAGGAGCACACACGCAGTGCCTGTGCTCATGAGGGCAGGGGCACGAGAGCAAGCCAGGAGCTCAGGAAGAAACCTTGGGCACAGCCGGGCCACTTGGGAAATACGACTGCATCACGCCAAAGCAACAGACACAATGATGGTCCCATGGTTCTCCTACCTGGGATCCCAGCTGGCCCTTTGCACTGCTTCAGAGACCCCTTGTGGGACCCGGGCCCCACCTCTGGTGGCCCTGAAGAAACCCCAGCCACAAGCCCAACACCAGGGCAATATGCCCAGAATCTCATCCATCCCTAACCCAGTCTCACTCTGGGTGACTGACACGCCCCATTATGGGGACACATTTCTGGACCCAGGTGGCCTGGCCCATTGCCCCACACACAGCATGGTCATTGGCACCTGCCACGGCTAGGCATGGGAGAGAGCAGAAAGCCGGCTTGCAGCAGAAGTGGGTCACGCACCAGATGGAACACCACGTGCACCCAGCATTCAAGCAAGGACCTCCTCAACAGCTAGGACGCAGGGCCCAGCCTGTTGTGACCCTCCCCAACTCAGAAGGGAAAGGCACTTAGCACAGTAGAAGACAAGCAGCACAAGATCCCCAGCATGCTGACCAGCAGACCCTTCTACTTCCCATCACCAAGAGGGAACTCTGCTTACACGTGAACGAATCCAATCGCTACCACAATACAGAGAAGCAGCAGGCCAGGGGAGCTCGGTATCTTAAGGCACACCTCTCAGATTGCTAGAAGATTTTCTCAACAGGTGCAGGTCAGACTCCACTACCCATCAGTTGCCTTTTATTGGGCCACCCATGAAAGTGCTCACGGACACCTGGGGAAGGGTGGGATGCAGTCTATGGTGAGAGGAGGAAAACCCGAAGCACCCCAACCCCACATGGGAGGGGTGCACCTCCCTCAACCACTTCAGTGATACCCCCAGACGAGCTGAGCTTTTCGTCAGTACCCACACACAGACCCCGAGGCAGCAACCAGAGTATGGGGCTGAAGTGGTGGAAATGACAATCCCGCTCGGCCTCAGACACCTGAGGGACAACCCAGAGCGCTCCAGGAGCACCACAGAGGCCAAAGAGGAGCCAGCACTTGCACCACCCCAACAAAGGGCAGCACGACATGCCATCAGGTAAGCCCCCATTGCCATGGAGAGGGGCCACTGATGCAGGGCAATGACCACAGGAAGTGACAGCAAAGGATGCCTCCTGCATCAGAGAACTTTGCCACCTTCACCAGGCATTGAGTGAGAAAGCACAGTGAGGTTGGGCCAGATCCCCTACCCCTACACCTCCTGACACAATCCCCACAGGAGGGGAGAGAAAAGGCAAGGAGCCTCCATGGGTGGGACGAGAATAACGGTACCATCCCCTGTGAATATCCGTCACTCACCCACTGCAAATTGTTTGCAGCCCAGGAGAGTGTGACATCACCACATTGATTGGAAAAAGACCCAGAGAAGAGCAATGGGGGTCAGCCTTATTAAAACCACCGAGCTGACCAGTCTGCAGTTGGCCAGCCCTGCTCTGGGGAAGAGATGGTGGACAACCCCAGGGGAGAGGAGGATGCCTGACACATATGGCATGGAGCCAACAGGGTGGGGTTGTCATGACCGCCCCAGGTGCCCACAGCTGGGAGTACACACACAGGCAGAGGGGAGCCCACCCACATCGACCTTTCCCCACCAAACCCAGGAGGGTCAGAGGAGACCCCAGCCCAGGGCAGCCCCAGGGAGTTGGGACACTCAGGCAGACGCACAGGAGATGAGGCACAGGGGCCCCAGCTGGCAGCTCAAGCAAGAGCAGGCCAGGCTAGCAAGGTCACCGGTAGACCAGAGAACCCCCGCATGCATTTAGAGGCCCAACTTCTCCAGCGAAAAGTCGCCAGAAAACAGTGTGTCAGCAATAAACTGGTGGCCCAAAATGCCAACTCAGAGTGCAAGATATACCCCACCCAGGGGGCAGGGGGTCGAGTCAATGGCCACATTGCTGACTCAGAAATGTGCGACATGGACATCTGTCCCCAAAAAGGTCACCATTGCAGCCAGACACGGAGCATCCAGGGCCATCTGGTCGACACCAAGACAGGAGCAGCAGTGGGGCCAAGGATGTCCTCCAGGACACCAGTGCCACACAGAAACTGGCCCGTGCATCCAGATCAAGACTCCTTTGGCCATCCCCTCACACACGAGGGCCACACGAAAGGCTGAAGGTGCTCAGGGACCACTCTGACTACAAACGCGGACTTGGAAGAAAAGTGTCACAGCAGATGGACTGCGTCTGGGTGCAGCACCCTGAAAGGATGGCTCAGGACGGCCACTGACTCCCCATGGGGACTTGAAAAAGAAATTCGGTGGATGCCTCAGTTGGCCAGGGCCCATGCAAGCCCGCGACAGTGCCGGGGAAGGGCATCCCCAGTTAAATGAGCCATGCACAGAGGGTTGCTGCGGGTCGCGGGTCAAGCCTCGGGAGCTACTGCATGCTGGTCGACCAGCCCAGGCAGCCCTCACACCACTCTCAGGCCTGGAAACTCAGCAACAGCCTGCCCCTGTATAGGCCTGCACACCCGAGTTCTGACTCAAGTGACTCTCCAGAGCCCTGGTTCCACAGGGACAGCCCCGCTGATGGCCGCAGGCTTTCCGCAGCACTGCCTAGCTCACAGCAGAAGTGGTCCCCTCCCTCGGCAGCTGCCACTGGTGCTCCAGAAGCCAATAGAACTATACAAAAGTGGCCGCCAGTTGGAGTTCGACAATGGGTGACAACCATTTCCAAACCTGTCACAAAGACAGATTCAGATGGCAGGGTGGCTGGCGGACTGCAAAACCGAAAGTCTTCCCGTGGCTGGAAACACAGCCCCTCCATCCCAACCCAAAAAAACCGTCCTCCAAACGTGTCTCTGTGTAAACCAAAATAGACTCAAAAGACAAGCCCATGACGTGTGGGTGTTTGGAGATGCATCTCGGAGCTAGAAATAACACACAGGACTCGGTCGCAAGTCGTTCAGGTGACAGAGAGACACAGAATAAAGACACATTCACAATCCACACGGTAGGGGGAAGTGAGAGAGGAGATAGATAAAAGAGACATGGAGGAATGAGGGAGGGAAGAAAAAAGCAGGGAGGGTGGAGGAAGGAGATAGAGAAAACAGAGGGACAGAATTTTAAAAATCTAAGAATACATATAATGAAAGAGAGGTGGAAAATGAAGAAAGATAAAAAAATGGGAAAAAAGATGAAGGAAAGAAGGGCAAAAGAAGAATAAAGTAGAAAAGGCAAAGAAAGAAAGAAAAAGGAAAGGAACAGAAAAAAAGAAAGAAGGAAGGGAGGAAGAAAGAAAAGAAAAAGAAAAAACAAACAAAGAAGAAAAGAAGAAAGAAAGAAGAGGCTAATGCCCTATTTGGTGTTATCCCACCTGCATCCAGGTGAAAAAAAAAAGAAAAGAAAGAAAGGAAGAAAGAAAAAGAAAATAGAGAAAATAAAACTCTGTACTCAACATAATCTTGCCTGGCAACAGAGCAAGGCTCTATCTAGAAAGACAGAAAGAGAGAAAGAAAGAGCAAGAGAAAGAAAAAAAGACAGACAGACAGAAATAAAGAAAGAAAAAGCGAGGGGAGGGGTTCCAAAATGGCGCCATAGAAACAACTCAGGATTGCAGCTCTCAGTGAAGACTCAGAGGGTGAGTCCTAGCTGCATTTTCAGACGGACTTTTGTTGCCCACAGAACTGGCAAAATCCCAGGTGTAGGAGACACACAGGAGAGCAGCACAGCCCGCTTGCGTGGCCGTTTTGCCGGCGCCGTGCTGTGGGGAAGTGGCAGCCCACACAAAGTTCACTAGTCTGGGTGCCCTGTTAAACCGGCAATCTGACTTTTGGGAGGGCAGATTGACATGTCCATTTGATTGAATGGGACTTGGATGGTGAGCCAGTCCAGGAGATTCCTGGGAAGAGTGATCTGTGCTGGTGCAGTGGGCCACCACAGGAGAGATCACACGGATCCCAGTGGCCAATCAGCAGGCGCCTGGGGTGCCTGTGAGAGAGTCAACCATTCAATTTAGAAAGAAAAAGAGAGAGAGGAGAAACTCTGAGGCAGAGAGCAAGGTGATCAGGCTCGGCAGGTCTCACCCTCACAAAAACAAGCAGTGCGGCGATTCAAGGCGATTGGGGTTGAGAGTTTTGCTCTGTGGTCAGCTGAATCCAGGACAGTGCAGCTCGGTGGAGGAGGGGCGTCTGCCACTACGGATGCAATCCACCCCTACTGAGGTACCGCCCACTGCTGACGCAGCCTGCCGTTGCTGAGGCAACCAGCCATAACAGGAGACGCTGCCAACAGGGCGGGGTGGACCACAGTAGAACGAAGCCCTGTGGCAGCAGGATGGACCCGCGTTAGCAGAGCGGAGCTCCAGCAGGCAAATAGTGAATAGATTGCCTCCTAGCTGGGAAGGACAGTGCAACAGATACTCATAAAGAAAGCCCAACTCCCTGAGACAGAGCATCTGAGAAAAAAAAGGGGGGTTTTATAAGTTCTGCTGCAGCAGACACAAACAGATTCGCCCAGCAACCCTGAATGAAAAACAGAGCTTACAACTCAGCACTGGAGCTTCTATAAAGTACAGACCATCTCCTCAAGCAGCTCCCTGACCCCTCTATATACAAAGAGCCACCTCAAAAAAGGACTCATCAGACTGACATTTGGTGGGTATCATTCTGGGACAAAGATAGCAGAAGAAAAAACTGGTAGCATCCCTCACTTTTCCGCAGCTGCTACAGGTATACCCCAGACAAGCAGGGCCTGGAGTGTAACTCAGCACTCGTACAGCAGAGGGGCTAAACAGTTAGAAGGAAAACTAAGTAACAGAAATACTTCATAATCAACAATCTGGGCATCCACTCAGAGACCCAATCAAAAAGGCAGCAACTACTAAGACGACAGATGGATAAATCCACAAAGATGTGAAGAAACCAGCGCAAAAAGGAGGAAAACACCCGAAACCAAAACACCTCACCTTCTACATAGGACAAAAATCCTCAATGGCAAGGGAACAAAGCTGGACGGAGAATGAAAGTGACGAAATGACGGAATCAGACTTCAAAAAGTGGATAATGAGAAACTTCAGTGAGCTAAAAGAACATGTTCTAAATCAATGCAAAGAAGCTACGAACCTTGAAAAAAGACTTGAAAAAAGATTCGAGGAAATGATAACAAGAATGGACAACTTAGAGAGGAATATGAATGAATTGAAGGAGCTGAAAAACACAAGACCAGAACTTCGCGAAGCATGCAAAGTTTAAACAGCCGAATTGAACAAGCAGAAAAAAGAATATCAGAAGGCGAAGATCAACTCAATGAAATAATATGAGAAACCAAGATTAGAGAAAAAAGCGCAGAGGAATGAATAAAATGTCCAAGAAATTTGGGACTATGTGAAGAGACCTAACCTACGTTTGATAGGTGTACCAGAATGTGATGAAGAGAATAAATCCAAGCTGGAAGACACTCTTCAGAATATTATCCACAAAAATTTTCCCAACCTAGCAAGGCAGAACAAAACTCAACTTCAGGAAATACAGAGAACACCACAAAGATATTCTGCAAGAAGGCACATAATCGTCAGATTCACCAGGGTTAAATAGAAAAAAAAAATACTAAGGGCAGCCAGAGAGAAGGGTCGGATCACCCACAAAGGGAAGCCAATCAGACTCAGCAGATCTCTTGGCAAAAGCTCTACAAGCCAGAAGAGAGTGGGGGCAAATATTCAATATCCTTAAAGAAAAGAACTTTCAAACGAGAATTTCATATCCAGCCAAACTGAGCTTCATAAGTGAAGGAAGAATAAAATATTTTGCGAACAAGAAAGAACTCAGAGATTTTGTCACCACCAGGCCTGCTTTACAAGAGCTCCTGAAAGAGACACTACACATAGAAAGAAATAACAAGTAGTAGCCACGCTAAAAACATACCAAATGCTAAAGAGCATCAACAAAATGAAGAATCTCCATCAACCAAGCGACAAAACAGTCAGATAGCATCAAAATGGCAATATCAAACTCACACATAACAATATTAACTCTAAATATAAATGGGCTAAATGCACCAATCAAAAGACACAGACTGGCAAATTGGATTAAAAAAAACCTATCGGTGTGCTGTATCCAGGAAACCCATCTCACATGCAAAGATTCACAAAGGCTCAAAATAAAGGGATGGAGGAAGATTTGCCAAGCAAATGGACAGCAAAAAAAATTAGGAGTTGCAATTCCCATCTCTGATAAAATAGACTTTAAAGCAACAAAGATCAAAAGAGACAAAGAAGGTCATTACATAATGGTAAAAGGATCGATACAACAAGAAGAGCTAACAATGCTAAATATATATGGACCTAATACAGGAGCACCCAGATATATAAGGCAAGTTCTTAATGACTTACAAAGAGACTTACACTCCCACACAATCATTGTGGGAGACTTTAACACTCCACTGTCAATATCAGACAGATCAACCAGACAGAAAATTAATAAGGATATTCAGGGCTTGAACTCAGACCTGGAACAAGCAAACCTGAGAGACATTTACAGAACTCTCCATCCCAAATCCACATAATATACATTCTTCTCAGCACCACATCACACCTACTCTAAAATTGATCACATAATTGGAAGTAAAGAACTCCTCAGCAAATGGAAAACAACGGAAATCATAACAAACCGTCTCTCAGACCATAGTGCAATCAAGTTAGAACTCAGAATTCAGAAACTAACTCAGAACAGCACAGCTTTATGGAAACTGAACAAGTGGCTCTTGAATGTTGATTGGATAAACAATGAAATGAAGGCAGAAATAAAGAAGTTCTTCAAAACGGAAGAGAACAAAGACACAATATACCAGAATCTCTGGGACACATTTAAAGCAGTCTGTAGAGGAAAATATATAGCAATAAGTGCCCACATGACAAGAGTGGAGAGATCCAAAATTGACACCCTATCATCAAAATTGAAAGAGCTACAGGAGCAAGATCAACAAAACTCAAAACCTAGGCGAAGACAAGAAATAACTAAGATCAGAGGAGAACCGAAGAGGATAGAGACACAAAAAACCCTTCAAAAAGTCCATAAATCCAAGAGCTTGTTTTTCAAAAAGATCAAAAAAATAGACAGACCACTAGCCAGACTGATAAAAAAGAAGAGAGATAAAAACCAAATAGATGCAATAAAAAAAAATTAAGGAGAAATCACCACAGATTCCACAGAAATTCAAACCATCATCAGAGAATACTACAAACAACTGTATGCACATAAACTAGTAAACCAGAAAAAAATGGATAAATTTCTGGACACCTGTGTCCTCCCAAGCCTAAACCATGAGGAAGTCAAAACTATGAATAGACCAATAACAAGGTCTGAAGTCGAGGGAGCAATTAAGAGCCTACCACACAAAAAGAAGAACTGGTCCAGATGGGTTCAGAGCCGAATTCTACCAGACACACAAAGAGGAGCTGGTACCATTCCTTCTGAAATTATTCCAAATAATCCAAAAAGAGGAAACCCTTCCCAAATCATTTTATGAGACCAACATCATCCTGATACCAAAACCTGGCAGAGACTCAGCAAGAAAAGAAAACTTCAGGCCAATATCCATGATGAACATAGATGCAAAAATCTTCAATAAAATACAGGCAAACCGATTGCAACAGCACATTAAAAAGCATATTCATCATGATCAAGTAGGATTCATTCCGAGGATGCAAGCCTGGTTCAACATATGCAAATCTATAAACGTCATTCACCACATTAAAAGAACCAAAAACAAAAACCACATGATTATCTCAATTGACACAGAGAAGGCATTTCACAATATTCAACAGCACTTTATGCTAAAAACTCTCAATAAATTCGGTTTGGATGGAACATATCTCAAAGTAATAAAAGCTATTTATGACAAACCGATAGCCAATATCATACTTAATGGGCAAAAACTGGAAGCATTCCCTTTGAAATCCAGCACCAGACAAGGATGCCCTCTCTCACCACTCCTATTCAACATAGTACTGGAAGTTCTAGCCAGAGCAATCAGGCAAGAAAAAGAAATAAAGGATATTCGAATAGAAAGGGAGGAAGCCACATTGTTTCTATTTGAAGACGACATGATAGTATACCTAGAAGACCCCATCACCTCAGCCCAAAAACTGAAACTGATAAGCAACTTCAGCAAAGTCGCAGATTATAAAAACAACGTGCAAAAATCACAAGCATTCCTATACACCAATAATAGACTTAAAGAACCAAATCAAAAATGAACTGCCATTCACAATTGCTACAAAGAAAATAAAATACCTAGGAATACAACTCACAAGGAATGTAAGGGACCTCTTTAAGAAAAACTACAAACCACTGCTCAAGGAAATAAGAGAGGACACAAACAGATGGATAAACATTCCATGTTCATGGTTAGGAAGAATCAATATCGTGAAAATGGGTATACTGCCCAAAATAATTTACAGAATCAATGCTATCCCCATGAAGTGCCCATTGAGTTTCCTCAGAGAACTGGAAAAAACCACCATGAACTTCATATGGAACCAAAAGGGAACCCAAATACCCACTTAATTCTAAGCAAAAAGAACACAGCGGGAGGCATCACACTACCAGACTTCAAACTATACTGCAAGGCTACAGTAATCAAAACAGCATGGTACTGGTACCAAAACAGAGATATAGACCAATGGAACAGAACAGACGCATCAGAGGCAAATCAGCGTATCTACAACCATATAATATTTGATAAACCAGACAAAAACAAGCAATGGAGAAAGGATTTTCTGTTTAACAAATGGTGTTGGGAAAACTGGTTAGCCATGTGCAGACAGCAGAAACTGGACCCCTTCCTGACACCTTACACTAAAATTAACTTCGTATGGTTTAAAGCCTTAAACATAAAACCTGGTACCATAAAAACCCTACAAGAAAATCTAGGCAAAACCATTCAGGACATAGGAGTAGGCAAGGACTTCATGACCAAAACACCTAAAGCATTGGCAACAAAAGCCCAAATAGACAAATGGAACCTAATCAAACTCCATAGCTTTTGCACAGCAAAAGAAACAGTCACTAGAGTGAATCGGCAACCAACAGATTAGGAAAAAATCTTTGCAGTTTACCCAACTGACAAAGGGCTGATATCCAGAATTTACAAAGATCACAAACAGATTTACAGGAAAAAAAACAAACAAGCCCATTCAAAAATGGGCAAAGGATATGAACAGACACTTTACAAAAGAAGACATACATGAGGCCAACAAACACATGAAAAAATGCTCATCAACACTGGTCATTAGAGAGATGCAAATAAAAACCACCTTGAGATGCCATGTCATGCCAGTTAGAATGGTGATCATTAAAAAATGTGGAGACAACAGATGCTGGAGAGGATGTGGAGAAATAGGAACACTCTTACACTGTTGGTGGGAGTGTAAATTAGTTCAACCATTGTGGAAGACAGTATGCCGATTCTTCAAGGACCTAGAAATAGAAATTCCATTTGATCCAGCAATCCCATTACTGGGTATATATCCAAAGGAATATAAATCGTTCTACTATAAGGACACATGCACACGAATGTTCATTGCAGCACTGTTTACAATAGCAAAGACCTGGAACCAACCCAAATGCCCATTGAAGAAAAACTGGACTGGGAAAATGTGGCACATATACAGCATGGAATATTATGCAGCAATAAAAAATGACGAGTTTATGTCCTTTGTAAGGACACGGATGAATCTGGAGAACATCATTCTCAGCAAAGTGACACAAGAACAGAAACGGAAATACCACATATTCTTACTCATAGGTGGGTGAGAAAAATGAGAACACATGGACACAGGGCGGGGAGTACTATACACTGGCGTCTATTGGGGGAAATAGGGGAGGGACAGCAAGGAGTAGCTGGGGAGTGATAGCCTGGGGAGAAATGCCAAGTGTGGGTGAAGGGGAGGAAGGCAGCAAAACACACTGCCATGTGTGTACCTATGCAACTATCTTGCACGTTCTGCACATGTACCCCAAAACCTAAAATGCAATAAAAATTTTAAAAAAAAGAGGGAGAGAGAGAAAGAAAGAAGAAAATAGGAAGGAAGGAAGGAAGGAAGGAAGAAAGAAAGAAGGAAGGAAGGAGAAAGAAAGAAATAAAGAAAGAAAGAAAGAAAGAAAGAAAAAAGAAAAGAAAAAAAGAGAGAGAGTTTGGGCAAGGTGTCTCATGCCTGTCATCCCAGCACTTTGGGAGGCTGATTCAGGTGGATTTTAGGGTCAGGAGTTCGAGACCAGCCTGGCCAAAATGTTGAAACCCTGTCTCTATCTCTACTAAAATACAAAAATTAGCTGGGTGCGGTGGCACATGCCTGTAATTCCAGCCACTTAGGAGACTGAGGCAGGAGAATTGATTGAACCTGGGAGGTGGAGGTTGCAGTGAGCCGAGATTGTGCCATTGCACTCCAGCCTGGGTGACAGAGTGAGACTCTTTCTCAAAAAAAAGTAAAACACACACGAAAGAAACACAGAAACAAAAAAACACAGGAACAATGAAAGAAATAAGAAAGAAAGAACTGGAAAAGGCAATTAGGAAGAGCGAAACAAAAGGAGAAAGGATAGAAAGCTTTCTTTTTAAAAAATCCTCTAAAAGTATAGTAAGGCCCAGGGAGAGGCTACGACACACGTTCAACCTTACAAATATGTTGGCCAGGAAAATAAAAATACCACACATAATGTAACCTTTAAAAGTGACTATGAGCCAGGCGTGGTGGCTCATGCCTGTAATCCCAGCAGTCTCGTGGGATCAGGCCTGTGGGCTACCTGATGTCAGGCGTCCAAGACCAGGCTGGACAACATGGTGAAACCCTGTCTCTGCTAAAAATACAAAAACTACAACTTCTTTAATTTTAATGTTAGAAAAAATCATAAATGTTCTGGACGTGGTGGCGCATGCCTCTAACCCCAGCCACTCAGGAGGCTGAGGCAGGAGAATCGCTGGAACCCGGAAGGTAGAGGTGGTTGTGAGCCGAGATCGCGCCATTGCACTCCAGCCTGGGTGACAGAGTGAGATTATGTCTCAAAAGAAAAAAGAAAACACACACACACACACACACACACACACACGAAACACAGTAACAACGAAAGAATCAAAGAAAGAAAGAAACAACTGGAAAAAAGGCAATTAGGAAGAGAGAAATAAAAGGAGAAAGAATAGAAAGATTTTTTAGAAAAACTCCTCTAAAAGCATAGTAAGGCCCAGGGAGGGGCTATGACACGCCTTCCACCTTACGAATATGTTGAACAGGAAAATAAAATTACACACGTAATGTAACCATTAAAAGTGACTATGAGCCGGGCATGGTGGCTCATGCCTGTAATCCCAGCACTCTCAGGGGCTGAGGCATGTGGACCACTTGAGGTCAGGAGTCCAAGAAGAGGCTGGCCAACATAGTGAAACCCTGTCTCTACTAAAAAGACAAAAAAATCTTTAATTTTAATGTAAAGAAAAAATCTCCAGGCATGGTGGTGCATGCCTGTAACCCCAGCCACTCAGGAGGCTGAGGCAGGAGAATTGCTTGAACCCGGAAGGTGGAGGTTGCAGTGAGCCGAGATCTCGCCATTGCACTCCAGCCTGGGTGACAGAGTGAGACTCTTTAAAAAAAAATGACTATGAGGGCCTGGGCCAAAATGGCTGAGTGAGTTTACCTAGGGACGGAGAGAGAGGTGGCAGGTTGGGGGGGAGAGAGAGAGAGAGAGAGAGACAGAGAGAAAGCGGGGGGATATGCTTGAGTGGAAGGAGAGAAACAGAGGGGACATAAAGAGGAAGGGGAAGGGACGGAGGCACAGTAGGTTATTCGAGAATGTTTTCAAGCCTGGGGTGGGGGTGGGAACGGAGGGCAACTCAAGAAACAGGCTGACTCCAGCAATGACACCTAATTCCTTATTGCTGGCATCGGTGCCTTGAAAGGGGGGCACTGCATGTTTCTTCTTCCACACTCATTCGATGATTTCTAAGAAACGCCATTTACTAGCACACTCTTGACATCTACCTGCTTTCACTACATCTTGGGAGAATTAGGAAAGTACCCACTAATGACAAGGCCTAAAGTGGAACTGTCATCCCTGAAACACAGGCAGAAGGGTCCATATGGGTTAAGAAAGACACAAAGAAAGAAAGGAAAACAACGGATCAAAGAGAAGAACAATGGGGCCCAGCCGGGGTCTCCAGGGGTCATCTGGGCAACGAGGAAGTCAGGGGGGATGGATGAACCAAGGGAGGGCAAAGCTCTGAGGGGGGGTCAGGTAGGGGGGAGGTGAGGCTCGGGGCATGGGGGGAAAGGCGGGTAGCGGAGAGAAGCCACAATCGCTCCTGACTGTGGGCGGGTGGCCAGAGCGTCCTGTACACCACCAAGACTTTCAAGAACCGGTGACCACTAGGTGACGCCCGATGACAATATATGCAAGTGTCAGCCCAGCATCCTCCCAGGCATTTCTTCACAACTAATGGAGCAGAGCCCCTGAGGGGAATAAAAGCACTGTGACTCAGCAATACACGCAGAAACATATGCACCTACCTATGTGTGTAGGAACGTACATACTTATGCATGCACGCACGAATGTACCCACACACGCACTCACACGGGCGCCATATCCCACAGTATAGCAGAGTTTTTACCGTGATAGTGAGAGGGCCCTCAATATTTTCTTTTCTAGTAACAAGAGGAGAGGGAGGAGGCAAGATGGCGTCGTAGAGGCAACTCAGGATTGCAGCTCTCAGTGAAGGCGCAGAGGGTGAGTCCTAGCCGCATTCTCAGATGTTCCTTTTATGCCCACAGAGCGTTGAAAGTCCCAGGTGTGGGAGAGACACGGGAATCTAACGCAGCCGGCTAATGCAGCCGGCTCCCACCGCCTCTTTGGCCGGTGCCGCAGTGGGACCCGGCGCAGAACTCACTGGTCTGGGTGCCCTGTTAAACTGGCAATCTGAGATTTGGAAGGGCAGATTGGCATGTTCATCTGATTGAACGGGACTTGGACAGTGAGCCAGAGCAGGAGTTTCCTTGGAAGCATGATCTGAGCCGGGGTAGTGGGCAGCAGCATGGGAGATCGCACAGATCCAAGTGACCTATCGGCAGGCTACTGGGGCGCCAGTGAGAGAGTCGACATTTCAGCTTGGGGAGAGGAAGAGAGAGAGAGGACGGACTCTGAGGCAGGGAGCTGGGTGATTGGGCTTGGCGGGTCCCACACTCACGGGGACAAGCAGGGCGGTGACTGGAGATGCTTGGGGCTGAGAGTTTTGCTGCCAGCATCGAGGATGGTGCAGCCCGGTGAGGGAGGGGCGTCCACCATTGCTGATGCAGTCCACCCCCACTGAAGTATCGCCCAGGACTTACACAGCCTGCCGTTGCCGAGGCAACCTGCCATAACAGAGACTCCTCGCTCCACAGCAGAAGGGAGCCCAGCAGCAACAGGGCAGACCCATGCTAGCAGGTCAGAGCCCTGGCAGGCAAATAGTGAATAGACTGCCACCTAGTGGGGCAGGACAGTGCAACAGATACTCATAAAGAAAGCCCCAACTCCCTGAGACAGAGCATCTAAGAGGGGAAAAAAAAAAGAGAGTCGTGTTTTATGAGTTCTATAGCAGCAGACATAAACAACCTCCCAACAACGCTGAATAAACAACGGAGCTCACAGCTCAGCACTGGAGCTCCTATAAAGCACAGACTGTCTCCTCAAGCAGCTCCCTGACCCCTGTATATCCAAGGAGTCACCCCAGAAAAGGACTAATCAGACTGACATTTGGCTGGCATTATTCTGGAACAAGGACAGCAGCAGAAGAAACTGGTATCATCCCTCACTGTTCTGCAGCTGCTGCAGGTATACCCCAGACAAACAGGGCCTGGAGTGCACCTCAGCACTCATACAGCAGAGGGGATAGACCATTAGAGGAAAAACTAAGTAACAGAAATACTTCATCATCAACAATCTCAGCGTCCACACAGAGACCCAATTGAAAAATCAGCAACTACTAAGATGACAGGCGGATAAATCCATAAAGATGGGAAGAAACCAGCGCAAAAAGGAGGAAAGCACCCGAAACCAAAACACCTCACCTCCAAAAAAGGACCAGAACTCCTCACCAGCAAGGAAACAAAGCTGGACGGAGAATGAATGTGACGAAATGATGGAATCAGACTTCAGAAAGTGGATAATGAGAAATTTCAGTGAGCTAAAGGAACATGTACTAAACTAGTGCAAAGAAACTAAGAACCGTGAAGAAAGATTTGAAAAAAGATTCGAGGAATTGATAACAAGAATGGACAACTTAGAGAGGAATATGAATGAATTGAAGGAGCTGAAAAACACAACACGAGAACTTCGCGAAGCATGCACAAGTTTCAACAGCCGAATTGACCAAGCAGAAGAAAGAATATCAGAAGTTGAAGATCAACTCAATGAAATAACACGAGAAACCAAGATTAAAGAAAAAAGTACAAAAAAGGAATGAACAAAATCTCCAAGAAATGTGGGACTATGTGAAGAGACCCAACCTACGTTTGATAGGTGTACCAGAATGTGACGAAGAGAATGAATCCAAGCTGGAAAACACTCTTCAGGATATTATCCAGGAAAATTTCCCCAACCTAGCAAGACAGGTCAATACTCAACTCCAGAAAATACAGAGAACACCACAAAGATACTCCGCAAGAAGAGCAACCCCAAGGCACATAATCGTCAGATTCACCAGGGTTGAAACGAAGGAGAAAATACTAAGGGCAGCCAGAGAGAAAGGTCGGGTCACCCACAAAGGGAAGCCCATCAGACTCACAGCAGATCTCTTGGCAAAGACTCTACCAGCCAGAAGAGAGTGGGGGCCAACATTCAACATCCTTAAAGAAAAGAGCTTTCAACCCAGAATTTCATATCCAGCCAAACTGAGCTTCATAAGTGAAGGAAAAATAAAATCCTTCACGAATAAGCAAGTACTCAGAGATTTTGTCACCACTAGGCCTGCTTTACAAGAGCTCCTGAAAGAGGCACTACACATAGAAAGAAACAACCAGTTCCAGCCATCCTAAAAGCATACCAAATGCTAAAGACCATCAACAAAATGAAGAATGTAAATGAACCAACAAGAAAAACAGCCAGCTAGCATCAAAATGGCAGTACCAAATTCACACATAACAATATTAATGCTGAATGTAAATGGGCTAAATGCACCAATCAAAAGACACAGACTGGCAAATTGGATAAAAAACCAAAACCCATCAGTATGCTGTATCCAGGAAACCGACCTAACACGCAAAGATACACAAAGGCTCAAAATAAAAGGATGGAGGAAGATTTACCAAGCAAATGGAGAGCAACAAAAAAGCAGGAGTTGCAATTCTCATCTCTGATAAAATAGACTTTAAAGCAACAAAGATCAAAAGGGACAAAGAAGGTCATTACATAATGATAAAAGGATCGATACAACAAGAAGAGCTAACGATTCTAAATATATATGGACCCAATGTAGGAGCACCCAGATATATAAGGCAAGTTGTTAATGACTTACAAAGAGACTTAGACTCCCAAACAATAATAGTGGGAGACGTTAACACTCCACTGTCAATAGCAGACAGATCAACCAGACAGAAAATTAACAAGGATATCCAGGACTTGAACTCAGACCGGGAACAAGCAAACCTGATAGACATTTACAGAACTCTCCACCCCAAATCCACAGAATATACATTATTCTCAGCACCACATCACACCTACTCTAAAATTGACCACATAATTGGAAGTAAAGCACTACTCAGCAAATGCAAAACAATGGAAATCATAACAAACAGTCTCTCAGACCATAGTGCAATCAAGTTGCAACTCAGAATTCAGAAAATAACTCAGAACCACACAGCTTCATGGAAACTGAACAAGTGGCTCTTGAATGTTGATAGGATAAACAATGAAATGAAGGCAGAAATAAAGAAGTTCTTTGAAACCAACGAGAATGAAGACACAACGTACCAGAATCTCTGGGACACATTTAAAGCAGTCTGTAGAGGAAAATATATAGCAATAAGTGCCCACATGAGAAGAGTGGAGAGATCGAAAATTGACACCCTATCGTCAAAATTGAAAGAGCTAGAGGAGCAAGAGCAAAAAAGCTCAAAACCTAGCTGAAGACAAGAAATAACTAAGATCAAAGCAGAACTGAAGGAGATAGAGACAAGAAAAACCCTTCAAAAAATCAATAAATCTAAGAGCTGGTTTTTTGAAAAGATCAACAAAATAGACAGACTAATAGCCAGATTGATAAAAAAGAAAAGAGAGAACAACAAAATAGATGCAATAAAAAACGATAAAGGGGAAATCACCACAGATTCCACAGAAATTCAAACCATCATCAGAGAATACTACAAACAACTCTATGCACACAAACTAGTAAATCAGGAAGAAATGGATAAATTCCTGGACGCCTGTGTCCTCCCAAGCCTAAATCAGGAGGAAGCCGAAACTATGCATAGACCAATAACAAGGACAGAAGTTGAGGCAGCAATTAAGAGCCTACCACATAAAAAAAGCCCAGGTCCAGATGGGTTCACAGCTGAATTCTTTCAGATACACAAAGAGGATCTGGTACCATTCCTTCTGAAACTATACCAAATAATCCAAAAAGAGGGAACCCTTCCCAAATCATTTTATGAGACCAACATCATCCTGATACCAAAACCTGGCAGAGACACAACAAGAAAAGAAAACTTCAGGCCAATATCCATGATGAACATAGATGCAAAAATCTTCAATAAAATACTGGCAAACTGATTGCAACAACACATTAAAAAACTTATCCATCATGATCAAGTAGGATTCATCCTGGGGATGCAAGGCTGGTTCAACATATGCAAGTCTATAGATGTAATTCACCACATAAACAGAAGAAAAAACAAAAATCACATGATTATCTCAATTGATGCAGAGAAGGCATTTGACAAAATTCAACAGCCCTTTATGCTAAAAACCCTCAATAAACTTGGTATTGATGGAACATATCTCAAAGTAATAAAAGCTATTTACGACAAACAAACAGCCAATATCATACTTAATGGGCAAAAACTGGAAGCATTCCCTTTGAAATCTGGCACTAGACAAGGATGCCCTCTCTCACCACTTCTATTCAACATAGTACTGGAAGTTCTAGCCAGAGCAATCAGGCAAGAAAAAGAAATAGAGGGTATTCAAATAGGAAAGGTGGAAGCCAAATTGTCTCTATTTGCTGACGAAATGATACTATACCTAGAAGACCCCATCACCTCAGCCCAAAAGCTCCTGCAACTGATAAGCAACTTCAGCAACGTCTCAGGATATAAAATCAATGTGCAAAAATTGCAAGCATTCTTATACACCAAAAACAGATTTAAAGAGAACCAAATTAAGAATGAACTACCATTCACAATTGATACAAAGAAAATAAAATACCTAGGAATACAACTCACTAGGAATGTAAGGGACCTCTTTAAGGAAAACTACAAACAACTGCTCAACGAAATAAGAGAGGACACAAACAGATGGAGAAACATTCCATGTTCGTGGTTAGGCAGAATCAATATTGTGAAAATGGCTATACTGCCCAAAGTAATTTACACATGCAATGCTATCCCCATCAAACTGCCATTGAATTTCTTCACAGAACTGGAAAAAACCACCATGAATTTCATATGAAACCAAAAAGGAGCCCGCATAGTCAAGTCAATTCTAAGCAAAAAGAACACAGCGGGAGGCATCACGCTACCAGACTTCAAACTATACTACAAGGCTACAGTAATCAAAACAGCATGGTACTGGTACCAAAACAGAGATATAGACCAATGGAACAAAACAGAAGCATCGGAGGCAACACAAAATATCTACAACCATATTATCTTTGATAAACCAGAAAAAAACAGGCAATGGGGAAAGGATTCCCTATTTAATAAATGGTGTTGGGAAAACCGGCTAGCCATGTGCAGAAAGCAGAAACTAGACACCTTCCTGACACCTTACACTAAAATTAACTCCAGATGGATTAAAGACTTAAACTTAAGACCTGACACCATAAAAACCCTAGAAGAAAATCTGGGCAAAACCATTCAGGACATAGGAGTCGGCAAGGACTTCATGACCAAAACACCAAAAGCATTGGCAACAAAAGCCAAAATAGACAAATGGGACCTAATCAAACTCCACCGCTTCTGCACGGCAAAAGAGACAGTCACTAGAGTGAATCGGCAACCATCAGAATGGGAAAAAATCTTTGCAGTTTGCACATCTGACAAAGGGCTGATATCCAGAATTTACAAGGAACTCAAACAGATTTACAGGAAAAAAACAAACATGCCCATTCAAATATGGGCAAAGGATATGAACAGAAACTTTACCAAAGAAGACATACATGAGGCCAACAAACATATGAAAAAGTGCTCATCGTCATTGGTCATTAGAGAGATGCAAATCAAAACCACATTGAGATACCATCTCACACCAGTTAGAATGGCGATCATTAAAAAATCTGGAGACAGCAGATGCTGGAGAGGATGTGGAGAAATAGGAACACTCTTACACTGTTGGTGGGAGTGTAAATTATTTCAACGATTGTGGAAGACAGTGTGGCGATTCCTCAAGGACCTAGAAATAGAAATTCCGTTTGACCCAGCAATCCCATTACTGGGTATCTATCCAAAGGACTATAAATCGTTCTACTATAAGAACACATGCACACGAATGTTCATGGCAGCACTGTTTACAATAGCAAGGACCTGGAACCAACCCAAATGCCCAATGATGATGGACTGGACTGGGAAAATGTGGCACATATACACCATGGAATATTATGCAGCAATCAAAAATGATGAGTTTTTGTCCTTTGTAGGGACATGGATGAATCTGGAGAACATCATTCTCAGCAAACTGACACAAGAACAGAAAAAGAAATACCGCATATACTCACTCATAGGTGGGTGAGAAAAATGAGAACATATGGACACAGAGAGGTGATGTACTATACACTGGGGACTGTTGCTGGAAATGGGGGAGGGACAGCGGGGGGGCTGGGGGGATGACCTGGGGATGAATACCAAGTGTGGGTGAATGGGAGGAAGGCAGCAAAACACACTGCCATATGTGTACCTATGCAACTATCTTGCACGTTCTGCACATGTACCCCCAAGCCTATAATGCAATAAAAATTAAAAAAAGAAACCCTAGAAGAAAATCTAGGCAAAACCGTTCAGGACATAGGACTAGGCAAGGACTTCATGAACAAAACACCAAAAGCATTGGCAACAAAAGCCAAAATAGACAAATGGGACCTAATCAAACTCCACAGTTTCTGCATGGCAAAAGAAACAGTCACTAGAGTGAATCGGCAACCATCAGAATGGGAAAAAAATCTTTGCAGTTTACACATCTGACAAAGGGCTGATATCCAGAATTTACAAAGAACTCAAACAGATTTACAGAAAAAAAAACAAACATGCCCATTCAAAAATGGGCAAAGGATATGAACAGAAACTTTACAAAAGAAGACATACCTGAGGCCAACAAACATATGAAAAAGTTCTCATCATCATTGGTCATTAGAGAGATGCAAATCAAAACCACATTGAGATATCATCTCACACCAGTTAGAATGGAGATCATTAAAACATCTGGAGACAGCAGATGCTGGAGAGGATGTGGAGAAATAGGAACACTCTTACACTGTTGGTGGGAGTGTAAATTAGTTCAATCATTGTGGAAGACAGTGTGGCGATTCCTCAGGGATCTAGAAATAGAAATTCCGTTTGACCCAGCAATCCCATTACTGGGTATCTATCCAAAAGACTATAAATTGTTCTACTATAAGGACACATGCTCACGAATGTTCATTGCAGCACTGTTTACAATAGCAAAGACCTGGAACCAACCCAAATGCCCATCGATGATAGACTGGACTGGGAAAATGTGGCACATATACACCATGGAATGTTATGCAGCAATTAAAAATGATGAGTTTGTGTCCTTTGTAAGGACATGGATGAATCTGGAGAACATCATTCTCAGCAAACTGACACAAGAACAGAAAAAGAAATACTGCATATACTCACTCATAGGTGGGTGAGAAAAATGAGAACACATGGACACAGAGAGGCGGTCTACTATACACTGGGGACTGTTGGGGGAAATGGGGGAGGGACAGTGGCGGGGCTGGGGGGGATAGCCTGGGGATGAATACCAAGTGTGGGTGAAGGGGAGGAAGGCAGCAAAACACACTGCCATGTGTGTACCTATGCAACTATCTTTCACGTTCTGCACATGTACCCCAAAACCTATAATGCAATAAAAATTAAAAAAAAAAAAAAGCAGGCCGGGGCAGCACTCCGGTAGGCAAAGGCAGAGGTGGGCGGGTCACTTGAGGTCAGGAGTTTCAAACCAGCCCGGTCAATATGGTGAAACCCCCGTCTCTAGGCCCTCGAAAGGCTGAGGCAGGAGAATCGCTGGAACTCGGGAGGTGGAGGTCCCAGTGAGCCGAGATCTCACCACTGACTGCACTTCAGCCTGGGTGACAGAGCAAGTCTCCGGGGGAAAAAATTCGCTTCCCTCTCTAGGTGACCATGCACCATTACACATACACAGATAGCTCGGAAGGTGTACAGGCTCTGACACCCTCTGTAATTTTGAGTCGGTCTGGCTATATTTTCCAGGCCTTTAGTTTTCCCGTAAGCGGTCACAGAAATAAAAACTTCCTCCTGAGCAGGAATCCAAGATGGCTGATCGCTAACAGCGTGGGATTGTAGCTCCCAGTGAAAGCTCAGAAAACGTGAGGACGCCACACTTTCAGAGGAATTTTCGTCGCCCACGGACCAGAAGATTTCCAGTGGAGGAGCCCCGTGGGTCACCAGCACGACTTCTGTGGCCAGCACATCAGTTTTGTCGTCACCTCAGCGTGGCAGCTCTTCGTGCACAGTAAACGGGACCAGTTCCCCTACTGACTGGTGTTTGGAGCTCCGAGAAGGCAGAGCCGCTTGTTGCGGACTCAAGAAGGAAGCCAGACCGGAGATTCCCAGGCAGAAGAGCACCATCAGTCTTTCTGCTGCTGTTTTGGCTGGCGCAGAGGGTTGCTTGGATTCCAGCACTAGGCATTAATAAATTGGACACCCTCTCAGAAACCTAATCAGAAAGGCACTAATTATAAAGACAACAGATGGATAAAATCACAATAAAGGAAAAGAAAACAGCCTAAAAAGGACGAGAATACCGAAAGTCAGAACCCCTCTTCCTCTACAGGGGATAGCAATTCCTCATCAGCAACGGAACAAGCCCTAATGGAAGAGGACTGTGTTCCATTATCTGAAGTAGGCTTCAGAAGGTGGATAATAAAAAATTTTTGGGAGTTGAAAGAACTTGTTCTAACCCAATGTAAAGAAACTAAGAACTTTGAAAAAAGGTTTGACGAAATGTTAAAAAGAATGGACAATATAGAGAGGAATATAAATGAACTAATGGAGTTGAAAAATACAACACGAGAACTTAGTGAAATATGCACAAGTTTGAATAGCCAAATTGATCAAGCAGAAGAAAGGATATCAGAGGTCGAAGACCGACTTAATGAAATGGAACGATAAGAAAAGAATAGAGAAAAAAGGATAAAAAAGAATGAGCAAAGTCTCCAAGAATTATAGGACTATGTGAAAAGACCTAATCTACATTTGATAGGTGTACCTGAATGTGATGGAGGGAATGAATTCCAGCTGGAAAATACTCTTCAGGATATTATCCAGGAGAATTTTCCCAATTTAGCAAAGCAGGATACCATTCAACCTCAGGTAATACAGAGAACACCACAGACATATTCCTTAAGAAGAGCAACCCCAAGACACATAATCATTAGATTCACCAGGGCTGAAACAAAGGAGAAAATACTAAGGGCAGCCAGAGAGAAAGGTCAGGTTACCCACAAAGGGAAGCCTATTAGACTTACAGCTGATCTCTCAGTAGAAACCCTACAAGCCAGAAGAGTGGGGGCCGATGTTTAACATCCGCAAAGAACAGAACTTTCAGCCCAGAATTTGATATCCTGCCAAACTAAGCTTCACAATTGAAGGAAAAATAAAATCTTTTATGAACAAGCAAGTACTCATAGATTTTATTACCACCAGGCCTGCTTTACAAAAACTTCTGAAAGAAGCATTACACACAGAAAAGAGCAAACAGTATTAGCCTTTCTAAAAATATACCAAAAAGTAAAGAGAATCAACATAAAGAAGAATTTACATCAACAAATGGATAAAATAGCCAGTTAACATCAAATAGCAGTAATCTTAAATTGAAATCGACTAAATGTTCTAATTAAAAGATACAGCCAAAACCTAACAGTATACTATATCCCGACCCATTTTATATCCAAAGATACACAAAGACTAAAAACAAAGGGATGGAGAAATATTTACAAATCAAATAGAGAAAAAAAACAAATAAATAAACAAAAAGGAGTTGCAATCCATGCATTTGATAAAGAGATTTAAACCAACAAAGGTAGAGAGCTATAAGGATCAATACATCCTAATACCCAAATACATAAGACCCATAAAGAGGTTCACACTCGATGAAACAGAAAATTAATAGAAATATCTAGAATCTGAACTCAGATCAGTAAAAAGGAATCTTAATAAGCACCTGTAGAGCTCTCCACTTTAGATAAATAAAATAGACATTCTCCACTTTAAATACACAAAATAATGATCAGCCATTATTAATACACATTAAAAGCAATATTCTTCTTCTCTCTCCCTTTTTCTTTCATCCTCTCTTTTCCTAAAAAAAAAAATCTCCTTTATCGTTTTGAAAAATACATAAATAAATAAATAAAAAATGCTCGACTATTACCCTGGTGTGCATTATTCACTAGGGCTCTAAATGAGTGGCTACATGAAGTAGACTCTAAACTCTTCCCCATGTGTCTATTACTGAATGAGACTCTGACTAAGTGGGCTTGAAAAAGGAGACTAAGGTGTATTGCTCTGGTGTTCATTATGTACACAGACTCTGAATGTGCAGCCCTTTGAAGTAGAACCTTGACAATTTTTGAGGGGAGTGTTCTTCACAGAGGACCTGAACCAGTGGCCATGTGAAAGAGATTGCTGACTTATCAGATAAACATATTATTCACTAAAACACTTAAAGAGTGACCTTATGAAATAGAACCCATTTTACTCCACAGGTGTCCGTTACTTTTTGATTCTCCAAACAAATCACCATATGAAACAGACTAGTGATTATTCCCCACATGTGCAGTGTTAGAAAAGTTTCTGTATTAGTGTCTATATCAAAGAGTCTCCTGACTCTGACAAGTGTGTGTATCATTCCCGCAGCTGCTTAAATTGGGGGTACCTTAAATCGTGTCCTGGGGGCCCAAAGTGGCTCCGGCCGGATGTCGTGGCGCTTGCGAAGGCGAGGCCAAGAGTTCAAGGCCAACCAACCTCAGCAACCTTACAAGCTCTCATTGATTGGCAAAAAAAAAAAAAAATCGTGTCCTGAACACTCGACAGCTTTTTATTATGCACTGAAGCTCTGAATGAGAGGCCACATGAAATAGACTCCTTATGATTGCCCCATTTTGCATTATTCGGTAATGCTGTGATTGAGTGGCCATATGACCTAGACTCTGACTATTCCCAAGGTGTGTATTCTTCAGTGAGATTCTGAATGAGTGACCACATAACATAAACTCCTGACTCTATTCTCTTTACTATTTTTCAGTTCTGCATTGTCCACTGAGTCGCTGGCTGTAGGGTCATATCAAATAGTCTCCAGACTATTCCTTAGGTGTGGATTATTCCGTGAGTCTCTGAATAAGCGGCTATATATAATATAAGCCTGAGTGTTTTCCAGATATATATGATTCTTCACTGAGGTTCTGAATAAGTGGCCATGTGAAGTACACTCCTGACGTTTCCATAAGTCTGTATTATTCTTTGAATCCCTGAATGTGTGGCCATAAAATAGAGACTCCTGAATACTCCTCAGGTGTGCGCTTTTACATTCACCACAAAAAGAGTGGTTATACAATATAGAATCCGGACTTTTTCCAAGGTGTATGATATTCAGTCAGGCTCTGAATATGTGCCTGTATGAAATAGAATTCTGACTACAATACAGGTGGATCCTATTCAGTGAAGTTCTGAAATTAATGCCACATGTAATAGCGTCCTGAGTGTATCCAAGTTATGTATTTTTCACTGAGACTCTGAAACTTTTTGGACACATGAATCTCTTTTCTGACTAGACCACAGGTGTGTATTATTGAATCTTACTCTAAATATTTGAGCATATGGAATAGACTAGAGACTATTCCAAAAATGTGTACTACTCACTCAGGCTTTGCTTTTTATGGCCATTTAAAATAAATTAGTGTCTATACGACACGTGTGTATTATTGCCTGAGGCTGTAAATGAGAGGCTGTATAAAGTAGACTCCTAACACTTCCCCAGGTGTGCATTACTCAGTGAGTCTCTTTTTGTGTGACCATATGAAACAGGATGCTGTCTATCTTAAATATTTGTATTATTCAGTGAATCTCTGAATGAGTGTCTATATGAAATAGACGGCTGATTACTTTACATTTGTGCATTTCTCACTGAGGTTACGAGTCAGTGGCCATACAAAATGGAATCCTGACTAATCCACACGTGCATATTATCCCCTGAGGCTATGAATGTGTGTCCTAATATGACAGACTCCTCTCTACTCCACGGGTGTACATTATTTACCGAGGCTCTGAATGAATGTCCATGGAAAATATACTCCAAATTATTCCCCAGGTGTGTATTATTCAGTGAGTCTCAGAAGATTTTGCCATATTAATTAGATTTCTTACTATAGCAAGGGCATCTTTTATTCACTGAGGCTCTGAATATGTGTCTACATGAAATAGACTCCTGAATACACCACATTATTCAGTGACACTCCGAGTTAGAGGCCTCATGAAAAAGTCTCCTGACTCTTCCACAGGTGGGCATAATTTACGGAGACTCAGAATTACGAGATAAAGGTAAGTCCTGACTCTTTCCCCAGATGTTTACACATAGTGAGGCTTTAAACGAGTGGTCATAAGAAAGAGACTTCTGACTATTCCGCAGGTGTGCATTATTTAGTGATTCTTTGAATGAATAGTCATAAAAAATAGACTCCAGACTATATCAGAAGTGTGTAATGTTCAGTGAGGCTGTGAAAGAGGGCCATATAAAACACACTTCTAATTACTCCACATGTGCATGATTCACTGCTTTTCTGAATGAGTAGCCATATGACACAGACTCCTCATTTTTATCCCTGTGTGCATTAATCAAACTGGTTCTGTTTGAGTGTCCATACAAAATAGACTCCTGACACTGACCCAGGTGTGTATTATTCAGCGATACACAAAATTAGAGTTCATAGGAAATAGACTCCTGTCTATCACCCAGGTGTGTATCATTCAGGAAGGTACTCAATTCGTGGTGATCTTAAACAGCGTCCTGATTACTCCATAGAAGGTGGAATAATCACTGAATCTTTGAATGATAGACCATATAAAATAGACACCTGGCTATTACTCCATTGTGAATTATGCCATAAGGTTCTCAATGAGTGGTAGTATCAAATGGAATCCCGAGGATCCCTCAGTTGTATATCAATCAGTGCGGCACAAAATGCGTGGCCATATAAAAAATTCTTGACTATTACCCTGGTGTGCATTATTCACTAGGGCTCTAAATGAGTGGCTACATGAAGTAGACTCTAAACTATTCTCCATGTGTGTATTACTGAATGAGACTCTGACTAAGTGGGCATAAAAAGGAGACTAAGTTGTATTGACCTGCTGTTCATTATGTACAGAGACTCTGAATGTGTAGCCATTTGAAGTAGACCCTTGACTCCTTTTGAGGGGAGTGTTCTTCACAGAGGCCCTGAACCAGTGGTCATGAGAAAGAGATTCCTGATTTATCAGATATACATATTATTCACAACAACACATAAAGAGTGACCTTATAAAATAGAACACATTTTACTCCACAGGTGCACATTAATTTTTGATTATCCAAACAAATCACCATATGAAACAGAATAGTGATTATTCCCCACATGTGCAGTATTCAAAAAGTTTCTGTATTAGTGTCTATATCAAAGAGTCTCCTGACTCTGACAAGTGTGTGTATCATTCCCGGAGCTGCTTAATTTGGAGGTACCTTAAATCGGGTCCTGACTACTCCACAGCTGTTTCTTATGCACTGAAGCTCTGAATGAGAGGCCACATGAAATAGACTTTTTACTATTGCCCCATTTTGCATTATTCGGTAATGCTGTGATTGAGTGGCCATATGACCTAGTCTCTGACTATTCCCAAGGTGTGCATTCTTCAGTGAGATTCTGAACAAGTGACCACATAACATAAACTCCTGACTCTATTCTCTTGACTATTTTTCAGTTCTGCATTGTTCACTGAGCCGCTGGGTGTAGGGTCATATCAAATAGTCTCCAGACTATTCCTTAGGTGTGCATTACTCCGTGAGTCTCTGAATAATATATCCTGAGTATTTTAAAGACATATAGGATTCTTCACTGAGGTTCTGAATAAGTGGCCATGTGAAGTACACTCCTGACGTTTCCATAAGTCTGTATTATTCTTTGAATCCATGAATGTGTGGCCATAAAATACAGACTCCTGAATACTCCTCAGGCGTGCGCTTTTACATTCACCTCTAAATGAGTGGCTCTATGAAATAGAATCCTGAATTTTCCCAAGGTGTATGATATTCAGTCAGGCTCTGAATATGTGCCTGTGGGAAATAGAATTCTGACTACAATACAGGTGTATCCTATTCAGTGAAGCTCTGAAATTGATGTCACATGTAATAGCGTCCTGAGTGTATCCAAGTTACCTATTTTTCACTAAGGCTCTGAAACCTTTTGGCCACATGAATCTGTTTTGTGACTAGTCCACAGGTGTGATTTATTGACTCTTACTCTAAATATTTGGGCATATGGAATAGACTAGTGACTATTCCAAAGCTGTGTATTACTCACTCAGGCTTTGCTTTTTTGTGGCCATTTAAAATAGAATAGTGTCTATTCCACTCTTGTGAATTATTCCCTGAGGCTGTAAATGAGAGGCTGTATAAAGCAGACTCCTAACACTTCCCCAGGTGTGCATTACTCAGTGAGTCTCTTTTTGTTTGACCATATGAAACAGGATGCTCTCTATCTTAAATATTTGTATTGTTCAGTGCATCTCTGAATGAGTGTCTATATGAAATAGACTGCTGAGTAATTTACATTTGTGCATTTTTCACTGAGGTTACGAGTCAATGGCCATACAAAATGGAATCCTGACTAATCCACACGTGCATATTATCCGCTGAGGCTATGAATATGTGTCCTAATATGACAGACTCCTGTCTACTCCACGGGTGTACATTATTTACCGAGGCTCTGAATGAATGTCCATGGAAAATACACTCCAAATTATTCCCCAGGTTTGCATTATTCAGTGAGGCTCAGAAGATTTTGCCATATTAATTAGATTCCTTACTATAGCAAGGGCATCTCTTATTCACTGAGGCTCTGAATATGTGTCTACATGTAATAGACTCCTGACTACACCACATTATTTAGTGACACTCCGAGTTAGAGGCCTCAAGAAAAAGTCTCCTGACTCTTCCACAGGTGCACATTATTTAGGGAGAATCGGAATTAGGAGATAAAAGTAAATCTTGATTCTTTCCCCAGGTGTTTACTCTTACTGAGGCTCTAAGCGAGTGGCCATAAGAAAGAGACTTCTGACTATTCCGCAGGTGTGCATTATTTAGTGATTCTTTGAATGAATGGCCATAAAAAATAGACTCCAGACTATATCAGAAGTGTGTAACATTCAGTGAGGCTGTGAAAGAGGGGCCATATAAAACACACTTCTAATTACTCCACATGTGCATTATTCTCTGTTTTTATGAATGAGTAGCCATATGACACAGACACCTCATTTTTATTCCTGTGTGCATTAATCAAACTGGTGCTGTTTGTTTATACAAAATAGACTCCTGA
The DNA here is from genome assembly GCA_031835075.1 of Saguinus oedipus. NCBI lineage: Eukaryota > Metazoa > Chordata > Mammalia > Primates > Cebidae > Saguinus > Saguinus oedipus. The sequence continues at coordinate 21,051,871 of CM063181.1, forward strand.
CACTGCCCAGGTGTGTATTACTCAGTGGTACACAAAATTAGAGTTCATAGGAAATAGACTCCTCTCTGTCACCCAGGTGTGTATCATTCAGGAAGGCACTTAATTCGTGGTTATCTTAAACAGCGTCCTGATTACTCCATAGAAGGTGGAGTAATCACTGAAACTTTGAATGATAGACCATATAAAATAGACACCTGTCTATTACTCCATTGTGAATTATTCAATAAGGTTCTCAATGAGTGGTAGTATCGAATAGAATCTCAAGGATTGCTCAGTTGTATATCACTCAGTGTGGAACAAAATGAGTTGCCATATAAAAAATGCTCGACTAGAAGGTTAAGCCTGTGAGGAGCATCCAAGATGGCTGATCGCTAACAGCTCGGGATTGTAGCTCCCAGTGAAAGCTCAGACAACATGAAGATACCACATTTTCAGAGGAATTTTTGTCGCCCACGGACCAGAAGATTTCCAGTGGAGAAGCCCCGCGGGTCACCAGCGCGACTTCTGTGGCTGGCACAGTGGTTTTTTCGTCGCCTTGGTGCGGCAGCTCTTCGTGCACAGTGAGCGGGACTGGTTCCCCTACTGACTGGTGTTTGGAGCTCAGGGAAGGCAGAGCCGCTTGTTGCGGACTCAAGAAGGAAGCCAGACAGGAGATTTCCAGGCAGAAGAGCACCATCAGTCTTATCGCTGTTGTTTTGGCTGGCACAGTGTGTTGCTCGGATTCCAGCACTGGGAATCAATAAATTGGACATCCTCTCAGGAACTTAATCAGAAAGGCGCTAATTGTAAAGACATCAGATGGATAAATTCACAATAAAGAGGAAAAAAAAAACAGCCTAAAAAGGCCGAGAAAACTGAAAGTCAGAATCCCTCTCCTTCTACAGGGGATAGTAATTCCTCATCAGCAACGGAACAAGCCCTAATGGGAGATGACTGTGTTCCAGTATCTGAAGGAGGCTTTAGAAGGTGGATGGTAAAAAACTTCTGGGAATTGAAACAACTTGTTCTAACCCAATGTAAAGAAACTAAGAACTTTGAAAAAAGATTAGATGAAATGTTAAAAAGAATGGACAATATAGAGAGAAATATAAATGAACTAATGGAGTAGAAAAATACAACATGAGAACTTAGTGAAATATGCACAAGTTTGAATAGCCGAATTGATCAAGCAGAAGAAAGGATATCAGAGGTCGAAGACCGACTTAATGAAATGGAACAATAAGACAAGAATAGAGAGAAAAGGATAAAAAGGAATGAGCAAAATCTCCAAGAATTATGGGACTATGTGAAAAGACCTAATCTACATTTGATAGGTGTACCTGAATGTGATGGAGAGAATGAATTCCAGCTGGAAAATACTCTTCAGGATATTATCCAGGAGAATTTTCCCAATTTAGCAAAGCAGGATACCATTCAACCTCAGGTAATACAGAGAACACCACAGACATATTCCTTAAGAAGAGCAACCCCAAGACACATAATCATTAGATTCACCAGGGTTGAAACAAAGGAGAAAATACTAAGGGCAGCCAGAGAGAAAGGTCAGGTTACCCACAAAGGGAAGCCTATTAGACTTACAGCTGATCTCTCAGTAGAAACCCTACAAGCCAGAAGAGTGGGGGCCGATGTTTAACATCCGCAAAGAACAGAACTTTCAGCCCAGAATTTGATATCCTGCCAAACTAAGCTTCACAATTGAAGGAAAAATAAAATCTTTTATGAACAAGCAAGTACTCAGAGATTTTATTACCAACAGGCCTGCTTTACAAAAACTTCTGAAAGAAGCATTACACACAGAAAAGAGCAAACAGTATTAACCTTTCTAAAAATATACCAAAAAGTAAAGAGCATCAACATAAAGAAGAATTTACATCAACAAATGGATAAAATAGCCAGTTAACATCAAATAGCAGTAATCTTAAATTGAAATCGACTAAATGTTCTAATTAAAAGATACAGCCAAAACCTAACAGTATACTATATCCAGACCCATTTTATATCCAAAGATACACAAAGACTAAAAACAAAGGGTTGGAGAAAGATTTACCAACCAAAAAGAGAAAAACAAAACAAATAAATAAACAAAAAGGAGTTGTAATCCATGCATTTGATAAAGAGATTTAAACCAACAAAAGTAGAGAGCTATAAGGATCAATACATCCTAACACCCAGATATGTAAGACCCATAAAGAGGTTCAGACTCAACGAAACAGAAAATTAATAAAAAGATCTAGAGTCTGAACTCAGATCAGTAAAAGGTAACCTTAATAAGCACTTGTAGAGCTCTCCACTTTAGATAAATAAAATTTACATTCTCCACTTTAAATGAACAAAATAATGATCGGCCATTATTAATACCCATTAAAAGCAATATTCCTCTTCTCTCTCCCTTTTTTCTTTCTTTCTCTCTTTTCCTAAAAAAAAATCTCCTTTTTCCTTTTGAAAAATAAATAAATAAATAAATAAATAATGCTCGACTATTACCCTGGTGTGCATTATTCACTAGGGCTCTAAATGAGTGGCTACATGAAGTAGACTCTAAACTCTTCCCCATTTGTGTATTACTGAATGAGACTCTGACTAAGTGGGCATAAAAAAGGGGACTAAGGTGTATCGCTGTGGTGTTCATTATGTATAGAGACTCTGAATGTGCAGCCATTTGAAGTAGAACCTTGACAATTTTTGAGGGGAGTGTTCTTCACAGAGGCCCTAAACCAGTGGCCAAGTGAAAGAGATTCCTGACTTATCAGATATACATATTATTCACTAAAACACTTAAAGAGTGACCTTATGAAATAGAACCCATTTTACTCCACAGGTGTCCGTTAGTTTTTGATTCTCCAAACAAATCACCATATGAAACAGACTAGTGATTATTCCTCACATGTGCAGTATTCGAAAAGGTTCAGTCTTAGTGTCTATATTAAATAGTCTCCTGACTCTGACAAGTGTGTGTATCATTCCCACAGCTGCTTAATTTGGGGGTACCTTAAATCGGGTCCTGACTACTCCACAGCTTTTCATTATGCACTGAAGCACTGAATGAGAGGCCACATGAAATAGACTCCTTACGATTGCCCCATTTTGCATTATTCAATAATGCTGTGATTGAGTGACCATATGACCTAGACTCTGACTATTCCCAAGGTGTGTATTCTTCAGTGAGATTCTGAATGAGTGACCACATAACATAAACTCCTGACTCTATCCTCTTGACTATTTTTCAGTTCTGCATTGTCCACTGAGTCGCTGGCTGTAGGGTCATATCAAATAGTCTCCAGACTATTCCTTAGGTGTGCATTATTCCGTGAGTCTCTGAGTAAGTGGCTATATATAATATATGCCTGAGTGTTTTCCAGATATATATGATTCTTCACTGAGGTTCTGAATAAGTGGCCATGTGAAGTACACTCCTGAAGTTTCCATAAGTCTGTATTACTCTTTGAATCCCTGAATGTGTGGCCATAAAATAGAGACTCCTGAATATTCCGCAGGCCTGCGCTTTTACATTCCCCTCTAAATGAGTGGCTCTACGAAATAGAATCCTGACTTTTCCCAAGGTGTATGTTATTCAGTCAGGCTCTGAATATGTGCCTGTATGAAATAGAATTCTAACTACAATACAGGTGGATCCTATTCAGTGAAGCTCTGAAATTAATGCCACATGTAATAGCGTCCTGAGTGTATCCAAGTTATGTATTTTTCACTGAGACTCTGAAACTTTTTGGCCACATGAATCTGTTTTCTTACTAGTCCACAGGTGTGTATTATTGACTCTTACCCTAAATATTTGGGCAAATGGAATAGACTACAGACTATTCCAAAAATGTGTATTACTCACTCAGGCTTTGCTTTTTGCGGCCATTTAAAATAAACTAGTATCTATTCCACACGTGTGCATTATTCCCTGAGGCTGTAAAAAAGAGGCTGTATAAAGTAGACTCCTAACACTTCCCCAGGTGTGCATTACTCAGTGAGTCTCTTTTTGTTTGACCCTATGAAACAGGATGCTGTCTATCTTAAATATTTGTATTATTCAGTGAATCCCTGAATGAGTGTCTATATGAAATAGACTGCTGAGTACTTTACATTTGTGCATTTTTCATTAGGTTACAAGTCAATGGCCATACAAATTGGAATCCTGACTAAGCCACACGTACATATTATCCCCTGAGGTTATGAATGTGTGTCCTAATATGAGAGACTCCTCTCTACTCCACGCGTGTACATTATTTACCGAGGCTCTGAATGAATGTCCATGAAAAATACACTCCAAATTATTCCCCAGGTGTGTATGATTCAGGGAGGCTCAGAAGATTTTGCCATATTAATTAGATTCCTTACTATAGCACGTGCCTCTCTTATTCATTGAGGCTCTAAATATGTGTCTACATGAAATAGACTCCTGACTACACCACATTTTTAAGTGACACTCCGAGTTAGAGGCCTCATGAAAAAGTCTCCTGACTCTTCCTCAGGTGGGCATAATTTATGGAGACACGGAATTACGAGATAAAGGTAAATCCTGACTCTTTCCCCAGGTGTTTACACTTAGTGAGGCTCTAAGAGAGTGGCCATAAGAAAGAGACTTCTGACTATTCCGCAGGTGTGCATTATTTAGTGATTCTTTGAATGAGTAGTCATAAAAAATAGACTCCAGACTATATCAGAAGTGTGTAATATTCAGTGAGGCTGTGAAAGAGGGCCATATAAAACACACTTCTAATTACTCCACATGTGCATTATTCACTGTTTTTCTGAATGAGTAGCCATATGACACAGACTCCTCATTTTTATCCCTGTGTGCATTAATCAAACTGGTTCTGTTTGAGTGTCCATACAAAATAGACTCCTGACACTGACCCAGGTGTGTATTATTCAGCGATACACAAAATTAGAGTTCATAGGAAATAGACTCCTGTCTGTCACCCATGTGTGTATCATTCAGGAAGGCACTTAATTCGTGGTTATCATAAACAGCGTCCTGATTACTCCATAGAAGGTCGAGTAATCACTGAAACTTTGAATGATAGACCATATAAATAGACACCTGACTATTACTCCATTGTGAATTATTCAATAAGCTTCTCAATGAGTGGTAGTATCAAATGGAATCCCGAGGATACCTCAGTTGTATATCACTCAGTGAGGCACAAAATGCGTGGCCATATAAAAAATGCTCGACTATTACCTTGGTGTGCATTATTCAGTAGGGCTCTAAATGAGTGGCTACATGAAGTAGACTCTAAACTCTTCCCCATTTGTGTATTACTGAATGAGACTCTGACTAACTGGGCATAAAAAAAGGAGACTAAGTTGTATTGCCCTGCTGTTCATTATGCACAGAGACTCTGAATGTGTAGCCATTTGAAGTAGACCCTTGACTCTTTTTGAGGGGAGTGTTCTTCACAGAGGCCCTGAACCAGTGGTCATGTGAAAGAGATTCCTGATTTATCGAATATACATATTATTCACTAAAACTCTTAAAGAGTGACCTTATGAAATAGAACCCATTTTACTCCCCAGGTGCGCATTAATTTTTGATTCTCCAAACAAATCATCATATGAAACAGACTAGTGATTATTCCCCACATGTGCAGTATTCAAAAAGTTTCTGTATTAGTGTCTATATCAAATAGTCTCCTGACTCTGACAAGTGTGTGTGTCATTCCCGGAGCTGCTTAATTTGGGTGTACCTTAAATCGGGTCCTGACTACTCCACAGCTGTTTCTTATGCACTGAAGCTCTGAATGAGAGGCCACATGAAATAGACTTTTTACTATTGCCCCAATTTGCATTATTCCGTAACGCTGTGATTGAGTGGCCATATGACCTAGTCTCTGACTATTCCCAATGTGTGCATTCTTCAGTGAGATTCTGAACGAGTGACCACATAACATAAACTCCTGACTCTATCCTCTTGACTATTTTTCAGTTCTGCATTGTCCACTGAGTCGCTGGCTGTAGGGTCATATCAAATAGTATCCAGACTACTCCTTAGGTGTGCATTATTCCGTGAGTCTCTGAGTAAGTGGCTATATATAATATATGCCTGAGTGTTTTCCAGATATATATGATTCTTCACTGAGGTTCTGAATAAGTGGCCATGTGAAGTACACTCCTGAAGTTTCCATAAGTCTGTATTACTCTTTGAATCCCTGAATGTGTGGCCATAAAATAGAGACTTCTGAATATTCCTCAGGTTTGCGCTTTTACATTCACCTCTAAATGTGTGGCTGTATGAAATAGAATCCTCACTTTTTATAAGGTGTATGTTATTCATTCAGGCTCTGAATATGTGCCTTTATGAAATGGAATTCTGACTACAATACAGGTGTATCCTATTCAGTGAAGCTCTGAGATTGATGCCACTTTTTATAGCGTCCTGAGTGTATCCAAGTTATGTATTTTTCACTGAGGCTCTGATACTTTTTGGCCACATGAATCTGTTTTCTGACTAGTCCACAGGTGTGTCTTATTGACTCTAACTCTAAATATCTGGGCATATGGAATAGACTAGTGACTATTCCAAAGATGTGTATTACTCACTCAGGCTTTGTTTATTGTAGCCATTTAAAAAAGACTAGTGTCAATTCCACACGTGTGCACTATTCCCTGAGGCTGAGAATGAGAGGCTGTATAAAGTAGACTCCTAACACCTCCCCAGGTGTGCATTATTCAGTGAGTCTCTTTTTGTGTGACCATATGAAACAGGATGTGGTCTACCTTTAATATTTGTATTATTCAGTGAATTTCTGAATGAGTGTCTATGTGAAATAGACTGCTGAGTACTTTACATTTGTGTATTTTTCACTGAGGTTACGAGTCAATGGCTATACAAAATGGAATCCTGACTAATCCACACGTGCATATTATCCCCTGTAGCTATGAATGTGTGTCCTAATATAACAGACTCCTGTCTACACCAGGGGTGTACATTATTAATCAAGGTTCTGAATGAATGTTCATAGAAAATCCACTCCAAATTATTCTCCAGGTGTGTATTACTTAGTGAGGCTCAGAAGATTTTGCCATATTGATGAGATTCCTTACTATAGCAAGGGCCTCTCTTATTCACTGAGGCTCTGAATATGTGTCTACATTGAAGACTCCTGACTGCAAAACATTATTTAGTGACCCTCCGAGTTAGAGGCCTCATGTAAATGTCTCCTGACTCTTCCGCAGGTGCGCATTATTTAGGGAGACTCGGAATTAAGAGATAGAGGTAAATCCTGACTCTTTTCCCAGGTGTTTACACTTATTGACGCTCTAAACGAGTGGCCATAAGAAAGAGACTTCTGAGTATTCCGCAGGTGTGCATTATTTTGTGATTCTTTGAATGAGTGGCCATAAAAAATAGACTCCAGACTATATCAGAAGTGTGTAATATTCCGTGAGGCTGTGAAAGAGGAGCCATATAAAACACACTTCTAATTACTCCACATGTGCATTATTCACTGTTTTTCTGAATGAGTAGCCATATGACACAGACTCCTCATTTTTATCTCTGTGTGCATTAATCTAACTGGTTGTGTTTGAGTGTCCATACAAAATAGACTCCTGACACTGCCCCAGGTGTGTATTATTCAGCGATACACAAAATTAGAGTTTATAGAAAATAGACTCCTCTCTGTCACCCAGGTGTGTATTATTCAGGAAGGCACTTAATTCGTGGTTATCTTAAACAGCGTCCTGATTAGTCCATAGATGGAGGAGTAATCACTGAAACTTCGAATGATAGACCATATAAAATAGACACCTGACTATTACTCCATTGTGAATTATTCAATAAGGTTCTCAATGTGTGGTAGTATCAAATAGAATCCCGAGGATTCCTCAGTTGTATATCACTCAGTGAGGCATAAAATCAGTGGCCATATAATAAATGCTCAACTCTTACCCAGGTGTGAATTATTCACTAGGGCTCTAAATGAGTGGATACATGAAGTAGACTCTTAACTCTTCCCTATGTGTGTATTACTGAATGAGACCCTGACTTAGGGGCATAAAAAATGAGACTAAGCTGTATTGCCCTGGTTTTCATTACACACAGAGACTCTGAATGTGTAGCCATTTGAAGTAGATCCTTAACCATTTTTGAGGGGAGTGTTCTTCACAGAGGCCCTGAACCAGTGGCCATGTGAAAGAGATTTTTGACTAATCAGATATACATATTATTCACTAAAACACTTAAAGATTTACCTTCTGAAATAGAACCCATTTTACTCCATAGGTGTGTGTTACTTTTTGATTCCCCAAACAAATCTCCATATGAAACAGACTAGTGATTACTCCCCACATGTGCAGTATTCGAAAAGGTTCTGTATTAGTATCTATATCAGATAGTCTCCTGACTCTGACAAGTGTGTGTAACATTCCCGGAGCTGCTTAATTTGGGGGTACCTTAAATCTGGACCTGACTATTTCACAGCTGTTTCTTATGCATGGAAGCTCTGAATGAGAGGCCACATGAAATAGACATTTTACTATTGCCCCATTTTGCATTATTCGGTAATGCTGTGATTGAGTGACCATATGACCTAGACTCTGACTATTCCCAAGGTGTGTATTCTTCAGTGATATTCTGAATGAGTGAACACATATCATAAACTGCTGACTCTATCCTCTTGACTATTTTCCAGTTCTGCATTGTCCACTGAGTCCCTGGCTGTAGGGTCTTATGAAATAGTCTCCAGACTATAACTTAAGTGTGCATTATTCCGTGAGTCTCTGAATAAGTGGCTATATATAATATACTCCAGAGTATTTTCCAGATATATATGATTCTTCACTGAGGATATAATAAGTGGCCATGTGAAGTAAACTCCTGACATATCCATAAGTCTGTATTATTCGTTGAATCCCTGAATGTGTGGCCACATAATAGAGACTCCTGAATACTCCTCAGGCGTGCGCTTTTACATTCATCTCTAAATGAGTGACTTTACGAAATAGAATCCTGACTTTTCCCAAGGTGTATGTTATCCACTCAGGCTCTGAAAATGTGCCTGTATGAAATAGAATTCTGACTACGATACAGGTGTTTCCTATTCAGTGGAGCTCTGAAATTGATGCCACATATAATAGCGTCCTGAGAGTATCCAAGTGATGTATTCTTCACTGAGGCCCTGAAACTTTTTGGCCACAAGAATCTGTATTCTGACTAGTCCACAGGTGTGTATTATTGACCCTTACTCTAAATATTTTGCATATGGAATAGACTAGTGACTATTCCAAAGCTGTGTATTACTCACTCAGACTTTGCTTTATGTGGCCATTTAAAATAGACTAGTGTCTATTCCACATGTGTGCCTTTTTCCCTGAGGCTGTAAATAAGAGGCTGTATAAAGTAGACTCCTAACAGTTCCCCAGGTGTGCATTACTCAGTGAGTCTCTTTTTGTGTGACTATATGAAACAGGATGCTGTCTGTCTTAAATAATTGTATTATTCAGTGAATCTCTGAAAGAGTGTCTATATGAAATAGACTACTGAGTACTTTACCTTTGTGCATTTTTCACTGAGGTTACGAATCAGTGGCCATACAAAATGGAATCCTGACGATTCCAAACATGCATATTATCCCCTGATGCTATGAATGTGAGTCCTAATATAACAGACTCCTCTCTACTTCACGGGTGTACATTATTTACCGAGGCTCTGAATGAATGCCAATGGAAAATACACTCCAAATTATTTCCCAGGTATGTATTATTCAGTGAGGCTCAGAAGATTTCGCCATATTACTTAGATTTCTTACTATACCAAGGGCATCTCTTATTCACAGAAGCTCTGAATATGTGTCAAAATGAAATAGACTCCTGACTACACCACATTATTCAGTGACACTCCGAGATAGAAAAGTCATGAAAAAGTCTCCTGACTCTTCCACAGGTGTGCAATATTTAGGGAGACTCGGAATTAGGGAATAAAGGTAAATCCTGACTCTTTCCCAAGGTGTTTACACTTAGTGAGGCTGTAAATGAGTGGCCATAAGAAAGAGACTTCTGACTATTCCGCAGATGTGTATTATTTGGTGATGCGTTGAATGAGTGGCCATAAAAAGTAGACTCCAGACTATATCAGAAGTGTGTAATATTCAGTGAGGCTGTGAAAAAGAGGGGCCATATAAAACACACTTCTAATTACTCCACATGTGCATTATTCACTGTTTTTCTGAATGAGTAGCCATATGACACAGACTCCTCATTTTTATCCCTGTGTGCATTAATCAAACTGGTTCTGTTTGAGTGTCCATACAAAATAGACTCCTGACACTGACCCAGGTGTGTATTACTCAGCGATACACAAAATTAGAGTTCATAGGAAATAGACTCCTGTCTGTCACCCAGGTGTGTATCATTCAGGAAGGCACTTAATTCGTGGTTATCATAAACAGCATCCTGATTACTCCATAGAAGGTCGAGTAATCACTGAAACTTTGAATGATGGGCCATATAAAATAGACACCTATTACTCCATTGTGAATTATTCAATAAGGTTCTCAATGAGTGGTAGTATCAAATAGAATCCCGAGGATTCCTCAGTTGTATATCACTCAGTGAGGCACAAAATGCGTGGCCATATAAAAAATCCTCGACTATTACCTTGGTGTGAATTATTCACTAGGGCTCTAAATTAGTGGCTACATGAAGTAGACTCTTAACTCTTCCCCATGTGCGTATTACTGAATGAGACTCTGACTAAGTGGGCATAAAAAAGGAGACTAAGTTGTGTTGCCCTGGTGTTCATTATGTACAGAGACTACGAATTTGTAGCCCTTTGAAGAAGACCCTTGACTATTTTTGGGGGGAGTGTTCTTCACAGAGGCCCTGAACCAGTGGCCATGTGAAAGAGATTCCTGACTTACCAGATATACATATTATTCACTAAAACACTTAAAGAGTGACCTTATGAAATAGAAACCATTTTACTCCAAAGGCGTGCGTTACTTTTTGATTCTCCAAACCAATCACCATATGAAACAGACTACTGATTATTCCCCACATGTGCAATATTCGAAAAGTTTCTCTATTAATGTCTATGTCAAATAGTCTCCTGACTCTGACAAGTGTGTGTATCATTTTCAGAGCTGCTTAAATTGGGTGTACCTTAAATCGGGTTCTGACTACTCCACAGCGTTTTCTTATGCACTGGAGCTCTGAATGAGAGGCAACATGAAATAGACTCTTTATTACTGCCCCATTTTGCATTATTCGGTAATGCTGTGATTGAGTGGCTATATGACCAGACTCTGACTATTCCCAAGGTGTGTATTCTTCAGTGAGATTATGAACGAGTGACCACATAACATAAACTCCTGACTCTATCCTCTTGACTATTTTTCAGTTCTGCATTGTCCACTGAGTCGCTGGCTGGCGGGTTATATCAGAGTCTCCAGACTATTCCTTAGGTGTGCATTATTCCGTGAGTCTCTGAATAAGTGGCTAAATATAATATAATCCTGAGTATTTTCTAGACATGTATGATTCCTCACTGAAGTTTTGAAAAAGTGGCCATGTGAAGTACAATCCTGACGTTTTCGTAAGTCTGTATTATTCTTTGAATCCCTGAATGTGTGGCCATAAAATAGAGACTCCTGAATACTCCTCAGGCATGTGCTTTTACATTCACCGCTAAATGAGTGGCAATACAAAATAGAATCTTGATTTTTTCCAAGGTGTATGTTATTCAGTCAGGCTCTGAATATGTGCCTGTATGAAATAGAATTCTGACTACAATACAGGTGTATTCTACTCAGTGAAGCTCTGAAATTGATGCCACATGTAATAGCGTCCTGAGTGTATCCAAGTGATGTATTTTTCACTGAGGCTCTGGAACTTTTTAGCCACATGAATCTGTTTTCTGACTAGTCCACAGGTGTGTATTATTGACTCTTACTCTAAATATTTGGGCATATGGAATAGACTAGTGACTATTCCAAAGCTGTGTATTACTCACTCAGGCTTTGCTTTTTGTGGCCATTTAAAATAGACTAGTGTCCATTCCACACTTGTGCATTATTCCCTGAGGCTATAAATGAGAGGCTGTATAAAGCAGACTCCTAACACTTCCCCAGGTGTGCATTACTCAGTGAGTCTCTTTTTGTGTGACCATATGAAAGAGGATGCTGTCTATCATAAATATTTGTATTGTTCAGTGGATCTCTGAATGAGTGTCTATATGAAATAGACTGCTGAGTAATTTACATTTGTGCATTTTTCACTGAGGTTACGAGTCAATGGCCATACAAAATAAAATCCTGACTAATCCACACGTGCATATTATCCCCAGATGCTATGAATGTGAGTCCTAATATAACAGACTCCTGTCTACTCCACGGGTGTACATTATTTACCGAGGCTCTGAATGAATATCCATGGAAAATACACTCCAAATTACTCTCCAGGTGTGTATTATTCAGTGAGGCTCAGAAGATTTTGCCATATTCATTAGATTCCTTACTATAGCAAGGGCCTCTCTTATTTTTTTTTTTATTTATATTGCATTATAGGTTTTGGGGTACATGTGCAGAACTTGCAATATAGTTGCATAGGTACACACATGGCAGTGTGTTTTGCTGCCTTCCTCCCCTTCAACCACACTTGGCATTCATCCCCAGGCTATCCCTCCCCCCAGCTGTCCCTCCCCCATTCACCCAATAGACCCCAGTGTATAGCAAACCACCTCTCTGTGTCCATGTGTTCTCATTTTTCTCACCCACCTATGAGTGAGTATATGCAGTATTTCTTTTTCTGTTCTTGTGTCAGTTTGCTGAGAATGATGTTCTCCAGATTCATCCATGTCCTTACAAATAACACAAACTCATCATTTTTTTATTGCTGCATAATATTCCATGATGTATATGTGCCCCATTTTCACAGTCCAGTCTATCATCATTGGGCATTTGGGTTGGTTCCAGTTCTTTGCTATTGTAAACAGTGCTGTAATGAACATTCGTGTGCATGTGTCCTTATACTAGAACGATTTATAGTCCTTTGGATATATACTGAGTAATGGGATTGCTGGGTCAAATGGAATTTCTATTTCTAGGTCACTGAGGAATCGCCACTCTGTCTTCCACAATGGTTGAACAAATTTACCCTCCCACCAACAGTGTAAGAGGGTTTCTATTTCTCCACATCCTCTCCAGCATCTGTTGTCTCCAGATATTTTAATGATCACCATTCTAACTGGTGTGAGATGGTATCTAAATGTGGTTTTGATTTGCATCTCTCTAATGACCAGTGATGATGAGCACTTTTTCATATGTTTCTTGGCCTCATGTATGTCTTCTTTTGAAAAGTGTCTGTTCATATCCTTTGCCCATTTTTGAATGGGCTTGTTTGTATTTTTCCTGTAAATCTGTTTGAGTTCTTTGTAAATTCTGGATATCAGCCCTTTGTCGGATGTGTAAATTGCAAAGATTTTTTTCCCATTCTGATGGTAGCCGATTCACTCTAGTGACTGTCTCTTTTGCCGTGCAGAAGCTGTGGAGTTTGATTAGGTCCCATTTGTCTATTTTGGCTTTTGTTGCCAAAGCTTTTAGTGTTTTGGTAATGAAGTCCTTGCCTACTCCTATGTCCTGAATGGTGTTGCCTAGATTTTCTTCTAGGGTGCACCGGCTCAGATCACGCTTCCCAGGAAACTCCTGGTCTGGCTCATTGTCCAGGTCCCGTTCAATCAGATGGACATGCCAACCTGCCCTTCCAAATCTCAGATTGCCGGTTTAACAGGGCACCCAGACCAGTGAATTCCGTGCCGGGTCCCACTGCGGCGCCGGCTGTACTAGCGTCCTGTGTCTCTCCTCCACCTGGGACTTTCAACGCACTGTGGGCAAAAAAGATTCATCCGAGAATGCAGCTAGGACTCAACCTCTGAGCCTTCACTGAGAGCTGCAATCCTGAGTCGCTTCTATGACGCCATCTTGCGAGTCCCCCCGGGTCTCTCTTATTAAATGAGGCTCTGAATATGTGTCTACATGAAATAGACTCCTGACTACACCACATTATTCAGTGACACTCCGAGTTAGAGGCCTCATGAAAAAGTCTCCTGACTCTTCCACAGGTGCACATTATTTAGGGAGACTCGAAATTATGAGATAAAAAAATCCTGACTCTTTCCCCAGGTGTTTACACTTAGTGAGACTCTAAATGAGTGGCTATAAGAAGAGACTTCTGACTATTCCGCAGGTGTGCATTATTTAGTGATTCTTTGAATGAGTGGCCATTAAAAAATAGACTCCAGACTATATCAGAAGTGTGTAATATTCAGTGAGGTTGTGAAAGAGGGGCCATATAAAACACACTTCGAATTACTCCACATGTGCATTATTCACTGTTTTTCTGAATGAGTAGCCATATGACACAGACTCCTCATTTTTTATCCCTGTGTGCATTAATCAAAATGGTTCTGTTTGAGTGTCCATACAAAATAGACTTTGGACACTGCCCCAGGTGTGTATTACTCAGCGATGCACAAAATTAGAGTTCATAGGAAATAGACTCCTGTCTGTCACCCAGGTGTGTATCATTCAGGAAGGCACTTAATTCGTGGTTTTCTTAAACAGCGTCCTGATTACTCCATAGAAGGTGGAGTAATCACTGAAACGTTGAATGATAGACCATATAAAATAGACACCTGACTATTACTCCATTGTGAGTTATTCAATAAGGTTCTCAATGAGTGGCAGCATCAAATAGAATCCCGAGGATTCCTCAGTTGTATATCACTCAGTGAGGCACAAAATGAGTGGCCATATAAAAAATTCTCGACTATTACCCTGGTGTGCATTTTTCACTAGGGCTCTAAATGAGTGGCTACATGAAGTAGACTCTTAAGTCTTCCTCGTGTATTACTGAATGACACTCTGACTATGTGGGCATAAAAAAGAAGACTAAGTTATATTGCCCTGGTGTTCATTACATACAGAAACTCTGAATGTGTAGCTATTTGAAGTAGACCCTTGACTATTTTTGAGGGGAGTGTTCTTCACAGAAGCCCTGAACCAGTGGCTATGTGAAAGAGATTCCTGACTTATCAGATATACATATTATTTTCTAAAACCCTTAAAGAGTGACCTTATGGACGATCCTGGAGGCAAGATGGCGTCGTAGAGGTGACTCAGGATTGCAGCTCTCGGTGAAGGCGCAGAGGGTGAGTCCTAGCCGCATTCTCGGATGTTCCTTTTATGCCCACAGAGCGTTGAAAGTCCCAGGTGTGGGAGAGACACGGGACGCTAGCAGCCGGCTAACGCAACCAGCTCCCGCCGCCTCTTCGGCCGGCGCCGCAGCGGGACCCGGCGCGGAACTCACTGGTCTGGGTGCCCTGTTAAACCGGCAATCTGAGATTTGCAAGGGCAGATTGGCATGTCCATCTGATTGAACAGGACTTGGACAATGAGCCAGACCAGGAGTTTCCTGGGAAGCGTGATCTGAGCCGGGGTAGTGGGCAGCGGCACGGGAGATCGCACGGATCCCAGTGCCCTATCGGCAGGCTCCTGGGGCGCCAGTGAGAGAGTCGACCTTTCAGCTTGGGGAGAGGAAGAGAGAGAGAGAGAGAGGACGGACTCTGAGGCAGGGAGCAGGGTGATCGGGCTCGGCGGGTCCCACGCTCACGGGGACAAGCAGGGCGGCGACTGGAGGCGCTTGGGGCTGAGAGTTTTGTTGCCGGCATTTAGGACGGTGCAGCCCGGTCAGGGAGGGGCGTCCACCATTCCTGACAAAGTGCACCCCCACTTAAGTACCGCCCAGGACTGACGCAGCCTGCCGTTGCCGAGGCAACCTGCCATAACAGAGAGAGTCCGCCGGGCCGCAACAGGGCGGACCCGCCTTAGGAGGTCAGAGCCCCGGCAGGCAAATAGTGAATAGACTGCCACCTAGTGGGGCAGGACAGTGCAACAGATACTCATAAAGAAAGCCCCAACTCCCTGAGACAGAGCATCTAAGGGTGGAAAAAAAAAAAAAAAGAGTGGTGTTTTATGAGTTCTATTGCAGCAGACATAACCTCCCAACAACCCTGAATGAACAACGGAGCTCACAGCTCAGCACTGGAGCTCCTATAAAGCACAGACTGTCTCCTCAAGCAGCTCCCTGACCTCTGTATATCCAAGGAGTCACCCCAGAAAAGGACTAATCAGACTGACATTTGGCTGGCATCATTCTGGAACAAGGGCAGCAGAAAAAGAAACTGATATCATCCCTCACTGTTCTGCAGCTGCTGCAGGTATACCCCAGACAAGCAGGGCCTGGAGTGGACCTCAGCACTCATACAGCAGAGAGGATAGATCATTAGAGGGAAAACTAAGTAACAGAAATACTTCATCATCAACAATCTCAGTGTCCACACAGAGACCCAATTGAAAAATCAGCCACTACTAAGACAACAGGCGGATAAATCCATAAAGATGGGAAGAAACCAGCGCAAAAAGGAGGAAAGCACCCGAAACCAAAACACCTCACCTCCAAAAAAGGACCAAAACTCCTCACCAGCAAGGGAACAAAGCTGGACAGAGAATGAATGTGACGAAATGACGGAATCAGACTTCAGAAAGTGGATAATGAGAAACTTCAGTGAGCTAAAGGAACATGTTCTAAACCAGTGCAAAGAAACTAAGAACCTTGAAAAAAGATTTGAAAAAAGATTCGAGGAATTGATAACGAGAATGGACAACTTAGAGAGGAATATGAATGAATTGAAGGAGCTGAAAAACTCAACAGGAGAACTTCGCGAAGCATGCACAAGTATCAACAGCCGAATTGACCAAGCAGAAGAAAGAATATCAGAAGTTGAAGATCAACTCAATGAAATAAAACGAGAAACCAAGATTAAAGAAAAAAGCACAAAAAGGAATGAACAAAATCTCCAAGAAATGTGGGACTATGTGAAGAGACCTAACCTACGTTTGATAGGTGTACCAGAATGTGACGAAGAGAATGAATCCAAGCTGGAAAACACTCTTCAGGATATTATCCAGGAAAATTTCCCCAACCTAGCAAGACAGGTCAATACTCAACTCCAGGAAATACAGAGAACACCACAAAGATACTCTGCAAGAAGAGCAACCCCAAGGCACATAATCGTCAGATTCACCAGGGTTGAAACGAAGGAGAAAATACTAAGGGCAGCCAGAGAGAAAGGTCGGGTCACCCACAAAGGGAAGCCCATCAGACTCACAGCAGATCTCTCAGCAGAGACTCTACAAGCCAGAAGAGAGTGGGGGCCAATATTCAACATCCTTAAAGAAAAGAGCTTTCAACCCAGAATTTCATATCCAGCGAAACTGAGCTTCATAAGTGAAGGAAAAATAAAATCCTTCACGAACAAGCAAGTACTCAGAGATTTTGTCACCACTAGGCCTGCTTTACAAGAGCTCCTGAAAGAGGCACTACACATAGAAAGAAACAACCAGTTCCAGCCATCCTAAAAGCATACCAAATGCTAAAGACCATCAACAAAATGAAGAATGTACATGAACCAACGGGCAAAACAGCCAGCTAACATCAAAATGGCAGTATCAAATTCACACATAACAATATTAACCCTGAATGTAAATGGGCTAAATGCACCAATCAAAAGACACAGACTGGCAAATTGGATAAAAAACCAAAACCCATCGGTGTGCTGTATCCAGGAAACCCACCTCACATGCAAAGATACACAAAGGCTCAAAATAAAGGGATGGAGGAAGATTTACCAAGCAAATGGAGAGCAAAAAAAAGCAGGAGTTGCAATTCTCATCTCTGATAAAATAGACTTTAAAGTAACAAAGATCAAAAGGGACAAAGAAGGTCATTACATAATGGTAAAAGGATCGATACAACAAGAAGAGATAACGATTCTAAATATATATGGACCCAATGTACGAGCACCCAGATATATAAGGCAAGTTCTTAATGACTTACAAAGGGACTTAGACTCCCACACAATAATAGTGGGAGACTTTAACACTCCACTGTCAATAGCAGACAGATCAACCAGACAGAAAATTAACAAGGATATCCAGGACTTGAACTCAGACCTGGAACAAGCAAACCTGATAGACATTTACAGAACTCTCCACCCCAAATCCACAGAATATACATTCTTCTCAGCACCACATCACACCTACTCCAAAATTGACCACATAATTGGAAGTAAAGCACTCCTCAGCAAATGCAAAACAACTGAAATCATAACAAACAGTCTCTCAGACCATAGTGCAATCAAGTTGGAACTCAGAATTCAGAAAATAACTCAGAACCGCACAGCTTCATGGAAACTGAACAATTGGCTCTTGAATGTTGATTGGATAAACAATGAAATGAAGGCAGAAATAAAGAAGTTCTTTGAAACCAATGAGAATGAAGACACAACGTACCAGAATCTCTGGGACACATTTAAAGCAGTCTGTAGAGGAAAATATATAGCAATAAGTGCCCACATGAGAAGAGTGGAGAGATCCAAAATTGACACCCTATCGTCAAAATTGAAAGAGCTAGAGGAGCAAGATCAAAAAAGCTCAAAACCTAGCCGAAGACAAGAAATAACTAAGATCAGAGCAGAACTGAAGGAGATAGAGACAAGAAAAACCCTTCAAAAAATCAATAAATCTAAGAGCTGGTTTTTCGAAAAGATCAACAAAATAGACAGACCACTAGCCAGACTGATAAAAAAGAAGAGAGAGAACAACCAAATAGATGCAATAAAAAACGATAAAGGGGAAATCACCACAGATTCCACAGAAATTCAAACCATCATCAGAGAATACTACAAACAACTCTATGCACATAAACCAGTAAATCAGGAAGAAATGGATAAATTCCTGGATGCCTGTGTCCTCCCAAGCCTAAACCAGGAGGAAGCCGAAACTATGAATAGACCAATAACAAGGTCTGAAGTTGAGGCAGCAATTAAGAGCCTACCACACAAAAAAAGCCCAGGTCCAGATGGGTTCACAGCCGAATTCTACCAGACACACAAAGAGGATCTGGTACCATTCCTTCTGAAACTGTTCCAAATAATCCAAAAAGAGGGAACCCTTCCCAAATCATTTTATGAGACCAACATCATCCTGATACCAAAACCTGGCAGAGACTCAACAAGAAAAGAAAACTTCAGGCCAATATCCATGATGAACATAGATGCAAAAATCTTCAATAAAATACTGGCAAACCGATTGCAACAGCACATTAAAAAACTTATCCATCATGATCAAGTAGGATTTATCCCGGGGATGCAAGGCTGGTTCAACATACGCAAGTCTATAAATGTAATTCACCACATAAACAGAAGCAAAAACAAAAACCACATGATTATCTCAATTGATGCAGAGAAGGCATTTGACAAAATTCAACAGCCCTTTATGCTAAAAACCCTCAATAAACTTGGTATTGATGGAACATATCTCAAAGTAATAAAAGCTATTTATGACAAACCAACAGCCAATATCATACTTAATGGGCAAAAACTGGAAGCATTCCCTTTGAAATCTGGCACTAGACAAGGATGCCCTCTCTCACCACTTCTATTCAACATAGTACTGGAAGTTCTAGCCACAGCAATCAGGCAAGAAAAAGAAATAAAGGGTATTCAAATAGGAAAGGTGGAAGCCAAATTGTCTCTATTTGCAGACGACATGATAGTATACCTAGAAGACCCCATCACCTCAGCCCAAAAGCTCCTGCAACTGATAAGCAACTTCAGCAAAGTCTCAGGATATAAAATCAATGTGCAAAAATCACAAGCATTCCTATACACCAATAACAGACTTAAAGAGAACCAAATCAAGAATGAACTGCCATTCACAATTGCTACAAAGAAAATAAAATACCTAGGAATACAACTCACTAGGAATGTAAGGGACCTCTTTAAGGAAAACTACAAACAACTGCTCAATGAAATAAGAGAGGACACAAACAGATGGAGAAACATTCCATGTTCGTGGTTAGGAAGAATCAATATCGTGAAAATGGCTATACTGCCCAAAGTAATTTACACAATCAATGCTATCCCCATCAAACTACCATTGAATTTCTTCACAGAACTGGAAAAAACCACCATGAATTTCATATGGAACCAAAAAAGAGCCCGCATAGCCAAGTCAATTCTAAGCAAAAAGAACACAGCGGGAGGCATCACGCTACCAGACTTCAAACTATACTACAAGGCTACAGTAATCAAAACAGCATGGTACTGGTACCAAAACAGAGATATAGACCAATGGAACAGAACAGAGGCATCGGAGGCAACACAACACATCTACAACCATATTATCTTTGATAAACCAGACAAAAACAGGCAATGGGGAAAGGATTCCCTATTTAATAAATGGTGTTGGGAAAACTGGCTAGCCATGTGCAGAAAGCAGAAATTGGACCCCTTCCTGACACCTTACACTAAAATTAACTCCAGATGGATTAAAGACTTAAACGTAAGACCCGACACCATAAAAACCCTAGAAGAAAATCTAGGCAAAACCATTCAGGACATAGGAGTAGGCAAGGACTTCATGAACAAAACTCCCAAAGCATTGGCAACAAAAGCCAAAATAGACAAATGGGACCTAATCAAACTCCACAGCTTCTGCACAGCAAAACAAACAGTCACTAGAGTGAATCGGCAACCATCAGAATGGGAAAAAATCTTTGCAGTTTACGCATCCGACAAAGGGCTGATATCCAGAATTTACAAAGAACTCAAACAGATTTACAGGAAAAAACAAACAAGCCCATTCAAAAATGGGCAAAGGATATGAACAGAAACTTTACGAAAGCAGACATACATGAGGCCAGCAAACATATGAAAAAGTGCTCATCGTCATTGGTCATTAGAGAGATGCAAATCAAAACCACATTGAGATACCATCTCACACCAGTTAGAATGGCGATCATTAAAAAATCTGGAGACAGCAGATGCTGGAGAGGATGTGGAGAAATAGGAACACTCTTACACTGTTGGTGGGAGTGTAAATTAGTTCAACCATTGTGGAAGACAGTGTGGCGATTCCTCAGGGACCTAGAAATAGAAATTCCATTTGACCCAGCAATCCCATTACTGGGTATCTATCCAAAGGATTATAAATCGTTCTACTATAAGGACACATGCACACGAATGTTCATTGCAGCACTGTTTACAATAGCAAAGACCTGGAACCAACCCAAATGCCCAACGATGATAGACTGGACTGGGAAAATGTGGCACATATACACCATGGAATATTATGCAGCAATCAAAAATGATGAGTTTGTGTCCTTTGTAGGGACATGGATGAATCTGGAGAACATCATTCTCAGCAAACTGACACAAGAACAGAAAAAGAAATACCGCATATACTCGCTCATAGGTGGGTGAGAAAAATGAGAACATGTGGACACAGAGAGGCGGTCTACTATACACTGGGGACTGTTGGGGGGAATGGGGGAGGGACAGCGGGGGGGGCTGGGGGGGATAGCCTGGGGATGAATACCAAGTGTGGGTGAAGGGGAGGAAGGCAGCAAAGCACACTGCCATACTGCCATGTGTGTACCTATGCAACTATCTTGCTCGTTCTGCACATGTACCCCCAAACCTATAATGCAATAAAAAAAAAAAAAAAAAAAAAAAAAAAAAAAAAAAGAGTGACCTTATGAAATAGAACAGATTTTGCTCCACAGGTGCGTGTTACTTTTTGATCCTCCAAACAAATCACTATATGAAAAAGACTAGTGATTATTCCCCACATGTGCAGTATTAGAAAAGTTTCTGTATTAGTGTCTTTATCAAATAGTCTCCTGACTCCAACAAGTGTGTGTATCATTCCTGGAGCAGCTTAATTTGGTGGTAACTTAAATCCGGTCCTGACTACTCCACAGCTGTTTCTTATGCACTGAAGCTCTGAATAAGAGGCCACATGAAATAGACTCCTTACTATTGCCCCATTTTGCATTATTCGGTAATGCTGTGATTGAGTGGCCATATTACCTAGACTCTGACTATTCCCAAGCTGTGTATGCTTCAGTGAGATTCTGAACGAGTGACCACATAACATAAACTCCTGACTCTATCCTCTTGACTATTTTTTAGTTCTGCATTGTCCACTGAGTCGCTGGCTGTAGGGCCATATCAAGTAGTCTCCAGACTATTTCTTAGGAGTGCATCATTCCTTTAGTCTCTGAGTAAGTTTCTATATATAATATACTCCTGTGTATTTTCTAGACATATATGATTCTTCACTGAGGTTCTGAATAAGGGGCCATGTGAAGTACACTCCTGATGTTTCCATAAGTTTGTATTATCCTTTGAATCTCTGAATGTGTGGCCATAAAATAGAGACTCCTGAATACTCCTCAGGCGTGCGCTTTTACATTCAACTCTAAATGAGTGGCTATACAAAGTGGAATTTTGATTTTTTTCCAAGGTGTATGTTATTCAGTCAGGCTCTGAATATGTGCCTGTATGAAAGAGAATTCTGACTACAATACAGGTGTATTCTATTCAGTGAAGCTCTGAAATTGATGCCACATGTAATAGCGTCCTGAGTGTATCCAAGTGATGTATTTTTCACTGAGGCTCTGAAGACTTTTGGCCACATGAATCTGTTTTCTGACTAGTCCACAGGTGTGTATTATTGACCCTTACTCTAAATATTTGGGCATATGAAATAGACTAATGACTATTCCAAAGCTGTGTATTACTTATTCACGCTTTGCTTTTTGTGTACATTTAAAATAGACTTGTGTCTATTCCACACATGTGCATTAATCCCTAAGGCTGAAAATGAGAAGCTGTATAAAGTAGACTCCTAACACTTCCCCAGGTGTGCATTACTCAGTGAGTCTCTTTTTGTGTGACCATATGAAAAAGGATGCTGTCTATCTTAAATATTTCTATTATTCAGTGAATCTCTGAATGAGTGTCTATATGAAATAGACTACTGAGTACTTTACATTTCTGTAATTTTCACTGAGGTTATGAGTCAGTGGCCATAGAAAATGAAATCCTGACTAATCCACAGGTGCATATTATCCCCTGAGGCTATGACTCTGTGTCCTAATATAACAGACTCCTCTCTACTCCACGCGTGTACATTATTTACCGAGGCTCTGAATGAATATCCATGGAAAATTCACTCCAAATTATTTTCGAGGTGTGTAATATTCAGTGAGGCTCAGAAGATTATGCCATATTAATTAGATTCCTTACTATAGCAAGGGCCTCTATTATTCACTGAGGCTCTGAATATGTGTCTACATGAAATAGACTCCTGACTAAACCACATTATTCAGTGACAGTCCGAGTTAGAGGCCTCATGAAAAAGTCTCCTGACTCTTCCACAGGTGCCCATTATTTAGGGAGACTCGGAATTAGGGGATAAAGGTAAATCCTGACTCTTTCCCCAGGTGTTTACACTTAGTGAGGCTCTAAACGAGTGGCCATAAGAAAGAGACTTCTGACTATTCCGCAGGTGTGCATTATTTAGTGATTCTTTGAATGAGTGGCCATAAAACATAGACTCTAGACCATATCAGAACTGTGTAATACTCAGTGAGTCTGTGAAAGAGGGGCCATACAAACACACTTCTAATTACTCCACATGTGCATTATTCACTGTTATTCTGAATGAGTAGCCATAGGACAGAGGCTCCTCATTTTTATCCATGTGTGCATTAATCAAACTGGTTCTCTTTTAGTGTCCATACAAAATAGACTCCTGAAACTGCCCCAGGTGTTTATTACTCAGCGATGCACAAAATTAGAGTTCATATGAAATAGACTCCTGTCTGTCACCCAGGTGTGTATCATTCAGGAAGGCACTTAATTCGTGGTTATCTTAAACAGCGTCTTGATTACTCCATGGAAGGTGGAGTAATCACTGAAACTTTGAATGATAGACCATATAAAATAGACACCTGACTATTTCTCCATTGTGAATTATTCAAAAAGGTTCTCAATGAGTGGTAGTATCAAATAGAATCCTGAAAATTCCTCAGTTGTATATCACTCAGGCAGGCACAAATTGAGTGCTCATATAAAAAATGCTCGACTATTACCCTGGTGTGCATTATTCAATAGGGCTCTCAATGAGTGGATACATGAAGTAGACTCTTCAGTCTCCTCCAGGTGTGTATTACTGAATGAGACTCGGACTAAGTGAGCATAAAAAAGGAGACTAAGGTGTATTTCCCTGGTGTTCATTACGTACAGAAACTCCGAATATGTAGCCATTTGAAGTTGACACTTGACTATTTCTGAGGGGAGTGTTCTTCACAGAAGCCCTGAACCAGTGGCTTTGTGAAAGAGATTCCTGACTTATCAGATATACATATTATTTACTAAAACCCTTAAAGGGTCACCTTACGAAATAGAACACATTTTACTCCACAGGTGTGCGTTACTTTTTGATTCTCCAAACAAATCACCAAATGAAACAGACTAGTGATTATTCCCCACATGTGCAGTATTAGAAAAGTTTCTGTATTAGTGACTATATCAAACAGTCTCCTAACTCTGACAAGTGTGTGTATCATTCCTGGAGCTGCTTAATTTGGGAGCACCTTAAATCGGGTCCTGACTACTCCACAGCTGTTTCTTATGTACTGAAGCTCTGAATGAGAGGCCACATGAAATAAATTCCTTGCTATTGTCTTAGTTTGCACTATTCGGTAATGCTGTGATTGAGTGGCCATATGACCAACACTCTGACTATTCCCTAGGTGTGTATTCTTCAGTGAGATTCTGAACGAGTGACCACACAACATAAACTCCTGCCTCTATCCTCTTGACTATTTTTCAGTTCTGCATTGTCCACTGAGTCGCTGGCTGTAGGGTCATATCAAATAGTCTCCAGACTCTTCCTCAGGTGGGCATTATTCCGGGAGTCTCTGAATAAGTGGCTATATATAATATACACCTGAGTATTCTACAGATATATATGATTCTTCACTGAGGTTCCGAATAAGTGGCCATGTGAAGTACACTCCTGACGTTTCCATAAGTCTGTATTATTCTTTGAATCCCTGAATGTGTGGCCATAAAATAGACTCCCGAATACTCGTCAGGTGTGCTCTTTTACAATCACTTCTAAATGAGTGGCTATACGAAATAGAATCCTGACTTTTCCCAAGGTGTATGTTATTCACTCAGGCTGTGAATATGTGCCTGTATGAAATAGAATTCTGACTACAATACAGGTGTATCCTATTCAGTGAAGCTCTGAAATTGATGCCGCATGAAATAGCGTCCCGAGTGTATCCAAGTTAGGTATTTTTCACTGAGACTCTGAAACTTTTTGGCCACATGAATCAGTTTTCTGACTAGTCCACAGGTGTGTATTCTTTTTTTTTAATTATTTAATTATTGCATTACAGGTTTTGGGGTACATGTGCAGAACGTGCAAGATAGTTGCATAGGTAGACACGTGGCAGTGTGTTTTGCTGCCTTCCTCCCCTTAACCCACACTTGGCATTCATCCCCAGGCTATCCCTCCCGAGCCCCCCCGCTGTCCCTCCCCCATTCCCCCCAATAGACCCCAGTGTATAGTAGACCGCCTCTCTGTGTCCATGTGTTCTCATTTTTCTCACCCACCTATGAGTGAGTATATGCGGTACTTTTTTTTCTGTTCTTGTGTCAGTTTGCTGAGAATGATCTTCTCCAGATTCATCCATGTCCTTACAAAGGACACAAACTCATCATTTTTGATTGCTGCATAATATTCCATGGTGTATATGTGCCACATTTTCCCAGTCCAGTCTATCATCGTTGGGGATTTGGGTTGGGTCCAGCTCTTTGCTATTGTAAACAGTGCTGCAATGAACATTCGTGTGCATGTGTCCTTATAGTAGAACGATTTATAGTCCTTTGCATATATGCCCAGTAATGGGATTGCTGGGTAAAATGGAATTTCTATTTCTGGGTCCCTGAGGAATCACAACACTGTCTTCCACAATGGTTGAACTAATTTACACTCCAACCAACAGTGTAAGAGTGTTCCTATTTCTCCACATCCTCTCCAGCATCTGCTGTCTCCAGATGTTTTAATAATTGCCATTCTAACTGGCGTGAGATGGTATCTCAATGTGGTTTTGATTTGCATCTCTCTAATGACCAGTGATGATGAGCAGTTTTTCATATGTTTGTTGGCCCCATGTATGTCTTCTTTTGTAAAGTGTCTGTTCATATCCTTTGCCCATTTTTGAATGGGCTTGTTTGTTTTTTTCCTGTAAATCTGTTTGAGTTCTTTGTAAATTCTGGATATCAGCCCTTTGTCAGATGTGTAAACTGCAAAGATTTTTTCCCATTCTGATGGTTGCCGATTCACTCTAGTGACTGTCTCTTTTGCCGTGCAGAAGCTGTGGAGTTTGATTAGGTCCCATTTGTCTATTTTGGCTTTTGTTGCCAATGCTTTTGGTGTTTTGGTCATGAAGTCCTTGCCGACTCTTATGTCCTGAATGGTTTTGCCTAGATTTTCTTCTAGGGTTTTTATGGTGTCAGGTCTTACGTTTAAGTCTTTAATCCATCTGGAGTTAATTTTAGTGTAAGGTGTCAGGAAGGGGTCCAGTTTCTGCTTTCTGTACATGGCTAGCCAGTTTTCCGAACACCATTTATTAAATAGGAAATCCTTTCCCCATTTCCTGTTTTTGTCTGGTTTATCAAAGATAATATGGTTGTAGATATTTTGTGTTGCCTCCGATGCTTCTGTTCTGTTCCATTGGTCTATATCTCTGTTTTGGTACCAGTACCATGCTGTTTTGATTACTGTAGCCTTGTAGTATAGTTTGAAGTCTGGTAGCGTGATGCCTCCCGCTGTGTTCTTTTTGCTTAGAATTGACTTGGCTATGCGGGCTCTTTTTTGGTTCCATATGAAATTCATGGTGGTATTTTCCAGTTCTGTGAAGAAATTCAATGGTAGTTTGATGGGGATAGCATTGATTGTGTAAATTACTTTGGGCAGTATAGCCATTTTCACGATATTGATTCTTCCTAACCACGAACATGGAATGTTTCTCCATCTGTTTGTGTCCTCTCTTATTTCGTTGAGCAGGTGTTTGTAGTTTTCCTTAAAGAGGTCCCTTACATTCCTAGTTAGTTGTATTCCTAGGTATTTTATTTTCTTTGTAGCGATTGTGAATGGCAGTTCGTTCTTAATTTGGTTCTCTTTAAGTCTGTTATTGGTGTATAGGAATGCTTGTGATTTCTGCACATTGATTTTATATCCTGAGACTTTGCTGAAGTTGCTTATCAGTTTCAGGAGCTTTTGGGCTGAGTTGATGGGGTCTTCTAGGTATACTATCATGTCGTCTGCAAATAGAGACAATTTGGCTTCCACCTTTTTTATTTGAATACCCTTTATTTCTTTTTCTTGCCTGATTGCTCTGGCTAGAACTTCCAGTACTATGTTGAATAGAAGTGGTGAGAGAGGGCATCCTTGTCTAGTGCCGGATTTCAAAAGGAATGCTTCCAGTTTTTGCCCATTAAGTATGATATTGGCTGTTGGTTTGTCATAAATAGCTTTTATTACTTTGAGATATGTTCCATCAATACCAAGTTTATTGAGGGTTTTTAGCATAAAGGGCTGTTGAATTTTGTCAAATGCCTTCTCTGCGTCAATTGAGATAATCATGTGGTTTTTGTTTTTGCTTCTGTTTATGTGGTGAATTACATATATAGACTTGCGTATGTTGAACCAGCCTTGCATGCCCGGGATGAATCCTACTTGATCATGATGGATAAGTTTTTTAATGTGCTGTTGCAATCGATTTGCCAGTATTTTATTGAAGATTTTTGCATCTATGTTCATCATGGATATTGGCCTGAAGTTTTCTTTTCTTGTTGAGTCTCTGCCAGGTTTTGGTATCAGGATGATGTTGGTCTCATAAAATGATTTGGGAAGGGTTCCCTCTTTTTGGATTCTTTGGAATAGTTTCAGAAGGAATGGTACCAGATCCTGTTTGTGTGTCTGGTAGAATTCAGCTGTGAACCCATCTGGACCTGGGCTTTTTTTGTGTGGTAGGCTCTTAATTGCTGCCTCAACTTCTGACCTTGTTATTGGTCTATTCATAGTTTCGGCTTCCTCCTGGTTTAGGCTTGGGAGGACACAGGCATCCAGGAATTTATCCATTTCTTCCTGATTTACTAGTTTGTGTGCATAGAGTTGTTTGTAGTATTCTCTGATGATGGTTTGAATTTCTGTGGAATCTGTGGTGATTTCCCCTTTATCGTTTTTATTGCATCTATTTGGTTGTTCTCTCTTTTCTTTTTTATCAGTCTGGCTAGTGGTCTGTCTATTTTGTTGATCTTTTCAGAAAACCAGCTCTTAGATTTGTTGATTTTTTGAAGGGTTTTTCTTGTCTCTATCTCCTTCAGTTCTGCTTTGATCTTAGTTATTTCTTGTCTTCGACTAGGTTTTGAGCTTTTTTGATTTTGCTCCTCTAGCTCTTTCAATTTTGACGATAGGGTGTCAATTTTGGATCTCTCCACTTTTCTCACGTGGGCACTTATTGCTATATATTTTCCTCTACACACTGCTTTAAATGTGTCCCAGAGATTCTGGTACATTGTGTCTTCATTCTCGTTGGTTTCAAAGAACTTCTTTATTTCTGCCTTCATTTCATTGTTTATCCAATCAACATTCAAGAGCCAGTTGTTCAGTTTCCATGAAGCTGTGCGGTTCTGAGTTATTTTCTGAATTCTGAGTTCCAACTTGATTGCACTATGGTCTGAGAGACTGTTTGTTATGATTTCCGTTGTTTTGCATTTGCTGAGTAGTGCTTTACTTCCAATTATGTGGTCAATTTTGGAGTAGGTGTGATGTGGTGCTGAGAAGAATGTATATTCTGTGGATTTGGGGTGGAGAGTTCTGTAAATGTCTATCAGGTTTGCTTGTTCCAGGTCTGAGTTCAAGTCCTGGATATCCTTGTTAATTTTCTGTCTGGTTGATCTGTCTGCTATTGACAGTGGAGTGTTAAAGTCTCCCACTATTATTGTGTGGGAGTCTAAGTCTCTTTGTAAGTCATTAAGAACTTGCCTTATATATCTGGGCGCTCCTACATTGGGTCCATATATATTTAGAATCGTTAGCTCTTCTTGTTGTATCGATCCTTTTACCATTATGTAGTGACCTTCTTTGTCCCTTTTGATCTTTGTTACTTTAAAGTCTATTTTATCAGAGATGAGAATTGCAACTCCTGCTTTTTTTTGCTCTCCATTTGCTTGGTAAATCTTCCTCCATCCTTTTATTTTGAGCCTTTGTGTATCTTTGTGTGTGAGGTGGGTTTCCTGGATACAGCACACTGATGGGTTTTGGTTTTTTATCCAATTTGCCAGTCTGTGTCTTTTGATTGGTGCATTTAGCCCATTTACATTCAGGGTTAATATTGTTATGTGTGAATTTGATACTGCCATTTTGATGCTATCTGGCTGTTTTGCCCATTGGTTCATGTACATTCTTCATTTTGTTGATGGTCTTTAGCATTTGGTATGCTTTTAGGATGGCTGGTACTGGTTGTTTCTTTCTATGTGTAGTGCCTCTTTCAGGAGCTCTTGTAAAGCAGGCCTAGTGGTGACAAAATCTCTGAGTACTTGCTTGTTCGTGAAGGATTTTATTTTCTCTTCACTTATGAAGCTCAGTTTTGCCGGATATGAAATTCTGGGTTGAAAGCTCTTTTCTTTAAGGATGTTGAATATTGGCCCCCACTCTCTTCTCGCTTGTAGAGTCTCTGCCAAGAGATCTGCTGTGAGTCTGATGGGCTTCCCTTTGTGGGTGACCCGACCTTTCTCTCTGGCTGCCCTTAGTATTTTCTCCTTCGTTTCAACCCTGGTGAATCTGACGATTATGTGCCTTGGGGTTGCTCTTCTTGCGGAGTATCTTTGTAGTGTTCTCTGTATTTCCTGGAGTTCAGTATTGACCTGTCTTGCTAGGTTGGGGAAATTTTCCTGGATAATATCCTGAAGAGTGTTTTCCAGCTGAGATTCATCCTCTTGATCACATTCTGGTACACCTATCAAACGTAGGTTGGGTCTCTTCACATAGTCCCACATTTCTTGGAGATTTTGTTCTTTCCTTTTTGTGCTTTTTTCTTTAATCTTGGTTTCACGTTTTATTTCATTGAGTGGATCTTCAATTTCTGATATTCTTTCTTCTGCTTGGTCACTTCGGCTGTTGAAACTTGTGCATGCTTCACGAAGTTCTCGTGTTGTGTTTTTCAGCTCCTTCAATTCATTCATATTCCTCTCTAAGTTTTCCATTTTTGTTATCAATTCCTCGAATTTTTTTTCAAATCTTTTTTCAAGGTTCTTAGTTTCTTTGCACTGATTTAGAACATGTTCTTTTAGCTCAATGAAGTTTCTCATTATCCACTTTCTGAAGTCTGATTCCGTCATTTCGTCGCACTCATTCTCCGTCCAGCTTTGTTCCCTTGCTGGTGAGGAGTTTTGGTCCTTTGTAGGAGGTGAGGTGTTTTGGTTTTGGGTGTTTTCCTCCTTTTTGCGCTGGTTTCTTCCCATCTTTATGGATTTATCCGCCTGTCGTCTTTGTAGTTGCTGATTTTTCAATTGGGTCTCTGTGTGGATGCTGAGATTGTTGATGATGAATTATTTCTGTTACTTAGTTTTCCTTCTATTGGTCTAGCCCCTCTGCTGTATGAGTGCTGAGGTCCACTCCAGGTCCCATTTGTCTGGAGTCTACCTGTAGCAGCTGTGGAAGAGTGAGGGATGATACCAGTTTCTTCTTCTGCTGTCTTTGTTCCAGAATGATGCCCGCCAAATGTCAGTCTGATTAGTCCTTATTTTGCGGTGACTCTTTGGATATACAGGGGTCAGGGAGCTGCTTAAGGAGATGGTTTGTGATTTATAGTAGCTCCAGTGCTGAGCTGTGAGCTCCGTTGTTCATTCAGGGTTGTTGGGAGGTTGTTTATGTCTGCTGTAATAGAACTCATAAAACACCACCCTTTTATTTCCCCCTTTTATATGCACTGTTTCAGGGAGTTGGGGCTTTCTTTATGAGTATCTGTTGCACTGTCCTGCCCCACTAGGTGGCAGTCTATTCACTATTTGCCTGCCGGGGCTCTGACCCACTAGCGCGGTTCTGCCCTGTTGCTGCTGGGCTCCCTTCTGCTGTGGAGAGCTCCCGTCTCCTGGGAGTCTCTCTGTTATGGCAGGTTGCCTCAGCAACGGCAGGCTGCTTCGGCCCTGGGCGGTACTTCAATAGGGGCGGATTGTGTCAGCGGTGGTGGACGCCCCTCCCTCACCGGGCTGCACCGTCCTAGATGCCGGCAGCAAAACTCTCAGCGCCAAGCGTCTCCAGTCATTGCCCTGCTTGTCCCTGTAAGGGTGGGACCCGCTGAGCCCGATTACCCAGCTCCCTGCCTTAGAGTCCGTCCTCTCTCTCTCTCCCTGACTCTCCGCAAGCTTAAAGTTCGACTCTCTCACTGGCGCCCCAGGAGCCTGCTGATAGGGCACTGGGATCCGTGCGATCTCCCGTGCCACTGCCCACTTCACTGGCTCAAATCACGCTTCCCAGGAAACTCCCAGGAAACTCCTGGTCTGGCTCACTGTCCAAGTCCCGTTCAATCAGATGGACGCGCCAATCTGCCCTTCAAACTCTCAGATTGCCGGTTTAACAGGGCACCCAGACCAATGAGTTCCATGCCGGGTCCTGCTGCGGCGCCGGCCGAAGCAGCGCCGGCCGAAGCGGCCACGCCAGAGGGCTGCGTTAGCCGGTTTTACTTTACTAGCGTCCTGTGGGACTTTCAACGCTCTGTGGGCTAGAAAAGTCCATCCGAGAATGCGGCTAGGACTCACCCTCTGCACCGTCACTGAGAGCTGCAATCCTGAGTCGCTTCTACGACGCCATCTTGCCCGGCCTCTCCCATTTCATTTTTTATCCAATCAACATTCAAGAGCCAGTTGTTGAGTTTCCATGAAGCTGTGTGGTTCTGAGTTATTTTTTGAATTCTGAGTTCCAACTTGATTGCACTATGGTCTGAGAGACTGTTTATGATTTCAGTTGTTTTGCATTTGCTGAGGAGTGCTTTACTTCCAATTATGTGGTCAATTTTGGAGTAGGTGTGATGTGGTGCTGAGCAGAATGTATATTCTGTGGATTTGGGGTGGAGAGTTCTGTAAATGTCTATCAGGTTTGCTTGTTCTAGGTCTGAGTTGAAGTCCTGGATATCCTTGTTAATTTTCTGTCTGGTTGATCTGTCTGCTATTGACAGTGGAGTGTTAAAATCTTCCACTATCATTGTGTGGGAGTCCAAGTCTCTTTGTAAGTCATTAAGAACTTGCCTTATATATCTGGGTGCTCCTGCATTGGGTCCATATATATTTAGAATTGTTAGCTCTTCTTGTTTTATCGATCCTTTTACCATTATGTAATGACCCTCCTTGTCCCTTTTAATCTTTGTTGCCTTAATGTCTACCTTATCAGAGACGAGAACTGCAACTCCTGCTTTTTTTGCTCTCCATTTGCTTGGTAAATCTTCCTCCATCCTTTTATTTTAAGCCTTGGTGTATCTTTGCGTATGAGGTGGGTTTCCTGGATACAGCACACCAATGAGTTTTGGTTTTTTATCCAATTTGCCAACCTGTGTCTTTTGATTGGTGCATTTAGCCCACTTACATTTAGGGTTAATATTGTTATGTGTGAGTTTGATACTGTCATTTTGATGCTCGCTGGCTGTTTTGCCCGTTAATTCATGTAGATTCTTCATTTTGTTGATGGTCTTTAGCATTTCGTATGCCTTTAAGATGGCTGGAACTGGTTGTTTCTTTCTATGTGTAGTGACTCTTTCAGGAGCTCTTCTAAAGCAGGCCTAGTGGTGACAAAATCTCTGAGTACTTGCTTGTTCATGAAGGATTTTATTTTTCTTTCACTTATAACGCTCAGTTTGGCTGGATATGAAATTCTGGGTTGAAAGTTCTTTTCTTTAAAGATGTTGAATATTGGCCCCCAACTCTTTTGTGGCTTGTAGAGTCTGTGCCGAGATATCTGCTGTGAGTCTGATGAGCTTCCCTTTGTGGGTGACCCGACCTTTCTCTCTGGCTTCCCTTAGTATTTTCTCCTTCATTTCAACCCTGGTGAATCTGACGATTATGTGCCTTGGGGTTGCTCTTCTTGCAGAGTATCTTTGTGGTATTCTCTGTATTTCCTGGAGTTGAGTATTGACCTGTCTTTCTAGGTTGGGGAAATTTTACTGGATAGCATCCTGAAGAGTGTTTTCCAGCTTGGATTCATTCTCTTCATCACATTCTGGTACAAATGGGAACTAATCAATCTCCACAGCTTCTTCACGGCAAAAGAAACAGTCACTAGAGTGAATCGCCAACCATCAGAATGGGAAAATATCTTTGCAGTTTACACATCAGACAAAGGGCTGATATCCAGAAGTTACAAAGAACTCAAACAGATTTACAGGAAAAAACAAACAAGCCCATTCAAAAATGGGCAAAGGATATGAACAGACACTTCACAAAAGAAGACATACATGAGGCCAACAAACATATGAAAAAATGCTCATCATCACTGGTCATTAGAGAGATGCAAATCAAAACCACATTGAGATACCATCTCACGCCAGTTAGAATGGCGATCATTAGAAAATCTGGAGACAGCCGATGCTGGAGAGAATTTGGAGAAATAGGAACACTCTTACACTGTTGGTGGGAGTGTAATTTAGTTCAACCATTGTGGAAGACAGTGTGGCGATTCCTCAGAGACCTAGAAATAGAAATTCCTTTTGACCCAGCAATCCCATTACTGGGTATATATCCAAAACACTATAAATCTTTCTACTATAAGGACACATGCACACGAATGTTCATTGCAGCACTGTTTACAATAGCAAAGACCTGGAACCAACCCAAATGCCCAAGGACGATAGACTGGACTGGGAAAATATGGCACATATACACCATGAAATATTATGCAGCAATCAAAAATGATGAGTTTGTGTCCTTTGAAAGGACATGGATGAATCTGGAGAACATCATTCTCAGCAAACTGACACAAGAACAGAAAAAGAAATACTGCATATACTCACTCATAGGTGGGTGAGAAGGATGAGAACACATGGACACAGAGAGGCGGTCTACTATACACTGGGGTCTATTGGGGGGAATGGCGGAGGGACAGAAGGGAGGGCTCGGGAGGGATAGCCTGGGGATGAATGCCAAGTGTGGGTGAAGGGGGTGAAGGCAGCAAAACACACTGCAACGTGTGTACATATGCAACTATCTTGCAGGTTCTGCACATGTACCCCACAATCTTTAATGCAATACAAATTAAAAAAAAAAAGAAAAAGAATAGTCAATGGTCTACTTCATATGGCTATATTTTCGGAGTCTCTGTCTGTAATGAACACCTGGGAAATACTCCTGCGTGTCTCTCTCTATCTCTCTCTTTCTCTCTCTCTCTCTCTCTTTCTCTCCCCCTCTCTCTTTTTTTTATGCCCACTAAGTCAGAGTCTCATTCACTGACACACACGTGGGGAAGATTGAAGAGTCTACCTCATGTAGCCACTCATTTAGAGCCTCAGTGAATAATGCACACCAGGGTAATAGTCGAGCAGCTTTTATACGGCCACTCATTATGTGCCTCACTGAGTGATATACACCTGTGGAATCCTCAGGATTCTATTTTATACTACCACTCATTGAAAACCTTGTTGAACAATTCACAATGGAGCAATAATGAGCTGTCTATTTTACATGGTCTATCATTCAAAGTTTCAGTGAATAATTACCTTCTATGGAGTAATCAGGACGCTGTTTGAGATAGCCACTAATTAAGTGCCTTCCTGAATGATACACACCTGGGTGATGGTCGGGAGTCTCTTGACTATGAACGCTAGTTCTGTATATCGCTGAGTAATACACACCTGGGGCAGTGTCAGCAGTCTCTTTGGCATGGACACTCAAACGGAACCGGTTTGATTAATGCACACATGGATAAGGGTGAGGAGTCTGTGTCATATGGCTACTCCTTCAGACAAACAGTGAATAATTCACATGTGGAGTAATTAGAAGTCTGTTTCCCATGGCCCCTCTTTCACAGCCTCACTGAATATTACGCACTTGCAAAAGAGTCTGGAGTCTATTTTTTATGGCCACTCATTCAGAAACTCACTAAATAATGCACACCTGCGGAATAGTCAGAAGTCTCTTTCCTATGGCCACTCGTTTAGAGCCTCCCTCAGTGTAAACACCTGGGGAAACAGTCAGGATTTACCTTTATTTCCTCATTCAGAGTCTCGCTAAATAATGCGCACCTGTGGAATAGGCAGGAGACTCTTTCATGTGGCCTCTAACTCAGAGTGTCACTGAATAATGTGGTGTAGTCAGGAGTCTATCTCATGGAGACACATATAAAGAGCCTCAGTGAATTAGACGGGCCCTTGATATAGTGAGGAATCTAATTATTATGGCAACATGTTCTGAGCCTCACTGAATAATACACACCTGGAGAGTAATTGGGATTCTATTATCCATGGACCTTCATTCAGAGCCTCGGTAAACAATGTACACCCGTGGAGTAGCCAGGAGTCTGTTATATTAGGACACACATTTATAGCCTCAGTGGATAATACGCACTTGTGGATTAGTCAGGATTCCATTGTGTATGGCCACTGACTCGTAAGCTCATTGAAAAATGCACACATGTAAAGTGCTCAGCAGTCTATTTCATATCGACGCTCATTCAGAGATTCACTGAATAACGCAAATATTTAAGAGAGACAGCATCCTGTTTCATATGGTCACACAGAAAGAACCTCACTGAGTAATGCACACCTGGGGAAGTGTTAGGAGTCTACTTTATACAGCCTCTCATTTACGGCCTCAGGGAATAATGCACACGTGTGTAGTAGACACTACTCTAAGTTTACATGTCCACGAAAAGCAAAGCCTGAGTGAGTAACACGCAACTTTGGAATAGTCACTAGTCTACTCCATATGCCCAGGTATTTAGAGTCAGAGTCAATAATACACGCCTGTGGACGAGTCAGAAAACAATTTCATATAGCCAAAGAGTTTCAGAGCCTTAGTGAAAAATACAAACCTGGGAAATACTCAGGACGCCAGTATATGTGGCATCAATGTCAGAGCTTCCTTGAATAGAAAACTCCTGTATTGTAGTCAGAATCCTGTTTCATACAGCCACATATTCAGAGCCAAACTGAGTAATATACGCCTTGGGAAGAGTCAGGATTCTATTTCGTATAGCCACTCATTTAGGGGCAAATGTAAAAACGTACGCCTGAGGAGTATTCAGGAGTCTCTATTTTATGGCCACTCATTCAGAGCTTCACAGAAGGATACAGACCTATGGAAACGTCAGGGGTGTACTTCACATGGCCAATTATTCAGGAACTCAGTGACGAATCATATATATCTGGAAAATACTCAGGATTCTATGATATATAGCCACTTATCCGGAGACTCACGGAATAATGCACACCTAAGGAATAGTCTGGAGACTCTCTGATACGACCCTACACCCAGGGACTCAGTGGCCAATGCAGAACTGGAAAATAGTCAAGAGGATAGTCAGGAGTTTATGTTATGTGGTCGCTCATTCAGAATCTCACTGAAGAATACACACTTGGGGAATAGTCAGAGTCCAAGTCATATGGCCACCCAATCACAGCATTACCGAATAATGCACAATGGGGCAATAGTAAGGAGTCTATTTCATGTGGCCTTTCATTCAGAGCTTCAGTTCATAATAAACAGCTGTGGAGTAGTGAGGACCCGATTTAAGATAGCCCCAAATTAAGCAGCTTCGTTAATGATACACACACGTGTCGGAGTCAGGAGACTATTTGATATAGACACTCCTAAGGAACGTTTTCGAGTACTGCACATGTGGGGAATAATCACAAGTCTCTTTCATATGGTGATTCGCTTGGAGAGTCCAAAAGTAACGCACATCTGTGGAATAAAATGTGTTCTATTTCGTAAGGCCTCTCTTTTCGTGTTTTAGTGAAGAGTATGTATATCTGATAAGTCAGGAATCTCTTTCACATGGCCACCCGTTCAGGGAGTCTGTGAAGAGGAGTCCCCTCAATAATAGTCAGGGGTCTACTTCAAATGGCTACACGTTCGGAGTCTCTGTCTGTAATGAACACCTGTGAAATACACCTGCCTCTCTCTCTCTCTCTCTCTCTCTCTCTCTCTCTCTCTCTCTCCCTCTGTTTTTTATGCCCACTTAGTCAGAGTCTCATAAAAAGACACACACGTGGGGAGAATTGAAGAGTCTACCTCATGTATCCACTCATTTAGAGCCTCAGTGAATAATGCACACCAGGGTAATAGTCGAGCAGCTTTTATATGGCCACTCATTTTGTGCCCCCCTGAGTGATATACACCTGAGGAATCCTCAGGATTCTATTTTATACTACCACTCATTGAAAACCTTGTTGAAGAATTCACAATGGAGCAATAGTCAGGTGTCTATTTTACATGGTCTATCATTCAAAGTTTCAGTGAATAATGACCTTCTATGGAGTAATCAGGATGCTGTTTGAGATAGCCACTAATTAAGTGCCTTCCTGAATGATACACACTTGGTTGACGGTCGGGAGTCTGTTTCCTATGAACTCTAGTTCTGTATATCGCTGAGTAATACACACCTGGGGCAGTGTCAGCAGTCTCTTTGGCATGGAGGCTCAAACGGAACCTGTTTGATTAATGCACACATGGATAAGGGTGAGGAGTCTGTGTCATATGGCTACTCCTTCAGACAAACAGTGAATAATTCACATGTGGAGTAATTAGAAGTCTGTTTCCCATGGCCCCTCTTTCACAGCCTCACTGAATATTATGCACTTGCAAAAGAGTCTGGAATTTATTTTTTATGGCCACTCATTCAGAGACTCACTAAATAATGCACACCTGCGGAATAGTCAGAAGTCTCTTTCCTATGACCACTCATTTAGAGCCTCCCTCAGTGTAAACACCTGGGGAAACAGTCAGGATGTACCTTTATTTCCTCATTCAGAGTCTCGCTAAATAATGCGCACCTGTGGAATAGTCAGGAGACTCTTTCATGTGGCCTCTAACTCGGAGTGTCACTGAATAATGTGGTGTAGTCAGGAGTCTATCTCATGGAGACACATATAAAGAGCCTTGGTGAATAAGACGGGCCCTTGATATAGTGAGGAATCTGAGCCTCACTGAATAATACACACCTGGAGAGTAATTGGGAGTCTATTATCCATGGACCTTCATTCAGAGCCTCGGTAAATATGTACACCCATGGAGTAGCCAGGAGTCTGTTATATTAGGACACACATTCATAGCCTCAGTGGATAATATGCACGTGTGCATTAGTCAGGATTCCATTGTGTATGGCCACTGACTCGTAAGCTCAGTGAAAAATGCACACATGTAAAGTGCTCAGCAGCCTATTTCATATCGATGCTCATTCAGAGATTCACTGAATAACGCAAATATTTAAGAGAGACAGCATCCTGTTTCATATGGTCACACAGAAAGAGCCTCACTGAGTAATGCACACCTGGGGAAGTGTTAGGAGTCTACTTTATGCAGCCTCTCATTTACGGCCTCAGGGAATAATGCACACGTGTGTAGTAGACACTACTCTAAGTTTATATGTCCACGAAAAGCAAAGCCTGAGTGAGTAACACGCAACTTTGGAATAGCCACTAGTCTACTCTATACGCCCAGGTATTTAGAGTCAGAGTCAATAATACACGCCTGTGGACGAGTCAGAAAACAATTTCATATGGCCAAAGAGTTTCAGAGCCTCAGTGAATAATACATACCTGGGAAATACTCAGGACGCCAGTTCATGTGACATCAATTTCAGAGCTTCATTGAATAGGAAACTCCTGTATTGTAGTCAGAATCCTGTTTCATACAGCCACATATTCAGAGCCTAACTGAGTAACATACGCCTTGGGAAGAGTCAGGATTCTATTTCTTATAGCCACTCATTTAGGAGCGAATGTAAAAACTCACGCCTGAGGAGTATTCAGGAGTCTCTATTTTATGGCCATTCATTCAGAGCTTCACAGAAGAATACAGACCTATGGAAACGTCGGGGTGTACTTCACATGGCCACGTACTCAGAACCTCAGTGAGGAATCATATATATCTGGAAAATACTCAGGATTCTATGATATATAGCCACTTATCCGGAGACTCACGGAATAATGCACACCTAAGGAATAGTCTGGAGACTCTCTGATACGACCCTGCACCCAGGGACTCAATGGCCAATGCAGAACTGGAAAATAGTCAAGAGGATAGAGTCAGGATTTTATGTTATGTGGTCCCTCATTCAGAATCTCATTGAAGAATACACACCTGGGGAATAGTCAGAGTTCAAGTCATATGGCCACCCAATCACAGCATTACTGAATAATGCACAATGGGGCAATAGTAAGGAGGCTATTTCATGTGGCCTCTCATTCAGAGCTTCAGTGCGTAATAAACAGCTGTGGAGTAGTCAGGACCCGATTTAAGGTAGCCCCAAGTTAAGCGGCTCCATGAATGGTACACACACGTGTTGGAGTCAGGAGACTATTTGATATAGACACTCCTATGGAACCTTTTGGAGTATTGCACATGTGGGGAATAATCACAAGTCTCTTTCATATGGTGATTCGTTTGGAGTGTCCAAAGGTAATGCACACCTGTGGACTAAAATTGGTTCTATTTCGTTAGGCCTCTCTTTCCGTGTTTTAGTAAATAGTATGTATATCTGATAAGTCAGGAATCTCTTTCACATGGCCACCCTTTCATGGCCTCTGTGAAGAACAGTCCCCTCAAAATAGTCAAGGGTCTACTTCAAATGGCTACACGTTCGGAGTCTCAGTCTGTAATGAACACCTGTGAAATACACCTACCTCTCTCTCTCTCTCCCTCTCTCCCTCTGTCTTTTTTTATGCCCAATTAGTCAGAGTCTCATTATATGACACACACCTGGGGAGGATTGAAGAGTCTACCTCACGTAGCCACTCATTTAGAGCCTCAGTGAATAATGCACACCAGGGTAATAGTCGAGCAGCTTTTATACGGCCACTCATTTTGTGCCTCAGAGTGATATACACCTGAGGAATCCTCAGGATTCTATTTTATACTACCACTCATTGAAAACCTTGTTGAACAATTCACAATGGAGCAATAGTCAGGTGGCTATTTTACATGGTCTATCATTCAAAGTTTCAGTGAATAATTACCTTCTATGGAATAATCAGGACGCTGTTTGAAATAGCCTCTAATTAAGTGCCTTCCTGAATGATACACACGTGGGTGACGGTCGGGAGTCATTTTCCTATGAACTCTAGTTTTGTATATCGCTGAGTAATACACACCTGGGGCAGTTTCAGCAGTCTCTTTGGCATGGACGCTCAAACGGAACCTGTTTGATTAATGCACACATGGATAACAGTGAGGAGTCTGCTTCATCCGGCTACTCCTTCAGACAAACAGTGAATAATGCACATGTGGAGTAATTAGAAGTCTGTTTCCCATGGCCTCTCTTTCACAGCCGCACTGAGTATTATGCACTTGCGATAGAGTTTAGAGTCTGTTTTTTATGGCCACTCATTCAGAGACTCACTAAATAATGCACACCTGCGGAATAGTCAGAAGTCTCTTTCCTATGGCTACTCGTCAAGAGCCTCACTCAGTGTAAACACCTGGGGAAACAGTCAGGATTTACCAATATCCCCTCATTCAGAGTCTCGCTAAATAATGCACACCTTTGGAATAGTCAGGAGACTCTTTCATGTGGCCTCTAACTTGGAGTGTCACTGAATAATGTGTTGTAGTCAGGAGTCTATCTCATGGAGACACATACCAAGAGCCTCGGGGAATAAGACGGGCCCTTGCTATAGTGAGGAATCTAATTATTATGGCCACATCTTCTGAGCCTCACTGAATAATACAGACCTGGAGAGTAATTGGGAGTCTATTTTCCTTGGACCTTCATTCAGAGCCTCGGTAAATAATGTACACCTGTGGAGTATTCAGGAGTCTGTTATATTAGGACACACATTCATAGCCTCAGTGGATAATATGCACGTGTGGATTCGTCAGAATTCCATAGTGTATGGCCACTGACTCGTAAGCTCAGTGAAAAATGCACAAATGTAAAGTGCACCGCAGTCTATTTCATATCAACACTCATTCAGAGATTCACTGAATAACGCAAATATTTAGGAGAGATAGCATCCTGTTTCATATGGTCACACAGAAAGAGCCTCACTGAGTAATGCACACCTGGGGAAGTGTTAGGAGTCTACTTTATACAGCCTCTCATTTACGGCCTCAGGGAGTAATGCACACCTGTGGAGTAGACACTACGCTAAGTTTATATGTCCACGAAAAGCAAAGCCTGAGTGAGTAATACGCATCTTTGGAATAGTCACAAGTCTACTCCATATGCCCAGGTATTTAGAGTCAGAGTCAATAATACACGCCTGTGGACGAGTCAGAAAACAATTTCATATAGCCAAAGAGTTTCAGAGCCTCAGTGAATAATACATACCTGGGAAATACTCAGGACGCTATTACATGTGGCATCAATTTTAGAGCTTAATTGAATAGGAAACTCCTGTATTGTAGTCAGAATCCTGTTTCATACAGCCACATATTCAGAGCCTAACTGAGTGACATATGCCTTGGGAAGAGTCAGGATTCTATTTCGTATAGCCACTCATTTAGGGGCGAATGTAAAAACGCACGCCTGAGGAGTATTCAGAAGTCTCTATTTTATGGCCACTCATTCAGAGCTTCACAGAAGAATACAGACCTATGGAAACGTCAGGGGTGTACTTCACATGGCCACTTATTCAGGACCTCAGTGACGAATCATATATATCTGGAAAATACTCAGGATTCTATGACATATAGCCACTTATCCGGAGACTCACGGAATAATGCACACCTAAGGAATAGTCTGGAGACTCTCTGATACGATCCTACACCCAGCGACTCAGTGGCCAATGCAGAACTGGAAAATAGTCAAGAGGATAGAGTCAGGAGTTTATGTTATGTGGTCACTCGTTCAGAATCTCACTGAAGAATACAAACCTGGGGAATAGTCAGAGTCCAAATCATATGGCCACCCAATCATAGCATTACCAAATAACGCACAATGGGGCAATAGTAAGGAGTCTATTTCATGTGGCCTCTCATTCAGAGCTTCAGTGCATAATAAACAGCTGTGGAGTAGTCAGGACCCGATTTAAGTTAGCCCCAAATTAAGCGGCTCAGTGAATGATACACACACGTGTCTGAGTCAGGAGACTATTTGATATAGACAGTTTTTGGGTACCTTTTCGAGTACTGCACATGTGGGGAATAATCACTAGTCTCTTTTATAAGGTGATTCGTTTGAAAAGTCCAAAAGTATCGCACACCTGTGGACTAAAATATGTTCTATTTCGTAAGGCCTCTTTCCGTGTTTTAGTGAATAGTATGTATATCTGATAAGTCAGGAATCTCTTTCACATGGCCACCCGTTCAGGGCCTCTGTGAAAAACGGTCCCCTCAAGAATAGTCAAGAGTCTACTTCAAATGGCTACACGTTCGGAGTCTCTGTCTGTAATGAACACCTGGGAAATACACCTGCATGTCTCTCTCTCTCTCTCTCTCTCTCTCTCTCTCTCTCTCTCTCTTTCTCTCTCTCTCTCTCTTTTTATGCCCACTTAATCAAAGTCTCCTACAATGACACACACGTGGAGAAGATTGAAGAGTTTATCTCATGTAGCCACTCATTTAGAGCCTCAGTGAATAATGCACACCAGGGTAATAGTCGAGCAGCTTTTATACGGCCACTCATTTTGTGCCTCCCTGAGTGATATACACCTGAGGAATCCTCAGGATTCTATTTGATACTACCACTCTTTGAAAACCTTGTTCAAAAATTCGCAGTGGAGCAATAGTCAGGTGTCTATTTTACATAATCTTTCATTCAAAGTTTCAGTGAATAATGACCTTCTATGGAGTAATCAGGACGCTGTTTGAGATAGCCACTAATTAAGTGCCTTCCTGAATGATACACACCTGGGTGAAGGTCGGGAGTCTGTTTCCTATGAACTCTAGTTCTGTATATCGCTGAGCAATACACACCTGGGGCAGTGTCAGCAGTCTTTTTGGTATGGACGGTCAAACGGAATGTGTTTGATTAATGCACACATGGATAACAATGAGGAGTCTGCCTCATAAGGCTACTCCTTCAGACAAACAGTGAATAATGCACATGTGGAGTAATTAGAAGTCTGTTTCCCATGGCCCCTCTTTCACAGCCTCACTGAATATTACGCACTTGTGGTAGAGTCTGGAGTCTATTTTTTATGGCCACTCATTCAGAGACTCACTAAATAATGCAAACCTGCGGAATAGTCAGAAGTCTCTTTCCTATGGCCACACGTTAAGAGCCTCACTCAGTGTAAACACCTGGGGAAAGAGTCAGGATTTACCTTTATCCCCTCATTCAGAGTCTCGCTAAATAATGCACACCTGTGGAATAGTCAGGAGACTCTTTCATGTGGCCTCTAACTCGGAGTGTCACTGAATAATGTGGTGTAGTCAGGAGTCTATCTCATGGAGACACATACCAAGAGCCTCGGTGAATAAGATGGGCCCTTGCTATAGTGAGGAATCTAATTATTATGGCCACATCTTCTGAGCCTCACTGAATAATACACACCTGGAGAGTAATTGGGAGTCTATTTTCCATGGACCTTCATTCAGAGCCTCGGTAAATAATGTACACCTGTGTAGTATCCAGGAGTCTGTTATATTAGGACACACATTCATAGCCTCAGTGGATAATATGCACGTGTGCATTAGTCAGGATTCCATTGTGTATGGCCACTGACTCATAAGCTCAGTGAAACATGCACAAATGTAAAGTGCTCAGCAGTCTATTTCATATTGACGCTCATTCAGAGATTCACTGAATAATGCAAATATTTAAGAGAGACAGCATCCTGATTCATATGGTCACACAGAAAGAGCCTCACTGAGTAATGCACACCTGGGGAAGTGTTAGGAGTCTATTTTATACAGCCTCTCATTTACGGCCTCAGGAAATAATGCACACGTGTGGAATAGACACTTGTCTAAGTTTATATGTCCACGAAAACAAAGCCTGAGTGAGTAATATGCAACTTTGGAATAGTCACAAGTCTACTCCATATGCCCAGATATTTAGAGCCAGAGTCAATAATACACGCCTGTGGACAAGTCAGAAAACAATTTCATGTGGCCAAAGAGTTTCAGAGCCTCAGTGAATAATACATACCTGGGAAATACTCAGGACGCCAGTACATGTGGCATTAATTTCAGAGCTTCATTGAATAGGAAACTCCTGTATTGTAGTCAGAATCCTGTTTCATACAGCCACATATTCAGAGCCTAACTGAGTAACATACGCCTTGGGAAGAATCAGGATTCGATTTCTTATAGCCAGTCATTTAGGGGGGAATGTAAAAACGCACGCCTGAGGAGTATTCAGGAGTCTCTATTTTATGGCCACTTATTCAGAGCTTCACAGAATAATACAGACGTATGGAAACGTCAGGGGTGTACTTTATATGGCCACTTATTCAGGACCTCAGTGAGGAATCATATATATCTGGAAAATACTCAGGATTCTATGATATATAGCCACTTATCCGGAGACTCACGGAATAATGCACACCTAAGGAATAGTCTGGAGACTCTCTGATATGACCCTACACCCAGCGAC
Source organism: Saguinus oedipus (assembly GCA_031835075.1). Classification (NCBI taxonomy): domain Eukaryota; kingdom Metazoa; phylum Chordata; class Mammalia; order Primates; family Cebidae; genus Saguinus; species Saguinus oedipus. The sequence goes on from CM063181.1 coordinate 21,096,549, forward strand.
TCAGTGGCCAATGTAGAACTGGAAAATAGACAAGAGTATAGAGTCAGGAGTTTATGTTATGTGGTCGCTCGTTCAGAATCTCACTGAAGAATACACACCTGGGGAATAGTCAGAGTCCAAGTCATATGGCCACCCAATCACAGCATTACCGAATAATGCACAATGGGGCAATAGTAAGGAGTCTATTTCATGTGGCCTCTCATTCAGAGTTCAGTGCGTAATAAACAGCTGTGGAGTAGTCAGGACCCAATTTAAGGTAGCCCCAAATTAAGTGGCTCCGTGAATGGTACACACACGAGTCGGAGTCAGACTATTTGATATAGACACTCCTACGGAACCTTTTCGAGTACTGCACATGTGGGGATTAATCACTAGTCTCTTTCATATGGTGATTCATTTGGAGAGTCCAAAAGTAAGGCACACCTGTGGAATAAAATGGGTTCTATTTCGTAAGGCCTCTCTTTCCGTGTTTTAGTGAATAGTATGTATATCTGATAAGTCAGGAATCTTTTTCACATGGCCACCGGTTCAGGGCCTCTGTGAAGAAGAGTCCCCTTAAGAATAGTCATAGGTCTACTTCAAATGGCTACACGTTTGGAGTCTCTGTAATGAACAACTGGGAAATACACCTGTCTCTCTCTCTCTCTCTCTCTCTCTCTCTCTCTCTCTCTCTCTCTCTCTCTCTCTCTTTCTCTCTCTTTCTCTATCTCTCTCTTTTTTATGCCTACTTAGTCAGAGTCTCATTCAATGACACACACGTGGGGAGGATTGAAGAGTCTACCTCATGTAGCCACTCATTTAGAGCCTCAGTAAATAATGCACACCAGGGCACACCAGTGCAGTCTCTCTTTTTTTTATTATTTTTTTTCCTTTTAATTTTAAAAGAAATTGAAACACTATCATGGACCCCAAAATGTGTTGTGGGCTCTCAGCACCATGTCTCCTGTGCCTAATGGATAAGTCAAGCCTGTGTGGAAGAGGCCCCAGGAGGAGGTGGGGAAGGGCAAGGAGGCAGAAGGTGTTGGCAAGCCTCACCTCTTTCCTTGGTCATTCCTGCCCCCAGTTGAGCACACCAGTTGAGCAGCTTTTATACGGCCACTCATTTTGTGCCTCACTGAGTGATATACACCTGAGGAATCCTCAGGATTCTATTTTATACTACCACTCGTTGAAAACCTTGTTGAACAATTCACAATGGAGCAATAGTCAGGTGTCTATTTTACATGGTCTATCATTCAATGTTTCAGTGAATAATGACCTTCTATTGAGTAATCAGGACGCTGTTTGAGATAGCCACTAATTAAGTGTTTTCCTGAATGATACACACCTGGGTGACCGTCAGGAATCTCTTTCTTATGAACTCTAGTTCTGTATATCGCTGAGTAATACACACCTGGGGCAGTGTCAGCAGTCTCTTTGGCATGGACGCTCAAATGGAACCTGTTTGATTAATGCACACATAGATAACAATGAGGAGTCTGCGTCATATGGCTACTCCTTCAGACAAACAGTGAATAATGCACATGTTGAGTAATTAGATGTCTGTTTCATATGGCCCCTCTTCACAGCCTCACAGAGTATTACACACTTTTGATATAGTCTGGAGTCTATTTTTTATAGCTACTCATTCAGAGACTCACTAAATAATGAACACCTGTGGAATTGTGAGAAGTCTCTTTTCTATGGCCACTCGTTAAGAGCCTCACTAAGTGTAAACACCTGGGGAAAGAGCCAGGATTTACCTTTATCCCCTCATTCATCGTCTCACTAAATAATGCACACCTTTGGAAGAGTCAGGAGACTTTTTCATGAGGCCTCTAACTCGGAGTGTCACTGAAAAATGTAGTGTAGTCAGGAGTCTATTTCATGTAGACACATATTCAGAGCCTCAGTGAATAAGACAGGTTCTTGCTGTAGTAAGGAATCTAATTAATATGGCCATCTCTTTTGAGCCTCACTGAATAATACACACCTGGAGAATAATTTGGAGTCTATTTTCCATGGACATTCATTCAGAGCCTCGGTAAACAATGTACCCCTGTGGAGTAGCTATGAGTCTGTTATATTAGGACACACATTCATAGCCTCAGTGGATAATATGCACGTGTTGCTTAGTCAGGATTCCATTTTGTATGGCCACTGACTGGTAACTTCAGTGAAAAAGGTACAAATGTAAAGTACTCAGCAGTCTATTTCATATAGACACTCATTCAGAGATTTACTGAATAATACAATTATTTAAGATAGCATCGTGTTTCACATGGTCACATAAAAAGAGCCTCACTGAGTAATGCACACCTGAAGAAGTGTTAGGGGTCTACTTTATACAGCCTCTCATTTACAGCCTCAGGGATTAATGCACACGTGTGGAATAGACACTCGTCTATTTTATATGGCCCCAAAAAGCAAAGCCTGAGTGAGTAATACACAACTTTGAAATAGTCACTCACTAGTCTATCCCACATGCCCAAATATTTATAGTCAGAGTTAATAATACAGGCCTGGGGACTAGTCAGAAAACAATTTCATATCGCCAAAAAGTTTCAGAGCCTCAGTGAATAATACATACCTCGGATATACTCAGGACGGTATTACATGTGGCATCAATTTCAGAGCTTCACTGAATAGAAAACACCTGTATTGTAGTCAGAATTCTGTTTCATATAGCCACATACTCAGAGCCTATCTGAATAATATACACCATTGGAAAAGTCAGGATTGTATTTCGTATAGCCACTCATTTAGAGACAAATGTAAAAACACACGCCTGAGGAGTATTCAGGAGTCTCTATTTTATGGCCACACATTCACAGCTTCACAGAATAATACAGACGTATGGAAACGTCAGGAGTGTACTTCACATGGCCACTTATTCAGAACCTCAGTGAAGAATCATATATATCTGGAAAATACTCAGGATTATATGGTATATAGCTACTTATCCAGAGAACTTTGGAGTAATGCACACCTAAGAAATAGTCTGGAGACTATTTTATATGACCCTACACCCAGCGACTCAGTGGACAATGCAGAACTGAAAAACAGTCAAGGGGATAGAGTCAGGAGTTTATGTTATGTGGTCACTCGTTCAGAATCTCACTGAAGTATACACACCTGGGGAATAGTCAGAGTCTAAGACATATGGCCACTCAATCACAGCATTACCGAATAATGCACAATGGGGCAATAGTTAGGAGTCTATTTCATATGGTCTCTCATTCAGAGCTTCAATGCATAATAAACAGCTGTGGAGTTGTCAGGACCTAATTTGAGGTAGCCCAAAATTCAGCAGCTCAGTGAATTATACACACACCTGTCAGAGTCAGGAGACTATTTGATATAGACACTCATACAGAACCTTTCCGAATACTGCACATGTGGGGAATAATCACTTGTCTGTTTCATATGGGGATTCGTTTGAAGAATCAAAAAGTAAAGCACACCTGTGGAGTAAAATGGGTTGTATTTCAGAAGGCCACTCTGTCAAAGTTTTAGTGAATAATATATATATATATATATATATATATATATATATATATATATATATATATGATAAGTCAGGAATCTCTTTCACATGGCCACTCGTTCAGGGCCTCTGTGAAGAACACTCCCTTCAAAAATAGTCAAGGGTCTATTTCAAATGGCTACACATTCAGAGTCTCTGTACATAATGAACACCTGGGCATTACAACTGAGTCTTTTTTTATGCCCACTTAGTCAGAATCTCATTCAATAATACACACCTGGGGAAGAGTTAAGTGTCTACTTCATGTAGCCACTCATTTATTGCCTCTTTGAATAATGCACACCAGGGTAATAGTCGAGCATTTTTTATATGGCCACTCATTTTGTGCCTGACTGAGTGATATACACCTGAGGAATCCTCAGGATTCTATTTGATACTACCACTCATTGAGAACATTATTGAATAATTCACAATGGAGCAAGAGTCAGGTGTCTATTTTATGTGGTCTATCATTCAAGGTTTCAGTGAATAATGACCTTCTATGGAGTAATCAGGACGCTGTTTAAGATAGCCACAAATTAAGTGCCTTTCTGAATGATGCACACCTGGATGACAGTCAGGAGTCTATTTCATATGAACTCTAATTGTGTGTACCGCTGTGTCATACACTCCTGGGGCAGTTTCAGGAGTCTATTTGGTATGGACACTCAAACAGAACCAGTTTGATTAATGCACACATGGATAACAATGAGGAGTCTGTGTCACATGGCTACTCATTCAGACAAACAGTGAATAATGCACATGTGGAGTAATTAGATGTCTGTTTCATATGGCCCCTCTTCACAGCCTCACAGAGTATTTCACACGTTTGATATAGTATGGAGTCTATTTTTTATAGCCACTCATTCAGAGACTCACTAAATAATGCACACCTGTGGAATCGTGAGAAGTCTCTTTTCTATGGCCACTAGTTAAGAGCCTCACTAAGCGTAAACACCTGGGGAAAGAGCCAGGATTTACCTTTATTTCCTGATTCAGCGTCTTTCTAAATAATGCGCACCTGTGGAATAGTCAGGGACATTTTCATGTGGTCTCTAACTCGGAGTGTCACTGAATAATGTTGTATAGTCCGGTGTCTATTTCATGTAGACACATATTCAGAGCCTCAGTGAAAAAGACATGCCCTTGCTATAGTAAGGAATCTAATTAACATGGCCACATCTTCTGAGCCTCAGTGAATAATAAACACCTGGAGAATAATTTGGAGTCTATTTTCCATGGACATTCATTCAGTGCCTCGGTAAATGATGTACACCCGTGGAGTAGCCAGGATTCTGTTATATTAAGACACACATTCATAGCCTCAGTGAATAATATGCACGTGTGGATTAGTCAGGATTCCATTTTGTATGGCCATGACTCCTAACCTCAGTGAAAAATGCACAAATGTAAAGTACTCAGCAGTCTATTTCATGTAGACACTCATTCAAGGCTCCACTGAATAATAAAATTATTTAAGATAGACAGCATTCTGTTTTATATGGTCACACTAAAAGAGACTTACTGAGTAATGCACACCTGGAAAAGTGTTAAGATTTCATACAGCTTCTCATTTACAGCCTCAGGGAATAATGCACAAGTGTGAAATAGACACTAGTCTATTTTATGTGGCCACAAAAAGCAAAGAAGGAGTGAGTAATACACATCTTTGGAATAGTCACTAGTCTATTCCATATGCCCAAATATTTAGAGTACGAGTAAATAATGCACACCCGTGGACTATTCAGAAAACTATTTCATATGACTGAAAAGTTTCAGGGTCTCAGTGAATAATACATACCTGGAAAATTCTCAGGACGCTATTGCACCTGGCATCAATTTCTCAGATTCTCTGAGTGGAAGCACCTGCATTGTAGTCAGAATTCTATTTTATATAGCCACATATTCAGAGCCAAACTGAATATCATACACCTTGGGAAAAGTCAAGATTCTATTTCGTATAGCCACTCATTTAGAGGCAAATGTAAAAGCGCACGCGTGAGGAGTATTCAGAAGTCTCTATTTTACGACCACCCATTCAGAGCTTCACAGAATAATACAGACCTATGGAAACGTCAGGAGTGTACTTAACATGGCCACTTATTCAGAACCTCAGTGAAGAATCATATTTATCTGGAAAATACTCAGGATTATATTATATAGAGCCACTTATTCAGAGACTCATGGAATAATGCACACCTAAGGAATTGTCGGGAGACTATTTGATATGACCCTACACTCAGCGACTCAGTGTACAATGCAGAACTGAAAAATAGTCAAGAGGATAGAGTCAGGAGTTTATGTTATGTGGTCACTCATTCGGAATCTCACTGAAGAATACACACCTTGGAAATAGTCAGAGTCCAAGTCATATGGCCACTCAGTCACAGCATTACCGAATAATGCATAATGGGGCAATAGTAAACGGTCTATTTCATATGGCCTCTCATTCAGAGCCTCAGTGCATAATAAACAGATGTGGAGCAGTCAGGACCCGATTCAAGGTAGCCCCAAATTTAGTAGCATCTTGAATTATACACACACGTGTCATTGTTAGGAGAAAATTTGATACGGAACCTTCTTGAATAATGCACAGGTGGGGAATAATCATGAGTCTGTTTCATATTGCGATTCATGAGGTGACTCAGGATTGCAGCTCTCGGTGAAGGCGCAGAGGGTGAGTCCTAGCCGCATTCTCGGATGTTCCTTTTATGCCCACAGAGCGTTGAAAGTCCCAGGTGTGGGAGAGACACGGGACGCTAGCAGCCGGCTAACGCAACCAGCTCCCGCCGCCTCTTCGGCCGGCGCCGCAGCGGGACCCGGCGCGGAACTCACTGGTCTGGGTGCCCTGTTAAACCGGCAATCTGAGATTTGCAAGGGCAGATTGGCATGTCCATCTGATTGAACAGGACTTGGACAATGAGCCAGACCAGGAGTTTCCTGGGAAGCGTGATCTGAGCCGGGGTAGTGGGCAGCAGCACGGGAGATCGCACGGATCCCAGTGCCCTATCGGCAGGCTCCTGGGGCGCCAGTGAGAGAGTCGACCTTTCAGCTTGGGGAGAGGAAGAGAGAGAGAGAGAGAGGACGGACTCTGAGGCAGGGAGCAGGGTGATCGGGCTCGGCGGGTCCCACGCTCACGGGGACAAGCAGGGCGGCGACTGGAGGCGCTTGGGGCTGAGAGTTTTGTTGCCGGCATTTAGGACGGTGCAGCCCGGTCAGGGAGGGGCGTCCACCATTCCTGACAAAGTGCACCCCCACTTAAGTACCGCCCAGGACTGACGCAGCCTGCCGTTGCCGAGGCAACCTGCCATAACAGAGAGAGTCCGCCGGGCCGCAACAGGGCGGACCCGCCTTAGGAGGTCAGAGCCCCGGCAGGCAAATAGTGAATAGACTGCCACCTAGTGGGGCAGGACAGTGCAACAGATACTCATAAAGAAAGCCCCAACTCCCTGAGACAGAGCATCTAAGGGTGGAAAAAAAAAAAAAAAGAGTGGTGTTTTATGAGTTCTATTGCAGCAGACATAACCTCCCAACAACCCTGAATGAACAACGGAGCTCACAGCTCAGCACTGGAGCTCCTATAAAGCACAGACTGTCTCCTCAAGCAGCTCCCTGACCTCTGTATATCCAAGGAGTCACCCCAGAAAAGGACTAATCAGACTGACATTTGGCTGGCATCATTCTGGAACAAGGGCAGCAGAAAAAGAAACTGATATCATCCCTCACTGTTCTGCAGCTGCTGCAGGTATACCCCAGACAAGCAGGGCCTGGAGTGGACCTCAGCACTCATACAGCAGAGAGGATAGATCATTAGAGGGAAAACTAAGTAACAGAAATACTTCATCATCAACAATCTCAGTGTCCACACAGAGACCCAATTGAAAAATCAGCCACTACTAAGACAACAGGCGGATAAATCCATAAAGATGGGAAGAAACCAGCGCAAAAAGGAGGAAAGCACCCGAAACCAAAACACCTCACCTCCAAAAAAGGACCAAAACTCCTCACCAGCAAGGGAACAAAGCTGGACAGAGAATGAATGTGACGAAATGACGGAATCAGACTTCAGAAAGTGGATAATGAGAAACTTCAGTGAGCTAAAGGAACATGTTCTAAACCAGTGCAAAGAAACTAAGAACCTTGAAAAAAGATTTGAAAAAAGATTCGAGGAATTGATAACGAGAATGGACAACTTAGAGAGGAATATGAATGAATTGAAGGAGCTGAAAAACTCAACAGGAGAACTTCGCGAAGCATGCACAAGTATCAACAGCCGAATTGACCAAGCAGAAGAAAGAATATCAGAAGTTGAAGATCAACTCAATGAAATAAAACGAGAAACCAAGATTAAAGAAAAAAGCACAAAAAGGAATGAACAAAATCTCCAAGAAATGTGGGACTATGTGAAGAGACCTAACCTACGTTTGATAGGTGTACCAGAATGTGACGAAGAGAATGAATCCAAGCTGGAAAACACTCTTCAGGATATTATCCAGGAAAATTTCCCCAACCTAGCAAGACAGGTCAATACTCAACTCCAGGAAATACAGAGAACACCACAAAGATACTCTGCAAGAAGAGCAACCCCAAGGCACATAATCGTCAGATTCACCAGGGTTGAAACGAAGGAGAAAATACTAAGGGCAGCCAGAGAGAAAGGTCGGGTCACCCACAAAGGGAAGCCCATCAGACTCACAGCAGATCTCTCAGCAGAGACTCTACAAGCCAGAAGAGAGTGGGGGCCAATATTCAACATCCTTAAAGAAAAGAGCTTTCAACCCAGAATTTCATATCCAGCGAAACTGAGCTTCATAAGTGAAGGAAAAATAAAATCCTTCACGAACAAGCAAGTACTCAGAGATTTTGTCACCACTAGGCCTGCTTTACAAGAGCTCCTGAAAGAGGCACTACACATAGAAAGAAACAACCAGTTCCAGCCATCCTAAAAGCATACCAAATGCTAAAGACCATCAACAAAATGAAGAATGTACATGAACCAACGGGCAAAACAGCCAGCTAGCATCAAAATGGCAGTATCAAATTCACACATAACAATATTAACCCTGAATGTAAATGGGCTAAATGCACCAATCAAAAGACACAGACTGGCAAATTGGATAAAAAACCAAAACCCATCGGTGTGCTGTATCCAGGAAACCCACCTCACATGCAAAGATACACAAAGGCTCAAAATAAAGGGATGGAGGAAGATTTACCAAGCAAATGGAGAGCAAAAAAAAGCAGGAGTTGCAATTCTCATCTCTGATAAAATAGACTTTAAAGTAACAAAGATCAAAAGGGACAAAGAAGGTCATTACATAATGGTAAAAGGATCGATACAACAAGAAGAGATAACGATTCTAAATATATATGGACCCAATGTACGAGCACCCAGATATATAAGGCAAGTTCTTAATGACTTACAAAGGGACTTAGACTCCCACACAATAATAGTGGGAGACTTTAACACTCCACTGTCAATAGCAGACAGATCAACCAGACAGAAAATTAACAAGGATATCCAGGACTTGAACTCAGACCTGGAACAAGCAAACCTGATAGACATTTACAGAACTCTCCACCCCAAATCCACAGAATATACATTCTTCTCAGCACCACATCACACCTACTCCAAAATTGACCACATAATTGGAAGTAAAGCACTCCTCAGCAAATGCAAAACAACTGAAATCATAACAAACAGTCTCTCAGACCATAGTGCAATCAAGTTGGAACTCAGAATTCAGAAAATAACTCAGAACCGCACAGCTTCATGGAAACTGAACAATTGGCTCTTGAATGTTGATTGGATAAACAATGAAATGAAGGCAGAAATAAAGAAGTTCTTTGAAACCAATGAGAATGAAGACACAACGTACCAGAATCTCTGGGACACATTTAAAGCAGTCTGTAGAGGAAAATATATAGCAATAAGTGCCCACATGAGAAGAGTGGAGAGATCCAAAATTGACACCCTATCGTCAAAATTGAAAGAGCTAGAGGAGCAAGATCAAAAAAGCTCAAAACCTAGCCGAAGACAAGAAATAACTAAGATCAGAGCAGAACTGAAGGAGATAGAGACAAGAAAAACCCTTCAAAAAATCAATAAATCTAAGAGCTGGTTTTTCGAAAAGATCAACAAAATAGACAGACCACTAGCCAGACTGATAAAAAAGAAGAGAGAGAACAACCAAATAGATGCAATAAAAAACGATAAAGGGGAAATCACCACAGATTCCACAGAAATTCAAACCATCATCAGAGAATACTACAAACAACTCTATGCACATAAACCAGTAAATCAGGAAGAAATGGATAAATTCCTGGATGCCTGTGTCCTCCCAAGCCTAAACCAGGAGGAAGCCGAAACTATGAATAGACCAATAACAAGGTCTGAAGTTGAGGCAGCAATTAAGAGCCTACCACACAAAAAAAGCCCAGGTCCAGATGGGTTCACAGCCGAATTCTACCAGACACACAAAGAGGATCTGGTACCATTCCTTCTGAAACTGTTCCAAATAATCCAAAAAGAGGGAACCCTTCCCAAATCATTTTATGAGACCAACATCATCCTGATACCAAAACCTGGCAGAGACTCAACAAGAAAAGAAAACTTCAGGCCAATATCCATGATGAACATAGATGCAAAAATCTTCAATAAAATACTGGCAAACCGATTGCAACAGCACATTAAAAAACTTATCCATCATGATCAAGTAGGATTTATCCCGGGGATGCAAGGCTGGTTCAACATACGCAAGTCTATAAATGTAATTCACCACATAAACAGAAGCAAAAACAAAAACCACATGATTATCTCAATTGATGCAGAGAAGGCATTTGACAAAATTCAACAGCCCTTTATGCTAAAAACCCTCAATAAACTTGGTATTGATGGAACATATCTCAAAGTAATAAAAGCTATTTATGACAAACCAACAGCCAATATCATACTTAATGGGCAAAAACTGGAAGCATTCCCTTTGAAATCTGGCACTAGACAAGGATGCCCTCTCTCACCACTTCTATTCAACATAGTACTGGAAGTTCTAGCCACAGCAATCAGGCAAGAAAAAGAAATAAAGGGTATTCAAATAGGAAAGGTGGAAGCCAAATTGTCTCTATTTGCAGACGACATGATAGTATACCTAGAAGACCCCATCACCTCAGCCCAAAAGCTCCTGCAACTGATAAGCAACTTCAGCAAAGTCTCAGGATATAAAATCAATGTGCAAAAATCACAAGCATTCCTATACACCAATAACAGACTTAAAGAGAACCAAATCAAGAATGAACTGCCATTCACAATTGCTACAAAGAAAATAAAATACCTAGGAATACAACTCACTAGGAATGTAAGGGACCTCTTTAAGGAAAACTACAAACAACTGCTCAACGAAATAAGAGAGGACACAAACAGATGGAGAAACATTCCATGTTCGTGGTTAGGAAGAATCAATATCGTGAAAATGGCTATACTGCCCAAAGTAATTTACACAATCAATGCTATCCCCATCAAACTACCATTGAATTTCTTCACAGAACTGGAAAAAACCACCATGAATTTCATATGGAACCAAAAAAGAGCCCGCATAGCCAAGTCAATTCTAAGCAAAAAGAACACAGCGGGAGGCATCACGCTACCAGACTTCAAACTATACTACAAGGCTACAGTAATCAAAACAGCATGGTACTGGTACCAAAACAGAGATATAGACCAATGGAACAGAACAGAGGCATCGGAGGCAACACAACACATCTACAACCATATTATCTTTGATAAACCAGACAAAAACAGGCAATGGGGAAAGGATTCCCTATTTAATAAATGGTGTTGGGAAAACTGGCTAGCCATGTGCAGAAAGCAGAAATTGGACCCCTTCCTGACACCTTACACTAAAATTAACTCCAGATGGATTAAAGACTTAAACGTAAGACCCGACACCATAAAAACCCTAGAAGAAAATCTAGGCAAAACCATTCAGGACATAGGTGTAGGCAAGGACTTCATGAACAAAACACCAAAAGCATTGGCAACAAAAGCCAAAATAGACAAATGGGACCTAATCAAACTCCACAGCTTCTGCACAGCAAAACAAACAGTCACTAGAGTGAATCGGCAACCATCAGAATGGGAAAAAATCTTTGCAGTTTACGCATCCGACAAAGGGCTGATATCCAGAATTTACAAAGAACTCAAACAGATTTACAGGAAAAAAACAAACAAGCCCATTCAAAAATGGGCAAAGGATATGAACAGAAACTTTACGAAAGCAGACATACATGAGGCCAGCAAACATATGAAAAAGTGCTCATCGTCATTGGTCATTAGAGAGATGCAAATCAAAACCACATTGAGATACCATCTCACACCAGTTAGAATGGCGATCATTAAAAAATCTGGAGACAGCAGATGCTGGAGAGGATGTGGAGAAATAGGAACACTCTTACACTGTTGGTGGGAGTGTAAATTAGTTCAACCATTGTGGAAGACAGTGTGGCGATTCCTCAGGGACCTAGAAATAGAAATTCCATTTGACCCAGCAATCCCATTACTGGGTATCTATCCAAAGGATTATAAATCGTTCTACTATAAGGACACATGCACACGAATGTTCATTGCAGCACTGTTTACAATAGCAAAGACCTGGAACCAACCCAAATGCCCAACGATGATAGACTGGACTGGGAAAATGTGGCACATATACACCATGGAATATTATGCAGCAATCAAAAATGATGAGTTTGTGTCCTTTGTAGGGACATGGATGAATCTGGAGAACATCATTCTCAGCAAACTGACACAAGAACAGAAAAAGAAATACCGCATATACTCGCTCATAGGTGGGTGAGAAAAATGAGAACATGTGGACACAGAGAGGCGGTCTACTATACACTGGGGACTGTTGGGGGGAATGGGGGAGGGACAGCGGGGGGGGCTGGGGGGGATAGCCTGGGGATGAATACCAAGTGTGGGTGAAGGGGAGGAAAGCAGCAAAGCACACTGCCATGTGTGTACCTATGCAACTATCTTGCTCGTTCTGCACATGTACCCCCAAACCTATAATGCAATAAAAAAAAAAAAAAAAAAAAAAGAAATCATATTGCGATTCATTTGGAGAAACAGAAAGTAACGCACAGCTGTGTAGTAAAATGGGTTCTATTTCATAACACCACTCTTTCAGTCTCTTCGTGTATAATATGTATGTCTGACAAGTCAGGAATCCTTTTCACATGGTCTCTCATTCAGGGAATCTGTGAAGACACTCCCCTCAAAAATAATGAGGGGTCTACTTCAAATGGCAAATCATTCAGAGTCTCTGTACCTAATAAACCCCTGTGCAATACACCTGAGTCATTCTTTTTATACCCACTTAGTAAGAGTCTCATTCAATAATACACACATAGGGAAGTGTTAAGAGTCTACTTCATGTAGCCCCTCATTTAGAGCCTCAGTGAATAATTCACACCAGGGTAATAGTCGAGCATTTTTAATATGGCCACTCATTTTGAGCCTCACTGAGTGATATACACATGAAGAATCCTCAGGATTCTATTTAATACTACCACTCATTGAGAAACTTATTGAATAAATCATAATGGAGCAATAGTCAGGTGTCAATTTTATATGGTCTATCATTCAAAGTTTCAGTGAATAATGAACTTTTATGGAGTAATCAGGATGCCGTTTATGATAGCCACTAATTAAGTGCATTCGTGAATGATACACACCTGGGTGACAGTCAGGAGTCTATTTCATATGAACTCTAATTCTGTGTATCGCTGAGTAATACACACCTGAGGCAGTGTCAAGAGTCTATTTTGTATGGACACTCAAACAGAAGCTGTTTGATTAATGCACACATGGAAAACAACAAGGAGTCTCTGTCATACGGCTACTCATTCAGACAAAGAGTGAATAATGCACATGTGGAATAATTAGAAGTCTGTTTCATATGGCCCCTCTTTTACAGCCTCACAGAATATTACACACTTGTGATATAGTCTGGAGTCTATTTTTTATGGCCACTCATTCAGAGAATCACTAAATAATGCACACCTGCGGAATAGTTCGAAGTCTCTTTCCTATGGCCACTCGTTAAGAGCCTCACTAGGTGTAAACACCTGGGGAATGAGTCAGGATTTACCTTTATCCCCTTATTCAGAGTCTCACTAAATAAAGTGCACCTGTGGAATAGTCAGGAGACTTTTTCATGTGGCCTCTAACTCGGAGTGTCACTGAATAATGTGTTGTAGTCAGGAGTCTATTTCATGTAGATACATATTCAGAGACTCAGTGAATAAGACAGGCACTTGTTATAGTAAGGAATCTAATTAAGATGGCCCCTTCTTCTGAGCCTCACTGAATAATACATACCTGGAGAATAATTTGGAGTCTATATTCCATGGACCTTCACTCAGAGCCTCGGTAAATAATGAACACCCATGGAGTAGACAGGAGTCTGTCATATTAAGACACACATTCATAGCCTCAGTGGATGATATGCACGTGTGGATTAGTCCGGATTCCATTTTGTATGGTCACTGACTCATAACCTCCTTTAAAAAGGCACAAATGTAAACTACTCAGCAGTCTATTTCATACAGACACTCATTCAGAGAATTCACTGAATAATAAAAATATTTAATATAGACAACATCCTGTTTCATATGGTCACACCAAACGAGCCTCAGTGAGTAATGCACACCTTGGGAAGTGTTAGGAGTCTACTTTATACAGCCTCTCATTTACAGCCTCAGGGAATAATGCACATGTGTTGAATAGACATTAGTCTATCTTATATGGCCAGAAAAAGCAAATCCTGAGTGAGTAATACACAACTTTGGAAGAGTCACTAGTCTATTCCATATGCCCAAATATTTAGAGTAAGAGTCAATAATACACACCTGTGCTCTAGTTAAAAAACAATTTTCTATGGCCAAAGTTTCAGAGCCTTAGTGAATAATACATACATGGAAAATACTCAGGACGCTATTACATGTGGGATCAATTTCAGAAATTGCCTGAATAGAAAACACCTGTATTGTAGTCAGAATTCTATTTCATATAGCCACATATTCAGAGCCTAACTGAATAACATAAACCATGGGAAAAGTCAGGATTCTATTTCGTATAGCCACTCATTTAGAGGCGAATGTAAAAACGCACACCTGAGGAGTATTCAGGAGTCTCTATTTTATGGGCACTCATCCAGAGCTTCACAGAATAATACAGACCTATGGAAACGTCAGGAGTGTCTTTCACATGGCCACTTATTCAGATCCTCAGTGAAGAATCATGTATATCTGGAAAATCCTCAGTATTATATTATATATAGCCACTTATTCAGAAACGCACGGAATAATGCACACCTAAGAAATAGTCTGGAGTCTATTTGATATGACCTTACACCCAGCGACTCAGTGGACAATGCAAAACTGAAAAATATTCAATACGATAGAGTCAGGAGTTCATGTTATTTGGTCACTCGTTCAGATTCTCACTGAAGAATACACATCTTTGGAATAGTCAGAGTCCAAGTCATATGGCCACTCAATTACAACATACTGAATAATGCACAATGGGGCAATAGTAAGGTGTCTATTTTATATGGCCTCTTATTCAGAGCTTCAGTGCTTAATAAACAGCTGTGGTGTATTCAGGACCCAATTTAAAGTAGCCCCAAGTTAAGCAGTTCCGTGAATGATACACACACGTGTCAGAGTCAGGACACTATTTGATGTAGATAATCATACAAAACCTTTTTGAATACTGCACATGTGGGGAATAATCACTAGTCTGTTTCATATGGTGATTCCTGTGGAGAATCAAAAAGTAATGCACACCTGTGGAGTAAAATGGGTTCTATTTCATAAGGTCACTCTTTAAGTGTCTTAGTGAATAATACGTATATCTGACAAGTCATTAATCTCTTTCACATGACCACTGGTTTAGGGCCTCTGTGAAGAATACTCCCCTCAATAATAGTCAAAGGTCTACTTCAAATGGCTACACATTCAGAGTCTCTGTACATAATGAACACCTGGGCAATACACCTGAGTCTCTTTTTTATGCCCACTTAGTCAGAGTCTCATTCAATAATACACACCTGGGGAAGAGTTAAGAGTCTACTTCTTTTAGCCACTCATTTAGCACCTCAGTGAATAATGCACACAACGGTAATAGTCGAGCATTTTTTATATGGCCACTCATTTTGTGCCTCACTGAGTGATATACACCTGAAGAACCCTCAGGATTCTATTTGATTCTACCACTCATTGAGAACCTTATTGAATAATTCACAATGCAGCAATAGTCGAGTGTCTATTTTATATAATCTGTCATTCAATGTTTCCATGAAGAATGAACTTCTATGGAGTAATCAGGACGCTGTTTAAGATAGCCACGAATTAAGTGCCTTTCTGAATGATACACACCTGGGTGACAGTCAGGAGTCTATTTCATATGAACTCTAATTTTGTGTATCACTAAGTAATACACACCTGGGGCAGTGTCAGGAGTCTATTTGGTATGGACACTCTAACAGAACCTGTTGTATTAATGCACACTTGGATAAAAATGAGGGGTCTATTTCATACGGCTACTCATTCAGACAAACAGTGAATAATGCACATGTGGAGTCATTAGAAGTCTGTTTCCTATGGCCCCTCTTTCACAGCCTCACTGAATATGACACACTTGTGATATAGTCTTGAGTCTATTTTTTATGGCCACTCATTCAGAGAATCACTAAATAAGGCACACCTGCAGAATAGTCGGAAGTCTCTTTCCTATGACCACTCGTTTAGAGCCTCACTAAGTGTAAACACCTGGGGAAAGAGTCAGGATTTATTTTTATCCCCTCATTCAGAGTCTCACTAAATCATGCACACCTGTGGAATAGTCAGGAGACTTTTCCATGTGGCTGCTAACTCGGAGTGTCACTGAATAATTTGGTGTAGTCAGGAGTCTATTTCATGTAGACGCATATTCCGTGCCTAGGTGAATAAGACAGGCCCTTGATGTAGTAAGGAATCTAATTAATATGGCCACATCTTCTGAGCCTCACTGAAAAATACACAACTGGAGAATAATTTAGGCTCTATTTTTCATGGACATTCATTCAGAGCCTCGTTAAATAATGTACACCCGTGGAGTAGACAGGAGTCTGTTCTATTAGAACACACATTCGTAGCCTCAGGGGATAATATGCACGTGTGTGGGAGATCTTCCAATATGGCATTTTAGAGGCAACTCAGGATTGCAGCTCTCAGTGAAGGCACAGAGGGGGAGTCCTAGCCACATTCCTGGATGATCCTTTTATGCCCACAGAACATTGAAAGTCCCAGGTGTGGGAGAGACCCCAGTGCAGCTGGCTCATGCAGCCAGTTCATCCGGCGCCACAGCGCATGGCATCGGGCACAAAGCTGACTGGTCTGGGTGCCCTGTTAATCCAGAAGTCTGAGATATGGAAGGGTAGATTGGCATGTCCGTCTTATTGAACGGGACTTGGACAATGAGGCAGACCAGAAGATTCCTGAGAAGCGTGATCTTAGCTTGTGCAGTGGGCAGCGGCACAGGAGACCACATGGATCCCAGTGCCTTATTGGCTGGCTATAGGGGACCAGTGAGAGAGTCAGCTGTTCAGCTTGGGGAGTGGAAGAGAGAGAGGGAGAGGACGGACTGTGAGTCAGGGAGCTGGGTGATCATCTCAGTGGGTCCCACCCTCACGGGGACAAGCAGGGTGGCGATTGGAGGGATTTGGGGCTGAGAGATTTGCTGCTGGCACAGTTGAAACTTGCATGGTGCAACCTGGTCGGGGACGAGCATCCGCCACTATGGACGCAATTCACCCCTACTGAAGTACAGCCCAGTACTGATGCAGTTTGCCTTTGCCGAGGCAACCCACCATAACAGCCAGACTGCCAGGAGGGCACAGCGCTCCACAGCAGAACAAAATCGCACAGCAGCAGCATGGACCCGAGCTAGCAGGGTAAAGCCTCGGCAGGAAAATAGTGAATAGACTGCATTCTAGCTGGGCAGGACAGTGCAACAGATTCTCATAAAGAAAGCCCGAACTCCCTAAAACAGAGCATCTAAGGGGGTGGAAAAAAGAGTTTTGTGAGTTCTGTTGCAGCAGAAATAAACACATCCTCCCAACAACCCTGAATGAACAACGGAGCTCACAGCTCAGCACTGGAGCTCCTACAAAGAACAGACCGTCCAACCAAGCAGCTCCCTAACCCCTGTATATCCAAAGAGTCACCCCATAAAAAGAACTAGTCAGACTGACATTTGGCGGTCATCATTCTGAATCAAAGATAGCAGAAGAAGAAACTGGTAGCATCTCTCACTGTTCCACAGCTGCTACAGGTGTACCCCAGACAAGCAGGGCCTGGAGTGGACCTCAGCACTCGTACAGCAGAGGGGCTAGGCCATTAGAAGGAAAACTATGTAACAGAAATACTTCATCATCAACAATCTGGGAGTCCAATCAGAGACCCAATCAAAAAGTCAGCAACTACTAAGACAACAGGTGGAAAAATCCACAAAGATGGAAAAAAAAGCGCAAAAAAAGGAAAACACCCAAAACCGAAACACCTCACCTCCTACAAAAAAACAAAACTCCTCACAAGCAAGGGGACAAAGGTAGAAGGAGAATGAGTGTGACGAAATGATGGAATCAGACTTCAGAAAATGGATAATGAGAAACTTCAGTGAGCTAAAAGAACATGTTCTAAATCAGTGCAAAGAAACTAAGAACCTTGAAAAAAGATTTGAAAAAAGATTCGAGGAAATGATAACAAGAATGGACAAATTTAGAGAGGAATATGAATGAATTAAAGGAGCTGAAAAACAATACGAGAACTTAGGGAAGCATGCGCAAATTTCAACAGCTGAATTGACCAAGCAGAAAAAAGAATATCAGAAGTCGAAGATCAACTCAATGAAATAAAATGAGAAAACAAGATTATAGATGAAAGCACAAAAAGGAATGAACAAAATCTCCAAGAAATGTGAAACTATGTGAAGAGACCCAACCTACGTTTGATAGGTGTACCAAAATGTGATGAGGAGAATGAATCCAAGCTGGAAAATACTCTTCAGGATATTATACAGGAAAATTTCTGCAAACTAGCAAGACAGATCAATACTCAACTCCAGGAAATACAGAGAACCACAAAGATACACCGCAAGAAGAGTAACCACAAGGCACATAATCGTCAGATTCACCAGGGTTAAAATGAAGAAGAAAATACTAAGGGCAGCCAGAGAGAAAGGTCGGGTCACCCACAAAGGGAAGCCCATCAGACTCACAGCAGATCTCTCGGCAGAGACCCTACAAGCCAGAAGAGAGTGGGGGCCAATATTCAACATCCTTAAAGAAAAGAACTTTCAACCCAGAATTTCATATCCAGTCAAACTGAGCTTCATAAATGAAGGAAAAATAAAATCCTTCACGAACAAGCAAGTACTCAGAGATTTTGTCACCACTAGGCCTGCTTTACAAGAGCTCCTGAAAGAGGCACTACAAATAGAAAGAAACAACAAGTACCAGCCATCCTGAAAGCCTACCAAATGTTAAGAGCATCAATAAAATGAAGAATCTACATGAACCAAGGAGCAAAACAGCCAGCTAGCATCAAAATGGCAGTATCAAATTCACACATAACAATATTAACCCTGAATGTAAATGGGCTAAATCCACCAATCAAAAGACACAGACTGGCAAATTGGATAAAAAACCAAAACCCATCAGTGTGCGGTATTCAGAAAACCCATCTCACATGCAAAGATTCACAAAGGGTCAAAATAAAGGGATGGAGGAAGATTTACCAAGCAAATGAAGAGCAGAAAAAAGCAGGAGTTGCAATTCTCGTCTCTGATAAAATAGACTTTAAAGAAACAAAGATCAAAAGAGACAAAGTATGTCATTACATAATGGTAAAAGGATTGATACAACAAGAGCTAAGGATTCTAAATATATATGGATCCCAATGCAGGAGCACCCAGATATATAAGGCAATTCTTAATGACTTACAAAGAGACTTAGACTCCTACACAATAATAGTGGGAGACTTTAACACTCCACTGTCAATAGCAGACAGATCAACCAGACAGAAAATTAACAAGGATATCCAGGACTTGAACTCAGACCTGGAACAAGCAAACCTGATAGACATTTACAGAACTCTCCACCACAAACCCACAGAGTATACATTCTTCTCAGCATCACGTCACACCTACTCAGAATTCGACCACATAATTGGAAGTAAAGCACTCCTCAAGAAACGCAAAACGACTGAAATCATAACAAAGAGTCTCTCAGACCATAGTGCAATCAAGTTGGAACTCAGAATTCAGAAAATAACTCAGAACCACACAGCTGCATGGAAACTCAACAACCTGCTCTTGAATGTTGATTGGATAAACAATGAAATGAAGACAAAAATAAAGAAGTTCTTTGAAACCAACGAGAATGAAGACACAACGTACCAGAATCCCTGGGACACATTTAAAGCAGTCTGTAGAGGAAAATATATAGCAATAAATGCCCACATTTGAAGAGTGGAGAGATCCAAAATGGACACCGTATCGTCAAAATTGAAAGAGCTAGAGGAGCAAGATCAAAAAAGCTCAAAACATAGCAGAAGAAAAAAAATAACTAAGACCAGAGCAGAACTGAAGGAGATAGAGACAAGAATAACCCTTCAAAAAATCAATAAATACAAGAGCTGGTTTTTTGAAAAGATCAACAAAATAGACAGACCACTAGCCAGACTGATAAAACAGAAAAGAGAGAACAACCAAATAGATGCAATAAAAAACGATAAAGGGGAAATCACCACAGATTCCACAGAAATTCAATCCATCATCAGAGAATACTACAAACAAGTCTATGCACATAAACTAGTAAACCAGGAAGAAATGGATAAATTTCTAGACGCCTGTGTCCTCCCAAGCCTAAACCAGGATGAAGCCGAAACTATGAATAAACCAATAACAAGGTCTGAAGTTGAGGCAGCAATTAAGAGCCTACCACACAAAAAAAGCAATGGTCCAGATGGGTTCACAGCCGAATTCTACCAGACACACAAAGAGGATCTGGTACCATTCCTTCTGAAAGTATTCCAAATAACTCAAAAAGAGGGAACCCTTCCCAAATCATTTTATGAGAACAACATCATCCTGATACCAAAACCCGGCAGAGACTCAACAAGGAAAGAAAACTTCAGGCCAATATCCATGATGAACATAGATGCAAAAATCTTCAATAAAATACTGGCAAATCGATTGCAACAGCACATTAAAAAAATTTATCCATGATGATCAAGTAGGATTCATCACGGGGATGCAAGGCTGGTTCAACATACGCAAGTCTATAACTGTAATTCACCACATAAACAGAAGCAAAAACAAAAACCACATGATTATCTCAATTGACGCAGAGAAGGCATTTGACAAAATTCAACATCCTTTATGCTAAACACCCTCAATAAACTTGGTATTGATGGAACATATCTCAAAGTAATAAAAGCTATTTACGAAAAACCAACAGCCAATATCATACTTAATGGGCAAAAACTGGAAGCATTCCCTTTGAAATTGGGCACTAGACAAGGATGCCCTCTCTCACCACTTCTATTCAACATAGTACTGGAAGTTCTAGCCACAGCAATCAGGCAAGAAAAAGAAATAAAGGGTATTCAAATAGGAAAGGTGGAAGCCAAATTGTCTCTATTTGCAGACGACATGATAGTATACCTAGAAGACCCCATCACCTCAGCCCAAAAGCTCCTGAAACTGATAAGCAACTTTAGCAAAGTCTCAGGATATAAAATCAGTGTTCAGAAATCACAAGCATTCCTATACACCAATAACAGACTTAAAGAGAACCAAATCAAGAACGAACTGCCATTCACAATTGCTACAAAGAAAATAAAATACCTAGGAATACAACTCACTAGGAATGTAAGGGACCTCTAAGGAAAACTACAAACAACTGCTCAACGAAATAAGAGAGGACACAAACAGATGGAGAAACATTCCACGTTCGTGGTTAGGAAGAATCAATATCGTGAAAATGGCTATACTGCCCAAAGTAATTTACACAATCAATGCTATCCCCATCAAACTACCATTGAATTTCTTCACAGAACTGGAAAAACCTACCATGAATTTTATATGGAACCAAAAATGAGCCCGCATAGCCAAGTCAATTCTAAGCAAAAAGAACACAGTGGGAGGCATCACACTACCAGACTTCAAACTATACTACAAGTCTACAGTAATTGAAACAGCATGGTACTGGTAACAAAACAGAGATATAGACCAATGGAACAGAACAGAAGCATCGGAGGCAACAGAACATATCTACAACCATGTTATTTTTGATAAACCAGACAAAAACAAGCAATGGGGAAAGGATTCCCTATTTAATAAATGGTGTTGGGAAAACTGGCTAGCCATGTGCAGAAAGCAGAAACTGGACCCCTTCCTGACACCTTACATTAAAATTAACACCAGATGGATTAAAGACTTAAACGTAAGACCTGACACCATAAAAACCCTAGAAGAAAATCTAGGCAAAACCATTCAGGACATAGGAGTAGGCAAGGACTTCATGACCAAAACACCAAGAGCATTAGCAACAAAATCCAAAAAAGACAAATGGGACCTAATGAAACTCCAGAGCTTCAGCACGGCAAAAGAAACAGTCAATAGAGTGAATCAGCAACCATCAGAATAGGTAAAAATCTTCGCAGTTTACACATCTGACAAAGGGCTGATATCCAGAATTTACAAATAACTCAAACAGATTTACAGGAGAAAAACAATCAAGCCCATTCAAAAATGGGCAAAGGATATGAACAGACACTTTACAAAAGAAGACATACATGAGGTCAACAAACATATGAAAAAGGGTTCATTATCACTAGTCATTAGAGGGATGCAAATCAAAACCACATTGATATACCATCTCATGCCAGTTAGAATGGCGATCATGAAAAAATCTGGAGACAGCAGATGCTGGAGAGGATGTGGAGAAATAGGAACACTCGTACACTGTTGGTGGGAGTGTAAATTAGTTCAACCATTGTGGAAGACAGTGTGGTGATTCCTCAGGGACCTAGAAATAGAAATTCCATTTGACCCAGCAATCCCATTACTGGATATATACCCAAAGGACTATAAATGGTTCTACTCTAAGGACACATGCACACGAATGTTCATTGCAGCGCTGTTTACAATAGCAAAAAACTGGAACCAACCCAAATGCCCAACGATGATAGACTGGACTGGGAAAATGTGACACATATACACCATGGAATATTATGCAGCAATCAAAAATGATGAGTTTGTGTCCTTTGTAAGGACATGGATGAATCTGGAGAACATCATTCTCAGCAAACTGAGGTGGGTGAATGGGAGGAAGACAACAAAACACACTGCCATATGTGTACCTATGCAACTATCTTGCTCGTTCTGCACATGTACCCCAAAACCAATAATGCAATAAAAATTTTTTAAAAAGAACCTTTTTCCATAATGCACATGTGAAGAATAATCACTAGTCTATTTTATATGGTGATTGCTTTAGAGAATCAATGAATAATGCACACCTGTGGAGTAAAATTGAATCTATTTCATATGGCCACCATTTCAGTGTTTCAGTGAATAATATATGTATCTGGAATAGCCAGGAATAGCTTTTATATGGCCACTCGTTCAGGGCCTCAGTGAATAATACACCCCTGGAAAATAGTCAAGAGTCTACTTCAAATGGTCACACATTGAGAGTCTCTGTTTATAATGCACAGCTGGGGAATTGTCAGGAGTCTTTTTTTATGCCCACTTATTCAGTCTCATTGAACAATGCACACCTGGGGAAGAGTTAAGTGTCTACTTCATATAGCCACTCATTTAGAGCCTCAGTGAATAATGCACACCTTCGGAACAGACACTGGTCTATTTTGCATGGCCACAAAATCAAAGCCTGAGTGAGTAATGCACAGCTTTGGAATAGTAAGGTGTCTATTCCATATGCCCACTTAATCAGTGACCCTGTCAATAATACACACCTTAAGAGTAGTAAACAGTCTACTTCATCTAATCACTAACTCAAAGCCACATTAAATAATACACACCTGTGTAATAGTCAGGAGTCTATTTCATATGGCCCAACATTCAGAGCCTCAGTGACTAATGCATACTGGGGAATACTCAGGAAACTATTACATATGTCCTCTCATTCAGAGCTTCACTGAATAATGAACACCTGGGGGAAAGTCAGGATTCTACTTCATAAAGACACTCTTTCAGAACCCAACCTAAAAAGGCACTCCTGTGAGTATTCATGAGTCTCCTTCCTATGGCCACTGATTCAGAGCCTCATTGAATAATACATATCTATGAAAATGTCAGAAGTGTATTTCACATGGCCACTCATTCAGAGCCTCATTGAATTATACATTCCTGGGGAATACTCAGGAGTCTATTTCATATGGCCACTCATTCAGAGACTCATAGAATAATGCACACCTGCGTAATAGTCTGGAGTCTATTTGATATGATGGTTCATCCAGTGCTCAGTGGAAAAGTGCACACGTAAGGAATAGTCAAGAGGCTACTTTATGTAGCCACTCATCCATACCGTTAGTAAGTAATACACACCTGGGGAATATTCAGGAGTTTATTTCATGTGGTCACTTATTCAGAAACTCAGTGAATGATACACGCCCGTGGACTAGTTAGAGTCTATGACATATGGCCACCCAATCAGAGCATTACTGAATGATGCACACCTAGGAAATAGTCAGAATTCTATTTCATATAATCATTGATTAAGAGCCTCATTGAGTAATGCACATCTGGTCAAATCAGGAGTATATGTCATATGAACCCTCACTCAGAGCCTCAGTGAATAATGCACACCTGTGGAGTAACCAGGAGTGTATTTCACACGGCCACTCATTCAGAGCCTTAGTGAATAATACACACCTGTGCAATAGTCAGGATTCCAGTTTGTATGGGAACTGACTCATAGACTCAGTGAATAATGCACAAATGTACAGTATTCAGCAGTCTATTTTATATAGCCACTCATTCAGAGATTCACTGAATAATACAAATATTTGGGATAGACAGCACCCTGTTTCATATGATCACACAAGGAGAGCCTCACTGAGATATACACTCCTGTGGAAGATTTAGCAGTCTACTATATAGAGCCACTCATTTACAGGCTCAGTGAATAATACACACATGTGAAGTAGACAGTAGTCTTTTCTATATAGCCACAGAAATCAAAGCATGAGTGAGTAATGCAAAACTTTGGAATAGTAGTCTATTGTATATGCCCACATATTCAGAGTCTGAGTTATAATACGCACCTAGGGAATAGTCAGAGGTCTATTTCATATGGTCACTAACTCAAAGCCTCATTAAATAATACACAACTGTGGACTAGTCAGGAGAATCTTTCATATGGCCAAAGTATCAGAGCCTCAGTGAATAATGCGTACCTGGGGAATAATCAAGACGCTATTACATATGGCCTTTCGTTCAGCGCTTCACTGAATAAGAAACAGCTGTATTTATTCAGAATTTTTTTTCATATAGCCACATATTCAGAGCTTCACTGAATAACATACACCTTGGGAAAAGTCAGGATTCTAGTTCGTATAGCCACTCTTATAGGAGAACATAAAATGCATGCCTTAGGAGTATTCAGTAGTCTTTTTCCTATGGCAACTCATTAAGAGCCTCACTGAATAATACAGACCTCTGGAAAAGTCAGGAGTGTTTTTCACATGGCCAGTCATTAAGAACCTTAGTGAAGAATTATATACACCTGGGGAATACTCAGGATTCTATTTCATATTGCCACTTATTCAGAGACTCACTGAATAATTCACACCTGGGGAATAGTCTGGAGTCTATTTGATATGACCGTTCACCCGGTTCCTCAGTGGAAAATGTACAGCGGAGAAATAGAGGTCAAGAGGATATAGTCAGGAGTATATTTTATATGGCCACTTGTTCAGAAACTCACTGAGTATTACACACCTGGGGAATAGTCAGAGTCCATGCCATATGGCCACTCAATCACAGCATTATCGAATAATGAACAACGAGGCAATAGTTAGAAGACTATTTCAAATGGCCTCTCATTCAGAGCTTCAGTGCATAATGAACAGCTGTGGAGTAGTCAGGATCCTATTTAAGGTGGCCCCAAATTAAGCACCTACCTGAATAATCCACACATGAATTATAGTCAGGAGACTATTTGATATGAACACTCATTCAAAACCTCTTCGTATACTGCACATGTGGGTAAAAATTACTCGTTTATTTCATATGGTGATTTATTTGGAGAATCAAGAAATAACGCACACCTGTGAAGTAAAATGTGGTCTATTTTATATGGCAACTCTTTCAGTGTTTCAGTGAACAATATGTGTTTCTAAATATTCAGGAATCTTGTTCATATGGCCACTTGTTCAAGGCCTCAGTGGATAATACACCCCTGGAAAATAGTCAAGAGTCTACTTCAAATGGCTACACATTTAAAGTTTCTGTATGTAATGCACACCTGGTCAATAGACAGGAGTCTCTTTTTTATACCCAGTTATTCAGAGTCTCATTCAATAATACACACCTGAAGAAGAGTTAAGCATCTACCTCATATAGCCACTTATTTAGAGCCTCCGCAAATACTGCACACCAGGGTAATAGTCTGGAGCCTCTTTCATATAGCCACTCATTCAGTGCCTCACTGAATGATACAAACCTGGAAAATCATCGGGATTCTATTCCATACTACCACTCATTCAGAGCTTTATTGAATAACTCACAACCGGGCAATATTCAGGTGTCTATTTTACTTTTTTTTTTTTCTTAATTTTTATTGCATTATAGGTTTTGGGGTATATGTGCAGAACGTGCAAGATAGTTGCATAGGTATACATATGGCAGTGTGTTTTGCTGCCTTCCTCCCCTTCACCCACACTTGGCATTCATCCCCAGGCTATCCCTCCCCAGCCCCCACCGCTGTCCCCCCCCATTTCCCCCAATAGACCCCAGTGTATAGTAGACCGCCTCTCTGAGTCCATGTGTTCTCATTTTTCTCACCCACCTATGAGTGAGTATATGCAGTATTTCTTTTTCTGTTCTTGTGTCAGTTTGCTGAGAATGATGTTCTCCAGATTCATCCATGTCCTTACAAAGGACACAAACTCATCATTTTTGATTGCTGCATAATATTCCATGGTGTATATGTGCCACATTTTCCCAGTCCAGTCTATCATCGTTGGGCATTTGGGTTGGTTCCAGTTCTTTTCTATTGTAAACAGTGCTGCAATGAACATTCGTGTGCATGTGTCCTTATAGTAGAACGATTTATAGTCCTTTGGATATATACCCAGTAATGGGATTGCTGGGTCAAATGGAATTTCTATTTCTAGGTCCCTGAGGAATCGCCACACTGTCTTCCACAATGGTTGAACTAATTTACACTCCCACCAACAGTGTAAGAGTGTTCCTATTTCTCCACATCCTCTCCAGCATCTGCTGTCTCCAGATTTTTTAATGATCGCCATTCTAACTGGCATGAGATGGTATCTCAATGTGGTTTTGATTTGCATCTCTCTAATGACCAGTGATGATGAGCACTTTTTCATGAGTTTGTTGGCCTCATGTATGTCTTCTTTTGTAAAGTGTCTGTTCATATCCTTTGCCCATTTTTGAATGGGCTTGTTTGGTTTTTTCCTGTAAATCTGTTTGAGTTATTTGTAAATTCTGGATATCAGCCCTTTGTCAGATGTGTAAACTGCAAAGATTTTTTCCCATTCTGATGGTTGCCGATTCACTCTAGTGACAGTTTCTTTTGCCGTGCAGAAACTGTGGAGTTTGATTAGGTCCCATTTGTCTATTTTGGCTTTTGTTGCCAATGTTTTGGTGTTTTATTCATGAAGTCCTTGCCTACTCCTATGTCCTGAATGGTTTTGCCTAGATTTTCTTCTAGGGTATTTATGGTGTCAGGTCTTACGTTTAAGTCTTTAATCCATCTGGAGTTAATTTTAGTGTAAGGTGTCAGGAAGGGGTCCAGTTTCTGCTTTCTGCACATGGCTAGCCAGTTTTACCAACACCATTTATTAAATAGGGAATCATTTCCCCATTGCTTGTTTTTGTCTGGTTTATCAAAGATAATGTGGTTGTAGATATGTTGTGTTGCCTCCGATGCTTCTGTTCTGTTCCATTGGTCTATATCTCTGTTTTGGTACCAGTACCATGCTGTTTTGAATACTGTAGCCTTGTAGTATAGTTTGAAGTCTGGTAGCGTGATGCCTCTCGCTGTGTTCTTTTTGCTGAGAATTGACTTGGCTATGCGGGCTCATTTTTGGTTCCATATAAAATTCATGGTAGGTTTTTTCAGTTCTGTGAAGAAATTCAATGGTAGTTTGATGGGGATAGCATTGATTGTGTAAATTACTTTGGGCAGTATAGCCATTTTCACGATATTGATTCTTCCTAACCACGAACATGGAATGTTTCTTCATCTGTTTGTGTCCTCTCTTATTTTGTTGAGCAGTGGTTTGTAGTTTTCCTTAAAGAGGTACCTTACATTCCTTGTGAGTTGTATTCCTAGGTATTTTATATTCTTTGTAGCAATTGTGAATGGCAGTTCGTTCTTGATTTGGTTCTCTTTGGTTCTCTTTGGTGTATATTCCTATACAACAATAACAATCCTGTTATTGGTGTATAGGAATGCTTGTGATATTTGAACATTGATTTTATATCCTGAGACTTTGCTGAAGTTGCTTATCAGTTTCAGGAGCTTTTGGGCTGAGGTGATGGGGTCTTCCAGGTATACTATCATGTCGTCTGCAAATAGAGACAATTTGGCTTCCACCTTTCCTATTCGAATACCCTTTATTTATTTTTCTTGCCTGATTGCTCTGGCTAGAACTTCCAGTACTATGTTGAATAGGAGCGGTGAGAGAGGGCATCCTTGTCTGGTGCCAGATTTCAAAGGGAATGCTTCCAGTTTTTATCCATTAAGTATGATATTGGCAGTTGGTTTGTCATAAATAGCTTTTATAACTTTGAGATATGTTCCATCAATACCAACTTTATTGAGGGTTTTTAGCATAAAGGGCTGTTGAGTTTTGTCAAATGCCTTCTCTGCGTCAATTGAGATAATCATGTGGTTTTTGTTTTTGCTTCTGTTTATGTGGTGAATTACATTTATAGACTTGCGTATGTTGAACCAGCCTTGCATCCCAGGGATGAATCCTACTTGATCATGATGGATAAGTTTTTTAATGTGCTGTTGCAATGGGTTTGCCAGTATTTTATTGAAGATTTTTGCATCTGTGTTCAT
Source organism: Saguinus oedipus (assembly GCA_031835075.1). Taxonomy (NCBI): domain Eukaryota; kingdom Metazoa; phylum Chordata; class Mammalia; order Primates; family Cebidae; genus Saguinus; species Saguinus oedipus. Next base: position 21,125,442 of record CM063181.1, read on the forward strand.
CATGGATATTGGCCTGAAGTTTTCTTTTCTTGTTGCGTCTCTGCCGGGTTTTGGTATCAGGATGATGTTGGTCTCATAAAATGATTTGGGAAGGGTTCCCTCTTTTTGGATTCTTTGGAATAGTTTTAGAAGGAATGGTACCAGATCCTCTTTGTGTGTCTGGTAGAATTCAGCTGTGAACCCATCTGGACCTGGGTTTTTTTTGTGTGGTAGGCTCTAAATTGCTGTTTCAACTTCAGACTTTGTTATTGGTCTATTCATAATTTCGGCTTCTTTCTGGTTTAGGCTTGGGAGGACACAGGCGTCCAGGAATTTATCCATTTCTTCCTGATTTACTAGTTTATGTGAATAGAGTTGTTTGTAGTATTCTCTGATGATGGTTTGAATTTCTGTGGAATCTGTGGTGACTTCCCCATTATCGTTTTTTATTGCATCTATTTGATTGTTCTCTCTTTTCTTTTTTATCAGTCTGGCTAGTGGTCTGCCTATTTTGTTGATCTTTTTGAAAAACCAGCTCTTTGATTTATTGATTTTTTGAAGGGTTTTTCTTGTCTCCATCTCCTTCAGTTCTGCTCTGATCTTAGTTATTTCTTGTCTTCGGCTAGGTTTTCAACTTTTTGATCTTGCTCCTCTAGCTCTTTCAATTTTGACGATAGGGTGTCAATTTTGGATCTCTCCACTCTTCTCATGTGGGCACTTATTGCTATATATTTTCCTCTACACAATGCTTTAAATGTGTCCCAGAGATTCTGATACGTTGTGTCTTCATTTACATTGGTTTCAAAGAACTTCTTTATTTCTGCCTTCATTTCATTGTTTATCCAATCAACATTCAAGAGCCAGTTGTTCAGTTTCCATGAAGCTGTGCGGTTCTGAGTTTTTTTCTGAATTCTGAGTTCCAACTTGATTGCACTATGGTCTGAGAGACTGTTCATTATGATTTCCGTTGTTTTGCATTTGCTGAGGAGTGCTTTACTTCCAATTCTGTGGTCAATTTTGGAGTAGATGTGATGTGGTGCTGAGAAGAATGTATATTCTTTGGATTTGGGGTGGAGAGTTCTGTAAATGTCTATCAGGTTTGCTTGTTCCAGGTCTGAGTTCAAGTCCTGGATATCCTTGTTAATTTTCTGTCTGGTTGATCTGTCTGCTACTGACAGTGGAGTGTTAAAATCTCCCACTATTATTGTGTGGGAGTCTAAGTCTCTTTGTAAGTCATTAAGAACTTGCCTTATATATCTGGGTGCTCCTACATTGGGTCCATATATATTTAGAATCTTTAGCTCTTCTTGTTGTATCGATCCTTTGACCATTATGTAATGACCTTCTTTGTCCCTTTTGATCTTTGTTACTTTAAAGTCTATTTTATCAGAGACGAGAATTGCAACTCCTTCTTTTTTTTGCTCTCCATTTGCTTGGTCAATCTTCCTCCATTCTTTAATTTTGAGCCTTTGTGTATCTTTGCGTGTGAGGTGGGTTTCCTGGATACAGCACCCCGATGGGTTTTGGTTTTTTATCCTATTTGCCAGTCTGTGTCTTTTGATTGGTGCATTTAGCCCATTTACATTTAGGGTTAATATTGTTATGTGTGAATTTGATAGTGCCATTTTGATACTAGCTGGCTCTTTTGCCCGTTGATTCATGTAGATTCCTCATTTTGTTGATGGTCTTTAGCATTTGGTATGCTTTTAGGATGGCTGGTACTGGTTGTTTCTTTCTATGTGTAGTGCCTCTTTCAGTACCTCTTGTAAAGCAGGCCTAGTGGTGACAAAATCTCTGAGTACTTGCTTGTTCATGAAGGATTTTATTTTTCCTTCACTTATGAAGCTCAGTTTGGCTGGATATGAAATTCTGTGTTGAAATTTCTTTTCTTTAAGGATGTTGAATATTGGCCACCACTCTCTTCTGGCTTGTAGAGTCTCTGCCAAGAGATCTGCTGCGAGTCTGATGGGCTTCCCTTTGTGGGTGACCCGAACTTTCTCTCTGGCTGCTCTTAGTATTTTCTTCTTCATTTCAACCCTGGTCAATCTGACGATTATGTGACTTGGGGTTGCTCTTCTTACGGAGTATCTTTGTGGTGTTCTCTGTATTTCCTGGAGTTGAGTATTGACCTGTCTTTCTAGGTTGGGGAAATTTCCCTGGATAATATCCAGAAGAGTGTTTTCCACCTTAGATTCATTCTCTTCATCACATTCTGGTACACCTATCAAACGTAGGTTGGGTCTCTTCACATAGTCCCACATTTCTTGTAGATTTTGTTCATTCCTTTTTGTGCTTTTTTCTTTAATCTTGGTTTCACGTTTTATTTCATTGAGTTGATCTTCAATTTCTGATATTCTTTTTTCTGCTTGGTCAATTCGGCTGTTGAAACTTGTGCATGCTTCACGAAGTTCTCGTGTTGTGTTTTTCAGCTCCTTCAATTCATTCATATTCCTCTCTAAGTTGTCCATTTTTGTTATCAATTCCTCAAATTTTTTTTCAAATCTTTTTTCAAGGTTCTTAGTTTCTTTGCACTGATTTAGAACATGTTCTTTTATCTCAATGAAGTTTCTCATTATCCACTTTCTGAAGTCTGATTCCGTCATTTCGTCACACTCATTCTCCGTCCAGCTTTGTTCCCTTGCTGGTGAGGAGTTTTGGTCCTTTGTAGGAGGTGAGGTGTTTTGGTTTCGGGTGTTTTCCTCCTTTTTGCGCTGGTTTCTTCCCATCTTTGTGGATTTATCCACCTGTCGTCTTAGTAGTTGCTGATTTTTCAATTGGATCTCTGTGCGGATGCTGAGATTGTTGATGATGAAGTATTTCTGTTACTTAGTTTTCCTTCTAGTGGTCTAGCCCCTCTGCTGTATGAGTGCTGAAGTCCACTCCAGGCCCTGTTTGTCTGGAGCATACCTGTAGCAGCTGTGGAACAGTGAGGGATGATACCAGTTTTTTCTGCTGCTGTCTTTGTTCCAGAATGATGCCCGCCAAATGTCAGTCTGATTAGTCCTTTTTTTGCGGTGACTTTTTGGATATACAGGGGTCAGGGAGCTGCTTAAGGAGACGGTTTGTGCTTTATAGTAGCTCCAGTGCTGAGCTGTGATCTCCTTTGTTCATTCAGGGTTGTTGGGAGGTTGTTTATCCAGGTGTCTATTTTATATGGCCTCTCATTCAGAGCTTCAGTGAGTACTGTCATGGAGTAGTCAGGACGCTGTTTATGATAACCACGAATTAAGTGCCTCCTTTAATGACCCACACCTGGGTGATAATCAGGAATCTATTTTATATGACCTCTCATTCTGGGAATCACTGAATTATACACAGTGGGGAGTGTCCGGAGTCTATTTGGCATGGACACTCACACAGAGCCTGTTTGAGTAATGCACACATGGAGAATAATTAGGAGTCTATGTCATATGGCTACTCATTTTGACAATCAGTGAATAATGGACATGTATGGAGTAATAAGAAATCTGTTTTATATGGCCACTCTTTCACAGCCTCACTGAATATTACACATGTGTGATATAATCTGGATTCTATTACTTATGGCCACTCATTCAGAGAATCACTGAATAATGCACACCTGTGGAATAGTCAGCAGTCTTTTTTATGTGGCCTCTCATTTGGAGTGTCACTGAATAATGTGGAGTAGTCAGGAGTCTATTTTATGTAGACACATATTCAGGGCCTCAGTGAGTAATACACACCTGTGGGATAGTAAGAAATCTAATTTATATGGCCACATATTCTGAGCCTCACTGAATAATACACACTTGGAGAATAATTTGGAGTCTATTTCTGATGGACATTCATTCGGAGCCTCTATGAATAATGCACACCTTTGAAGTAGTCAGGAGTCTATTTCATTTGGACACTCATTCATAACCTCAGTGGATAATATGCACCTGTGGAAGAGTCAGGAGTCTATTTCATATAGCCACTCAGAGAATCTGTGAATATTGCACACATGAGAAATACTCAGTGAATATTAGGAGTCTATATTATATGGCCACTCAGAGCCTCAGTGAATAATGCACACCATGGTAAGAGTCAGGATCCTGTTTCATATGACCACTGTTTCAGAATCTCACTGAATGATACACACCGGGGAATCGTCAGGATTCTATTCCACAGGACCACTCATTCAGAGCCTTACTGAATAATGCACAATGGGGCAATAGTCAGGAGTTTATTTCATATGGCCTCTCATTCAGAGCTTCAGTGAATAATGAACACCTGTGGCATAGTCAGGACCCTATTTAAGATAGCCACAAATTAATCATGTCCCTGAATAATACACACCTGTGTGATAGTCAGGGGTTTATTTGATATGGACACTCACACAGAACCTCTTTGAATAATGCATATTTGGGGAATAATTACTAGTCTATTTCATATGGTGATTACTTTAGGGGATCAATAAGTAAGGCACACCTTTAGATTAAAATTGAGTCTATTTCATATGGCCACCCTTTCAATGTTAAAGTGAATAATATGTATATCTGGAATAGCCAGGAATATTTTTCATAGGGCCACTCGTTCAGGGACTCAGTGAATAATACACCCCAGGGAAATAGTCAAGAGTCTACTTCAAATGGCTACACATTCAGTGTCTCTGTACATAATGCACACCTGGGGAATAATTAGGAGACTATTACATATGGCCAAACTTTCAGAGCCTCAGTGAATAATGCATACCGGGAAATACTCAGGACACCATTAAATATGGCCTCTCATTCAGAGCTTCACTGAATAATGAACACCAGTAGAGTACTCAAAAGTCTATTTTATATAGCTACAGAAAAAGAGCCTCACTGAATAATACACACCTGTGGGAAAGTCAGCATTATATTTCGTAAAGACACTCTTTCAGAGCCCAACATAAAAATGCACTCCTGGGAGTATTCAGGAATCTTTTCTAGGGCCACTCATTCAGAGCCTCAGTGAATCATACATAACTGGGGAATACTCAGGAGTTTATTTCATATAGCCACTCATTCAGAGACTCATGAAGTAAATCACACCTGAGAAATATTCTGGAGTCTATTTGATAAGATGGTTCATTCAATTCCTCAGGGTAAAATGCACATGTGAGGAATAGTAAGGAGGCTATTTTATTTAGCCACTCATCCATACCCTTAGTAAGTAATACACACATGGGAAATAGTCAGAGCCTATGTCATATGGCCACTCAATCAACCATTACTGAAAGATGCACACCTGGGAAATAGTCAGTATTCTATTTCATATGACCATTGTTTAAGAGCCTCATTGAATTGTGCACACCTGTGAAATAATCAGCAGGCTACGTCATATGAACCCTCCTTCAGCGCCTCAGTGAATAATACACACCTAGGGAATACTCAGGAGTAATAGGCCCTCTCATTTAAAGACTCACTGAACGATGCACATCTGTTGGGTACTCAGGAATCTATTTCATATGGCCACACATTCAGCACCTCACTGAATGATACACATGTTCAGAATAGTCAGGATTCTATTTAATATAAACGCCCATTATGAGCCTCGCTGAATTATGCATGCCTTTGAATCCTGAGGAATCGATTTCTTATCGACCCCCTTTCTGAGTCTAACACAAAAATTATCACGTGTGGAATTCTAAGGAGTAAATTTCGTATGGCCCCTTTTTCAGAGACTCATTGAATAATGTATACCTGGAAAAAATTAAAATCTCTTTCATATAACCATTCATTCAGAGCATCAGTAAAGAATGCACACCTGTAGAGTGGCCAGGAGTCTAATTGCTTTGACCACACATTCAGAACATCAGTGAATAATACAAACCTGTGGTATATTCAGGAGTCTATTTCATAAGGCCCCCTCATTCAGAGGCTGAGCGAATAATACACACCAGGGGAATAGTCAGGAATCTATCGTATATTGTCACTTATTCAGAGCCTCAGTGAATAATGCACACCTGGGAAATAGTCAGGAGTCTATTTCATATGGACACACTTTCAGAGTCTCCCTGAATAATACACACATTGGGGAGAATCAAAAATCTGTTTTTTATGGCCACTCAGTGAGACTCCCACGGAATAGTGCACACTTGCGGCATTGTCAGGTATCTATTTCATATGGCAACTCATACAGAATCTCAGTGAATAACACACACCTGAAAAATTGTCAGGAGTGTATTTCAATTAAGCACACACTAAGAGGCTCAGTGAATTATACACAACTGGGGAAGAATCAGGAGTCAATTTCTTCTGGCCTCTCACTCACAGCTTCATTGAATAATGCACTCCTGTGGAATAGTCATGAGCCTAATTGATATAGCCACTCATTCAGAGCCTCTCTGTATAATATGCACCTCGTTGATATTTAGGAGTCTATTTCATATTACCACTGATTCAATGCCTTAGTAAATAATGCATAACATACCTGGGGAGTACTAAGCAATCTATTTCACATGGCCATTATTCCTCACCACAGTGAATAATGCACACCAGGGAAATAGTCAGGATTTTATTTCTTATGGACACTCATTCAGACCTTCACTGAATAATGCACACATTGGGAATAGTGAGGATTCTGTTTCATATGTCCACTCATTCAGAGCCTCATTGAATGGTACCCACCTGTGGAATAGTCAGGAGACTATTTTATGCAGCCAGTCATCCAGAGCCCCAGTGAATCATGCAATGTTGAGGAGTACAGAGGATTTTATTTCAAATGACCCTTTCTTCAAAGAATGAGTGAATAATACACACCAGGGAAATAGTCAAGTCGCTATTTCATATGGCCACTCATTCAGTGCCTCAGTGAATGAACGCACTTAAAAATTAATCAGGACTGTATTTCATACGACCAATATTGAGAGCCAAAGTGAAAAATGCACACCTTGTGAATAGTGAGAAGTCTGATAGAAACACTCTTTCAGTGCCTCAGTGAATAATACACACCAGGGGAATACTAAGGAGTCTTTTTAATATTGCCTCTCATTCACAGCCTCTCGAAGTAGGGCAAGTTTGGGAATTGTCAGAAGTTTAGTTAGAAAAGTCACTCATTCAGAGACTCAGTGAAATATACACACCTTAGGAACAGTGAGGATTCAATTTCCAATGGCCACATATTCAGAGCCTCAGTGAATAATGCACACCTGAGGAATAGTCAGGAATCTATTTGATATGCCCACTCTTTCAGAGTCTCACTGAATAACTCACCCATGTGAAGTACTGAGAGGTCTATTTAATATGGTCACTCATTTTCAGCCTCACTGAATGATACACACCTGGGTAATAGCCAGGAGTTTATTTTTTCACGCCAATTATTCAGAGGCTCAGTGAATTATACACACCTGGAAAACAGCCAGGAGTCTACTTCATATTGCTCTTCATTCAAAGCCTAAGTGAACAATGAACATCTGTTGAGTCCTCAGGAATCTATGTCATATGGCCACTCATTCAGCACGTCACTGAATTATACACATGTGGTGAATAGCCGGGATTCTATTTAATATGGACACCCATTTTGAGACTCATTGAATAATTTATACCTGTATAATAGTGAGGAGTCTATTTTATATCGCCCCTCCTTCGGAGTCTCACTGAACAATACACACCTAGGGAATTGTCAGGAGTCTATTTTGTATGGCCTGTATTGAGAGCCTCATTGGATAATGCATACCTGGAGAAAAATTTGGAGTCTCTTTTATATGGCCATTCATTCAGAGCATCGGCGAATAATGTACACATGCAAAGTAACCAGGTGTCTATTTTTTGGCCAAACATTGAGAACCTCATCGAATCATACACACCTGTGGAATAGACAGGAGTCTATTTCACATGGCCCCTCACTGAGTGCTGTTGTGAATAAAACCCACCTGGAAAATAATCACGAGTCTATTTCACCTTGCCTCCCATTTATAGCCTTAGTGAATAATCCACACCTGGGGAATAAGCAGCAATCTATTTCATAGAAATACTTTTTTAAGAACCTCCCTTAATACTGCACACACGGTGGTATTCAGAAGTCTATTTTACATTTCCACTTATTCACAGCCACCGTGAATAATGCATAAATGGGGAGTACTCAGCAATCTATTTTATATGGCCACTCATCCAGCACCTCAGTGAATGATGCACACCTGGGGAATAGCCAGGAGTTTGTTTAACATGACGACTCATTACGAGCCTCAGTGAATAATGAAGGTCTTTTGAGTGCCGAGGAGACTAATTCATCTCACCCCCAATTCTGAGACTCTCTGAATAAAGCACAAATGGGGAACAGTCAGAAGTCTATTCCATATGGTCACTCAGTAAGACCCCACGGAATAATACACAACTGGGGAATAATCAGGAGTCTATGGCCACTCTGAGAATCCATGAATCATGCAGATTTCGGGAATACTCAGGGGTCTATTTTACATAGCCAATAATTCAGAGGCACAGGGAATAATGTACACCAGGGTAATAGTCAGGAGTCTCTTTAATATGGCCACCCATTAAGTGCCTCACTGAATGGTACACACCTGGGGAATCATCAGGATTTTATCCCATATGACCATTTGATGAAAGTCTTATTGAATAATTCACAACGGGGCAATAGTCAGGAGTCTATTTTATATGGCCTCTTATTCAGAGCTTCGGTGAATAAAGAACCCGTATGAAGTAGTCAGGATGCTGTTTGAGATAGCCATGTATTAAGTGCCTCCCTGTATGATACACACCTGGGTTATAATCAGGAGTCTCTTTCATATGACCTCTCATTCTGGGCCTCACTGAATAATACACACCTGGGGAAGTGTCAGAAGTCTATTTGGTATGGACACTCATACAGAACCTCTTTGAATAATGCACACATGGAGAATAATTAGGAGTCTATGTCATATGGCTACTCATTTAGACAATCAGTGAATAAGGCACACATGTGGAGTAATAAGGAGTTTGTTTCATATGACCACTCTTTCACAGCCTAACTGAATATTGCACACTTGTGATATAGTCTGGAGTCTATTTCTTATGGCCACTCATTCAGATCCTCACTGAATAATGCACACCAGATAAAAGGAGACTATTTTATGTGGAAATTCATTCAGAACCGCACTGAATATTACATACCTGGGGAATGGTAAGGAGTCTATTTCATATGGTCACTCTTTCACAGCCTCATGGAATAGTGCACACCTGTGTAATAGTCAGAAGTCTCTTTTATATGGCCACTCATTGAGAGCCTCACTGAATGTACACACCTGGGGAAATAGTCAAAATTTTGTTTAATTCCATCATTCAGAGTCTCACTGAATAATGCACACACGTAAAATAGTTAGGAGTCTTTTTCCTGTGACCTCTCATTCGGAGTGTCACTGAATAATGTTGAATAGTCAGGAGTCTTTTTCATATAGCCACATATTCAGAGCCTCAGTGAATAATACACACCTGTGGGATATTAAGGAATCTAATTAATAAGGTGACTTATTCTGAGGCACACTGAGTAATACACACTTGGAAAATAATCTAGAGTCTATTTCGGATGGACATTCATTCAGAGCCTCAGTGAATAATGCACACCTGTGGAGTAGCCATGAGTCTATTTCATTTGGACACTCATTCATACTCATTGGATAATATGCACCTGTGGAATAGTCAGAAGTCTATTTCATACAGCCCTTCATTCAGATCTGGTGTGAACAAAGCACACTTGGAGAATAATCAGTAGTGTATTTCATATTGAAACTCATTCAGAGCCTCATTGAATAATGCACACCTGGGAAATAGACAGGAGTGTACTTTATATGGACAGTTTTTCAGAGCCTCTGTGAATAATACACACATGAGGTAGAGTCAGGTGTCTATTTTATATGGCCACTCAGTGAGAGCCTCAGGGAGTAGTGCATATCAGGGGAATTGTCAGGAGTCTATTTCATATAGCAACTCATACAAAATCTCAGTGAATAACACACACCTGGGGAATAGTCAGGAGTGCATTTTAATAGGTCACATATTTAGAAGCTCAGTGAATTATACACACCTAGGGAATTGTCAGGAGACAATTTTATCTGGCCTTTCATGCAAAGCTTCATTGAATAATGCAGTCCTGTGGAGTAGTCAGTAGCCTAATTGATATGGCCATTCATTCAGAGCCTCTATGAGTAATACGCTCCTTGCAGATATTCAGGAATCTCTTTAATATGGCCACTCAGTTCCTCACTGAATGGTACACAGCTGTGGAATAGTCGTATGGTCACTAATTCAGAATTTCATGGAGTAATGCACACCGCTGGATAAGTGAAAATTCTCTTTCATATGGCCACTCATTCAGAGCCTCAATGAATGATAAACACCTGTGAAATTGTCAAGAGTCTATTTCGTGTTGCATTCATTCGGAGCCTCAGTGAACAGTGCACACCTGGGGAGTACTGAGGATTGTATTGTAAATAATAGACACTTGGAAAATAGTCAATGGTCTATTTTATATGGTCCCTCATTCAGAGCCTCACTGAATAATACACACCTGGGGAATAGTCAAGATTCTATTTCATATGACCAGTCATTGTGAGCCAAGCTCTTATAATGCACACCTTGGGAATAGCCAGGTGTCTCTTTCCTAGGAACACTGTTTCAGAGCCTCAATGAATAATGCACACCTGGGAAATAATCAGGAGTCTGTTTAACATAACCACTCATTAGGAGCCTCCGTGAATAATGCACGTCTGTGGAGTACTGAGGAGAAAAATTTATGTCACCCTCGATTCTGAGGCTCCCTGAATAATGCACACATGGGGAACAGCCAGAAGTCTATTTCATATGGTCGCTCAGTAGGACCACCACGGAATAATACACAATTCAGGAATAGTCAGGAGTCTATTTTATATGGCCACTCAGAGAATCAGTGAATAATGCAGACTTGGGGAATATTCAACAGTCTATTTCACATGGCAAATAACTCAGAGCCACAGTGAATAATGAACACCAGGGTAATAGTCAGGAGCCTCTTTCATATGGCCCTCACTGAATGATACACACCTGGGGAATCGTCAGGATTCTATTCCATACTACCACGCATTCAGAGCCTTATTTAATAATTCTCAACGGGGCAATAGTCAAAGGTCTATTTTATATGGCCTCTCATTTAGAGATTCAGTGAATAATGAACCCGTTTGGAGTAGTCAGGATGCTGTTTAAGATAGCCACAAATTACGTGCCTCCTTGAATGATGTGTCTATGTCATATGATATCTCCTTTTGGGACTTACTGAATAACACACACCTGGGGGAGTGTCAGAAGTCTATTTGGTATGGCCACTCATACAGAACGTCTTTGAATAATGCACACATGGAGAATAATTAGAAGTCTATGTCATATGGCTACACATTCAGACAATCAGTTAATAACACACACATGTGGAGTAATAAGGAGCCGTTTCATATGGCTACTCTTTCACAGCCTCACTGAATATATATTTTTTTAATTTTTATTGCATTATAGGTTTTTGGGTACATGTGCAGAACGTGCAAGATAGTTGCATAGGTACACACATGGCAGTGTGTTTTGCTGCCTTTCTCCCCTTCACCCACACTTGGCATTCACCCCCAGGCTATCCCTCCCCAGCACCCCCTGCTGTCCCTCCCCCATTCCCCCAATAGACCCCAGTGTAGAGTAGACCGTCTCTCTGTGTCCATGTGTTCTCATTTTTCTCACCCACCTATGAGTGAGTATATGCAGTATTTCTTTTTCTGTTCTTGTGTCAGTTTGCTGAGAATGATGTTCTCCAGATTCATCCATGTCCTTACAAAGGACACAAACTCATCATTTTTAATTGCTGCATAATATTCCATGGTGTATGTGTGCCACATTTTCCCAGTCCAGTCTATCATCGATGGGCATTTGCGTTGGTTCCAGGTCTTTGCTATTGTAAACAGTGCTGCAATGAACATTCGTGTGCATGTGTCCTTATAGTAGAACAATTTATAGTCTTTTGGATAGATACCCAGTAATGGGATTGCTGGGTCAAATGGAATTTCTATTTCTAGGTCCCTGAGGAATCGCCACACTGTCTTCAACAATGGTTGAACTAATTTACACTCCCACCAACAGTGTAAGAGTGTTCCTATTTCTCCACATCCTCTCCAGCATCTGCTGTCTCCAGATTTTTTAATGATCACCATTCTAGCTGGTGTGAGATGATATCTGAATGTGGTTTTGACTTGCATCTCTCTAATGACCAATGATGATGAGCACTTTTTCATATGTTTGTTGGCCTCATGTATGTCTTCTTTTGTAAAGTTTCTGTTCATATCCTTTGCCCATTTTTGAATGAGCTTGTTTGTTTTTTTTCTGTAAATCTGTTTGAGTTCTTTGTAAATTCTGGATATCAGCCCTTTGATAAACCAGACAAAAACAGGCAATGGGAAAGGATTCCCTATTTAATAAATGGTGTTGGGAAAACTGGCTAGCCATGTGCAGAAAGCAGAAACTGGACCCCTTTCTGACACCTTACACTAAAATTAACTCCAGATGGATTAAAGACTTAAACGTAAGACCTGACACCATAAAAACCCTAGAAGAAAATCTAGGCAAAACCGTTCAGGTCATAGGAGTAGGCAAGGACTTCATGACCAAAACACCAAAAGCATTGGCAACAAAAGCCAAAATAGACAAATGGGACCTAATCAAACTCCACAGCTTCTGCACGGCAAAAGAAACAGTCACTAGAGTGAATCGGCAACCATCAGAATGGGAAAAAATCTTTGCAGTTTACACAGCCTCACTGAATATTACACACTTGTGATATATTCTGGAGTCTATTTCTTATGGCTACTCATTCGGAGCCTCACTAAACAATGCACACCAGGTAATAGGAGACTATTTCATATGGAAACTCATTCAGAATCTCACTGAATATTACATACCTGAAAAATTGTCAGTAGTCTATTTCATATGGCCACTCTTTCCCAGCCTCACGGAATAATTAACACCTGTGGAATAGTCAGAAGTCTCTTTCATATGGCCACTCATTGAGAGCCTCACTAAATGTACACACCTGGGGAAATAGTCAGGATTCTGTTTTATCCCCTCAATCAGAGTGTCTCAGTGAATAATGCACACCTCTGGAAGAGTCAGGTGTCCTTTTCATGTGACCTCTAATTCGGAGTGTCACTGAATAATGTGGAGTAATCAGAAGTCTATTTCATATAGCCACATATTCAGAGCCACACTGAATAATACACACCTGTGGGACAGTGAGGAATCTAATTAATATGGCCACTTATTCTGAGCCTCACTGAATAATACACACCTGGAGAATAATTTGGAGACTATTTCCAATGGACATTCATTCAGAGCCTCAATAAATAATGCACACCTTTGGAGTAGCCAGGAGTCTATTTCATTTGGACACTCATTCATAGCCTCAGTGGATAATATGTATCTGTGGAATAGTCAGGAGTCTATTTCATATGGCTGCTCATTCAGAGCTTCAGTGAATAATGCACACTCAGGGAATATTCAAGAGTCTATTTTATATGGACACTCTTTCAGTTTCACTCTTTCACTCACTGAGTGACACACACCTGGGGAATAGTCAGGACAGTTTTATATTAACACTCACTGACAGCCTCAGTGAATAATTCACACCTGTGGAATAGTCAGGAATCTATTTCATTTGCTCACTCTTTCAGAGCCTCAGAGAATAAAGCACACATGGGGAAGAGTGAGGAGTCTATTTCATGTGGTCACTCATTCCCAGACTCACGGAATTGTGCACAGCTAGAGAATTATCAAGAGTGTATTTTGAATGGCAATGCATTCAGAGACTCTGTGAATAACACAGACCTAGGAAATGGTGAGGAATCTATTCCAAATGGACACATATACAGAACCTCAGTGAATAATGTATACCTGGGGAATAATCAGGATTCTGTTGCTTATGCCCACTCATTCAGCCCCTCAGTAAATAATGCATGTCTGTCGAGTACTGCGGGGTCTATTTCATACGGCCACTCATTTAGAGCCTCACTGAGTAGTACACACCTGGGAAAAAGTCAAGAGTGTATTTCATGTGGCCACTCATTCAGAGGCTGAGTGAATAATTCACACCTGTTCAGTACTCAGGTGTCTTTTTTATATGGCGAATTATTCAGAGCCACACTGAATGATACACACCTTGGAAATAGTCAGGATTCTGTTTAATATGACCACTCATTATGAGCCTCAGTGAATAACGCATGTCTGTGGAGTACTGTGAAGACCGATTCTTATCGCCCCCATTCTGAGATTTTCTGAATAATAAACGCCTTTGGAATAATTAGAAGTCTATTTTATATGGTAACTCACTAGGGCCCCCAATAAGTAATAAAAAACTGAAAAATTGTCAGGAGTCTCTTTTATATGGCCACTCATAAAATCAGTGAATATTGCACACATGGGGAATACTTAGTAAATATTAGAAGTCTATTTTATATGGCCACTCAGAGCCTCAGTGAATAATGCACACCATGGTAATAGTCAGAAGCCTCTTTCATATGACCACTGATTAAGTATCTGACTGAATGATACATACCTGGGGAATCGTCAGGATTCTATTTCATATGGCAACTCATTCAGAATCTTACTAAAAAATGCACAATGGGGCAATAGTCAAGAGTCTATTTCATATGGCCTATCAGAGCTTCAGTGAATAATGAGCACCTGTGGAGTAGTCAGGACCCTATTTAAAATTGCCACAAATTAAGCATCTTTCTGAATGATACACACCTGGGTGACAGTCAAGAGACTACTTGATATGGACACTCATACAGAACCTCTCTGAATAATGCACATGTGGGGAATAATCACTAGTCTATTTCATATGGTGATTCATTTAGGGTATCAATGAATAACGCACACCTGTGCAGTAAAATAGAGTCTATTTCATATGGCCACCCTTTCAGTGTTTCAGTGTATAATATATTTATATCTAGAATAGTCAGAAATCTCTTTTATATGGCCACTCATTCAAGGCCTCAGTGAATAATACAACCCTGGGAAATAGTCAAGAGTCTACTTCAAATGGCTACACATTCAGAGTCTCTGTAAATAATGCACACCTGGGGAATAGTCAGGAGTCTCTTTCTTATGCATACTTATTTAGAGTCTCATTCAGTAATACACACCTAGGGTAGAGTTAAGAGTCTACTTCATATAGCCACTCATTTAGAGCCTCAGTGAATAATGCACATCTGGGAAATAGACACTAGTCTATTTTATATGGCCACAAAAATAAATGCCTGAGTGAGTAATGCACAACTTTGGAACAGTGAGGAGTCTATTCCATATGCCCACTTAATCAGAGTCTCAGTCAATAATACACACCTCAGAAATAGTCAGAAATCTATTTCATGTTGTCCCTAACTCAAAGCCTCATTAAATAATACACACCTGTGGAATAGTCGGGAGGCTGTTTCGTATGGCCAAATGTTCAGAGCTTCACTGTATAATGCATACAGGGGAATACTCAGAACACTATTACATAGGCCTCTAAATCAGAGCTTCACTGAATAAAGGACACCTGTAGAATAGTCAGAAATCTATTTTATATAGCTACACATTCAAAGCCTCATGGAATAATACACACCTGGGGGAAAGTCAGGATTATATTTCATAAAGCCACTCTTTCAGAGCCCAACTTAAAAATGCACTCCTGGTTGTATTCAAGAGTCTCTTTCATATGGCCATTCATTAAGAGCTTCATTGAGTAATACACATCTAAAGTGAAGTCAGGAGTGTATTTCACATGGACATTCATTCGGAGCCTCAGTGAATCATACATACCTGGGGAATACTCAGGAGTCTATTTCACATAGCCACTCATTCAGAGACTCATGGAATAATGCACACCTGCGAAATAGTCTGGAGTCCATTTGAGGTGATGGTTCATTCAGTGCCTCAGTGGAAAATGGACACATGAATAATAGTCAGGAGGCTCGCTTAGGTAGCCACTCATCCATACCCTTAGTAAGTAATACACACCTGGGAAATAGTCAGGAGTCTATTTCATGTGACCATTTATTCAAAAACTCACTGAATAATACACACCTGGGGAATAGTCAGAATCTATGTCATATGGCCACTCAGAGCATTACTAAATGATGCACACGTGGGAAATAGTCAGGATTGTATTTCATATGACTATTGATAAAGAGCCTCATTGAAAAATGCACACCTGGGCAATAATCGGGAGGCTATGTCATATGAACACTCATTCAGAGCCTCAGTGAATAATGCGCAGCTGTGCAATAGTCAGAATTTCCTTTCATATGGCCACTCACTCATAGTCTCAGTGAGTAATGCACAAATGTACAGTACTCAGCAGTCTATTTCATATAGCCACTCATTCGGGATTCACTGAATAATACCAACATAGGGGATAGTGAGCATCCTATTTCATATGACCACTCATGCAGAGCCTCACTGAGTAATACACTCCTGGGGAAGAGTTAGGAGTGTACTTTATATAGCCAATCATTTACAGCCTCAGTAAATAATGCACACCTGGGGAATAGACACTAGTCTATTTTATATGGCCACAAAATCAAAGCCTGAGTGAGCAATGCACAACTGTGGAATAGTCAGTAGTCTATTCCATATGCACATTTATTTACTCAGAGTCTCAGTCAATAATACACACCTGGGGAATAGTGAGGAGTCTATTTTATATGGTCATAACTCAAGGCCTCATTAAATAATACACACTTGTGGACTAGTCAGAAGACTATTTCATATGGCCAAAATTTCAGAGCCTCAGTGAATAATGCATACCTGGGGAATAGTCAGGATGCTATTCCATATGGCCTCTCATTCAGAGCTTCACTGAATAAGAAACACCTGTAGAGTAGTCAGAGTTTGTTTCATATAACCACACATTCAGAGCCTCACTGAATAATATACTCCTGTGGGAAAGTCAAAATTCTCTTTCGTATGGCCACTCATTAAGAGCTCATCCTAAAATTGCACACCTTGGGAGTATTCAGGAGTCTCATTTCTATGGCCACTCATTAGAAACCGCACTGAATAATACACACCTGTGTAAAAGTCAGGAGTGTATTTTACATGGCTACTTATTCAGAGCCTCAGTGAAGAATCATATATACCTGAGGAATACTCAAAAGTCTATTTCATATATACAGTTATTGAGAGAATCACTGAATAATTAACATCTGGGGAATAGTCTGGAGTCTATTTTATATGACTGTTCACCCAGTGGCTCAGTGGATAATGCACACCTGAGGAATAGTCAAAAGGCTATAGTCAGAAGTATATTTTATATGGTCACTCATTCAGAAACCCACTGAATAATACACACCTGGGGAATAGTCAGAGTCCATGACATATGGCCACACAGTCAGAGCATTACTGAATGATGCACACCTGGGAACCTGTCAGGATTCTATTTTATATGACGACTAATTGAGAGCCTCATTGAAGAATGCACACCCGGACATTAATTAGGAGGCTATGTCATATGAACACTCCTTCAGAGCCTCTGTAGATAATACACACCTTGGAAATACTCAGGAGTCTATTACATAAACACTCTCATTCAAAGCCTCATTGAACAATGCAGAGCTGTTGGGTACTCAGGAGTTGATTTTATGTGGCCACTCATTCAACACCTCCCTGAATGATATACACGTGGGGAATAGTCAGGATTCTATTTAATATGAACAGCGATTATGAGCCTCGCTGATCTATATATGCCTTGGAATCCTGAGGAGTCCACTTTCTATCGACCCCCTTTCTGAGTCTAACAGAAAAATTAACACATGAGGAATTTTAAGGAGTAAATTTTGTATGGCCCCTCCTTCAGAGCCTCATTGAATAATGTATACCTGAAGAAAAATTAGGAGTCTCTTTCATATGGTCATTTTTTCAGGGCATCAGTAAAGAATGCACACCTGTAGAGTGGCCAGGTGTCTATTTGCTTTGGCCACACATTCAGAACATCAGTGAATAATACACACCTGTTGTATAGTCCGGAGCCTATTTCATAAGGTCCCTTATTCAGCAGCTGGGTGAATAGTACACACCGGGGGAATAGTCAGGAATCTATCATATATTGCCACTTATTCAGAGCCTCAGTGAATTATGCACACCTGGGAAAGAGTCAGGAGACTATTTCATATGGACACTCCTTCAGATCCTCCCTGAATAATACATATATTTTGGAGAGTCAGAAATCTGTTTCTTATGGCCACTCCCTGAGACTCCCAGTGAATAATGGGCATTTGGGGAATTGTCAGGTATCTATTTCATATGGCAACTCATACAGAAGCTCAGTGAATAAGACACACCTTGGGAATAGTCAGGAGTGTATTTCAATTCAGAACACACTAAGAGTCTCAGTGAATTATACACAACTGGAAAAGGATTAGGAGTCAATTTCATGTGGCCTCTGACTCACAGCTTCGTTGAATAATGCACTCCTATGAAATAGTCAGGAGCCTAATTGATAGAGCTACTCATTCAGAGCCTCTGAATAATATGAACCTCGGGGATATTTAGGTGTCTATTTCATATTACCACTGATTTAACGGATTACTAAATAATGCATACCATACCTGGGGAGTACTCAGCAATCTATTTCATATGGCCACTCATTCCTCACCTCAGTGAATAATGCACACCAGGGGAATAGTCAGGATCCTATTTATTATGGACAGTCATTCAGACCTTCACTGAATAATGCACACATTTAGAATCGTGAGTATTCTGTTTCATATGGCCACTCATTCAGAGCCTCACTGAATGATACACACCTGTGAAATAGTCAGGAGGCTATTTTATATAGCCACTCATTCAGAGCCTCAGTTAATCTTGCACGCTTGTGGAGTACTGAGGATTTTATTTCAAATGACCCTTCATTCAAAGCCTCAGTGAATAATGCACGCCTGGGAAATAGTCAAGTATCTATTTCATATGGCCACTCATTCAGAGCCTCAGTGAATGGTATACACGTGGGGAATAATCAGGATTCTATTTTATATGACCAGTATTGAGAGCCAAACTGAAGAATGCACACCTTGGGAATAATGAGGAGTCTGATAGGAACTCTCTTTCAGTGCCTCAGTGAATCATACACACCAGGGGAATACTGAGGAGTCTTTTTCATATTGCCCCTCATTCACAGACTCTCAAAGTAGTGCACATTTCGGGAATTGTCAGGAGTTTATTTACAATGGCCACTCCTACAGAGACTCTGAAAAATACACACCTAGTGAATAGTGAGGATTCTATTTCCAACTTCCACACATTCAGAGCCTCAGTGAACGAGGCACACCTGAGAAATAGTCAGGAGTCTATTTCTTATGCCCATTCTTTCAGAGTCTCACTGAATAACTCACCCCTGTGTGGTACTGAAAGGTCTATTTTATATGGCCACTCATTTTGAGCTTTACTGAATAATGCCCCTCATTCAAAGTCTAAGTGAACAATGAACACCTGTTGAGTTCTCAGGAATATATGTCATATGGCCACTCATTCAGCACCTCACTGAATGATACACACGTGGGGAATAGTCGGGATTCTATTTAACATGGACACCCATTTTGAGAATCACTGAATAACATATACCTGTAGAATAGTGAGGAGTCTATTTTATATCGCCTCTCATTCCGAGTTTCACTGAGTAACACACCCCTGGGGAATTTTCAGGAGTCTATATCTTATAGCCTGCATTCAGACCGTCATTGAATAATGCATACCTGGAGAAAAATTTGAAGTCTGTTTCATATGGCCATTCATTCAGAGCATAAGTGTATAATGTACACATGTGGAGTAGCCAGGTGTCTATTTACTTTGGCCGCACATTGAGAACCTCAGCGAATCATACACACCTGTGGAATAGACAGGAGTCTATTTCACATGGCCCGTTATTCAGAGTTCGTGTGAATAAAACCCACCTGGAAAATAATCAGGAGTCTGTTTTACATTGCCTCCCATTCATAGCCTCAGTGAATAATCCACCTGGGAAATAGTCAGCAATCTATTACAAAGGGATACTTTTTCATATCCTCCCTTAATAATGCACACATGGGGGATATTCAGAAGTCTATTTTGCATGGCCGCTGCTTCACATTGTCCCTAAATAATGCATACCTGTGGAGTACTCAGCAATCTATTTTATATGGCCTATCATTCAGCACCCCAGTGAATAATGCACACGTGGGCGGAGTAGTCAGGATTCTATTTCTCATGGTCACTTATTTAGATTTTCAGTGCATAATGCACACGTTTGGAATAGTTAGGATTGTCTTTCATATGGCCACTCATTCAGATCCTTAACAAATGGTGCACACCTGTGGAATAGTCAGGAGTCTATTTTATGTTTCCTCTCATTCAGAGCTGCAGTGAATAATGCACGCCTGGGGAGAACAGAGGATTCTATTTTAAATGACCCCTCATTCAGAGCCTCAGTGAATAATACACACAAGGGGAATATTCAAAGCTCCATATTATATGGCCACTCATTCACAGTCTTAGTGAGTGATACACGCCTGGGGAATAATCAGTATCTTATTCCATATGACCTCTGATTCAGAGCCAAACTGAATAATGCACAAGTTGGGAATAGTTAGGTTTCTCTTTCATATGAACACTCTTTAGAGCCTCAGTGTATAATACACACTAGAGAAATATGGACTAGTTTATTTCATATTGCCACTCATTCAGAGCCCTCCGAAAAGTGCAAGTTTCGGGAATTGTCAGGAGTTTATTTACAGTGTCCTCTCATTCAGAGCCTCATTGAATAATGCATACTTGGAAAAATCTTGGAGTCTCTTTCATATGGCAATTCACTGAGAGCCCCAGTGAAGAATGCGCACTGTGGAATAGCCATGTGTCTATTTTTTTTGGCGACACATTCAGAACATCAGTGAATAATACACACCTGTAGAATAGTCAGGATTCTATTTCATACGGCCCCTCTCTCAATGCCCATGTGAATAAAACACACCTGGAGAATAGTCAGGAGTGTATTTCATATTGAAACTCATTCAAAGCCTCAGTGAGGAATGCACCCATGGGGAGTAGACAGGAGTGTATTTCATATGGACATTCTTTTATAGTCTCTCTGAATAAAACACACATGTGGTAGAGTCCAGAGTCTATTTCATAAGGCCACTCAGTGAGAGCCTCAGGGAGTAGTGTACATTGGGAAAATTGTCCAGAGTCTATTTTACATGGCAACTTATACAGAACCTCAGGGAATAACACACACCTGGGGAATACTCAGGAACGTATTTCAATTGGCCACACTTTCAGAAGCTCAGTGAATAATACACACCAGGAGAATTATTAGGAGACAATTTTATCTGGCCTCTCATGCAGACCTTCACTGAATAATGGACTCCTCTGGAGTTGTCAGCAGCTTAATAGATATAGCCATTCATTCAATGCCTCTCTGAGTAATAAACTCCTTGTGGATATTCAGGAATCTCTTTAATATGGCCACTCAGAGCCTTACTGAATAATGCACACTTGTATAATAGCCATATGGCCACTAATTAACAGTCTAATGAAGTAAGGCACACCGGTGTATAAGTGAGGATTCTCCTTCATTTGGTCACTAATTCAGAGCTTCACTGAATGATACACGCAAGGCAAGGCAAGGCAATTCCAGGCTAGGCAATACCAAACAAGGCAAGGCAAGACAACCCAAGGCAAGGCAAAACAATTCCAGGAAAGACAATTCCAGGCAAGGCAATCTCATGCAAGGAAAGGCAAGGCAATGCAAGGCAATTGTGGGAACATCATTTCCAGACAAGGAAAGGCAATGCAAATCCAGGCAAGGCAAGGAAATTCTATGCAAGGCGATTTCAGGCAAGGCAAGGCAAGGCAAGGCAAGGCAAGACCAGGCCAGACCATTCCAGGCAATGAAGGGCAAGACAAGGTAATTCGAGACAAGGTAATTCCAGGCAAGGCAAAAAAAAAAAAAAGACAATTCAAGGCAAGGCAATTACAGAGAAGGCAAGGTAAGACAAGGCAATTCCAGGCAAGGAAAGGCAATGTAATGCAAGGCCATTTCAGTCAAGACAAGGTAAAACAACACAAGGCAAGGCAATTCTAGACAAGGCAATTCCGGTCGAGAAAAATCAAGGCAAGGCAATTTGAAACAAGGTAACTCCAGTCAAGGAAAGGCAAGACAAAACAATTCCCACCAAGTCTACTTCACGGAAAGCAAGGCAGGACAATTCCAGGCAAGGAAAAGCAAGGCAAGGCAAGGCAAGGCAAAATGATACAATTCAAGGAAATTCAATTTTAGGCAAGGCAAGACAAAACAATTCCAAGCTAGAGAATACTAGGCCAGGAAACGAAAGGAAACCCAAGGCAAGGCAAGGCAATTCCAGGCAAAACAATTCCAGGCAACGCAATCTCATGCAAAAAAATAAAAGGCAAGACAATGCAAGGAAATTGCGGGAAAGTCAATTCCAGGCAAGGAAACACAAGGCAAATCTAAGCAAGGCAATTCTAGGCTTGGCAAGGCAAGGCAAGACAAGCCAACTCCAGTCAAGACAAGGCAAGAGAAGCCAATTTCAGACAAGGCTATTCCAGGGAAGGCCAGACAGCGCAATTCCAGGCAAAAAAAAAGCAAGGCAAGGCAAGGAAAGGCAATGCAATTCAAGGCAATTCCAAGCAAGGAAATTCCAGGCAAAACAATGCAAGGCAATGCCAGCAAGAAAACTCCTGGCAAGGCAAGTCAATGAAAGGCAATTAGAGTCAAGTAAATTACAGGCAAGGCTAGGCAAAAAAATGGCAGGCAAGGCAAATCCAGGAAAGAAAAGGCAAGAGAGTGCAATTGCAATCAGAGAAATTTTAGACAAGGCAAGGCAAGGCAGGACAATTCCAGGCCAGGCAATTTCAGAAAATGAAAGGCAAGACAAAGAAATTCTAGGCGAAGCAATTCCACGCAAGGCAAGTCAAGCCAAAGCAAGGCAATTCCAGACAGGGCTATTCCAAGCTAGGCAAGGAATGGCAATGCAAGAAAGTTTCCAGCGAGGCAAAAAATAATTTCAGGCAAGAAAATTCTAGGCAAGGCAAAATAAGGCAAGGCAGGCCAATTCCAGGGAAGGCAATTCGAAGCAAGGCAAAGCAAAGCAAGAAGGAATAATTCCAGGCAACAAAATTTCAGGCAAGGCAAGGAAATTCCAGAAAAAATATTTCCAGGCAAGGCAAAGAAAGGTAATTTGAGGTAAGGCAATTTCAGTCAATGCAAGGTAAGGCAAGGCAATGCAATTCTAGGCAAACAATTCCAGGCAAGGCAAGTCAAGGCAAAGCAAGGCAAGGGAATTCCAGGCAAGGCAATATTTGGCAATGTAAGGCAAGAAAATCTTAGGCAAAATAAAAGCTGGAAAGGCAATTCTAGGAAAGGCAAGGCAAGACAAGGTAGGGAAAGGCAATTCCAGGCAAGTTAATTCTAGCTAAGGCAAGGCAAGGCAAGGACAAACAACTCCAGGGAAAACAATTCCAGTCAAGGCAAGGTAAGGCAATGCAATGCAATGTAATTCAGGGCAAGGCAATTCCAGGCGAGATAAGGCAAGGCAAGGGAATATTAACCAAGGCAACTACAGTCAAGGCAAAGCAAGACAAGCTAATTCCACGCAAGGCTACTCCAGGGAAGACAAGGCAGCGCAATTTCAGGCAAGTAAAAGCAAGGCAAGGAAAGGCAATGCAATGCAAGGCAATTCCAAGCAAGGAAATTTCAGGCAAGGCAAGGCAAGTCTAAACAGTCAAGGCAATTCTAGTCTAGGCAAGGCAAGGTAGGCAGTGAAGTTCTAGGCAAGGCAATTCCAGGCAAGGCAGGACAAGGCAATGTAAGACAATTTTAGGCAAGACTCTATTAGGCAAACAAGGCTACACAAGGCAAAATCAGGAAAGACAGTTTTAAACACAGCAAGGCAAAGGAAGGAAAGGCAAGGCAAGGCAAGGCACAAAGAGGCAATTCCAGGCAAGACAATGTTAGACAAAGAAAGGCAAGGCAATTCCAGGGTAGGCAATACAGGCAAGGCAAGGCAAGGCAATTATAGGCAAGGCAATTTTAGAAAGGGCAATCTCATGCAAGAAAAGGCAAGACAATGCAAGACAATTGCAGGAAA
This sequence comes from Saguinus oedipus, assembly GCA_031835075.1. Lineage (NCBI taxonomy): Eukaryota > Metazoa > Chordata > Mammalia > Primates > Cebidae > Saguinus > Saguinus oedipus. The sequence continues at coordinate 21,149,509 of CM063181.1, forward strand.
GCCAATTCCAGGCAAAAAAAGGCAAGGAAAATATGGGCAAGGCAAGGCAACGGAAGGCAAAACAAGACAATTGAAGAAAAGAAAATTTGAGGCAAGGCGTTTCCAGGCAATGCAACACAAGGCAAGGAAAGTCAAGACAAGGCAAAGCAATTCCAGAGAAGGCAATGCAATTCTAGGCAAGGCAACTCCAGGCAAGGAAAGGCAATGTAAGTCAAGGCAATTTCAGTCAAGGCAACATAAAACAATGCAAGTCAAGGCAATTCTAGGTAAGGCAATTACAGGCGAGGAAAGGCAAGGCAAGGCAATTTGAAACAAGGCAACTCAAGGCAAGGCAAGACAAAGCCACTCCACACAGGGCTATTCCAGAAAAGAAAAGGAAAGGCAATTCCAGGCAAGAAAAAGCAAGGCAAGGCAAGGCAGTGCAATGCGAGAAAATTCCAGGCAAGGCAAGGAAAGTCAATATCAGCAAAGGCAATTCTAGGCTAGGCATGGCAAGGCAGGGGAAGGGAGTGCAAATCTTGGCAAGGCAATTGCAGGCAAGGCAGGGCAAAGCAATGTCAGGCAATTCCAGGAAAGGCTCTTTGAGGCAAGGCAAGGCAAGGAAATGTCAGAAAAGTCAATTTTAGGAAGAACAAGGCAAGGCAAAACAAGGAGAGCCAATTTTAGGCAAGGCAATTCCGGGCAAGGCAAGACAAGGAAATTTCAGGCTAGGCAATTTCAGGCAAGGCAACGCAACGCAATGCAATGCAAGGCATGCTAAGGCAATTCCAGACAAGAGAATTCTGGGCAAGGCAATTCCAGGAAAGGTAAGTAAAGCCAAAGCAAGGCAATTTTATACAGGACTATTCCAGGCTAGGCAAGGAAAAGCAATGCAAGAAAATTCCCAGGAAGACAAAAAAATTCCAGGCAAGGCAAAACAGGGCAATTCAGGCCAATTCCAGGCAAGGGAATTAGAGGTAATGAAAAACAAGGCAAAGCAGAACAATTCCAGGCAAAGGAATTAGAAGCAAGGCAAAGCAAAGCAAAAAAGGGCAACTTCAGGCAAGACGATTTCAGGAAAGGCAAGGCAAAGCAATTCCAGGCAAGTCAAGGGAAGACAAGAAAAGGCAACGCAATTTCAGACAAGAAAATTTTAGGGAAGGCAAGAAAAGGCAATTTCAGGCAAGGCAATTCCAGGGAAGGCAAGGTAAGCCAAGGCAATGCAAAGAAAGGCAATTTCAGGCAAGAAAATTTCTGGAAATGTAACACAAGGCAATTCCAGGCCAGGCAATTGTCAAAAAGGTAATTCCAGTCAAGGCAAGGCAAGACAAGACAGGGAAAGGAATTTCCAGGCAAGGCAACTCCAGCTAAGGCATAAAAACGACAATTCGAGGCAAGGCAATTTCAGTCAAGGCAAGACAAGGCAATGCAAGGCAAGGCAATTTTAGTCAAGGAAAGGCAAGCAAGGCAATTTGAAACCAGGGAATTCCAGTCAAGGCAAGAAAAGACAAGGCAATTTCATGCAAGGCCATTCCAAGGAAGGCAAGGCAGGAAAATTTCAGGAAACAAAAAGCAAGGCAATGCAAGGCATTTCCAGGGAAGACAAGGCAAGACAATCTTAGACAAGACAATTCCAGCAAGGCAAACCTAGGCAAGTCAAGGCAAGGTAAGGCAAGGCAAGTCAAAAAAGGCAAGACAAAACAAGACCAGGCAATTGCCAGGCAAGGAAAGCCAATTCCAGGCAAGGCAAAGTATGACAAGACAATGCAATTTAAGGCAAGGCAATTTCAGGCAAGGAAGAACAATGCAAGGCAAGGCAATTTTAGGCAAAGCAATACTTGGCCATGCAATGCAAGGCAAGGCAATTGCCAGAAAGGCAATTTCATGTAAGGAAAGGCAAGGCAAGGCAAGAAAAAGTATTTTCAGGCAAGACAATTCCAGCTAAGGCAAAGCAAGACAATTCCACAGAAGGCAATTACAGTCAAAGCAAGGCAAAGCAATGCAAGGCAAGGCAATTTTAGGCAAGGCAATTCTAGGCAAGCAAAGGCACGACAAGGCAACTCGAAGCAAGGCAATTCCAGTCAAAACAGTGCAAGACAGAAAATTCCAGGAAACGCAATTCTAGGCAAGGCAAGGTAAGGTAAGGGAAAGCAAGGCAAGGTAAGGCAAGGCAAAGTAAGTTAATGCAAGGCTAGTCAAGGTAAAGCAAGACAAGGCAATGCCAGGAAAGGCAAGGCAAGGCAGGGCAATTCTAAGCAAGAAAATTCCAGGCAAGGCAGGTCAAAAGTATGTCAGGCAATTCCAGGCAAGGCTCTTTTAGGCACAGCAAGGCAATGCAAGGCACGGCAATTCTAGGAAAGCCAAGGCAAGGCAAGGCAAGACAAGACAAGGCAATTACAGACAAGGTAATTTCAGGCAGGGCAAGAAAAGGCAATTCCAGACAAGGCAAGGCAAGACAATTCTTCTCGAGGCAATTCCAGGCAAGGCAAGGCAAGACAAGAAAAGGCAATTTCAGGCAAGGCAATTCTAGGCAAGCAAGGCAAGGCAAGGCAAGGCAAGGCGAGACAAGGCAATGCCATGCAAGGCAATTCCAGGCAAGGCAAGGGAAGAAATGTCAAGGCAAAGCAATGCAATTCTAGGCAAGGCAATAGCAGGAAAGGCAACTTTAGGCAAGGCAAGGCAAGACAAGGCAAGACAAGGCAGAGAAAGGCAATTCCAGGTAAGAAAATGTCAGGGAAGGCAACTCCAGGCAATGCAAAGCAGGGCAATTCCAGGCAAGGCAATTACCAGAAAAGTAATTTCAGGAAAATTAAGGCAAGAGAAGTCAGGAAATAGCAATTTCAGGCAAGGCAATTTTAGGTAAGTCAAGACAAGATTATTCCAAAGAAGGCAACTCCAGACAAGTCAAGACAAGTCAATTCTAGTCAAGGCAATTCCAGGCAAGGCAAGACAATGCAGGGAAAGGAAATTCCAAACAAGACAAGGCAAGGCAAGTCTATTCAAGGCAAGGCAATTCCACGTATTGCAAGGCAAGGCAAGGCAAGGCAAAAAAAAAATCAGGAAATAAAATTTTATGCAAGGCAAGCAAAGCAAGGCGGTTTCAGGAAAGTCCATTTTAGGCACAGCAAGGCAAGGCACGGCAATTCCAGGAAAGGCAAAACGAGGCAGGGCAATTCTGGGTTTGGCAATTTCAGACAAGGAAAGGCAAGGCAAATCAATCCTAGGCAAGACAAATCCAGGCAAGGAAAAGCAATTCTAGACAGGGCAATTCCAGGCTAGGCGAGGCAAGACAATGCAAAAAAATTTCCAGCAACGCATAAAAATTCCAAGCAAGGCAATTTCAGGCAAGGCAAAGCAAGGCAATTCAGACAAGGTATATCCTGGCAAGGCAGGATAAGGAAATTCGAGGCAAGTCAATTCCAGTCAAGGCAAGTTAAGACAAGGCAATGCAATTATAGGCAAAGCAATCCAGGCAAGGTAAGGCAATACCAGGCAAGGCAATTTTTGGCAATGTGAGGCAGGGCAATTCCAGGCAAGAAAATTGCTGGAAAGGCAATTCCAGGGAAGGCAAGAGAAGACAAGGCAGAGAAAGGCAATTTCAGGAAAGGTAATTCCAAATAAGGCAAGGCAAGGCAAATCCAGGCAAGACAAGTTTAGCCAAAGCAAGGTAAGGCAATGCAAGGCAAGGCAATTCCAGGCGAGGAAAGGCAAGGCAAGGCAATTGAAAACAAGGCAACTTCAGCCAAGGCAAGGCAAGACAAAGTAATTCCATACAATGCTATTCCAGGGAAGGCAAGACAGGGCAATTCCAGGCAAGAAAAAGCAAGGCAAGACAAGGCAATGCGATGAGAGGCAATTCCATGAAAGAAAATTTCAGGCAAGGTAAGGCAAGACAAGTCAAGGGACCTCTAGACAAGGTAAATCCAGGCAAGACAAGAAAAATTAATTCGAGGCAAGGCAAACCCAGGGAAGTAAAGGCAAGGCTAGAAAATGGAATTCGAGGCAAGGCAATTCCAGGCAAGGCAAGGCAGTCTAAGGCAAGGCAATTCCAGTCAAGGCAAGGTAAGGCAATGCAAGGTAAGGCAATTCTAGGAAAGGCAATTTTCGGCAAAGAAAGGCAAGGCAAGAAAATTCGAAATAAGGCAACTACAGTCAATGCAAGGTAAGACAAGGCAAGTCCACTCAAGGTTATTCCAGGAAAGGCAAGGCAGGGAAATTTAAGGCAAGGCTCTTTTAGGCAAGGCAAGGCAAGGCAAAGGAAGGCAAGGCAAGGCAATTTCAGAAAAGTCCATTTTAGGCACGGAAAAAAAAGACAAAGAAAGGGAAGGAGAGTCAATTTCAGGCAAGGCAATTTGAGGCAAGGAAAGGCAAGGCAATTTCCGGCTAGGCAATTTCAGGCAATGCAAGGCAAGGCAAGGCAATTCCAGGCATGACAATTCCAGGCAAGATAATTCCAGTCAAGGCAATCCCATGCAACGAAAGGCAAGGCAATGCAAGGCAATTTTTAAAAAGTCAATTTCAGTCAAGGAATTGCAAGGCAATTCGAGACAAGGCAAGGCAGTGCAATTCCAGGCAGAGAAACTTCAGGCAATGTAATGCAAGGCAGGTCAGTTCCAAGCAAGAGAAGGCAAGGCAATTTCAGGACAGGCAGGGCAAGCCAAGGTAAAACAATTCCTGGCAGGGCAATTCCAGGCTGGAAAAAAAAGGCAATACAAAAAATTTCAGGCAAGGTCAGGCAATTCCAGGCAAGGCAAGGAAAGGCAAGGTGAAGAGAGTCAAGGCAAGGAAAGTCAAGGAATTTCAGGCAAGAGAATTCTAGGCAAAGCAAGACAAGAAAAGGCAAGGCAAGGCAAGGCAAGGCAAAGCAATTCCAGAAAAGGCAAATTCAAGCAAAACAAGACAATGCAATTCCAGGAAAGGCAACTCCAGGCAAAGTAAAACAAGGTAATTCTAGTCAAGGCGAGAACAGTCAAGGCAAGGCAAGGCAAGGCAATTTCAGGAAAGGAAATTCCAGTCAAGGCCAAAAAAGTCAAGGCAATTCCCAGCAAGCCAAGGCAAGGAAAGGCAAGGAAAGGAAAGGCAATTCCAGGCAATAAAATTCCTGGCAAAGCAAGTAAATGCAAGGCAATTACAAACAAGTAAATTTCAGGCAAGGCTAAGAAAAAAAAATTGCAGGCAAGGCAAATCCAGGCTAGACGAGGCAAGGCAAGGCAGGGCAATTCCAGGCAGGGCAATTTTAGGCAAAGCAAAGCAGAACAATTCCAGGAAGGGCAATGCCAGACAAAGCAAGACAAAACAAGTTAATTCTAGGCAAGACAAACTCAGACAAGGCTAGGCTAGGCAAATTCAGGCAAGGCAAGGTAAACAAATCCTCGCTAGGCAAGGAAAAGCTAATCCAGGCAAGGCAAATTCAGGCATGCCAAGGCAAAGAAAATCAAGGCAAGGCAAGGCAAGACAAATCCAGGCAAGGTAAATCCAGGCAGGGCAAAATAAAATGAACCCATGCAAGGCAAATTAAGGCAAGGCAAGACAAATATAGTCAAGGCTAATCCAGGCAAGAAAAATACAGGGAAGGCAAATCTAGGTGAGGCAAATCAAGGCATGGCAAATCCACGCAAGGCAAATCCAGACAAGGTAAGGGAAGGGAAGGTAAGGCAAATCAAGGCAAGGCAGATTCATGGAGGGCAAATCCAGGCAATGAAAAATTCAGGAAAGGGAAAACAAAGCATATCCAGGCAAGACACATTGAGAGAAAAAAATTCCAGGCAAGGCAAATCAAACCAAGGCAAAGCAACACAAATTCAGAAGACAAATTTAGAAAAGACAAGGCAAATCCAGGCAATGCAAGGGAAGTCCAAATATGGCAAGGCTAATCCAGACAAGATAAGGCAAGGTAAATACAGGCAATGAAAAACAAGGCAAATCCAGGCAAGGCAAGGCAAGGCAAATCCAGACAAGTCAAATTCAGGCAAGGCAAGACATGTCAAGGCAAATTCAGGCAACAAATATCCAGGCAAGTTAAGGCAAGGCAAATCCAGTCGAGAAAAATCCAGTCAAGGCAATTCCAGGCAAGGCAAGGCAAGGCAAGTCAAGGCAAAGCAAATCCAGGCAAGGAAAACCAGGCCAGGCAAAATCAGGCAAAGAAATGCAATGCAAGGCAAATCCAGGCAAAAAAAAATCAAGTAAGAAAAGCCAAGGCAAGGCAAGACAAATATAGGCAAGGCAAATCCATTCAAGGCAAGAAAAAACAAGGCAAATCTAGTCAAGGCAAATCCAGGCAAGGCAAATTCAGGAAAGACCAGAAAGGCAAATTCAGACAAGGCAAATCAAGGCAAGGCAAATACAGGCAAGGCAAAGCAAAGAAAATCCAGGCAAGACAAATCCATGCAAGGCAAGGCAAGGCAAACTAGGCAAGGCATAGCAAGGCAAATTCAGGCAAAGCAAATTCAGACAATGCAAGGCAAGCCAAGGAACATCCACACAATGCAAATACAGTGAAGGCAAGGTAATGCAACACAAGACCAGGCAAGGCAAATTCAGGCAAGACAAATCCAGTCAAGGAAAATTCAGGAAGGCAAATCCAGGCAAGGCAAATCCACGGAAGTCAAAATACATCCAGGCAAGGCAAATGCAGGCAAAGCAAGGCAGGACAAATATAGGCAAGGCAAATCCAGACAAGGCAAGGTAAGTTAAAACACATTCCACAAGAGAAATTCAGGCAAGGAAAGGCAAAACAAATCCAGGCAAGTCAAGGCATGTCATGGCATATTCAGTCAAGCAATATTCAGGTAAGGCAAGGCAAGACAAATCCAGTCAAGGCAAATCTAGTAAAGGGAAGGCAAGGCAAGGCAAAGCAAATCCCAGCAAGGGAAAACCAGGCAAGCCAAATCCAGGCAAGGCAAGGCAAGGCAATGCAAAGCAAGGCAAGGAAAAACCAGGCAAGCCAAATCCAGGCAAGGAAAGGCAATGCAAGACAAATCCATGCAAGGAAAATCCAGGCAAGGCAAGCCAAAACACGGCAAGACAAATGTAGGCAAAACAAATCCATTTAAGGCAAAAATAAAAGAGGCAAATCCAGGCAAGCAAGGCAAAGCAAATCCAGGTAAGGCAAGGTAAGACAAATTCAGGCAAGGCAAATAAAGTCAAGGCAAAGAAAGGCAAGGCAAATCCAGGCAAGAAAATCCAGGCAAGGCAAGAAAAGGCAAAGCAAAGCAAATCCAGGCAAGTCAAATCCAGGCAAGGCAAAGCAAGGCAAATCCAGGCAAGGCAAAGCAAGGCAAGGCAAGGAAAGGAAAATCTAGGCAAGCCATGACAAGTCAAATCCAGGCAAGGCAAATTTAGACAGGGCAAGTCAAGGCAAATCAAGGCAAGGCAGATTCATGCAAGGCAAATTTAAGGCAAATCCAGTAAAGTCAAAACAAGGCAAATCCAGGCAAGGCAAAATTATCCAAGACAAAGCAATGCAAATTCATGCAAGGCAAATTCAAGCAAAGCAAGGCAAGGCAAATTCAGGCAGGGCAAGGCAAAACAAATCCAGAAAAGGAAAATTAAGGCAAGGCTAGGCAAGGAAAATTCAGGTAAGGCAAGGCAAGGCAAGATAAATTTATGCAAGGCAAATCCATTCAAGACAAGGCAAAACAAGTTAAATCCCGGTAAGGTAAATCCAGGAAAGGCAAGGCAAATTTAGGCAAGGCAAATCCAGGCAAGGCAAGAAAAAACAAGGTAAATACCAGCAAGGCAAGGCAACGCAAATGCCAGCAAAGAAAATCCAGGCAGGGAAAGGCAAAACAAATCCAAGCAAGGGAAATTCAGACAAAACTAGGTAGGCAATTTCAGGCATGGCAAGGCAAAAGAAATCCAGGCAAGGCAAGGTAAAGCCGATTCAGGCAAGGCAAATATAGGCAAGACAAAGCCAGGCAGGGCAAGGTAAAACAAACACAGTCTTGTCAAATTAAAGCAAGACAAGGCGAGGCAAATCTAGGAAAGACAAATCAGCTCAAGGCAAATTTAGGTAAGGGAAATCTAGGCAAGAAAAATCCGAGCAAGGCAAGGCAAGGCAAATCAAGGCAAAGCAAGGCAAGGCATATTTAGGCAAGGCAAATCCAGGAAGGGCGAAACAAAACAAATGCAGGCAAGAAAATTTAATGAAAGGCAAGACAAATCCAGGCAAGAAAAATACAGGCAAGGCAATTCTAGGCAAGGCAAATCAAGGCAAGGCAAAACCAGGGAAGGCAAATCTAGGCAAGGGAAATCCAGGTAATACAATGCAAGGCGAATCCAGGCAAGGGAAATACAGACAAGGTAAGGCAAGGCAAGGCAAGGAAGATCAAGGCAAGACAGATTCAGGCATGGCAAATAAAGGCAAGGCAAATTCAGGAAAGGCAAAACAAGGCATATTCAGCCACAGAAAATTGAGGCCAGACAAATCCAGGCAAGGCAAATCCAGCCAAGGCAAGGCAAAGCAATTCCAGGCAAAACAAATCCAGGCAAGGCAAGGCAAATCCAGGTAAGAAAAGGCAAGTTGAAGTAAGGCAATTCAAATCCAGGCAAGGTAAGTCAAGGTAAATCCAAGCAATGTATAACAAGTTAGATTCAGGCAAGACAAGGCAAGGCAAGGCAAATGCAGGCAAGGCAAATCCAGGCAAGGCAAATACAGGCAAGGCAAATCCAGGCAAGGCAAATCCAGGCAAGGGAAATCCAGGCAAGGCAAATCCAAGAAAAAAAATTTTAGGCAAGTCACGGAAAGTCAAGGCAAATTCAGGCAAGGAATATCCAGGCAAGGCAAAGCAAAGCAAATTCAGGCAAGGCAAGGCAAGGCAAGGCAAAACCAGGGAAGGCAAATCCAGGAAATGAAAAACCAGACAAGGCAAATCCAGGTAAGGCTAGGCAATGCAAGACAAATCTAGGCAAGGCAAATATAGGCAAGGCAAGGCATATCCAGGAAAATCAAGGCAAGACAAGGCAAATCCAGGCAAGGCTAATCCAAGAAAAAAAAATTTAGGCAAGGCACGGAAAGTCAAGGCAAATTCAGGCAAGGAATATCCAGGCAAGGCAAAGCAAAGCAAATCCAGTCAAACCAAATCCAGGCAAGGCAAGGCAAAACCAGGGAAGGCAAATCCAGGAAATGAAAAACCAGACAAGGCAAATCCAGGCAAGGCTAGGCAATGCAAGACAAATCTAGGCAAGGCAAATATAGGCAAGGCAAGGCATATCCAGAAAAATCAAGGCAAGGCAAGGCAAATTTAGGCAAGGCTAATCCAGGCAAGTCAAGGCAAAAAAAGGCAAGGCACATGAGTGCAACTTAAGGTAAAGCAAGGCAAATTCAGGCAAAGCAAATTTAAAAGAGGCAAGGCCAGCAAGGCAAATCCAGGCAAGGAAAAGTCAGTCAAGGCAAGGCAAGGCAAGACAAATTTAGGCAAGGGAAGTTCATTCAAGTCAAGTAAAAACAAGGCAAATCCAGGAAATGCAAATCCAGGCAGAGGAAGGCAAGGCAAATCCAGGAAAAACAAGAAAACGCAAATGCAGGCAACGCAAATCCAGGCAAGACAAGGCAAGCCAACATAAATTTAGGCAAGACAAATCCATTCAACGCAAGGTAAATCCAGGCAAGGCAAAACAAGACAAATCCATTCAACGCAAGGTAAATCCAGGCAAGGCAAAACAAGGCAAATTCAGGCAAGGCAAGGCAAAATAAATCCAGGCAAGGCAAGGCAACAAAAATCCAGGAAAGGAAAGTCCAGGCAGGGCAAGTTAAAACAAATTCAGGCAAGGCAAGGCTAGGCTAGGCTAGGCAAATCCAGGCAAGGCAAGGCAAAAAAAATCCAGGCTAGGAAATAAAAAGTAAATCCAGGCAAGGCAAATTCAGGCATGGCATGGCAAGGCAAGGCAAATCCCAGCAAGACAAATCGAGGCAGGTCCAGGTAAAACTAACCAAGGTAAGGCAAATCAAGGCAAGGAAAAACGATGCAAGGAAAATCCAGGGAAGGCAAATCCACTCAAGGCAAATACAGTCAAGGTAAATCCAGGTAAGGCAAGGCAAGTCAAATCAAGGCAAGGCAAGGCGTATTCAGTCAAGGCACATTCAGGCAGTGCAAGGCAAATTAAATTCAGGCAAGGAAAATTCAGCCAAGGCATTGCAAGGCAAATCCAGGCAAGAAAAATACAGGCAAGGCAAATATAGGCAAGGCAAATCAAGGCAAGGCATTTCCAGGAAAGGAAAATCCAGGCAAGGCAAGGCAAGTCAAATCCAGGCAAGACGAATCAAGACAAGGTAAGGGAAGATAAGTCAAGGCAAATTAAGGCTAACCAGATTCAGGCAAGGAAAATCCAGGGAAGTCGAATCCAGGAAAGGCAAAACAAGGCATATCCAGGCAAGGCAAATCAAACCAAGGCAAGGCAACACAAATTCAGGCAATGCAAGGCAAGTCCAGATAAGACAAGGTAAATCCAGGCAAGATAAGGCAAGGTAAACCCACGCAATTCAAAACAAGGAAAATCCAGGCAAGGCAAGGAAAGGAAAATCCAGGCAAGGCAAATCTATGCAAGGCAAATCCACACAAGGCCAATCAAGGCAAAGCAAAACATGTCAAGACAAATTCAGGCAAGGAATATCCAGGCAAGGCAAGGCAAGGCAAATCCAGTCAAGGCAAATCCAGGTAAGGCAAGAAAACTCAAGGCAAAGCAAAGCAAATTCAGGCAAGGCAAAACCAAGCAAGGCAAATCCAGGCAAGCCAAAGCAATGCAAGGCAAATCCATGCAAGAAAATTCCAGGCAAGGCAATCCAATGCAAGGCAAGACAAATATAGGCAAGGCAAATCCATTCAAGGCAAGGCAAAACAAGGCAAATCCAGGCAAGGCAAGGCAAAACCAATCCAGTCAAGGCAAGGCAAGGCAAATCCAGGCAAGGCAAGGCAAGGCTAATCCAGGCAATGGAAGGCAAGCCACAGAAAAGAAAATCCAGGCAAGGCAAATACAGGCTAGGCAAGGCAAGGCAAGGCAAAGCAAATCAAATCTAGTCAAGGTAAATCCAGGCAAGGAAAGGCAAAACGAATCCAGACAAGAAAAATTAATGCAAGACAAGGCAAGGCAAATTCAGCCAAGATAAATTCAGGCAAGAAAAATTTAGGCAAGGCAAATCCAGACAAGGAAAATCCAGGGAAGGCAAATCCAGGCAAAGCAAATCCAGGAAAGGCAAGGCAAGGCAAATCCAGGTAAGCCAAATCCAGACAAGACAAGGCAAGGCAAGGCAAGGCAAATCAAGGCAAGGCAAGGCAAGGCAAGGCAAATCAAGGCAAGGCAGATTCAGGCAAGGCAAATCCAGAAAAAACAAAACAAGGCAAATCCAGGCAAAGCAAAATTCAGCCAAGGCATAAAAATGTAAACCCAGGCAAGGCAAGGAAAATCCAGGCAATGCAAGGCAAGTCCAAATAAGGCAAGGCAAATCCAGGCAAGTTAAGGCAAGGTAAATCCAGGCAATGCAAAACAAGGCAAATTCAGGCAAGCAAGGAAAGGCAAATCAAAGCAAGGCAAATCCAGGCAAGGCAAATTCAGACAAGGCAAGGCAAGGCAAGGCAAGGTAAATCTAGCAAGGCAAGGCAAAACAAATCCAGGCAAGGCAAATTAATGCAAGGCCAGGCATGGCAAGGCAAGGCAAGACAAACATAGGCAATGCAGATCCATTCAAGGCAAGGAAAACAAGGAAAATTCTGGAAAGGCAAATCCAGACAAAGCAAGGCAAGCCAAGGAACATCCACACAAGGAAAATCCAGTCATGGCAAGGCAAGGCAACACAAATCCAGGCAAGGCGAATCCAGGGAGGCAAATCCAGACAAGTCATATCCAGGCAAGTCAAGGCAAGTTCACGCAAAGCAAGACAAGGCAAAACGAGGCAAGGTAACAAAAATCCAGGAAAGGTATGTCAAGTTCAGATAAGGCAATGCGAATCCAGGCAAGGCAAAACGAGGCAATTCCAGGAAAGGCAAGTCAAGGCAAATCAAGGCAAGAAAAGGCAATGTATATTCAGGCAAGAAAAATCCAGGCAGGGCAAGGCAAAACGAATCCAGGCAAACCAAATTAATGCAAGACAAGGCAAGACAAATCCAGACAAGGCAAATTTAGGCAAGGAAAGCTTAGACAAGGAAAATCGAGGCAAGGAAAATGCAGAGAAGGCAAATCTAGGCAAAGCAGATCAAATTAAGGCAAGGCAAGGCAAATTCAGGTAAGGCAAATTTAGAGAAGGCAAGGCAAGGCAAAGAAGATTTAGGCAAGGCAAATCCAGGAAAAACAAAACAAGGCAAATCAAGGCAAGGCAAATTGATACAAGTCAAATCCGGGCAAAAAATATCCAGCCAAGTCAAAAAAAATGCAAATCCAGTCAAGGCAAGGCAAATCCAGGCAATGCAAGGCAAGTCCAAGTAAGGCAAGGCAAATCCAGGCAAAGTAAGGCAAGGTAAATCCAGGCAATGCAAAACAAGGTAAATCCAGGCAAGCAAGAAAAGGAAAATCCAAGCAAGGCAAGGCAAGGTAAATCCAGGCAAGGCAAGCAAAGAAAATCGAGGCAAGACATATTAATGCAAGGAAAGGAAAGGCAATGCAAGGAAAGACAAGACAAATATAGGCAAGGCAGATCCATTCAAGGCAAAAAAAAAAAGGCAAATTTTGGAAAGGCAAATCCAGGCAAGACAAGGCATGGCAAATTCAGGGAAGGCAAATTCAGGGAAGACAAATCCAGGCAATGCAAGGCAACACAAACGAAAGCCAATCCAGGCAAGACAAATTCAGGCAAGGCAAGGCAAGGCAAGGCAAATCCAGGCAAGGCATTTCAAGGCAAATCCAGGCAAAGCAAATGCAGGCAAAACAAGGCAGGGCACATCCAGGCAAGACAAATACGGACAAAACAAGAAAAGCCAAGGCACATCCGCTAAGGCAAATCCAGTCTAAACAGAGCAAGGCAGCACAAATCCAGGCAAGGCAAATCCAGTCAAAACAGGGCAAGGCAGCACAAATCCAGGCAAGGCAAATCTATGCAAGGCAAATCCAGGAAGGCAAATACAGGCAAGACAAATCCAGGCAAAGCAAGGCAAAACCTGGAAGAAAAATCCCAGCAAGGCAAGGCAAGGCAAATTCAGGCAAGTCAAGTCAAGGAAAGGCAAGGCAACGCAAGGCAAGGCAAGACAAGGCAATTCCAGGCAAGGCAAGGGAAGGCAACGCAAGTCAAATCTAGGTAAGGCAAGGTAAGACAAGGAAAGGCTAGGCAAATCAAGGCAAGGCAAGGGAAGACAAATCCAGGCAAGGCAAGGCAAATTCAGGCAAGGCAAAGCAAGGCAAATCGAGGAAAGACAAGACAAATCCAGGCAAGGCAAGTCATGTTCAGGTAAGGAAAGGCAAATCCAGGCAAGACAAGGCAAATCCAGGGAAGGCAAGGCTAGTCAAATTCAGGCAACTCAAGGGAAGAAAAATCCAGTCAAGGGAAGGCAAATTCAGGCAAGGCAAAGCAAATCCAGGCAAGGCAATGCAACTCCAGCTAAGACAAGGAAAATCCAGTCAAGGGAAGGCAAGATAAATTTAGGCAAAACAAGGCAAGGCAAATCCAGGCAAGGCAAGGCAAGGTAAATCCAGCCAAGGCAAGGCAAGGCAAATCCAGATAAGGCAATTCCAGGCAAGGCAAGGCAAGGTAAATCTAGGAAAGGCAAGCAAGGCAACTTCCAGCAAGGCAATGCAAGACAAATCAAGGCAAGGCAAGACAGATCCAGGAAAGGCAAGTCAAGTTCAGATAAGGCAAGGCAAATTCATGTAAGGCAAGGAAAGCCAAATCAAGGGAAGGCAAGGAAAGGAAAATCCAGGCAAGGAAACGCAAGGCAAATCCAGGCAAGGCAAGCAAATTTAGCTAAGTCAAGGCAAATACATGCAAGGAAGGAAAGAAAAATCCAGACAAGGCAAGGAAAATTCAGCTAAGAAAAGGCAAATTTAGGAATGAAAACAGAAGGAAAATACAGGCAAAGCAAATCCAGGCAAGGCAAGGCAAGGCAATGCAAATTCAGGCACAGCAAATTCAAGCAGGGAAAGGCAAAACAAATCCAGGTGAAACAAATTCAGGCAAGGCAAGGAAAGGCAAATCAAGGCAAGGCAAGGCATATTCAGAAAAGGGAAATGCAGGTAGGGCAAGGCAAATTAAATCCAGGCAAAAGAAATTAATGCAAGGCAAGGCAAGGCAAATCCAGTCAAGGCAAATCCAGGCAAAAAAAATAAAGGCAAGGCTAATTTAGGCAAAACAAATCAAGGCCAGGAGAATTCAGGGAAGGCAAACCTAGGCTAGGCAAATGCAGGGAAGGCAAGACAAGTCAAATCCAGACAAGGTAAGGGAAGGTACAGCAAGGCAAATTAAGGCAAGTCAGATTAGCCAAGGCAAATCCAGGCAAAGAAAATCCAGGAAAGGCAAAACAAGGCATATCTAGGCAAGGCAAATTGAGGCAAAGCAAATAAGGCAAGGCAAATCAAACCAAGACAAGGCAACACAAATTTAGGCAAGGCAAATCTAGGCAAGGCAAGGTAAATCCAGGCAATGCAAGGCAAGTCTAGGTAAGGCAAGGCATATCCAGGCACGTTAAGGCAAGGTAAACCCCGGCAATGCAAAACAAGGCAAATCAAGGCAAGGGAAAGAAATGAAAATTTAGGCAAAGTGAATCTGGTCAAGGCAAATCTATGCAAGTCAAATTCAGGCAAGGCAAATCCAGGCAAAACAAGGCATGTCAAGGCAAATTTAGGCAAGGAATATCCAGGCAAGGCAAGGCAAGGCAAGGCAAGACAAATACATCAAAATAAATCCAGGCAAGGCAAGGGAAGGGAAAACAAAATCAGGCAAGGCAAATCAAATCCAGACAAGGTAAATCAAATCCAGGCAAGGAAAATCCAGGTAAGGCAAGGTAATGCAAGGAAAATCCAGGCAAGGAAAATCCAGGCAAGGCAAGCCAAAGCAAGGCAAGACAAACATAGACAAGGCAAATTTATTGAAGGCAATAAAACCAAGGAAAATCCAGGCAAGGCAAGGCAAGGCAAGGCAAATTCAGGAAAGGCAAATCAAGGCAAGGCATGGCAATGCAAGGCAAATCCAGGCGAGGCAAATCCAGGCAAGGCATAACAAGAGAAAGCAACGCAAATCCAGTCAAGGCAAATCTAGGTAAGACAAGGCAAGACAAATCCAGGCAAGGCAAGGCAAATATAGGCAAGGCATGGCAAGGCAAATCCAGACAAGGCACGTGCAGACAAAGCATGGCAGGGCAAATCCAGGCAAGGCAAATTTAGACAAGGGAGGGCAAGCCAAGGAATATCCACTCAAGGCAAATCCAGTCAAGGCAAGGCGAGGCAACACAAAACCAGCCAAGGCCAATTCAGTCAAGACAAATCCAGGCAAGGCAAGGCAAAACCAGGCATGAATAATCCAGGCATGGTAAGGCAAATCCAGGCAAGATAAATCCAAGCAAAACAAGGCATGTCACGGCAAATTTAGGCAAGGAATATACAGGCAAGGCAAGGGAAGGCAAATCCAGTCAAGAGAAATTCAGGCAAGGCAAGAAAATGTAAGGCAAATCCAGGAAAGCAAAATTCAGGCAAGGCAAGACAAGGCAAGGCAAGAAAAATATAGGCAAAACAAATCAATTTAAGGCAAAAAAAAAAAAAAAAAAAACAAGGCAAATTCAGGCAAGGCAAATCCAGACAAGGCAAGGCAAGGCAAATCAAGGCGAGGCAAGGCAAGGCAGGACAAATTTAGGCAAGTCAAATACAGCCAAGGCAAGGCAAGGCAAAGCAAAGCAAATCCAGGCAAGGCAAGGCAAAGCAAAGCAAATCCAGGCAAGGCAAATCCAAGCAAGCCAAGATAAGGCAAGGCAAGGCAAGGCAAGGCAAGGCAAATCTAGGCAAGGCATTACAAGGCAAATTCAGGAAAGGGAAATTCAGGCAAAGTAAGGCAGGGCAAACGCAGGCAAGGCAAATTCAGACAAGGCAATACAAGCGAAGCAACATCCACACAAGGCTAATTTAGTCAAGGCAAGGCCAGGCAACACAAATCCAGGCAAGGCAAATTCAGGCAAGACAAATCCAGGCAAAGCAAGTCCAGGAAGGCAAATCCAGGCAAGACAAATCCAGGCAAAGCAAGTCCAGGAAGGCAAATCCAGGCAAGGCAAAACAAGGCAAATCAAGACAAGGAAGATTCAGGAAAGGCCAATCCAGGCAAGGCAAATCCAGGAAAAACAAAGCAAGGCAAATAGAGGCAAAAAATTGAGGCAAGGCAAATCCAGGCAAAGAAAATTTTGCCAAGGCAAATTAAGCCAAGGCAAGAAAACGCAAATCAAGGCAAGGCAAGGCAAATCCAGGCAATGCAAGGCAAGTCCAGGTAAGGCAAGGCAAATCCAGGCAAGGAAAGGCAAGGTAAATCCAGGCAATGCAAGGCAAGTCCAGGTAAGGCACGGCAAATCCAGGCAATGCAAGGCAAGTCCAGGTAAGGAAAGGCTAATCGAGGCAAGGCAAGGCAAGGTAAATCCAGGCAAAGCAAAACAAGGCAAATCCAGGCAAGGGAAGTCAAGGAAAATTCAAGCAAGGAAAATCCAGGCAAGACAAATCCAGGGAAAGCAAATTCAGGAAAGGGAAGGCTAGTCAAGGAAAATTCAGGCAAGGAATATTTAGGCAAGTCAAGAAAAGGCAAATCCAGTCAAGGCTAAACCAGGCAAGGCAAGGCAAAGCAAATCCAGGTAAGGCAAAGCAAATCCAGGCAAGGCAACGCAAGGTAAATCCAGGCAAAGCAAAACAAGGCAAATCTGGGCAAGGCAAGTCAAGGCAAATCCAAACAAGTAAAATACAGGCAAGGCAAATCCAGGGAAGGCAAATTCAGGAAAGGCAAAACTAGTCAAGGAAAATTCAGACAAGCAATATCCAGGCAAGTCAAGACAAGGCAAATACAGTCAAAATAAATCCAGGCATGACAAGGCAAATATAGTCAAGGCAAATCCAGGCAAAACAAGACAAGGCAAGGCTAGGCAAATCAAGGCAAGGCAACGAAAGGTAAGGCAAGGCAAGGGTAGACAAATCCAGTCAAAGAAGGAAATGCAAATTCAGGCTAAAGAAGGCAAGGTAAATCCAGGCAATGCAAGGCAAATCCAGGCAAAACAATGTAAGACAAATCCATTCAAGGCAAGGCAAGGCAACAGAAGGCAAGGTCAATCCACTCAAGTCACAGCAAACTCAAGCAAGGCAAATTCAGGCAGGGCAATTGAAAACAAATCTAGGAAAGGCGAATTAAGGTAAGGCTAGGCAAGGCAACACAAATTTAGGCAAAACAAATCTATTCAAGGCAAGGCAAAACAAAGCAAATCCAGGTAAGACAAACCCAGGTAAGGCAAGGCAAGGCAAATCAAGGCAAGGAAAATGTAGTCAAGGCAAACATAGGCAATGCAAATCCAGGAAAGGCAAATCCAGGTAAGGCAAATCCAGACAAGGCAAAGCAAGGCAAGGCAAATAACACAAGGAAGATTCAGCCAAGACAAATCCAGGCAAGGCAAATCCAGGCAAGGCAAATCCAGGAAAAACAAAACAATGCAAATCAGGCAAGGCAAATTGAGGCAAGGCAAATCCAGGCAAGGCAAATTTAGCCAAGGAAAAACCGCAAATCCAGGCAAGGCAAATCCAGGCAAGGCAAGGCAAATCCAGGCAATGCAAGGCAAGTCCAGGTGAGGCAAGGCAAATTCAAGCAAGGTAAGGCAAAATAAATCCAGGCAATGCAAAACAAGGCAAATCCAGGCAAGGGAAGGAAACGCAAATCCAAGCAGTAAAAATCCAGGCAAGGCAAATGCAGGCAAGGCAAATTCAGAAAAGGCAAGTCTAGTCAAGGCAAATTCAGCCAAGGAATATCCAGGCAAGTCAAGGCAAGGCAAATCCAGTCATGGCAAATCCAGGCAAGGCAAGGCAAGGCAAAACCAGCTAAGACAAGGCAAATCCATGCAAGGCAAGGCAAGGTAAATTCAAGCAAATTCAGGCAAAGCAAAACAAGGCAAATCCAGGCAAGGCAAGTCAAGGCAAATTCAAGCAAGTCAAATACAGGAAAGGCAAATTCAGGAAAGGCAAGGCTAGTCAAGGCAAATTCAGGCAAAGAATATCCAGGTGAGTCGAGGCAAGGCAAATCCAGTCAAGGCAAATTTAGGTAAGGCAAGGCAAGGCAAATAGAGTCAAGGCAAATCCAAGCAAGACAAGACAAGGCAAGGCTAGGAAAATCAAGGCAAGGCAACGCAAGGCAAGACAAGGGAAGGCAAATTTTTTCAAGGCAAGGAAAGGCAAATTCAGGCTAAAGAAGGCAAGGCAAATTCAGGCGATGCAAGGCAAATACAGACAAAACAATGTAAGACAAATTCCTTCAAGGGAAGGTAAAGCAAAAGAAGGCAAGGTCAGTCCACTCAAGTCACGGCAAACTCAAGCAAGGCAAATACAGGCAGGGCAAGAGAAAACAATCCAGGAAAAGCAAATTAAGGCAAGGCTAGGTAATGCAAATCCCGAAAGGCAAATCCAGGTAAGGTAAATTCAGACAAAGCAAGGCAAGGCAAGGCAAGGCAAGGCAAATCTAGGCAAGGAAGATTCAGGCAAGGCAAAACCAGAAAAAAAAAAGCAAATCCAGTAAACACAAATTGAGGCAAGTCAAAGTCAGGAAAGGCAAATCCAGCCAAGGCTAGTCAAGGCAAGGCAAATCAAGGCAAGGAAGATTCAGGCAAGGCAAAACAGATCCAGGCAATGCAAGGCAAGTCCATGTAAGGCAAGGCAAATGCAGGCAAGGCAAGAAAATCCAGGCAATGCAAGGGAAGCCCAGGTAAGACAAGTTCAGGCAAGGCTAGGCTAGGCAAATCCAGGCAGGGCAAGGCAAAACAAATCCAGACTAGGCAAGGAAAAGTAAATTCGGGCAAGGCAAATCCAGGTATAGCAAGGCAAGTCATGGCAAGGCAAGACAAGGCAAATAGAGGCAAGGCAAATCCAAGCAGAGCAAAGTAAAACAAACACAGGCAAGGCAAATTAAGGCAAGGCAATGCAAGGCAAATTCAGGCAAGGCAAGGCAAATCCATGCAGTGCAAGGCAATTCCAGTTAAGGCTAGGCAAATCCAGGCAAGATAAGGCAAGGTAAATCCATGCAATGCAAAACAAGGCAAATTCAGGCAAGGCAAAGCAAAGCAAATCCACGCAAAACAAATCCAGGCATGGCAATGCCAGGCAAATCCAGGCAAGGCAAGGCAATGCAAATCCAGGCAAGGAATGGCAAGGCAAATCCAGGCAAAGCAAATTTGGACAAGGAAAATCTATGCAATGCAAATCCAGTGAATGAAAATCTAGGCAAAACAAGGTATGTCAAGGCAAATTCAGGTATGAAATATCCAGGAAAGGCAAGGCAAGACAAATCCAGACAAGGCAAATACAGGCAAAGCAAGGCAAGGCAAGGCAAGACAAATATATAAAAGGCAAATCAATTCAAGGCAAGAAAAAATAAGGCATACACAAGCAAGGCAAATCCAGGCAAGGCAAGGTAAAGCAAATCCAGACAAGGCAAGGCAAGGCAAATCCTGGCAAGGCAAATCAAGGCAAGGCAAGGCAAGGCAAGGCAAATCTAGGAAAGGCATGACAAGGCAAATTTAGGCAAGGAAAATTCAGTCAAGGCAAGGCAAGACAACAGAAATCCAGGCAAGGTAAATACAGGCAAGACAAATTCAGGCAAAGCAAATTCAGGCAAGGTAAATCCAAGTAAGGCAAGGCAAAACCAGGCAAGAAAATCCAGGCAAGGCAAGGCAAATCCAGGCAAAGCAAGGCAAGGCAAATCGAGGCAAGGCAAGACAAATCCGGGCAAGGCAAGGCAAATCCAGGCAAGGCAAGGCAAGTTCAGATAAGGCAAGGCGAATCTTGACAAGGCAAGACAAGGGAAATCCAGACAAGGCAAGGCAAGACAAATCAAGGCAAGACAAAAACAAGGCACATCCAGGAAAGACAAATCCAGGCAGAGCAAGGCAAAACGAATCCAAGCAATGCAGATTAAGGCAAGGCAAGGCAAGGCAAGGCAAGGCAAACCAAGCCAAGGCAAATTCAGGCAAGAAAAATCCAGGCAAGGAAAATCTAGGCAAGACCAAACCAGGAAAGGCAAATCAAGGCAAGGTAAATCCAGGCAAGGCAGCTTCAAGCAAGGCAAATCCAGGCAAAGCATATCTAGGAAAGGCAAAACTAAGCAAATCCAGGCAAGGCAAGGCAAGGCAAATACAGACAAGGAAGGGCAAGGCAAATCCAGGCAAAGCAAATTCAGGCAAGGCAAATCTATGCAAGGAAAATTCAGTCAAGGAAAATCTAGGCAAAACAAGGTATGTCAAGGCAAATTCAGGTAAGGAATATCCAGGCAAGGCAAGACAAATCCAGACAAGGCAAATACAGGCAAAGCAAGGCAAGGCAAGGCAAGACAAATATAAGAAAGGCAAATCAATTTAAGGCAAGGAAAAATAAGGCATACACAAGCAAGGCAAATCCAGGCAAGGCAAGGTAAGGCAAATCCAGACAAGGCAAGGCAAGGCAAGGCAAGGCAAATCAAGACAAGGCAAGGAAAATACAGGCAAAGTAAATACAGACAAGGGAAGGCAAGACAAAGCAAAGCAAATCCAGACAAGAAAAATAAAGGCAAGAAAAGGCAAGGCAAATCTAGGCAAGTTATGGCAAGGCAAATTTAGGCTAGGGAAATCCAGTCAAGGCAAGGCAAGGCAACAAAAATCTAGGCAAGTTAAATTCAGGCCAGACAAATTCAGGTAAGGCAAATCCAGAGACGAAAGTCCAGGAAAGATATATTCAAGCAAGGCAAGGAAAGGCAAGACAAGTAAAATCCAGGCAAGGCAAATTCAGCCAAGACAATCCAAGGCAAATCCAGGCAAGGCAAGGCAAGAAAAATTGAGGAAAGGCAAATGAAGGCAAGGCAAGGAAAACCCAGGCCAGACAAGGCAAGACAGGTACAGGTAAGGCAAGAAAAATTTCGGCAAGGTAAAACAAGGCAAACCCAGGCAAGGCTTGGCAAGGCAAATTTATGCAAAGCAAATTCAGGCAATGTAAGGCAAGTCAAAGCAAATCCAGGCAAGGCACGGCAACGCAAATTTTGGCAAGACAAATTAAGGCAGGGCAAGAAAAAACAAATCCAGGCAAGGCAATTTCAGGCAAGAATAGGCATGCAAAATTCAGGCAAGACAAATCCAGGCAAGGCAAATCCAGGCAGGGCAAGGTAAAACAAACGCAGGCAAGGCAAATTAAGGCAAGGCAAGGGAAGGCAAATCCAGGCAAGTCAAGCCTATTCAAGGCAAGGCAATGAAAATCCACACAAGGCAAAGCCACTCAAGGCAAATCCAGGCAAGGCAAAGCCACTCAAGGCAAATTCAGGCAAGGCAAAGCCACTCAAGGCAAATCCAGGCAAGGCAAATCCACTCAAGGCAAATCCAGGCAAGGCAAATTAAGGCAAGGCAAGACAAGGCAAATCAAGGCAAGGAGTGGCAAGGCAAAACAAATCCAGGCAAGACAAATTAAGGCAAGGCAAATCCAGAGAATGCAAATTCAGCCAAAGCAAACCAAAGAAAATTCAGGCAAGGAAAATCCAGGCAAGGCAAAAGAAATCCAGGCAATTCATGGCAAGTCCAGGTAAGGCAAGGCAAATTCAGGCAAGGTAAGGAAAGGTAAATCCAGGCAATGCAAAACAAGGCAAAAATAGCCAAGGCAAATCCAGGCAAGACAAATCCAGGCAAGACGAATCTATGCAAGGCAAATTCAGGCAAGTCAAATCTAGGTAAGGCAAGGCAGGTCAAGGCAAATTCAGGCAAGGAATATGCAGGCAAGGAAAGGCAAGGCAAGGAAAATCCAGTCATGGCAAATTCAGGCAAGGCAAGGCAAGAAAAAGCTAATCCAGGCAAGGCAAAACAAGGCAAGGCAAATCGAGGCAAGGCAAGGTAATGCAAAGCAAATCCAGGCAAGGCAAGGGAAAGGAAGAAAAGTAAAATCCAGGCAAGGCAACCTAGGCAAAGAAAATCTAGGCAAGGCAAGTAAAGATAGGAAAAATGCAGGCAAGACAAGGCAAGGCAGGAAAAATCCAGGCAAGAGAAATTCAGGCAAGGCAGATTCAGGCAAAGCAAATTCAGCCAAAAAAAAAACCACGCAAATCCATGCAAGGCAAATCCAGGCAATGCAAGACAAGTCCAGGTAAGGCAAAGCAAACACAGGCAAGGTAACACAAGGTAAATTCAGGCAATGCAAAACAAGGCAAATTCAGAAAAGGCAAATCCAGGCAAGGAAAATTCAGGTAAGGCAAGGCAAGTGAAAGCAAATCTAGACAAGGCAAATGTAGGCAAGGCAAGGCAAAAAAAAAAAAAACAATCAAGGCAAATCCAGGCAAGGCAAGGTAAGGAAAATCCAGAGAAGGCAAATTCTGGCAAGAAAAGTCAAGGCAAATCTAGTCAAGACAAAACCTGGCAAGGCAAATCTATTCAAGGAAAATCAAGGTAAGGCAAATCCAGGCAAGTCAAGGCAAGGCAAATCCTGGCAAGGAAAGGCAAGGCAAATTCAGGCAAGGCAAATCCTGGCAAGGGAAAACAAGGCAAATCCAGGTAATGCAAAACCTGACAAAGCAAAACAAATTTAGGCAAGGCAAATCCAGGCAAAACAAAATAAGGCAAATTCAGGCAAGTTAAGGAAAGGCAAGGAAGGCAAATCCAGGCAAGGCAAATTCAGGTAAGGTAATGCAAGGCAAGGCATATCCAGGAAATGCAATACAAGGCAATGCAAATTGAGGCAAGGCCAATCCAGTCAAGGCAAACAAGGCAAGGCAAATCCAGGCAAGGCAAGGCAAGGCAAGGCAAGGCAAGGCAAATCCAGCAAAACAAGGCAATGCAAGCAAAATCAAGGTAAGGCAAATTCAGGCAAGGCAAGGCAAAACAAGTCAAGGCACTTTCAGGCAATTCGAGTTATGGCACGTCATGTCTAACAAAAGTAAATTCAGAAAAGGCAAGGCAAGCAAGGCACATCCATGCAAGACAAATCCAAGCAAGGAAGGGTAAGGCAAAAAAAATTCGAGACAAAGCAAATCCAGACGAGGCAAGGCAAGGCAAAGCAAGGCAAACTTAAGCAAGGCAAATCCAGGCAAGGCAAATCCAGGCAAGGCAAATCCAGGCAAGGCAAGGCAAGGCAAGGCAAGGCAAGACAAATATAGGAAAGGCAATTCCATTCAAAGCAAGGAAATTCAAAGCAAATCCAGGCGAGACAAATTTAACCAAGGCAAGGCAAATACACGCAAGGCAAGGCAAGGAAAATTCAGGAAAGGCAAATCCAGGCAAGGCAAGGGAAGCCAAAGTCAAGCAAATCTAGGCAAGGCAAAGCAGGGCAAATCCAGGCAAGACAAGGCAAGACAAATCCAGGCAAGGCATGGCAAGGCAAATTCAGGCAAGGTAAATGCAGTCAAAGCAAGGCAGTGCAAATTTAGGCAAGGCAAATCCAGATAAGGCAAGGCAAGCCAAGGCACATCTACACAAGGCAAATCCAGGCAAGGCAAGGTAAGGCAAATCAACGCAAGCCAAGGCAAGGCAATGGAAGTCAAAGCAAGGGAGGCAAATCCAGGCAAGGCAAGGCAAGGCAATACAATACTATGCAAATCCAGGCAAGGCAAGGTAAGGCAAGTCAAGGCAAGGCAATTCCAGGCTAGGCAAGTTATGGCAAGGCAAGGCAAGGCAAATCCAGGTAAGGCAGGGCAAGGCAAATTTAGGCAAGGCAACCTAGGCAAAGAAATGCCAGGCAAGGCAAATCCAGGTAAGGCAAGGCAAGATTAACCCCAGCAAGGCACATCCAGAAAAGGCAAATTTAGGCAAAACAAGGCATGGCAAATTCAGGTAAGGCAAGGCAAGGCAAATCCAGGAAAGGCAAAGAAAAACAAGGCAAATTTAGAAAAAAACAGAACAGGCAAGGTAAATCCAGGCAAGTCAAATTCAGTCCAGGCGAGGCAAGGAAAATTCAGCAAAGGCAAGGCAAGGCAAGCTAAATCCAGGCAAGGCAAATCCAGAGAAGGTAAGGAAAGGCAAATATATTCAAGGAAAATTAAGGAAAATTAAGGCAAGACAAGGAAAGGCAAATCTAGGCCAGTCAAATAGAGGCAATGCAAAGTCAGACAAGGCAAGGCACATGCAAACAACTCAAGGTAAGGCAAGTCAAATTCAGACAAAACAAATCCAGGAAAGGCAAGGCAAGCAAGGCAAATCTAGGCAAGGCAAATCAAGGCAAGAAAAGGCAAAGCAAGAAAAATTGAGGCAAGGCAAATCCAGGCAAGGCAAGGAAAGGAAAGGCAAAGCAAGGCAAATTTAGGCAAGGCATGGTAAGGCAAGGCAAATCCAGGCAAAATAAGGCAAGGCAAGGCAAGGCAAGACAAGTACAGGCAAGGCAAATCCATTCAAGGCAAAAAAACAAGGCAAATCCAGGCAAGGCAATCCCAAGCAAGTCAAGTCAAGGAAAGGCAAGGCAATGCCAGGCAAGGCAAAAAAAAGGCAAACCCAGAAAAAGCAACCCAAGGCAATGCAAGGCAATCCTATGCAAGGCAAGGTAATTCTAGGCAAGGCAAGAATAATCAAGGCAAGACAATCTCTGGCAAGGCAAGGCAAGGCAAAGCAAAACAAAGCAATCAGTGGGAAGGCAAGGCAAGCCAATCCCAGGCAAGGCAATAGAAGACAATCCCAGGCAATGCAATCCACAGCAAGGCAAAGCAAAGCAATCTCAGGGAAGACAAGGCAAAAAAATTTCAGGAAAGGCAATCACAGGCAAGGCAATGCAAGGAAATGTAATCTCAGGAATGGCAAGGCAAGGCAATCTCATGCAAGGAAATCCCAGGCAAGGCAAGACAAGGCAATACCAGGCAAGGCAAGTGAGGCAATCCCAGGAAAGGCAAGGCAAGGAAAGGCAATCACAGGCAAGGAAAGGCAAGGCAATGCAATCTCAGGCAAGACAATTCCAGGCATGGCAAGGCATAGAAATTCCAGGCAATGCAATCCCAGGCAAGGCCAGGCAAGGAAATTCCAGGCAAGACAGTCCCAGGTAAGTCAGGGAAAGCAATTCCAGGCAATGCAATCCCAGGTAAGGCAAGGCAAGGCAAGGCATGGCAATTTTAGACAAGGCAAGACAAAAAAAAGCCAGGCAATTTCAGTCAATGCAAGTAACGACAAGGCAATAACTGGCAAAGCAAGGCAAGGTAAACTAATTCCAGGCAAGGCACTTTAAGGCACGTCAAGGCAGGGCAATTTGAGTCAAGGCATTTCGAGGCAAGGAAAGGAAAGGCAAGGCAGAATAACTCGAGGTGAATAATTTTGAGGTGAGGTGAGGCAAGGCAAGGCACGGCAAAGCAGGGCAATTCCAGGCAAGGCAAGGCAAGGCAAAGCAGGGCAATTCCAGGCAAGGCAATTCGAGGCACAGCAAGGCAAGGCAAGACAGAACAATTTCACCCAAGGCAATTTCAGGCAAGGAAAGGCAAACAAGGCAGTCCCAGGAAAGGAAAGAATAGGCAATCCCAGGCAAGGCAAGGCAAGGCAAATACAGGCAAAGAAATCCCAGGGAAGGCAAAAATAGGCAATCCCAGGCTAGGCATTCCAAGCATGGCAAGGCGATCCTAGGCAAGGCAATACCAGGCAAGGCAAGGCAAAACAATTTCAAGCAAGGCTATCCCAGGTAAGGCAGAACAAGACAATCCCAGGCAAGGGAAGGCAAGTCAATGGAAAGCAATATCAGGCAAGGCAGGCAAAGCAAGGCAAAACAAGGCAAGACAATCCCAGACAAGGCAAGGCAAAGCAATCCCATGCAAGACAATCCCAAGCAAGGCAAGGCAAAACAATTCCAAACAAGGCTATCCCAGGCAAGGCAAAACAAAGCAATCCCAGGCAAGGCAAGGCAAGTCAAGGGAAGGAAATCTCAGGCAAGGCAGGCAAGGAAAGGCAAGGAAAAGCAAGGGAAAACAAGGCAAGGCAATCCCAGACAAGGAAAGGCAAGGCAATCCCAGAAAAGACAATCCCAGGCAAGGCAAGGCAAAACAATTCCAAGCAAGGCTATCCCAGGCAAGGCAGAACAAGGCAATCCCAGGCAAGGCAAGTCAGGGAAAGGCAATCTCAGGCAAGGCAGGCAAGGCAAGGCAAGGCAAGGCAAGGCAATTCCAGACAAGGCAAGGCAAGGAAATCCCAGGCAAGGCAATCCCAGTCAAGATTTGGCAAGGCAATCCCAGTGAAGATTTGGCAAGGCAATCATGGGCAAGGCAATCCCAGGCAAGACAAGGCAAGGCAATTACAGGCAAGGCAATCCCAGGCAAGGCAAAGAAAGTAATCCCAGGAAAGGCAATCTGAGGCACATAAAGGCAAGGAAATCCAAGGGAAGGGAATTTCAGGCAAGGCAAGACAAACCCAAGCGAGGCAAGGCAACCAATCCCAGGCAAGACAAGACAAGGCACTCCCAGTCAAGGCAAGGCAAGGCAATCCCAATCAAGGGAAGGCAAGACAAGGCAAGGTGTCAGCCCCAGGCAAGGCAAGGCAAGGCAATCACAGGCAAGACAATCTCAGTCAAGGAAAGGGAAAACAATTTTAGGCAAGACAATCGCAGGCAAGGTAAGGCAAGGCAATCCCAGAAAAGACAAAACAAAGAAAAAAAAAGAAATTGCTGGAAAGGCGAGGCAAGGCAAAACAAAACAGGGGAAGGCAAGGCAATCCCAGGAAAGATAAGGCAATCCCAGGCAAGGCAAGGAAAGGCAATATTAAGTAAGGCATGGCAAGGCAATCTGAGGAAAGGCAAGACAATATCAGGTTAGGCATGGCAAGGAAATCTCAGGCAAGGCAAGTCAAGGCAATCCCAGGCTAGACAATCGCAGACCAGGCAAAGGAAGGCAATCCCAGTAAAGAAAAGGCAAGGCAAGACTAGGCAAGGCAAGTTAAGGCAGAAAGAAAAAGGCCATCCCAGAAAAGGAAACGCAAGGCAAGGCAATCTTAGGCAGGGCAAGGCAAGGCAATCCCAGGCAAGGAAAGGCAAGTGAAGGCAATACAATATCAGGTAAGGCAATATCAGGTAGGTCAATGAAAGGCAATCCCAGAAAATGCAAGGCAAGGCAAAACAAACTCAGGCAAGGCAAGGGAAGACAAGGCAAAGGAAGGCAAGGCAAGGCAAGAGAAGACAAGGCAATCCCAGGAAAAGCAAGGCAAGGCAACCCCAGGAAGGAAAATTCCAGGCAAGGCAAGGCAAGGGAAATCCAGGCAAGCCAAAGCAAGGCAAAGCAAGGCAAGGCAAGGAAAGCAAATCTAGGGAAGGCAAGGCAAGGCAAGGCAAATCCAGGAAATGCAAGGCACGGTGAGGCAAGGCAAGGCAAATCCAGACAAGGCAACACAAGGCAAAGCAAGGCAAATACAGGCAAGGCAAATCCAGGCATGGCCAATCCAGGCAAGGCAAATCCAGGCAAGGCAAGGCAAGGCCAACCTATGCAAAGCAAATTCACGCAAGGGAAATCCAGGCAAGGCAAGGAAAGGCAATTCCCGGCAAGGCCAATCCAGGCAAGGAAAGGCAAGGCAAGAACAATCCAGGCAAAAAAATACAATGCAAATCCGGGCCAGGCAAATTTAGGCAGGGCAAGGCAAAAAAAAATCCAGGCAAGGCAAGTGAAGGCAAAACCAGGCAAGACAAGGCAAAGCAAGGCAAGGCATAACTACGCAAGGAAAATCCAGTTAAAGCTAATCCAGAAAAGACAAATCCAGTAAAGGCAAGGTTAGGCAAATTTAGGCAAGGCAAATATTGGAAAGGGTAGGTAAGGCAAATCCAGACGAGGCACATCCAGGCAAGGGAAGGCAAAGCAAGTCCAGGCGCAGCAAATCCAGGGAAGGTAAAACAAGGCACATACAGGTGATGCAAATCTAGGCAAGGCATAGTAAAGCAAATTTAGGCAAGGCAAATTCAGTCAAGGCAAGAAAAACAAAATTTAGGTGAGGCAAATCCAAGCAAGGCAAGGCCAGGCAAAGCCAGGCAAGGCAAATTTATGCAAGGCAAGGCAAAACAAATCTAGGTAAGGCATATTCTGACAAGGAAAAACAAGGCATATCCAGGCATGGAAAGTCCAGGCAAGGGAAAAAAAGCAAGGCAAGGATAAAAAAATCCCAGCAAGGCAAGACAAGGCAAGGCAAATTCAGGCAAGGAAATGAAAATCCAGGCAAGGCAAGGCAAATTCAGGAAAGGTAAATCCATGCAAGGCAAATCTAGGCAAGCAAATCCTGGCAAGGCAAATCCAGGTAAGGCAAGGCAAGGCAAATTTAGGCAAGGCAGGGCAAAAACAATCCAGGCAAAGCAATTCCATGAAAGGGAAGCTAAGGCAAATCCAGGCAATGTAAATCCAGAAAAGGCAAGGCAAGGAAAATCCCAACAAGGCAAGGCAAGGCAAGGCAAATCCAGGGAACTCAAGGCAAGGCAAGAAAAGGCAAATTCAGGCAAGGCAAGCAAGGAAATTCAAGACAAATCCAAGAAAGGCAAAGCAAGGCAACGAAAGGCAAATCACAGCAAGGTAAAAGAAGGCAAGGCAAATCCAGTCAAGCCAAGGCAAGGCAGAAGAAATTTAGGCAAGGCAATGAAAAGAAAATTCAGGCAAGGCAAATTTAGGCAATGCAAATCCATACAAGGCAATGCAAGACAAATTTAGGTAAGACAAGGCAAAGCAAGGCAAATTCAGGCAAGGAAATGCAAGGCAAGGGAAAACAAGGCAAGGAAAAGCCAGTTGAGTCAAGAAAAATCCAGGCAAACCTGGGAAAGGAAAAGCAAATCCAGGCAAATCTATTCAAGGAAAAATCCAGGAAACTCCAGGTAATGCAAGGCAAGGCAAATCCAGGCAAATCCAGCAAGGAAAATTTAGGTAAATTCAGTCAAGGCAAGGCAAATCCAGGAAAGGCAAGGAAAGGAATATTCAGGCAAGGCAAGGCAAAGCACAGGAAATTCAGGCAAGGCAAATCCAGGCAATGCAAGGCAAGACAAAGAAAATCCAGGCAAGGCAAGGCAAGGAGAATCCATGTAAGGAAAAACAGACCCAGGCAAGGCAAATCCAGGCAAGGTAAGGGAAGTCAAAGCAAAGCAATTTTAGGAAAGGCAAATTTAGGCAAGAAAAGTCAAGGCAATTCCAAGCAAGGCAAGTCAAGAAAAGGCAATGCAAGGCAAATTCAGGCAAGACAAGGCAAGGCAACAGAAATTTAGAGAAGGCCAATCCCGATAAGGCACAGCATGGCAAAGCAAATCCAGCTGATGCAAGGCAATTCAAAGCAAATCCAGGCAAGGCAAGGTAAGGCAAGGCCAGGCAAATTTAGGCAAGGCAAACCCAGGCAAGGCAAGGCAATGCCAGCAAATGAAGGCAAGGCAAATCCAAGCAAGGGAAGGCAAATCCAGGCAATGCAACCTAGGCAAAGAAAATCCAGGCAAGGCAAATCGAGCCAAGGCAAGGCAAGGCAAAACAAATCCAGGCAAAGCAATTCAAGGCAAGGCAAGGTAAGGTAAGGCAAATCCAGGTAACACAAGGCAAGGCAAGGCAAATCCAGGAGAGACAAGCAAGGCCAAATAAATTTAGGCAAGGTAAAGCAAGGCAAGTCAAGGCAAAACAACTCCAGGCAAGGCAAATTCAGGCAGGGCAAGGCAAGGTAAATTCAGAAAAAAAAAAAACATTCAAAATAAGGCAAGGCAAGTCAAATCCAGGCAAGCAAAATAAGGCAGGACAAGGCAAAGCACAGCACGTCAAGGCAAAGCAAGGCAAATCTAGAAAAAACAAGGCAAGGCAAGGAAAATCCAGGGAAGGCAACTCCAGACAAGGCCAATCTTGGCAAGGCATGGCAAGGCAAGGCAATTCCAGGCAAGTCAAAGCAAGACAAGGCAAAACAAATCCAAGCAAGGCAAGGAAAGGAAAGGCAAGGAAAGGCAAAACAACGCAGGGAAAATCCAGGAAAGGCAAGGCAACACAAATCCAGGGAAGGCCAATCCCAATAAGGATTGGAAAATCCAGGCAAGGCAAGGCAATTCAAGGCAAATTCAGGCAAGGCAAGGCAAGGCAAAACAAATCCAGGCGAGGCAAACCCAGGCAAAAGAAATCCATGCAAGGAAAGAAAATGCAAGACAAACGAAGGCAAGGCAAATTCAATCAAGGGAAGACAAGGCAAAACAAACCCAGGCAAGGCAAATCAAGGCAATGCAAGGTAAGGTAAGGTAAATCAAGGCAACATAAGGCAATGCAAGGCAAATTCAGGATAGACAAGGAAAGGCCAAACAAATTTAGGCAAGGCAGGGCAAGGCAAATCCAGGCAAGACAAGACAAGGAAAGGAAAGGCAAGGCAAGGCAAATCCAGAAAAAAACAAACAAACAAACAAAGCAAGGCAAAGCAATGAAAATGTAGTCAAGGCAAGTCCAGGCAAGGCAAAATAAGGCGAGGCAAGGCAAAGCACTACAAGGCAAGGCAATGCAAGGAAAACCCAAGAAAAGGCAAATATAGGCAAAACAAGGCAAGGCAAGCCAAATCCGTGGAAGGCAAATCCAGGCAAGGTCAATCTTGGTAAGGCATGGTAAGGCTAGGCAAATACAGGTAAGGCAAGGCAAGGCAAATCTAGGCAAGGTAAGGCAAGGTAAGGCAAAGCTAGGCAATTTCAGGCAAGACAAACTAGGGCAAGGCCAATCCCGAGAAGGCACAGCAAGGCAAGGCAAATCCAGGCAAGACAAGGCAATTAAAGGCAAATTCAGGCAGGGAAAGTAAAGGCAAAGCAATTCCAGGAAAGGCAAACCCAGGCAAAAAATATCTAGGCAAGACAAGGCAATGCAAGGCAAATACAGGCAAGGTAAATACAGGCCAGTCAAGGCAAGGCAAGGCAAATACAGGCAACACAACCTAGGCAAAGAAACCCAGGCAAGGTAAATCCAGGCAAGGCACGGCAAATCAAGGCAAGGCAAATCAAGGCAAGGCAAGGCAAATTCAAGCAAGGCAAACCCAGGCACCACAAGGCAAGACAAGGCAAATCCAGGCAAGGCAAATTAGGGCAAGACCAATCCCAAGATGGCACAGCAAGGCAAGGCAAATTGAGGCAAGGCAAAACAATTCAAGGCAAATCCAGGCAAGGCAAGAAAAGGCAAAGCAAATCCAGGAAAGGCAAACCCAGGCAAGAAATATCCAGGCAAGGCAAAGCAATGCAAGGCAAATACCGGCAAGGTAAATACAGGCCAGTCAAGGCAAGGCAAGGCAAATACAGGCAACACAATCTAGGCAAAGAAAACCAGGCAAGGTAAATCCAGGCCAGGCAAAGCAAGGCAAATACAGGCAAGGCAAATCAAGGCAAGGCAAGGCAAATTCAAGCAAGGCAAACTCAGGCACCACAAGGCAAGGCAAGGCAAATCCAGGAGAAAAAAGGCAAGGGAAAACAAATTTAGGCAAGGCAAGGCAAATCCATTCAAAGCATGGCAAGGCAAATAAAAAAACAGACAAGTCAAGGCAAGGCAAGGCAAAGGCAGGCAAGGCAAAATAAGGCAAGCAAGACAAAGCATGGCAATGCAAGGCAAATCCACGCAAGGCAATTCTAGGCAAAACAAGGCAAGGCAAGCTAAATCCAGGGAGGACAACTCTAGGCAAGGCCAATCTTGGCAAGGGATGGAAAGGTGAGGCAAATCCAGGCAAGGCAAAACTAGGTAAGGCAAATTCAGGCAAGGCAAGGCAATGCAAGGCAAATCCAAAGAAGGGAAATTCTGGAAAGGCAAGGCAAGGCAAATCGAGAGAAAACCAAAACAGGCAAGGCAAGGCAAGGCAAGGCAAATGCAGGCAAGTCAGATCCAGGCAAGGCAAAATAAGGCAAGGCAAGACAAAGCACGTCAAGGCAAGGCAATGCAATGCAAATCCAGGCAAAACAAAGTAAGACAAGTTAAAATTGGGGAAGGCAACTACAGGCAAAGCCAATCTTGGCAAGGGACGGAAAGGCAAGGCAAATCCAGGCAAGGCAAATCAAGGCAAGGAAAGACAATGCAAGGCAAATCCAGAAAAGGGAAATCCTGGAAAGGCAAGACAAAGCACATTCAGGCAAGGCAAATCAAGGCAACGCAAGACAAGGTAAGGGAAATTTAGGCAAGGCAAATTCAGGCAATAAAAGGCAAGACAAGGAAAATCCAGGAGAGACAAGGAAAGGCCAAACAAATTTAGGCAAGGCAAGGCAAAACAAGACAATTCCAGGCAAGGAAGAAGCAGGCAAGGCAAGGCACATCCAGATGAGTCAAATCCAGGCAAGGCAACGCAAGGTAATGCCAGGCAAGGCAGGGCAAGGGAAGGCATGGCAAGGCAAGGGAAATCCAGGTAAAGCAAGGCTAGGAAAATCAAGATAAGGCAACGCAAGACAAGGCAAGGGAATGAAAATCCAGGCAAGGCAAGGCAAGGAAAATACAGGCAAGTCAAGGCAAGGCAAATCGAGGCAAGACATGACAAATTCAGGCAAGGCAAGGCAAGTTCAGGTAAGGCAAGGCAGGTTCATGTAAGGCAAAGCAAGAAAAATTCAGGCAAGGGAAGGCAAACACAGGCAAGGCAAGGCAAGGCAAATCCAGGAAAGGCAATGCAAGGCAAATCGAGGCAACACAAACCAGGCAAGGCAAGGCAAGTTTAGGTAAAGCAATACAGGCTCAGGTAAAGTAAGTTAAGGCAAATCTAGGAAAAGCAAGGCAAATCCAGGCAAGGCAAGTCAAATCCAGGCAAGGTAAAGCAAATCCAGCTAAGTCAAGGAAAATCCAGGCAAGGGAAGACAAGGGGAATCCTAGAAAGGCAAGGCAAGACAAATCCAGGCAATGCAAGGAATACCCAAGCAAAAAAAGGCAAGGCAAATCCAGGCAATGCAAGGCAAATCAATGAAAATTCAGGCACAGCAAGGCATCGCAAATCCAGACAAAGAAAATCCAGTCA
This sequence comes from Saguinus oedipus, assembly GCA_031835075.1. Taxonomy (NCBI): domain Eukaryota; kingdom Metazoa; phylum Chordata; class Mammalia; order Primates; family Cebidae; genus Saguinus; species Saguinus oedipus. The sequence continues at coordinate 21,182,466 of CM063181.1, forward strand.
GGGCAGAAGAAAACAAATGCAGGCAAGGCAAATTGAGTCAAAGCTAGGCAAGGCAAATTGAAAGAAGACAAATCCAGGCAAGGCATGTAAAATTCAGGTAAGGCAAGGCAGGTCCAGGTAAGGTAAGGAAAGGCAAATCCAGGCAAAGAAAAGCAAATCCAGGTAAAGGAAGGCAAATCCAGCTATGTCAAGGCAAATCCAGGCAAAGGAAGAAAAAAGAGATTCAGGAAAGGCAAGGCAAGACAAATCCAGTCAAGGCAAGGCAAGGCAAATTCAGGCAAAACAAGGCAAGGCAAATACAGGCAGTGCAAGAAAAATTTAGGCAAAACAAGGTAAGAAAAATCCATTCAAGGCAAGGCAAAATAAATCCAGGCAAAACAAGGCATGGCAAATCCAGGCAAGACACAGCAAAGCCAGGCAAGGCTAATCCAGGCAATGCATGGCAAGGCGAATCCAGGCAAGCCAAATCCAGGCAACGCAAGTCAAGTCAAGGCAAATTCAGGCAAGGCAAATCCAGGCAGGGCAAGGCAAAACAAATCTAGACAAGTCAAATTCAGTCAAGGGAAGGCCAGGCAAATCCAAGCAAGTCAAATCCAGTCAAAGCAAGGCAAAACAAATCCAGACAAGGCAAGGCAAAGCAAATCTAGGCAAGGCAAGGCAACTCAAATCAAGGCAAGGCAAGGCAAGGAAAATTTAGGGAAGGCATGGAAAGGCAAATCCAGGCAAAACAAGGCAACGCAAATTCGGGCAAGGCAAATTTAGGCAGGGCAAAGCAAAACAAATCTAGACAAGACAAATTCAGGGAATGCTAGGCAAAGCAAATCCAGGCAAGGTAAATCAAGGCAAGGCAAGGCAAAACAAATCCAGGCAAGGCAATGCAAAGCAAATCCAGGCAAGGCAAATCCAGGAAACACAAGACAAGGCAAGACAAATCCAGGAAAGGCAAGGCAACGCAAATCCAGGCGAAGCAAATCCAGGCAGGGCAAGGAAAACAAACCCAGGCAAGGCAAATTAAGGCAAGGCAAGGAAGGCAAATCCAGAGAAGGCAAACCCATACAAGGCAAGGAACAGCAAGGCAAGGCAAAGCAAATTTAGGCAAGACAAATCCACTAAAGGCAAATTCAAGCAAGGCAAATCCACTCAAGGCAAATCCAGGGAAGGCAAGGCAAGAAAATCCAGGCAAGGCCAAGTAGGGCATATCCATGCAAGGCAAATCCAGACAGGGCAAGGCAAAACAAATCCAGGCAAGGCAAATTAAGTCCAGGCAAGGCAAGAAATATTTAGGCAAAAAAATTCAGGCAAGGCAACTCCAGGCAAGGCAAATCCAGGGAAGGCAAGGCAAGGCAAAACCAATCAAGGCATGGCAGATTCAGGAAAGGCAAATCCAGGAAAGGCAAATCCAGGAAAGGCAAAGCAAGGCAAACTTAGACAAGACAAATTGAGGCAAGGCAAATCGAGGCAACTCAAATCCAGCGAATTCAAGGCAACAGAAATCCAGGCAAGGCAAAACCAGACAGGGCAAGGCAAATCCAGGCAATGAAAGGCAAGTCCAGGTAAGGTAAGCAAATGCAGGTAAGGTAAGGCAAGGTAAATCCAGGCAATGCAAAACAAGGCAAATCCAGGCAAGACAAGGCAAGGCAAATCCAGGCCAGGCAAATTTATGCAAGGCAAACCCTGGCAAGGAAAATTCAGGCAAGCCAAGGCAAATTCAGACAAGGATTATCCAGGCAAGGCAAGGCAAGGCAAATTCAGTCAAGGCAAATCCAGGCAAGGCAAGACAAATAAATGCAAGGCAAGGCAAAGCAAATCGAGGGAAAGCAAAATCACGCAAGGCAAATTCAGGCGAGGCAAGGCAATGCAAGGCAAATCCAGGCAAGGCAAGGCAAGGCAAGGCAAATTCGGGCAATGCAACCTGGCAAAGCAAATTCTGGCGAGGCAAGAAAAGGCAAGGAAAATGCAGCAAGGCAACGTAAGGCATGACAAGACAAATCCAGGCAAGCAAAATCCAGGCAAGGCAAGGCAAGGCAAGGCAAATCAAGGTAAGGCAAGGGAAGGAAAGGCAAATCCAGGCAAGGCAAATTTAGACAATGGAAGGCAAGGCTATGCAATTCTTGGCAGGACAATTCAAGGCAAGGCAAAGAAATGAAAGACAAGGTAATTTCAGGAAAGTCAATTCCTGGCAATAAAAAGCAAGAGAATTCCAGGTTAGGAGCATGCCAGAAAGGCAATTCCATATAAGTTAAGGCAAGACAAGGAAGAGAAAGGTATTTTCAGGCAAGGCAATTTTAGCTAAGGCAAGCTAATTTCAGGAAAGTCAATTTGAAGTAGACTCTTGACTATTTCCAAGGGGTTTATTATTCACTGAGGTTCTGCATGAGTAACCATATGAAATAAACACACTGAATGTTGCACACCTGGGGAATGCTCAGAGTCCATGCCATATGGTCACTCAATCAGAGCATTACTGAATGATGCACACCAGTAAAATAGTCAAGAGTCTACAGCTTATGCCCACTCATTCAGCCCCTCAGTGAATAATGCACTTCTGTTGAATACTCTGGGGTCTGTTTCATATGGCCGCTCATGTCGAGCCTCACTGAATAGACACACTTTAAAAAACTCAGGAGTGTATTTCACATGGCCACTCCTTCAGAGGCGCGGTGAATAATTCACACCTGTTGAGTACTCAGGAGACTTTTTCATATGGTGAACCATTCAGAGCCTCACTGAGTGATACACACCATGAGAATAGTCAGGATTCTGTTTAATATGACCACTCATCATGAGCCTCAGTAAATATCCTATGTCTGTGGAGTACTGAGGAGACTAATTTATATCACCCAACATTCTGAGATTCCCTGAGTAATACACACCTGTGGAATAATCAGAAGTCTATTTTATATGGCCACTCATTAGGACCCCCAGGAAATAATACACAACTGGAGAATAGTCAGGAGTCTATTTCATATGGCCACCCAGATAATCAGTGAATAATGAACACATGAGGAATGCTCAGTAAATATTAGGAGTCTATGTCTGATGGCCACTCAGAGCCTCAGTGAATAATGCACACCACGGTAACAGTCAGGAGCCTCTTTCATATGACCACTGATGCAGTATCTCACTGAATGACACACACCTGGGGAATCGTCAGGATTATATTCCATATGACCCCTCATTTAGAGCCTTATTGAATAATGCACAAAGGGCAATAGTCAGGAGTCTATTTTATATGGCCTCTCATTCAGAGCTTCAGTGAATAATGAACACCTGTAGAGTAGTCAGGACCCTATTTATCATAGCCACAAATTAAGCACCTCCCTGAATGATACACACATGGGTAATAGTCAGGAGTCTATTTGATATGGACACTCATACAGAACCTCTTTGGGTAACGCACAGTTGGGGAATAATCACTAGTCTATTTCCTATGATGATTCATTTAGAGAACCAATGAATAACGGACACATGTGGAGTAAAATGAAGTCTATTTCATATGGCCACTCTTTCAGTGTTTCAGTGAATAATACGTATATATCTGGAATAGTCAGAAATCTCTTTCATATGGTCACTTGTTCAGGGCCTCAGTGAATCATACACCCCTGGGAAGAAGTCAAGAGTCTACTTCAAATGGGTACACATTCAGAGTTTCTGTAAATAATGCACACCCGGGAAATAGTCAGGAGTCTCCTTCTTATGCCCACTTATTCAGAGTCTCATTCAATAATACAGACCTGGGGAAGAGTTAAGAGAGTACTTTATATAGCCACTCATTTAGAGCCTCAGTGAATAATACACACCTGGGAAATAGACATCAGTCTATTTTATGTGGCCCCAAAGCAAAATCCTGAGTAAGTAATGCACAGCTTTGGAATAGTAAGGATTAATATGCCCACTTAATCAGTCTCAGTCATTATTACACACCTGAGGAATAGTCAGGAATTTACTTCACATGGACAATAACTCAAAGTCTCATTAAAGAATACACACCCGTGGTGTAGTCAGGAGGCTATTTCATATAGCCAAACTTTCAGAGACTCAGTGAAAAATGCATACTGGGGATTATTCAGGACACTATTATATATGGCCTCTCATTCGGAGATTCACTGAATAACAAACGCCTGTAGAGTACTCAGAAGTCTATTTCTTATAACTACATATTCAGAGCGTCACATAATAATACACACCTGGGGGAAAGTCAGGATTCTATGTCATAGAGCCACTCATTCAGAGACCAACCTAAAAATGCACGGCTGGGGAGTGTTCAGGAGTCCATCTTCTATGGCCACACATTCAGAGCATCACTGAATAATACACACCTATAAAAAAGTCAGGAGTGTATTACACATGGCCACTCATTCAGACTCTGAGTGAATATGTATACGTTGGGAATACTCAGGAGTCTATTTCATATAGTCACTTATTCAGAGACTCACTGAATAATGCACACCTGGGGAATAGTCTGGGATTTATTTGATATGAGCATTCACCCAGTGCCTCAGTAAAAAATGCACACCTGAGGAATAGTCAGGAGGCTATTTTATGTAGCCACTCATCCATATCCTTAGTAAGTAATACAAACATGTGTAATAGTCAGGAGTCTATTTCATGTGGCCGCTTATTCAGAAACTCACTGAATGATACACACCTGGGGAGTAGTCAGAGTCTACATCACGTGGCCACTCAATCAGAGCATTACTGAATGATGCACACCTGGGAAATAGTCAGGATTTTGTTTTATATGACCATTGATTAAAAGCCTCATTGAATAATGCACACCTAGGCAATAAACAGGAGGCTATGTCATATGAACACACAGTCATGGCCTCAGTAAATAATGCACACCTGTGGAGTAGCCAGGAGTGTATTTTATAAAGCCACTCATTTAGAGCCTCAGTGAATAATACACACCTGTAGAATAGTCACGATTCCATTTCATATGGCCACTCACTCATAGCCTCAGTGAATAATGCACAAATGTACAGTACTCAGCAGTATATTTCATATAGCCACCCATTCAGAGATTCACTGAATAATACAAACATGGAGGATAGTCAGCATCCTAATTCATATGACCAGTCATGCAGAGCCTCACTGAGTAATACACACCTGGGGAAATGATAGGAGTCTACTTTATATATAGCCACACATTTGCAGGCTCAGAGAATAATGCACACCTTGGAAATAGACACTAGTCTATTTTATATGGCCACAAAATCAAATCCTGAGTGAGTAATGCACAACCTCAGAATAGTCAGCCTTCCATTCCATATGCCCACTTATTCAGAGTTTCAGTCAATAATACACACCTGGGGAATAGTTAAGAGTCTATTTGATATGGTCACTAACTCAAAGACTCATTAAATAATACACACCTGTGGACTAGTCAGGAGACTATTTCATGTGGCCAAACTTTCAGAGCCTCAGTTAATAATGCATACCTGGGGAGTACTCAGGACTCTATTACATATGGCCTCTCCTTCAGAGCTTCACTGAATAAGAAACACCTGCAGAGTAGTCAGATGTCTATTTCGTATAGCCATACATTCAGAGCCTCACTGAATAATATACACCTGGGGGAAACTCAGGATTATATTTCTTATGGCCACTCATTCAGAGCCCAACCTAAAAATGCACGCCTGGGGAGTGTTCAGGAGTCTCTTTCCTATGGTTACTTATTCAGAGCCTCACTGAATAATACAAACCTATGGAAAAGTCAGGAGTGTATTGCACATGGCCACTCATTCAGAGCCTCAGTGAAGAATCATATATACCTGGGGAATACTCAGGAGTCTATTTCATATAGTCACTTATTCAGATAATTTCTGAATAATGCACACCTGGGCAATAGTCTGGAGTCTGTCTGATATGACTGTTCACCCAGTGCCTCAATGGAAAATGCACACCTGAGAAATAGTCAAGAGGCTATTGTCAGGAGTCTATTTCATATGGTCACTCGTTCAGAAACTCACTGAATGATACACACCTGGGGAATAATCAGAGTCCTTGCCACATGGCCACTCAATCAGAGCATTACTGAATAATGCACACCTGGGAAATAGCCAGAATTCTATTTCATATGACCACTGATTGAGAGCCTCTTTGAATAATGCACACGCAGACATTAATCAGGAGGCTATGGCATACGAACACTCCTTCAGAGCCTCAGTGAATAATACTCACCTAGAGAATACTCAGGAGTCTATTACATGGGCCCTCCCATTCAAAGCCTCAGTGAACAATGCACACCTGTTGGCTACTCATGAGTCTATTTTATATAGCCATTCATTTAGAACCTCACTGAATGATACACACGTGGGGAATAGTCAGAATTCTATTTAATATGTACAGCCATTATGAGCCTCGCTGAATTATATATGCCTTGGAATCCTGAGGAGTCTGATTTCTATCAACGCCCTTTGCGAGTATAACAAAAAAATTAACACATGCAGAATTGTAAGGAGTAATTTTCGTATGGCCCCTCCTTCAGAGTATTATTGAAAAATGTAATCACGAAGAAAAATTTGGAGTCTCTTGCATATGGCCATTCATTCAGAGCATCAGTAAAGAATGCCACCTATGGAGTGGCCAGGTGTCTATTTGCTTTGGCCACACATTCAGAACTTTAGTGAATAATACACACCTGTGGTATAGTCAGGAGTCTCTTTCATAAGCCCCCTCATTCAGAGGCTGAGTGAGTAATACACACCTGGGTAATTGTCAGGAATATATTATATATTGCCTCTTATTCAGAGCCTCAGTGAATAATGCACACCTGGGAAATAGTCAGGAGTCTATTTTATATGAACACTCTTTCAGAGACTTGCTGAATAATACACATATTGGGGAGAGTCAGGAATCTGTTTCTTATGGCCACTCACTGAGACTCAGAGGGAATAGTGCACACTTGGGGTATTGTCAGGAGTCTATTTCATATGGCAACTCACACAGAATCTCAGTGAATAAGACACACATGGGGAATAGTCAGGAGTGTATTTCAATTCAGCACTCACTAAGAGGCCCAGTGAATTACACACAACTGCGGAAGGATCAGGAGTCAATTTCATCTGGCCTCTCACTCAGAGCTTCATTGTATAATGCACTCCTGTGGAATAATCAGGAGCCTAATTGATATAACTACTTATTTAGAGCCTCTGAAAAATATGCCCCTTGGGGATATTTACGTGTCTATTTCATATTACCACTGATTCAATGCCTAAATAAAAAATGCATATTATACCTGGGGAGTACTCAGCAATCCATTTCATATGAAAACTCATTCCTCACTTCAGTGAATAATGCACACCAGGGGAATAGTCAGGATTCTATTTATTATGGACAGTCATTCAGACCTTCACTGAATAATGCACACATTGGGAATAGTGAGCATTCTGTTTCATAAGGCCAATCATTTAGAGCCTCACTAAATGGTACACACCTGTGGAATAATCAGGAGACTATTTTATATATCCACTCATTCAGAGCCTCAGTGAATCGTGCATGCCTGAGGAGAACTGAGGATTTTATTTCAAATGACCATTCATTTAAAGCCTCAGAGAATAATGCAATGCTGGGGAATAGTCAAGGGACTATTTTATATGGCCACTTATTCAGAGCCTCAGTGAATGACACACTCTTGGGGAATAGTCAGGATTCTATTTTATATGACCAGTATTGAGAGCCAAACTGAATAATGCACACCTTGGGATTAGTGAGGAGTCTGATAGAAACAGAATTTCAGTGCTTGGAGAATAACACACACCAGGGGAATACTGAGGAGTCTTTTTAATGTTGCCCCTCATTCACAGCCTCTTGAAGTAGTGAAAGTTTGGGAAATTGTGAGGAATTTACTTAGAATGGCCACTCATTCAGAGACTCAGTGAAAAATACACACCTAGAGAATAGTGAGGATTCTCTTTCCAATGGGCACACATTCAGAGCCTCAGTAAATAATGCACACCTGAGGAATAGTCAACAGTCTATTTCATATGTCCAGTCTTTCAGAGTCCCACTGAATAACTCCTGTGGAGTACTGAGAGGTCTATTTCATATGGTCACTCATTTTGAGCCTCACTGAATAATACACACCTGGGTAATAGCCAGCAGTTTATGTCTTCAGGCCAACCATTTAGAGGCTCAGTGAAATATACACACCTGGGAAATAGGAGTTTACTTCATATTGCTCCTCATTCAAAGCCTCAGTGAACAATAAACAGCTGTTGAATTCAAAGGAATGTATGTCACATGGCCACTTATTCTGCACCTCACTGAATAATACACAAGTGGGGAATAGTCGGGATTCTATTTAATATGAACACACATGTTGAGACTCACTGAATAATCTATATCTGTAGAATAGTGAGGAGTCTATTTTATATCACCCCTCCTTCTGCATTTCACTGAGTAATACAAAGCTGGGGAATTGTCAGGACTCTATTTCTTATGGCCTGCATTCAGAGCCTCATTGAATAATGCATACCTGGAGAGAAATTTGGAGTCTCTTTCATATGGCCATTCATTCAGAGCATCAGTGAATGTACACATGTGGAGTAGCCAGGTGTTTGTTTCCTTTGGCCACACGTTGAGGACCTCAGCGAATCATACACTCCTGTGTAATAGACAGGAATCTATTTCACATGGCACCTCATTCAGTGCCCGTGTGAATAAAAGCCACCGGGAAATAATCAGGAGTCTATTTCACATTGCCTCCCATTCGTAGCCTCAGTGAGTAATCCACACCTGGGGAAGAGTCAGCAATCAATTTCATAGAGATACATTTTGGGAACCTACCTTAATAATGCACACATGGGAGATATTCAGAAGTCTATTTCACATGTCAGCTGATTCACAGCCTCCCTGAATAAGGCATACATGAAAAGTACTCAACAATCTATTTCATATGGCCATTCATTCAGCACCTCAGTGAATAATGCACATATGGGGAATAGTCAGTATTCTATTTCTTATGGTCCCTCATTTAGAACTTCACTGAATAATGCACAAGCTTGGAATAGTCAGGATTCTCTTTTATATGGCCACTCATTCAGAGCCTCACTGAATGGTACAAACCTGTGGAATAGTCAAGAGTCGATTTCATATTTCCGCTCATTCAGAGCTGCAGTGAATGATGCACGCCTGGGGAGTACTGAGGATTCTATTTCAAATGACCCTTTATTCAGAAACTCAGTGAATAATACACACATGGGGACTATTCAAGGCTCTATATCATATGGCCACTCATTCAGAGCCTCAGTGAATGTTACACACCTGGGGAATAATCAGTATCTTATTCCATAAGACCTGTGATTCAGAGCCAAACTGAATAATGCACACCTTGGGAATAGACAGGTTTTTCTTTCATATGGACACTCTTTTAGAGCTTCAGTTAATAATACACACCAGGGGAATATTGATTAGGTTATTTAATATTGCCACTAATTCAGAGCCCTCCAAATAGTGCAATTTGGGGAATTGTCAGGAGTTCATTTACAGTGTCCTCTCACTCAGAGCCTCATTGTATACAGCACACCTGAAAAAATCTTGGAGTGTCTTTCACATGGCCATTCATTCAGAGCATCAGTGAAGAATGCACACTTGTGGAGTAGCCGTATGTCTAATTTCTTGGTGCTACATTCAGAACATCAGTGAAAAATACATAACCTGTGGAATACTCAGGAGTCTATTTCTTTTAGCTCCTCATTCAGAGCCCGTTTAAATTAAACACATCGAATAGGAGAATAGTCCGGAGTGTATTTCATACTGAATCTCAGATCCTCAGTGAATAATGCACACCTGGGGAATAGACAGGAGTGTAATTCATATGAACACTTTTTCAGAGCCACTCTTAATAATACAAATATGAGGTAGAGTCAGGAGTCTATTTCATATGGCTACTCAGTGAAAGTCTTAGGGAGTAATGCACACCTGGGAAATTGTCAGTAGTCTATTTCGTATGGCAACTGATACAGAACCTCAGTGAATAACACAGACCTGTAAAATAGTCAGGAGTGTATTTCAATTGGCCACATATTCAGAAGCTCAGTAAATAATACACACCTAGGGAATTGTAAGGAGACAATTTCATCTGGCCTCTCATGAAGAGCTTCACTGAATAATGCACTCCTGTAGAGTAGTCAGCATCCTTTTTTATATAGCCATTCATTCAGAGCCTCTCAGAGTAATAATCTTTTTGCAGATATTCAGAAATCTTTTGAATATGGCCACTAAGAGCCTCAACTGAATGGTACACACTTGTGGAATAGTCATATGGCCACTAATTCAGAATCTCATGAATTAATGCACACTGGTGGATAAGTGAGAATTCTCTTTCATATGGCCACTCATTCAGAGCCTCACTGAATGATACACACCTGTGGAATTCTCAGGCATCCATTTCATATTTCCACTTATTCAGAGCCTCAGTGAATAATGCATACCTAGAAGGTACTGAAGATTCTATTGTAAATAATAGACACCTGGGGAATAGCCAGTGGTCTATTTTATAGAGTCACTCACTCAGAGCCTCATTGAATGATAAAAACTTGGGGAATAGTCAGGATTCTATTTCAAATGATGAGTCATTGAGAAGCAAGCTGAATAATGCACATCTCATGAATAGTCGGGTTTCTCTTTCATAGGAACACTGTTTCAGAGCCTCAGTGAATAATGCACACCTGAAAAATAGTCAGGAGTTTGTTTAACATGACAACTCATTATGAGCCTCAGTGAATAATGCACATCTCTGGAGTACTGAGGAGACTAATTTATATCAACCCCGGTTTTGAGACTCCCTGCATAATGCACACATGAGATACAGTCAGAAGTCTATTTCATATGGTCACTCAGTAGGACCCCCACAGAATAATACACACCTGGGTGATAGTCAGGAGTCTATTTTATATGATCTTTCATTCTGGACCTCACTGAATAATACACAACTGGGAGAGTGTCGGGAGTCCATTTGGTATGGACACTCATATGAAACCTTTGTGAATAATGCACACATGGAGAATAATTAGGAGTTTATGTCATAAGGTTACTCATTCAGACAATCAGCGAATAACACACACATGTGAAATAATAAAGAGTCTGTTTCCTGTGGCCACTCTTTCACAGCCTCAATGAATACTACACACTTGTGATATATTCTGGAGTCTATTTCTTATGGCCACTAATTCAGAGCCTCCCTGTATAATGCAGACCAGGTAACAGGAGACTATTTCTTATGGAAAATCATGCAGAACCTCACTGAATATTATATACCTGGGGAACTGTCAGGAGTCTATTTCCTATGGCCACTCTTTCACACCCTCACAGAATAATGCACACCAGCGGAATAGTCAGAAGTCTCTTTCATATGGCCACTCATTGAGAGCCTCAGTAAATGAGCACATCTTTGGAAATAGTCAGGATTCTGATTGATCTTCTCATTTGGAGTCTCACTGAATAATGCCCACCTGTGGAATAGTCAGGAGCCTTTTTCATGTGGCCTTTCATTCAGAGTGTCACTGAATACTGTAAAGTAGTCAGGAGTCTGTTTTATGTAGCCACATATTCAGAGCCTTAGGGAACTATACACACCCCTGTGATAGTAAGGAATCTAATTAATATGGCCACTCATTCAGAGCCTCACTGTATAATACACACCTGGAGAATAATTAGGAGTCTATTTTCGATGGACATTTAATCAGAGCCTCAGTAAGTAATGCACACCTGTGGAGTAGCCAGGAGTCTATTTCATTTGGACACTCATTCATCGCCTCAGTGGATAATGTGCACCTGTGGAATAATCAGGAGTTTATTTCATATGGCCACTCATTCAGAGCCTCAGTGAATAATACACACCAGGGAAATATTGATTATGTTATTTCATATTGCCACTCAGAGCGGTCCGAATAGTGCTGGTTTTGGAAATTGTCAGAAGTTCATTTACAGTGTTTTCTCATTCAGAGTGTCATTGAATAATGCATATCTGGAAAAATCTTGGAGTCTCTTTCACATGGCAATTCATTCAAAGCATCAATGAGGAATGCACACTTGTGGAGTAGCAATGGGTCTAATTGTTTGGCGCCACATTTGGAACATCAGTGAATAATACATAACTGTGAAATACTCAGGAGTTTATTTAATACGGCTTCTCATTCAGAACCCGTGTGAATGAAACACTCCTGGAGAAAAGTCAGGAGTGTATTTCATATTAAAACTCATTCAGAACCTCAGTAAATAATGCACACCTGGGAAATAGACAGAAGTGTACTTCACATGGACACTCATTTAGAGCCTCTCTGAATAATACACACATGAGGTAGAGTCAGGAGTCTATTTTATATGGCCACTCAGTGAGAGCCTCAGGGAGTAATGCACACCTAGGAAATTGTCAGTAGTCTATTTCGTATAGCAACTCATACAGAAACTCAGTGAATAACAAGAACCTGAAAAATTGTCAGAAGTGTATTTCAATTGGGCACACATTCAGAAGCTCAGTGAATAATACACACCTAGGAAATTGTCAGGGGACAATTTCATCTGGCCTCTCATGCAGAGCTTCACTGAATAATGCAATCCTGTGGAGTAGTCAGCAACCTTATTGATATAGACATTCATTCAGAGCCTCTATGCATAATAATCTCTTTGTGGATATTCAGGAATCTCTTGAATATGGCGACTAAGAGCCTAAACTGAATGGTACACGCCTGTGGAATACTCATATGGCCACTAATTCAGAATCTCATGGAGAAATGCACACCAGTGGATAAGTGAGAATTCTCTTTCATATGGCCACTCATTCAGAGCCTCACTGAATAATACACACCTGTGGAATTGTCAAGAGTCCATTTGATATTTTCACTCATTCAGAGACTCAGTGAATAATGCACACCTGGGGAGTAATGAAGATTCTATTGTAAAAATTAGACACTTGGGGAACAGCCAATGGTCTATTTTTTAATAATTTTAAATTTTTGTTGCATTTTAGGTTTTGGGGTACATGTGTGGAACGTGCAAGATAGTTGCATAGGTACACACATGGCAGTGTGTTTTGCTGCCTTCCTCCCATTCACCCACAATTGGCATTTCTCCCCAGGCTTTCCCTAACCAGCTCACATCCCACTGACCCTCCCCCATTTCCTCCAATAGACCCCAGTGTGTAGTAGACTCCCTTCCTGTGTCCATGTGTTCTCATTTTTCTCACCTGCATATGAGTGAGAATATGCGGGATTTCCTTTTCTGTACTTGTGTCAGTTTGCTGAGAATGAGGTTCTCCAATTTCATCCATGTCCTTACAAAGGACGCAAACTCATCATTTTTGATTGCTGCATAATATTCCATGGTGTGTATGAGCCACATTTTCCCAGTCCAGTCTATCATCGATGGGCATTAGGGTTGGTTCCAGGTCTTTGCTATTGTAAACAGTGCTGCAATGAATATTCGTGTGCATGTGTTTTTATAGTAGAACGATTTATAGTCCTTTGGATATATACCCAGTAATGGGATTGCTGAATCAAATGGAATTTCTATTTCTAGGTTCTTGAGGAATCACCACACTGTCTTCCACAATGGTTGAACTAATTTACACTCCCACCAACAGTGTAAGAGTGTTCCTATTTCTCCACATCCTCTCCAGCATCACTTGTCTCCAGATTTTTTAATGATTGCCATTCTAACTGGCGTGAGATGGTATCTCAATATGGTTTTGATTTGCATCTCTCTAATGACCAGTGATGATGAGCATTCTTTCATATGTTTGTCAGCCTCATATATGTCTTCTTTTGTAAAGTGTCTGCTCATATCCTTTGCCATTTTAGAATGGGCTTGATTGTTTTTCTCCTGTAAATCTGTTTGAGTTATTTGTAAATTCTGGATATCAGCCCTTTGTCAGTTGGGTATACTGCAAAGATTTTTTCCCATTCTGATGGTTGCCTATTCACTCTAGTGACTGTTTCTTTTACCGTACAGAAGCTGTGGAGTTTGATTAGGTCCCATTTGTCTATTTTGGCTTTTGTTGCCAATGCTTTTGGTGTTTTGGTCATGAAGTCCTTGCCTATTCCTATGTGCTGAATGGCTTTGCCAAGATGTTCTTCTAGGATTTTTATGGTGCCAGGTCTTATGTTTAAGTCTTTAATCCATATGGAGTTAATTTTAGTGTAAGGGGTCAGGAAAGGGTCAAGTTTCTGCTTTCTGCACATGGCTAGCCAGTTTTCCCAACACCATTTATTAAACAGGGAATCCTTTCCCCATTGCTTGTTTTTGTCTGGTTTATCAAATATTATATGTTTGTAGATACGTTGTGTTGCTTCCGATGCCTCTGTTCTGTTCCATTGGTCTATATCTCTGTTTTGGTGCCAGTACCTTGCTGTTTTGATTACTGTAGCCTTGTAGTATAGTTTGAAGACTGGTAGTGTGATGCCTTCCACTGTGTTCTTTTTGCTTAGAATTGACTTGGCTATGCGGGCTCTCTTCTCATTCCATATGAAGTTCATGGTTGTTTTTACAGTTCTGTCAAGAAATTCAATGGTAGTTTGATGGGGAGAGCATTGATTGTGTAAATTACTTTGGTCAGTATAGCCATTTTCTTTTTTCTTTTTTTTTTTTTAATTTTTATTGCATTATAGGTTTTGGGGTACATGTGCAGAACGTGCAAGATAATTGCATAGGTACACGCATGGCAGTGTGTTTTGCTGCCTTCCTCCCCCTTACCCACACTTGGTATTCATCCCCAGGCTATACCCCCCAGCCCCCCCCGCTGTCCCTCCCCCATTTCCCCCAACAGTCCCCAGTGTATAGTAGACCGCCTCTCTGTGTCCATGTGTTCTCATTTTTCTCACCCGCCTATGAGTGAGTATATGCGGTATTTCTTTTTCTGTTCTTGTGTCAGTTTGCTGAGAATGATGTTCTCCAGATTCATCCATGTCCCTACAAAGGACACAAACTCATCATTTCTGATTGCTGCATAATATTCCATGGTGTATATGTGCCACATTTTCCCAGTCCAGTCTATCATTGATGGGCATTTGGGTTGGTTCCAGGTCTTTGCTATTGTAAACAGTGCTGCAATGAACATTCGTGTGCATGTGTCCTTATAGTAGTACGATTCACAGTCTTTTGGATAGATACCCAGTAATGGGATTGCTGGGTCAAATGGAATTTCTATTTCTAGGTCCTTGAGGAATCGCCACACTGTCTTCCACAATGGTTGAACTAATTTACACTCCCACCAACAGTGTAAGAGTGTTCCTATTTCTCCACATCCTCTCCAGCATCTGCTGTCTCCAGATTTTTTAATGATCGCCATTCTAACTGGTGTGAGATGATATCTCAATGTGGTTTTGATTTGCATCTCTCTAATGACCAATGATGATGAGCACTTTTTCATATGTTTGTTGGCCTCATGTATGTCTTCTTTTGTAAAGTTTCTGTTCATATCCTTTGCCCATTTTTGAATGGGCTTGCTTGATTTTTTTTCTGTAAATCTGTTTGAGTTCTTTGTAAATTCTGGATATCAGCCCTTTGTCCGGTGCTTAAACAGCAAAGATTTTTTCCCATTCTGATGGTTGTCGATTCACTCTAGTGACTGTTTCTTTTGCCGTGCAGAAGCTGTGGAGTTTGATTAGGTCCCATTTGTCTATTTTGGCTTTTGTTGCCAATGCTTTTGGTGTTTTGGTCATGAAGTCCTTGCCTACTCCTATGTCCTGAACGGTTTTGCCTAGATTTTCTTCTAGGGTTTTTATGGTGTCAGGTCTTATATTTAAGTCTTTAATCCATCTGGAGTTAATTTTAGTGTAAGGTGTCAGGAAGGGGTCCAGTTTCTGCTTTCTGCACATGGATAGCCAGTTTTCCCAAAACCATTTATTAAATAGGGAATCCTTTCCCCATTGCCTGTTTTTGTCTGGTTTATCAAAGATGATATGGTTGTAGATATGTTGTGTTGCCTCCGATGTTTCTGTTCTGTTCCATTGGTCTATATCTCTGTTGTGGTACCAGTACCATGCTGTTTTGATTACTGTAGCCTTGTAGTATAGTTTGAAGTCTGGTAGCGTGATGCCTCCCGCTGTGTTCTTTTTGCTTAGAATTGACTTGGCTATGCGGGCCCTTTTTTGGTTCCATATGAAATTCATGGTGGTTTTTTCCAGTTCTATGAAGAAATTCAATGGTAGTTTGATGGGGATAGCATTGAATGTGTAAATTACTTTGGGCAGTATAGCCATTTTCACAATATTGATTCTTCCTAACCACGAACATGGAATGTTTCTCCAACTGTTTGTGTCCTCTCTTATTTCATTGAGCAGGTGTTTGTAGTTTTCCTTAAAGAGGTCCCTTACATTCCTAGTGAGTTGTATTCCTAGGTATTTTATTTTCTTTGTAGCGATTGTGAATGGCAGTTCGTTCTTAATTTGGTTCTCTTTAAGTCTGTTTTTGGTGTATAGGAATGCTTGTGATTTTTGAACATTGATTTTATATCCTGAGACTTTGCTGAAGTTGCTTATCAGTTGCAGGAGCTTTTGGTCTGAGGTGATGGGGTCTTCTAGGTATACTATCATGTCGTCTGCAAATAGAGACAATTTGGCTTCCACCTTTCCTATTTGAATACCCTTTATTTCTTTTTCTTGCCTGATTGCTGTGGCTAGAACTTCCAGTACTATGTTGAATAGAAGTGGTGAGAGAGGGCATCCTTGTCTAGTGCCGGATTTCAAGGGAATGCTTCCAGTTTTTGCCCATTAAGTATGATATTGGCTGTTGGTTTGTCGTAAATAGCTTTTATTACTTTGAGATATGTTCCATCAATACCAAGTTTATTGAGGGTTTTTAGCATAAAGGGCTGTTGAATTTTGTCAAATGCCTTCTCTGCGTCAATTGAGATAATCATGTGGTTTTTGTTTTTGCTTCTGTTTATGTGGTGAGTTACATTTATAGACTTGCGTATGTTGAACCAGCCTTGCATGCCCGGGATGAATCCTACTTGATCATGATGGATAAGTTTTTTAATGTGCTGTTGCAATCGATTTGCCAGTATTTTATTGAAGATTTTTGCATCTATGTTCATCATGGATATTGGCCTGAAGTTTTCTTTTATTGTTGAGTCTCTGCCAGGTTTTGGTATCAGGATGATGTTGGTCTCATAAAATGATTTGGGATGGGTTCCCTCTTTTTGGATTATTTGGAATAGTTTCAGAAGGAATGGTACCAGATCCTCTTTGTGTGTCTGGTAGAATTCGGCTGTGAACCCATCTGGACCTGGGCTTTTTTTGTGTGGTAGGCTCTTAATTGCTGCCTCAATTTCTGACCTTGTTATTGGTCTATTCATAGTTTTGGCTTCCTCCTGGTTTAGGCTTGGGAGGACACAGGCATCCAGGAATTTATCCATTTCTTCCTGATTTACTAGTTTGTGTGCATAGAGTTGTTTGTAGTATTCTCTGATGATGGTTTGAATTTCTGTGGAATCTGTGGTGATTTCCCCTTTATCGTTTTTTATTGCATCTATTTGGTTGTTCTCTCTTTTCTTTTTTATCAGTCTGGCTAGTGGTCTGTCTATTTTGTTGATCTTTTCAAAAAACCAGCTCTTAGATTTGTTGATTTTTTGAAGGGTTTTTCTTGTCTCTATCTCCTTCAGTTCTGCTCTGATTTTAGTTATTTCTTGTCTTCGGCTAGGTTTTGAGCTTTTTTGATTTTGCTCCTCTAGCTCTTTCAATTTTGACGATAGGGTGTCAATTTTGGATCTCTCCACTTTTCTCATGTGGGCACTTATTGCTATATATTTTCCTCTACAGACTGCTTTAAATGTGTCCCAGAGATTCTGGTACGTTGTGTCTTCATTCTTGTTGGTTTCAAAGAACTTCTTTATTTCTGCCTTCATTTCATTGTTTATCCAATCAACATTCAAGAGCCAGTTGTTCAGTTTCCATGAAGCTGTGCGGTTCTGAGTTATTTTCTGAATTCTGAGTTCCAACTTGATTGCACTATGGTCTGAGAGACTGTTTGTTATGATTTCCGTTGTTTTGCATTTGCTGAGGAGTGCTTTACTTCCAATTATGTGGTCAATTTTGGAGTAGGTGTGATGTGGTGCTGAGAAGAATGTATATTCTGTGGATTTGGGGTGGAGAGTTCTGTAAATGTCTATCAGGTTTGCTTGTTCCAGGTCTGAGTTCAAGTCCTGGATATCCTTGTTAATTTTCTGTCTGGTTGATCTGTCTGATATTGACAGTGGAGTGTTAAAGTCTCCCACTATTATTGTGTGGGAGTCTAAGTCTCTTTGTAAGTCATTAAGAACTTGCCTTATATATCTGGGTGCTCCTACATTGGGTCCCTATATATTTAGAATTGTTAGCTCTTCTTGTTGTATCGATCCTTTTACCATTATATAGTGACCTTCTTTGTCCCTTTTGATCTTTGTTGCTTTAAAGTCTATTTTATCAGAGATGAGAATTGCAACTCCTGCTTTTTTTTTGCTCTCCATTTGCTTGGTAAATCTTCCTCCATCCTTTTATTTTGAGCCTTTGTGTATCTTTGCGTGTGAGGTGGGTTTCCTGGATACAGCACACTGATGGGTTTTGGTTTTTTATCCAATTTGCCAGTCTGTGTCTTTTGATTGGTGCATTTAGCCCATTTACATTCAGGGTTAATATTGTTATGTGTGAATTTGATACTGCCATTTTGATGCTATCTGGCTGTTTTGCCCATTGGTTCATGTACATTCTTCATTTTGTTGATGGTCTTTAGCATTTGGTATGCTTTTAGGATGGCTGGAACTGGTTGTTTCTTTCTATGTGTAGTGCCTCTTTCAGGAGCTCTTGTAAAGCAGGCCTAGTGGTGACAAAATCTCTGAGTACTTGCTTGTTCGTGAAGGATTTTATTTTTCCTTCACTTATGAAGCTCAGTTTCGCTGGATATGAAATTCTGGGTTGAAAGCTCTTTTCTTTAAGGATGTTGAATATTGGCCCCCACTCTCTTCTGGCTTGTAGAGTCTCTGCCGAGAGATCTGCTGTGAGTCTGATGGGCTTCCCTTTGTGGGTGACCCGACCTTTCTCTCTGGCTGCCCTTAGTATTTTCTCCTTCGTTTCAACCCTGGTGAATCTGACGATTATGTGCCTTGGGGTTGCTCTTCTTGAGGAGTATCTTTGTGGTGTTCTCTGTATTTCCTGGAGTTCAGTATTGACCTGTCTTGCTAGGTTGGGGAAATTTTCCTGGATAATATCCTGAAGAGTGTTTTCCAGCTTAGATTCATTCTCTTGATCACATTCTGGTACACCTATCAAACGTAGGTTGGGTCTCTTCACATAGTCCCACATTTCTTGGAGATTTTGTTCATTCCTTTTTGTGCTTTTTTCTTTAATCTTGGTTTCACGTTTTATTTCATTGAGTTGATCTTCAATTTCTGATATTCTTTCTTCTGCTTGGTCAATTCGGCTGTTGAAACTTGTGCATGCTTCACGAAGTTCTCGTGTTGTGTTTTTCAGCTCCTTCAATTCATTCATATTCCTCTCTAAGTTTTCCATTCTTGTTATCAATTCCTCGAATTTTTTTCAAATCTTTTTTCAAGGTTCTTAGTTTCTTTGCACTGATTTAGAACATGTTCTTTTAGCTCAATGAAGTTTCTCATTATCCACTTTCTGAAGTCTGATTCCGTCATTTCATCACACTCATTCTCCGTCCAGCTTTGTTCCCTTGCTGGTGAGGAGTTTTGGTCCTTTGTAGGAGGTGAGGTGTTTTGGTTTCGGGTGTTTTCCTCCTTTTTGCGCTGGTTTCTTCCCATCTTTATGGATTTATCCGCCTGTCGTCTTTGTAGTTGCTGATTTTTCAATTGGGTCTCTGTGTGGATGCTAAGATGGTTGATAATGAAGTATTTCTGTTACTTAGTTTTCCTTCTAGTGGTCTAGCCCCTCTGCTGTATGAGTGCTGAGGTCCACTCCAGGCCCTGTTTGTCTGGAGTATACCTGTAGCAGCTGTGGGAGAGTGAGGGATGATACCAGTTTCTTCTTCTGCTGTCTTTGTTCCAGAATGATGCCCGCCAAATGTCAGTCTGATTAGTCCTTTTTTTTGCTGTGACTCTTTGGATATACAGGGGTCAGGGAGCTGCTTAAGGAGACGGTCTGTGCTTTATAGTAGCTGCAGCGCTGAGCTGTGAGCTCTGTTGTTCATTCAGGGTTGTTGGGAGGTTGTTTATGTCTGCTGCAATAGAACTCATAAAACACCACCCTTTTATTTCCCCCCCTTATATGCACTGTTTCACGGAGTTGGGGCTTTCTTTATGAGTATCTGTTGCACTGTCCTGCCCCATTAGGTGGCAGTCTATTCACTATTTGCCTGCCGGGGCTTTGACCTACTAGCGTGGTTCTGCCCTGTTGCTGCTGGGCTCCCTTCTGCTGTGGAGAGCTCCCGTCTCCTGGGAGTCTCTCTGTTATGGCAGGTTGCCTCGGCAACGGCAGGCTGCTTCGGCCCTGGGCGGTACTTCAATAGGGGCGGATTGTGTCAGCGGTGGTTGACGCCCCTCCCTCACCGGGCTGCACCGTCCTAGATGCCGGCAGCAAAACTCTCAGCGCCAAGCGTCTCCAGTCATTGCCCTGCTTGTCCCTGTGAGGGTGTGACCCGCTGAGCCCGATTACCGAGCTCCCTGCCTCAGAGTCCGTCCTCTCTCTCTCTCCCTCCCTCTCCGCGAGCTTAAAGTTTGACTCTCTCACTGGCGCCCCAGGAGCCTGCCGATAGGGCACTGGGATCCGTGCGATCTCCCGTGCCGCTGCCCACTTCACCGGCTCAGATCACGTTTCCCAGGAAACTCCCAGGAAACTCCTGGTCTGGCTCACTGTCCAAGTCTCGTTCAATCAATGGGCGCGCCAATCTGCCCTTCAAACTCTCAGATTGCCGGTTTAACAGGGCGCCGGTTTTACTTTACTAGCGTCCTGTGGGACTTTCAACGCTCTGTGGGCTAGAAAAGTCCATCCGAGAATGCGGCTAGGACTCACCCTCTGCTCCGTCACTGAGAGCTGCAATCCTGAGTCGCTTCTACGATGCCATCTTGCCGGGTCTCCTCAGTATAGCCATTTTCACGATATTGTTTCTTTCTAACCACGAACATGGAATGTTTCTCCATCTGTTTGTGTCCTCTCTTATTTCGTTGAGCAGTGGTTTGCAGTTTTCCTAAAAGAAGTTTCTTACGGACACACACACACACACACACACACACACACACACAGGCACACACACACATGCGCCAGCAAGCTGCTGGCCGCTCAGTGAGATTTTGTCACTATTAGGCCTCCTTTACAAGAGCTCCTGAAAGAGGCACTACACATAGAAAAAGACAACCAGTACCAGCCATTCTAAAAGCATACCAAATGCTAAAGAGCATCAACAAAATGAAGAATCTACATGAACCAATGGGCAAAACAGCCGGCTAGCATCAAAATGGCAGTATCAAATTCACACATAACAATATTAACCCTAAATGTAAATGGGCTAAATGCACCAATCAAAAGACACAGACTGAAAAATTGGATAAAAAAACAAAACCCGAGATCCAAAGTGGCTCCGGCCAAATGTCGTGGTGCTTGCAAAGGCGAGGCCAAGAGTTCAAGTCCAACCAACCTTAGCAATCTTATCAGCTATCATTGATTGGGAAAAAAAACCCATCGCTGTGCTGTATCCAGGAAACCCATCTCAGATGCAAGGATACACAAAGGCTCAAAATAAAGGGATGGAGGAAGACTTACCAAGCAAATGGAAAGTAAAAAGAAGCAGGAGTTGCAATTCTCGTCTCTGATAATATAGACTTTAAAGCAACAAAGATCAAAAGAGACAAAGAAGGTCATTACTGATGGTAAAATAATCGATACATCAAGAATAGCTAACGATTATAAATATATATGAACCCAATGCAGGAGCACCCAGATATATAAGGCAAGTTCTTGATGATTTACAAAGAGACTTAGACTCCCACACAATAGTAGTGGGAGACTTTAACACTCCACTGTCAATAGCAGACAGATCAACCAGACAGAAAATTAACAAGGATATCCAGGACTTGAACTCAGACCTGGAACAAGCAAACCTGATAGACATTTACAGAACTCTCCACCCCAAATCCACAAAGTATACATTCTTCTCAGCACCACATCACACCTACTCCAAAACTGACCACATAATTGGAAGTAAAGCACTCCTCAGTAAATGCAAAACAACGGAAATCATAACAAACAGTCTCTCAGACCATAGTGCAATCAAGTTGGAACTCAGAATTCAGAAAATAACTCAGAACCACACTGTTTCATGGAAACTGAACAACTAGTTCTTGAATGTTGATTGGATAAACAATGAAATAAAGGCAGAAATAAAGAAGTTCTTCAAAACCAACGAGTATGAAGACACAACGTACCAGAATCTCTGAGACACATTTAAAGCAGTCTGTAGAGAAAAATATATAGCAATAAGTGCCCACATGAGAGGAGAGGAGAGATCCAAAATTGACACTCCATCGTCAAAATTGAAAGAGCTAGAGGAGCAAGATCAAATAAGCTCAAAACCTAGCCAAAGAAAAGAAATAACTAAGATCAGAGCAGAACTGAAGGAGATAGAGACAAGAAAACCCCTTCAAAAAATCAATAAATCCAAGAGCTGGCTTTTTCAAAAAGATCAACAAAATAGACAGACCAGTAGCCAGACTGATAAAAAAGAAAAGAGAGAACAACCAAATAGATGCAATAAAAAACAATAATGGGGAAATCACCACAGAGTCCACAAAAATTCAAACCATCATCAGAGAATACTACAAACAACTCTATGCACATAAACTAGTAAACCAGGAAGAAATAGATAAATTCCTGGACACCTGTGTCCTCCCAAGCCTAAACCAGGAGGAAGCTGAAACTATGAATAGACCAATAACAAGGTCTGAAGTTGAGGCAGCAATTAAGAGCCTACCACACAAAAAATGCCCAGGTTGAGATGGGTTCACAGCCGAATTCTACCACACACACAAAGAGGATCTGGTACCATTCCTTCTGAAACTATTCCAAAGAATTCAAAAAAAGGGAACCCTTTCCAAATCATTTTATGAGACCAACACCATCCTGATACCAAAATCCAGCAGAGACTCAACAAGAAAAGAAAACGTCAGGCCAATATCCATGGTGAACATAGCTGCAAAAATCTTCAATAAAATACTGGCAAATCGATTGCAACAGCACATTAAAAAACTTATCCATCATGATCAAGTAGGATTCATCCCGGGGACGCAAGGCTGGTTCAACATATGCAAGTCTATAAATGTAATTCACCACATAAACAGAAGCAAAAACAAAAACCACATGATTATCTCAATTGACGCAGAGAAGGCATTTGACAAAATTCAACAACCTTTTATTCTATAGACCCTCAATAAACTTGGTATTAATGGAACATACCTCAAAGTAACAAAAGATATTTATGACAAACCAACAGCCAATATCATACTTAATGGGCAAAAAGTGGAAGCACTTCCTTTGAAATCCGGCACTAGACAAGGATGCCCTCACTCACCACTCCTATTCAACATTGTACCGGATGTTCCAGCCAGAGCAATCAGTCAAGAAAAAGAAATAAAGAGTATTCAAACCAAAAAGGTGGAATCCAAATTGTCTCTATTTGCAGACGACATGATAGTATACATAGAAGACCCAATCACCTCAGCCCAAAAACTACTGAAACTGATAAGAAACTTCAGCAAAGTCTCAGGATATAAAATCAATGTGCAAAAATCACAAACATTCCTATACAACAGTAACAGACTTAAAGAGAACCAAATCAAGAACGAACTGCCATTCACAATAGCTACAAAGAAAATAACATACCTAGGAATAAAACTCACAAGGAACGTAAGGGACCTCTTCAAGGAAAACTACAAACCACTGCTCAACGAAATAAGAGAGGACACAAACAGATGGAGAAACATTCCATGTTCGTGGTTAGGAAGAAGGAATATCGTGAAAATGGCTATATTGCCCAAAGTAATTTACATAATCAATGCTATCCCCATCAAATTACCATTGAATTTCTTCACAGAACTGAAAAAACCACCATGAACTTCATGTGGAATGAAAAGTGAGGCCGCATAGCCAAGTCAATTCTAAGCAAAAAGAACAAAGCGGGAGGCATCACGCTTCCAGACTTCAAAATATACTACAAAGCTACAGTAGTCAAAACAGCATGGTAATGGAACCAAAACAGAGATATAGACCAACGAAACAGAACAGAGGCATCGGAGGCAACACAACATATAATGTTTGATAAACCAGACAAAAACAAGCAATGGGGAAAGGATTCCCTGTTTAATAAATGGTGTTAGGAAAACTGGCTAGCCATGTGCAGAAAGTAGAAACTGGACCCCTTTCTGACACCTTACACTAAAATTAACTCCAGATGAATTAAAAACTTAAGCATAAGACCTGACATCATAAAAACCCTAGAAGAAAATCTAGCAAAACCATTCAGGACATAGGAGTAGGCAAGGACTTCATGACCAAAACACCAAAAGCATTGGCAACAAAAGCCAAAATAGACAAATGGGACCTAATCAAACTCCACAGCTTCTGTACGGCAAAAGAAACAGTCACTAGAGTGAATAGGCAACCATCCGAATATGAAAAAATCTTTGCAGTTTACACATCTGACAAAGGGCTGATATCCAGAATTTACAAATAACTCAAACAGATTTACAGGAAAAAACCAATCAAGCCCATTCAGAAATGGGCAAAGGATATGAACAGACACTTTACAAAAGAAGACATACATGAGGCCAACAAACTCATGAAAAAATGCTCATCATCACTGGTCATTAGAGAGATGCAAATCAAAACCACATTGAGATATCATCTAACGCCAGTTAGAATGGTGATCATTAAAAAATCTGGAGACAGCAGATGCTGGAGAGGATGTGGAGAAATAGGAACACTCTTACACTGTTGGTGGGAGTGTAAATTAGTTCAACCATTGTGGAAGACAATGTGGCGATTCCTCAAGGACCTAGAAATAGAAATTCCATTTGACCCAGCAATCCCATTACTGGGTATATATCCAAAGGACTATAAATCGTTCTACTCTTAGGACACATGCACACGAATGTTCATTGCAGCACTGTTTACAACAGCAAAGAACTGGAACCAACCCAAATGCCCAATGATGATAGACTGGACTGGGAAAATATGGCAGACATACACCATGGAATATTATGCAGCAATCAAAAAGGATGAGTTTGTGTCCTTAGTAAGGACATGGATTAATCTGGAGAACATCATTCTCAGCAAACTGACACAAGAACAGAAAAAGAAATACCGCATATACTCACTCATAGGTGGGTGAGAAAAATGAGAACACATGGACACAGAGACGGGATCTACTACACACTGGGGTCTATTGGGGGGAATGGGGGAGGGACAGCGGGGGGGCTGGGGAGGGATAGCCTGGGGATGAATGCCAAGTGTGGGTGAAGGGGAGGAAGGCAGCAAAACACACTGCCATGTGTGTACCTATGCAACTATCTTACACGTTCTGCACATGAAATGCAAAACCTATAATGCAATAAAAATAAGAAAAATAAAAAATAAAAAAAAAAGAATAGGCATCTTATCAGAATGGGAAAAAAATCTTTGCAGTTTACGCATCTGACAAGGGGCTGATATCCAGAATTTACAAAGAACTCAAACAGATTTACAGGAAAAAAACAATCAAGCCCATTCAAAAATGGGCAAAGGATACGAACAGACACTTTACAAAAGAAGACATACATGACGCCAACAAACACATGAAAAAATGCTCACCATCAGTGGTCATTAGAGAGATGCAAATCAAAACCACATTGAGATACCATCTCACGCCAGTTAGAATGGCGATCATTAAAAAATCTGGAGACAGCAGATGCTGGAGAGGATGTGGAGAAATAGGAATGCTCTTACACTGTTGGTGGGAGTGTAAATTAGTTCAACCACTGTGGAAGACAGTGTGGCGATTCTTCAAGGACCTAGAAATAGAAATTCCATTTGACCCAGCAATCCCATTACTGGGTATATATCCAAAGGACTATAAATCGTTCTACTATAAGGACACATGCACACGAATGTTCATTGCAGCGCTGTTTACAGTAGCAAAGACCTGGAACCAACCCAAATGCCCATCGATGATAGACTGGACTGGGAAAATGTGGCACATATACACCATGGAATATTATGCAGAAATCAAAAATGATGAGTTTGTGTCCTTAGTAAGGACATGGATGAATCTGGAGAACATCATTCTCAGCAAACTGACACAAGAACAGAAAAGGAAATACCGCATATTCTCACTCATGGGGGGTGAGAAAAATGAGAACACACGAGCACAGGGAGGGGGCCTACTACCAACTGGGCTGTATTGGGGGGAATGGGGGAGGGACAGCGGGGGGGAACTGGGGAGGGATAGCCTGGGGAGAAATGCCAAATGCAGGTTAAGGGGAGGAAGGCAGCAAAACACCCTGCGATGTGTGTACCTATGCAACTATCTTGCACATTCTGCACATGTACCCCAAAATCTATAATGCAATAAAAATTTAAAAAATTTTAAAAAAAAGAAGTCCCTTACGTTTCTTGTGAGTTGTATTTCTAGGTATTTTGTTTTCTTTGTAGCAATTGTGAACGGCACTTTGTTCTTGATTTGGATCTCTTTAAGTCTGTTATTGGTGTAGAGAAATTCTTGTTATTTTTGCACATTGATTTTATATCCTGAGACTTTGCTGAAGTTGCTTATCAGTTTCAGGAGTTTTGGGGCTGAGGTGATGGGGTCTTCTAGGTATACTATCAAGTCGTCTGCAAATAGATACAATTTGGCTTCCACCTTTCCTATTTGAATACCCTTTATTTCTTTTTCTTGCCTGATTTTTCTGGCTAGAACTTCCAGTACTATGTTGAATAGGAGTGGTTAGAGAGGGCATCCTTGTCTAGTGCCGGATTTCAAAGGGAATGCTTCCAGTTTTTGCCAATTAGGTATGATATTGGCTGTTGGTTTGTCATAAAGAGCTTTTATTACATTGAGATATGTTCCATCAATACCAAGTTTATTGGGGGTTTTTAGCATAAAAGGCTGTTGAATTTTGTCCAATGCCTTCTCTGCGTCAATTGAGATAATCATGTGGACTTTGTTTTTAGTTCTGTTTATGTGGTGAATTACATTTATAGACTTGGGTATGTTGAACCAGTCTTGAATCCCCGGGATGAATCCTACTTGATCATGATGGATAAGTTTTTTAATGTGCTGTTGCAATCGGTTTCCCACTATTTTATTGAAAAATTTTCCCTTTATGTTCATCATGGATATTGGCCTGAAGTTTTCTTTTCCTGTTGAATCTCTGCCGGGTTTTGGTATCAAGATGATGTTGGTCTCATAAAATGATTTGGGAAGGGTTCCCTCTTTTTGAATTATTTGGAATAGTTTCAGAAGGAATGGTACCAGATCCTCTTTGTGTGTCTGGTAGAATTCAGCTGTGAACCCATCTGGACAAGGGCTTTTTTTGTGTGGTAGACTCTTAGTTGCACCCTCGACTTCAGACCTTGTTACTGGTCTATTTATAGTTTCAGCTTCCTCCTGGTTTAGGCTTGGGAGGACATAGGTGGCCAGGAATTTATCCATTACTTCCTGGTTTACTAGTTTATGTGCATAGAGTTGTTGGTATTAGTCTCTGATGATGGTTTGAATTTCTGTGGAATCTGTGGTGATTTCCTTTTTATCGTATTTTATTGCATCTATTTGGTTGTTCTCTCTTTTCTTTTTTATCAGTCTGGTTAGTGGTCTGTCTATTTTGTTAATCTTTTCAAAAAAACAGCTCTTGGATTTATTGATTTTTTGAAGGGATTTTAGTGTCTCTCTCTCCTTCATTTCTGCTCTGATCTTAGTTATTTTTTGTCTTCAGCTACGTTTTGAGCTTTTTTGATCTTGCTCCTCTAGCTCTTTCAGTTTTGACGATAGGGTGTCAATTTTGGATCTCTCCACTCTTCTCATGTGGGCATTTATTGCTATATATTTTTCTCTACAGACTGCTTTAAATGTGTCCCAGAGATTCTGGTATATTTTGCTTCATTCTCGTTGGATTCAAAGAACTTCTTTATTTCTGCCTTCATTTCATTGTTTATCCAATCAACATTCAAGAGCCAGTTGTTCAGTTTTCATGAAGCTGTGCGGTTCTGAGTTACTTTCTGAATTCTGAGTTCTAACTTGATTGCGCTATGGTCTGAGAGACTGTTTGTTATTATTTCAGTTGTTTTGCATTTGCTGAGGAGTGCTTTACTTCCAATTATGTGGTCAATTTTGGAGTACGTGTGATGTGGTGCTGAGAAAAATGTATATTCTGTGGGTTTGGGGTGGAGAGTTCTGTAAATGTCTATCAGGTTTGCTTGTTCCAGGTCTGAATTTAAATCCTGGATATCCTTGTTAATTTTCTGTCTGGTTGATCTGTCTGATATTGACAGTGTAGTGTTAAAGTCTCCCACTATTATTGTGTGGGAGTCTAAGTCTCTTTGTAAGTCATTAAGAACTTGCCTTATGTATCTGAGTGCTCCTGTATTGGGTCCATATATGTTTAGGATCGTTAGTTATTCTTGTTGTATTGATCATTTTACCATTATGTAATGACCTTCTTTGTCTCTTTTGATCTTTTTCGCTATAAAGTCTATTTTATCGAGACGAGAATTGCAACTCCTGCTTTTTTTTTGCTTTCCATTTGCTTGGTAAATCTTCCTCCATCACTTTATTTTGAGCCTTGCATGTGTATCCTTGCATGTGAGATGGGTTTTCTGGATACAGCCCACCGATGGGTTTTGGTTTTTTATCCAATTTTCCAGTCTTTGTCTTTTGATTGGTGCATTTAGCCCATTTACATTTAGGGTTAATATTGTTATGTGTCAATTTGATACTGCCATGTTGATGCTAGCTGGCTGTTTTTCCCGTTGGTTCATGTAGATTCTTCATTTTGTTGATGGTCTTTAGCATTTGGTATGCTTTTAGGATGGCTGGTCCTGGTTGTTTCTTTCTATGTGTAGTGCCTCTTTCAGGAGCTCTTGTAAAGCAGGTCTAGTTGTGACAAAATCTCTGAGTACTTGCTTGTTCGTGAAGGATTTTATTTTTCCTTCACTTGTAAAGCTCAGTTTGGCTGGATATGAAATTCTGAGTTGAAAGTTCTTTTCTCTAAGAATGTTGAATATTGACCTCCACTCTCTTCTGGCTTGTAGAGTCTCTGCCGAGAGATCTGTTGTGAGTCTGATGGGCTTCCCTTTGTGGGTGACCCGACCTTTCTCTCTGGCTGCCCTTAGTATTTTCTCCTTTATTTCATCCCTGGTGAATCTGACGATTATGTGCCTTGGGGTTGCTCTTCTTGTGGAGTATATTTGTGGTGTTCTCTGTATTTCTTGGAGTTGAGTATTGACCTGCCTTGCTAGGTTAGGGAAATTTTCCTGGATAATATCCTGAAGAGTATTTTCCAGCTTGGATTCATTCTCTTCATCACATTCTGGTACACCTATCAACCGTAGGTTGGGTCTCTTCACATAGTTTCACATTTCCTGGAGATTTTGTTCATTCCTTTTTGTGCTTTTTTCTCTAATCTTGGTTTCTCGTTTTATTTCATTGAGTTAATTTTCGACTTCTGATATTCTTTCTTTTGCTTTGTCAATTTGGCTGTTGAAACTTGTGCATGCTTTGTGAAGTTCTCTTGTTGTGTTTTTCAGCTCCTTCAATTCATTCATATTCCTCTCTAAGTTATCCATTCTTGTTATCATTTCCTCGAGTCTTTTTTCAAATCTTTCTTCAAGGTTCTTAGTTTCTTTGCATTGATTTAAAACATGTTCTTTTAGCTCACTGAAGTTTTTCGTTATCCACCTTCTGAAGTCTGATTCCATCATTTCATCACACTCATTCTCCTTCCAGCTTTGTTCCCTTGCTGGTGAGGAGTTTTGGTCCTTTGTAGGAGGTGAGGTGTTTTGGTTTCGGGTGTTTTCCTTTTTTTTTTTTTTTGCACTGGTTTCTTATCATCTTTGTGGATTTATCCACCTGTCATCTTAGTAGTTGCTGATTTTTCAATTGAGTCTCTGAGGGGATGCCCAGATTGTTGATGATGAAGTATTTCTGTTACTTAGTTTTCCTTCTAATGGTCTAGTCCCTCTGCTGTATGAGTACTGAGGTCCACTCCAGGCCCTGCTTATCTGGGGTACACCTGTTGCAGCTACAGAACTGTGCGGGATGCTACCAGTTTCCTCTTCTGCTATCTTTTTCTCAGAATGATGCCCGCCAAATGTCAGTCTGATTAGTTTTTTTTTGAGGTGACTCTTTGGATATACAGGGGTCAGGGAGCTGCTTGAGAAGATGTTCTGTACTTTATAGGAGCTCCAGTGCTGAGGTGTGAGCTCCCTTGTTCATTCAGGGCTGTTAGGCAGGTATGTTTAAGTCTTCTGCAGCAGAATGCATAACCCCCCCCTTTTTTTCTCAGATGCTCTGTCTCAGGGAGTTGGGGCTTTCTTTATGAGTATCTGTTGCACTGTCCTGCCCACTAGGAGGCAGTCTATTCACTATTTGCCTGCTGAGGCTTTGCCCTGCTAGCGTAGGTCTTCCCTGCTGCTGCAGGGCTCCATTTTACTGTGGTGCACTCTGCCCTGCTGGTGGAGTCTCTCTGTTATGGTGGGTTGCCTCGGCAATGGGAGGCTGCATCAGCACTAGGCGTGTACCTCAGTAGGGGAGGATTGCGTCCATAGTGGTGGACGCCCCTCCCCCACCAGGCGGCACTGCCCTGGATTCAGCTGAGCTCACAGCAAAACACTCAACCCCAAGTGCCTCCAGTCACTGCCTTGCTTGTTCCCGTGAGGGTGGGGCCCTTCGAGCCCAATCACCTGGCTTCGTGCCTCAGAGTCCATCCTCTCTCTCTCTCTCTCTCTTTTTCTTCCCAATTTGAATGGTTGACTCTCTCACTGGTGCCCCAGTAGCCTGCTGATAGGACACTGGGATCCATGCCATCTCCTGTGCTGCTGCCCACTGCACCGGCTCAAATCATGCTTCCCAGGAATCTCCTGGTCTGGCTCATTGTCCAAGTCCTGTTTAATCAGAAGGACAGGTCAATCTGCCCTTCCAGATCTCAGATTGCCAGTTTAACAGGGCACCCAGACAAGTGAGTTTTCTGCTGGGTGCCACTGCACTGTGGTGCTGGCCGAACCAGCCGCACAAGCCAAAGCACTGGCTGTGCTAATGTCCCATGTTTCTCCACCTGCAAATTTCCTTGTTCCATAAACAACAAAGGTCCGTCTGAAAATGCAGCTAGGACTCACACTCTGTGCCTTCACTGAGAGCTGCAATCCTGAGTTGTTCCTATGGCACCATCTTGAAAATCTCCCTCACCTGTCTTAACTTTTAAAAATAACTACTGTATATGAAATTGTTTTATTGATTTGTTTTCAGGTGTTTTACTAAAAATATGTTGAAAACCTACTGTCTTATTTGTCAGTACTGTATTTTTTTGGTGGCTGTTAGGTTTTTCTACATATATTGCTGTGTCTTCTGTAAACAAGGACAATTTTACTCTATTTTTTCTAATGGGTGTCTTTTATTTTTTTTCTCACCTAATTTCTCTGGCTAAATTTTTTAGTACTAAGTTGATATAGAAAAGATCAGAGCAGATCTCTATGTCTTGTTCCTGACCTTAGATATAAACATTTGACATTTTCACCATTAAATATAATGTTAGCTGTGGGCATGTCATATATAATCTTTATTTTGTTGAAATAAACTTTTTTGTAATTCAACAAATTATAAGAATATGTAATTTTGTCAAATATTTTTTCTGCATCTATTGATATGATCATTTGGTTTTGTTTTACATTCTGTTAATGTGGTGTATCCCTAGGATACAGGTATTCAGCCATCCTTGCGTCCTAGGGATAAATCTCTCATAATCAGTGAATGATTCTCTCAGTGTGCTCCAAAATTCTTCTTAATCCTTTGTTGAACATTTTTACATCTATGCTCCTGAGGTTTATTGATGTATAATGATTTTTATGTAAAGTTTTTTTTTCTGGCTTAAATATCAGAGTAATACTGGCCTCATAAAATTAGTTTGAAATTATTTCCTCCTCTTCAATTTTTGGACTGTTTGAGAAAGATTGCTATTATACTGTATTACTTTATGAACTTGTTCAAAATTAATATTAAAATGCTAAAAATATTGTAAAATACATTCCAGGAAGTAGAGGAGGCAAAAAGAATCATACAGTGTCATTAAAGCAGAAACCAAGAAATCCACCAGATCTTTCTTAGAAGAATATTCTTATGGAATCTTTAGACAAGAGACCATGAAGCTTCATGCAACTTCCTTCCGTTCAGATGGATTTATAGTAGCCTCATACTAGAAAGAGCTTTTGTGTCTGTGAAACTAGACATACTATGCAGTAGGCTCATATAATAAAGAGCTTTCATGTCTCTTTTCTGCTCTCATAGAGCATGCCCTAAGATTCAAGTGCAATAAATTAAATATGTTAATAGAAAATAATCTTCCAATACTAGCTACAGTGAAGAAATTATGCAAAAAAAAATATAACTTATGACATGCTTATAAATTTGAATAAAAACACTAATAGATCAGTAGTACATAGTGATTATAGAAACAGAAAAGGGGATTGGAAAGGCATTTTAAATGTATGACCATGGTGCTTCAAGTACAAAGGCAGTTCCCCATGCTTACCCCAGTTTTGGGGCTGGAGAGTACCAAAGCTGGAGGCCCAGTGCAGCTATCTGACTCCCAGAGCACATACTCAGGCCAAATTTTACTGTGCCCTGAGGCACTCTACCCCTGATACCTGTGCCTCAGCACACAATGGCCTGTTTTATCTTGCCTTTAGAATGTTGCTAGCCTACTAGGTTAGGGGCTGCAACCATCAGGACAGAGAGGCAGCTGTGAGGCCATCAGGGGCCACACTACAGGTTCTTTCCCATTTCCTGCCTTGGTGGAATCCTGCAGCCCCAGTGGTCACCATTGCAACAGGATCTGACACTGATCAGGGCACTATGGCGACAAGCTCTCTGCAGCTGGCCATAAGAGAGCCTCTGCCTACCCTCTGCCCCTTTGCTAAACCTCCACCTTTCCTCCTCACTGACTGCTCCACTGCATGGAACCAGGCCAAAAATTTTCCCTCAGGCAAAGAGTGATAATTTTCTGCAGCCATCTGAAATAATTTAAATAAATTGTTCTTTCCCCATTGTCTCAGGGAGGACATTGTCCTCCTAAAGGTAGAGAGAGGAAAAGGCACTGTTATGGCATGAGTTGAAGATGCTGAAGGGGTCCTGGGAATGGAGGAAACAGGGGCTAAGCTCTGAGGATGTTTTCCTGAGGGTGTCATAATCCCCTCCAAGGCCATGCAGCCCCAGCCTGTTCTCAGAGTTGGATGTAAACAGCCCCTTCTCCAGAAATTGGTCCTTGACACCAGTCTTCTTCTCCTCTGAGTGTCAAAGCCTTCCAATAAATTTAAAATGTGGAGGATGGAGCCAGGGAATATCCCTAGGATGTTTCCATGGATGGTCTCTGATGTCCATGTCTCCACCCTCTCCCACAATGAGACCCCCAGCTGCTCACCCTTTTGTTTTTCTCATTGTTGGTCACCTCCTGATCCATGAGGAGCCCCATCTAGCCCCACCCCATGCTGCACCACTGCAAGAGCCACTGGAGCCAGGACTTGGACCTGCACTAGGCTTTGGGCTTTAGAGGAGGGGTCATGGAGGCTGAGGCTCTGGGACCTTTGACCCAGCCCTCTTGTGTGACAGAAAAACTGGGACCATGCATAGAAAGCAAGCATTCAGCTACATAGAAACAGCCTGCTCTTGGAGGGGCCCAGTTTCAATCTTTCATGGGTGCTACCCAAAAGGAAGCCTGAGGCCAGCTCAGCTCACACCTCCTGCAGCTTTGCAGTCAGGCAGCACCTTATTGTCACCACTCAAGGAAAGGGTCTGACAGCTGCTGTGGAGCCTCTGTCACTCAAAGTTTTCTTGGGGCTGATGTCTCCCTTCACAGGCCCAGATGTGAGGCTCTCAGGAGAGGAGGTTTGCCGAGTGATGGCTGAGATTTAAGGACTCAGTCCAGGGCCCCCTCCTCCCAAGCCTCAGGATTCTGGTTTCTGCTGCACTGCTCCTAGGCTCATTAACATCCACATAGTCCTTCAGGGAGCAGTGTCAAGCATTACCAAGTTCCAGAGGAAGATCCCCAGGAAGGGGACCACAGCCTGTGCCATTAAGAGAGGAAATTAGTGGTGATGAGTGCCCCCAGGTACCTTCCCAAGGCCCTATCCTATGAAATCCCAACAACCCCTGTTCTCCAGGCTGCCCTCCCCAGGTCTCCCACTTGGAGCAGCCAAAGACCATCAGCTCCTTCTCCCAGTTATCTCCTTTCTCTTCTGCAGCTGGACCCCAAGGCCTCCAAGCATCACCTGGTATTGTTTATGGTGGGATTTTACCAAGACACAAGTGTATGTGGTTCCCAGCCCTGCCCTTCTGCACATCCACTCTGAGCCTAGCTGTCCAAGGTTCTTGCTCTGGTCTGTCTACTGGTGGCGTTTTTGGCCCTGTGGCCACAGCAGGGCAGGGCTGGAGAGGAAGCCCCTTCTCTTTTAATGTGGAGGCCTTCAGCTGGGAGGGAGAAGCCATTTTCTGACCACTTCCACCTCCTCCCTGCCACAGGCTCACTCACCTCTGTCTTTGCACCTCATCAGGGGTTTTCTCTCCTGAGTAGCCAACTTAGGGACCCCTACCTGCAAGGCTAAGGGCCTAGTCAGTGAGGTGCTTCTCCCCCTCCCCAGTTACACCCTAACTGCACTGCCCTCAGACCTGGGGCACTGGGCCCCCAGGAGAGAGGCTAGCTCCTCCCACACCTGGAGGCCCTGTCGCAGCTGGCTTCACCCCACACCTCAGCACCACCACCCATCAGCCCATCAGATTCATGTTCTCTGGAGTCTGTTGAGTGTTCATATCTCCAGCCAAGTAGTCATAGTGGGAAAGGGACAGGGTAGCTGAGATCTGTTTAAATGGCACCTGCTGGTCTCAGTCCACTGAAATTTCTGTTCCAAAAGTTGCATTTGAGGCCACACCAAAAGCTTTACTTCCCAAGTGATCTCCCAGGGGAATTTCCTGCACAGAACTTTCTCTTCATCCACTCAGAAACTGGTTTCCCAAGGCACCATCTCTGGCTGACAAGGCAGAGTCTTTTCCCAGAAAAGGAAACCCTGGTGTTCTTCATTCCAGTCACCCACACACACCCTCCAATGGGATGGTTCTCCTCTGTGCATCAAGCTTCTCAGTAAATTGAAGACAAAGAGAATGAAGTCAGGGTGGAAGCTCATGCTGTCCCCTTGCCCCATCCCCATTACTCTGAGCAGCTGTGTGCTTACAGTTAGATTTCAGTTGGGCACAGAGATTCATTGCTGTGTACAAACACCTGAAAGCCTTCAGTCAGCTCCAACCTGTTTCTGATGGTTAAAAAACCCAAGTCCTGAGTTAGAAATTTTGGCCTAGAATTCTAGGACAGCTTAGAAACTACCCCCCACCCCATCAGCCTATCCCTGTCTCCACTGTCTTTGGTCTTCCAGAGCCTCCCAGGATTCCTGAGGGTGCATGGTGAGATCTTTAGGGTCCATAGTCCACCCTCATGCTCCTATGGGGAGGATTTTAGTTCAACCTTCCCACCTGGACACTTTACCCCATGTCATTCAGAGCCAATGGATCAGGGTGCTCTTCAGAGCAGAGAGGATGGCATGGAGCAAGGAGAAGATCCTGAGGCTGAGGCATTCCTGGGGAGGGAAGAGAATGAGCCATGACGTCTGGAGTTGGAGCCCTGCCTGGTCCAGCCTCAGCCTCTCTGCTGACCTCTCCCCTCCTGTATGAAGCTGAGGCCCAAGAAGCCACAGGAGGGAATCTGTGAGGCCCATTGAGGGACAGACAGAGGAGGATTTTAGTGCAACCCATGAAGGAGCCCAGGTAGGAATCAAGCAGCCACCATGGGGCCATGGGAGTCAAGGTCAATGAACCTCTGCCAGAAAGGGCCAAGGGGATGTGCTGGGCTCAGACCACAGAGCCCAACCCTGAGAGCAGAGAGAGAAGAACCAGTTCCCATGTGTCCAGAGAGGGAATTCCCAGACACTCCTCTGACTTACCCTGACCATCTTAATCCAGTGTTACACCACCCTGGCCCTGGCCCTCAGCCTGTGTTCCCTGAGGCAGGAGCTGATGACACAGCTGGTTGCACTGTGAACCTGGGTGGTGGTGGCACAGACAGAGGATGCCTTGTGATCCTCAGCCTTTCTGTTCTGCTAGTCCCAGATGGAGCTCAGTCATTCTGAGGGCACCACCTTCTTGAGGAAGCTCTTAAGGTGGAATATAGTGTCACAGACACAGGGAAGTCCAACTCAGAGTCCACAGTCATGACATCAAGTGTTTTGGCAGAGTAAGGACCTAATCCACTGGCTATGGAAATGTAAACTCTTACAACTGCTTTTGAAAATTGTGGGCATTATATGGTAAATGTAAACAAGCCAAATGCCCACCAGTAGACACATGCAAAAGCATTGTGACATGTTTATTTCATAGAGTGAAATGCAACAAAGATAATATACTCACTTGTTAACCACAGGCAAAAACATGGATGAATCTCAGAAATAATGTTGAGCAAAAGAAGTGAGACAAAAATGATTTCAGTAAGCTGTAAGTTTTTAGTTTATAGAAAATCACTAGTTACATTAAATTTTATATTTTCGGACATGCATGCACAGTTCATAAAGCTTAAGAAAAGCAAGTGATTACTGTAAGTTTTGAGTGATGTATTTTGTGAACATGAAAGTTGCGCTCTGGTAAGAATTTCTTGCTTTTCTCAGTTGAAGTTACATTCTGTTTCATGTCATTAATGGTAGTGCCAAAGCTGTTTACTCCCTGTGATTAGTTAAAACTGCAAAGAGAATGAAATGGTTTGAGAAAGCTGGATAGTTACAGTATAAACTGTGGAAGATATTTACTATAAATAAAACCAACAAAAGTTTATTAATGTACATTGTAAGTGTCTTAATATAGCCACTCAGGACAATTCTGACTTTAGTTCATTTCTCCTCATTTTATGTTTCTCCAAAGCATTCATTATCTAATATGAAAGAACCTCAAAAGCTGTATGTAAAGATGGAATTAAAACATAAAAATTTAATATGTGTGTGTGTGTGTATATATATATATATATATACACACACACACACACTTTATACACACACACACACACACACATATATATATATATAAACTTAATTATTCAACATAAGCTTCATCAAGGTCAAAACACATTTGAAATTAATGATGCCAGCCACTTAATCCAACCCTAAGAACTGGAAATTTATCCATGTCAATGCAGTCTTTTTTACATTCTTAAATTAAGACAAATGAATGCCTTGTATAGATTTTTTTCATGATTATAAATTTAAAAAAAATCAGAAGAAGCCAAATAAGAACTGTAAGGTGGATGCCTAATGATTTATCACTAAAATTCTTGCAAAATTTCTCTTGTTTGATGAGAGGAATGAGTGGGAGCTTTCTCGGGAAGGAGAAGGACTCTGGTGAAATTTCCTGGAGATTTTCTGTGAAGTATTGTCTAACTTTCTCAAAACACTCTTATAATAGGTAGTTGTTATTGTTCTTTGCCTCTCTAGAAAGTTGAAAAGCAAAATGCCTTGCACATCCCCCAAAAAAAACTGTTCTCATGACTTCCACTCTGGACTGGTCTGATTTGCTTCGCTTGGCCCACTTCCACCTCTCAGTAGCTATTTCATGGATTGTATTTTGTCTTTAGGGTCATACTGGTAAACCAGGTTTCATCTGCCAAAAGAGTTCTTCAAGAAACACTTCAGGATCTTGATCCTACTTGTTTACAGTTTCCACTGAAACTCTGGTCTTGTCTGCAGCTGATCTGGGTGCAAGGGTTTGGATGCTCATCAAATGGAAGGTTTGCTCAACTTAAATTTTCAGCCAGAATTTTGTAATCTGAATTATTTCAGATGTCTGTGTTGTTGGCTAGCATTTCTGCCATTTATCTTCAGTCCTCA
Organism: Saguinus oedipus; assembly: GCA_031835075.1. Lineage (NCBI taxonomy): Eukaryota > Metazoa > Chordata > Mammalia > Primates > Cebidae > Saguinus > Saguinus oedipus. The sequence goes on from CM063181.1 coordinate 21,220,550, forward strand.
ACAATTAGGGCACTAATAAGATAAATTTTTTCTCACAAATCAATGTGCATGGTCTTCCACTGTGGACTTCATCTTCAGCATGGCCTTGTTCTTACTTAAAACAAAATTTTGATTTCAGACAGTTTACTTATTTTGATTTTACTTCTTCAAAACCATTCAATACCCAATATGAGAGAACTTCCATGACTTTTGGTAAAGCATCAATGATTTCATTATTCTTCCACCCAAGCATCAACAGAAATTACTGATTTCCCTGGTTCATTTCTCTCATAATATTTTCCCAAAGCATCAATAATTCTACTATTCCTTTTCTCAGGCATCAAAATAAATTATGTTTCTCTTCAATTTTTAGCAGAATTTATGTTGCTCTAATAAGGGCTGTTTCTAAATTGATATTCTTGTAGATCTTGTTCAGATATGTTATAGCAAGTTAATATGTTTATTTTGGTGCAAAAATGAAATTCATGCAGAGCTCTTTCATAATATGCATTTTCCATGAACTTTGTGAAGTCTCTCTGTATATTCTATGTCGAGGATGTATTGTACATTTTGTTCTGTTGCTACTTGAATGTGTGCTCTCTGAAAGCAAGTGAGCTCTTGTTTGACTCACTGACTCATCTGCTGGCATGTAATCTGGCACTTACATAGGTTCGTCACAGGTTTATGTTGTGAAACTTGAAAGAATTATGAATATAAAGTCAAATGATTCATTCAAAAAACAGTGAGGGGCTGTGCACAGTGGCTCAGGCCTAGAGTCCAGCACTTTGGATTCACCTGAGGTAAGTTCAAGACCTGCCTAGTCAACATGGTGAAACAGTGTCTCTACTAAAAATACAAAAATTAGCCAGCTGTGGTAGTACATGTCTATAGTTCCAGCTACTTGAGCAGGGAGGGGATGTTGAGAAAGGAGAATTGCTTGAACCCAGGAGGCAGAGGCTGCATTTAGCTGAGATCATGCCATTAATTGCACTCCAGCAAAACTCTGTCTGAATAACAAAACATAAAATAAAACAAAACAAAAAAACTGAGGAATAAAAATGGGTAATATGCATTAAAAAGTAACACTGTAGAGAGAGAGATCCAAGTTGGCTGATTGCAAACAGGTCGGGATTGTAGCTCCCAGTGAAAGCTTAGAAAACGTGAGGATGCCATATTTTCAGAGGAATTTTTGTCACCCACGGACCAGAAGATTTCCAATGGAGGAGCTCCATGGGTCGCCAGCGTGAATTCTGTGGCCAGCACAGTGGTTTTGTTGTCGCCTCGGCGCGGCAGCTCTTCGTGCACAGTGAGTGGGACTGGTTCCCCTACTGACTGGTGTTTGGAGCTCCAGGAAGGCAGAGCCGCTTGTTGTGGACTCAAGAAGGAAACCAGACCAGACCGGAGATTCCCAACCAGAAGAGCACCATCAGTCTTACCGCTGCTGTTTTGGCCGGCGCAGTGGGTTGCTCGGATTCCAGCACTGGGAATCAATAAATTGGACATCCTCTCAGGAACTTAATCAGAAAGGCGCTAATTGTAAAGACATCATATGGATAAAATTACAATAAAGGGAAAAAAACCGCCTAAAAAGGCCGAGAAAACCGAAAGTCAGAACCCCTCTCCCTCTACAGGGGATATGAATTTCTCATCAGCAACGGAAGAAGTCCTAATGGAAGAGGACTGTGTTCCAGTATCTGAAGCAGGCTTTAAAAGGTGGATGATAAAAAATTATTGAGAGTTGAAACAACTTGTTCTAACCCAATGTAAAGAAACTAAGAACTTTGAAAAAATGTTTAATGAAGTGTTAAAAAGAATGGACAATATAGAGAGGAATATAAATGAACTAATGGAGTTGAAAAATACAACATGAGAACTTAGTGAAATATGCACAAGTTTGAATAGCTGAATTGATCAAGCAGAAGAAAGGATATCAGAGGTCGAAGACCAAATTAATGAAATGGAAGGAGAAGACAAGAATAGAGAAAAAAGGATAAAAAGGAATGAGCAAAGTCTCCAAGAATTATGGGACTATGTGAAAAGACCTAATCTATGTTTGATAGGTGTACCTGAATGTGATGGAGGGAATGAATCCCAGCTGGAAAATACTCTTCAGGATATTATCCAGGAGAATTTTCCCAATCTAGCAAAGCAGGATACCATTCAACCTCAGGTAATACAGAGAACACCACAAAGATATTCCTTAAGAAGAGCAACCCCAAGACACATAATCATTAGATTCACAAGAGTTGAAATTAAGTATAAAATACTAAGGGCAGCCGGAGAGAAAGGTCAGGTTACCCACAAAGGGAAGCCTATTAGACTTACAGCAGATATCTCAGCAGAAACCCTACAAGCCAGAAGAGAGTGGGGGCCAATATTTAACATCCTTAAAGAACAGAACTTTCAGCCCAGAATGTTATATCCTGCCAAACTAAGCTTCACAACTGAAGGAAAAATAAAATCTTTCATGAACAAGCAAGTACTCAGAGATTTTATTACCACCAGGCCTGCTTTACAAAAACTTCTGAAAGAAGCATTACACACAGAAAGGAACAACCAGTATTAGCCTTTCTAAAAATATACCAAAAAGTAAAGAGCATCAACATAAAGAAGAATTTACATCAATAAATGGATAAAATAGACAGTTAATATCAAACGGCAGTAATCTTAAATTGAAATTGACTAAATTCCCCTATCAAAAGATACAGCCAAAACCTAATGGTATACTACATCCAGACATATTTCATATCCAAAGATACACAAAGACTAAAAACAAAGGGTTGGAGAAAGATTTACCAACCAAATGGAGAACAAAAACAAATAAATAAACAAAAAGGAGTTGCAATTCATGCATTTGATAAAACAGATTTCAAACCAACAATGATAGAGTGGTATAAGGATCAATGCATCCTAACACCCAGATACATAAGACCCATAAAGAGATTTAGACTCCAGGAGACAGAAAATTAATAAGGATATCCAGAATCTGAACTCAGATCAGTAACAAGTAAACTTAATAAGCACTTGTAGAGCTCTCCACTTTAGATACATAAAATATACATTCTCCACTTTAAATACACAAAATAATGATCGGCCATTATTAATACCCATTCATAGAATAAAGCAATATTCCTGTTCTCTCTCCCTCTTTTTCTTCCTCTCTTTTCCTTTCCTTCTTAAAAAAGAAGACTATTTCTCCTTAAATGAGTAATAACAATAATAATAAAAGTAACACTGTATTTCAGGAATGCCAATTCAGAGCACAGTGTAGCCTATTCAACAACTGTCACTCTGTACAACCTAGCATATAAACACTTACATCTGTTCACTTTTTGGGTCTTCATTTTTCTTGTAAGAGCACCCATCTATATGTAAATAAAATATTAATGCTTTTCTTTTTTTTAATATAACTTTTCTTTTTAAGAGACAGAGTCTCATTCTGCTGCTTAGGCTGGAGTGCAGTGGCAATATCATTCCTGGCCCTTGCTGCTGGGGCCATGAGAGTGTGAGCCAGCCCCTGAGGCATCTGCTTGCTGGGTCCTAGAACCGTGGGAGCAGTGCCCTGGCTGGAATAAATGCACCTGGGAGCAGTCAGAATGCAAGCTGATGGTAGCTGCAAGCTCTTTGGCTTGCATAGTAGTTTTCTGTCCCTGAGACAAAGCTCAGCTTCTATCCCAGAAGTACACAGTAGGTGCTCCATGAACCCTTAAGCTGGGAACACTTGGGACAGTCATGGGATGGGAAAGAATGGGAGTGTGTGTGGCTGCAGCACCGGGGACTGAACTAAGGGCTTTTGGTTCCCTGAGGTCTTGGTACCCTCCTATGGAGTTGGGTAGATGGGAGGAAGCACATCTTACATGGCCACCCCTACCTGGCAGGCATTTGGAAGCCTGTTTAAATCCTCCTGAAAAGATTTCTGGTCAGTGCATGGTGGCTCATGACTGTAATTCCACTTTGGGAGGACAAAGCAGGCAGATCATGAAGTCAAGAAATCAAGACCACTCTGGCCGATATGGTGAATATCCATCTCTACTAAAAATATAAAAATTAGTTGGGCATGGTGGCACAGGCCTGTAGTCCCAGCTACTCGGGAGGCTAAGGCAAAAGAATCAATTGAACTCGGGAGGTGGAAGTTGCCACTGCACTCCAGCCTGGCAACATAACAAGATTTTGTCTCAAAAAAAAAAATTGTGGAAGGACACTGCAGCAGAAGCAGCAGTGGCAGGAACAGCAGGAATGGTGACAGAGCCATCATGGAAGAGAAAAGGGTGTGGTGGCAGCAGCAGCCTGAGAGAGGGAGCCGCCTTTAACAGAAAGTGACTTAATTCCCCAGGCTGGCCACCTCCCAGTGCCTACTCCCCTTTGCAGACCAGGCCTTTGCACTCTTACGTCTCCCTCTGGATCTTCCTGCCCAGCCAAGCTTCAGCCCCTCCATGTGTCGGGCCCAAGTCATGGGCTGTCCTAGGATCACTCCTCTCTGCTCTTGGCTATCAGCTGTGCCTAGTCCTGTGAGGCTCCAGAAAAGGTACCTTCAGGGGAGAGATGGAGAGAGGAGGCCTTCCAGAAAGACACAAGGAGGCCATGAGGAATATGGGTCTCCATGTACCCTCGGGCCCTTTGGGAGTTGCTAGGGGAATCCAGGCCCATGTCTCCATTCTCTGGGACCCCTCAAGAGTGGAGTCTGCACTCTCACGTGGAAGATCTCTGACTGAAAGTGAGCAGGAGCTGCTCAGCCAGAAGACTCTCTTGCCCAATTCCCACACCCTGCCCCTTGCCCCTCAGTCTCAGGCTCCCCCACCCTGAGGCTACAGGGCCCCACCTCAGGCCCACATTAGGTTTGGCTACAGCTAGGCCAGAAAGCAGAAGTTGGCACAGTGAGGGGTGCTGGGAATAACTTCTTCTCTGGCCACCACCCCCTGCTTCTGGCTCGAAGTGGGGGAGAAGAAAGCTGAGTGGATTCACCAGCTTACATTGAGCACCCATGGAGGGAGAAAAGCAGCCTGTGCTGTCTGCACTGGTGCAGGCAGGCTATGTGGCTTAATCCTGTAGGCCTAGGACTTTGGGAAGTTGAGCAGGAAGGATCCCTTGAGCCCAAGAGTTCAACACCAGTCTGAGCAACACAGCAAAATCCCATCTCTACATATATTCATACCTGCATACATACATGCATGCATACAGAAAGAGGGAGGAGAGTTGGGTTGGGGAGTGGAACTGTGGGCGGAGTGGCCTGTAGGTTGCAAACTCACTGGAGTCTTTATGGCTCTGGGTTTTTACCCAGATTCTGTGGTGGTCCTCAAGTGATGGAGTCTCAGCTACCCCTTCTGTAAAATGAGGAGAAGAGTGAGGTTCGGGACGCAAATTCACCACAGAGGACTCAGAGATTTCCCAGTCTGGTTCTTGAAGGTGGCATAGATGGATTTTGGGAGCCTGGGATATGCCCACACAGGACAGCAGTCCCAGCAGTGAAAGCACATAGAATAGCCTGGAAAAATGTCCTGGATGGAGACTGGGGGTGTTGCAGGAATAACTAAGCTGTCAGGGCTCTGCAGAGCCTCAAATGAAAAACCAGATTTCACAGAAGGAAATGCACCATCCCATCTGGGAGGTAGATCTGAGTCTGCAGCTCCCCAGGCTCTATCCCCTCTAGTTTTGGGAGGTCCCAGTCTATCCCTGGCCACATACACAGCAGCAGGTTTGGGAGCTGGAGTTTTCCTGAAGTCCCAGTGGCTGAATAATCTCCAACCCTGTCTCTCAGATGATCTAGCCCTCTGAAAAAGCCCATTTCCTTCTTGAAGCCTCAGCATCACAACTTTCATGCTCCCTGTCTGCTAGCAGGATTAAAGAAATGATAATAAATACAATTGCTATAATTTTTCCAGCGGTTACTCAACACCAGCCCTGTGGAGAGAAATCATAAATGTAATCCCAATATATTACTCCCCTATGCAGTGGCAGGAACAGAGCGGGCCTACAACCCTATCACTGAATCCTCAGATCCATCCAGTTAAAACTTGAGAATAGAAACTACTGACCCCACTTGGAAACAAGGAAATGGCTGATCAGAGAGAGAAGGCAATTTTGCCAAGGACGCACAGCTGGTGGCTGAATGTGTATAGACAACACATGGGCTGTTGTCTCCCATTCCCAACTCAGCCTGGCTGGAACCATGGGAGAAAGACGTTGATCATTATCCTGTGACCAGCCATGCATTGGAAGATGCATGTCTAGACCATGCATATTACAGGACCAGCACCTGAAAAGGCTTGGGGGCTCTGAGGTTAAAGCAGGAAGCTCCTGTTCCAAGAATCCAGAAGTAGACAGGGTTAGAGGGGAGGTTTGTTAGCTTATTCACTGCAGGCTGCTCAAGCTTATTGGGTACTGGGAGGTGCTGTATGAAATTATTCAAGAACAGCAAGGCTCTCAGTTGATGCAGGACTGAAGGACAGTCACATGATGTATAAGGTGTTGACTCTTAGTGTCCTAGTAGTGAGAATAGTAAACAGGAGTCCAGGTCAAAGATGAGGTGGGAACAGGCATGGTGAGATTACAGACATGAACCATCAGGCCAAGCCCAGGGTCATTTTTATAATAACAGCTGCATAGTATTTGATTTTATAGAGGTTCTATGATGCAGTGAGCTCCTTCTCAGGCAAAAGCCCTAGGAGAAACCACAAGTTCGACTTCTAACAGTATAGAACACCTGTACTTTCAACTGCTTTGTAGTTTATAAACATGGAATCATAAAGTATGGATTATTTTTTCTGTAGATTTTAAATTCTATACTTAATTAAATTATATGTATTATTGCATATTGTTGTGACTCATTAATTAAATTGGTGATTAAATTTCATTATTTCACCATCAAACAATTAATCCAATCATTCTACTTCAAATACACACATGAGTGGTATTAATTTTGGAGATATTAGGAATAAGAACTTTGTGTAAATTATACAATGACTTATGAAAAAATTCTATTGGATATCCACCCAATCAAATCATTGGGTTATATGTTTACATATGTTAGGCTTTGAAAAACAGTGCAAGTTTTCAAAAACAGCACAAATTTTTACACCACAGTGCATACGATTTTGGTCTCATTCACGTCATTATTTACTATTCATATTTTTTTTCTAATTTTTATTTTAAACTTTTAGTTCATTTGTGACTTTATTTGAATATTCTTCATTTCTAATGGGTTGGCTATCTTTTCACCTGTTTGTCAGTCATTGCATCTTCTGCTGATTTTACTCATTTGCTTCTATTGTGTTTTCCATTATTTCCTTACCAATTAGTAGAAGTTATTTATATATACTGGATCCATGATTTTTTTATAAATGTTTGTGTTTGTGTGTGTATATATGTCTCATTTTTACTGTCTATTCATCACTCATCTAGGTATCCTCGATAAGAATAACCTTTTAAGTTTAATATAACTAAATTTTTCCATTACCTTTGTTATGGTGAAGTGTTAGTTTTTCTGATGAAAAGATATTTTGCTATTGTAAAAATTAAGAGGTCTTATTTCTTTGTTTTATTCTAAAAAAATCCTTTTTATTGGTGTAAAAATACATAAAATTTGCCATTGAAACCGTTTTAATTGTACTATTCAAAAACATCAAGTACATTCATAATTCTGTGTATTGTTACCACTATCCATTTCCAATTTCCAAAACTTTTTCTAATCCAAACCGACGCCGTGTTTATTAAGTATCGTTTTTCAGTTTCACCCTCCTTTTAGTCATTCAAAATCCCTGTTCTACTTTCTCTCTCTATTATTGAACTTTCTATTCTAAGTATTCACCTCATATTAGTGAAATCATCCAATAGTTATCCTTTTGTATTTGGCTTATTTTACATGGTATAATGTCTTCAAGGTTCATCTGTGTCGTAGCATGTATCAGCATTAAATTTTATTTTTCTGAGACAGAGTTTTATTCTGTCCTCCAGGCTGGAGTGCACAGCAGTGCAATAATGACTCACTGCTGCCTCAACCTCCCCAGGCTCAGGTGATTCTTCTGACTCAGGTGTTCTTCCCTCATGGCTGGGACTATAGGTGCATATCATAAAGCTCAGCAAATTTTTGTACTTTTTGAAGAGATGGGATTTTGCTATGTTGCCCAGGCTGGTCTCAAACTTCTAGGCTCAAGATGTCCTCTCATATTGGCCTCCCAAGGTGCTGGGGAACTATAAGAATAAGCCACCATGCCCATCAGCATTGCATTTGTTTTAAGACTAAATAATATTCCATTGTTTGCATATACCATATTTTCTCTATCTCTTAAAAGATCTGGGTCTGTTTCCACATTTTGTACTGTAAATGATGTTGCTATATGGATTGATGTCAAAGTATCAGCTGAAGTCCCTGCTTTCAATAATTTTAGATAGACATCTATACTGAAATTACTGAGACATATTATAATTCTATTTAGAACTTTCTGACAGATTGTCAAACCGTTTTTCACAGTCAGTTAACCATTCTCACCAAAAATCTGCCAGAGTGTCACTTCCTCCAAATCCTAGCCCAAACTTGTTATTTTTTACTTTTGTTTTTCATAGTCACTCTAATAGGTGTAAATAGGGATCTTGTTGTGGTTTGGATTTGTGTTTCTGTAATGACTGGTGATGCTGAGCATTTTTACACATACTTATTGACCCAATGTAGATTCAAGTCCTCCACCTTTTTTTTTTTTTTTAATAAATGCTCTTGCTGATTTGTCTTTTTGTTGAGTTTTAAGAGTCCTTTATATGTTCTGTTAATACCTTATGTACCTAATTAAGTACATGACTTGCAAATCATTTCTCCCAGCTAAAAATGGTCTTTTCACCTGTTTTTCTTCTTTTTTTTGGTATAAAAATGTTTCACACTTTGATTAAGTTTATTTTGTCTTTTTCTTATTTTGATGCCTGTGCTTTTGGCGTCAACTGTTAAGAAACCATCAACAAACTTAATGTCCAAAGATTTTTGCTTATGCCTTTTTTCTAAGAGTTTTAGTAGTTTTAACTTTTGGAAAGTTTTATTTTAGGTTCAGGGGTACATGTGAAGGTTTGTTACATAGCTAAACATGTGTCACAGGGGTTTGCTGTACAGATTATTTTATCACCCAGGTATTAAGACCAAAATGCAATAACAGTTATCTTTTCTGCTTCTGTCCCTCTTTCTATCTTCTACCCTCAAATGGACCCCAGTGTCTGTTGTTGTCTTCTTTGCACTAACAAGTTCTCATTTAATTTCCACTTACATGTGTGAACATGTGGGATTTGATTTTCTGTTCTTGTCTTAGTTTGCTAAGGATAATAGTTTCCAGCTACATCCATGTTTCTACAAAAGAAATAACAGTATGCCTTTTTGTGACTGCATAGTTTTTTATGGTGTATATGTACCACATTTTTTTATCCACACTGTCATTGATGGGGCTTAGTTAGACCATGTCTTTTCTATTGTGAGTAGTGCTGCAAGAAAAAATTGCATGAATTGTCTTTATGATAAAATAACTTACATTTCTCTGGGTCTACATGCAGTAATGGGATCACTAGCAGAACTATCAAATAGCAGTTCTGCTTTCAGTGCTCTGAGAAATCACCAAACTGCTTCACAATGGTTGAACTAATTTACACTCCCACCAATAGTGTATAAGTGTTATCTTTTCTCCACAACCTCACCAGCATTTAATTTTTGACTCTTTAATTATAACCATTCTCACTGGTATAAGATGATATCTTATTGTGATTTTGATGTTCATTTGTCTAATGATCAGTGATGTTGAGCTTTGCTTCACATGCTTGTTGGATGCAAGTTTGTCTTCTTTTGAGAGGTGTCTGTTCATGTCCCTTGTCCACTTTCTAATGCAATTTTTAGTTTTTATCTTGTAAATTTAAATTCCTTATGGACCCTGGATATTATATCTTTGTCAACTCACAGTTTGCAAATATTGTCCTCCACTCTGTAGGTTGTCTCTTTATTCTGTTGATACTTATTTTTTCTATAAAGAAGCTCTTAAGTTTAACTAGATCCACCTTGTCAAATTTTGTTTTTCTTGCTATTGATTTTGGTGTTTTTGCCCTGAAATATTTGCCGATTCCTGTGCCCAGAATAGTATTGCCTGGGTTATCTTCTAGAGTTTTCAAAGTTTTAGGCTTTATAACTAAATCACAAGCATTCTTATAGATCAATAATTGACAGAGTGCCAAATCATGAGCAAACTCCCATTCACAATTGCCACAAAGAAAATAAAATGCCTAGGAATTAACAAAGGACGTGAAGAACCTCTTCAAGGAGAACTAAAAACCACTACTCAAGGAATAAGAAAGGACACAAACAGATGGGAAAACATTCCATGTTCATGGTTAAGAATAATTAATATCATGAAAATGGCCATACTGCCCAAAGTAATTTATAGATTTCATGCTATCCCCATCAAGCTAACAATGACTTTCTTCACAGAATTGGAAAAAAACATGTTAAACTTTAAGTAGAACCAACAAAGAACCTGCAGAGCCAAGACAATCCTAAGGAAAAAAAAAAAAAGCAGGAGGCATCATGCTACCTGACTTCAAACTATATCACAATACTACTGTAATCAAAACAGCAGGGAACTGGTATCAAAACAGAGATATTGACCAATGGAACAGAACAGAGAACTTAGAAAGAATGCCACACAACTACAATCATCTGATCTTTGACAAACTTGACTAAAACGTGCAATACAGAAAGGATTCTCTATTTAAAAAATGATGTTGAAAAAACTGGCTAGCCATATACAGAGAGATGAAACTTGATACCTTACTTACAGCTTACACACCTTAAATTTATTTTAGATGAATTAAAGATTTAAACAGGGGGCCTAAAGTATAAAAACTCTGGAAGAAAACCTATGTGATACCATTCAGCACATTGACATGGGCAAGATCTTCATGACCAAAACACCAAAAGCAATGGCATCAAAAGCCAAAAGAGTCATATGAAATCTAATTAAACTTAGCATCTTCTGCACAGCAATAGAAACTATCAATAGAGTGAACCAGCAACCAACAGAATCAAAGAAAAGTTTTTGCAATCTGTCCATCTGAAAAGGGGCTAATATCCAGAACCTATGGAAAACTTAAATAAATTTACAAGAAAAAAAACTCCATCTATAGGTGGGCAAAGGATGTGAATAGACACTTTTCGAAAGAAGACATTTATGCCTTCAAGAAACATATGAAAGAAAGATTATCATCACTGGTCATTAGAGAAATGCAAATCAAATCCACACTGAGATACCATCTCATGACAGTTAGAATGGTGATCTGTAGGGAAAAGATCCCATAAACCTTGAGGCAGAAGCAAAAGTCCTCAGCCTGTTTCCACATAAACAATGAAGAAAAAAGTAATTAGAAATATGACCTGAGTAGTTATTAGTTATACATATGTGATCTTAATTATTCATAAATGATTTTAATTCTTTTTTTTTAAACTGCATTTTAGGTTTTTAGGTACATGTGAAGAACATGCGTGGCAATGTGATTTGCTGCCTTCCTCTCTACCTATATCTGGCATTTCTCCCCCTGCTATCTCTCCCCAACTTCCTACCCCCCACTGTCTCTTGCCTATTCCTTCCAACAGACCCCACTGTTTAGTGCTCCCTTCCCTGTGTCCATGTGTTCTCATTGTTCAACACCTGCCTTTGAGTGAGAGCATGTGGTATTTCATTTTCTGTTCTTGTGCCAGTTTGCTGAGAATGATGGTCTCTAGGTTCATCCATGTCTCTACACAGGACAGGAACTCATTGTTTTTGATTGCTGCATAATATTCCATGGTGTATGTGTGCCAATTTTTCTTGCCCAGTCTATCATTGATGGGCATTTGGGTTGTTTCTAGGTCTTTGCTATTGTAAACAGTGCTGCAATGAACATTTGTGTGCCTGTGTCCTTATAGTAGAAAGACTTATAGTCTTTGGATATATATCTAGGAATGGGATTGCTGGGTCAAATGGAATTTCTATATCTAGGTCCTTGAGAAATCACCACACTGTCTTCCACAATGGTTGAACTAATTTACACTCCCACCAGCAGTGTGAAAGTGCTCCTGTTCCTTCACATGCTGTCCAGAATCTGTTGTCTCCAGATTTTTTAATGATCACCATTTTAACTAGCATGAGATGATATCTCAATGTAATTTTGATTTGCATTTCTTCAATAATCAGTGATGATGAGCACTTTTCCATATGTTTGTTGGCTCATGTATGTCTTCTTTGTAAAGTGTCTGTTCATATTTTTTGCCTACTTTTGAATAGGCTGGGTTTTTTTCTTGTAAATCCGTTTTAGATTTTTGTAGATTCTGGAAATCAGCCCTTTGTTAGATGGGTAGACTGCAAATGTTTTCTCCACACTGTTGGTTGCCGATTCACTCTAATGACTGTTTCTTTTGCCATGCAGAAGCTTCAGAGTTTGATGAGGTACCATTTGTCTATTTTGGCTTTTGTTGCCGATGCTTTGGGTGTTTTGGTCATGAAGTTCTTGCCTACTCTGATGTCCTGAATGGTTTTGCCTAGATTTTCTTCTAGGGTTTTTATGGTGCCAGGCCTTATGTTTAAATCTTTATCCATCTGGAGTTAATTTTAGTGTAAGGTGTCAGGAAAGGGTCCAGTTTTTCCTTTCTGCACATAGCCAGCCAGTTTTCCCAACACCATTTATTAAACAGAAAATCCTTTTTCCATTGCTTGTTTTTGTCAGGTTTATCAAAGATTGTATGGTTGTAGATATCTTGTGTTGCCCCTGAGGCCTCTTTTCTGTTCCATTGGCCTATATCTCTGTTTTGGTACCAGTACCATGCTGTTTTAAATACTATAGCCTTGTAGTATAGTTTGAAGTCTGGTCATGTGGTGCCTCTTGCTGTGTTCTTTTTACTTAGAATTGACTTGGCTATGTGGGCTCCCTTTTGGTTCCATATGAAGTTTAAGGTGTTTTTTTCCAGTTCTGTGAAGAAGGTCATTGGTAGCTTGATGGGGATAGCATTGAATCTGTAAATTACTTTGGGCAGTATGGCCATTTTCACAATATTGATTTTTCCTAACCATGAACATGGAATGTTTCTCCATCTGTTTGTGTCCTCTCTTATTTCATTCAGCAGTGGTTTGTTGTTCTCCTTAAAGAGGTCCTTTACATTTCCTATTAGTTGTATTCCTAGGTATTTTATTCTCTTTGTAGCAATTGTGAATGGCAGTTCTTTCTTGATTTGGCTCTCTTTAAGTCTGTTATTGGTGTATAGGAATGCTTGTGATTTTTGCACATTGATTTTGTATCCTGAGACTTTGTTGAAGTTGTTTATTAGTTTCAGAAGGTTTTGGACTGAGACGGTGGGGTCTTCTAGATATATTATCATGTCATCTGCAAGTAGAGACAATTTGGCTTTCTCCTTTTCTATTTGTATACCCTTTATTTCTTTTTCTTGCCTGATTGCTCTGGCTAGAAAATCCAGTACTATATTGAATAGAAGTGGAGAGAGAGGGCAACCTTGTCTACTGCCAGATTTCAAAGGGAATGCTTCCATTCCTTTTTCATTCTGTATGATATTGGCTGTTGGTTTGTCATAAATAGCTTTTATTGTTTTGAGATACGTTCTGTTGATACCTAGTTTATTGAGGGTTTTTAGCGTAAAGGGCTGTAGAATTTTGTCAAAGGCCTTCTCTGCATTTAATTGAGATAATCATGTGGTTTTTGTCTTTGGTTCTGTTTATGTGATGAATTACATTTGTCGACTTGCTTATGTTGAACCAGCCTTGCATCCCCAGGATAAATCCTACTTGATCATGGTGGATAAGCTTTTTGATGTGCTGTTGCAATCTGCTTGCCAGTATTTTATTAAAGATTTTTGCATCTATGTTCATCATAAATATTAACCTGAAGTTTTCTTTTCTTGTTAAGTCTCTTCCGCGTTTTGGTATCAGGATGATGTTGGTTTCATAAAATGATTTGAGAAGAATTTCCTCTTTTTCGATCATTTGGAAGAGTTTCAAAAAGAATGGTAATCATTCCTTTTTGTGTGTCTGGTAGAATTCGGCTGTGAACCCATCTGGAGCTGGGCTTTTCCTGTGTGGTAGGCTCTTAATTGCTTCCTCAACTTTAGATCTTGTTATTGGTCTATTCAGGGTTTTGACTTCTTCCTGGTTTAAACTTTGGATGAGGCAAGTGTCCAGAAATTTATCCATTTCTTTCAGGTTTACCAGTTTATGTGCATGGAGTTTTTTGTAATATTCTCCGATGATGGTTTGAATTTATGTGGAATCTGTGGTGACTTCCCCTTTATCGTTTTTTATTGCATCTATTTGGTTATTCTCTCTTGTCTTTTGTATTAATCTGGCTAGTGGTCTGTCTATTTTGTTGATCTTTTTGAAAAACCAGCTTCTGGATTTATTGATTTTTTGAACGGTTTTTGTGTCTCTATCTTCTTCAGTTCTGCTCTGATCTTAGTTATTTCTTGTCTTCTGCTAGGTTTTGAGTTTTTCTTATCTTGCTCCTCTAGATCTTTCAATTTTGACAATAAGGTGTCAATTTTGGATCTCTCCTTTTTTCTTATGTGGGCACTTATTGCTGTATATTTTCCTCCAGGGACTGCTTTAAATATGTCCCAGAGATTCTGGTATGTTGTGCCTTTATTCTCGTTGGTTTCAAAGAACTTCTTTATTTCTGTCTTTATTTCATTGTTTATCCAATCAATATTCAAGAGCCAGTTGTTCAGTTTCCATGAAGCTGTGTGGTTCAGAGTTAGTTTCTGAATTCTGAGTTCTAACCTGATTGCACTTTGTTCTGAGAGACTGTTTGTTATGATTTCCCTTCTTTTGTATTTGCTGAGAAGTGATTTACTTCCAATTATGTGGTCAATTTTAGAGTAGGTGTGATGTGCTGAGAAGAATGTGTATTCTGTAGATTTGGGGTGGAGAGTTCTGTAAATGTCTATCAGGTTTGCTTGTTCCAGGTCTGACTTCAAGTCCTGCATATCCTTGTTAATTTTCTGTCCGGTTGATCTGTCTAATATTGACAGTGGAGTGTTAAAGTCTCCCAATATTATTGTGTGAGAGTCTAAGTCTCTTTGTAAGTCATTAAGAACTTGCCTTATGTATCTGGGTGCTTCTGTATTAGGTACGTATATATTTAAGATTATTAGCTTTTCTTGTTGCATCGATCTTTTTACCATATGTAATGTCCTTGTATGTCTCTTTTGATCTTTGTTGCTTTAAATTCTATTTTATTAGAGATGAGAATTGCAACTCCTCCTTTTTTTTGCTCTCCATTTGCTTGGTGAATCTTCCTCCATCCCTTCATTTTGAGCCTTTGTATATCCTTGCATGTGATATGGGTTTCTTGGATACAGCACACCAATGGGTTTGGGCTTTTTATCTAATTTGACAGTGTGTGTCTTTTGATTGGTGCATTTAGCCCATTTACATTTAGGGTTAATATTGTTATGTGTGAATTTGATATGGCCATTTTGATGCTAGCTGTCTGTTTTGCCCATTAGTTGATGCAGATTCTTCATTTTTTTGATGCTCTTTACCATTTGGTATGTTTTTGGAGTGGCTGGTACTGGTTGTTTCTTTCTATGTATAGTGCTGCTTTCCGGAGCTGTCGTAAAGTGGGCCTGGTGGTGACAAAATCTCTGAATACTTTCTTGTTGGCAAAGGATTTTATTTTTTCTTCACTTATGAAGCTTAGTATGGCTGGATATAAAATTATGAGTTGAAAGTTCTTTTCGTTAAGGTTGTTGAGTATCAGCCCTCACTCTCTTCTGTCTTGTAGCGTTTCTGCTGAGAGATCTTCTGTGAGTTTGATGGGCTTTCCTTTGTGGGTAACCTGACCTTTCTCTCTGGCTTCCCCTAGCATTTTCTCCTTCATTTCAACCCTGGTGAATCTGACAATTATGTGTCTTGAGGTTGCTCTTCTTCAGGAATATCTTTGTGGTGTTCTCTGTATTTCCTGGACTTGAATATTGGCCTGCCTTGCTATGTTGGAGAAGTTTTTCTGGATAATATCCTGAAGAGTATTTTCCAACTTTGATTCATTCTTATTGTCACATTCAGGTACACCTATCAAATGTAGATTAAGTTTTTTCACGTAGTCCCATATTTCTTGGAGACTTTATTCATTCCTTTTTGCACTTTTCTTTTATGCTTGCCATCTCATTTTATTTCACTGCATTGATCTTTGACCTCTGATATCTTTTTTTCTGCTTGGTCATTCGGCTGTTGAAACTTGTGCATGCTTCACAAAGTTCTTATGTTGTGTTTTTTAGCTCCACCAATTTACTTATATTCCTCTCTAAGTTGTCCATTCTTGTTATTATTTCATCATATCTTTTTTCAAGGTTCTTAATTTCTTTGCATTGAGTTAGAACATGTTTTTTTAGCTCACAGAAGTTTCTCATTACCCACCTTATGAAGTCTGATTCTGCCATTTTGTTACACTCATTCTCCATCCAGCTTTGTTCCCTTGATGATGATGAGTTGTGATCCCTTGTAGGAGGAGAGGTGTTCTGGTTTCTGGTGTTTTCCTCTTTTTTCTCATGCTTTCTTTCCATCTTTGTGAATTTATCCACCTGTCATTTTTTTAGTTGCTGATTTTCAGATTGGGTCTCTGAGTAAACGTCCAGATTGTTGATGATGAAGTTATTTCTGTTTGTTAGTTTTTCTTCTAACAGTCTGGCTCTTCTATTGTAGGATTACTCAGGTCCACTCTAGGTCCTGATTGCCTGGGGATCACCTGCAGCAGCTGAAGAACAGTAAGGGCTGCTACTAGTTTCTTCTTCTGCTATCTTTCCCCAAAATGATGCCCACCAAATGTCAGTCTGATCAGTCCTTTGCAAGGTGACTCTTTGAATATACAGGGGTCAGAAAGCTGCTTGAGGAGACAGTCTGTTATTTATAGGAGCTCAAGTGCTGAGTTGTGAGCTACATTGTTCATTCAGAGCTACTAGGCAGGTATGTTTAAGTCTGCTGCAGCAGAACTCATAAACCCTTGTTTTTTTCCCAGGTGCTCTGTCACAGGGATTTAGGACTTTATGAGTTTTCATTGTGCTGCTCTTTTTTTTTTTCCAGTGTTGCCCTGCCCAGCAAGGAGGCAGCCTAGTCACTCTCTGCCTGAAGAGGCTTGGCTGAGCTGCTGTGAGCTCTGCCCTGCTGCCCTGTGAACTTGCTTGCAGTCCTATTTATATGGGTGTGGTTAGAGCTGCCTCAGCAATGGCAGCCTGCCTCTGTAATGGTGGACACTCTCTGTTATGGTGGGTTGCCTCGGCAACAGCAGGCTTCCTCAGCAATGGTGGACTACCTCCATAGGGGTGGAGTGCCTCTGTATTGGTGGACACTCCTCTCCCACTGAGCTTCACTGTCCTGGGTTCAGTTGTGATTGCCGTGAAGCTCTCAACCCTGACCATTTCCAATTGCTGTTTTTTTTGTTGTTGTTGTTTTTGTGGGGGTGGGACCCACCAAGCCTGATCACCTTGCTCCCTGTCTCACAGCTTTTTTTTTTTTAAGTTGAATGGTTGACTCTTTTACAAGTGTTCCAGTCTAATCCTGAAAAAGGCATTGGGATCTGTGTGATTTTCTGTACAGTGACCCACTGCACCAGCTGAAACAATGGTGCTGAGGTTTGTGGTGCTTTTCTGCCTGGGAATCCCTGGCTTGGGTTCCTGTTTGAGTTTCCTGTATAATCAGATGAATGGGCGAATCTGCCTTTCCAGAGCTCAAATTGCCAGCTTAAAAGGGCAACCAGACCAGTGTGTTTTCTTCAGAGAACCACGTTCCTGGGCACTGGCAGAACGGCTGTGCCAGCCAAAACAGCCACACTGGCCACCTCTGGGCCTCCTCTGCCTGGGAATCTCCTGGTCTGTAGGAAATAAATATCCATCTGGAAATATGGCATCCACTCACCCTCTGTGGTTTCACTGGGAGCTGCAACCCTGAGCTGTTCCTAAATGGCTATCTTGCTCCACCCCTCAATTCTTTTATTAATGCCTATCAGGTGGAAAGTATGAACCTTGGGTGACATTGTGAAGTGAATGACACTAAGCCAAGATGCTTTAAGACCTCCATCACACTTCATAAGGAATGCTGGAGAGTGCCTTGGCTGTGCGGCAGCACCAGTGCTGTGAAAGCACCTCCTGTTTAGCCAGTTAGGAAAGGAGATGTCCAAAATGGCTGAGACATTGCTTTCCTGGGGATGTTTAGAGAAAACTCTTCTTATTCAAGCTCTTGTGGTAAGACCTGACAGCTTCCAGGGAGCCCTGAGAGCATCCGGGGGCTTAACTGTTTTTGTGGGATGCTGTGTGTAAGTGGTCACGTTCCATGTCTACTCTTATGTTCTACTTCTGCACTTGGTTCCTTTGGTCTTAGAAAAGATAATCAGTAATAGTAATATAAATTTTATTGTTTTCTTTCTTTCTTGGTAAGTATGGAAAAGATGCTGATGCATTTTGCTCTTTACCTCACTTCCGGTGCCAGAAATTCCTAATTTCCTACCTGAATGACTCGTGATGTACTTGACTTTATCACTGCCATGCCCTATCTACACTGCCCCCAGTCACCGACCAACAAGTCCACGCCCTACCTACCCTGCTCCCAGATCTGCAACTCAAAAGTGAGAGTGTCCTGGCATTTGGGGCCACTTCTGGCCCCCAATTTTTAGGTAGCAGTGGACCCCTGGGCCCAAACTCTATTTTCTCCGTCTCTGTGTCTTGTGTCTTTTATTTCTACAATTTCTTGTCTCTGCACCAGCTGGGAGCGGCTCACAGAATCCTGTAGAAATGGACCATACAGCAATTATTTAAAAAACAGGAGACAACAGACGCTGGAGAGAATGTGGAGAAATAGAAACGATTTTACATTCTTGATGGTAGTGTAAATTAGTTCAACCATTGTGGAAGACAGTGTGGTGATTCCTCAAGGGTTTAGAAATTAAAATATCATTTGGCCCAGCAATCCCCTTTCTAGGTATATACCCAAAGATTATAAATTATTCTATTATAAAGACACATGTGTACATATGTTTACTGTGGCACTGTTTACAATAGCAAAGACTTGGAACCAATTTAAATACCTATGAATGATAGACTGGATACAGAAAATGTGGCTCATATGCACCAGGGAATACTATGCAACCATGAAAGAGATGAGTTCATTTCCTTTGCAGTGACATGGATGAAACTGAAAACCATCACTCTTAGTGATGGATGCAGCAAACCACCACCATAGCACGTGTATACCTATGTAACAAACCTGCATGATCTGCACATGTGCCACATAACTTAAAGTATAATATAAAAAAATTCAGTGTTTAATCCATCTTGAGTTGATTTTTCAATCTTCTGCATGTGGCTGGCCAGTTATTCCAGCACCAATTATTAAATAGGGAATCTTTTTTCCTTTGCTTGTTTTTCTCACTTTTGTTAATGATTAGATGGCCATAGGTGCAGAGTGGTATTTCTGAACTCCCTATACTGTTCCACTTGTCTGTGTGCCGTTTTGGTTACTGTAGCCCTGTAGTATAGTTTGAGTCATGTAACATGATGCCTCCAGCTATTCAGGCTTTTTTTTTCTGGTTTTATAAGAATTTCAAAATAGATTTTTCTAGCATTGTGTGAAATGTATTTGGTAATTTCATAGGCACAGCATTGTATCTGTAAATCCCTTTGTGCAGTGTAGCGGTTTTAGTAACATCGATTCTTCCTATCCATGAGCATGGGATGATTTCCATTTGTTTCTATCATCTCTGATTTCCCTGAGCAGTGTTTTCCAGTCCTCATGAAAGAGCTCTTTTACCTCCCTGGTCAGCTGTATTCCTAGATATTTTATTTTGTGTCAATTGTGAATGGGAGGACCTTTCTGATTTGGCTGCTGGTGTGGCTATTGCTGGAAGAGAAATGCTAGTGATTTTTGCACATTAATTTATGTAATCTACACTACGTGACTAAAACACATATTCTATTTGTAGTCATGTTTAATTTACTAGTGCCCAGAGGAAAGAAAGAATGTATTTCACAAGTAAAAGCACTAGTTATTAATCCCTGCATCTAGTCTTCTTTCAGAAAGAGGCCTAGAATAATTGAATAAGAAGCAAAAGTAACATGCACATAATTTTTTTTTGTATATTTTATACTATTTACCCATCAGGTTCCAATATTTATTTAAAAACTCTTGCCATTCTAAAGATCTATTCCCCATGCTCCACCCAGACTCTCACTGTTAAAACCTTAGATATATAAGTCATATAATTTTAGTCCCTGACTACTGAATAACATCTCTGAAACAACCTGGGGCCTGAAGAGCCTAGCCACAGTGAAGGGTAGAAGGCAGGTCTGGCTGGCTCTTCCACCTGCTGATTTTAGAGCACCAGTGCCTTGAGTGAACAGAGGGAGTAAGCAGGAAGCCATGCCAGCCGGTCTTGGGTGAGACCCAGCACTCTGCTGGATTCAGGTCTATTCCGGGGCAATCCTAGTTGTGTTGACCACAGGGATGTTTATGCCACTCCACATCACTTTTATTTGGTTCAGAACACACACACACACACAAATGCACACACAGAGAGATGACATTTGTTTGAGAGAAAGTAAGGAAAGAAATGGAAAAAGTCTCTGTCTGGTAATCCAGAAAATTCTCCTGGATCTTGTACAAGACCATCAGGGTAGTTTCTGAATGAGTCTGCAAAAACCACAGTGTTACCAGGCTTGAGGTTTCCCCTAAAGTAGAAAAAGCTTAGATTTCAAGACTCAAGTCTTTTCAAATATCTGTAAAGCCTTCCCAAGAACAATGGCTACAAATCCACCCAGATTGTGTGGACTATAATATTATTCAATGGAGAGACACCAAAAAATGCGCTGGAATCAAGAAATGAAAACAAACCAAACAAACGAAACAAATCAAATGAGCTAAAAAAGCAACCAAGAATCAATTCTGGCAAAAAAAACAGAAATATGTGATTTTTCACATAAAGACTTCACAATAGCTGGTTCCCACCTGCTCCGCGGCGCCAGAGCCTACAGCCGGTGTCTCTCCGGAGAGCCCACTGGCACCCACCGTGTGTTCGCCCATTCACACCCGTGGGCTTTCCAAGATGGTCCCTCCCTGGGTATTGCCGAGGTAGGAAAGGAGCCCCTGCTAGGCCTCTGGCCTCTCTGATTCTGCCTCCTCCCCCTACCTGGCAGAAAACTTTTCCAAGGGCTGAGTCTGGATTTTATGAACTTAGTGAAGATGGCTGAGGGGTAAATGTCGGAAGGTGTGGCATTGTTGTTTCTGTCCCAGTAGTGCTCATGTGTGCCCAGGGTGGCCATTCGGATCATGGTCCCTCTCTCCACCCCAGGTGTGCCGGGATGGGAGATGAACCAGTCATTGCTCTTACGCTCTTCCTCCTCTATCCACTGCTTGGATCAACCAGTGGACCTCAGAAAAACTGCAGGCAAGTCGGCAGAGTTAGATGATGGCAACAAAGCTGGGATGGCTTAGTGTGGTAAGGTTCCAAATGGGTCTGACTGCTTCCTTCTGCGAGAGTCACATTTGGCCCGCAGAGTGGATCTAGTAGACCAGATACCGGCCGTTGGCTTCTGGATCAACAGGTGAGTCAACCACTGTGGGAAGCGAGCAACATTAAGTTGACTTGGCCGTCGGCTTCTCTGTCTGGAAGACCAGGGACCAGGGCCTAAGGCCTCAGGCCTAAGGACGTGGGTCACAGGCCCACCAGATGTTGGCGGCCTTGGACTTAAATATCAACTTGAGATTTCTAAGGTAGACAAGTTAACTCCGGTCACCAGCACTACCACCTACATTCACTAAGTGTCGCTCTTTTACTACGTCGTTTCTTCCTCTCCAATTTTTTGAATAGTACTTTCAGTTGTTCTTTTATTTTTCTTTTTCTTGCCTTTTAGGTTTTGGGGTACATGTGCAGGACATGCAAGATAGTTGCATAGGTACACACACTTTAGTGTGATTTTCTGTCTTCCTCCCCTTCACCCACATCTGGCATTTCTCCCCAGGCTATCCCTCCCCAGCTCCCCCACCTGCTGTCCCTCCCCTATTCTCCCCAATAGGCCCCCATGTGTAGTGCTCCCCTCCCTGTGTCCACGTGTTCTCACTGTTCATCACCCACCTATGAGTGAGAACATGCGGTATTTTCTTTTCTTTTCTTGTGTCACTTTGCTGAGAATAATGTTCTCCTAATTCATCCATGTCCCTACAAAGGACACGAACTCATCATTTTTGATTGCTGCATAATATTCCATGATGTATATGTGCCACATTTTCCCAGTCCAGTCTATCATCAATGGGCATATGGGTTGGTTCCAGGTCTTTGCTACTGTAAACAGTGCTGCAAAGAACATTCATGTGCATGTGTCCTTATAGTAGAACGATTTATAGTCCTTTGGATATATACCCAGTAATGGGGTTGCTGGGTCAAATGGAATTTCTATTTTTAGGTCCTTGAGGAATCGCCACACTGTCTTCCACAATGGTTGAACTAATTTACACTCCCACCAGCAGTGTATAAGTGTTCCTATTTCTCCACATCCTCTCCAGCATCTATGGTCTCCAGATTTTTTAATGATCACCATTCTAACTGGCGAGAGATGGTATCTCAATGTAGTTTTGATTTGCATTTCTCTAATGGCCAGTGATGACGAGCATTTTTTTATATGTTTGGTGGCCTCATGTATGTCTTCTTTTATAAAGTGTCTGTTCATATCCTTTGCCCATTTTTGGATGGGCTTTTTTTTTTTTCTTGGAAATCTGTTTGAGTTCTTTGTAAATTCTGGATATCAGCCCTTTGTCAGATGGGTAAACTGCAAAGATTTTTTTCCATTCTATTGGTTGCCAATTCACCCTAATGACTGTTTCTTTTGGTGTGCAGAAGCTGTGGGGTTTGATTAAGTTCCATTTGTCTATTTTGGCTTTTGTTGCCAATGCTTTTGGTGTTTTGGTCATGAAGTCCTTGCTTACTCCTATGTCCTGAATGGTTCTGCCTAGATTTTCTTCTAGGGTTTTTATAGTACCAGGTCTTATGTTTAAGTCTTTAATCCATCTGGAGTTAATTTTAGTGTAAGGTGTCAGAAAAGGGTCCAGTTTCCGCTTTTTCCACATGGCTAGCCAGTTTTTCCAACACCATTTATTAAACAGGAAGTCTTTTCACCATTGCTTGTTTTTGTCTAGTTTATCAAAGACTGTATGGTAGTAGGTACATTGTGTTACCTCCAGTGCCTCTGTTCTGTTCCATTGGTCTATATCTCTGTTTTGGTGCCAGTACCATGCTGATTTTATTACTGTAGCCTTGTAGTATAGTTTAAAGTCTGGTAGTGTGATGACTCCTGCTGTGTTCTTTTTGCTTATAATTGACTTGGCTATGTGGGCTCTCTTTTGGTTCCATATGAAGTTTAAGATGGATTTTTTCAGTTCTGTGAAGAAGGTCATTGGTAGCTTGATGGGGATAGCATTGAGTTTGTAAATTACTTTAGGCACTATGGCCATTTTTAAAATATCGATCTTCCTAACCATGAACATGGAATGTTTCTCCATCTGTTTGTGTCCTCTCTTATTTCATTGAGCAGTGGTTTGTAGTTCTTTTTGAAGAGGTCCTTTACATTCCTTCTTTGTTCTATTCCTAGGTATTTTATTCTCTTTGTAGCAATTGTGAATGGCAGTTCATTCTTGATTTGGCTCTCTTTAAGTCTGTTATTGGTGTATAGGAATGCTTGTGATTTTTGTACATTGATTTTGTATCCTGAGACTTTAATGAAGTTGCTTATCAGTTTCAGGAGCTTTTGGGCTGAGACGATGGAGTCTTCAAGATATATAATCATATCGTCTGCAAATAGAAACAATTTGGCTTCCTTCTCTCCTATTTGAATACCCTTTATTTCTTTTTCTTGCCTGATTGCTCTGGCTAGGACTTCCAGTACTATATTGAATATGAGTGGTGAGAGAGGGCGTCCTTGTCTAGTGCCAGATTTTAAAGGAAATGCTTCTAGGTTTTGCCCATTCAGTATGATATTGGCTGTTGGTTTGTCATAAATAGCTTTTATTATTTTGAGATACGTTCCATCAATACCAAGTTTATTGAGAGTTTTTAGCATAAAGCACTGTTGAATTTTGTCAAAACCCTTCTCTGCATCAGTTGAAATAATCATCTGGCTTTTGTTTTTGCTTCTGTTTATGTGATGAATTATGTTTATAGACTTGCATATGTTGAACCAGCATTGCATCCCCGGGATGAACCCTACTTGATCATGGTGGATAAGCTTTTTGATGTGCTGTTGCAATAGGCTTGCCAGTATTTTATTGAAAAGTTTTGCATCTATGTTCATCATGGATATTGGCCTGAAGTTTTCTTTTCTTGTTGAGTCTCTGCCGGGTTTTGGTATCAGGATGTTTTCTTTTAATTTTCTTACTTTTGTTTCTACACACTGAAGTCGCTGTTGTTTTACTTTTTTTTCTCAATACAAGTGTAAGAATGCATCCCTGGCTCACTGCAGCCTCAGCCTTCCTGGGCTCTTACAGGTGATCTTCCCATCTCAGCCTCCCAAGTAGCCGAGACTATAGGAATTGCTTGACTTTGAGATTTCAAAACTGAAGTGAGCCGTGATTGTTCCTTTGCCCTCCAGCCTGGGTGACAGATAAAGGCCCTGTTTTAGAAAGTGAGGGAGACAGGCTAACAAAGAAACTTTGTTAAAATTAACTACAATTAATTTTGACCTTAATTAAATTTTACATTAAAAATGTAAAACTCCTGCTAGTTTGTGTATTATTAGTGCTGTTGTTTGCTATTAGTTTTGTAAGGGCTTTTGTTGTTTAGTTATTTACCTTGAAATGGAGTCTTGCACTATCACCCAGACTGCAGTGCAGTGGTGCAACATTTCCTCACTGCTAGTGCCCAGCTAACTTTCTAATTATTTATTTATTATTTTAGTAGATATGGTGTCTTGCTGGTCTCAAGCAGTTCTCCCACCCCAGACTCCCAAAATGTTGAGAATATAGATGTTAGCCACCATGCCCTGCCCTCTTTCTTCCTTTTTTCTTTTTCTTTTCTTCCTTCTCCTGCTCTTTTTCTCTTTCTCTTTTTCCTCTTTCTTTCTTGCTTTTTTCTCCCTCCCTCCCTCCCCTCCTTCCTTCCTCCCTCCCTTCTTTTCATTTTCTTTCTTTCTTTACATACTTCCTTTCTTTTCTTTCTTTCTTTTTTTGTCCCTTGTCTTCCAGGCGGAGATGCCTGTGTCTAAATCAACCTGATGCTGCTCACTTCCCCCGTGTGGTCGACTCAATGGCTGATCCAGAAGCCAGCGTCAGGTATCTGGTCTACCAGTTTCGCCCCACCAACCAAATGTAGCACTCTCAGATGGAAGCCATCAGACCCAACTGGAACTTTATCATACCAAATTGTCCCACCTTTGCGGCCATCATCTAACTCTGCCGACTCATCCTTGGTTTTTCGGTAGTCTGCTAGTTGACCCAGGCAGTGGAGAGTGGAGGAAAAGTGCAAGAGTAACAACTGGCTCCTCTCCCATCACTAAGCACTTGGAGAGAAGAGAGGAGCTGTGACCCAAATTATCACCCTGAGCATGCATGAACACTACTTGGACAGGAACTGCAGAAGCACACCGTTAGACACCAGTTACTCTGCAGTCTCAAACTCCCGGGTTCAAGTTCAGGACCAACCTGGGAAACATGTTGAAATATTGTCTTTACTAAAAATCTGTCACTGACACCTCCGGGATCATTGGATATTGTGGGTATAATTTGGGAGCCCGAGGTAAGCAAATCAATAGAGTTCAAAAGCTTGAGCCCAGCCTGGGTAGCAGGCTGCAGTGCATTGGCCTGACCACAACTTACCACAGCCTCCAACTCTTGAGCCAAGCAATCCTCCCACCTCAATCTCTGAGGGAACAGGGACTACAGGTGCATGCCATCAAAGCTAGCTAACTTTTTAATTGATTGATTTTTTTAGTAGAAACAGACTTTCTCTGTGTTGCAATCTAAGCACTTTGAAAGGCCGAGGTGAGCGAGTATCCTGAGGTCACGAGGTCGAGGTCAGCCTGTGCATTTTAATGATAACCCACTTCACATATTAAGAGAGAAAGAAAAAAGGAAAGGTAATCAGATTGATGAGTGTGTGCAATGGAAACAGAACGAGGTGCCCGGAGACTCCACGCCCAGAAACGCCTTTCTTTATATCATACAGTTTCCTTCTGGTCACCAAGGCTGGATTGCAACAGTGCAATCTTTGCTTATTGCAACACCTGCCTTTGAAGTTCCAGCGATTGTCCTCCCAATGCCGTTCAAATAGCTGCGGTTAAAGTTGTCCACACCACCAGGTCCAGGTAACTTTCTAATTTTATTTCTCTGGACCTCCAATTTATCTTTATTTGACTTCCACAAAGCGGTCACAACCAAGAAATACAATACGAAAAGCAGCACACCTGTGCATGTCATTTTTAAACTACGACCATGCTGGCCTTCTGTGTAGTGTCCCAATTCTAGTGTAGGTGCTGCTGAAGCGAGCACATTCGAGCCCAGCTCAGCATTTTTGATGCTTTTCTGTTTTTCTGTTTTTCATAGGTAGCAGACTACGCTGTGTCCTCGGAGGCCAGTCTCGAACCTGTGACTTCAGCATCCGCCTGCCTCGGCATTCTTTGTGCTGGGCCAACAGGCTTGAGCCGCGGAGCCCAACCCAAAGTGTGATTTCGTTTTATTTTATTTATTTATTTATTTATTTTCGAGGTGGAGTTTCCCTGCTGTTACCCAGGCTGGAGGGCAAAGGTGCGATCTCGGCTCAGCACAACTTCCGCCTCCTAGGTTCAGGCAATTCTCCTGCTTCAGCCTCCCAAGTAGCTGGGATTACCGGTACGCGCCACCATGCCCAGCTAATTTTTTATATTTTTACTAGGGACGGGGTTTCACCATTTTGACGAGGATGGTCTCAATCCACTGACATCGTGATCCACCCGCCTCAGCCTCCCATAGTGCTGGGATAACAGGCTTCAGCCATCGCGCCCGGAGTGTTTTCGTTTTCAAGACGGGGTTTCACCATGTTGGTCGGCCGGGTCTCGAACTGCCAACTTATCGTGATTTACCCACCTTGACCTTTGAGGCATCTGAATGACAGGCTGCTTTGAGCCACTGTGCCGGTGTGTTATAATGTATAGTTAAAAGAAAAATTAGAGAGACTGTGCCAGGTTCTGCAATTCACGCCAGCAATCTAAGTAGTTTGGGAGGCCGATGTAGGCGGGTTTCCTAAGGTCTTGAGTTCGAGATCAGCCTGACCATTCCAATGCAAACCCAGTTTACATAATGAAAGAGAGAGAGAAAAAAAAGAGTAATCAGACTGATGACTGTGTGCAATTGCAACAAAAGAAAATGCCCGGAGACTCCACCCCCAGAACAGCCTTTCTTTATTACCTGCAGTATACCTGTTGTCACCAAGGGTGCAGTGCAACAGTGCGATCTTTGCTTATTGCATCACCTGCCTTTTAAGTTCAAGTGATTGTCATCCCAATGCCATTCAAGTAGCTGGTGTTGCAGTTGTCCACACCACCAGGTCCAAGTAAATTTCTAATTTTATTTCTCTGTACCTCCAATTTATCTTTATTTGACTTCCACGAAGAAGTCAGAACCAAAAAATAAAATACGAAAAGCTGCACACCTCTGCGTGTCATTTTTACACTAGGATCACGCCGGCCTTCCCTGTAGTGTCCCAATTCTTTTGTAGGTGCTGCTGAAGAGAGCACATGCCAAGCCCAGCTCACTATTTTTAGACTTTTCTGTTTCTTGTTTTTTATATGGAGCAGGCTACGCTGTTTCCTTCGAGGCCAGTCTCGAACCTGTGACTCCAGCATCCGCTTGCCTCGGCATTCTTTGTGCTGGATTAACAGGCTTGAGCCGAGGAGCCCAACTCAAATTGTGTTTTTGTTTTACAAACAGTGCTTTGTTTTAATCACAATGTTGGTCGGGTTGGTTTGGAAATCCGAAATCCGCAATTTCTCATGATCCCTCCGCCTGGATTTTTGAGGCCAATGAATGACAGGCTGCCGTGAGCCACCGTTTCTGAATGTTATAATATGTTGTCAAAAAGTAATTCAGAGAGACTCTGCCAGGCGCTGCCAACCACACGGGCAATCTAAGCAGTTTGAATGGCCGAGGTGAGCAAGTATCCTGAGGTCACGAGGTCGAGGTCAGCCTGTGCATTTTGGTGATAACCCACTTCACATATTAAGAGAGAAAGAAAAAAGAAAAGGTAATCAGACTGATGAGTGTGTGCAATGGAAACAGAACGAGGTGCTCGGAGATTCCACGCCAAGAAACGCCTTTCTTTATTTCATACAGTTTCCCTCTGGTCACCAAGGCTGGATTGCAACAGTGCGGTCTTTGCTTATTGTAACACCTGCCTTTGAAGTTCCAGCGATTGTCCTCCCAATGCCGTTCAAATAGCTGCGTTTGAAGTTGTCCACACCACCAGGTCCAGGTAACTTTCTAATTTTATTTCTCTGTACATCCAATTTATCTTTATTTGACTTCCACAAAGCAGTCAAAACCAAGAAATACAATACGAAAAGCAGCACACCTGTGCGTGTCATTTTTAAGCTACGACCACGCTGGCCTTCTGTGTAGCGTCCCAATTCTAGTGTAGGTGCTGCTGAAGCGAGCACATGCCGAGTCCACCTAAGCTTTTTTGATGCTTTTCGGTTTTTCTCTTTTTCATAAGTAGCAGACTATGCTGTGTCCTCGGAGGCCAGTCTGGAACCTGTGAATTAAGCATCCACCTGCCTCGGCATTCTTTGTGCTGGGCCAACAGGCTTGAGCCGCGGAGCCCAACCCAAATTGTGTTTTCGTTTTATTTTATTCATTTATTTGTTTGTTTGTTTATTTATTTATTTTTTGAGGCAGAGTTTCCCTGCTGTTACCCAGGCTGGAGGGCAAAGGTGCGATCTCGGCTCAGCACAACCTCCGCATTTTGGGTTCAGGCAATTCTCCTGCTTCAGCCTCCCGAGTAGGTTGGATTACAGGAACGCACCACCATGCCCAGCTAGTTTTTTGTATTTGTACTAAAGACGGGGCTTCACCATTTTGACCAGGTTGGTCTCGATCCATTGACATGGTGATCCACCCGCCTCAGCCTCTCATAGTGCTGGGATTACATGCTTGAGCCATCGCGCCCGGCGTGTTTTACTTTTCAAGACGGGGTTCCACCATGTTGGTCAGCTGGGTGTGGAAAAGACAACATCTCATGATTTACCCACCTTGACCTTTGAGGCGTCTGAATGACATGCTGCTTTGAGCCACTTTGTCGGTGTGTTATGATGTATTGTTAAAAGAAAAATTAGAGAGACTGTGCCAGGTTCTGCAATGCACACCAGCAATCTAAGTAGTTCGGGGGGCCGACGTGGGCGGGTTTCTTGAGGTCAAGAGTTTGAGGTCAGCCTGACCATTCCAATGCAAACCCAGTTTACATAATAAAAGAGAGAGAGAGAGAGAGAGAGAGAGAGAGAGAGAGAGAGAGAAAGGGTAATCAGACTGATGACTGTGTGCAATTGCAACAAAAGAAAATCCCCGGAGACTCCACCCCCACAAAAGCCTTCCTTTATTACGTGCAGTATACCTCTGGTCGCCAAGGGTGGAGTGCAACAGTGCGAACTTGGCTTATTGTAACACCTGCCTTTTACGTTCAAGTGATTGTCATCCCAATGCCATTCAAGTACCTGGTGTTGCAGTTGTCCACACCACCAGGTCAAGGTAACTTACTAATTTTATTTCTCTGGACCTCCAATTTATCTTTATGTGACTTCCACAAAGCAGTCAGAACCAAGAAATAAAATACAAAAAGCTGCACACCTCTGCGTGTTGTTTTTACGCTAGGATCACACCGGCCTTCTGTGTAGCGTCCCAATTCTTTTGTACGTACTGCTGAAGAGAGCACATGCCAAACCCAGCTCACCATTTTTAGACTTTTCTGTTTTTTGTTTTTTATATGGAGGGGGCTACACTGTTTCCTTCGAGGCCAGTGTTGAACCTGTGACTTCAGCATCAGCTTGCCTCGGCATTCTTTGTGCTGGATCAACAGGTTTGAGCCGAGGAGCCCAACCCAACTTGTGTTTTTGTTTTACACACAATGCTTTGTTTTAATCACAATGTTGGTCGGGTTGGTTTCGAAATTCAAAATCCGCAATTTCTCGTGATCCCCGCGCCCGGATTTTGAGGCCAATGAATAACAGGCTGCCGTGAGCCACCGTTTCTGAATGTTATACTATGTTGTCAAAAAGTAATTCAGAGAGACTCTGCCGGGCCCTGCCAGCCACACATGCAATCTAAGCACTTTGAAAGGCGGAGGTGAGCAAGTATCCTGAGGTCACGAGGTCAAGGTCAGCCTGTGGATTTTGGTGATAACCACTTCACATATTAAGAGAGAAAGAAAAAAGGAAAGGTAATTAGACTGATGAGTGTGTGCAATGGAAACAGAACGAGGTGCTCAGAGACTCCATGCCTAGAAACGCCTTTCTTTATTTCTTACAGTTTCCCTCTGGTCACCAAGGCTGAATTGCAACAGTGCGATCTTTGCTTATTGTAACACCTGCCATTGAAGTTCCAGCGATTGTCCTCCCAATGCCGTTCAAATAGCTGCGGTTGAAGTTGTCCACACCACCAGGTTCAGGTAACTTTCTAATTTTATTTCTCTGTACCTCTAATTTATCTTTATTTGACTTCCACAAAGCGGTCACAACCAAGAAATACAATACGAAAAGCAGCACACCTGTGCGTGTCATTTTTAAGCTACGACCACGCTGGCCTTCTGTGTAGCGTCCCAATTCTAGTGTAGGTGCTGCTGAAGCGAGCACATGCCGAGCCCAGCTCAGCTTTATTTATGCTTTTCTGTTTTTCTGTTTTTCATTGGGAGCACACTACACTGTGTCCTTCGAGGCCAGTCTTGAACCTGTGAGTTCAGGGTCCGCCTGCCTCGGCATTCCTTGTGCTGGGCCAACAGGCTTCAGCTGTGAAGCCCATCCCATATTGTGTTTTTGTTTTAAAGACAGGATATCACAAGGTTGGTCGGGCCTCTCTCGAAAGCCCAACTTCTCGTGATCCGCCCGCCTTGATTTTTGAGGCAAAACAATGACAGGCTGCCGTGAGCCACCCTTTCTGAATGTTATAATATTTTGTCGAAAAGTCAATCAGAGGGACTGTGTCGGGCGCTGCCATTCACACATGAAATCTAAGCACTTTGAAAGGCCGAGTTGAGCGAGTATCCTGAGGTCACGAGGTCCAGGTCAGCCTCGCATTTTGGTGATAACACATTTCACATATTAAGAGAGAGAAAAAAAGGAAAGGTAATCAATCAGACTGATGAGTGTGTGCAATGGAAACAAAACGAGGTGCCCAGAGACTCCACGCCCAGAAACGCCTTTCTTTATCAGGTAGAGTTTCCTTCTGGTCACAAAGGCTGGAGTGCAACAGTGCGATCTTTGCTTATTGCAGCAACAGTCTTTTAAGTTTAAGTGATTTTAATGCCAATGCCGTTGAAGAAGCTGGGGTAGCAGGTGTCCACACAACCAGGTCCAGGTAACTTTCTGTTTTTATTTTTCTGTACCTCCAATTTATCCTTATTTGATTTCCACAAAGAAGTCACAACCAAAAAATAAAATATGAAAAGCTGCACACCTCTGCCTCTAATTTTTACGCTTGGATCATGCCGGCCTTCTGTGTAGCGTCCCAATTCTTGTGTAGGTGCGGCTGAAGAGAGCACATGCCAAGCCCAGCTCACCGTTTTTAGACTTTTCTGTTTTTGCTTTTATTATGGAATGGGCTATGCTGTTTCCTTCGAGGTCAGTCTCGAACCTGTGACTTCAGGATCCGCTTGCCTCGGCATTCTTTGTGCCGGATCAACAGGCTTGAGCCGCGAAGCCCTACCCATAATGTGTTTTGGATTTGCACACAATGTTTTGTTTTAATCACAAAGTTTGTCGGGCGGGTTTCAAAAGCCCAATTTCTCGTGATCCGCCCGCCTTGATTTTTGAGGCCAATGAATTACAGGCTGCTGTGAGCCACGGTTTCTGAATGTTATAGTATTTTGTCAACAAGTAAATCAGAGAGACTCTGCCGGGTGCTGCAAGCCACACAAGCACTCTAAGCACTTTGAAATTCCGAGGTGGGTGGGTATCCTGAGGTCAAGAATTCGAGGTCAGCCTCTTCATTTTGTTGAAATCCCACCTAACATAATAAAAGAGAAAGAGAAAAAAAGAAAGGTAATCAGACTGATGAGTGTGTGCAGTGGAAACAGAACGAGGTTCCCGGAGACTCCACGCCCAGAAACGCCTTTTTTATTAGGTACAGTTTCCCTCTTGTCACAACGGCTGGAGGGCAGCAGTGCGATCTTTGATTATTGCAACACCAGCCTTTTAAGTTCAAGTGACTTTTATGCCAGTGCCATTTAAGAACCTGGGATAGCAGTTGTCCACACCACCAGGTCCAGGTAATTTTCTGTTCTTATTTTTCTGTACCTCCAATTCATCTTTATTTGATTTCCACAAATCAGTCACAACCAAGAAATAAAATACGAAAAGCTGCATACCTCTGCCTGTAAGTTTTATGCTTGGATCACGCCAGCCTTCTGTGTAGCGTCCCAAATGTTGTGTAGGTGCTGCTGAAGAGAGGACATGCCAAGCCCAGCTCACCGTTTTTAGACTTTTCTGTTTTGTGCCTTTTATATGGAGCGGGCTCTGCTGTTTCCTTCGAGGCCAGTCTCGAACCTGTGACTTCAGCATCCGCTTGCCTCGGCATTCTTTCTGCTGGATTAACAGGCTTCAGCCACGGAGCCCAACCCAAATTGTGTTTTTGTTTTAATTAATTAATTAATTTATTAATTTATTTATTTATTTGTTTATTTATTTATTTTATGAGGCGGAGTATCGCTGCTGTTACCCAGGCTAAAGGGCAGAGGAACGATCTCGGCGCACCACAACCTCGGCCTCCTGGGTTCAGGCAATTCTCCCTCTTCAGTCTCCCGAGTAGCTGAGATTACAGGCACGCGCCACAAAGCCCAGCTAATGTTTTCTCTATTTACGAGAGACGGGGTTTCACCATTTTGACCAGTATGGTTTAGGGTTAGGGTAAGGGTTAGGGTAAGGGTTAGGGTAAGGGTTAGGGTTAGGGTTAGGGTTAGGATTAGGGTTAGGGTTAGGGTTAGGGGTTAGGGTTAGGGTTAGGGTAAGGGTTAGGGTTAGGGTTAGGGTTAGGGTTAGGGTTAGGGTTAGGGTTAGGGGTTAGGGTTAGGGTTAGGGTTAGGGTTAGGGTTAGGGTTAGGGTTCGGGTTCGGGTTAGGGTTAGGGTTAGGGTTAGGGTTAGGGTTAGGGTTCGGGTTCGGGTTCGGGTTAGGGTTAGGGTTAGGGTTAGGGTTCGGGTTAGGGTTAGGGTTAGGGTTAGGGTTAGGGTTAGGGTTCGGGTTCGGGTTCGGGTTAGGGTTAGGGTTAGGGTTAGGGTTCGGGTTAGGGTTAGGGTTAGGGTTAGGGTTAGGGTTAGGGTTAGGGTTAGGGTTAGGGTTAGGGTTAGGGTTAGGGTTAGGGTTAGGGTTCGGGTTCGGGTTCGGGTTAGGGTTAGGGTCTACTGCCAGATTTCAAAGGGAATGCTTCCATTCCTTTTTCATTCTGTATGATATTGGCTGTTGGTTTGTCATAAATAGCTTTTATTGTTTTGAGATACGTTCTGTTGATACCTAGTTTATTGAGGGTTTTTAGCGTAAAGGGCTGTAGAATTTTGTCAAAGGCCTTCTCTGCATTTAATTGAGATAATCATGTGGTTTTTGTCTTTGGTTCTGTTTATGTGATGAATTACATTTGTCGACTTGCTTATGTTGAACCAGCCTTGCATCCCCAGGATAAATCCTACTTGATCATGGTGGATAAGCTTTTTGATGTGCTGTTGCAATCTGCTTGCCAGTATTTTATTAAAGATTTTTGCATCTATGTTCATCATAAATATTAACCTGAAGTTTTCTTTTCTTGTTAAGTCTCTTCCGCGTTTTGGTATCAGGATGATGTTGGTTTCATAAAATGATTTGAGAAGAATTTCCTCTTTTTCGATCATTTGGAAGAGTTTCAAAAAGAATGGTAATCATTCCTTTTTGTGTGTCTGGTAGAATTCGGCTGTGAACCCATCTGGAGCTGGGCTTTTCCTGTGTGGTAGGCTCTTAATTGCTTCCTCAACTTTAGATCTTGTTATTGGTCTATTCAGGGTTTTGACTTCTTCCTGGTTTAAACTTTGGATGAGGCAAGTGTCCAGAAATTTATCCATTTCTTTCAGGTTTACCAGTTTATGTGCATGGAGTTTTTTGTAATATTCTCCGATGATGGTTTGAATTTATGTGGAATCTGTGGTGACTTCCCCTTTATCGTTTTTTATTGCATCTATTTGGTTATTCTCTCTTGTCTTTTGTATTAATCTGGCTAGTGGTCTGTCTATTTTGTTGATCTTTTTGAAAAACCAGCTTCTGGATTTATTGATTTTTTGAACGGTTTTTGTGTCTCTATCTTCTTCAGTTCTGCTCTGATCTTAGTTATTTCTTGTCTTCTGCTAGGTTTTGAGTTTTTCTTATCTTGCTCCTCTAGATCTTTCAATTTTGACAATAAGGTGTCAATTTTGGATCTCTCCTTTTTTCTTATGTGGGCACTTATTGCTGTATATTTTCCTCCAGGGACTGCTTTAAATATGTCCCAGAGATTCTGGTATGTTGTGCCTTTATTCTCGTTGGTTTCAAAGAACTTCTTTATTTCTGTCTTTATTTCATTGTTTATCCAATCAATATTCAAGAGCCAGTTGTTCAGTTTCCATGAAGCTGTGTGGTTCAGAGTTAGTTTCTGAATTCTGAGTTCTAACCTGATTGCACTTTGTTCTGAGAGACTGTTTGTTATGATTTCCCTTCTTTTGTATTTGCTGAGAAGTGATTTACTTCCAATTATGTGGTCAATTTTAGAGTAGGTGTGATGTGCTGAGAAGAATGTGTATTCTGTAGATTTGGGGTGGAGAGTTCTGTAAATGTCTATCAGGTTTGCTTGTTCCAGGTCTGACTTCAAGTCCTGCATATCCTTGTTAATTTTCTGTCCGGTTGATCTGTCTAATATTGACAGTGGAGTGTTAAAGTCTCCCAATATTATTGTGTGAGAGTCTAAGTCTCTTTGTAAGTCATTAAGAACTTGCCTTATGTATCTGGGTGCTTCTGTATTAGGTACGTATATATTTAAGATTATTAGCTTTTCTTGTTGCATCGATCTTTTTACCATATGTAATGTCCTTGTATGTCTCTTTTGATCTTTGTTGCTTTAAATTCTATTTTATTAGAGATGAGAATTGCAACTCCTCCTTTTTTTTGCTCTCCATTTGCTTGGTGAATCTTCCTCCATCCCTTCATTTTGAGCCTTTGTATATCCTTGCATGTGATATGGGTTTCTTGGATACAGCACACCAATGGGTTTGGGCTTTTTATCTAATTTGACAGTGTGTGTCTTTTGATTGGTGCATTTAGCCCATTTACATTTAGGGTTAATATTGTTATGTGTGAATTTGATATGGCCATTTTGATGCTAGCTGTCTGTTTTGCCCATTAGTTGATGCAGATTCTTCATTTTTTTGATGCTCTTTACCATTTGGTATGTTTTTGGAGTGGCTGGTACTGGTTGTTTCTTTCTATGTATAGTGCTGCTTTCCGGAGCTGTCGTAAAGTGGGCCTGGTGGTGACAAAATCTCTGAATACTTTCTTGTTGGCAAAGGATTTTATTTTTTCTTCACTTATGAAGCTTAGTATGGCTGGATATAAAATTATGAGTTGAAAGTTCTTTTCGTTAAGGTTGTTGAGTATCAGCCCTCACTCTCTTCTGTCTTGTAGCGTTTCTGCTGAGAGATCTTCTGTGAGTTTGATGGGCTTTCCTTTGTGGGTAACCTGACCTTTCTCTCTGGCTTCCCCTAGCATTTTCTCCTTCATTTCAACCCTGGTGAATCTGACAATTATGTGTCTTGAGGTTGCTCTTCTTCAGGAATATCTTTGTGGTGTTCTCTGTATTTCCTGGACTTGAATATTGGCCTGCCTTGCTATGTTGGAGAAGTTTTTCTGGATAATATCCTGAAGAGTATTTTCCAACTTTGATTCATTCTTATTGTCACATTCAGGTACACCTATCAAATGTAGATTAAGTTTTTTCACGTAGTCCCATATTTCTTGGAGACTTTATTCATTCCTTTTTGCACTTTTCTTTTATGCTTGCCATCTCATTTTATTTCACTGCATTGATCTTTGACCTCTGATATCTTTTTTTCTGCTTGGTCATTCGGCTGTTGAAACTTGTGCATGCTTCACAAAGTTCTTATGTTGTGTTTTTTAGCTCCACCAATTTACTTATATTCCTCTCTAAGTTGTCCATTCTTGTTATTATTTCATCATATCTTTTTTCAAGGTTCTTAATTTCTTTGCATTGAGTTAGAACATGTTTTTTTAGCTCACAGAAGTTTCTCATTACCCACCTTATGAAGTCTGATTCTGCCATTTTGTTACACTCATTCTCCATCCAGCTTTGTTCCCTTGATGATGATGAGTTGTGATCCCTTGTAGGAGGAGAGGTGTTCTGGTTTCTGGTGTTTTCCTCTTTTTTCTCATGCTTTCTTTCCATCTTTGTGAATTTATCCACCTGTCATTTTTTTAGTTGCTGATTTTCAGATTGGGTCTCTGAGTAAACGTCCAGATTGTTGATGATGAAGTTATTTCTGTTTGTTAGTTTTTCTTCTAACAGTCTGGCTCTTCTATTGTAGGATTACTCAGGTCCACTCTAGGTCCTGATTGCCTGGGGATCACCTGCAGCAGCTGAAGAACAGTAAGGGCTGCTACTAGTTTCTTCTTCTGCTATCTTTCCCCAAAATGATGCCCACCAAATGTCAGTCTGATCAGTCCTTTGCAAGGTGACTCTTTGAATATACAGGGGTCAGAAAGCTGCTTGAGGAGACAGTCTGTTATTTATAGGAGCTCAAGTGCTGAGTTGTGAGCTACATTGTTCATTCAGAGCTACTAGGCAGGTATGTTTAAGTCTGCTGCAGCAGAACTCATAAACCCTTGTTTTTTTCCCAGGTGCTCTGTCACAGGGATTTAGGACTTTATGAGTTTTCATTGTGCTGCTCTTTTTTTTTTTCCAGTGTTGCCCTGCCCAGCAAGGAGGCAGCCTAGTCACTCTCTGCCTGAAGAGGCTTGGCTGAGCTGCTGTGAGCTCTGCCCTGCTGCCCTGTGAACTTGCTTGCAGTCCTATTTATATGGGTGTGGTTAGAGCTGCCTCAGCAATGGCAGCCTGCCTCTGTAATGGTGGACACTCTCTGTTATGGTGGGTTGCCTCGGCAACAGCAGGCTTCCTCAGCAATGGTGGACTACCTCCATAGGGGTGGAGTGCCTCTGTATTGGTGGACACTCCTCTCCCACTGAGCTTCACTGTCCTGGGTTCAGTTGTGATTGCCGTGAAGCTCTCAACCCTGACCATTTCCAATTGCTGTTTTTTTTGTTGTTGTTGTTTTTGTGGGGGTGGGACCCACCAAGCCTGATCACCTTGCTCCCTGTCTCACAGCTTTTTTTTTTTTAAGTTGAATGGTTGACTCTTTTACAAGTGTTCCAGTCTAATCCTGAAAAAGGCATTGGGATCTGTGTGATTTTCTGTACAGTGACCCACTGCACCAGCTGAAACAATGGTGCTGAGGTTTGTGGTGCTTTTCTGCCTGGGAATCCCTGGCTTGGGTTCCTGTTTGAGTTTCCTGTATAATCAGATGAATGGGCGAATCTGCCTTTCCAGAGCTCAAATTGCCAGCTTAAAAGGGCAACCAGACCAGTGTGTTTTCTTCAGAGAACCACGTTCCTGGGCACTGGCAGAACGGCTGTGCCAGCCAAAACAGCCACACTGGCCACCTCTGGGCCTCCTCTGCCTGGGAATCTCCTGGTCTGTAGGAAATAAATATCCATCTGGAAATATGGCATCCACTCACCCTCTGTGGTTTCACTGGGAGCTGCAACCCTGAGCTGTTCCTAAATGGCTATCTTGCTCCACCCCTCAATTCTTTTATTAATGCCTATCAGGTGGAAAGTATGAACCTTGGGTGACATTGTGAAGTGAATGACACTAAGCCAAGATGCTTTAAGACCTCCATCACACTTCATAAGGAATGCTGGAGAGTGCCTTGGCTGTGCGGCAGCACCAGTGCTGTGAAAGCACCTCCTGTTTAGCCAGTTAGGAAAGGAGATGTCCAAAATGGCTGAGACATTGCTTTCCTGGGGATGTTTAGAGAAAACTCTTCTTATTCAAGCTCTTGTGGTAAGACCTGACAGCTTCCAGGGAGCCCTGAGAGCATCCGGGGGCTTAACTGTTTTTGTGGGATGCTGTGTGTAAGTGGTCACGTTCCATGTCTACTCTTATGTTCTACTTCTGCACTTGGTTCCTTTGGTCTTAGAAAAGATAATCAGTAATAGTAATATAAATTTTATTGTTTTCTTTCTTTCTTGGTAAGTATGGAAAAGATGCTGATGCATTTTGCTCTTTACCTCACTTCCGGTGCCAGAAATTCCTAATTTCCTACCTGAATGACTCGTGATGTACTTGACTTTATCACTGCCATGCCCTATCTACACTGCCCCCAGTCACCGACCAACAAGTCCACGCCCTACCTACCCTGCTCCCAGATCTGCAACTCAAAAGTGAGAGTGTCCTGGCATTTGGGGCCACTTCTGGCCCCCAATTTTTAGGTAGCAGTGGACCCCTGGGCCCAAACTCTATTTTCTCCGTCTCTGTGTCTTGTGTCTTTTATTTCTACAATTTCTTGTCTCTGCACCAGCTGGGAGCGGCTCACAGAATCCTGTAGAAATGGACCATACAGCAATTATTTAAAAAACAGGAGACAACAGACGCTGGAGAGAATGTGGAGAAATAGAAACGATTTTACATTCTTGATGGTAG
Organism: Saguinus oedipus; assembly: GCA_031835075.1. Lineage (NCBI taxonomy): Eukaryota > Metazoa > Chordata > Mammalia > Primates > Cebidae > Saguinus > Saguinus oedipus. The sequence continues at coordinate 21,259,491 of CM063181.1, forward strand.
TGTAAATTAGTTCAACCATTGTGGAAGACAGTGTGGTGATTCCTCAAGGGTTTAGAAATTAAAATATCATTTGGCCCAGCAATCCCCTTTCTAGGTATATACCCAAAGATTATAAATTATTCTATTATAAAGACACATGTGTACATATGTTTACTGTGGCACTGTTTACAATAGCAAAGACTTGGAACCAATTTAAATACCTATGAATGATAGACTGGATACAGAAAATGTGGCTCATATGCACCAGGGAATACTATGCAACCATGAAAGAGATGAGTTCATTTCCTTTGCAGTGACATGGATGAAACTGAAAACCATCACTCTTAGTGATGGATGCAGCAAACCACCACCATAGCACGTGTATACCTATGTAACAAACCTGCATGATCTGCACATGTGCCACATAACTTAAAGTATAATATAAAAAAATTCAGTGTTTAATCCATCTTGAGTTGATTTTTCAATCTTCTGCATGTGGCTGGCCAGTTATTCCAGCACCAATTATTAAATAGGGAATCTTTTTTCCTTTGCTTGTTTTTCTCACTTTTGTTAATGATTAGATGGCCATAGGTGCAGAGTGGTATTTCTGAACTCCCTATACTGTTCCACTTGTCTGTGTGCCGTTTTGGTTACTGTAGCCCTGTAGTATAGTTTGAGTCATGTAACATGATGCCTCCAGCTATTCAGGCTTTTTTTTTCTGGTTTTATAAGAATTTCAAAATAGATTTTTCTAGCATTGTGTGAAATGTATTTGGTAATTTCATAGGCACAGCATTGTATCTGTAAATCCCTTTGTGCAGTGTAGCGGTTTTAGTAACATCGATTCTTCCTATCCATGAGCATGGGATGATTTCCATTTGTTTCTATCATCTCTGATTTCCCTGAGCAGTGTTTTCCAGTCCTCATGAAAGAGCTCTTTTACCTCCCTGGTCAGCTGTATTCCTAGATATTTTATTTTGTGTCAATTGTGAATGGGAGGACCTTTCTGATTTGGCTGCTGGTGTGGCTATTGCTGGAAGAGAAATGCTAGTGATTTTTGCACATTAATTTATGTAATCTACACTACGTGACTAAAACACATATTCTATTTGTAGTCATGTTTAATTTACTAGTGCCCAGAGGAAAGAAAGAATGTATTTCACAAGTAAAAGCACTAGTTATTAATCCCTGCATCTAGTCTTCTTTCAGAAAGAGGCCTAGAATAATTGAATAAGAAGCAAAAGTAACATGCACATAATTTTTTTTTGTATATTTTATACTATTTACCCATCAGGTTCCAATATTTATTTAAAAACTCTTGCCATTCTAAAGATCTATTCCCCATGCTCCACCCAGACTCTCACTGTTAAAACCTTAGATATATAAGTCATATAATTTTAGTCCCTGACTACTGAATAACATCTCTGAAACAACCTGGGGCCTGAAGAGCCTAGCCACAGTGAAGGGTAGAAGGCAGGTCTGGCTGGCTCTTCCACCTGCTGATTTTAGAGCACCAGTGCCTTGAGTGAACAGAGGGAGTAAGCAGGAAGCCATGCCAGCCGGTCTTGGGTGAGACCCAGCACTCTGCTGGATTCAGGTCTATTCCGGGGCAATCCTAGTTGTGTTGACCACAGGGATGTTTATGCCACTCCACATCACTTTTATTTGGTTCAGAACACACACACACACACAAATGCACACACAGAGAGATGACATTTGTTTGAGAGAAAGTAAGGAAAGAAATGGAAAAAGTCTCTGTCTGGTAATCCAGAAAATTCTCCTGGATCTTGTACAAGACCATCAGGGTAGTTTCTGAATGAGTCTGCAAAAACCACAGTGTTACCAGGCTTGAGGTTTCCCCTAAAGTAGAAAAAGCTTAGATTTCAAGACTCAAGTCTTTTCAAATATCTGTAAAGCCTTCCCAAGAACAATGGCTACAAATCCACCCAGATTGTGTGGACTATAATATTATTCAATGGAGAGACACCAAAAAATGCGCTGGAATCAAGAAATGAAAACAAACCAAACAAACGAAACAAATCAAATGAGCTAAAAAAGCAACCAAGAATCAATTCTGGCAAAAAAAACAGAAATATGTGATTTTTCACATAAAGACTTCACAATAGCTGGTTCCCACCTGCTCCGCGGCGCCAGAGCCTACAGCCGGTGTCTCTCCGGAGAGCCCACTGGCACCCACCGTGTGTTCGCCCATTCACACCCGTGGGCTTTCCAAGATGGTCCCTCCCTGGGTATTGCCGAGGTAGGAAAGGAGCCCCTGCTAGGCCTCTGGCCTCTCTGATTCTGCCTCCTCCCCCTACCTGGCAGAAAACTTTTCCAAGGGCTGAGTCTGGATTTTATGAACTTAGTGAAGATGGCTGAGGGGTAAATGTCGGAAGGTGTGGCATTGTTGTTTCTGTCCCAGTAGTGCTCATGTGTGCCCAGGGTGGCCATTCGGATCATGGTCCCTCTCTCCACCCCAGGTGTGCCGGGATGGGAGATGAACCAGTCATTGCTCTTACGCTCTTCCTCCTCTATCCACTGCTTGGATCAACCAGTGGACCTCAGAAAAACTGCAGGCAAGTCGGCAGAGTTAGATGATGGCAACAAAGCTGGGATGGCTTAGTGTGGTAAGGTTCCAAATGGGTCTGACTGCTTCCTTCTGCGAGAGTCACATTTGGCCCGCAGAGTGGATCTAGTAGACCAGATACCGGCCGTTGGCTTCTGGATCAACAGGTGAGTCAACCACTGTGGGAAGCGAGCAACATTAAGTTGACTTGGCCGTCGGCTTCTCTGTCTGGAAGACCAGGGACCAGGGCCTAAGGCCTCAGGCCTAAGGACGTGGGTCACAGGCCCACCAGATGTTGGCGGCCTTGGACTTAAATATCAACTTGAGATTTCTAAGGTAGACAAGTTAACTCCGGTCACCAGCACTACCACCTACATTCACTAAGTGTCGCTCTTTTACTACGTCGTTTCTTCCTCTCCAATTTTTTGAATAGTACTTTCAGTTGTTCTTTTATTTTTCTTTTTCTTGCCTTTTAGGTTTTGGGGTACATGTGCAGGACATGCAAGATAGTTGCATAGGTACACACACTTTAGTGTGATTTTCTGTCTTCCTCCCCTTCACCCACATCTGGCATTTCTCCCCAGGCTATCCCTCCCCAGCTCCCCCACCTGCTGTCCCTCCCCTATTCTCCCCAATAGGCCCCCATGTGTAGTGCTCCCCTCCCTGTGTCCACGTGTTCTCACTGTTCATCACCCACCTATGAGTGAGAACATGCGGTATTTTCTTTTCTTTTCTTGTGTCACTTTGCTGAGAATAATGTTCTCCTAATTCATCCATGTCCCTACAAAGGACACGAACTCATCATTTTTGATTGCTGCATAATATTCCATGATGTATATGTGCCACATTTTCCCAGTCCAGTCTATCATCAATGGGCATATGGGTTGGTTCCAGGTCTTTGCTACTGTAAACAGTGCTGCAAAGAACATTCATGTGCATGTGTCCTTATAGTAGAACGATTTATAGTCCTTTGGATATATACCCAGTAATGGGGTTGCTGGGTCAAATGGAATTTCTATTTTTAGGTCCTTGAGGAATCGCCACACTGTCTTCCACAATGGTTGAACTAATTTACACTCCCACCAGCAGTGTATAAGTGTTCCTATTTCTCCACATCCTCTCCAGCATCTATGGTCTCCAGATTTTTTAATGATCACCATTCTAACTGGCGAGAGATGGTATCTCAATGTAGTTTTGATTTGCATTTCTCTAATGGCCAGTGATGACGAGCATTTTTTTATATGTTTGGTGGCCTCATGTATGTCTTCTTTTATAAAGTGTCTGTTCATATCCTTTGCCCATTTTTGGATGGGCTTTTTTTTTTTTCTTGGAAATCTGTTTGAGTTCTTTGTAAATTCTGGATATCAGCCCTTTGTCAGATGGGTAAACTGCAAAGATTTTTTTCCATTCTATTGGTTGCCAATTCACCCTAATGACTGTTTCTTTTGGTGTGCAGAAGCTGTGGGGTTTGATTAAGTTCCATTTGTCTATTTTGGCTTTTGTTGCCAATGCTTTTGGTGTTTTGGTCATGAAGTCCTTGCTTACTCCTATGTCCTGAATGGTTCTGCCTAGATTTTCTTCTAGGGTTTTTATAGTACCAGGTCTTATGTTTAAGTCTTTAATCCATCTGGAGTTAATTTTAGTGTAAGGTGTCAGAAAAGGGTCCAGTTTCCGCTTTTTCCACATGGCTAGCCAGTTTTTCCAACACCATTTATTAAACAGGAAGTCTTTTCACCATTGCTTGTTTTTGTCTAGTTTATCAAAGACTGTATGGTAGTAGGTACATTGTGTTACCTCCAGTGCCTCTGTTCTGTTCCATTGGTCTATATCTCTGTTTTGGTGCCAGTACCATGCTGATTTTATTACTGTAGCCTTGTAGTATAGTTTAAAGTCTGGTAGTGTGATGACTCCTGCTGTGTTCTTTTTGCTTATAATTGACTTGGCTATGTGGGCTCTCTTTTGGTTCCATATGAAGTTTAAGATGGATTTTTTCAGTTCTGTGAAGAAGGTCATTGGTAGCTTGATGGGGATAGCATTGAGTTTGTAAATTACTTTAGGCACTATGGCCATTTTTAAAATATCGATCTTCCTAACCATGAACATGGAATGTTTCTCCATCTGTTTGTGTCCTCTCTTATTTCATTGAGCAGTGGTTTGTAGTTCTTTTTGAAGAGGTCCTTTACATTCCTTCTTTGTTCTATTCCTAGGTATTTTATTCTCTTTGTAGCAATTGTGAATGGCAGTTCATTCTTGATTTGGCTCTCTTTAAGTCTGTTATTGGTGTATAGGAATGCTTGTGATTTTTGTACATTGATTTTGTATCCTGAGACTTTAATGAAGTTGCTTATCAGTTTCAGGAGCTTTTGGGCTGAGACGATGGAGTCTTCAAGATATATAATCATATCGTCTGCAAATAGAAACAATTTGGCTTCCTTCTCTCCTATTTGAATACCCTTTATTTCTTTTTCTTGCCTGATTGCTCTGGCTAGGACTTCCAGTACTATATTGAATATGAGTGGTGAGAGAGGGCGTCCTTGTCTAGTGCCAGATTTTAAAGGAAATGCTTCTAGGTTTTGCCCATTCAGTATGATATTGGCTGTTGGTTTGTCATAAATAGCTTTTATTATTTTGAGATACGTTCCATCAATACCAAGTTTATTGAGAGTTTTTAGCATAAAGCACTGTTGAATTTTGTCAAAACCCTTCTCTGCATCAGTTGAAATAATCATCTGGCTTTTGTTTTTGCTTCTGTTTATGTGATGAATTATGTTTATAGACTTGCATATGTTGAACCAGCATTGCATCCCCGGGATGAACCCTACTTGATCATGGTGGATAAGCTTTTTGATGTGCTGTTGCAATAGGCTTGCCAGTATTTTATTGAAAAGTTTTGCATCTATGTTCATCATGGATATTGGCCTGAAGTTTTCTTTTCTTGTTGAGTCTCTGCCGGGTTTTGGTATCAGGATGTTTTCTTTTAATTTTCTTACTTTTGTTTCTACACACTGAAGTCGCTGTTGTTTTACTTTTTTTTCTCAATACAAGTGTAAGAATGCATCCCTGGCTCACTGCAGCCTCAGCCTTCCTGGGCTCTTACAGGTGATCTTCCCATCTCAGCCTCCCAAGTAGCCGAGACTATAGGAATTGCTTGACTTTGAGATTTCAAAACTGAAGTGAGCCGTGATTGTTCCTTTGCCCTCCAGCCTGGGTGACAGATAAAGGCCCTGTTTTAGAAAGTGAGGGAGACAGGCTAACAAAGAAACTTTGTTAAAATTAACTACAATTAATTTTGACCTTAATTAAATTTTACATTAAAAATGTAAAACTCCTGCTAGTTTGTGTATTATTAGTGCTGTTGTTTGCTATTAGTTTTGTAAGGGCTTTTGTTGTTTAGTTATTTACCTTGAAATGGAGTCTTGCACTATCACCCAGACTGCAGTGCAGTGGTGCAACATTTCCTCACTGCTAGTGCCCAGCTAACTTTCTAATTATTTATTTATTATTTTAGTAGATATGGTGTCTTGCTGGTCTCAAGCAGTTCTCCCACCCCAGACTCCCAAAATGTTGAGAATATAGATGTTAGCCACCATGCCCTGCCCTCTTTCTTCCTTTTTTCTTTTTCTTTTCTTCCTTCTCCTGCTCTTTTTCTCTTTCTCTTTTTCCTCTTTCTTTCTTGCTTTTTTCTCCCTCCCTCCCTCCCCTCCTTCCTTCCTCCCTCCCTTCTTTTCATTTTCTTTCTTTCTTTACATACTTCCTTTCTTTTCTTTCTTTCTTTTTTTGTCCCTTGTCTTCCAGGCGGAGATGCCTGTGTCTAAATCAACCTGATGCTGCTCACTTCCCCCGTGTGGTCGACTCAATGGCTGATCCAGAAGCCAGCGTCAGGTATCTGGTCTACCAGTTTCGCCCCACCAACCAAATGTAGCACTCTCAGATGGAAGCCATCAGACCCAACTGGAACTTTATCATACCAAATTGTCCCACCTTTGCGGCCATCATCTAACTCTGCCGACTCATCCTTGGTTTTTCGGTAGTCTGCTAGTTGACCCAGGCAGTGGAGAGTGGAGGAAAAGTGCAAGAGTAACAACTGGCTCCTCTCCCATCACTAAGCACTTGGAGAGAAGAGAGGAGCTGTGACCCAAATTATCACCCTGAGCATGCATGAACACTACTTGGACAGGAACTGCAGAAGCACACCGTTAGACACCAGTTACTCTGCAGTCTCAAACTCCCGGGTTCAAGTTCAGGACCAACCTGGGAAACATGTTGAAATATTGTCTTTACTAAAAATCTGTCACTGACACCTCCGGGATCATTGGATATTGTGGGTATAATTTGGGAGCCCGAGGTAAGCAAATCAATAGAGTTCAAAAGCTTGAGCCCAGCCTGGGTAGCAGGCTGCAGTGCATTGGCCTGACCACAACTTACCACAGCCTCCAACTCTTGAGCCAAGCAATCCTCCCACCTCAATCTCTGAGGGAACAGGGACTACAGGTGCATGCCATCAAAGCTAGCTAACTTTTTAATTGATTGATTTTTTTAGTAGAAACAGACTTTCTCTGTGTTGCAATCTAAGCACTTTGAAAGGCCGAGGTGAGCGAGTATCCTGAGGTCACGAGGTCGAGGTCAGCCTGTGCATTTTAATGATAACCCACTTCACATATTAAGAGAGAAAGAAAAAAGGAAAGGTAATCAGATTGATGAGTGTGTGCAATGGAAACAGAACGAGGTGCCCGGAGACTCCACGCCCAGAAACGCCTTTCTTTATATCATACAGTTTCCTTCTGGTCACCAAGGCTGGATTGCAACAGTGCAATCTTTGCTTATTGCAACACCTGCCTTTGAAGTTCCAGCGATTGTCCTCCCAATGCCGTTCAAATAGCTGCGGTTAAAGTTGTCCACACCACCAGGTCCAGGTAACTTTCTAATTTTATTTCTCTGGACCTCCAATTTATCTTTATTTGACTTCCACAAAGCGGTCACAACCAAGAAATACAATACGAAAAGCAGCACACCTGTGCATGTCATTTTTAAACTACGACCATGCTGGCCTTCTGTGTAGTGTCCCAATTCTAGTGTAGGTGCTGCTGAAGCGAGCACATTCGAGCCCAGCTCAGCATTTTTGATGCTTTTCTGTTTTTCTGTTTTTCATAGGTAGCAGACTACGCTGTGTCCTCGGAGGCCAGTCTCGAACCTGTGACTTCAGCATCCGCCTGCCTCGGCATTCTTTGTGCTGGGCCAACAGGCTTGAGCCGCGGAGCCCAACCCAAAGTGTGATTTCGTTTTATTTTATTTATTTATTTATTTATTTTCGAGGTGGAGTTTCCCTGCTGTTACCCAGGCTGGAGGGCAAAGGTGCGATCTCGGCTCAGCACAACTTCCGCCTCCTAGGTTCAGGCAATTCTCCTGCTTCAGCCTCCCAAGTAGCTGGGATTACCGGTACGCGCCACCATGCCCAGCTAATTTTTTATATTTTTACTAGGGACGGGGTTTCACCATTTTGACGAGGATGGTCTCAATCCACTGACATCGTGATCCACCCGCCTCAGCCTCCCATAGTGCTGGGATAACAGGCTTCAGCCATCGCGCCCGGAGTGTTTTCGTTTTCAAGACGGGGTTTCACCATGTTGGTCGGCCGGGTCTCGAACTGCCAACTTATCGTGATTTACCCACCTTGACCTTTGAGGCATCTGAATGACAGGCTGCTTTGAGCCACTGTGCCGGTGTGTTATAATGTATAGTTAAAAGAAAAATTAGAGAGACTGTGCCAGGTTCTGCAATTCACGCCAGCAATCTAAGTAGTTTGGGAGGCCGATGTAGGCGGGTTTCCTAAGGTCTTGAGTTCGAGATCAGCCTGACCATTCCAATGCAAACCCAGTTTACATAATGAAAGAGAGAGAGAAAAAAAAGAGTAATCAGACTGATGACTGTGTGCAATTGCAACAAAAGAAAATGCCCGGAGACTCCACCCCCAGAACAGCCTTTCTTTATTACCTGCAGTATACCTGTTGTCACCAAGGGTGCAGTGCAACAGTGCGATCTTTGCTTATTGCATCACCTGCCTTTTAAGTTCAAGTGATTGTCATCCCAATGCCATTCAAGTAGCTGGTGTTGCAGTTGTCCACACCACCAGGTCCAAGTAAATTTCTAATTTTATTTCTCTGTACCTCCAATTTATCTTTATTTGACTTCCACGAAGAAGTCAGAACCAAAAAATAAAATACGAAAAGCTGCACACCTCTGCGTGTCATTTTTACACTAGGATCACGCCGGCCTTCCCTGTAGTGTCCCAATTCTTTTGTAGGTGCTGCTGAAGAGAGCACATGCCAAGCCCAGCTCACTATTTTTAGACTTTTCTGTTTCTTGTTTTTTATATGGAGCAGGCTACGCTGTTTCCTTCGAGGCCAGTCTCGAACCTGTGACTCCAGCATCCGCTTGCCTCGGCATTCTTTGTGCTGGATTAACAGGCTTGAGCCGAGGAGCCCAACTCAAATTGTGTTTTTGTTTTACAAACAGTGCTTTGTTTTAATCACAATGTTGGTCGGGTTGGTTTGGAAATCCGAAATCCGCAATTTCTCATGATCCCTCCGCCTGGATTTTTGAGGCCAATGAATGACAGGCTGCCGTGAGCCACCGTTTCTGAATGTTATAATATGTTGTCAAAAAGTAATTCAGAGAGACTCTGCCAGGCGCTGCCAACCACACGGGCAATCTAAGCAGTTTGAATGGCCGAGGTGAGCAAGTATCCTGAGGTCACGAGGTCGAGGTCAGCCTGTGCATTTTGGTGATAACCCACTTCACATATTAAGAGAGAAAGAAAAAAGAAAAGGTAATCAGACTGATGAGTGTGTGCAATGGAAACAGAACGAGGTGCTCGGAGATTCCACGCCAAGAAACGCCTTTCTTTATTTCATACAGTTTCCCTCTGGTCACCAAGGCTGGATTGCAACAGTGCGGTCTTTGCTTATTGTAACACCTGCCTTTGAAGTTCCAGCGATTGTCCTCCCAATGCCGTTCAAATAGCTGCGTTTGAAGTTGTCCACACCACCAGGTCCAGGTAACTTTCTAATTTTATTTCTCTGTACATCCAATTTATCTTTATTTGACTTCCACAAAGCAGTCAAAACCAAGAAATACAATACGAAAAGCAGCACACCTGTGCGTGTCATTTTTAAGCTACGACCACGCTGGCCTTCTGTGTAGCGTCCCAATTCTAGTGTAGGTGCTGCTGAAGCGAGCACATGCCGAGTCCACCTAAGCTTTTTTGATGCTTTTCGGTTTTTCTCTTTTTCATAAGTAGCAGACTATGCTGTGTCCTCGGAGGCCAGTCTGGAACCTGTGAATTAAGCATCCACCTGCCTCGGCATTCTTTGTGCTGGGCCAACAGGCTTGAGCCGCGGAGCCCAACCCAAATTGTGTTTTCGTTTTATTTTATTCATTTATTTGTTTGTTTGTTTATTTATTTATTTTTTGAGGCAGAGTTTCCCTGCTGTTACCCAGGCTGGAGGGCAAAGGTGCGATCTCGGCTCAGCACAACCTCCGCATTTTGGGTTCAGGCAATTCTCCTGCTTCAGCCTCCCGAGTAGGTTGGATTACAGGAACGCACCACCATGCCCAGCTAGTTTTTTGTATTTGTACTAAAGACGGGGCTTCACCATTTTGACCAGGTTGGTCTCGATCCATTGACATGGTGATCCACCCGCCTCAGCCTCTCATAGTGCTGGGATTACATGCTTGAGCCATCGCGCCCGGCGTGTTTTACTTTTCAAGACGGGGTTCCACCATGTTGGTCAGCTGGGTGTGGAAAAGACAACATCTCATGATTTACCCACCTTGACCTTTGAGGCGTCTGAATGACATGCTGCTTTGAGCCACTTTGTCGGTGTGTTATGATGTATTGTTAAAAGAAAAATTAGAGAGACTGTGCCAGGTTCTGCAATGCACACCAGCAATCTAAGTAGTTCGGGGGGCCGACGTGGGCGGGTTTCTTGAGGTCAAGAGTTTGAGGTCAGCCTGACCATTCCAATGCAAACCCAGTTTACATAATAAAAGAGAGAGAGAGAGAGAGAGAGAGAGAGAGAGAGAGAGAGAGAGAGAGAGAAAGGGTAATCAGACTGATGACTGTGTGCAATTGCAACAAAAGAAAATCCCCGGAGACTCCACCCCCACAAAAGCCTTCCTTTATTACGTGCAGTATACCTCTGGTCGCCAAGGGTGGAGTGCAACAGTGCGAACTTGGCTTATTGTAACACCTGCCTTTTACGTTCAAGTGATTGTCATCCCAATGCCATTCAAGTACCTGGTGTTGCAGTTGTCCACACCACCAGGTCAAGGTAACTTACTAATTTTATTTCTCTGGACCTCCAATTTATCTTTATGTGACTTCCACAAAGCAGTCAGAACCAAGAAATAAAATACAAAAAGCTGCACACCTCTGCGTGTTGTTTTTACGCTAGGATCACACCGGCCTTCTGTGTAGCGTCCCAATTCTTTTGTACGTACTGCTGAAGAGAGCACATGCCAAACCCAGCTCACCATTTTTAGACTTTTCTGTTTTTTGTTTTTTATATGGAGGGGGCTACACTGTTTCCTTCGAGGCCAGTGTTGAACCTGTGACTTCAGCATCAGCTTGCCTCGGCATTCTTTGTGCTGGATCAACAGGTTTGAGCCGAGGAGCCCAACCCAACTTGTGTTTTTGTTTTACACACAATGCTTTGTTTTAATCACAATGTTGGTCGGGTTGGTTTCGAAATTCAAAATCCGCAATTTCTCGTGATCCCCGCGCCCGGATTTTGAGGCCAATGAATAACAGGCTGCCGTGAGCCACCGTTTCTGAATGTTATACTATGTTGTCAAAAAGTAATTCAGAGAGACTCTGCCGGGCCCTGCCAGCCACACATGCAATCTAAGCACTTTGAAAGGCGGAGGTGAGCAAGTATCCTGAGGTCACGAGGTCAAGGTCAGCCTGTGGATTTTGGTGATAACCACTTCACATATTAAGAGAGAAAGAAAAAAGGAAAGGTAATTAGACTGATGAGTGTGTGCAATGGAAACAGAACGAGGTGCTCAGAGACTCCATGCCTAGAAACGCCTTTCTTTATTTCTTACAGTTTCCCTCTGGTCACCAAGGCTGAATTGCAACAGTGCGATCTTTGCTTATTGTAACACCTGCCATTGAAGTTCCAGCGATTGTCCTCCCAATGCCGTTCAAATAGCTGCGGTTGAAGTTGTCCACACCACCAGGTTCAGGTAACTTTCTAATTTTATTTCTCTGTACCTCTAATTTATCTTTATTTGACTTCCACAAAGCGGTCACAACCAAGAAATACAATACGAAAAGCAGCACACCTGTGCGTGTCATTTTTAAGCTACGACCACGCTGGCCTTCTGTGTAGCGTCCCAATTCTAGTGTAGGTGCTGCTGAAGCGAGCACATGCCGAGCCCAGCTCAGCTTTATTTATGCTTTTCTGTTTTTCTGTTTTTCATTGGGAGCACACTACACTGTGTCCTTCGAGGCCAGTCTTGAACCTGTGAGTTCAGGGTCCGCCTGCCTCGGCATTCCTTGTGCTGGGCCAACAGGCTTCAGCTGTGAAGCCCATCCCATATTGTGTTTTTGTTTTAAAGACAGGATATCACAAGGTTGGTCGGGCCTCTCTCGAAAGCCCAACTTCTCGTGATCCGCCCGCCTTGATTTTTGAGGCAAAACAATGACAGGCTGCCGTGAGCCACCCTTTCTGAATGTTATAATATTTTGTCGAAAAGTCAATCAGAGGGACTGTGTCGGGCGCTGCCATTCACACATGAAATCTAAGCACTTTGAAAGGCCGAGTTGAGCGAGTATCCTGAGGTCACGAGGTCCAGGTCAGCCTCGCATTTTGGTGATAACACATTTCACATATTAAGAGAGAGAAAAAAAGGAAAGGTAATCAATCAGACTGATGAGTGTGTGCAATGGAAACAAAACGAGGTGCCCAGAGACTCCACGCCCAGAAACGCCTTTCTTTATCAGGTAGAGTTTCCTTCTGGTCACAAAGGCTGGAGTGCAACAGTGCGATCTTTGCTTATTGCAGCAACAGTCTTTTAAGTTTAAGTGATTTTAATGCCAATGCCGTTGAAGAAGCTGGGGTAGCAGGTGTCCACACAACCAGGTCCAGGTAACTTTCTGTTTTTATTTTTCTGTACCTCCAATTTATCCTTATTTGATTTCCACAAAGAAGTCACAACCAAAAAATAAAATATGAAAAGCTGCACACCTCTGCCTCTAATTTTTACGCTTGGATCATGCCGGCCTTCTGTGTAGCGTCCCAATTCTTGTGTAGGTGCGGCTGAAGAGAGCACATGCCAAGCCCAGCTCACCGTTTTTAGACTTTTCTGTTTTTGCTTTTATTATGGAATGGGCTATGCTGTTTCCTTCGAGGTCAGTCTCGAACCTGTGACTTCAGGATCCGCTTGCCTCGGCATTCTTTGTGCCGGATCAACAGGCTTGAGCCGCGAAGCCCTACCCATAATGTGTTTTGGATTTGCACACAATGTTTTGTTTTAATCACAAAGTTTGTCGGGCGGGTTTCAAAAGCCCAATTTCTCGTGATCCGCCCGCCTTGATTTTTGAGGCCAATGAATTACAGGCTGCTGTGAGCCACGGTTTCTGAATGTTATAGTATTTTGTCAACAAGTAAATCAGAGAGACTCTGCCGGGTGCTGCAAGCCACACAAGCACTCTAAGCACTTTGAAATTCCGAGGTGGGTGGGTATCCTGAGGTCAAGAATTCGAGGTCAGCCTCTTCATTTTGTTGAAATCCCACCTAACATAATAAAAGAGAAAGAGAAAAAAAGAAAGGTAATCAGACTGATGAGTGTGTGCAGTGGAAACAGAACGAGGTTCCCGGAGACTCCACGCCCAGAAACGCCTTTTTTATTAGGTACAGTTTCCCTCTTGTCACAACGGCTGGAGGGCAGCAGTGCGATCTTTGATTATTGCAACACCAGCCTTTTAAGTTCAAGTGACTTTTATGCCAGTGCCATTTAAGAACCTGGGATAGCAGTTGTCCACACCACCAGGTCCAGGTAATTTTCTGTTCTTATTTTTCTGTACCTCCAATTCATCTTTATTTGATTTCCACAAATCAGTCACAACCAAGAAATAAAATACGAAAAGCTGCATACCTCTGCCTGTAAGTTTTATGCTTGGATCACGCCAGCCTTCTGTGTAGCGTCCCAAATGTTGTGTAGGTGCTGCTGAAGAGAGGACATGCCAAGCCCAGCTCACCGTTTTTAGACTTTTCTGTTTTGTGCCTTTTATATGGAGCGGGCTCTGCTGTTTCCTTCGAGGCCAGTCTCGAACCTGTGACTTCAGCATCCGCTTGCCTCGGCATTCTTTCTGCTGGATTAACAGGCTTCAGCCACGGAGCCCAACCCAAATTGTGTTTTTGTTTTAATTAATTAATTAATTTATTAATTTATTTATTTATTTGTTTATTTATTTATTTTATGAGGCGGAGTATCGCTGCTGTTACCCAGGCTAAAGGGCAGAGGAACGATCTCGGCGCACCACAACCTCGGCCTCCTGGGTTCAGGCAATTCTCCCTCTTCAGTCTCCCGAGTAGCTGAGATTACAGGCACGCGCCACAAAGCCCAGCTAATGTTTTCTCTATTTACGAGAGACGGGGTTTCACCATTTTGACCAGTATGGTTTAGGGTTAGGGTAAGGGTTAGGGTAAGGGTTAGGGTAAGCGTTAGGGTTAGGGTTAGGGTTAGGGTTAGGGTTAGGGTTAGGGTTAGGGGTTAGGGTTAGGGTTAGGGTAAGGGTTAGGGTTAGGGTTAGGGTTAGGGTTAGGGTTAGGGTTAGGGTTAGGGGTTAGGGTTAGGGTTAGGGTTAGGGTTAGGGTTCGGGTTCGGGTTCGGGTTCGGGTTAGGGTTAGGGTTAGGGTTAGGGTTAGGGTTAGGGTTAGGGTTAGGGTTAGGGTTAGGGTTAGGGTTAGGGTTAGGGTTAGGGTTAGGGTTAGGGTTAGGGTTAGGGTTAGGGTTAGGGTTAGGGTTAGGGTTAGGGTTAGGGTTAGGTTAGGGTTAGGGTTAGGGTTAGGGTTAGGGTTAGGGTTAGGGTTAGGGTTAGGGTTAGGGTTAGGGTTAGGGTTAGGGTTAGGGTTAGGGTTAGGGTTAGGGTTAGGGTTAGGGTTAGGGTTAGGGTTAGGGTTAGGGTTAGGGTTAGGGTTAGGGTTAGGGTTAGGGTTAGGGTTAGGGTTAGGGTTAGGGTTAGGGTTAGGGTTAGGGTTAGGGTTAGGGTTAGGGTTAGGGTTAGGGTTAGGGTTAGGGTTAGGGTTAGGGTTAGGGTTAGGGTTAGGGTTAGGGTTAGGGTTAGGGTTAGGGTTAGGGTTAGGGTTAGGGTTAGGGTTAGGGTTAGGGTTAGGGTTAGGGTTAGGGTTAGGGTTAGGGTTAGGGTTAGGGTTAGGGTTAGGGTTAGGGTTAGGGTTAGGGTTAGGGTTAGGGTTAGGGTTAGGGTTAGGGTTAGGGTTAGGGTTAGGGTTAGGGTTAGGGTTAGGGTTAGGGTTAGGGTTAGGGTTAGGGTTAGGGTTAGGGTTAGGGTTAGGGTTAGGGTTAGGGTTAGGGTTAGGGTTAGGGTTAGGGTTAGGGTTAGGGTTAGGGTTAGGGTTAGGGTTAGGGTTAGGGTTAGGGTTAGGGTTAGGGTTAGGGTTAGGGTTAGGGTTAGGGTTAGGGTTAGGGTTAGGGTTAGGGTTAGGGTTAGGGTTAGGGTTAGGGTTAGGGTTAGGGTTAGGGTTAGGGTTAGGGTTAGGGTTAGGGTTAGGGTTAGGGTTAGGGTTAGGGTTAGGGTTAGGGTTAGGGTTAGGGTTAGGGTTAGGGTTAGGGTTAGGGTTAGGGTTAGGGTTAGGGTTAGGGTTAGGGTTAGGGTTAGGGTTAGGGTTAGGGTTAGGGTTAGGGTTAGGGTTAGGGTTAGGGTTAGGGTTAGGGTTAGG